>OZ002730.1:0-1383437 GCA_963924305.1 Polygonum maritimum
AAACCCTAAACCCCTAAACCCTAAACCCTAACCCTAAACCCTAAAACCCTAAACCCTAAACCCTAAACCCTAAACCCTAAACCCTAAACCCTAAACCCTAAACCCTAAACCCTAAACCCTAAACCCTAAACCCTAAACCCTAAACCCTAAACCCTAAACCCTAAACCCTAAACCCTAAACCCTAAACCCTAAACCCTAAACCCTAAACCCTAAACCCTAAACCCTAAACCCTAAACCCTAAACCCTAAACCCTAAACCCTAAACCCTAAACCCTAAACCCTAAACCCTAAACCCTAAACCCTAAACCCTAAACCCTAAACCCTAAACCCTAAACCCTAAACCCTAAACCCTAAACCCTAAACCCTAAACCCTAAACCCTAAACCCTAAACCCTAAACCCTAAACCCTAAACCCTAAACCCTAAACCCTAAACCCTAAACCCTAAACCCTAAACCCTAAACCCTAAAAACCCTAAACCCTAAACCCTAAACCCTAAACCCTAAACCCTAAACCCTAAACCCTAAACCCTCTAAACCCTAAACCCTAAACCCTAAACCCTAAACCCTAAACCCTAAACCCTAAACCCTAAACCCTAAACCCTAAACCCTAAACCCTAAACCCTAAACCCTAAACCCTAAACCCTAAACCCTAAACCCTAAACCCTAAACCCTAAACCCTAAACCCTAAACCCTAAACCCTAAACCCTAAACCCTAAACCCTAAACCCTAAACCCTAAACCCTAAACCCTAAACCCTAAACCCTAAACCCTAAACCCTAAACCCTAAACCCTAAACCCTAAACCCTAAACCCTAAACCCTAAACCCTAAACCCTAAACCCTAAACCCTAAACCCTAAACCCTAAACCCTAAACCCTAAACCCTAAACCCTAAACCCTAAACCCTAAACCCTAAACCCTAAACCCTAAACCCTAAACCCTAAACCCTAAACCCTAAACCCTAAACCCTAAACCCTAAACCCTAAACCCTAAACCCTAAACCCTAAACCCTAAACCCTAAACCCTAAACCCTAAACCCTAAACCCTAAACCCTAAACCCTAAACCCTAAACCCTAAACCCTAAACCCTAAACCCTAAACCCTAAACCCTAAACCCTAAACCCTAAACCCTAAACCCTAAACCCTAAACCCTAAACCCTAAACCCTAAACCCTAAACCCTAAACCCTAAACCCTAAACCCTAAACCCTAAACCCTAAACCCTAAACCCTAAACCCTAAACCCTAAACCCTAAACCCTAAACCCTAAACCCTAAACCCTAAACCCTAAACCCTAAACCCTAAACCCTAAACCCTAAACCCTAAACCCTAAACCCTAAACCCTAAACCCTAAACCCTAAACCCTAAACCCTAAACCCTAAACCCTAAACCCTAAACCCTAAACCCTAAACCCTAAACCCTAAACCCTAAACCCTAAACCCTAAACCCTAAACCCTAAACCCTAAACCCTAAACCCTAAACCCTAAACCCTAAACCCTAAACCCTAAACCCTAAACCCTAAACCCTAAACCCTAAACCCTAAACCCTAAACCCTAAACCCTAAACCCTAAACCCTAAACCCTAAACCCTAAACCCTAAACCCTAAACCCTAAACCCTAAACCCTAAACCCTAAACCCTAAACCCTAAACCCTAAACCCTAAACCCTAAACCCTAAACCCTAAACCCTAAACCCTAAACCCTAAACCCTAAACCCTAAACCCTAAACCCTAAACCCTAAACCCTAAACCCTAAACCCTAAACCCTAAACCCTAAACCCTAAACCCTAAACCCTAAACCCTAAACCCTAAACCCTAAACCCTAAACCCTAAACCCTAAACCCTAAACCCTAAACCCTAAACCCTAAACCCTAAACCCTAAACCCTAAACCCTAAACCCTAAACCCTAAACCCTAAACCCTAAACCCTAAACCCTAAACCCTAAACCCTAAACCCTAAACCCTAAACCCTAAACCCTAAACCCTAAACCCTAAACCCTAAACCCTAAACCCTAAACCCTAAACCCTAAACCCTAAACCCTAAACCCTAAACCCTAAACCCTAAACCCTAAACCCTAAACCCTAAACCCTAAACCCTAAACCCTAAACCCTAAACCCTAAACCCTAAACCCTAAACCCTAAACCCTAAACCCTAAACCCTAAACCCTAAACCCTAAACCCTAAACCCTAAACCCTAAACCCTAAACCCTAAACCCTAAACCCTAAACCCTAAACCCTAAACCCTAAACCCTAAACCCTAAACCCTAAACCCTAAACCCTAAACCCTAAACCCTAAACCCTAAACCCTAAACCCTAAACCCTAAACCCTAAACCCTAAACCCTAAACCCTAAACCCTAAACCCTAAACCCTAAACCCTAAACCCTAAACCCTAAACCCTAAACCCTAAACCCTAAACCCTAAACCCTAAACCCTAAACCCTAAACCCTAAACCCTAAACCCTAAACCCTAAACCCTAAACCCTAAACCCTAAACCCTAAACCCTAAACCCTAAACCCTAAACCCTAAACCCTAAACCCTAAACCCTAAACCCTAAACCCTAAACCCTAAACCCTAAACCCTAAACCCTAAACCCTAAACCCTAAACCCTAAACCCTAAACCCTAAACCCTAAACCCTAAACCCTAAACCCTAAACCCTAAACCCTAAACCCTAAACCCTAAACCCTAAACCCTAAACCCTAAACCCTAAACCCTAAACCCTAAACCCTAAACCCTAAACCCTAAACCCTAAACCCTAAACCCTAAACCCTAAACCCTAAACCCTAAACCCTAAACCCTAAACCCTAAACCCTAAACCCTAAACCCTAAACCCTAAACCCTAAACCCTAAACCCTAAACCCTAAACCCTAAACCCTAAACCCTAAACCCTAAACCCTAAACCCTAAACCCTAAACCCTAAACCCTAAACCCTAAACCCTAAACCCTAAACCCTAAACCCTAAACCCTAAACCCTAAACCCTAAACCCTAAACCCTAAACCCTAAACCCTAAACCCTAAACCCTAAACCCTAAACCCTAAACCCTAAACCCTAAACCCTAAACCCTAAACCCTAAACCCTAAACCCTAAACCCTAAACCCTAAACCCTAAACCCTAAACCCTAAACCCTAAACCCTAAACCCTAAACCCTAAACCCTAAACCCTAAACCCTAAACCCTAAACCCTAAACCCTAAACCCTAAACCCTAAACCCTAAACCCTAAACCCTAAACCCTAAACCCTAAACCCTAAACCCTAAACCCTAAACCCTAAACCCTAAACCCTAAACCCTAAACCCTAAACCCTAAACCCTAAACCCTAAACCCTAAACCCTAAACCCTAAACCCTAAACCCTAAACCCTAAACCCTAAACCCTAAACCCTAAACCCTAAACCCTAAACCCTAAACCCTAAACCCTAAACCCTAAACCCTAAACCCTAAACCCTAAACCCTAAACCCTAAACCCTAAACCCTAAACCCTAAACCCTAAACCCTAAACCCTAAACCCTAAACCCTAAACCCTAAACCCTAAACCCTAAACCCTAAACCCTAAACCCTAAACCCTAAACCCTAAACCCTAAACCCTAAACCCTAAACCCTAAACCCTAAACCCTAAACCCTAAACCCTAAACCCTAAACCCTAAACCCTAAACCCTAAACCCTAAACCCTAAACCCTAAACCCTAAACCCTAAACCCTAAACCCTAAACCCTAAACCCTAAACCCTAAACCCTAAACCCTAAACCCTAAACCCTAAACCCTAAACCCTAAACCCTAAACCCTAAACCCTAAACCCTAAACCCTAAACCCTAAACCCTAAACCCTAAACCCTAAACCCTAAACCCTAAACCCTAAACCCTAAACCTAAACCCTAAACCTAAACCCTAAACCCTAAACCCTAAACCCTAAACCCTAAACCCTAAACCCTAAACCCTAAACCCTAAACCCTAAACCCTAAAACCCTAAAACCCTAAAACCCTAAACCCTAAACCCTAAACCCTAAACCCTAAACCCTAAACCCTAAACCCTAAACCCTAAACCCTAAACCCTAAAACCCTAAAACCCTAAACCCTAAACCCTAAAACCCTAAACCCTAAACCATAAAAAAGGCCCGCAATTGCTCTGATTCTGATAGGCGTCTTGCTGATTTGCGACCCGATTTCAGCTTGGGTGGCTTCGGGCGGGCGGATGGGTGGCCGTTCTTTCTCCCACTTCTCTTTCCCTTCGAAGTTCAATTGACGAAAATTACTTAAGATTGCTCTCCTGTGGCTTGAGATTGTTAGGCAGAACACCATTTTTCAATGGTGCTATGATGGTTGTACAAAGTGTGTGAAATTTGGGGCTTTTTTTCCCAATGCAGATGGGGGAGAAATGCACAAGAAAAAAATACACATATATTCAAACACAAGTGTAACAGATTAATGCTGCGTACCAGGATCAAAAAAATGAAATAGGGTGCGATCAAAAACAAAAAAAAATGAAATAGGGTAAGACTGTCTGTAGAGTAAAGACTATAAAAGGGTCCCAAATATTGGGGGGCCTAAGTTATACCCCCATTAGGCCCCATCATCATCAGTAAATTGTTGATTTGTACTTTGTACACCAGTGTATAGACAGCATCCAGACAACAACCTAATTCTGTACTTGACCCTCTGGGAGATTGGGAACCTAATTCTGTACTTGACCCTCTGGGAGATTGGGTACTTGACCCTCTGGGAGATTGGTGCCGATTCCCAAAATGTTGAATGGATATGCCTTCCAATTCCCTACGCTGCCTCTCTTCTTGAACTGAAATCTTGATGCATTGTAGACATAGATACTCTCGAAGTGAGCGAGGTTTTCATAATAAGTCTTCTTGACCTGTTTTCATCATAATATTAGAACTAAAACATTAGAACTTAGATTTTTAAAAACTGCATCAGCATGTAAAGCAGCTTAATTATAATAACTTTAACTTACCATATTATGGAATTGTGGATGATGTTCATTTGGAAGAAAGCCATTGGTAAGTTGTAAGGCGACTTGCCTCCACATACGCCAAATCGTGATCTGCTCCCCACCACTTATGGTTCCCAGGTGTTCACAAGATGGAAAAGACGTTGCAAGTTTGAAGAATCCATGACCCACCCATCAATGGTTGGATGCCTTAACATGGTATTTAACTTTCCATGTACATTGTTAAGTTCTGTATCAAACAGTTCCAAATTCGCTGGATTGTATATCTGTTCGAAGGTTGCCTTGGGGCGTGGATACAGCATCACACCACCCCAAATTGGGCTATTAGACCACATATCTGACGCCATTCTCAGAAAACACTGGCACATTGTATAAAATACTATTAGAGCATGTCGCAGTAAGATTAAAGTATACATAAAGCTTTTCAATTTTCAAGAGCATATAGACAAAGAAAAGGGCCAAGTTGAGCTAATTTTTGTTTTTCTTGCGCACTAGTAGACATGGTATTTAGGCTCAGAGTTTAAGAGAATAGTGTTAGTAATTGCCTAAAACCGAATCAAAACGACTTTAAACTAGATCCCGAGCAAGATTTCAGAATATCCCCAATTGCAGAAACTGAATTTACTCTCAAATTCTATTAAACCCTTGCCCTCCTCATCAGTTTTCAACTAGATCCAGAGCAAGATTTCAGAATTTGCCCTAGCAACCGGAGGATCAAAGAACAAGATTTTTACGAACAGAGACAATGTCCTAGCAATCAAATTAAAGGCAGTAGCTAAACCCTAACCATCAAATTAATGGCAATAATGGCAACTGGAGGATCAAAGAAACCCTAGCAATCAAATGAAAGGCAGTAATCGCAACTAGATCCAGAGCAAGATTTCAGAATTTGCCCTAGCAACCGGAGGATCAAAGAACAAGATTTTTACGAACAGAGACAATGTCCGAGCAATCAAATTAAAGGCAGTAGCTAAACCCTAAGAATCAAATTAATGGAAATAATGGCAACTGGAGGATCAAAGAAACCCTAGCAATCAAATGAAAGGCAGTAATCGCAACCGGAGAATCTACGAACCTTTTCGGCAATGCCTATCTCTTTGCGTTCTCTGCCGGTCTTTCGAGTTCAGTTCGCCGATCCAGAAACAGGCGCAGGTCAGAACGTCTCTCAGTCTCAGTAGAGACGGCCGAAAGAGGAAGAACTGAAGAACGTTCGATCGATGAGGAGATGCGCAGATTTACGTTCAAACCGAGTTCTAAAAGGGAGCGGCAACTCCCAAAATACTAAATGGTCTTTAAATAGACCAATCCCACTTCTCATTAGATCTTTATTTTTTCGGTAGAACCTCATTAGATCTTTATTAAACCATTTAATTGGTTTAAATTACATTATTATCCTTTTATCTATCATTTTAGTTTTTTTCCAAATATAAAAATAAATTTTAAATATTATAAATAACTTTTTTAAATAATTTCGTATCTACTAATTTTCATTCTAATATTTTTAGGGAAAAAAAAAACAAACTTCAATTTTTATACGTAATTTTTCTAGAATTCTTCTTATCTACTAATTTTAATTTCAATTCAATCTTAATTTTTTTATAAAATTGTACCATGATCAAAATCTTAATTTGAATCCAATGGCTTTTATTAGCCACAATTATATTACTTTAATAAAATATTCTTAATTCTCCAAAAAATCCAACCACATAACCATTTTCTCAAATCAATTTGATTTGTTGACAATTATTTGACTTATTTTTTTATTGGTTAAAACTTTTATTGTAGATTTTACATATATATAAATTATATATATGATTTAGATTTTTATTTTTTTCCAAAATAACTATAAAAGAATATTAATTATAAAATAAAGAAACCTATTGATAAAAAACAAGTATTCAGTCATTATACGACAAAATTAAAATACTACAAATCTTTGTTCGGTTAAAAGAGTGTATTATAACATAAATAGTGTATCATTCAAATAAATCCAATAAGAAGAAAATTATATAAAAATAATACAAGATTTTATATCAAATTATTCTATTGAATAACTTTATATAAAACCTAAGTAAGTTTTTAATTAAATCAAATCGTGCCTTCAAGGCACGGAGGGTCAAAGACTAATACTAGTTAATATATGAAGTTGAAATATTTCTTTGAAAAACGATTAAAATTACTTGACTAGATCAATCATCAATATCTATCTATACTATATATTAAAGCCGGAGAATTTGGAGCCTCCACGTTAATTCTGACCCCACCACATCTTAAATTAATCATCTATCCTTATTAGTTTTATAATTAAAAAATTCTCATATGTATCTATTTAATTACCATCTATTGATATATCAGAATAATATCTATATCCATAATCTATCAAAATAATATCCCATATTTATAAACTATCCAAATTTTATCTATCTATACAATCTAAATTCACCTAAGATCTAAAATTTACATTACTTCTAAATATCCAATTGATGAATTGATCCATTACACACACGTACATTATAAATTTAAATTACGAAAATTTGATCCAATCCGGCTAAATTTTGGATCAAATTGGTGTGCACCATGTACGTGTGTAATAGGATCTAAATTTTGATCCAATTGATCCATGTTATTTCAAATATCCACATTTGATGAATTGTATGAGCAAGTACGTTATAAATTGTACGTTTGATAAATTGATCTTTGTATTTGATGAATTGATCAATGAGAAAAGGTATCCAATTATATTTTACTTTAAATATAATAGTACAATCATAGTGTATGTTATTAGTAAATTAAATGTGCATAAATTCGCAAATATAATGTATTGAAAATAATTTTAATATTTAAAACATAGTCGTGCATGGTATGACGGGTAAAGCTAGTCAATATATATATATTATAAAAGCCGACCGTTTTCGAGCCACCACGTTGATTCTGGCCCCGCTCGGTTTTAATTTTTTTTCCAACTTAAACAGATAATAACAACTTTATATCTTTTATTTTTCTTAATTATCTAATTCTCAATTTTATCTTTAAAGTCATACTATCTATCTTTAACTTTATTTTCCTTAAATAATTTTATCTATAATTTTCTTCTATAAATCAATTTATTCTAGTTTTATCTTTAATTTGCTACAAAATAAACAAGTAATCCCGTCACACAGAATCAGGCGGGGAATTGGAAACATGAAATGAAGAACAAATCCGAGTGATCAAGAAGATAAAAATCCGAGTGGTTTATTTGTTATGATATAACATTATTCATTTATTTATAATTAAATAGGTTTATTAAAAAAGTACATAAAGCTTTATATCATATGTATATATAGATATGGTTTCTACATTATTATATTAAATCAATTTATGTAACAAATTCATTTAGCAATTTATTTGTAATGATAAGCAATAAAACATAATAGAAACTAATATAAAAATAAATAAAGTCAAATAAAAGATCTCAATCTATACTATATATTAAAGCCGAGAAATTTCGAGCCTCCACGTTAATTTTGGCCCCACTCCATTTAAGAAAAATAAATTTTAGAAAAATAATTTTAAAATATTTCTTATTCTTATTAATTATCTATCATTTATCTCTTTCTTTTTCTAATTTATCTATACAATCTATCAATATCGTACTAACTAAGAAAACATTTAGATTTACCCTAAAAGAATCTATCAAAATAATATTTGTGCCAAAAAAATATATATATCTGTATTTTTAATCTATCTAAATAATATCTATCTATACAATAGTACTATCATGTTATATTTTATTACTAAGTGAAATTAAATATGCATAAATTCAATAATATAATGTATACAAAATAATTTTATAATCTAAGACAAGGCTACGCTAGTTTATTATAAAAACCGACCATTTTCGAGCCACCACATTGATTCTGGCCCCGCTTAATTTTTTTTTCAACTCAAATAGATGATAATAACAATTCTATATCTTTTATTTTCATTATGTAATCCGTACATTATCTTTATAGTCATACTATCTGTCTTTAATTTTATTATCCTTAAATAATCGCTCAATATATACTATAAAGCCGGCCCTATCTTAGATTTACTATTTTATAGCTACGACAACGTACGTACGGTATGTTATATATCTATACTACCTATAGTATAAAGCGGAGACAATGTCTTCACAAAAATTTGCGCCACGTGTCATTTCTATAATAAAATATTCAGTCGGGCCCTCCTTTATACAAATTAGGTTGTTAGAATCTCATATAATCCTATCCTGTAAAAATTGCTTTAAATTACCAAAAATTATGAATTATCACTTACCAAGAATTAGTTATAATGATAAGTATTATTATTTAATAAAACGTGATATTTATTGTAAAGTAATTTTTAAACAAATCCAACTTATTTATATTATGAGTTGATTTACTATTAGTAAAAAACACTAATCACAATGCGAAGATAAATATATATGATCCTATAATTTTAACGTGATCATTGACATACATATTAAATTGGATTTATAATCACATTACCCGTACATGGTACGGGGGTTAAACTAGTTTTCATTAATTATCTTTCACCACGTTGAAATTATGTTATATCGATCAATATGCTATACGTTCTGGCCATATGTTATTCCTTTAATTTTAATTTTATTATGTTATAATTAGAGATGTCAAAACCTGACCGAACCCGAACCGACCGGAAATTTTTGGATTAAAACCCGATTCGAATAGTAGCGAGCAAAAAAAAAACTGAACCCGATTAACCCGAACCCGATTGAGTTGAAACCCGAAACTAACCCAACCGACCCGATTTTTTTAAATATATGTAGAGTAATGTTTGATTTACTACGTTACAAATTTAATGGATCTGATTCTAAAGTCTACGTACAATTAATTTTGGATTATAATATAACTAGATACTAGCATAACTAACATTATAATTTCTTAACATTTATAATAGTCGTACAATAAATGTTACGGAGTATATGATTTCCTTTCATATAACTAACATTTAATTAAATAGTTTTGGACTCATAAAATTTTAAAATTTAAAAAAAAAAATTTATTCTCGCCCACCTTGTGTTTTTAAGAAATTGTTTTTAACAATTTCTATTAGTTTCATAATATTTTCTATATCAATTGTTTTTTAGATTCAGAATATCATGATTTTTAAAATGTATTATATTTTAATAAGATATGTTTTTGGTATATTCACGCACATAGAGGCAAAAAGTTATTCATTAAATATTATGATTAAATCAACTACATGTTTAATTTGGTTATATCAAATTGGCGATTTGCATACCAAAGAATAAGTAAATATAAGGGAAATTCCTCTTGGTACCCCCGAGATTTCGACTTTTCCTTTTGGTATTCCACGAACTTTTTTTTTCTTTTTGGTGCCCCCGAGGTTTACAAATAGTTCTCACTGTAACCAAAAGTTAATATTTAAGACTTTTCCATCCAAAAAATTCTTTTTTTTGTTTAAAAAAAGCTAAACTAAAATCTAATTTATTTAACCCATTTAATCTACTAAATAAAAATTAAAAACAAAAATCCAAAAAAAAACGAAAATTTTCTGCTTAAACATGTCTACCACTTTCGTTTAAGCTAAACTTTTTTTTTTTGGTTTAAGCATCTCTTATTGGTTTAAGCAGAAATTTCGTTCTTTTTGGATTTTAATTTTTTTAAGTTTAAACGAAAAAAAAGAGTTTACCTTAAACGTACAAAAGTGGTAGACATGTTTAAGTAGAAATTTTGTTTAGGCAAAAAATTCATTTTTTTGGATTTTATTATTATTTTCATTTAGTAGATTAAATGGGTTCAATAAACTAGATTATAGCTAGTTTAGTTTTTTTTATAAAAGAAATCAGAATTTTTTGGATGGAAAAGCGGTAAATATTAACTTTTTGTTACGGTGAGAACTATTTGTAAACCTCCGGGGCACCAAAAGGAAAAATAAAAGTTCGTGGGACACCAAAAGGAAAAGTCGAAACCTCGGGGGTACCAAGAGGAATTTCCCTAAATATAATTTGCAAAATAATGCAAGCTATTGACTATAAAATATAAGTACGTGATTTGCATAATAACATATTCCTAATCGATTATAGAACAATTAAAGACTTCTAATATTCGATGAAAATAAATTATGTCAAATGTTTGTATTATACGTTTTCACACTAATATTCTATTTATAATATATTCAAAAAAGTTACAAAACACGAGTCGTGCATGGCATGACGGGTACAACTACTTATTTATTAAATTTGACTATGACCCCATCTTACATTAAATTTATTAAAAACTAATTAATACTCAATTTAAGTGTATCACTTATTAATTTTGTGATAGTTTTTCTATACTTTTATGGAGGTTTAAAGAATAAAATAGAAATTACTAACGGGCTTGTCATACATTAAATCAATTATATATTAAATTTTCAATTATATATTAAATCAATTATTTTTATCTTTTATATAAAATTATTTATTAATATTTCTTTAAATTTTATATAGAGAATGAATATATTTCTCATTTCTTTTTCTATAATTAAACTTATTTTTGTGCATACCAAATATTCGTATTTTGATTAGGAGAAATATAAAGTAGTAAATTAGATTTATCTTTATATTTAATTATTTATTATCTTATTAATACTTTATCTCTATGATAGTCTTCTAATTTCATTTATGTAATATTAACTATATCTCCTATTTTACCTTTTTATTATGTGAAATAGTTATTAAATTCGTATGTTGATTTAAAAAATGTTGAACATTTCTCGATATTTTAAATTTTATCTATTTATGCAAAATATGTTTTCACAATTGAATTCTTATCGGTTCTTTGCCTAAATTATACTTTCTTTTTAATTGTTTTTTACTCCATTTATGCGAATGTACAATATTTTCTAGAAAATATTTCAGTTAAGATGGGGATAGGGCAGGGATGGGGAAACAAATAGGTGGTGGGGATAGGGATGGAGAATGCATTATCCGCCCCGCCCCGGCCCCATGTGCATCCCTACTTCCTTGCCCATGCATTCAGGACAATAGTAATAGTACCTCCAAAGAAATGGAAGCCTCTCTTTAGTAGAAAACAAGCGCACAATGGACTCCAAAACTGAGGTAATCTTCATTGCTTTTGACTTCAATGCTTTCATGTACCCAACAAACTCCCCATACTCTGATGAATTAAGTTTTCCCCTAACCTACAAATGGAAACAGATAACTATACTCAAAATAAAACAAGTAAACAGCTAAAGCACAAGATCTTCAGGAATGCTTACAAGAAAAGCACACTGATTTATCATATCTAACTTGAAAAATAGACAAGTTTTTGGGTAGAATTGATAAATGAAGAACAATGCATAATTACAAGATGTTAACTATCCTTTCTCATTGAACAGAAAGAGAAAAATACATGCTAGAACTTGTTTTGGGCGAATTAACCGCGTAAAGGCGTTACTTCGCTATAACGAGGGACTCATAGTCACAAAGTTGTCACGACGCGTTAGAAATGACAACAATAGATTAACGATAGGAGTAATAGATAAATGACAAAGAAAATGATGAAAATGATGAGTGTCGTAGTATGAATTATTTTGCTCAAGCGTTGATTCTGGATACAAGCAATCGGATGTGAGTATAGTTGATTTCTAGAACAATGAAGATCGTGATTGAAGAAAAAAGAGGAAGAACAATGTTTTTGGTAAGTATAGCTTAGATGATCGGGTGTATGATAATGTCTCCTTCTCATGGCTGCCTCCTTCCTTTTATACCCAGAGTCGTCCCCTTGATTGAGCCGTTGACAAGCGTTAACCATAATCCCGCAAATCCCGCTCATGGAGTTATGGCCGAGATCTTCGCCTTGCTACAGTCATCTTTTGGCATAATTTGTGAACGAAATTACCGGATGGGAATTGCCGGCCGTTGACGATGACATTTGCGGGCCTATCTATCTCTCGTTTAATGGGATTTGCATTCTGGGCGGCCCAACAATACCCCCTCAAAAGCCCTGGAAACTCCCGCTGGCGGTTTCCTTAGGGTTTTTGAATTTCAAACGCCTTTTGGGAAGTTGCAGCCGGTTTGCAGAACGTCCCATTAGTCTCTATTTTAGGGATTTGATTTCAGCCTACAACTTCACCCAATCCGATTTCCTCTCAAGGTACGATCTTTCTTCTTCCTTTCCTCTCGGTTTTCAAACTTCCATGGCTTCTTCTTGCAAGAAAACTGCATCACCTCCCTCTCTTTCGCCTTCCAAAATTCTGTCTGGCGCTTTCCAAAGGCGTTCTTCATCTGAATCCCCATGGGAATTTGCCGCTTTTGTGGGTTTTCCACCAAGCGCTGAGGTTTTCTTGCCTCCCGTTGGGATTTTCGCTGATGCTTATGCGAAGGATTGGGTGTGTTTTCACGAATACCCCTTCCGCATTGGCCATCGCTTTCCTCTTTCCCCTCTCGTGACTGATTTTTTAAACAAGCTTGACGTTTGGCCGGGACAACTTTTTCCTCAAGTGTGGAGACTCTTACTCTCCGTTGAGCGATTGTGTTCCGGGCGGGGCATCGCTTTTCAAAGTGAGGATTTTTTCGTGAACTATCGTGTTTCCAAGGGCGGTCCAAGGCGGATTACGCTCAAGACTCTTCGAACAAAATCTGATTTCGTTTTTAACATCTCAAAATCCGACCGTGGTTGGGCGGATAAATTCTTTTTCGTGAGGATCTCGTCTCTTAAGGGTGACTCGTCCTTCTTGCGAAGTTGTTGGAGGCCTATAGGTAGTGTTTTACCCTTCTCTCATTTCCGCTTGTTCAAACCCTAACTTGTCCATTGTCCTTTCTTGGCAGAAGAGATTGTCTCGCTAGTTCCGCGCAAAGGCTCCATCGTGATCGTTTCCCAGATCGAAACACTTCCTGCTGCTGAAAGATCCTACCCAGATCTGGGTCCTTCTTCCTGAACAGAATCCGACGAAGTCGAGATGTCTAGTAAGTATTTTTGCAGTTGTACGTTGCTTTCCCTTTTTGCGTTTTTGCGTGTTTGTTTAACGCGTTTACGTCTTCATGCTACAGGTTCCAGAGCCACGCGTTCCACAGCTTCACTTACCACAATGGAGCGTTTGGAGGCGCGAAAGAAGAGAAAGGCTGATACTGCTTCTAGTGCTGATACGGAGACTGCAATCTCGCTTCCTCCTAAGGCTCCAGAAATCAAGAAGTCTGCTTTGCCTAAGAAAGATTCAAGCGTCAAAGTGACCAATCTCCCCAAGACCATGATGTCGTTGGATATGGTTCCTATGAAATGTCTCCAATCTCTTGCAACTTTAAAGGTTGATTGCTTTTCGGGCCGTCCCCACCGCCAACCTTCCTACTCCGAGCTGTTTGGCGAGATTGTTGCCGCTCAGTGGCAGGTATGTAGTATTTTGAACACATTTCTTTGCGTACTATCTATTTTATTTTGCTCTTTTTTAATTGTAACATGTTTACTTCATTGCCTAGGGCCTCCAAATCTCTCTTGCTGCTTGCGACAAGTTTAAAGACTTACTTGATCAGCTGTCTACCTACAATATGAACCTTCAAAACGAGAAGAACATATCTTCTCTATTGGCCGGTGAGAAGGCGTCTTTGGAATCGAGGATCGCCGAGCTGCTAGAGGAGCTGAAGACGGCCCAACAAGAGTCTCGGGTTTATCAAGAGGAACTCGAAAGTGAGCAGAAGAAATCCTCCGCCTTGGCGAACAAGATTTAGGAATCCGCTGACTTTTACTCCTTCAAGGCTCGGGTGGAGACAATGGAGGAGCATCTTGCGGGGAAGTCTGCTGGCTGGGATATTGCAAAGGAAAAGGCGGATTTTATAGCAATGTTCCCTGATGCACCTAAGGCGCTGAAGAACCCTTCTCCTATGGACGACATTGTAGAGGTAGCATAGGAAGTGGCGCAAGTGGAAGCAGCGGAGAAGGATCCCATGAAAGTTTCTGAAGATTGACTTTGTTTGTTTGTTTTAAAGACTTTTCCACTCTACCCCCAGTGTATTGGGGTTTCCAAACTTGATTCTCCACTTAGTGGGGTTATTTTGTAAGACTTTAAATGTTTTGGCCGCTAGTTTTAGGGCCTTATGACTGCTTGCCCTTCGCTTTTTGGGGCTTCTCAAATTACTACTTTTGTGTATATTTGCCTTTGCTTTGCCTGCGTTTGTTTTGCAGGTTTAGCGTCAAGCTCGAAGCACAAGAGCCTGGCTAAAGACTCAGTTTTGTTTAGATATCTTTGTGTAACTCATGAGGGCGAAGATGTAAAAAAAAGTTGTAACTTGTATTGATAACAATCATGTGTACAAGTACATGAATGAAGAGCTTAATTGTATAAAAACTCTTGTTTGTCTCGTTCGCCTCGTGCATCTGGTTTTCTTGACTAGTCAATTTGCGTGCACTTGTTGCCTGTTTGTAAGGCTTGGGCCTTTTGTCTTGGCCTGAAACATCACAAGGCGTCCCTTTTTAGTTTTTTGATAGAACCATGTATGTCAAGGCTTGTGTAAAGCCGTAATGTAGTTGAATCATGTAAATTGTAGGAATGTAAGAATAATGTTGTATTATATACCTTGCTAAAAAATGATAGAGCTTCAAGTTCATCGCGTTCCAGCTTCTGGGCACTGTCTTGCCGTCACGTGATACTAGCTCATATGCGCCTTGCCCTACGACTTTAGTTATCTGATACGGGCCCTCCCAATTTGCTCCAAGTTTGCCTGCGTTTAGTTCTTGGGTGTTTTGGAACACCTTTCTCAACACCCAATCTCCGACTTGAAATGCTCTAGAGTTAACACGTTTGTTATAGCTTCGTGCTACCCCCTGCTTGTATGCTGCTAATCGTATTGAGGCTTCATCTCGTAACTCGTCCACCGTGTTGAGGTGGTGTAACAAGTTAGAGATGTTGGATTCTTCTGTAGTGAGACCATATCGAGCAATGGGAAAGGATATCTCAACTGGTAACACAGCCTCGCACCCGTAGACCAAGGAGAAAGGCGTGTGTCCAGTTGCGGTCTTGGGTGTAGTGCGATCTGACCATAAGGTGAGTGGTAACTCGTCTGCCCACTTTCCCTTGGCATCTTTAAGCCGCTTCTTGAGATTGTTAAGGATAACCTTGTTACTTGCTTCCGCCTGACCATTCGCTTGTGGGTAGCGAGGTGTAGACATAATAAGTTGAATGTTGTATTTCTGGCAAAAGGCTTTGGTCTTGTCGCTAATGAATTGGGAGCCGTTGTCGCACACTATAGTGGATGGTATCCCGAATCTGCTTAAGATATTTCTTCGAATGAACGAGATAACCTGAGTATCCGTGACCTCCTTGAAGGCTTCGGCCTCGATCCACTTCGAAAAATAGTCTGTCATGGCAAGCAGATAGACGCATTGCCTTGAAGCTGGTGGGAGTTTCCCAACGATGTCCACCCTCCACTTCATGAATGACCATGGTGAAGTGAGGGGATGAAGTAACTCTGATGGTAGATGTGGAATTGGTCCATGACGTTGGCATGCGTCACATTTGCGAGAGAACTCCGCTGCATCTTTGTTCATGGTGGGCCAGTAGTACCCCATCCTGCTTGCTTTCTTTGCTAGGTTCCGACCCCCTGTGTGGTTGCCAGACTCGCCGTCGTGTATATCTCGTAACACCACCTGTACTTTGTCTTCTTTTACGCATCGCGGATATATTCCTGACGACATCCACTTGAACAAAACATTATCTTTAATCGTGAATGTGGAGGATTTTACCTTAAGTCGTCGAGCTTCTTCCTTGTCTTCTGGAAGGACACCTTGCTGCAACTAGTCCAGGTAAGGTGTTACCCAGGACGAGTTACTATCTGAAATGCTTATTGCCAACACGTCGGCTTCTTTGACTATAGACGGTGCATCTAGGTACATGAAGGGGATCTTGGTGTACTCTCTTGGGTCTATGGCAGATCCAAGATTAGCTAAGGCGTCAGCCTGTGTATTAGCGTCTCGAGGAACCTGCTTGATCTCAAAATGTTTGAAATCTTTAACGATTTCGCGGACCTTTTCAAGGTAGGCTTTCATCTTTGAATCCCTGGCAACATACGAGTCTGTTACTTGGTTCACAATAAGTAATGAATCGCAAATTACCTCGATCTCTTGCACGTTAAGATCTTTGGCCACGAGTAAGCTTGCTATGAGCGCTTCGTATTCTGCTTCATTATTGGTAGCTTTGAACGTGCATCGCACAGCCTGGGCTATCCTATCCCCCTGTGGTGACTTCAGAACTACCCCCAGCCCAACACCATCTTGATTTGACGCGCCGTCAGTATGCATCAGCCACTTGCTATTACTTGTTACATTCAGCATTTCCTGTTCTTCCTGTTGTGAAGGGGTAGAGGTGAAGTCGACCACAAAATCTGCCAAGGCTTGCGACTTTATTGCCGTGCGAGGCTCGAATGTGATGTCATAGCCATTCAAGTGGATTAGCCAACGCGTTAAGCGACCTGACAGCTCTGGTTTAGACATGATACTCTTCATATGATAGTTAGTTCTTACGATAATAGAATGACTTTCAAAGTATGAACGTAATTTAATTGAAGCCATTACCAAAGAAAGAACTAATTTTTCCGTAGGAGAATACCTGGTTTCCGCGTCAAGCAATATTTTACTTACATAATAGATCAGTAACTGGTTACCATCTTCTTCGCGGATTAGAACGGCGTTGACTGCGACTTCTGTAACAGCGAGGTAGATATACATTTTTTCTCCTTGCTGTGGCTTTGACAGTACTTGTGGATTTGATAAGTATTGCTTTAATTCTTGGAACGCCTTCTCATGCTCTTCTCTCCACTCAAACGACTTATTTTTCTTTAAGATGTTGTAGAACAGCTTGTTTCTGTCCGACGAGCGGGATATGAACCTGTTCAGTGCTGCTATTCTTCCTGTCAATTTCTGAACATCTTTCACACATCTTGGTGTCTCAAGCTCCATTATGGCTTTCACTTGTTCCGGGCTCGCCTCTATTCCCCTTTGAGTAACTATATACCCGAGGAATTTTCCCGAGGTGACGCCGAAGGAGCACTTTGTCGGATTTAACTTCATCTTATACTGTCGTAGTATCTGGAAGGTGTCTTGTAGGTGGGCGATATGGTCCTCCGCCTTTAAAGATTTGACGAGCATGTCGTCGATGTAGACCTCCATGGTATCCCCCGGCTTTTCCCGAAACATCTTATTAACCAATGTCTGGTAAGTAGCACCTGCGGTTTTTAATCCGAAGGGCATAACTTTATAATAATAAGTTCCTTGATTTGTAACAAATGCCGTTTTTTCTTGATCTTCAGGATTCATCATTATTTGGTGATAACCACTAAACGCGTCCATGATAGTTAACAACTCGTGTCCTGCCGTCGCGTCCACCATTGCGTCGATATGAGGCAATGGGAACGAGTCTTTAAGGCATGCTTTGTTTAAATCAGTGAAATCGACACAGACGCGTCACTTACCATTTTTCTTTTTTACCACTACCACATTTGCTAACCACTCAGGGTATTTAACTTCTCTGATTTTTCCTGATTCAAGTAAGGATTTTACCTCGTCGTTGACTACCTGATTTCGCTCGGGGGCGAACTTACGCCTTTTCTGTTTCACAGGCGGCATTTTTGGATTGACGTTCAGAGCATGAGTAATCACGCTTGGATCTATTCTGATCATGTCTTCGTTTCTTCAAGCGAAACAATCTTTATAGGACCGTAAAAACTCCACCATCCCTTCCCGCAAAGATGGCTCTAGATCTGCCCCGATTCATGTCTTCTTCGAAGGCTCAGATGGGTCGAGAGCCACTTCTTCAAGTTCAGGGGCCTCCGGCTTTACGTAGAAGGATGGAGCCTTACAGTCCTTTAATTGCTAATCGGACGTTTACTTGCTGGTCCCCGGCTTCGAAGATCCGGAAGCCATCGCCTTCATGGTCACTGAGTAGCATTCTCTTGCGAGTTTTTGCTCTCCTTGAATCTCCTGTATCCCCCAGGGGGATGGGAACTTCACACATTGGTGATACGTGGACAGGATTGCTTTCATTCCGTGAATCCAAGGCCTGCCCAAAATAACATTAAAGGGTGAGGGACAATTTAGCACTTGAAACTTTACTTGATAATTCACTCCCTTTGCAATGGTTGGTAGAGAGATTTCCCCAAGCGTGTTGCGTGACTCTCCGCTGAATCCTACTAAAGTCGTAGACTTCTTGGCGATGTCATCAAGTCCAAGACTTAAGCTGTACAATGCGTCCAACATAAGCAAGTTAGTGGAGCTTCAATTATCAATTAAGATGCGTTTAACAAGAAAATTGGCAATAGTTAAAGATATTATTAAGCAATCATGATGAACTTCCTCTTCTTCGACTTCGTCGAAGGTAATAGGCATGATGGCATGGCTGGAAGGTGTAGGAGCTTTGGGATTTTCTCGTCTGGCTTCTCTTGCGATTCTCTTAGCCGCGGAATAGGTTACGCCGCAAACATCCGACCCCGCGGTAATGACATTGATCACACTTACATGCTTGGGGGAGTCGGGTTTTTGGGCTCTCTCCACATTCCGGGCCAGATGCTCCCTGCCGCGCTCAAAGATCAATTCTTTGAGGTAGCCTTTCCTTAACAAGTCGACGACTTCTTTCCTTAGCGCGATGCACTCCTCTGTCGTGTGACCGTGATCGAAATGAAAGTCGCACCACCTTGACTCATCTTTACGATGATGTGGTATATATGTCTTTCTTTCGTGGCCACTTGACAGTGTTTCCCATCGTGCTAAGGGTTCTGACTATCTCTGTTGCACTAACTCGGAAGTTGTGATGAGATAACTCAGGAGGTAGCTGGACGTTCTCGCTCTTTTTAGCGTATGACGTGTTAACAGTTGGCTTGGCGTGTGGGGAATGATGAGCGGCTGAAGGGTAGGGAGCATATCGAGCCTCCCGCTTTCCTTGCCGTCGATCATTCGTTGAGGACTTGTTCCCTTCTCAGCATAGAGGTCGGACGTGAGCCAATGCCTTGACCTGCACTTCATCAAAGTTAGAGCAAGGATATTTTGTTAGCTCACGATATAACTCGGGGTTTCGGGACGATATCCCTCGCTGGAAAGCTTCCACCGCCGTGGCGGTGTCGCATCCCTCAATAGTTACACGCTCCTCGTTGTAACGATTGAGAAACGCCTTTAACGACTCGCGCGGCTTCTGAACTAAGCGGTATAGGTCACTAGACCGCTTCCTTGCATGTCGGCTACTGGCAAATCTGACCCTAAACCTGTCAACCAACTCAGCAAACGATGAGATACTTCCAAGAGGTAAATGGGAGTGCCAATTCAGTTTGGGACCAGATAACGTGTTCCCGAACCATCGACACATGACAATTTCTTTCATTTCAAAAGGAACAGTACTAATATTCATAGCTTGCTTGAAAGCTGCTATGTGCTGGTCAGGATCGGTAGTCCCTTCATATCTTTGAATTTCAGGGACGTGATACTTTCGAGATATGTTAACTCTTGCAATAGTGGGTACAAAGGGTGAGTCGGTGTAACCATCTCGCCTTTCTACTGCTATCGGTTGAGGAGCCCTTGGGACCTGAGTGATTCGGTCCTCCGAGGCTCTGAGGCATTCTTTGAGTTGAACGACCTCAATACTTTCCCGAGCCGCCCCTGATGTGTTAGAAATTACCTGATTACTTGTCGATGGGCCGGCGCCGTTTGGAGTAGTAAGGCTGGGGTCCTCCATATCCAGGCGCCGGGCTACGTCGTTAATCACGTCGCTCCTTAGATGGTAAGCCGGAGCCGATTGAACCTGAGATCGAAGCAAATTACGTTCATTAGTCAAAGCCTCAATTTGTTTTTCATAAACTTCAGTAATTTTAGAATTAGTCTCTTTTTGGCTATCTAAATCTTTATGGAGCGCAAGCATGGTTGCGCGGATCTCTGCAATGGCACTGGATTCAGCTGTCTGCCTCTCGGAGTTGTTGATGGCTAGTGGTTCTTCCTGAAGAGGCAGTTCTTGGTTCTGGTTGCCATTACCGCCACTGTTGATGGCGTTGTTAGGGTTGCTGTTATCGTTGTTGAGGTTTTGGTTGTCATCAGAATCGATGATTTGGTTGTTGTTTGGCTCGAGATCTCCGACATGGCTAAGGGTCGCATCCATGCTTGATGAGGATTCGGTAGCTTGCTAGGTCGTAACTTCTTTTTTGGCTAGGGCCCCACGGTGGGCGCCAATTGTTTTGGGCGAATTAACCGCGTAAACGCGTTACTTCGCTATAACGAGGGACTCCAACTCACAAAGTTGTCACGACGCGTTAGAAATGAGAACAATAGATTAACGATAGGAGTAATAGATAAATGACAAAGAAAATGATGTAAATGATGAGTATCGTAGTATGAATTATTTTGCTCAAGCGTTGATTATGGATACAAGCAATCGGTTGCGAGTATAGTTGATTTCTAGAACAATGAAGATCGTGATTGAAGAAAAAAGGGGAAGAACAATGTTTTTGGTAAGTATAGCTTAGATGATCGGGTGTATGATAATGTCTCCTTCTCATGGCTGCCTCCTTCCTTTTATACCCAGAGTCGTCCCCTTAATCGAGCCGTTGACAAGCGTTAACCATAATCCCGCAAATCCCGCTTATGGAGGTATGGCCGAGATCTTCGCCTTGCTACAGTCATCTTTTGTCATAATTTGGGAACGAAATTACCGGATGGGAATTGCCGGCCGTTGACGATGACATTTGCGGGCCTATCTATCTCTCGTTTAATGGGCTTTGCATTCTGGGCGGCCCAACAGAACTAAGAACAAAAAATCTAGAAATTCAAATAGATTCATGTATAATTTACTAACCTCTTTTGACTTCATCCGCTTTTGTGAACAAATTAGTCACAGAACAAGGATCCTAGTCATAGTGAAGTCTTGCAAAACCTACAATCCTTATCATTCTCTACTTTTTAATTCCTCCTCTTCTATCCCAATTATTCCTACCTATCCCCTTCTCAAAACTAGTGTGTAACCCTAATCCTCCCATTTTCTCCCATATGCTCTTTTAAGGATGATCGGAGTTTCTTATTATGAGCAATTTGCTTTAGCAAGGTCATGCAAATATTAATGTGATGAAAGCATCATCTCCTAGAAGGATAAAAGAAGCACGATAATTTACCTGAACTAGGAATGCCGATCCTTTTGCTTCTTGCTGCTGACTAGATGGATGGGAGTTTGGAACAAGCTTATCCACTTTACTAGAATCCCTTTCTTGGGGATTCATGGTACTTGACATATTTGTAGTAGAATTATATTGTGCATTTTTTGTTGGGAAACAGCACCAATACAAAACTTATCTCACGTCGAAAGTTGGGAACAAAATTTTCTAATATATAAGACGGTGGGCTACTCCTCCTATTGCCAATTAGTTTTAGGATGAAACCCCACCGTTTCTTTAAGTGTCAACTAGGCCCACCCAGTTGCACTTGAGGGGGCGTGTTGGGAAACAAAACCAATACAAAACTTATCCCACATCGAAAGAATCTCCTATTGCCAATTGGTTTTAGGATGAAACCCCACTGGGCTTGTATCTGGGTCACCCACACGTTTGATATTTTCCACGTTCTTACCAATTGTAGATTTTTCTTTCATGGACTCAGCTTCTGATAACAGGTTTCCCTGACGTGCAAGCTGTGTGTCAATTACCAACATTTGATCAGTTACAATGGACTAGGTGCTACTAGGTTCAGGCATTAGGAACTTTGCCCTCTTAGAAGAGCGTGAGGCAATAACTTCATTTGTTTTTCCAACAAGAAGTGAGTCAATAGTAAGGTCAATGATTGGAGAGCTACTATGCTCAGATAGTGTCCTTTTAACACGATATGGTTCTACATTTTGGAGCAGATGACTTCCATGTTTCAGTTTGACGGACTGACTTGATATTTTATTTGCAAGAGATGCACGATTAGCTTGAGGAATATCTTCCAAACGAACAAAAGTTTTGCTTGTTTTGGATTCAGACAATGATGAAGGCGTACACGCTTTGTTTTCTACTTTCATATCCTGCAAGGATACATAATGCTTAGTTTACGTATCTAACAGTTTCTGCAAACACACAAGTAACAGAATAGGAGTTACCGGAGGATTTAAGCTAGCAGGAACAAAATCCAGAGCTTCTAGAGAATTTCCTTTGAATTTTCCTGAAAATGATGCAAGTATTAGCATGAGTCTGCACCAAGTCAAAACCAAGCGTATATGCCAGAAAAAGAACGTTGCACATCCTCTATCACCCAACAGCAAATCACAAGTGAGGTATCTCATTTTATTATCAATACAGGCTAATATCAAATCTCCTGCATGAGTGCTTCAACAATCTACAGAGCTTGACACAACATGGTGCAACAATCTATAAGCCATCTTCCCATAAATGTCCCACTGGGATTTCCCTGTAAACTTAAACCTTATCATGATTAATATTCGGATCTTCGATCATGCCTTTAATTACGAATACATACCAGTAGACATCGTGATTGAGAGGACGAGGATGATGGAATCCGATCTGATAATCACAATACACCGAGCAATGGAAATTGTCTTCTCTCTCTTAGCCTCTTAACCCTAATATTTTTGTGAGTTATGCAATACGTAATATGAGCTAATGATGATTCTTGGGTCACTTAAATAGGGAGAGAGAGGGGCCAAAATCCTCTAAAGATATATTTCAACCTATCATCAAAGTTGCTCAATAATAAATATATCTTTACTTTTATAGAAAATCATATCTTCTATTTTCATCCTTATCTTATCAAATCAACATGTTCCATAAATAAACCTAATATGATATGAACCACATAATGAGATCTTATTAATATCTTACATTATTCCACTTGGTCCATATGAAAAACACTGTAGTGGTCATATAGGAACAATCATAAGACGCGCATAAATGCTGAATTGATATGCTTAATAGGTTTATCTTAATTACCCTTAGTTGATTTGAATCATCAATCAGGATCATACGGTTCTACATTAATTAAAGAATGTAGTCCCTTCCATGTACCACTGGCTGGTAGTAAATAAAAACTAAAGTCTGTATAAGTAGAAGTAAACATAATATATGGTCCCCATTAATGTCTTGAAGAAAGACTAATTCTGTTATCATGCATTTGCTTTAGTATGTACATAAATAGTCCATAATATGAAACAGAAATACCAGAAGTTGCAATAATGAATATTCAAAACCAATGTCATAACAAAACACGTAGCAACCCATAAGGGAGAATGATATTAGTGACCACCCTCAAGACCCATAGCATCAGCATGTTGCTTAAATGTCTTAGGGGGTAAGCCTTTTGTTAATGGATCTGCTATATTAGCACGAGTGTTGATGTGCTCAATTGACACTTTCTTCTTCCGAACTTCATCCTTGACTGATAAGTATCTCAACTCCATGTGTTTTATACCTTTAGAATACTTATCATTCTTTGAAAAGAATACAGTTGCGGTGTTGTCATAATGAACTTTCAGCGGCCTAGCAATGGAGTCCATGACTGTAAGCCTTGAAAGGAAATTCCGCAACCATGATGCTTGAATCGATGCCTCAAAGCATGCTACGAACTCAGCCTCCATAGTGGATGATGCAATGATGGACTGTATGAAACTTTTCCATGAAACAACACCGCCAACTAGCATGAACACATAACCAAAAGTGCTCTTCCTAGTATCCACACATCAAGCGAAATCTGAATCCGTATACCCAACCACCTCAAGATGATCAGTTTTCCTAAATGTGAGCATAAGTTCCTTTGTTCCTTGTAAGTATCTCAGCACTTTCTTTGCAGCTTTCCAATGATCAATACATGGATTGCTTTGATAGCGACCCAGCATGCCAACGACAAAACTGATGTTTAATCTAGTGCAAACTTGTGCATATCCCAAACTCCCTACAAGAGATGCATAAGGGTATTTTCTCATTCGATCACGTTCTAACTCAGTTTGAGGACATTGACTTAAGCTAAACTTGTCCCCTTTCTGAATTGGAACTGCATTAGGATCACATGACGTCATGCCAAAATTTTCCAAAACTTTTGAGATATAGGCATTTTGAGACAATCCTAAAATCCTACATGATCTATCACGAAATATTTCTATCCCGATCACATAGAAAGCGTCTCCCATATCTTTCATTTCAAAGTTTTGAGAAAGAAAGTCCTTGGTTTCCTGTAATAAGCCAAGGTCACTACTTGCTACTAGCATATCAGTAATATATAGAACCAGAAATGCAAACTTACTCCCACTGATCTTCAGGTATATACACTGATCAACATTGTCAAGAAGATTGCTTTATGTAATATCCGAGCTTTCCTTTTCGTCAAGATTCGGGTTCTGCACCATACTTAATCTCGTGCTTGGATCGCAAGTATTATTTTTGGGTAACTACCCTAATTAGTTTTTAACTTATTTTGATGGTATTATTATTAGCTGTATAAAATAATTTCGATCCCGAAGGATGAGTGACTGATTTTTAAGTAAGATAAATTAATTTGAAATCTATCTAATTAACATAAGCTATATAAGAAAACCCAAGGGAAAAAAAAACCTAATCCTATGCCAACCATTCGGCCGAGTACCTATATATATAATTTTTTTTTTGACTCGGTGAGAATTAGGATCCCGTCTCAAGGAGGTTATCCCAGAGCATCCAGATGGATGAGAGCTAAAAGCTCATGGTGGTTCCGGATTGCTTCCCATGAGAGACTATGACCCAAACTTGCAATTTTATCGGCCACAGAATTACACTGTCTGTTCTCTGAGAGATACGAACTGACTCGAACCCCCTAAGGGACACGAGAATGTCTGCAATAATTCTTTCTATTTCCCACGGACAATTAACTTGCTCCTTCACGGCTTTTATAACTGTCATATTATCGCCTTCTATTTCTAGATTGCGTATATTGTTCTGATTTGCCTCTGCTACTCCGTCCCGCAAGGCCAAGGCCTCAGCCATTAGTATCGAGATGTTACCATATTTTTTGACTGTCCCACTTATAGGACTTCCGTTGACGTCCCTTATGATCGATCCTCCTGATGCATTTCCATTACTTAATTTCGACCCATCAAAATTTAGTTTCAAAAATCCTTGGCTAGGTTTTCTCCATTTGTCCGGCTTTTTCCTTCTTGTATCACATCTAATAGAGTTGTTTTTTAGCGTCATTTCTTCATCTTCTTGCCAACGTTTGGCATGTTCCCATTGCTGTAATTGTGTGCGTATGTGCATGCTAAGGTCATGTATGAAATCATTAGCTAGGTGTTTGTTGAAATGCCAGTTTATTCCTTTGATGTCAAATGCTCCACCATATTACTGCCAGTTCAGTGAATTCAACCTTTCCTAACTTATTTTTTAAGTCAGATAGGACATTCCGTGGGTTCTGACAAGGGGTTACATAGGATCGAATAATTCGCTCCGTATTCACATTTATGCTTTTTGTGATTTTCAGCGTGTGGGGACATTTGATCATTAGATGTATGGAGTCTTCATGAACGCTATTACACATTAAACATCCTTGAGGGATTGCGACTTGTTTTTCTCTGAGCCTTTGTTCTGTTGGAAGTCCGTTCATGTCAATTTTCCATAAAAAATTCTTCACTTTTGGGTAAGTGTCTAGATTCCAAATCCAGCTATTAGGGTTAGGGTTCAACACGTCTTCCCTAGTTACCAAGCTTATCGCTGAGCTTGTGGAGAACCAACCATTCTTGCTTTGGGCACATACAAGTCTATCCTCAATATCATTCACTGAAATTTGAATTGTCGTTATTTTCTCTACTACGTCCCTAGAAACAACTTGTTCGAGCTCATTTATTTTCCATTTTTTGTCCGTCGAAATGAAGTGTTCGACCTTAACTTCCTCGCTTTCTGTAGCACTTCTTGTGGTATAGTCTAGCAACGGTTCTTGCAATACCCATTTATCTGTCCAAAACTTTATCCTTTTTCCATTACCTACCTGCCATCTAAGGCCTTTCCCAAACTCCGGTTTTAGTTTCATCAATTGTTTCCACTGCCAAGATGCATTTGGCTTAACTTTGTACGTTGCAAGCGTGTTTCCCCTTAAGTATTTCTCAGTAACGTCTCTAATCCAAACATTATCTTGTTGGGTGAGTACTTTCCATAACAGTTTCATTTGTAGGGCTTTGTTCATATCCCCTGCTTTCCTAATACCTAGACCCCCGTATGCCTTTGGTTTGCATATTCTGTCCCAGCCTACTAGCGGTTTATATTGTCTATCCTTATTCCAAAAGAAGCTTCTATTTATGGCATCAATTTCGTCATGTACGTCTTTTGGTAGCATAAAGCTTTGCATTAGGTAATTTGGTTTTGTAGCCAAATTTGATCTTATTAGCACCGATCGGAGTACCTATATATATATATACAAGATGGATATTCGGCCGACCCGTCCTCGTTCCTCATTCTGATCGTGCCGTCGAACCTCCCTCAGGCGCCAATCTTCGCAGCCTTTCCCAGAGCCCTCTTCCTTCCCCGGAGTATCGCCGGATCCGAACTTCCGAGCCAACTTCGCTCTCGATCGAAGTGAAGTCAGTTCCGCCGTTGTTTGTCCGCCGCCATTCACATCCCATCGTTCCTGTCACCGGGTCGATCATTCTTTCCCGGTAAGCTTTCTTCAAGCCATTGAGATTTCTTCCAAGGAGTCGTGTCGTGGGTCAACTAGCTAGTGGGTAGGACAGTTTAGTCGATTGCATAAAATAGAGTTGCCGGGTTGCGTTGTGGTAGCGTGAAGTCAAAACCAATGTTGGCAGGGAGGTGTTGTTCTTCTTCTTCATTGCCTGGTTGCTGAAGACTACGTAAATACAATTGAAGAAAAGTGGGTGTGAGTGGGAAGAAAGAGAGAGGTGGGGTTGTAATTCTCATTGCAAACTCAAAGTTAGAAACTTGATAGTGGGGATAATTAGTGTCGTTAATTTCGTGATTGTTACGGGTGGTAGTGGGTTGGCTAGATAGCATGCAAAAGATCAAGGTGGTCCGAGCATAATTGAGTTAATTAGGTTCGATTATCGGGTTCAGTTGAGTTTGGTTCGGCTTCGTTTTGGGTCATAATTCTTCTAATTCAAGCGAAGTACGTTTTAATATTATTATCATTATTATCGTGTTTAGGGGATCGATTTCTTTCCAGCCTTGTCAGTCCGTATTCGTAGGGAATTTCTTCATATTCGAGGTAAGTCGTTCTGCGACTTGCTCGGCTAGGTGGTTCTATTCTATTCTGGTTGGATTGCATGCTGTGCTGGTAGGTGTTGAAGGGTTTCTTGAACAAATAAATTTATAGTCAAGACCCCGCTGAGTATAGCGAAGTCAGGATCGTCCACGGGAGCGAGAGTAGTGCTAAGTTTAATCGATAACTACGAAAGGGCAAAAGAAACGCAAACAAACAGAGTCAGGATCGACCAGAGGATGGTCGATCTCGACCCTTATAGGGTCGAACCTGAGATCAATCACACACGAACACACGAGAAAACACGAACAATAACTCGAACACGACGGAGAGAGTCGGGATCAAGGCAAAAGACACGAATTTCAATCAATATAAAAGGCAAATCCTAGGGCTAGGGCTACCACAACAACAACCATACATGCTCTCAACAAGAATTCACAACTATCATGCCATCTAGATCATAGAAAAGTTTAACTTTCGCAAACAATTCAAGCTATTCAATCAACTTTCGCAAATCAAACAACTTTCTACCTATCCTTCAACCTAGGAATATCAACTTTCGCAAATAATCCTTTTAGAGATAATCAAGCAACTAACTTTTCACTTTCGCTAGGGTTAATTACAAGACATGCCTCAATTTTCATCAAGGATTAAGCACAAGATAGGTTAGATATGATCCTTAAGCATTCAAGTCATGGATTCAAGTTTTAAACATGCATGATTGTGTTGGGTTTTTGCCCAACCCTAGAACTTAAGAAAACTACTCACACATGGCAAAGAGAGAATAGGAAGAAGAGGAAGAAGACATGATCAAACCAAACTCAAATTCAACTAAAAACCAAAGATCAATCTTACAAACCTCAAACTTGTTCCCCAAGTCTTCTCCTAATTCTCCAAGTCTTGATTGAATCCAAGCATAGATAAAAACTATAGGTTCAACCTCCTTTTATAGACAAAAAGGAGTCCTAATCTAACTAGGAAACACAAATAAAACACCTTCCTAAAATACAAACTAGGAATCTTGCACAAGTAATCCGGATAGGTGAGAAGTCGGTCACGCGCGTTCGACCCTCCTAGGGTCGATATCGACCCCTTCAAGGTCGATCCTGAGTGCTTTTGTTCCTTGCATTCCAAGTTTGGTCAAGTGGCTCGAGGTCGACCTCCTTGGGCTCGATCTTGGGGTCGATTTCTTCACTTCTCTTCTTGACTTAGCTCCTCTTTAGTTCCTCTCCTTGGCTCTTCCACTTGAATCTTCCTCCTAGCTCATCCATCCTCTCCTAACCTCGCTCCAAACTCGTCTCCAAGCTCCAAAACACCTACAAAATGACACAAAAGCGCGTAGTTCCCGAATCTCAAAGAAATACGAAAACTCATGCAAAAAGACTCAAAAACACAAGACTCAACTACGAAACACAACTCAAACTAACCTATCTAGACCCTAAAAATCTACCTAAAAACGCGGACATCAAAACACCCATACTTAGACTTGCTTGTCCTCAAGCAATAATCATGCAAATCAAAACCAATAACACAATCTTCAAGCATAGCCTTTGTCAAAACATTTTAAACATAAGTGAAAAGAAGACAAGCAATTTTAACGTCATCACATATGTATAGGTCTCAAGCACAAGCAATCACAATCCAACCTCACAAGGGATATAAATGTGTTTCTCTCAACTCTCATGTGTTTAGGCTTAACAAATCAACTCTCATCTCAATCTTTATGCAACATCTACTTTATCATTGAGACTTATATCACCAATCTCTCTACCTAGAGAAGTCAAAACACATCAATCTTCATAAGAACTTAAGCTCAATGAAATCTTCATAGAAGACTCCATTCGGCCGGGTTGTAATGGGGCTCGGTAATAACAATAGGTAGGGAGTTCTTTGGCCATGTGGTGCTAAATCTGGGAATCAAACTCCTAAATACAACACTTTAAACCAAAACGACTCACTTCTTCTCTTTTCAACTCATAACCAAACACTTCATCAATGACACTCATACCCATCAATTTCTAACCCAAACTTCCATACTACAACTTAGAAATACTAGGAGTTCTTGGCTTTGCACTTAAACATTTTTCTTTCTTTTCTTTTCTTCCTTTTTTTTTTTCTTTGTTCGAGCCTATTGAGGGTCGAGGTCGACCCCCTAGGGGGTCGAACCTGAGACTCACTTTTCTTCACCGGGGGCCGAGATCGACCCATATGGGGGTCGATCCTGAGAGCTTTTGCTCGATATCCTTTACTTCTTTTTCTCTTCTTTTCTTCATCTTTTCAACAATGTGCAATCCAAGCCAAGAATCCTATTACACTATACTTCAACAAGTTGTTTTCTACCCTTTAACAATGTTACCTCTTTCTAACCCAACACAAATATCACTCAACAAAGCTTATTCCCAACACAATCTAAGTTCAATTCCCGGAATGGGGTCAAGCTAATATAGGTTAGGGATAATTTTTGTGGAGCTTCAAACAAAAGGCTAAGGCTAGAACGGGGTTTCAAGCAAAGATAATTCAAGGTAGGCATGGAAGAATATGGGCTAAAGATATAAGTTCTTAATCATAATCAACATGCATGAATCAATCTCATAACGGCTTCAAGAAATAGATAGCCATATCAACAACAAGAGACATATGGATAAAGAGAGTAAAATCACACAAACGAAGAGCAGGGAATCAATGATGTTCTCCCTATATGGCCAAAGTTCTCACTAGGTAAAAATTTTGTTGGATTGCAATTACTTTCACTCAAAACACATATGCTCAATTTCATCACAAGTCTCATTCACAATCAAAAGCAATTTTTCATAAAACTTGGGCTACACTATCCAATTATGCCAAAGGAATTACATGACAAACATGAAGATTAATTTTCATCATAGGACATCTAAGATGGAATGCTTTTCTATCCTAAAACAAACAAGGAAGCAAATATTTTTTTGTTTTTTTGACATTTTGCAATTTTTTTTTTGTTTTTTGAATTTTGACATTTTCTAATTTTTTTTTGGATTTTTTCAAGACTTTTCTCAACAAGGCAAACTACCAAACAAACAAACAAAGCAAGCAAAGACTCAATTATGTACAACATGCGAGATTTCTTCTTCCCCACCCCATACTTAAATCATGCAATGTCCCCATGCATGAAAACATATGACAAAGTAAAGAGAAAAGAAGAAGAAGACTCACAAAAACTCTTGGAAGCTTGGTTGGAGATGGAATTCCTCATGGAGGAGGAGGTGGTCGACGTGGGCGGAAAGGAGGTTGCTCCGGGGGAGCCCATGCATCTCTATCGGGGAAGTTGCCTTGGTTCCATCGCATGTAGTCCTCCATTTGAGCCCACCGGTAATCATCCACTTCTTGTTGAGCATAGAAGTACCCTTGGAATTGTTGAAATTGTTGGTGTTGTTGAGTCATCATCTCTCGGGTCTGAGTTTGGTACTCCATGAGGGCCGCTTGACCCCTCATAATCTCATCATAGTGCTCCTTTTAAGAGACGCGCATGGAGGCCATCTCATTGGCTAAGTAAGCCATGTCATATGTCGGTGGGGCCTCATGAGGTGGTGGCTCGGTGTAGGAAGGGCCGGAGTGAGCTCCCGAAGACGCCCCAAACTCGAAGTAAGGCCCGGTAGAAGGAGGAAAGCATGGCGGGATCGACCCAGAGGGGTCGAGGTCGACCCCCATAGGGTCGATCCTGGGGCTGTCCGAAGGTGGGGGCAGAGCAAGGTAATTGGTAGCTTGAGGGTCGGGGCTTGGGTACCGACGTGGGCGGCGTCTCAAAGACTCATCTTGTGTGGGCCGAATTCTCAAAGGAAACTTGTTGGGAGACCATACCTCGTACCAATTCGGGGGATGGAGCAAGTCAACTCGCTCCCGAGTAATAGCAACTTGCTTCCCGTTGTAGGTGGAGTAGAAGGTGGAGTCGCCTTTGGAAGGTTTGTCAATTAGCTTGGCGTTGGCGACGTATGGAATATCCACAAAGATGGGCTTCTCCGTAGTGTACGCTCTCAAGTTCACACCAAGACTCATTGCAAGTCGGGCTATCATTCCACCAAAGTAGATAGCACCCGAACCGCCCTTGAAATCCTCAATACTCTTCATCCACTCGTAGCCAAGATTGACGGGAGCCGGAGAGGTGAAGAGCATGGTTCTTAGCACAATCATCTCCCTTCTAGAAGTACAGTTGAGCTCGGTTCTCGAGAAGAGGACGCTCCCTAGAATGCGCAGGATGATCCGGAAGAGAGGACTAGCAAGATTGGAGACTTGCATGTTATGGCAAGAGGACACCTCCTTCCCGGTAAGATAGCTCCAAGTGTTGAAGATCGGAATGGGGCTCGGGTCGTCCTCCGTCGGATTGGGGAAGCCAAAGGCGTCATTGATTTGCTTCAAAGTGAGCTTGAACCATTTGTTGCCCAATTGAAACTCCATCTTCTTGTTGGAATCCGGGCTCTTAATGTCGGAGGAGAAGGTCGCCATGAACTCACAAGTGAGAATGGGATAATGATGATTGTCCCACTCTAATATGTGCTCGGCTCCGATGTAGGAGAAAGCCTCCTTGACATCCTCATGAATATGCAATCTTTGCCCATCCGCCTCGTCATACCACCTTGTCTTGTGTTTCATCTCAAGGAAGGTATTGAAGTCGTCAAGATACTTGGAGTTAATGTGGTAATCATCTAGAGCGGACTTGTCACTCCTCTTCGCTCTCTTTGAAGGTTTGGAGCCCGAAGCCGACATAGTACCTACATTAATTCAAACACCAAAACCACATAATACACACCATCCACCCCACACTTAAACAAAGGCAAGAATCCCAACCAAAACACTTCATAACATGGATAGGAGAGGATTTATAATAATGAAACATGAAGCACAAATCCACATCTCATCCTATCATGCAACCTAAGCCCAAAGAAACACACCATCAAGAACAAAATGCACCCTAGCAACGACCCAAGGACGGTCGCCCTCGGCCCCATAGGGGTCGATCCTGAGCAGAACAATCAAATCATCAAGAACACATATGTCAGGTTCGACCCCAGGGGGGTCGATCACGACCAGGGGTGATGCATGCGCCTTCTAGGGACTCCAAGAAGGACTCGCTTGGCCAAGGATCTAGGTTACGAGTTGGGCCTTATCCGACTATTGAGGGAACATAAGGAGGCGGAAGCGGAGTTATGGAAGGTGGTAGTGGTGGTAAGGAAGCTGGTAGTTGAGGTAGGGACTCTAGTAGCTGTGGTAGGGACTCTGGTAGCTGTGGAAGGGACGTTGGTAACTACGGTAGGGACGCTGGAAGAGGGACGATGGTAGGGACGCCGGTGGATGTGGTAGGGACGCTGGTGGCAGAGATAGGGACGGTGGTAAGGACTCGACGGGTGGAAGAACTCGCCGTCGAACGAGGAAACGACCGGTAGGTCGGGGAAAGGAGGGCGTCGGAGAAGAGGGATAGAAGGGGTGACGTTCACGGTTTTGGGGAAGAGATATCACTCGATTCAAGCCAAAACTCATTGATTGCAAACGTGAAGATTACAAGAGAGGAGAGCTCCTTATATAGTGGAGACTCTTAGGCAACAAAAGGAAACCCTAGCATTTATGGGTTGGGCCTAAAACATGCAAGTCTTGGCCCAATACCCTATGCATACTATAAATGACCAGACAACTAATCTGATCTAATATTCTTGTCTCTACTACAAAAGGTAATACTTATCCATTAGCTAGCTAGGAAAAGGAAAGACAAAGACTAGAACAAACAAGTCTTAGGGACTCTGCTGAGGACTCTATTCATTAGCTGAGGGACTCTGCTGAGGACTTTGCTGAAGACTCTGCTGAAGACTCTGCTAAGGACTCTGCTGAGGACTCTGCTAAGGACTCTGCTGAGGACTCTGCTCATGAGCTGAAAGACTCTAATGCTGAGGACGCTGGAAGGGAAGCTGTTGGAATTTTTGGGACGCCCTGGTGCAGTCCCTAGGATTGTCCTTGGCAGCAGGCGTCCTCTAGAGATGGGGACTTCTAGGGTACCGGTAGGGACGCCAGGGCCCCTTCCTCAGGATTGGCTTTAAGGACGCTCAGCACCCATGTAGGTGGTTCTTCAAGGACTAAGCTAAAGGACTGAGAGGCTCGCCATACAAAGGACGCCGTTGCTTGAGCGATGGCCTTAGCACGAGCTCGAGTAATGGGTCCGTCCGAACGCATTGTCATGGCGTCTTCCTCTTCCTTGGGAGTAAGGGAAGGGATCGCATCATCCTCCCTCCCTTGAGTGGGAAGCGTCCCCGCTTCCTCCAAAAGGTGGTCAACTTCAGGGTCCATGTATGGCGACAAGTCCGCGACATTGAAAGTGGCATGGACGGCCCCATAGGAATCTGGTAGCTCAAGCTTGTAAGCATTTGGTCCAATCCGCTCAAGGACGCGAAAGGGACCGTCCCCCCGGTGGTGGAGCTTTGTCTTCCGGGCTGAAGGGAAGCGACTCTTGCGCAAGTGGAGCCAAACCAAGTCCCTAGGCTCAAAGATGAGCTGTTGGCGTCCCTTGTTATGTTGGTTGGCATATTGTTGGGCACGACGCTCAAGGCGGTCCTGCGTCCTCATGTGCAGCTTCTTGATGTACTCAGCACGGTTGGCCGCATCGAAGTGTTCTTCTTGCTGCAAGGGACGGGGTGAGAGATCAAGGGGAGTAAGCGGATTACGCCCATAGACAACCTCGAAGGGACTCATGGAGTGCGCCGAGTGTTTGGACCTGTTATAGAAAAATTCTACAGTAGAGAGTAAGTCCTCCCACCGGCGTGGGTTGTTCTTAAGCATCACTCGAAGGAGTGAGCCTAAGGTCCGATTGGTGACTTCCATCTGGCCATCGGTTTGGGGATGGAAGGAAGTAGAGAATAGTAGTTTGGTGCCTAACTTTCCCCAAAGTGTTCTCCAAAAATGTCCCACAAACTTGGCGTCCCTATCACTTATGATTGTGCGGGGATGCCATGGTACTTCACTACGTGTTCAAAGAACAAACAAGCCACGTCTGTCGCATTGTTCGTCGTTGTACACGCAATGAAATGGGCCATTTTTGAAAAACGACACACTACTACAAAGATGGAGTCCTTACCCCTCTTGGACCTAGGCAGTCCCGTGATGAAGTCCATTGAAAGGTCTTACCACGGAGCATGCGGAATAGGCAAGGGAGAGTAAAGTCCATGATTATGGCTAGTGGACTTGGCCTTTTGGCAAGTGATACAACTCTTGCAATACTTCGTGACATGATGAGCCATGTGAGGCCAAAAGAAGTGTTCACGCAAAGCAGCAAGGGTTTTATTAACGCCAAAATGACCACGGCCCTCATGCGCTTCTTTTATCAAAAGAGTCCTTATAGAGGACTTAGGGACGCATAGCTTCCCAGCCTTGAATAAGTACCCTTCATCGAGAAAGTAGCCAGCAATGGCATGAGAAGGCGTGGCCTCTTCCATGATGGGACCAAAGAAGGGGTCCGAAGCATAAAGCTCCTTTAACATGGAAAAGCCAAGTAAGCGAACTTGAAGGGAAGAAAGGAGGGTGTACCTGCGAGAAAGCGCGTCCGCAACCACATTCTCCTTACCTTTCTTGTGACGGACGACGTAAGGGAACGTCTCCAAGAACTCGACCCAGCGTGCGTGTCTTCTATTGAGGTGTGCTTGACCCTTGAGGTAAGACAATGCCGCGTGGTCGCTGTGGATGATGAACTCCCGTGGCCACAAGTAGTGTTGCCAAGTCTTGAGGACTCTAATAAGAGCGTATAACTCTTTGTCGTATGTGGGGTAGTTCAACTGAGCTCCAGTGAGCTTCTCACTATAGTAGGCAATTGGCTTGCGTTCTTGGTGGAGGACGCCGCCTATGCCAACATTTGACGCATCACACTCGATCTCAAAGGGCTTAGTGAAGTTCGGGAGCTGTAGGAGTGGAGCATTACAAAGGGAGTCCTTTAGGCTTTGGAACGCCTTTTCATGATGCTGCTTCCACTCTATGATTGTGCCTTTCTTGGTTAAGGCATGCAATGGGGCAGCAAGGACACTGAAGTGATGGACAAAACGGCGGTAGAAACCGGCGAGTCCTAAGAAGGAGCGGACTTCCGTTGCACTCTTCGGAGTAGGCCAGTCCTTGATAGCCTTGATCTTTTCCTCGTCCACTTGTAAACCAACACTAGAGACCACAAAGCCAAGGAAGACAGTGGAAGGCTTGCAAAAGGTACACTTAGCCAAGTTGGCAAAGAGTGTTTCACGGCGTAAGCGTGCCAATACCAACTTGATGTGTTCCGTGTGGTCATTGAGATTCATTGAATAAATCAAGATATCATCAAAGTAGACCACAAGGAACTTACCAATGAAGGCCCTAAGGACATGGTTCATGAGTCTCATAAAGGTGCTTGGGGCGTTGGTGAGACCAAAGGGCATGACAAGCCACTCATAGAGACCAAATTTTGTCTTGAAGGCTGTCTTCCATTCATCGCCTTCCTTCATGCGGATTTGGTGGTAGCCACTCTTCAAGTCGATTTTGGTGAACAAGGTGGCACCATGGAGCTCGTCCAACATATCATCGAGCCTAGGAATTGGATGCCGGTATTTGATGGTGATGTTGTTGATTGCACGGCAGTCCATACACATGCGCCAGGAGCCATCCTTTTTAGGGACTAGAATGACGGGCACGGCACAAGGACTTAGGGACTCTCTTACATAGCCACGCTCAAGGAGTTCTTGCACTTGCTTTTGGAGTTCCTTGGTTTCATCTGGGCCAGCTTTGTAAGGAGCTCTATTTGGTAGAGAGGCCCCGGGCATCAAGTCGATTTGATGCTCAATTCCACGTAGCGGCGGAAGGCCTGGGGGAAGGTTGTCAGGGAAGACGTCCTTGAAGTCCTCTAGAAGGGAAGCCACGGCGCTAGGGACGGCCGGATCATTAGGGACTGTGCTAGAAGATGTGAGGGACATCGGCACCAACAAGAAGCAATGGGCACGTCCTGAAAGTGGCGGTTGAGATGGGGATGGCCGTGTGACCAACCCACGGGGTTCAACCGTGCCTTGAAGGGACGCACTTGTTTTGGGAGTAAGGGACGCCTGGTCCGAGGGACTCCTTTTGGGGACGGCTTTGGGACGCTGTTGTTGGCCGTCAAATAGGGACGGCTTTGCATCCAAAGTGTTGGCCGAGTTGCGTTCCTTGCGCGCCCGTTCTTCTTCAATTGCCTTAGCGCGGTCACGTTGTACCTGATCCTGCAATATTTCACTAGGCAACATGGGTAAGAGTTTGACGCGCTTCCCGTGGTACGTGAACACATAAGTGTTCAAGAATCCATCGTGAAGGACGCGCCGGTCGAAAGCCCATGGGCGTCCCAACAACAAGTGTGTGACATCCATAGCAACGACATCACAAAGTAATGTGTCCGTGTAAGGACCAATGGAAAAGGTGATCATGCATTGATGAGTGATTTGGGTACCTGCGGAGTTCAACCATTGTAGTCCATAAGTGGCAGGGTGAGGAGTTGTTTCCAAGTTAAGGTGTTTGACTACCTTTTCATTGACAAGGTTGGTGCAACTCCCGGAGTCAATAATCACACTAAGGCTGGTGGAACCAACCAAAGCGCGAGTATGGAAGAGATTTTCACGTTGGTCCTGTAAGGATCCTTTTAAAATGAGTGCCTTCCTAGCAACCAACCCAAGGCAGTGGCCGGAGTCCATTGGTGCTGGGGCACAATCAAACTCTTCTTCTTGGGGAACAGCATAGGAGTCCTCATATAATGGCTCTGGTGGGACTTCTTCCTCATCTAAGGACTCATATCCCCCTGTGGTTGTGGAGAACAACACTTCCTTTTTGTTGGGGCAATCCTTTTGATAGTATCCTCGTCCGCCACAAGAGAAACACTCCATGTCCCTGGAACGCTCAAGGGGAGTCCCTTGCTGGGAAGGACGCCCTTGTTGAGGGCGGCTTGTGGAGTTCGTGCCATGTGGTTGGGAAGGACGTTGGGATGGGGACTGCTTTAAAGAAGAACCCTGTCCCTGCATACTAGGAGATGAATTAGTGGAAGCATAAGGACGAGAGTTAGAGGAAACATACCGATTTGGCCGAGATTGGTAAGAACGCAATTCTTGTTGGTTCTTATAGATGGTCATGGCCGTATGCATCAAGTTGTTCAAATCTGTGATGGGCAAAGGCTCAAGCTGGTGCCTAAGGGACTGATTCAATCCAGAGATAAACCTAGTTTTCAAGGTGGAGGGGGCAACTGAAATGCCGGCCTTGTAGTACATATCCTCCAATTTAGAGAAGAACTCAATGGGAGTCATGCTTCCTTGGCGAAGTGTTGCAATGTCCATCCTCATCTGGTTCTTATAGTCCTTAGGAACATACTTTTGTGTCATGACGTACACAAGTTGATCCCAAGTGGTGACCGGTGTTTTGTCTAGCCTTAAACGGTTGTCCACAAAGCGTTGCCACCACACTCGTGCTTGACCACAAAAATGGAGTGTAGCTAAATGGACCCATTCATGGGGAGGCGTCCGACAATAGCGCAAAGTGTGCGCTGTGGCGGCAATCCACTCAAGGAAGGCAGCTGCATCATAATGCCCTTCAAAATGTTCAATTCGGACTTTGACCTCATGGCGGTTTGTAGCTTGTTGGTCATAGTCCCCACGGTCTTCACGTAGGTCAAAACCGCGATCAATGGGACTCCAAGGTCTTGGTGGTATCGCTCTAGGGGCATTACCGCGCCGTTCACCTTGGTGTCGATGGGGACGCTCTTGGTGCCGGTTGGCATTATGGCGTCCGTCCCTCCTAGGGACTTCTTCATGGCGACGTACCAAAGGCGGAGCCGGGGGAATCCAGTCCGCGGGACGGTCGTCCAATTCAGGTGGATCACCCAAAGGTGGAAAGTTGTGGGGATTGGGTAAGCCCGAGTCTTCATATTCTTCATCGTCGAAGTCATTGAACTCGTCTTCCCAAACTGGAGTATCGGACGAGTGGCCTAAGGACGCCTGTGCTGGAGGTAGGGACGGCACCCTTCCTTGTGCCATGCGCCTTTCATGCCGTTGTGTCCGTTGTAAGGGGTGCTCATCAAAGCGTTGGTCACGCCTATTGTACATCCGACGTTCCCGTTCCTCGGTACCTTGGTCTTGGGGACGCGATTGAGGACGCCGAGGGGTCGGTGCTTGGTGATGAGCTCTCCTTGGGTCATAACGATCATTAAAGCGAAAAGGGGAAGGAGACATACCTGGGCCTTCGGACTCATGGCCTGAGGAAGCATCATAGGCATGAGGGTCACTCCGCAAGACTTGGCCTTGAGGACGGCGGGGCTCAATGGTGGAGTGGAGACGGTGTGTTTGAGGGGCGTCCCTTGAGGACGTCCTGTTGGGAAGCACTTGGTGAGAAGTTTGACCGTTCGGCTGACTTGGGCCAGCTTGGTCAGAGAGGCTTATGGCTAGTCCTTGAGATCTGGAGTGAAGGACTTGAGGTGGGGCGTTCACTAGAGGAACCCGAGCTGTCGCTTGGGCTTGGAGAAGGGACGCCACTTGGCGTTTCAACTCTGCTATCTCTTGTTGTTCTTGTGTGAGTTGGGGAGGGTTGAGGTCCTCGTTTGAGAGTTCTTGGTTGAGGACTTGGGGTGGATCACGTCCATTGTTAGCCTCGTCGGAAGGGTTACCTGTCATAACATTAGAATCCATGGCGAGTAAAAGTCGAACAAGAGTCAACAAGTACAAGCACTAGAAACGGCTCTTTATACGGACTATGCACACACAAGGGTCAAGGAAGGCTTTATGTGCGAGAGGCGGCTAAAGGCTACACGATGCAACTCAAACACGCAAGGATCAATGCAAATACAAGCAACAATATTGACGTGCTAAGTGCTGAGGACTGCTTCTTTGTTGAGGCGGGCGTCCTCAAGGTGGGTTTGTCTTGGGACTCTCTTGAATCCAAAATAGTTGCCTTATTTTGGCTTTCTATTTGGACTTCTTTTGCTTTTTTTTTTTTGTTTTTGAATGCGGTTACTAACCGAAGGAGAGTCCTTTGAGGGACGCAAGTAGCACAAATAGGTTACTAACCTAAGCACGACTGAAACCAATATGCAACAAGTAATCGAAATCACCAAGCATGTAAGGACTGCAATCGTAAATGGGTGTAAAATGTTTTTTGTTTTGTTTTTCTTTTTTTTTTGGTAAGGACTATGGTAGTAAAAACTTGTTCTACTACCAAGGTTAGGCTAAAAAAAAAAAAATTTTTTTTTTGGATTTTTATAAGGACGGATTCAAGGAACACAAAGGGAAGCAAGTGTGATATGCAATAGTTCGAATAAAAAGGCTTACGTAACCTTGGCTCTGATACTAGTTGATGCGTGCGCCTTCTAGGGACTCCAAGAAGGACTCGCTTGGCCAAGGATCTAGGTTACGAGTTGGGCCTTATCCGACTATTGAGGGAACATAAGGAGGCGGAAGCGGAGTTATGGAAGGTGGTAGTGGTGGTAAGGAAGCTGGTAGTTGAGGTAGGGACTCTAGTAGCTGTGGTAGGGACTCTGGTAGCTGTGGAAGGGACGCTGGTAACTACGGTAGGGACGCTGGAAGAGGGACGATGGTAGGGACGCCGGTGGATGTGGTAGGGACGCTGGTGGCAGAGATAGGGACGGTGGTAAGGACTCGACGGGTGGAAGAACTCGCCGTCGAACGAGGAAACGACCGGTAGGTCGGGGAAAGGAGGGCGTCGGAGAAGAGGGATAGAAGGGGTGACGTTCACGGTTTTGGGGAAGAGATATCACTCGATTCAAGCCAAAACTCATTGATTGCAAACGTGAAGATTACAAGAGAGGAGAGCTCCTTATATAGTGGAGACTCTTAGGCAACAAAAGGAAACCCTAGCATTTATGGGCTGGGCCTAAAACATGCAAGTCTTGGCCCAATACCCTATGCATACTATAAATGACCAGACAACTAATCTGATCTAATATTCTTGTCTCTACTACAAAAGGTAATACTTATCCATTAGCTAGCTAGGAAAAGGAAAGACAAAGACTAGAACAAACAAGTCTTAGGGACTCTGCTGAGGACTCTCTTCATGAGCTGAGGGACTCTGCTGAGGACTTTGCTGAGGACTCTGCTGAGGACTCTGCTAAGGACTCTGCTGAGGACTCTGCTCATGAGCTGAGGGACTCTAATGCTGAGGACGCTGGAAGGGAAGCTGTTGGAATTTTTGGGACGCCCTGGTGCAGTCCCTAGGATTGTCCTTGGCAGCAGGCGTCCTCTAGAGATGGGGACTTCTAGGGTGCCGGTAGGGACGCCAGGGCCCCTTCCTCAGGATTGGCTTTAAGGACGCTCAGCACCCATGTAGGTGGTTCTTCAGGGACTAAGCTAAAGGACTGAGAGGCTCGCCATACAAAGGACGCCGTTGCTTGAGCGATGGCCTTAGCACGAGCTCGAGTAATGGGTCCGTCCGAACGCATTGTCATGGCGTCTTCCTCTTCCTTGGGAGTAAGGGAAGGGATCGCATCAAGGGGGGGTCGAACCTGAGAGTCCCGGTCGTCTTCTACCTCTAGCTCAATCAAAAATCGGGTATGGAACCCATTGGCACCAAACCACAATTTTCTACCAAAATTAGCTCATGAAGATCAAATCTAGACATACCCAAGCATGCAAACTTCAACAACAACACATTCATGCAAGCAATTTGTCAAATTCATCAATCTAGGTCAAAAACCCCCAAATATGCATATTCAACCCAAAAATCCAATTTCACTCAAGTTTTAGCAAAATTGAGAGTAGAGGGTTAGAAACCATACCGAAATTGCCTTGTAAGAAGTGAAAGAAGTAGAAATTTGGGTCGATCTCGAGCTAGATCTAGGAGGAGGTGATGGGCTGAATTTTGGGGTTATGGGGGGGCGGTTCTCGAGCAGCAACTCAGCTATGAGAGGGTGGTGGTGCGGCTGAGGTGCGGTGGCGGCCGGAGCAGCGGCGGGGTGGTGGTTTCCGGCGAGTGTGTGGGAGGAGGGGTGAGAGAGGTGAGGGTCGAACAAAGAGGGGTAGGCAATGTGAGGGGGGGGGGTCGGACTGACGTAGAAGAGGGGGAAGAGGAGTTTTGAATGAATTTTGGGTAAAAAGACATACCTTACACCAAGGGGTAGAATCGGAATTTTGCGCCTAGGGTCCATCACGACCCATCTGGGTTGTGTTTTCCGCCGTTTCGGTCCTTGTGCAAGATCGTCTTGTCCCGTCTCTTGAGCTCGTGTTTTGCAACTTAGAGTCCTGCAAAAACATCCCAAAAATCCTATCCCAAGCAAAATATATCCTAATTTAATCTAAGGAAGGTGAGAAAATAAAAAAAAAATTTAATCTAGAAATTGGAAAATCAAAAAGAATGGAAAAATAAAAATAAAAAAAAAGAAAAATCTAATCTAAAACCGGGTTGCCTCCCGTAAGCGCTTTTTTAACGTCATGAGCTTGACGATGGGTGTTGTAGCTTAGTCCGAGGTGGTGAGAGCCCAAGTGGCTCGGATCTCTTCGTCGGGTTCCTTCCTAGCATAGTACTTCTTCAAACGATGCCCATTGACTTTGAAAATCCCACCATTCTCATCTATAAGATCGGCCGCCCCGTGCAAGTAAATATGGTGAACCGTGAATGGTCCGCTCCATCGGGTCCGTAGCTTTCCGGGGAAGAGTCGGAGTCTTGAGTTGAATAAGAGCACTTTATCACCGGCCTTGATGGTTTTTGGCACAAGCTTGCTATCATGCCACTTCTTGGTCCTTTCCTTGTAAATTTTTGAGTTCTCATATGCCTTGAGCCTCAACTCTTCAAGTTCTTGCAATTCCATGAACCGCTTCTCCCCGGCCGCATCGAGATCCATGTTGAGCTTCTTGAGAGCCCATAAAGCCTTGTGTTCGAGCTCGACGGGCAAATGACAAGACTTGCCATACACTAGATTGAAAGGAGTGGTGCGGAGTGGTGTTTTGTAGGCGGTGCGGTAGGCCCATAGAGCATCATCAAGCTTGGAAGACCAATCTTTTCTTGAGCGGGACACCGTCTTCTCTAGAATGCTCTTGATTTGCCGGTTTGAAACTTCTACTTGACCGCTAGTTTGAGGATGATAAGGTGTGGCCACCTTGTGAGACACCCCATACTTGGTCAAAAGCGCCTCAAAGCTCCGCTCAATGAAATGAGAGCCTCCATCACTAATGAGGACACGAGGGACACCAAAGCGGGGAAAGATGTTGGACTTCATGAACTTGGCCACTACTCGAGCATCATTCGTCCTTGTAGCTATAGCCTCAACCCACTTGGAAACATAGTCAACCGCCACGAGTATGTACTTGTAGGGACCCGAAGAGGGGAAGGGTCCCATGAAGTCAATACCCCAAACATCAAAGAGCTCAACTTCCAAGATACCGGTGAGTGGGTTCTCGTTCCTCCATGTAATGTTCCCCGACCGTTGACACTCATCACAAGTGGTCACATATGCTTGCACATCTTTGAAGAGAGTTGGCCAATAGAGTCCGCTTTGAAGGATCTTAGCGGTTGTCTTGAAGCCCTTAGCATGGCCACCCATGGGTAGAGTATGACAATGTCGGATGACTCCCTCTATCTCATCGTCCGGCACACAACGTCGAAAGATGTGATCACTCCCTTGCTTGAACAAGTAAGGATCATCCCAATAGTAGCGCTTGACGTCGTGGAGGAACTTCTTCTTAGCTTGGGACGTCAATCCTTCCGGGATAATGCCTCCTACAACATAGTTAGCAAAATCCGCAAACCAAGGGGTCTTCGACCCACGTATAGCAAGAATAGAGGGGGGAGGAGAAGAAGATGGAGATGGAAGAACATTAGAACTTGAAAGACCCGAAGAGGGAGAAGAAGACATACTAGATCGACCCAAGGGAAGGGTCGTGATCGGCCCCTTGGGGGTCGAACCTGAGAGTTCATTTTCTCCGGTGGGGGTCGATCTCGACCCTGTGGGGGTCGAACCTGAGAGTTCGGCAGCTCCTTCTCCAATGTCCTCATGGTGATCTTTGTTGCCTAGCATAAGGGTCTCATCCGGGCGTGTATCATCGATGGGGATCGATCCGCCAGACTCCATGATGTGCTCAAGGGGTAGTCTAGATAGGTGATCCGCCACTAGGTTCTCCGCTCCCTTCTTGTCTCGGATTTCATGATCGAATTCCTGCAACAAAAGCATCCAACGAAGCAACCTAGGCTTGGCGTCTTTCTTCGCCATTAGAAATCTTATCGCGGCATGGTCGGTATAAACAATCACCTTAGAGCCTACTAGATAGGAGCGGAATTTTTCAAATGCAAATACTACGGCAAGAAACTCTTTCTCGGTGGTAGTGTACTTACTTTGAGCTTCATCAAGAGTCTTACTTGCATAGTAAATGGCATGAAGCTTCTTGTCCTTCCGCTGCCCAAGAACCGCACCAATGGCATAGTCACTAGCATCACACATGATTTCAAAGGGAAGTGTCCAATCCGGTGATTGCATGATGGGGGCTGTCACGAGAGCTCTTCTCAACCTGTAAAATGCTTCAAGACAATCCGAAGACATGCTAAACTCTACATCTTTCACTAGTAAGTGAGTCAAAGGCTTAGCAATTTTAGAAAAGTCTTGAATGAAGCGCCTATAGAACCCCGCATGCCCCAAGAAACTCCTAACGTCTTTCACGGAAGATGGAGGGGGCAATTTTTCAATAAGCTCAATTTTTGCTTTGTCCACCTCAATCCCTCGCTTAGACACTAGATGACCTAAGACAATTCCTTCTCTAACCATGAAATGACACTTTTCCCAATTAAGCACAAGGTTCGTTTCCTCACATCTCTTAAGGACCCTAGAAAGGTTAACAAGACATGAATCAAAAGAGGAACCATAAACCGAGAAATCATCCATAAACACCTCCACTATCTCCTCAATCATGTCGGAGAAGATGGCCATCATACACCTTTGAAAAGTGGCCGGGGCATTGCAAAGCCCAAACGGCATTCTCTTGTAAGCGAACGTCCCATAAGGACAAGTGAATGTGGTCTTCTCTTGATCATCGGGGTGAATGGGAATTTGCCAAAAACCACTATAGCCATCCAAATAACAAAAGTAATCATGTTGAGCTAAACGTTCCAAAACTTGGTCAATGAAGGGGAGTGGGAAGTGATCCTTCCTAGTGGCACTATTAAGTTTCCTATAGGCTATGCACATTCTCCACTTGGTGGTAGTCCTAGTAGGAATCAACTCTCCCTTCTCATTCTCAACAACCGTCATCCCCCCTTTCTTAGGAACCACATGTACGGGGCTAACCCACTTACTATCGGAGATAGGAAATATGATACCGGCATCTAGCATTCTAAGGATTTCTTTCTTCACTACCTCTTTCATGTTAGGGTTTAGCCTACGTTGGTGCTCAATAGTGGGTTTATAGTCATTCTCCATATATATCCTATGCATGCACAATGATGGTGAAATACCACTAAGTTCCTCTAGAGAATATCCTATGGCTTTCCTATGGGTCCTAAGCACATCAAGCAATTTGGTCTCCTCGTCCTCACTCAAATTAGCATTAATAATGACGGGGAGAGAAGAATTTGGACCAAGAAAAGCGTACCTCAAAGAATCGGGAAGCTCTTTGAGCTCGGGAGTGGGCTCGGGCAAGCTAACTTCATCCTCGTGCTCCGCCTTGAGTGCATCCAAGACAAGGAAGGACTCCTCGCCATCATCCAGGGGGGTCGTGCTCGACCCAATGGGGGTCGATCCTGAGAGCCTCGAACTTGGTGGTAGAGGTTCCCATGTCAAAAATCGTCCTGTCGGGTTGTTGCACTCGATGTAGTCGGAGTGTGTGTAGAGCAGCTTGACCTCCTCATGACTTGATTCCTTCAATGTTGGATTGAACCGGAACTCGACCACTTCTTCACCAATCTTGAAAGTAAGAAGTCCACTCTTGACATCAATGACCGCGCCTGCGGTGGCTAAGAAGGGTCGTCCGAGTATGATGGGAACGACCGGATCCTCAGGCATCTCCATGACTATGAAATCATTAGGCACAAAGAACTTCCCCACTTGAACGGGAAAATCATCAACTACACCCGTGGGCTGAACACACGATCCATCCGCCATGTATAACCTCATGTTCACCAGTACTAGTGGCCCCATGTTGGTCTTGGACCAAATTGAGAGTGGGATCAAGCTAGTACTAGCACCAAGATCACATAATGCCTTGAAACGATAGGCTCCGATACCGATTGTAATAGCAAACTTCCCGGGATCACCGAGCTTCTCGGGGAGGTCCAACGACCTCACCTCATCCGTGAGTTCCGACATAGATCGCTTCCTAGATAGAATCTCCTTCAAGAACTTGGTGTAAGCGAGCATTTCATTCAAGGCCTCGGCGAAAGGAATAGAAAGATTCAAGCCTTGAAGCAACTTAACAAAGCGCTTAAACTTTCCTTCCGTCGCGTCCTTGGGCTTCTTCGAAGGGTAAGGAAGTATCTTAGAATGGGAAGAGGAAGGAGTAGGATCCGGAATGATAGGCGGAGAAGGGTTGGAAGACGTTCCGGGTGCAGGGTGGGCGAGCTCGACCTCAGCAGGGTCGATCGCCCCTTCTTCCTCATCATTGGCGGTCTCAGGTTCGACCATGGAGGGGGTCAATATCGACCCAGGTGGGGTCGATCCTGAGGCTGCTTCTTTCGCCGTTGGCTTCGGTGGATCGGGTAATGCTTTGCCACTCCGAAGGTTCATGGCTCGGATTTCACCATTGCTTGCTCGGCCTCTAGGATTCTCCTCGGGTCGGCCCGGAAGTTGTCCTTGAGGTCGTGGGATTTGAGCCGCTAGATTACCAAGTTGGGAATCAACATTCTTCCTCCATGCATCTAAGTTTCCCAATTGGCCTTGAACGCCATCAAGTTTGCGGTCGAATCTTTCAAAGAAACCTTGAGCCCAAGCCAGTGGTTCTTCTTGATAACCGGGAGGTCTATAAGGAGGGGCCCTTTGCTCTTGTGGAGGAGGTGGATAACTTTGGCCTTGACCATTGTTATTCCATTGAGAATAGTTGTTGTTCCTCCCCGCATAAGCATTGTTTTGGCCTCGGTAGGGTCCTCGCATATAGTTGGCCTCCGCATATGCCTCGGCAGCCCGAACTTGCTCCACATTTGTGCAAGAAGCGGTGGTATGAGATTGAGAACCACATTCTTGACAAGTGGGGGCAGCGGACTTGTAGTAACTCACTTGCTTCTCGAGCCGGTTGATCTTATCTTGCAAGAATTGAAACTTCACATCTTGATCAATTGACTCACTATTCGGATCATAAAGCTTCTTTGATTGAATCCGGATGGGTTGTTGGGTCCCATACATGGCATCATAGTTGGTGAGTTTGTCCAATAGAGCCCATGCCTCATCGGGATCCATCTCAATAAAACCGCAATCGGTGTGAAGATTGATGCGGTCCTTTGTGGCAGCGTTGATCCCTTGGAAGAATATCTCTTGAAGAACATAAGGAGGTTGTCCATGAGTAGGACATTGCCGAAGAAGCTCCTTGAATCTCTCCCAAGTCTCAACAAAAGTCTCGTTAGGAAGTTGATGATAAGAAGTGATGCGCTTCCTTAGCTCGGTGGTCTTGGCCGGTGGAAAGAACTTTGTCATGAACAAGTCGTGCAAAGCCTTCCATGTAGTGATGGACCTGGCGGGTAGACTTTCGAGCCAATGAAGTGCCTTCCCGGTTAGAGACCACTTGAACGCCTTGAGGAGCACATATTCAAGTGACACGCCATCGGCGGCGATGGTGTCACAAAGGTCGGTGAAGTTTTTGATGTGCTCCATAGGGCATTCGGATGTCTTGCCTTCATATTGAGACCTCTTGATGAGAGTGATGAAGTGGGACTTTATCTCAAAGGCACGCTCAATCGCCGGGAGCACTATAGCGGACTCGGGAACTCTAAGCTCCGGATGCATGTATTGCTTAGCGTTCCTCGGAATAGCATCTAGTTGTTGTTGGAGACGGGCAGCAACCTCTCTCTCTCGGGCAGCAACCTCTCTTTCTCGATGCAAAGCAGCATCTTGAGCAGCACGCTCCATTTGCATACGCTCCATCTGAGCACGGAGTTGTTCCATCTGTTGAGCAAGAGCCTCAGCGTCGGCCATTGCTCGTCGTTCTCGTAGTCTGCGATGAAGGGTTCTCTCTATTTCAGGATCAAAGGGAAAATAGTCGATTTTCCTTCGTGAACTAGAGGGCATACACCTGCAATCACAAACACAAGTAAACGAATCAGTAACACACAAGGGGTATGAGCTATTCCCAAACCCAAATATCAACTAAACTCGGCACTATTGCACACTCCCCGGCAACGGCGCCAATTTGTTGAAGGGTTTCTTGAACAAATAAATTTATAGTCAAGACCCCGCTGAGTATAGCGAAGTCAGGATCGTCCACGGGAGCGAGAGTAGTGCTAAGTTTAATCGATAACTACGAAAGGGCAAAAGAAACGCAAACAAACAGAGTCAGGATCGACCAGAGGATGGTCGATCTCGACCCTTATAGGGTCGAACCTGAGATCAATCACACACGAACACACGAGAAAACACGAACAATAACTCGAACACGACGGAGGGAGTCGGGATCAAGGCAAAAGACACGAATTTCAATCAATATAAAAGGCAAATCCTAGGGCTAGGGCTACCACAACAACAACCATACATGCTCTCAACAAGAATTCACAACTATCATGCCATCTAGATCATAGAAAAGTTTAACTTTCGCAAACAATTCAAGCTATTCAATCAACTTTCGCAAATCAAACAACTTTCTACCTATCCTTCAACCTAGGAATATCAACTTTCGCAAATAATCCTTTTAGAGATAATCAAGCAACTAACTTTTCACTTTCGCTAGGGTTAATTACAAGACATGCCTCAATTTTCATCAAGGATTAAACACAAGATAGGTTAGATATGATCCTTAAGCATTCAAGTCATGGATTCAAGTTTTAAACATGCATGATTGTGTTGGGTTTTTGCCCAACCCTAGAACTTAAGAAAACTACTCACACATGGCAAAGAGAGAATAGGAAGAAGAGGAAGAAGACATGATCAAACCAAACTCAAATTCAACTAAAAACCAAAGATCAATCTTACAAACCTCAAACTTGTTCCCCAAGTCTTCTCCTAATTCTCCAAGTCTTGATTGAATCCAAGCATAGATAAAAACTATAGGTTCAACCTCCTTTTATAGACAAAAAGGAGTCCTAATCTAACTAGGAAACACAAATAAAACACCTTCCTAAAATACAAACTAGGAAACTTGCACAAGTAATCCGGATAGGTGAGAAGTCGGTCACGCGCGTTCGACCCTCCTAGGGTCGATATCGACCCCTTCAAGGTCGATCCTGAGTGCTTTTGTTCCTTGCATTCCAAGTTTGGTCAAGTGGCTCGAGGTCGAACTCCTTGGGCTCGATCTTGGGGTCGATTTCTTCACTTCTCTTCTTGACTTAGCTCCTCTTTAGTTCCTCTCCTTGGCTCTTCCACTTGAATCTTCCTCCTAGCTCATCCATCCTCTCCTAACCTCGCTCCAAACTCGTCTCTAAGCTCCAAAACACCTACAAAATGACACAAAAGCGCGTAGTTCCCGAATCTCAAAGAAATACGAAAACTCATGCAAAAAGACTCAAAAACACAAGACTCAACTACGAAACACAACTCAAACTAACCTATCTAGACCCTAAAAATCTACCTAAAAACGCGGACATCAGTAGGATTGGCTTTGGGGAACTAGTCCCTAAAGTATTATTTTTCTAAAATATTTTATTTGTATATATATATATGTGTGTGTGTGATCGTATGTGTTTATGTGTGCAACTGGTTTTCAAAAAGATTTTATCGTATGAAAAGTTTTCAAGTGTTTTGTGTGTGTTGGCATCTACCGGTACGGCTTTGTCCTCGGATTTTCAAGGAGAAGGGGACTTCTAGAGGCATGGTCGTATGGCAAGAAGAGCCCCTTCAAAAATTTATAAAAATGTTTTGGCGAGTGCTCTAGAAGAGGCTTCACCAGGGGTTGGAAGTGTGTGTGGAAAAGGGATTGGCTGGAGGATGCCTTAGATGCGGGTGTTGTGGATGGAGGCCGTTAACACCCCGCCTAGGATTGTGTGTGTGTGTGTGAGAATGTGTGGATTCTTGAATGTTTGTGTATGAGGATTTATTATTGTGATTCTGGTAGTGAATTTGAATGTGTGTGACTAATTGGGCTTAGAACTGGACTAGAGCTATGTGTGTGATTGCGGACTTGTTTGCTGACCTTAGAAAACTGTTTTGAAATGTTCTACTAGTATTGTATGTTTTCTGACTTGGATTAGAATAGTAGCTGACCCCTCGGGGAACTTTCTTTTCAGACTCCAGGTATTCAGGAATCCGTATAAGGACTTGGCGAATTGGTGGTGCGAAGTGGCGATGCGTGTCATATGATATATGGTTTGGATTGAGGGAATGATCGTTGTATTTTGATTCATGTTATTGGTTGATACTTTGCATAAATTTATATCGTAAGTTGTTAGTTAAATGTACTTGGGGTTTGGGAAGTTTATAATTGTTAGTCTTGTGGTTAGTTGGGATCATGAATTGTTTTGTAAAAGTTCTACTTCGTAATACAAGTTGGATGTTTTTCAATGTTTTGTCGCCGTGCCCGCGTTGCAAGATTCGAATGTTCTGTTATCGAACCAGCTTGGTAGCGCCTCGTGAGGTCTATTACCAAGTAGCGCCTTGTCAGAAAGACGGGGTGTTACACTTTAATCCATATATTGACTTTTTTAACAAACAGACCATGTTTTCCTTTCCATCTATAATGAAGCCTTCTGGCTGAGCCATATAGACTTCTTCTTCTAAACTTCCATTCAAAAATGTCGTTTTCACATCCATTTGATGTAACTGTAGGTCAAAATGAGCTACTAAAGCCATAATCTCTCTAATGACCACTTCTCTGACTTTATCACTCCCACTGACTTCGCCATTCTCAATGAATTTACTAATTTAGCATTACCGGTCTCTACAATTCTTGCACTATGATTAAGACAGTAAAACTTATACCCTATTGACCTTTCTAGATTTCCAATGAAAAACCCACTTATGGTTTTTGCATCGATTTTCCTTGCATGTGGGTTATAAATGCGTACTTCTGTTGGACATCCCCAAACACGTAAATGTCTTAAACTGGGTTTTCATCCTTTCCACAACTCAAATGGTGTCTTAGGAACAGCCTTACTAGGAACTCGGTTCAAGATATACACATCAGTCATAAGAGCATGCATCCACAATAATATGGGCAAAGTAGAATTACTTAATATACTCCTAAACATCTCCAAAAGTGTACGATTGCGTCTCTCAGCAACACCATTGATCCAAGGCGAACTAGGCATTATGTACTGAGGTACAATCCCTAAATTTTCAAGAGGTTTAGCAAAAGGACCAGGATGTTGTCCTGACTCACACTAGTACAAAAGAGCTAATTAATATCGGTAAGAAATTATACCGGTTAAAAAAGAGGTATCCGTTTTAAATATTAATACCGGTTTTATAAGAAAAGCGGTATGAGAGTAATTTTTTTGTCTTTAATGTCGGTTTTTCTGTAAAAACCGATATAAAACATCCACCTGGTTGGAACACGGAAACCAGTTTTTACTAAAAACCGGTATAAGAAATTAAACTCGGTATTTTATTCAATTAAGAAATCAAAATGTTCAGTTCACCAAAAAAATCGAAGTTCCCTTCTCTTAACCTAGATCTGTCGTTCTTTGTTTCCGGCCTCTTCAAATTGGCAGGATGGAGTCGACAAGGGCGTGTGTGAGGCCGGAGACGAGCTTGTTGCAGAACCCCGTCGAGCTACTCGTCTCCGACTCCGGCGACGACGCCGATAATCCTCCACGATCCGCGCTACAGAACTCACCCGGCGATCTGGTGCGGGGCCTTCGTGTGCCTGGCCTTCAGCGTCCTCCTCATCCTCGCCAGATTCACAACCCTAGCCGCCTTCCTCGTGATCCGCCAGCGCCTCCCGAGCGCCAGCCTCTCCGCCGTCAACATCAGCTACCCCTACCTCAGCGGCGGCTTCGCCGTCGTCGCCAATTTCACAAACCCTAACAATCGCCTGGATCTGGAATTCAGGTCGACGGATCTGCAATATGCCTTCGAAGGGAGCGTAATCGCCGAAGTGACGGTCGCCGGGGGTTTCAGGCTCCGGCGGAGGGGCGGTAGGATGTTCGTTCTTAACTCCACAACAACAAGCCACTTCCTTTCCGAACGCTCAGCTGGCCACTCAGATGGCACCGGTTGCTCCTTTGCCCTTCTCTCTCGCCGAACGCGATATTTAGGTGCACGTTAATAGAGCTTTCAACCCTAAACTACTGCTTTCCTGTCCTCTTGTGCATGATTCATCAAGAATCTTCATTGCATTTGTTTGAATATTGACAGGCAATTGTTGATGCGTACAAGGACGAGCCTGGAAACCCTAAGTACGCTTTCAAGGTAGTTTCCACAATGAAATCTCCCCCACAAATTATTTGAAAACTATGTTCGGTGCTTTGAAACTCATGTAGAACGACGTTTCAGCATAGCTTGCATGTTCTGTTATTGTGATGCTGAAGCAATATTCGTCTTGAGCTGTATTGGAACGTTGTTAACTATATAGTCTATATGTCAGCGCTTCTTCTGTATTTCTATGCATATGGCTGTTATGAAATCATTGATAGGTAAGATCAATGTTTCTGCGTGCCTCCATTTCATATTAGCACTATATCTAAAGTTTTATTTGTTGCAGCATCTGTTGTTTAGTGCTACAGAACCACAATTACGTGTAAAGCCAGCTGGTGTTTGCTCTAAATGAACAGACCTGAGCCACCCGGGTAGGCATAGACGCTCGTCGTTGGCAACTCGGCGCCGATTAGCAAGAGCTTTTCTGACAACTTCTGAAATTGGCAGCTTCTGAAAAGCCCGACCACGTCGTCTTCTTCGTCTGAGGTATTGTTAGGAAGAAAACTTGGCTTTCCTTTATTTTTGTCCTGTTTGTTGTATCTAGCTCTCCAAAGGTTGTTGAAATTTAACCTTTTGCTTGGCTAATGATTTCATTATGCTATTCAATCTTTCCATTTGTTTTGATATTATTCTAGAAATTTGTAGCTGCATAAACTGATAAACTGATTGAGGGGTCAGTACATTGATCTGTTGGATTGAAGGGTCTTGTATAATTTTCGAATTCTGTTGGTTATGATTTATGTTCTTCTGTTCTGTTTAGAGATGGTGTGATGTAGATGCTGAATCAATTGTTAGTGTAGATGCAGGCATGTAGTTATAACCAATGCTGATTTGTGTAAGTTGACAAAATTTGTTAATTGCACATTCTAAAAGGTGATGGATGTGTGAGGGATACCTAGAAAGCAAAAGAAAAGGTAGAGAAATCTAGTGCCCATCCAGTTTACTTTTCCTTGGCTTGGAGATATGCTAAAATTCTACAGTTGTTGTCTGATGATTAAGAACTAATCAACACCTTCTCTGCTTTGCAACTTCTTCAAAATTTCAAGGTTCACTATTTGTCTGGCTGAGATTGTCATGGTCTTCCAATTGAGTTAAAGGGCAAGTGTTAGGTTAGTATTAGTATATTGGGCAATTTAATTGTTTCACTCATTACTGATTTCAATCTATTATTGAGTTAAAAGGCAACTGATTTCACAGATTTCCAGTAATTGCCTTCAATTGTATGTTATTTTCTTGTGAAGTCTATCAATATGTATTATGTGCATTTGCGAACGAACTATCATGCCTTCAAAGTAAAGTGATCAATTATGGAGTCATGTGCGGTAACCTTCATTATCTTTTAATAATCATGATAGTATACTTCTAGATAGATTTCGAGTATGTGATGATAATCTTGTGATCCCAGGATAATATGCACACTATGTTCAAGCTGAGAGCTTAGCAATATGTTTGGCATGTTTTTATGTCATTTATTGTTAATTACTTTCTGATGAACGTTTATTTGGCTAGATTGATGTTTTTGGCCAAATGGCTCTTCAAGGCTACATATACAGAGTCAAAAAAAACAGGTCATTGGAGTCCTTCATCCACTGCACTAGCAGAGGCTGAGTTAGAGGTAATTTCACTCAGTTACTTTCTCTTGGTCATACTATTTACATAGAAACCAAAAGGAAGGTGATTTTGCAATTGCTATGCACTGTTGCAGCTGTGACAAAATTGCTAGTATTTGAGAGCTGAGGCATTTGTAGCTGTAGGTGAATAAAGTACTGTATCTTGTAGCATGATTTGTTTGAAAAATCTCTTTCAGTTCCCTAAAAGCATATATCTCAGCTTTAAAATGGTGGGATTCAAGTGGATTACTAGAGGATTTTCTTCCAAACTTGCATTTGGCTATATGCACTACGACACCCTAGACTATACCAGCCAATACAGGTAAAGTATTTCATCATTTTATTATCATTAAACATAAAGTACAAGTGTGATTTATCCATTCTTTTTCTTATGTACTAGTATCGAGCATAAGTTATATTCTTTTTTTTCTTCTTATGCTCAGATGGTGCAGTAAATGCTAGACTTCAATATGCCGTGATTGAATTGATCTCATCACAACAAGATGCTCCTGCATTAGTTAGTGGAAAGCAGATATTTGGAGCTCTTTTGAAGGAGGATAGTATTAATAATATATTTTGTAAATGGTGTAATGGGTGGGTGGTGGGGACTAGGGATTTTTTTTTACTTTGGATTGAGGACGCATACCGGTATGCAACATGATTTTTTTTTTAATAATACAGTAGAACTTTTATACCGGTTTTCTAAAAAATCGGTATCCGTGTTTTTTCTTATACCGGTTTTAAAAAACCGGTATTAAAGAGTTTATTACGGCGAAGTTAAAAGCGGTAAAAAAACCGGTATCCGCTTTATAAAATAACCGTTCTAAATCAATGTTTTTGTACCAGTGTCATCATACTTTCCATAAAATTCACCATCTCTATCAGACCTAATGATTTTCACCTTTTTACTTAATTGTCTCTCAACCTCTGTTATGTAGGATTCTACTCCATTTATAGATTGAGACTTGTCATGCAAAAGGTAAAGATAATAGTAGCGTGAATAATCATCAATAAAGGTAATAAAGTATTTTTCTCCACCAAAAGATGGATAATCGAAAGGTCGGCATATGTTTGTATGTATAATTTCAAGCAGTTTAGTGCTTCTTGTGGCTACTTTCTTGGTATGTTTAGTTTGCTTACCCTTGATGCAATCTATACAAACCTCAAAATCAGTGAAGTCAAGACTTGGAAGAATCTCTTCTTTCACTAATAACTTAACTCTTTCTCTTGATATATGATAGAGCCTCTTATGCAACAAAAAAAGCAAAATCATCACTTGATCTTTTACGTTTCAAATTCACTTTAGGATGCAAGGTTACTAAGGATTCGGAAAAGGAGTTATCAAGAGTAATTTGATATAAACCATTAATAAAAAATCCTGAACCAACTAAATCATTATTCTTAAACAAACTGAAACGTCCATCACCAGTCAAAAGAAAAAAAGCCATCAAGATAAAGTTTAGACAAGGAAATCAAATTACGAGAAACTGTAGGAACATAAAGAGTATTCTCTAAATCTAAATGAAAACCAATACTTAAAACTAAATGAAAAGTAGAATATAGTGCAATTTATATAGTCTATTAGTTTGCAAATTTAATTACATATTTTCAGCGAGGCATCTTACACAAGTATACGTGAAAGATAAATTCCTCTTTCTTTACCATATGCTAGGGCATTAGAGATCTGATGAAAGTTCTCCATGCATACATGTCCAACTAGGGCTGCTAGTCAGACACTTCAACTATATTGATCATTCACATTTTTTAGGCTAATCAGTGGACTTATTCTATAAAAGGAACCAAATTAGCTTTCCATGACCTAAATTTGAAGGAGTTGCATCAGAGTTGTTTACATCTTAGGCCCCTTCTTACAAGAAAAATCTTTCAGAGGTTCCCAGCATATCATGTGTTCAGAGAAGATATACATCATTACATATGATTTCCTGTTATAGTCTTTCTTCCTCAATCAAAACGGTAACAGTGTAAATGAAGAGCCATTGACAACATTATACTATCAGACGTTAGCATTCTTACACTCTTTACATATATATATATATATTAATTGCTTAGCAAAGTCTGTTGAAAATTTTGCACCCGTATCGTTTTTGTTTGCTTTACATCTGGCCTAATAGAATTACAGCAACGTGTTTCCTTTTATGATTTTTTTTTTGCTTTATACTGTTTCTCCTGCTAAATCCTTGGCTTCTCACATTGCCATTCCTCCTTAGACGATTGCAACAGATTTTCCGTTCTTCTCCTGGTAAGCTTAGCCCCATCCTTCAGAGAGAAGATGAACTTGAGCCGGCCGGCGGTGCATCCGGTGGAGGAGCCGCCGCTGACCGACGACGCTAACAATCACGGTCCGACGGTGAGGATGAAGGACATTCAAGGGATGCCTGGCACTCATGGCAACCTTCTTCTCCAAGTTTTCCAGTTCGTCTTCGCCACCATTGATGTCGTGCTTTTTAGTTAGATTTCTTAGGTTGTTTTCTAGTTTGTTTTGCATGTTTTTCATTTATGTTTGTGTGTTTTGCATAAGGTTTCAACTCTCTTTCGAGGGTTGGAGTCGTTTGTTTGTTGTTTCGTGTTTTGTAGGTGTTTGGAGCTTTTTAGGAGAAGTTTTCGTCTATTTCGGAGCTTTCTAAGAAGTGTTAGTTTTCAAGAGTCATAATGTCAAGAATCCTTCAAAGAATCAAGAGACAAGCTTGCAGCAAAAGGCACCCCAAATGGAGTACAAGAAGCTCAAGGAAATGAAGAACCAAAAAGGAAGAAACGCCGAGCAAAGGACCGATCACTTGGAGTAAGAACGAAGCAAAGCCAAGAAGAACCCCAACCCCCTGTCGTGGGTCGGCGCCGACCTCCCCTAGGTCGGCTGTGACCAAAACTTGGTCGGCGGCAATCTGGTCATGGTCAGCCCGGGTGATCCTTGTCGCCCAAGTAATACCTTTTGGGGGAATTTCGAATTTCGAAAAGGTGGCAGGCTCGGCAGGCTTTTCTTGTTGACTTTTTGGTGCTGCTATAAAAGATCCTTTTGGGCTCTTTGTCTAGGGTTGGCTTTGGTGAGGAGGCAACCAAGTGTGGAAAAGGAGCTTTGTAAGGGAAAATGATGAGGGAAGAAAGCTTGTCTTAATTGGTTGTTTTTAGGAGGAAGATGGAAGACAATGGTTTGTAGGAAGACTTTGTGGGTTTGTCAAGTTTGTAAGTTCGAATCTCTTGTTTAATTTAAGTTGTTTGTTTCGATTATGTCTCCCTCTTCTCTTGTGTTGCTTGTGCGTTTGATGAAGTGTGAGTAGTTATCTTGCTAGGTGTGGGGTGAAAACCAACATGAACATGCATTTGAGACTTTGATGCTTTGATCCGTGCTTGACTTGTAACCTCTACCCTTCAATCCTTCTTGCATGCTTAATTCCTTGATGAAAATTGGGGCTTATTCTTGTTTGCAACGAATTGAAAGATTATGTTGTAAATCGGGACTATCTGGGTTAAGAGGAAAGTTAAAACCCTTAAACAACAAGTTGGATTGCATGTTAACACCTTCATGAAAGTTGAGGTTTTAATGTGTTTCTTTTGTGACGAAAGTCATCCATAAGATTACAAGTTGAGTTGATCCTTTATCATTGTCTGAATGCATGATTATGTTGTGGTGAATCCATTCCCCTAGTTGTTCCCCCGCATTTTTACAAAGCATATTTCCCTACCCAGATAGGTCGGCCCCTACTAGTTGCAGGTCGGCTGCGACCTACTCCAGGAAGTGTTTTTAGTGGTTTTAGGTTCTGTCGTAGGTCGGTTGCGACCTTCCTCTGAAACGTGCAATTTGTGTTTGTTTGGCTTGTTTTGCTTTGTTTCGTTTTGTTTTTCTTTCGTAGTTTAATTGCTAGACTATAGTTCTACTAACTCCCGTGGACGATCCTGACTTCGCTATACTCAGCGTGGTCTTGACAAATTTATTTGTTCAAGGTAAATGGACATTGGAAGAAAAGATGATTTAGGTTTTCATTCTGCAGCTCGCAAAGGGAACACAGGTTTGGAACTGAATTGTAGAAACGGTTAATTCTATCTGTCGTAGGAAGGCAGTCAGCACATGTCTTCCATAGGAAAATTTTAATTTTAGGTGGTAATTTTGATTTCCATATCTAGCCAAAAATTTTGTTAACAGGATCTATTGGAGCAGTTAAAAGTGAAGTTGTAGAATGAACAGAAAAAATTCCATCAGTTGTAGGCAACCAGATAATTTTGTCCGGAGTATCTGAAATAGGAATTCGAATACGAGTAATGATATTCACTATATGTGGAGGTAGAATTTTTAATACCCGCTATTTTTAAGATATTATGTACTATATTCTATTGGAAGTATAAGAACAATTCTAATGAATTCATTTTCGTAACGACAAATTAAAACTTTCAAGAAAGCATGTTAATCGTTAAATAAAAGTATAAAATTGAGATTTATAGTCTAAGCATAAAATTAAGTATTTTCACTCATAAATAATTTACAAGTCTAGTGATTTTAGGAAGGAAAAAATAATAATAATAAAAATAAAAGAAATGTAATTTGAGAAGATTTAATATTATTAATTAGCAACAATTAATTAAATTGGGTTAATAGTTATAAAATTTAATCAAGAGCTAATCTATTCATAATGGGCCGAAATTAAAAATAAGAGGATGGAGAAGGTGGGATTCGAACCCTTGACCTCTCCTACCCTTTCCCTTCCTTCTACCAACCGGGCTACGAGAACTTGCTGTTAAGTTTGGGCACGCGTTCAATTTAAACCCGGAATTACCCCAAATCCAAAATTTGCCGAAATGGTCAACTTGTGACCGGCGGACATTCCGCCTCTTCACTCGTCCTTCTTCACTCGTACTCGCCTGACGCCCATCACTTCCCGTCTCATCCCAGGAGTTCAGCCGAACACCCTCGTTTCACCATAACCTATTCACTTCCCTTGCGTATGGTTATGGGCAAAGAAATCTGCCTATAAACTGTGGGCTTTGGCACCCATCGAGTGCACACTCAAATCAATTCAGCCCTCCCTTCCTCCTCTCTTAAATCCCTGAATAATCCAGCTCTTCACCCCATCAATTTCGGTCCGAAAATCGCTCCGAAACGCCCCACATTTTCACAACCCAAAAGTCTGATTTTTTTTTTCGTTTTCTTTCGACGTTGGAGATCGAGTTCCGCCACCTTCTCGCAGTCGCCGGAGACCCTAGGAACCCACATCGCCATCGACCGCCGTGCCAGAAGCCATCATCTTCACCGGTTGTGGCGGACGGAGGGGTACCGCCTGGGTGGTCGTGTGGTGTTGCTGTCGTTGCTTGTTGTTGGGGTTGGTGGATGTGTTGTGCTGCTACTGAATAAGGCAAGCATCAACTTCTTTTCCTTGTTATTTTTGTGGGCCGATTTAGTTGTTTGGTTAATAAGCCCATCTAGCTTAAGACCACTAAACACTAAGGGGGCGTTTGGTATAATTTCGGGTATTGGAATGGGACAAGGTATGGAGTTGAGTAGGTATGGGGTTGGAATCTCATACTTGAAAATGAGTGTTTGGTAAAGAGTTGGGAAATGAAATTATTATGAAGGGAATGTAGAAAAGAAGAGTAAATGGGTTTAATTTGGGAATGGAATCTCATACCTTAGGTAGGAAGTGGGTATGATCAGAAACCCATACCTATTGGGTTTGGGGTATGGGTTTGAAAAAGCAAAAACAGCATACCAAACACTAGAATTGGAATTCCATTCCCCAACCCCATACGTTCATTCCCAATACCCGCTTAACAAACGCCCCCTAAAAGGTTTCTCACTTAATTTAAATGGCCAATGTGTAAGTGGTATAAAGCTTGTAAGTGGGGTAGGACCACCCAAAGATAACTGCTTGCTATCTTCAAGTCTCTTTCGAGACTTTGTGTGGACTAGTGTAGGAATTAGGGATGCGAGTTTTGACTCTCAACATCTCTTTATAACTGTACTGGGTGGTATATTTATTATCGGCTCCCGGTACTGGGTCATGACTCTGCCCGCTCTACCGCTGGAGGGGTGAACTTTGCACTCTAGCTAAGCGCCAGGGATCATTCCCTTTACTCTATAGGCATCGTTTCTCTGAAGAGTGAGCTGCCATCTTATAAGTCACGCACTGCATCTGTTTTGCCTTATGACTTTAGACAAAGATAACTGCTTATGCATATTAGTGATAAAGAATGAATTTGAGTGCTCCTCGAAAATACTCGATGGAGTTCTCTCAAACTTGCTGTGAATTAATAACGTTCCCAACAGACAAAGAACAATAATTTTCCTTCTAGGAAGTCATTTCCTGTGATTTCCTATTCTTCAAAAGAAATCTTGTATTTCTTTTTTGCATCAGACTCCTTTCCTTTCATTATTGGAATTGTATTCGAATAAAGTTAGCTCACTACTTTACCTCTCTCTCGAAATGTCAAAGAACCCGACTTGTCATGCATCGTTCAGTTCCCTTTGGACTCAGATGCCGACATATCTAGCCTTTCTAAGCACCTATTTCGCATTCTACCATTTGCTTAGTCTCGCGTTAGACTAATACCACTTTCTTTTCTTCCCGACATTGGTCGGCTGGTATTTCTTGCTTCTATGGAAATATCAGGTAACAAGGGCAAGACCGTAGCAGATTGAAGACGAAGACTCAAGGATCTGAAGGAAGGAAGGTTTCAAGTCCCTTGGACATTCTGGGTCCCCCAAGCTACTTTGTATAATATTATTGTCTTAATTTCCGCTGCACTATTATCTGATTGTCATTTCTATTTCAAACAATAGCGTTTTAGACCTTTGAACGCCTTTATCAAGTATGTGGTAACTATGAACCACTTTAAATGTAATATAACTATCCTGTTTTATATTACTTTGAACCGTGTTGTGTTACCTGCAGCCTCGGGTGGTCTTGGATAGTACAATCTGAGATCACTGGCGGTAATACCCTTGGGTGAAAAATAGGGGTGTTACAGTTATGGTATCAGAGCTAAAGGTTCCTAAACTTCGATTTATTTCCTTTCAAAAGTTTCTTGTAACAGAAATCAAGAAACTAACTATTTTCAAACCTTCTTGTCACAGAGTTCAAGAAGCGATTTTTTATCAAACCACCTAGAAATTTCTAATCATTTAAAAATGTTCTTAGAGATTTTTATGACTTAGAAACTTGAAACTTCCTTCAGTTCGTCTTCACCTTGCATACAGATTTGCAAATCAAGTGTACTAACCCTCTAAATCCATCTTTAGGAAAATGCGCCCTTCCAATGGATCTGCTTCTCATCAGAGGAGGAGTACCTCTAGGGCTCCTACAGCCGAGCGTGAAGGATTCGATGTTCCACAAGAGAGTCTTACACGGACTTACTAATGCCAGACCTTAGCTCTGATTGGGGAGTTGGCGAAGGAGCACATGCCTTCCCCGGACTAGAGGAACCCGAACTGTTAGGAGATGATTGAATATTTTCTCTTTCGGACTCGGAAGAGTATGGACTGGAAAATCTTTTCAATGACCTTGAGGCAAATAGCTACCCTATAGATGGGAATTCTAAGGTAACCATTGGGGAGGAAGTGACGTCCCAAGAACGAAGGCGTGAAGACAACCTCTCCTCGCTTGATCTCAACCGGGGCCCTCTGGCGAGTCCACCAGAACTCACCTATCAGACAGTACGTGATCAAGTGGGTCATAACACCGAAGTGCCACACACAGGTGAGCGCATGCCTGCACCTGAACCTATTCCTCTTACGTGCCTCCAAGTAAGGACATGCTTGCTCCGTCGGCATAAGACAACATGGGAGAACGCTCTCCGTCAACACCGTTGGCAAATCCAAAACTTCGAAGCCGCTATAGTCAATGAGCAGCGGTCTATTGATATTCTCAACCGCAATCTCGAGCAATCCAGGTGGTTATTGGAAGATGGAGGCGAGGTCCTGAACGGAAATTTGTTCAGTCCCGGATTCTTGGACAAGTACTGCTTTCCTCTGTCTCATCCCCGTTAGATTTTCTTTCCCTCGTGTACCCTTATAAGTGCGTAGCTCTAGGAAGCCCACTTAAGCTGTCGACTATTCCTTTTGTATGGCTTGAATAGTCGGGTCATTGTAAGGTTGTTTAAGTTTTCCCGTACTAAGTGTAACCATCTTTTCCCTGTACCTGCGGCATGTATGATGATCCTTTAATATAATGATCCTTTTCATTTCGAAAAGCATTCGCACATTTCCTTATACAAATGTTAATTGTTTGGAAACATTTGTCATTCATCCAGATGGTTAGCACTCGAGGAAACACCTTAAGGGACAACCTGAATAATGCCCCAGCTGAGAGTGAACGAGAGGAAGTGGCTTCTAAAGCGGGCGGAAGTAACCAAGAACGCGAGACACCTCAGGCTGTGGTCTTTGATGAAGTGATTCAGGCTATTTTGTATAGGATAACTCTTGTATTTTGAGATGATTTAGAGAGTGTTTAGGTTAGTTTTGAGCGTTATTGTAATATGAAGGCCGAAAACACAAAGTATGAAGAATCAAGAGTTAAAGAGCTTAAAGACGAAGATTTGCCACTGCATGGATATCGCGGTCGCGTTGTCTAGGACGCGGGCGCGGTGGCGTGTAGGAGCGGACCATGAAGACCTATGAAGGCCGCGGTCGCGCTGTCTGTGGCGCGGTCGCGGTAGAAGCTGACTCAGCACTTGACCAAAGGAGACCGCCGCGGGCGCGGTTGTGGTGCCGCGGTCGCCGTGCGACCGACTTTCACGGGGACGAGATTTCACCGTTTCTATCTTGTTTCCTTTCTTATCTTTCGGTTTCCTATCTTGTTTAGTCCGAAAAGGTTGATCCTTGGGGCTATATAAGGGGAACCTTTCTAGGCGTTTAAGGTATACTTACTTGTCAATCAATTGTCTTTCAATGAAGATTAGAGTTTTCTTTGTAATGGAGAACTAACTCTCCTCTTGACTTTATTCGATCAAGGAAGCTTTATTATGAAGTTGTGAAATTCTGGTAATCTCTTTATCCCTAGGTCTTTATTGATACTCTTGTGCTTCATCCCATGATCTATGTTTGATTCTATGAGCCTGATCAACTTGTTTGATTGACTTAGATCTATTGTTTGATTTAGGATTGGTTGTTGTCTATGCATCTTTCCTATTTCTCGAAACAACTCTATTCTAGGACCGTGGACTAGTTTAGGGAAGAGTATTCAATGGTTTAATTGTGGATGAGACTCGTAGCTTGATTGCATGATTTGATTTCCTATTATCCCTGTGCTCTATGCTAATTCTAGGTTAAGCGTCCTTGCCTAGGGTTATAGAATTGCTTGGACCGTGGACTTGCGATTGCTAATGATTGGGATTGGAATTGACCTAGGCATATAAAGAGGTGGATGAATTCATGATCAACGGATTAATAAAGTGGAATTGATTGGATAAACTCTACTTGATAACCTTTGATTGAAACCGACTTTCAAAACCCCCCTTTTGATTACTTGCATGAAAACCATTAAAATCTGAATAAAAACTGATTCCTTTGGGTTCGACCCCTTGCTTGCCTACTATACTGTTGTTTGCATGTTTGGGATTTATTTTTGATAAGGGAACAACGACTTTGCCCGAGTCAAATTTTGGCGCCGTTGCCGGGGAATCCTTCTTCTTGTTCTGATTGTGTGCGTTTTTGTGCTCTGCGCTCAAACCGCGCCCGCGGCCCCCTCGGCGCGCCCGCGGTTCGTGCGCAGAACCATCCTTTGGGTTCGGACCTAACACATGGTCTGTACCCGGTCTACTAATACTTCTCCTGTTCGTTTTGATCCAGAAATTGACAGGACTCTTCGGAAGATAAGGAGTGCCCCCAGAGTGTCTACCTCCTACAATCTTCTTGAATCTCTTTCTCTCTCTGATTCTGAACCAGAAGGCGCCATGGCGGAACAAACTATTCGCCAACTCACAGCGCCTGATCTTCAGCAACAGCAGCTCGCTGTTTAATTCCCCGAACTCGGGGAGGGTGTGAAATTCGAACTGAAGTCTGGTCTCATCCACCACTTGCCCAAATTCCAAGGGTTGAGCGGTGAGGACCCGAACAAGCATCTCACTGAATTCCACGCGGTGTGCGTGAGTATGAAGCCCACTGATGTAACGGAGGATCAAATCAAGCTCCGGGCTTTTCCCTTCTCTCTTGAGGACTCCGCCAAGGACTGGCTCCTTTATTTGGTGCCGGGTTCTATCACTACTTGGGCAGCCATGAAGAAGGCGTTTCTTGAAAAGTACTTCCCTGCTTCCAAACAAACATCTATTAAGAAGCAGCTTAGCAGTTTGGAGCAAGGGGAAGATGAGAACCTCTATGACTAATATGAGCGCTACAAGAGGCTCATCGCGAGTTGTCCCTACCATGGCTACCAGGCCAAGGATCTTATTTGCTACATCATTGAGGGACTCTGCGACAATGATAAGAGGCTCGTGAATGCATCTTGTGGGAGTAGTTACGAGAACTTGACCCCCGCTGCAGTTTTTCAGAAAGTTGAGATCTTGGCGGAACAAGCCCGCAATCAGAGGTCCAGAACCAATGTGAGGTCCGTTAGTGTGGTGAATGAGTCCCTGAATGCTGAAGTAAGGGAGCTCAAGGATCTTATGAAGCAGCTGCTCACGAAGAGGACGGCTCAGCAAGTCAATGCTTGCGGTCTTTGCTATGACGCGTGATCGGTCCGGGATTGGAGGGTCTCACAATTTAAATTTATAAAACCGAACCTCAATTGTAGTAAAGAGGCAGGGTGTCGAACACACGGGAGTTCGTGCGTCGAGAGTACCCGAAAGACTAAAAAGGGTGAAAAGAAAGGCAAAACAAAGAAAAACTAGGGAGATCGCCTCGGACCGACACTGGTCACTTCGGTCCGAGGGTGGATCGAGGTCGAGTTTGGCCGGGACCGACGCACACTATGTCGGGCCCGACTTGCTGGGTAACTCGGTCTTGCACAAATAAGTAGATCGGTCTTGGGTTTTTGGGTTCCTCCCCTAACTAGACTTGGATATTCTTCCCCAATTCAACCAATAAGTGTTTGATCCTTGTGAGATCGAGGTTGCTAGCCCCGGATCCCTCCACTCTACACCTCGACCCAAGGGAGTTTTCACTCACCTTCGATGCTAGGAACTTGTGATGGGATCGAGATTGCTCACGCTTACTCTTACCAAACACAATCCCTAGATCTCTTGTTTCCACAAGAGAATTGAAGCTCAATGTAGAGAGGATTCACAAATCAAGCACTCAAGGCTATGGAATTGGGGTTTTCTACCCAATCCTAGCTAGGGGATTCCCCCATAGCCCAAGACTATGGAATCTACTCCATATGGTAAGAGAAAAACATAATCAAAAGGGAATTCAAGCTAATCTCAATCATCAACATCAAACCAAACTCCAATTGCATTCAAATCTCAAAGTGTCAACAAGATCCAAGTCTTAATTCTACTAGATCAAAGCAAAACAAAGTACAAAACTCACAAATCCTCCTCTCTAGGCCACCGATCTCCTCTTCCCTTCCTTCTCCTCTCTTCTCCTTGCTCTCCAAGTCTTCCTTGAACCTTTAGAGAGTGATTTGGGTGTGGTGTGTGTGAACTCTTGCTCCTCTCTTTAAATGATCACTAATCACCTCTAATTATCCTTCTCCTTGGATTGGGGACCAAGGAATTCCCCATTTAGAAAGGGGCAAATGTGGAAAGTTACTAAAAATATGCCTTGGGGAACAATCCACTCCATTGCCGACTCGGATCGACACGGGGCAACATCGGTCCCGACGTTGGGAACGTCGGTCCTGGTCTCTGGCTGCTCGATCTCGGGCCCGACGTGGTGGTGCTCGGTCCTGGGCCTCGATCCTTGTCTTCTTCTTGGGTTTCCTTTAGCTCCACTTCATTCTTTGCTTGGCTCTCACGTTCCTTGACTTGGCTCCTTCATGAGCTCCTCCAAAATGTCCTCATTCTTGCCATTTTTCCTACAAAACAAAGCAAACTCGCATAGTTTCCGAATCTCAAAGAAAACCGGGAACTAAGCTAAGAAGGAAAAAAAACTAACAAAGAAGGGAATGAAAAACACATATTTACAAGAGAAATTAACTACTAAAACACCTCCAAAATGAGAGACATCAGAATACCCCATACTTAAACTTGCTTGTCCTCAAGCAATAACAAAGTAAGCAAGACCGAAGCACAATCTTCAAGTAAAGCCTCATATGAGAAATCAAGTAAGAACAAGTGATAGACATTCAAGCAAGATTATATCATCACACATGATCAAGTGTTCATGGACTAAAGTCTAATGCAACAAAGCCTCACTTTAGGTATGTGGAAATGTGTATCACTCATCATGTGTTTAGGTATAGCAATGAACACTCAAACTCAAGAATCATGCAAGTAAAGGCTTTACCATTGAAGCTAATATCACCAATTCCTCCACCTAGAGATGCCTATTACAATGCACACAAAGAATATGAACTTGGCTCAATGGAGGTCCTCAAAGAGGTTCCATTCGGCCGGGTTGTAATGGGGCTTTTGGTGTTTCTCAAGGTAGGAATTATTTTGGTCTTGTGGTGCTTACAATGGGGATTGAACTTTCTAGTCTCTCACCAAACTCACCAAATTCTTCCACTTTCAACTTCACTCATCCAAAAGACCTTGATTTTCTTTCCTTTCAACTTTTTCAACCCACATTTCACTTAACATTCCACTTCATCTTTGCACTAAACTTTTTGTTGGATTTTTCGCACTTTTTCCACAAAGGATCGACTTGCACTAAACTCGGGCCCGAAGTGCACTTATCCTCGGTCGGTGCCCTTTTCTTTTCACTTAAGCACTTTACTTTCAATCCACTATTTTTCCAACTTTTTCTTTCTTTCTTTACAACAAAGATGCACTACCCACTTGGTTTATAACTCCGATTCTTGCCCTTCACCAAAGAGAATCTCAACTCTCCAAATACATTTCCAAACCTCTCACTAAAGTCCAATCCCATAAGGGTCAAGTCATATAGGCTAGGAATTATATTTTTGAGGAGTTTCAAACAAAGGTCTAAGGCTAAACGGGGCTACAAACAACGGTTTCTCTTCAAGGTAGAATATGGAACATTTTGTGACTAAATGAAATAAAGTTCAAATCAATGTGACAAAGCATAGAACAAATCTCATATTGGTCTTGGAAAATAGATAAACACCTCAATAGCAAGTTTTACTAAGCATGCATGAGCTAATTCACACAAGAAAAGAGGGATATGCAATATGAACAAACATCCCTAAAATGGCCAAAAATCATCTCACAAGGTTCACTCTAGCTTAGTTGCATCAAACTCATCCTTAGAACTATGTGCTCAATAAAAACATGCAAGATATCATATCACATCAAAAACAACATCAATGTAGAGGCTAAACTATCCAAAAATATGCAAAGGACTTTACATGCTCACATCATCATTAGCCTTCTTTAGACATCTAAGATGGGAATTCCTAGTCTAAAATCAAAATCTTTTTGTTGTTTTTCACACAATTTTTTCAAATTTTTATGGATTTTTGCAAAAATTTTCTCAAACAAAAAACAAACTCATCCATTCATGCCATAAAATTCAATCATCATTCAACATCTTATCATGCCACTAACCAAAATGAAACATCCCATAAACAAAACAAAAGAAAACACATGAAACTACACATGGAACTATGAGCTACTAACCCATCCCATACTTAAAATTTTGATGTCCTCATCAAAAGAAATCAAAACTTCAAAAGTAAAGAGAAGAGTAAAGAGAGCTCACAATTTTCCTTATTCTTGATTGGCTTGTTGAGGTTTAGTTCGGAGGTGGACCGCGGCGTCTCCTTTGAAGCCTTGCTTGCCGCTCACGCTCATACACTTGGTCGTGGAAAGGGTCTTGACTTGGCGGTTGGATTTGTGGGGCGGGAGGCATCCATTGATCTTGACGGGAAGAGAAGTTCCCGGTCATCCATTCATTAAAACTCTCTTGGACGCTCCATCTTTGATCCTTGGCCGCTCGCAAGTCATCCACATCACGTCTCATGTATGCCATGTTGCGGTTCACCTCATCAAATTGAGCTTGGAAGTCTTCTTGGTGGTGGAAAAGTTGTTGTTGTTGGAAGTTGAGGTTTTGTTGTTGAAGGTTGATGTGGTGTGCCTCTTGAAGCATTGTTGATTGTTGAAGTTGGAGATGCGCCATTTGGTTGGCCAAGAAGTTCATGTCCATCGATTGGTTTGGCTCGGGGAACACCATTCCGGGCCCGTACCATTGGGCATACCCCTCATACCCGCCATAGCTCGGTGGTGCTTGATGTGCTCCACTTCCCTCACCCCTCTCAAATCGGCTCGGGACCGGATCGGGCAAGTATGCATCGGACCGACGTTGGTGGATGTCGGGCCCGACGTTGCTTGTACCTCGGTCCAAGAGTGTTGGGGCGTGGTCGGTGAGCAAATTGTGGTAACCACCATCTTCTTCTTCTTCTCCATCTCTAGGTAAGTCCACATCCATGTCATCTCTTCTCACGAACTCATATTGGTTGGGCTCCTCTTCTTCGGTGTCCGGGGAAGCTTGAGGAGTAGTGAAACGAATGTGTTGTGCTCGTCTCCTTACCTCAAATGTCCCCTCCGGCTCTCCATAAGGATTGACATTCCCCGCCCACACTTGGTACCAATTGTAGTAGCATGTGAGGTCGAAGAGTCGAGGCGCCAAGGGAACGTGCACCTTGTCGAAGTTGGAGTGTGGGGCTAAGTAAGTAGAGGCGCCGGTCATTAGCTTCTCCTTGATAATGTTTGCCTTCTTGAAATACTTGAGGTCCATGAACTCTACACCATTTGGGGCCGGTGTGTAGGTGGACAAGTCCACCTCAAGACGATGAGCTAGTCGGGCGATCATACCTCCAAAATAGATCCATGAAGAACTTTGGAAATCCCTCACCATCTTCACCCATTCCCATGTGAGGTTCATTGGCTTCTCATTCTCGAACAACATTTCATAGAGTGGCATGGCCTCCTCCTTCATTGGCTTGCTCAATTCATGCCTAGCAAAGATAGAACAACCCAAGGCTCGGATCATGACTCGGAAGAGTGGGTTTGCTATCTCATTTGTCGATGTGCCCTTCCTCATCTCACTCTTCCCGGCTACAAACTTCCAAAGGTAATCCACCTTCTCATTATCAACATAGGCCTCTTCTCTCATAAATGGGAACCCAAAGTAGTTCGCCAAGTTCCGGAGAGAGACCTCATGCAACTCGTTGCCCATTTGGAAAGAGATCATGCCTTCACTCTCAACCCCTTCATATGTGCACTTGAATGTCGCCATGAACTCGGACGTCAAAGCGGGATAATGAGTGTTGTTCCACCTTAGCAAGACGTTGAGTCCAATGTTGTTATAGCACCGAGCAAGAGCCTCATCCATGCTCATCTTTTGAATTGACTCCCAATCTAACCACCGTGTGTGGTGAGATAGACCCATGAGACGCTCATACTCTCTAGCCACATCCTCATCCTCAAAGCGCACATCGTCCATCCTTTGGACTCTCTTGGATGACTTCTTGGACTTTCTAGTTGCTTTCTCATTCCTTGAAGAAGATGCTCGGGTAGACATGGTTCCTACACACAATCAAAGCAAAGAACTCCAAGATAAAATCTATACAATCACAACAAGAGCACAATATTCCATCACCAACAACTCATCATGCAAAGAGATGACCCCATACTTGTTCTTAACTCACTCAATCCACAAAATCCAATCATGCATGAACAAAGGGTCACTTATCAATGGTCAAGCTACAAGATATATCATGATAAACATGCTATAACTAACATTCAAGCTCATGAATCCCTAAATTCACACAAGAGAAACTTGAAAAGCATAGGACCGACATGCAAAAGACATCGGGTCCGAGGTCGTGGACCTCGGTCCGAGTCTCTGGACCGACATGCAACATCGGTCCGAGGTCCTGGGTACCTCGGTCTGATTATATTTTGACTTCTCTACTTCGAAACACCCATAAAACACACTATCATGTTCCTAAAACTCAAAATCAACCAATTCTCATCACCAATCGAAGTTCTAAGTGGGATTTAGCAACAATGAAGCACAAATTTCACAATGCATGCAAATCACCATGGATACTCAAAGTCCAAGCTCACTCAATCATGGCATATCTCAAATCTAGCAATGTAAGCATGAAATTCACAAAGAATCAAGTAGAGATTGAGATTCACATACCAAATATGAAGAATCAAAGACTTCTAGCAAACAATTCTTAGAACCCAAATTTCTCTTCTAGATCTAGAAGAGGGATGAAGATATATGGAATTTTGGTGGGGATTTTGGCTTGAGGATCGATGCTTGAGGATGCTAGGGGTTGGATCGAGATCTTGTGGTGAGATGGCTTGAGGTTCGAGTATGGTGGGAGATGGGGATCGAATTGGGGGTTTTTGAAGGGATTGGTATTTTGGGAAGGTAGTTATGGAGGTAATGGGTGTTAGGTAAGGGAAAGGGGGCTTAAATGGGGTAGAAGACAAAGGTATGTCAGAAGGGTAAAATAGGAATTTCCATCAAAATCAAGTCCAAAATGGGTCGGCTAGCTTGGACCGACGTTGGGACCTCGGGCCCGAGGTACTGGGTACCTCGGTCCTACCCGGTTTTGTTTCCTAAAATTCCCTCGGCTTGGTATTTTCTACCCACAAGTCATTGCATCATTTCCACAAATACCACACATAATCATGAAGCACACATAACTCACATTTCCACAAAACACATGCTAAAGAAGAGATTAGAAAGAATCTACACTAAGGCAAAGAAAAACAAAGAAACTACGAAAATGAACCTACTAAACCCGGGTTGCCTCCCGAGGAGCGCTTCTTTTAAGTCACTAGCTTGACTTCTAACCTCTACCCTACAAGGAGGGTGAAACACGGTGAATTGATCCTCCTTGTCATATGCACCTCCACAATTCTCATAGCCAAAGTACCACCATTTGTGTTTGATGAAAGAGTGGCATCCAAATTTTCCTTTGGCCTCCAAAGTGTAGGTTGACATCTCTTGCATCTTCTCGACTTGCTCTTCATTACCTACATCACAAAAGTCTAAAGAATTTCTAGAGGATTCAATGACATTATAACTCAAGTCTTCTTGCAAATCACTCAAGCAAAGGTAGTCATCCTCTAAGTCCTCTTTCAAATCACTTAGACAAATGTAAGAATCTCCCACATCAAAAGGATATAGATTAGGATACTCTTCATGGCTTCTCGGGCTATCTCCACTTCTTGACTCTTCTTGGTTCACTAATGGATGTAACAACTCTCTTTCTTGCTCATAGGCTATGTCATGATTTCTCAAGGGTGCTTCTTCCTCTCTTGTGGGTTCCAACTCCTCTCTCTTACGCTTGGCACTTTCCTCTAGCTTCAAAATCGCCAATGCATCCGGTTCATTAAGGGCTTTGTTGAAATGGAACTCCACTTTTTCCTCGCCAATCTCGAAGGTTACTTTCCCATTCCTTACATCAAACTTGGCACCCGCTGTAGCTAGAAACGGCCTTCCGAGAATAATGGGCACCATCGGATCCTCTTTCATGTCTAAGATCACGAAATCATCGGGCACAGAGTATCTTCCAACTCTAACCGGTACGTCATCTAGAATTCCGGTGGCCTTTGTTGATGAACCATCGGCCATAGTAAGACTCATATCAACCGGTTCCATATCTCCGAGGTTAGCCCTTCTCCATATGCTCATGGGCATAACCGATATGCTTGCTCCTAAATCACAAAGAGCCTTGAATTGTTGGGATCCAATCCCCACGGTGATGGCAAATCTTCCGGGATCACCTAGCTTTTGAGGTAGCTCCAAGATCTTCACCTCATCTTGCATCTCAACAATTGACCTCTTCTTGCTCAAGATTTCCTTTAGAAACTTTGCATAGGATGGCATCTCACTTAGAGCATCGGTGAATGGAATAGTGATGTTCAAGCCTTGTAAGAGCTTCAAGAACCGCTTGAACTTGCCTTCAACAATCTCCTTGGGCTTCTTCATAGGATATGGAAGAGTTGTGCCACTTTGCTTCTTGCTTGGATCCACCTCCTTGGATCGATCTTTCTCTTTCTCAACGATCTCAGCTTGGACCGACTTAGGATCGACGTCAGGTATCTCGGACCTGGGGTAGGGGACCTCTGGGTACATCGGGCCGACTTCAGGGCATGTCGGGCCCGAGTTGGGTTCCACCTCGGTCCTACTCAGGGGACCTCCTCCGTCTTCTGGATCGACGTCTGGGCACGTCGGGCCCGAGGTGCTGGGTACCTCGGTCCGACTTTCTTCACTCGTCCTTGGCACTTGTGGCTCGGGCAAACTCCGTCCACTCCTCAATCCTATGGCACGAACTTCATTTTGTTGTTGTTGTGCACGGGGATTCTCCTTGGGTCGGCCCGGGAGTCTCCCTTCCTCTCTTGGAAGTTGATTTGCCATGTGAACAAATTGGTTGTCCACTTGTCTTCTCCAACTCCAAACTCCTTGAATTGGGTCTCTATGTTGGTGACTTGATTCTTCAAATCTTGAGCCCATTGTGGTGTTTGCTCATAGAATCCTGGAGGTCGGTATGGTGGTGGTTGGGCCCTTGGCTCGTGTTGGTTGAAGTTGTTGTTGTAGCCACTAGCTTGGCCTTGGTTCCACCTTCCTCCATTGTTGAAGTTGGCTCTCCCTCCATAGTTCCTTTGAACATAGTTGGCCTCCTCAATTTGCTCGGCCAATCGAACTTGGCGCTCATTTGGGCACTCTTGAGCTCCATGCTTCAAAGAACCACACTCTTCACATGCTCTTGTGTTTTGCTTTTGGTGATAGAGCCTCTTCATCTTGTTCAACTCATCCTCCAAGAATTGGATCTTCACATCTTTGTCCACCTCTTCACTTTTGGGATCGTAGAGCCTCTTCGGACCGTCTCCATGAACTCTCACTTCCTTGCTCACTTGATTGACTCCATACATGGCCTCATAATCCGAGAGCTTGTCTAGCAACTCCCATGCTTGCCCCGGAGGCAAGTCAATGAACCCACAATCGGTATGAAGGTTTAATTTATCTTTGGTGGCGGGGTTGATTCCTTGGAAGAAAATGTCTTGTAGGACATAGGGTTGTTGCCCATGTGTTGGACATGCCCTCAACATCTCTTTGAACCGGTCGCATGCCTCGAAGAGTGGCTCGTGAACTCCTTGTTGGAAGCTAGCAATTTTCCTTCTAAGCTCCGTCGTCTTGGTGGGCGGGAAGAATTTCATCAAGAATGAGTCGTTGAGAGCCCTCCATGATGTAATAGAACGAGGTGCTTGGCTCTCCAACCAATGCAAAGCTTTGCCTCCCAAAGACCACTTGAAGGCCTTGAGTAGCATGTACTCAAGTGTCTCGTCGTCCGTCGAGATGGTCTCACAAAGATCTTTGAATTGCTTCACATGCTCGATCGGGCACTCATTCGGTCTCCCTTGGAATTGCTCTCTCTTGATGAGTGAGATAAATTGAGTTTTTATCTCAAAATTCTTTGACACCTCCGGCAAGACGATGGCCGGTTCGGGCACCTTCAACTCCGGATGCATGTATTGTCTAGCATTCCGGGGTTGGGTGTTGATTTGAGCCTCCAATCTCATCCTTTAGTCCCTCTCTCTACGGGCCTCGGCATCTCGGTTTGCCATTTCAAGTTGCATTCGAGCCATTTCGGCTCTCATCCTTTCGACTTCCTCATCTCGGGCTTGGTCCGCCATCCTCTTCTTTTTTCGGGCTTGCCTTAGAATACTCTCCGGGTCACACACAAAGTCGAGCTCAAGTGTTCCTCGGATGGAACGAGCTCGCATGCACCTACAACCAAAGACACAAACAAAACCGAATCAAAACAAACAAGGGGTTTGGGCTAGTCCCTCACCCAAATCACTACCAAATCAAAGACTCAACTAAGAGGGTACCTCGAACAAATAGAACTCCCCGGCAACGGCGCCAAAATTCTGATCGGTCCGGGATCGGAGGGTCTCACAATTTAAATTTATAAAACCGAACCTCAATTGTAGTAAAGAGGTAGGGTGTCGAACACACGGGAGTTCGTGCGTCGAGAGTACCCGAAAGACTAAAAAGGGAGAAAAGAAAGGCAAAACAAAGAAAAACAAGGGAGATCGCCTCGGACCGACACTGGTCACTTCGGTCCGAGGGTGGATTGAGGTCGAGTTTGGCCGGGACCGACACACACTATGTCGGGCCCGACTTGCTGGGTAACTCGGTCTTGCACAAATAAGTAGATCGGTCTTGGGTTTTTGGGTTCTTCCCCTAACTAGACTTGGATATTCTTCCCCAATTCAACCAATAAGTGTTTGATCCTTGTGAGATCGAGGTTGCTAGCCCCGGATCCCTCCACTCTACACCTCGACCCAAGGGAGTTTTCACTCACCTTCGATGCTAGGAACTTGTGATGGGATCGAGATTGCTCACGCTTACTCTTACCAAACACAAGCCCTAGATCTCTTGTTTCCACAAGAGAATTGAAGCTCAATGTAGAGAGGATTCACAAATCAAGCACTCAAGGCTATGGAATTGGGGTTTTCTACCCAATCCTAGCTAGGGGATTCCCCCATAGCCCAAGACTATGGAATCTACTCCATATGGTAAGAGAAAAACATAATCAAAAGGGAAATCAAGCTAATCTCAATCATCAACATCAAACCAAACTCCAATTGCATTCAAATCTCAAAGTGTCAATAAGATCCAAGTCTCAATTCTACTAGATCAAAGCAAAACAAAGTACAAAACTCACAAATCCTCCTCTCTAGGCCACCGATCTCCTCTTCCCTTCCTTCTCCTCTCTTCTCCTTGCTCTCCAAGTCTTCCTTGAACCTTTAGAGAGTGATTTGGGTGTGGTGTGTGTGAACTCTTGCTCCTCTCTTTAAATGATCACTAATCACCTCTAATTATCCTTCTCCTTTGATTGGGGACCAAGGAATTCCCCATTTAGAAAGGGGCAAATGTGGAAAGTTACTAGAAATATGCCTTGGGGAACAATCCACTCCACTGCCGACTCGGATCGACACGGGGCAACATCGGGCCCGACGTTGGGAACGTCGGTCCTGGTCTCTGGCTGCTCGATCTCGGGCCCGATGTGGTGGTGCTCGGTCCTGGGCCTCGATCCTTGTCTTCTTCTTGGGTTTCCTTTAGCTCCACTTCATTCTTTGCTTGGCTCTCACGTTCCTTGACTTGGCTCCTTCATGAGCTCCTCCAAAATGTCCTCATTCTTGCCATTTTTCCTACAAAACAAAGCAAACTCGCATAGTTTTCGAATCTCAAAGAAAACCGGGAACTAAGCTAAGAAGGAACAAAAACTAACAAAGAAGGGAATGAAAAACACATATTTACAAGAGAAATTAACTACTAAAACACCTCCAAAATGAGAGACATCAACGCGAGCCACCACACAGATCAATGCCCTACTATTCAGGAGACCGAGGTGTCGGTCAACGCTATTGGCAACTATGGTGCGCCCCGGCCCCGGAATGATCCTTACTCTAACACCTACAATCCGGGGTGGGCAAACCATCCTAACCTAAGGTGGAGCAACCAACAGCAGCAAGACCCACCACAACAGCAGCAACAGTACACTCTTCAGGGCCAGCAACAACAATTCCGGTCCAACAACTATGCCCAGAGAGCACCTGCTCCGTCTCAGAATGATGCTATTACCGCCCTCTTGAAGGAGAACCAAGAGACGAGAGCTATTGTAAAGAATCTTGAGACTCAACTGAGCCAACTCGCCACTATGATAAATAGGCTCGAGTCTAAGGATTCCGGGAAACTTCCTTCTTAACCGCTCAATCACAAGGAGAATGTGAGTGCCATGAATTTGAGGAGCGGTAGAGTATTGGCGAGTCGGGAATCACCCACTGGTGACGATCCGCGACCGCGTTCCCCTGGCCGCGACCGCGCCGGGGCGGCACAGCATGAAGACCAAGTCTCTGTTGGAATTCCGCGCCCGCGCCCTCCCCTCCGCGCCCGCGAAATTCCAACAGAGGACTTGGACCACGAGAGGCGTAACGAGCCGCGACCGCGGAGTCCGGACCGCGCCCGCGGTAAGGAAGCAGATCGGAACTTTGGGGCTTTACTCGATTATGCTTTCAAGAACTATTCGCCCCCGCGTCCGAGCTCTCCTAGACGCGTCCGCACCCCAGTAGTAGAGGAGGACGATGGCTATGTGGCTGAACCACTTCTACCATTGAGCTCTCTAAAGCCATGTCCCCCATTCCCCGAAGCACTCAAGGACACAAGGAAGCCGGCACATGACAAGGAACTCTTCGAGACCTTCGCCAATTGTCGGGTAAATGTTCCTCTCCTCAATCTCATCCAAAGTGTCCCTCGTTTTTCTAAGTTTATGAAAGAGCTATGCACCATAAAAAGAAAGAATAGGACTAGTCCTAAGATTGAAAAGGTAGCTCTAGTTGAAAAAACGCAGGATAGCAAAATTGAGACTTGTAATTCCCTACTCCAGAAGCAATTACCTAAAAAATGCTCAGACCCAGGAAGATTCACTGTCCCTGTCACTATTGGAGAAACTAAAATTGAGTGTGCTATGCTAGATTTAGGTGCCTCCATTAATGTCCTTCCAGCTTGCATGTATGATAGGTTAGGCCTTGGTCCTTTAAAGGAATCAGATATTGTTATTGAATTGGCTGACCACTCTAATGTGCGCCCGAAAGGGTTAGTTGAGGATGTTCTAGTGCAGGTGCGGGGTTTGATCTTTCCTGCAGATTTTTATGTGATAGAGATAGACGAAGGGCGGTACGACCCGGCTCTCTTACTAGGTCGCCCATTCATGAAAACCGCCAACACGGTCATCGACGTTGCCAATGGATCTCTTTCCATATCTCATAGTGACAACACGGTCAGAATTGATGTTGATGAGGATCCATATTGATCGTATCCACGTCGAGCCAACGACGTTAAACAAAAGCGCTGCTTGGGAGGCAACTCAAGGATTAGTTAGATTGTTTTTTTTCCTTCTTAGCTTAGGATTTGCTTGTGTTTTTAACTAATATGCAGGTACTAGATCCGAAAGGACACGCCTGGCGTGAAACCGTGCCCGCGTCTCTTTGACCGCGCTTGCGGTGGACCGTTAGCGCGCCCCGACGAACAGGTACTAGCTCGTGCTCGCGGCAACCATACTGCGTCTCGGTTTTAGCTCGTTTTTATTTTTGAAAAAAAAGAAACAAAAAAAAAGAAAAAAAAGAGACAAAAAGAGGACTTCTTGGTCCCATTCTACCTCTATATTTTCCATCCATCTATATCCATTCTATCCATCTTCTATCTTTCCATCTTCGATTTCTTCTTTCCATTCATCTTTGTACTTTCCATTCTTTGGCTATGTGTAAAGCCTAAGTATGGGGGAGCTTTGTTTCCTTGGGATCGCATCTCCACGGCTCGAGTTTAAGTATTCATCTATCTCTCGAAGAACGAGCCAAGATACGAAGGTTGCTTACACATCACGCTTTTCGAGATGAAGTCAAGACCTCATCCTTGCACCAGAACCGCGCCCGCGCTTCATCAGCCGCGCCCGCGGTGCACATCCGAGGACGACTTTGCTCTCTTTCACGATTCCGTGCCCGCGCCCCTAGTGCCGCGCCCGCGGTTTGCCCACCGATTGGAAGTACGAAGTTTTTCCTTTCTACCACCCTATGAAGAGTTCTTCCATTCCACCCCTCTTCATCGTTTGTGAGTCTTCTGATATACCTTCTTCCTTGCTTCTATCCTTTCTCTTTGCTTCATTAAGGACAATGAAGGATTTAAGTATGGGGGAGGGAGTACTCGCATTCGCTTATCCTAGTTAGCTTAGTTAGTTGATTTGCTTCAGATTTTTGATTTTCTTCTTTTCATGGAGCATTTGTACCATACTTTTTGCATAATAAAGAAAGAAAGAAAGAAAAGAAAAAGATAAAAAGAGCCATAAAAATTTAAAAAAGGCATATAAAATCCTGGGATAAGTCGAAAACCCGAAAGGGCGGCTCAGGTAATAAGCAGGTAACCCGGACCAGCATTAGGCTGGGGTAATATGAGGTTCATGAGTGATTGTGAGTTTTTGTGAGCACACCCTTGAGAAAAATGAAAAGAGCGGTTAAGTGAAAACCCGAAAGGGCGCCTAAGCAGAATTGAGCGGTAAAATTCGAGTGTTTTAGGATCATTCTTGCTTGGGGACTTTGGGGCTTACATGTTAGATTTGGGTAGATCCTAGGTTGCTCTCTTTTATGTTTTAGAGCTTGAGTGTTATATTTTGTTGTGAGGTGTGTGTTTGAGCTTTATTGTTTTATGCTCATGATTTCTCTATATTCTTTGTGTTCGGGTTGTGAGCTGAGTGTTTTTATCTTCCCTTGTATTTCCTGAGATCTTAGATTTGCTATCTTGATGTATTTGTTTTGAGCTTACTCGAGGATGAGCAAGATCTAAGTATGGGGCAATTTGATTCAGGCTATTTTGTATAGGATAACTCTTGTATTTTGAGATGATTTAGAGAGTGTTTAGGTTAGTTTTGAGCGTTATTGTAATATGAAGGCCGAAAACACAAAGTATGAAGAATCAAGAGTTAAAGAGCTTAAAGATGAAGATTCGCCACTGCATGGATATCGCGGTCGCGTTTTCTAGGACGCGGGCGCGGTGGCGTGAAGGAGCGGACCATGAAGACCTATGAAGGCCGCGGTCGCGCTGTCTGTGGCGCGGTCGCGGTAGAAGCCGACTCAGCACTTGACCAAAGGAGACCGCCGCGGGCGCGGTTGTGGTGCTGCGGTCGCCGTGCGACCGACTTTCACGCAGACGAGATTTCACCGTTTCTATCTTGTTTCCTTTCTTATCTTTCGGTTTCCTATCTTGTTTAGTCCGAAAAGGTTGATCCTTGGGGCTATATAAGGGGAACCTTTCTAGGCGTTTAGGATATACTTACTTGTCAATCAATTGTCTTTCAATAAAGATTAGAGTTTTCTTTGTAATGGAGAACTAACTCTCCTCTTGAGTTTATTCGATCAAAGAAGCTTTATTATGAAGTTGTGAAATTCTGGTAATCTCTTTATCCCTAGGTCTTTATTGATACTCTTGTGCTTCATCCCATGATCTATGTTTGATTCTATGAGCCTGATCAACTTGTTTGATTGACTTAGATCTATAGTTTGATTTATGATTGGTTGTTGTCTATGCATCTTTCCTATTTCTCGAAACAACTCTATTCTAGGACCGTGGACTAGTTTAGGGAAGAGTATTCAATGGTTTAATTGTGCATGAGACTCGTAGCTTGATTGCGTGATTTGATTTCCTATTATCCCTGTGCTCTATGCTAATTCTAGGTTAAGCGTCCTTGCCTAGGGTAATAGAATTGCTTGGACCGTGGACTTGCGATTGCTAATGATTGGGATTGGAATTGACCTAGGCATATAAATAGGTGGATGAATTCATGATCAACGGATTAATAAAGTGGAATTGATTGGATAAACTCTACTTGATAACCTTTGATTGAAACCGACTTTCAAAACCCTCCTTTTGATTACTTGCATGAAAACCATTAAAATTTGAATAAAAACTGATTCCTTTGGGTTCGACCCCTTGCTTGCCTACTATACTGTTGTTTGCATGTTTGAGATTTATTTTTGATAAGGGAACAACGACTTTGCCCGAGTCATGAAGCAACCATGACCGCTTTCCGAACCATGATCAACCAAATGGTGTGTGAGGCTATACCTGCACCAGTTCAGAATCCAGCCAATGCAGTTAGGATCGAGCCTGACATGAATAGGAGGGCTAACGAAACCCAAGATGGAGGCGAGGGGTCAAATTATGCCAAGGCATTGAAAACCTTCCTTTCGCTAAGGCCCGAAACTTTTAATGGTGCTGGAGAACCTTCTAGTACTTATCACTGGTTTTCCAACATGGAGAAGTTATTGAGGAATGTGCACTACAGTGAAGCTGAAAGAGTGCACATTGCCGCCCTACAACTGAGGGATGAAGCCAATGATTGATGGGAAACTTCCAGATTGGCTGAACATCCTGAACTGACTTGGGAAATGTTCAAGGAAAAGATGTTAAAACGTTTCTTCTCACCTGCTATGATCGATGAGAAGAGGGATGAGCTGTATAATCCCAATGTGAAGGGATTGAGCGTCTTAGAAAGGACGAAGAGATTCAACCAGTTACTGAAGTATGCTGGTACTGAATTCGCCACTGAGGAGCAGAAGATTCTTCGTTTCCATAAATGGATGAGTAACGATATTAAGCCATGGATGATGAACCGTACCTTCTCGACTCTTGAGGAGTACGTCGACCATGCCTATTCTATTGAGGTCACCTTGAACGATTCTGAGAAAAAGAAACATGGTGGAGGAAAGCCTCACTATCAAAACCAAGGCGGATTTAAGAGGCCTGCCTCTCCACAGAAGTCAGGTTGGTCAAAAAAGAGCAAATCTGAGCCAACCATGACTAGTTCTTTGAAGGGGTCCGAACGCAGGAGTGGATCAATCACCTGCTACAATTGTGGTGAGCAGGGGCATATTAACCGAAGATGCACCAAACCCAGGAAGACCTGCTTTAACTATGGAAAGGAAGGTCATCTCCGTACCTATTGTCAGTAGATCAAGAATGGTTCAGGAGAATCTAAGTCAGCCTCTACTTCCCAGGCCAACCCGACCTCAAACCGATCTGCCATGACAGCTTCTGTTCAGTCTACAGCTCAGAATAAGGGCAAGGGACCAGCGACATCGCAGAATCAAGGTCAACGCCTTTATGAGATGCGTGCCAGCGATGAACCTGGAGCACCCATATGCCAAGGTACACTATATGTGCGCTCTACTGCTGCCTTCCTGTTATTTGACTCTGGTGCATCATACTCCTTTATTTCTGAAAGTTGTGTAGACCTCTTAGGACTAAAATGCCTTGATATTTGTGAGCCTTTTGTCGTGAATCTTCCCAACGGGGAAAGAATAGTAGGGATGAAACAATTAAGTGATTTCCCTATAGGCATTCAAGACGGAAAATTTAGTTCCAATTTGATATGCATCCTAATGGCTCCGTACGACATAATCCTAGGAAGGGATTGACTATCGCGACATGGAGCAGTGATTGACTTTAACGAGCGAAGTGTGACCATCAACTCTGGGGGAAAACACGTTTGTAAGTTTAGAGGAAAAAGAGACGAGGAAAATGGGAAGCTGATCAATGCCATGAGGGCTGAAAAGTTGCTTCGACAAGGTTGTGCTGGTTTCTTGTGCTATTTGGAACCAACTGAGAAGAAGGTTGTTTACATTCAGGAAATTCCGATAGTTAGAGAATTTTCTGATGTCTTTCCCGAGGAACTCCTAGGGTTGCCACCTCAGCGTGATGTTGAATTCTCCATCAATTTGGAGCCCGGAATCGCACCGATCTCCAAAGCGCCATATAGAATGGCACTGATCGAGATGAAAGAACTCAAGAGTCAACTCGAAGAGTTGCTTGAGAAGGGTTTCATTAGACCAAGTGCGTCACCTTGGGGAGCCCCAGTGTTATTTGTGAAGAAGAAAGATGGGACTTTTCGTCTATGCATCGACTACAAAGAGTTGAATAAAGTCACCATCAAAAATAAGTACCCTCTACCGAGGATAGATGACCTGCTATATCAATTGCATGGAGTGAAGGTGATCGGTCCGGGTGTGGTGGTCAAAATTTAAATTTATAAACCGAACCTCAATTGTAGTAGAGAGGTAGGGTGTCGAACACACGGGAGTTCGTGCGTTGAGAGTACCCGAAAGACTAAAAAGAGGTAAAAGAAAGGCAAAACGAGGAAAAACAAAGGGAAATCACCTCGGACCGACACAGGTCACTTCGGTCCGAGGGTGGATCGAGGTCAATTTGCACGGGACCGACACTGGGAACGTCGGGCCCGATGTACTGGGGAACTCGGTCTAGGCAAAATAGTAGATCGGTCTTGGGTTTTTGGGTTCCTTCCCTAACTAGACTTGGGTAATTCCACCCCAATTCAACCAATAAGTGTTGATCCTTGTGAGATTGAGGTTGCTAGCCTTCAATCCCTCCACTCTACACTTCGACCTTAGGGAGTTTTCACTCTCCTTCGATGTTAGGTCTAGTGATTGGGTCCGAGATTGCTCTCGCTTACTCTTACCAATCACAAGCCCTAAGCCCCTTGTTTTCACAAGAGAATTGAAGCTTAGTGTAGAGAGGATTCATAGATCAAGCACTCAAAGGATATGGAATTGGGGATTCACACCCAATCCTAGCTAGGGGATTCCCCCATAGCCCAAGACTATGGAATCTACTCCATCAAGTAAGAGAACAAAGCAATCAAATGGAAAAGCAAGCAAATCTCAATCATCAATCTCAAATCAAACTCAAATTGCATTCAAATCTCAAAGGGTTCACAAGATCCAAGTCTTAATTCTACTAAATCCAAAGGGAAACAAGTACAAACTCACTATCCTCCTCTCTAGCTCCACCGATTTCCTCCTCTTCTCCTCCTCCTTTCTTCTCCTTGCTCTCCAAGTCTTCCTTGAGCCTTTGAGAGTGATTTGGTGTGGGATTGTTGTTGGATGATCTCTAATCTCTCTCTAATTATCCTCCTCTCTTGACTGGGGACCAAGGAATTCCAATTTAGAAGAAGGGCAAAATTGGAAGATCACCATAATTGTGCCTTGGAGCCTAATCTTCACAATCGCCGACTTGGACCGACACGCTGGGGACCTCGGGCCCGACGTTGGGAACGTCGGTCCTGTGCTCTGGTTGCTCGAACTCGGGCCCGATGTGATGGTACTCGGTCCTGGGCCTCGATCCTTGTCTCTTCTTGGCTTTCCTTTGATTCCACTTCATTCTTGGCATAGCTCATCCATTCCTTAGCTCCTCTTTGAATGCTCCTCCAAAACGTCCTAATTTGTGCCATTTTACCTACAAAACATAACAAACTCGCATAGTTTTCGAATCTTGAAGAAAACCGGGAACTAAGCTAAAAAGGAACAAAACACACAAGGAAAGGAATGAAAAACACTTATTTACAAAGGAAATTATCTACTAAAACACCACCAAAATGAGAGACATCAGAATACCCCATACTTAAACTTGCTTGTCCTCAAGCAATAACAATGTAAGCAAGACCGAAGCACAATCTTCAAGTAAAGCCTCATATGAAAAATCAATCAAGCACAAGTGAGAGATATGCAAGCAAGATTACGTCATCACACATGATAAAGTGTTCAAGGAATGAAGTCAAATGCAACCAAGCCTCACTTTAGGTATGTGAAAATGTGTATCACTCATCATGTGTTTAGGCTTAGCAATGAACACTCAAACTCATAAAACATGCAAGTAAAGGCTTTACTATTGAAGCTCATATTACCAATTCCTCCACCTAGAGATGCCTATTACAATGCACACAAAGAATATGAACTTGGCTCAATGGAGGTCCTCAAAGAGGTTCCATTCGGCCGGGTTGTGATAGGGCTTTTGGTATTTCTCAAGGTAGGAATCATTTTGGTCTTGTGGTGCTTATAATGGGGATTGAACTTTCCTAGTCTCTCACGAACTCCACCAAATTCTTCCACTTTCAACTTCACACTCCAAAAGACTTTGATTTTTTTTCTTTTCTTTCTTTTCACAACCCACTTTTCACTTAACATTCCACTTCATCTTTGCACTACACTTTTTTGTTGGATTTTTCACTTTTTTCACTAGGATCGACTTGCACTAATATCGGGCCCGAGGTAGTTACTAACTCGGTCGGAACCCATTTTTCACACTTAAGCACTTTTTTTTTCACTCTCGATCCACTTCTTTTTCCAACTTTTTTTTTCTTCCTTTCGACAAAGATGCACTACCCACTTGATTTATAACTCCATTTCTTGCCCTTCACCAAAGAGAATCTCAACTCTCCAAATATTCTTCCAAAACCTCTCACTAAAGTCCAATCCCATAAGGGTCAAGTCATATAGGCTAGGAATCATATTTTTTTGAGGAGTTTCAAACAAAGGTCTATGGCTAAAACGGGGCTACAAACAACGGTTTATCTTCAAGGTAGGATATGGAATATTTTGTGACTAAATGAAACAAAGTTCAAATCAATGTGACAAAGCATAGAACAAATCTCATATTGGTCTTGGAAAATAGATAAACACCTCAATAGCAAGTTTTACTAAGCATGCATGAGCTAATCACACAACAAAATGAGGGATATGCAATATGAACAATCATCCCTAAAATGGCCAAAAATCATCTCACAAGAACTCATGTACTCAATAAAAAACATGCAAGATATCATATCACATTAAAAGCAACATCCATTTAGAGGCTAAACTATCCAAAAATATGCAAAGGACTTTACATGCTCACATCATCATTAGCCTTCATATGGACATCTAAGATGGGAATTCCTAGTCCAAAAACAAAATCGTTTTGACTTTTTAACACAATTTTCGAATTTTTATGGATTTTTCCAAAAAAAATTTCAAACAAAACAAACAAACTCATCCATTCATGCCATAAAATTCAATCATCATCATGCATCACATCATGCCACTATCCCAAAATGAAACATCCCTTAAACAAAACATGAGAAAACACATGAAACTACACATGGAACTATGAGCTACTAACCCACCCCATACTTAAAATTTTGATGTCCTCATCAAAAGAAATCAAAACTCAAAAGTAAAGAAAAGAGTAAAGAGAGCTCACAATTCTTTATTCTTGCATGGCATGTTGAGGTTTAGTTCTCCAAGAGGAGAGCCCATGTGGCCCTTACTTCTTCACTTGGGTCCATCTTATCATAGAACTTTTTCACTCGATGACCATTTACTCGAAAGATCCTTCCATCGTCACTTATCAAATCTACCGCTCCTTGAGAAAGTATTTGATGTACCACAAACGGTCCGCTCCACCTTGTTCGAATCTTACCCGGAAAGAACCAAAGTCGTGCATTAAAGAGAAGAACCTTGTCTCCGACTTGGTAGGTTTTTGGGACCAACTTCCTATCATGCCACCTTTTAGTCTTCTATTTATACAACTTGGCGTTTTCGTAAGCCTTCAAACGAAACTCTCCTAACTCATGAAGATCTAGATGCCTCTTCTCTCCGGCAAGATTTACATCTCAATTCATCTCTTTGAGAGCCCATTTAGATTTGTGCTCCAACTCCACCGGCAAGTGGCAAGCCTTGCCATAGACTAAGTTGAATGGTGTAGTCCCTAAAGGTGTCTTGTAAGCAGTTCTATAAGCCCAAAGTGCATCATCAAGCTTAGATGACCAATCTTTCCTTGATTTAGACACCGTTTTCTCCAAGATGGCCTTGATTTGACGATTTGAAACCTCCACTAGCCCGCTTGTTTGAGGGTGATATGGAGTAGCAACTCGATGAGACACCCCATACTTAGTCAACACATTCTCAAAGCATCTCTCAATGAAGTGTGGGCCACCATCGCTAATAAGAACTCTCGGCACGCCGAATCTAGCAAAGATGTTACTCTTTAAGAACTTCATCAGAACTCTTGCATCATTAGTCCTTGTTGGAATGGCTTCCCCCCACTTAGAGACATAATCGACGGCCACCAAAATGTATTTGTACGGGCCCGATGTTGGGAATGGTCCCATGAAGTCGATCCCCCATACATCAAAGAGCTCTACCTCTAACATTCCGGTTTGTGGAGTCTCATGTCTCCTTGACAAATTCCCCTCTCTTTGGCACTCCTCACATCTTTTCACATACTCATGCACATCCTTGAACATGGTTGGCCAATAGAAACCGCAATGAAGAATTTTGGCCGTGGTCTTTGAACTCTTGGCGTGCCCTCCGGTTGGCAAAGAATGGCAATGGCGAATGACACTTTCAATGTCCTCACTTGGAATACACCGTCTATAGATTCTATCACTCCCTTCCTTGTATAGGTATGGATCGTCCCAATAATATTGCCTAGCATCATGTAAGAATTTCTTCCTAGCCGAGTAAGACAAATTTGGTGGGATCACTCCCCCTACAACAAAGTTAGCAAAATCCGCAAACCAATGGGTGACCCCTCGTTTTACAGTCTCAATAGATAGAAGACAAGTAGGAGATGAAGATTTAATCAATTGAGGACGAGAAGGAATGGAAACCGAGTGAAGGATCTTACTTGATTTCACGGATTGACATTGCAAAGTGTTGAGCCCGACGTGGGTGGATGTCGCTCGGATAGCACAATTGCACAATTCCCCTTGGACCGACGTCGAAGACCTCGGGCCCGAGGTACTGGGTACCTCGGTCCGACGTTCCATACTCCTCGCCCGACGTTCAAGCTTTGTCGATCCTTCCTTGTTCTCCTTTTTGCCACTCATTAGCCCCTCATCCGCCCTCATATTATCTATTTCCACGCCATCTTCCATCTCAATCATGTACTCCACGGGTAACCGAGATAGATGATCGGCCACCAAATTCTCCGAACCCACCTTATCCTTGATCTCATGGTCAAACTCTTGAAGAAGAAGCATCCATCTCAAAAACCTTGGTTTTGCATCTTTCTTTTTCATGAGGTACTTGATTGCCGCATGATCCGTATAGACTATCACCTTAGATCCCACAAGATATGACCGGAAATTTTCAAATGCAAACACCACCGCTAGGAATTCCTTTTCCGTAGTTGTGTACTTGCATTGAGTTTCATCCAAGGTTTTACTTGCATAATAGATGGCATGCAACTTTCCCTTCTTTCTTTGCCCAAGAACGGCTCCCACGGCAAAATCACTTGCATCACACATCACTTCAAAGGGAAGATTCCAATCGGGTGACGCCATGATAGGTGCCGAAACCAAAGCATCTCTCAACCTACAAAAAGCACTCATGCAATCCTCGGAAAATTCGAAGGGAACATCCTTCATTAAGAGGTTAGACAATGGTTTTGAGATTTTAGAGAAATCTTTGATGAAGCGTCTATAAAAACCCGCATGACCTAAGAAACTTCTAACATCACGCACACAAGTAGGTGGGGGAAGCTTTTCAATTATCTCAACCTTGGCCCTATCAACTTCTATTCCTCTACTAGAAATGAGATGTCCTAAAACTATTCCTTCCTTAACCATGAAATGACATTTTTCCCAATTAAGCACAAGGTTAGTCTCCTCACATCTAGCCAACACTCTATCCAAATTAGCCAAGCAAGCATCAAAAGAGGAACCATAGACCGAAAAGTCATCCATGAATACTTCCACTATTTCCTCTACCATGTCGGAGAAGATAGACATCATGCACCTTTGAAACATTGCCGGAGCATTACACAAACCGAACGGCATGCGTCTATAGGCAAAGGTTCCATAGGGACATGTAAAAGTCGTCTTCTCTTGATCATCGGGGTGAATAGGAATTTGCCAAAATCCACTATACCCATCAAGGTAGCAAAAGTATTCATGTTGTGCTAATCTTTCAAGAACTTGGTCAATAAAAGGAAGGGGAAAATGATCCTTACGAGTTCCACTATTCAACTTTCGGTAATCAATGCACATGCGCCATTTTGTAGTGGTCCTTGTAGGAATCATTTCTCCTTTCTCATTTTCAACTACGGTTAATCCACCTTTTTTAGGAACTACATGCACGGGACTAACATATTTGCTATCCGAAATTGGGAAGATGATTCCCGCATCCAACATCCTAAGTATCTCACTTTTAACCACTTCTTTCATATTACGATTTAATCTTCTTTGTGGTTCAATAGTAGGTTTATGATTGTCCTCCATGTAGATCCTATGCATGCAAATTGATGGTGAAATTCCCTTTAGTTCCTCTAATGAATACCCTAAGGCTCCTCTATGCTTTCTTAAGACCGCTAACAATTTAGACTCTTCCTCATCATTCAAATTATCATTCACAATTACGGGCAATGAAGAGTTAGGACCAAGGAAGGCATACCTCAAGTCCTTTGGAAGCTGCTTTAGTACATGTGAAGGCTCCGGTGGTGCTTGGGTTTCCTCCGTTTCAGCCTTGAACACCTCCAAGTAAGTCATTCCACTCTCCACCTTCTCATCTTCCTCTTCAGTAGCAACCTCCCCTTCATTCTTCACTTCAACTCCATAGGGTGGTGGGATGGCTTTCAACTCTAGCTTCCTTGTACTTGGCTTGTTAGATATAGCTTCCCATTGTACTCCACTTGGAAGAAACTGGACCATCTTGGCTTCTCTATGCAAAGCTTCCTTCGAAGTGGGTTTGAAGGAGAAATCGAGCTCAACCCCTCCAAATTCAAGGGACAAGTGACCTTTCTTCACATCTATCACGGCCCCCACCGTAGCAAGGAATGGCCTTCCCAATATGATAGGCTCTCCCGGTACTTCTAGCATATCAACCACAACAAAGTCCGCCGGGACATAATGTCCTTCCACGCATACTGGATAGTCCTCTACCACTCCAATCGGCTCGATTGACGTCCCATCGGCTATAGTCAACCTCATGTTAACCGGAGCAATGAGACCCATAGCTATAGACTTCCATATGGTGTATGGTATTACACTTGTACTTGCTCCAAGGTCACACAATGCTTGAAACTTTCGTGACCCAATGCCCACGGTGATGGCAAATCTTCCGAGATCACCTAGCTTTTGAGGTAGCTCCAAGATCTTCACCTCATCTTGCATCTCTACAATTGACCTCTTCTTGCTTAAAATTTCCTTCAAGAACTTTGCATAGGATGGCATCTCACTTAGAGCATCGGTGAATGGAATGGTGATGTTCAAGCCTTGCAAAAGCTTCAAGAACCGCTTGAACTTGCCCTCAACAATCTCCTTGGGCTTCTTCAAAGGATATGGAAGAGTTGTGCCACCTGGTTTCTTGGTTTGATCCACCTCCTTGGACCGATCTTGACTTCTCTCAACATCTTCAGCTTGGACCGACGTCGGATCGATCTCGGGACCGACTTCAGGAACCTCGGTCCTGGGGCAGAGTTCATCTAGGTAACTCGGGCCGACTTCAGGGCACGTCGGGCCCGACTTCCGTTTCTCCTCGGTCCAACTCAGGGGACCTCCTCCGTCTACTGGATCGACGTCTGGGCACGTCGGGCCCGAGGTGCTGGGCAACTCGGTCCGACTTTCTTCTCTTGTCCTTGGAACTTGTGGCTCGGGCAAACTCCGTCCACTCCTCAATCCTATGGCTCGAACTTCATTTTGTTGTTGTTGAGCACGGGGATTCTCCTCGGGTCGGCCGGGAGTCTCCCTTCTTCTCTTGGAAGTTGATTCGCCATGTGAACAAATTGGTTGTCCACTTGCCTTCTCCAAACACCCAACTCCTTGAATTGATCATCAAATTTTCTCTCCATGTTGGTGACTTGATTCTTCAAATCTTGCGCCCATAGTGGTGTTTGCTCATAGAATCCCGGAGGTCGGTATGGTGGTGGTTGGGGCCTTGGCTCGTTTTGGTTGAAGTTGTTGTTGTAGCCACTAGCTTGGCCTTGGTTCCACCTTCCTCCATTGTTGAAATTGGCTCTCCCTCCAAAATTCCTTTGAACATAGTGAGCCTCCTCAATTTGCTCGGCCAATCGGACTTGGCGCTCATTTGGGCACTCTTGGGCTCCATGCTTCAAAGAACCACACTCTTCACAAGCTCTTGTGTTTTGTTGGAGATGACCCATCTTCCTCCTCATCTTGTTCAACTCATCCTCCAAGAATTGGATCTTCACATCATTATCCACCTCTTCACTTTTTGGATCGTAGAGTTTCTTCGGACCGTCTCCATGGACTCTCACTTCCTTGTTCACTTGATTGACTCCATACATGGCCTCATAATCGGAGAGCTTGTCTAGCAACTCCCATGCTTGCTCCGGGGGCAAATCAATGAACCCACAATCGGTATGAAGGTTCAATTTATCCTTGGTGGCGGGGTTGATTCCTTGGAAGAATATGTCTTGAAGGACATAGGGTTGTTGCACATGCGTTGGACATGCCCTCAACATCTCTTTGAACCGATCCCAAGCCTCGAAGAGTGGCTCGTGGGCTCCTTGTTGAAAGCTTGCTATCTTCCTTCTAAGCTCCGTCGTCTTGGTGGGCGGAAAGAACTTCATTAGGAACGCTTCATGAGAGCCCTCCATGATGTGATGGATCGAGGTGCTTGACTATCCAACCAATGCACCGCCTTGCCTCCCAACGACCACTTGAAGGCTTTGAGTAGCACGTACTCAAGTGTCTCATCATCCGTCGAGATGGTCTCACATAGGTCTTTGAATTGCTTCACATGCTCGATCGGGCACTCATTCGGTCTCCCTTGAAATTGCTCTCTCTTGATGAGTGAGATGAATTGAGTTTTGATCTCAAAGTTCTTTGACACCTCCGGCAAGACGATGGACGGTTCGGGCACCTTCAACTCCGGATGCATGTATTGTCTAGCATTCCGAGGTTGGGTGTTGATTTGAGCCTCCAATCTCATCCTTTGGTCACGCTCTCTCCTAGCCTCGGCATCTCGGTTTGCCATTTCAAGTTGCATTCGAGCCATGTCGGCTCTCATCCTTTCAACCTCCTCATCACGGGCTTGGTCCGCCATCCTCTTCTTCTTTCGGGCTTGTTTGATGATACTTTCCGGATCACACACAAAGTCGAGCTCAAGTGTTCCTCGGACGAAACGAGCTCGCATGCACCTACAACCAAAGACACAAACGAAACCGAATCAAAACAAACAAGGGGTTTGGGCTAGTCCCTCACCCAAATCACTATCAAAGCAAAGACTCAACAAAAGAGGGTGCCTCAAACAAGTAGAACTCCCCGGAAACGGCGCCAAAAATTCTGATCGGTCCAGGTGTGGTGGTCAAAATTTAAATTTATAAACCGAATCTCAATTGTAGTAGAGAGGTAGGGTGTCGAACACACGGGAGTTCGTGCGTTGAGAGTACCCGAAAGACTAAAAAGAGGTAAAAGAAAGGCAAAACGAGGAAAAACAAAGGGAAATCACCTCGGACCGACAAAGGTCACTTCGGTCCGAGGGTGGATCGAGGTCAATTTGCACGGGACCGACACTGGGAACGTCGGGCCCGATGTATTGGGGAACTCGGTCTAGGCAAAATAGTAGATCGGTCTTGGGTTTTTGGGTTCCTTCCCTAACTAGACTTGGGTAATTCCACCCCAATTCAACCAATAAGTGTTGATCCTTGTGAGATCGAGGTTGCTAGCCTTCAATCCCTCCACTCTACACTTCGACCTTAGGGAGTTTTCACTCTCCTTCGATGTTAGGTCTAGTGATTGGGTCCGAGATTGCTCTCACTTACTCTTACCAATCACAAGCCCTAAGCCCCTTGTTTTCACAAGAGAATTGAAGCTTAGTGTAGAGAGGATTCATAGATCAAGCACTCAAAGGATATGGAATTGGGGATTCACACCCAATCCTAGCTAGGGGATTCCCCCATAGCCCAAGACTATGGAATCTACTCCATCAAGTAAGAGAACAAAGCAATCAAATGGAAAAGCAAGCAAATCTCAATCATCAATCTCAAATCAAACTCAAATTGCATTCAAATCTCAAAGGGTTCACAAGATCCAAGTCTTAATTCTACTAAATCCAAAGGGAAACAAGTACAAACTCACTATCCTCCTCTCTAGCTCCAACAATTTCCTCCTCTTCTCCTCCTCCTTTCTTCTCCTTGCTCTCCAAGTCTTCCTTGAGCCTTTGAGAGTGATTTGGTGTGGGATTGTTGTTGGATGATCTCTAATCTCTCTCTAGTTATCCTCCTCTCTTGATTGGGGACCAAGGAATTCCAATTTAGAAGAAGGGCAAAATTGGAAGATCACCATAATTGTGCCTTGGAGCCTAATCTTCACAATCACCTACTTGGACCGACATGCTGAGGACCTCGGGCCCGACGTTGGGAACGTCGGTCCTGTGCTCTGGTTGCTCGAACTCGGGCCCGATGTGATGGTACTCGGTCCTGGGCCTCGATCCTTGTCTCTTCTTGGCTTTCCTTTGGTTCCACTTCATTCTTAGCATAGCTCATCCATTCCTTAGCTCCCTTGCTTAGCTCCTCTTTGAATGCTCCTCCAAAACGTCCTCATTTGTGCCATTTTACCTACAAAACATAACAAACTCGCATAGTTTCCGAATCTTGAAGAAAACCGGGAACTAAGCTAAAAAGGAACAAAACACACAAGGAAAGGAATGAAAAACACTTATTTACAAAGGAAATTATCTACTAAAACACCACCAAAATGAGAGACATCAGAAGGTGTTCTCTAAGATCGACCTGAGGTCAGAATACCATCAGCTTCGGATCCGGGAAGAGGACATTCCGAAAACCGCTTTCCGCACTCGATATGGTCACTACGAGTTCGTAGTAATTCCCTTCGGGCTGACCAATGCTCCTGCAGTGTTCATGGACTTGATGCATCGGATTTTCCATGAGTACCTCGACAAGTTCGTGGTCGTGTTCATCGATGACATCCTGATCTACTCTAGGAGTGAAGCAGAGCATGAAGAGCATCTGAGAACCGTTTTGCAAATCCTCAGGCAACACGAGTTATATGCCAAGTTGTCAAAGTGCGAGTTATGGCTGAAGGAAGTAGCATTCCTAGGCCATGTCATTAACCAAGATGGTGTAATGGTAGATCCCCAAAAGATTCAAGCAGTCTCTGAATGGAAGCAACCCCGGAATGTGAAAGAAATCCGGAGCTTCCTAGGATTGGCTGGGTACTACCGAAGGTTCGTAGAGGGATTTTCAAAAATCGCTCTACCCATGACCAAGCTACTCCGAAAGGCCCACCAGAAGTTTGTGTGGGACGAGAAATGTGAAGAAAGCTTCCAAGAACTCAAGAAGCATCTAACTAGTGCACCAGTGCTAACTCTGCCAAATGGGCATGAAGGATATGTTGTGTACAGTGATGCCTCCAAGCAAGGCCTAGGTTGTGTGCTGGTGCAAAATGGCAAGGTCATCGCATACGCGTCTCGCCAACTCGAGACCTATGAGGTGAACTACCCGACACACGATTTGGAGTTAGCAGCTGTGGTGTTCGCATTAAAAATTTGGCGACACTATCTGTATGGTGTTAAGTGCCAAATATTAACCGATCATAAGAGCTTGAAGTATGTGTTCACACAGAAAGAGTTGAATATGAGGCAAAGAAGATGGCTCGAACTGATCAAGGACTACGACATCGAACTAATTTATCACCCTGGTAAAGCGAATGTTGTGGCTGATGCTTTGAGTCGCAAGACGCCCCAAGAAAATTTGATCGCCATGTTAACAGTTCAACCGAGCTTGTAGAAAGAGCTCATTCGAGAAGGGATAGAGGTTTCGTTTGAAAGGCAACAAGGAAGTTTGAACACTTTGGAAATCCACTCCGTCCTATTAGATCAGATTAGAGAGAAACAATCTAAAGACCTGATGTTGATTAAGATTAGTGGTGAGGTGCAGAATGGCAAGGCACCAGGATTCGTCATACAAGACGATGGATCGCTTTGGTTTCAAAACCGAATTTGTGTGCCTGCTGTGGATGAGCTTCGAAAAACCATCTTGAAAGAAGCGCATGCATCTACATATTCAGTCCATCCTGGAGCAAGTAAAATGTACAAAGACTTGCATAAGACTTTTTGGTGGCCAAACATGAAGCAAGAAGTGGCAGAATTCATTTCAAGATGTTTGGTATGCCAAAAGGTTAAAATTGAACATAGAAGACCCGGGGGGAAATTACAGTCCTTGTCAGTGCGTGAATGGAAGTGGGAAGACATTGCCATGGATTTCGTTACTGGTCTTCCTAAGACTCAAGGGCAAAAGGATGATATATGGGCCGTGATCGATCGACTCACTAAGAGCGCCCACTTCATTGCAATCAAAATGAGTTGAGGAGTCCAAAAGCTAGCGGAGGTTTTCATCCATGAGATCGTTCATCTCCATGGTACCCCTAAGACCATTGTCTCTGACAGAGATGGACGTTTCACTTCAAGGTTCTGGCAAGAGTTGCACAAAGCTTTGGGAACCGAGTTGAAATTTAGTACTGCTTTTCATCCTCAAACCGATGGTCAATCTGAGAGGACAATTCAGACACTAGAGGATATGCTCCGAGCCTGTGTGCTAGACTGCACTACGAGTTGGGATGTCAGCTTAAGCTTGATAGAGTGCACCTACAATAATAGCTGGCACTCAACCATCAAGATCGCTCCATTTGAGGCTCTCTATGACCGCAAATGTCGTTCTCCAATCTGTTGGGAAGACAATGCGGATAAGATTCTTCTTGGACCCGAGCTAGTAGAGAGAACAGCTGCTGATGTGGGTCTCATCCGACAAAGAATGTTGACCGCTCAGAGTCGACAGAAGTCATATGCCGATTTGAAGAGAAGAGATGTCGAGTTCTCTATAGGCGACAAGGTATTCGTAAAGGTATCTCCCTCGAAAGGCGTGTTTCGCTTTGGGAGGCGAGGAAAGCTTAATCCTTGCTATGTTGGTCCTTTTGAGATACTCGAAAGAGTAGGCAAGCTAGCGTATCGTCTTGCACTACCACCGTCGGCACACCCAGTTCACAACGTCTTCCACGTGTCCCTCCTAAGGCAATATGTGCCTGATGAATCACATGTACTCGACTACGATGACATTGAAATTCAACCGAATGACACTTATGAGGAAAGACCCGTGAAGATTCTAGAGCGCCGAGTGAAACAGCTTCGCAACAAAGAAGTACAATTGGTAAGGGTACTTTGGTCCAAGAATGGTGGCGAAGAAACGACTTGGAAGACATGGGATACCGAACAAGGAATGCGAGCACGCTTCCCAGAATTGTTCGACCCATAATTAAAGAACGAGGCGTTCTTTAAGGGGGTACTAGAACGTTTGACTCTTCTGTAACCTAGCAATATTCTGATGATACTTATCCTTCCGTGTATGCCCCAATCTCTCCTAGTTTCGGGGACGAAACTGATTTTTAAGGGGGTACTGATGTAATACCCGCTATTTTTAAGATATTATGTACTATATTCTATTGGAAGTATAAAAACAATTCTAACGAATTCGTTTTCGTAACGACAAATTAAAGCTTTCAAGAAAGCATGTTAATCGTTAAATATAATTTAAAAGTATAAAATAGAGATTTATAGTCTAAGGATAAAATTAAGTATTTTCACTCATAAATAATTTACAAGTCTAGTGATTTTAGGAAGAAAAAGAAATAATAATAATAAAAATAAAAGAAATGTAATTTGAGAAGATTTAATATTATTAATTAGTAACAATTAATTAAATTGGGTTAATTTTTATAAAATTTAATCAAGAGCTAATCTAATCATAATGGGCCGAAATTAAAAATAAGAGGATGGAGATGGTAGAATTCGAACCCCTGACCTCTCCTACCATTTCCCTTCCTTCTACCAACTGGGTGACGAGAACTTGCTGTTAAGTTTGGGCACGCGTTCAATTTGAACCCGGAATTACCCAAATCCAAAATTTGCCGAAATGGTCAACTTGTGACCGGCGGAAATTCCGCCTCTTCACTCGTCCTTCTTCACTCGTACTCGCCTGACGCCCATCACTTCCCGTCTCATCCCGGGAGTTCAGCCGAACACCCTAGTTTCACCATAACCTATTCACTTCCCTTGCGTATGGTTGTGGGCAAAGAAATCTGCCTATAAACTGTAGGCTTTGGCACCCAGCGAGTGCACACTCAAATCAATTCAGCCCTCCCTTCCTCCTCTCTTAAATCCCTGAATAATCCAGCTCTTCACCCCATCAATTTCGGTCCGAAAATCGCTCCGAAACGCCCCACATTTTCACAACCCAAAAGTCTGATTTTTTTTCGTTTTCTTTCGCCGTTGGAGATCGAGTTCCGCCACCTTCTCGCAGTCGCCGGAGACCCTAGGAACCCACATCGCCATCGACCGCCGTGCCAGAAGCCGTCATCTTCACCGGTTGTGGCGGAGGGAGGGGTACCGCCTGGGTGGTCGTGTTGTGTTGCTGTCGTTGCTTGTTGTTGGGGTTGGTGGATGTGTTGTGCTGCTACTGAATAAGGCAAGCATCAGCTTCTTTTCCTTGTTATTTCTGTGGGCCGATTTAGTTGTTTGGTTAATAAGCCCATCTAGCTTAAGACCACTAAACACTAAAAGGTTTCTCACTTAATTTAAATGGCCAATGTGTAAGTGGTATAATGCTTGTAAGTGGGGTAGGACCACCCAAAACTTCACGTACTAACATATGGAAGATTTAGTTAAATGATCCAAATTAATTTAACCCTACCCATTAAGCACTAACCTCCACATGAAGAATACGTACCCTATATATTGCAAATGGCTAGCTATAGTACTAAACTAAATACGTTTATATAACAAAAGGTTGTGAATTTAACCACATGTAAGACCATAAGATTAATGGTGTATAATTATATAAATAAATAAATAACAATAATAGCCCTGCAAATTTTTATAAAAATAATAATAGTCATGGATCGAGTAGTTCTTGAGTAACTCACCACATGGAAAATAAAGTAAATACTAATTAATTTCCTTCTTATTTTGAAAATCGCGGTTGGATTAGGCTAAGTAATCAAACTACTCCGTGAATTAAGAACTCGTTGTCGTAAGGAAATCCGAGCTCAACAACCGAAGGCAAGTGGATGGTTCTCCCTTCGTACTCTCGTTATGTTTGATAATCATGATTCCTTTTCGTGATCCTGTTCAGTTTGTTAGGAACACCTTGTTTGCTGAATGCAATGAACATAGGGTTATTTATTGTTTAGAGATAATGACCCTGTTATTATTTACATTATTGCACTATGCTAGCCCATGTACTTAGGACCGATGATTGTGGTCTATGCTTGCTTCAAGTCTCTTTCGAGACTTTGTGTGGACTAGTGTAGGAACTAGGGATGCGAGTTTTGACTCTCAAAATCTCTTTATAACTGTACTGGGTGGTATATTTATTATCGGCTCCCGGTACTGGGTCATGACTCTGCCCGCTCTACCGCTGGAGGGGTGAACTTTGCACTCTAGCTAAGTGCCAGGGATCATTCCCTTTACTCTATAGGCATCGTCTCTCTAAAGAGCGAGCTGCCATCTTAAAAGTCACGCACTGCATCTGTTTTGCCTTATGACTTTAGACAAAGATAATTGCTTATGCATATTAGTGATAAAGAATGAATTTGAGTGCTCTCGAAACGCCTTGGCTGAATCCACCGGCAGCAGTGTACTTGGGCACCCGATGGGACATTTGAGCTCCGGTGCCGCAGGTCGGAACTCAACGTACAAGGGTAGCTCCGGCTTCCAAAGCCGGAAGCATGTATGGCTTCCATTCACAAGTCAACGGAAGAGAATGGTGTGAATACAAGAGTGTGAACACAATTATTATAACAATTGTTATTCCCTCCGTCCTATAATATTTGTCCATTTTTTCATTTCGATTGTCTCAACAAGTTTGTCCATCTTTCAAACTTTCCATTTATATTATAGTTTTTAACCGTATTACCCTTATTCAATCTCATATATTACTCCTATTATCCAACTTTTGCATTGTTTTTTATCAGTTTTTGTATAAAACTACAAAACTATCCTAATCCAATCTTATATATTATCTCATTTATCTACATTTCATATCAACTTTATCATTTTTTAATTTCTAATCTCTATAAAATTACAAAATTACTTAACTAATTGTAATATATTACTCTAATTATTCAACTTTAATTAAATACCGTATTAATTATACTATATGGACAAATAATTTGGGACGGAGGAAGTAAATAATTAGATCTAGGTAAAAAAAATTAATTAGATTAGGAATTATTGTAATTTAGTAGTATTTAGTTATGAAAATACTTAAGAGGCATAATGCGACTACATTGTATTTATTGTACAAACCCATATTGTCGAGTGACCCTCCAAGGCATATACACCTCTTGGATGTCTTTGTACCTGATCACACCGTATATTATTGTCAAGTCAAATGTGTTCTTACCATATAATATTGATAATTATAATACGCCTAAAAGTTATATATAGGGCTGAAATGAGCTCTTAATTATTTTCAAATCACATATAAAATTAAGTTATTTTATGTTATTTCTATTTTGAATTTAAGATACCTAATTGTTGTTCTCTAAAGTTCTAAATTATTTGGTATAACTAAATACTAAATTATAATAATTCCTAAACCAATTAATCAATCAAGTTGAGTTGATTAATTAAGTTGAGTTCCTTATAGAGGTGGAGTCCATCCGTAAGTAGAATTGATTAATCAAGTTGCATGGGTTGCTTATGGTAGTGGAGGCCACCCATACAAGGGCTTCCGGATTGGGAAGCCGGAGATCCCTCCTAATGTACAATTCCGGTCTGCCGTCCCGGAAGTCCGCTGTCCCATCGGGTGCCCCAAGCAACCTGCTGCTGGTGGAATTAGCATTAGCCCTCTCGAAAATACTCGATGGAGTTCTCTCAAACTTGCTGTGAATTAATAACGTTCCCAACAGACAAAGAACAATAATTTTTCTTCTAGAAGGTCCTTTCCCTATGATTTCCTATTCTTCAAAAGAAATCTCGTGTTTCTTTTTCGTATCAGACTCCTTTCCTTTCATTGCTGGAATTGTATTCGAATAAAGTTAGCTCACTACTTTACCTCTCTCTCGAAATGCCAAAGAACCCGACTTGTCGTGCATCGTTCAGTTCCCTTTGGACTCAGATGCCGACATATCTAGCCTTTCTAAGAACCTATTTCGCATTCTACCATTTGCTTAGTCTCGCGTTAGACTAATACCACTTTCTTTTCTTCCCGACATTGGTCGGCTGGTATTTCTTGCTTTTATGGAAATATCAGGTAACAAGGGCAAGACCGTAGCAGATTGAAGACGAAGACTCAAGGATCTGAAGGAAGGAAGGTTTCAAGTCCCTTGGACATTCTGGGTCCCCCAAGCTACTTTGTATAATATTATTGTCTTAATTTCCGTTGCACTATTATCTGATTGTCATTTCTATTTCAAACAATAGCGTTTCATACCTTTGAACGCCTTTATCAAGTATGTGGCAACTATGAACCACTTTAAATGTAATATAACTATCCTGTTTTATATTACTTTGAACCGTATTTTGTTACCTACAGCCTTGGGTGGTCTTGGATGGTAAAATCTGAGATCAGTGGTGGTAATACCCTTGGGTGAAAAATAGGGGTGTTACAGAATTTGAGCAAGCATTACGGTATTCCAAGATTTATCCAGGAGGGTAAGATCTTTGACCCTAAGGTTAGGATTCAATTTGTCCATGAAGGGTAATAAATCAACATTAGGGATCCAAGGGTCGGTCTAGACTTTAATGGTTTCACCATTACCTAGCAACCACCTCAAGCCTTTAGAAAAGATATTTCTAATATTCAACCATCTACCAAATTGTCATGAACAAGTATTTTTATTATAATTAAATAAAGAGTCATTGCTTAGATATTTTTCTGTTATGACTTTGACCTAAACATTTTGAGGTTGCGTAACAATTTTCCAAAGACGTTTCATTTGTAATGAGATATTAATATTTTCCGCTGATCGTAGGCGGAGAGCCCTGCTCTTTTTCGGAGAACAAATACGATCCCAACTAATTAGAGGGTGATGGTTTGGAGTAAACTTGTTCCAAAAGAAAGATTTACAAACAGAATCAACCTGCTTGAGAACTCCTTGAGGCAGCATGAAACTCTACATGAGGTAGTTGACTTTACTTAGAAGACAAGATTGGATAAGAATAACCCTACCCGCTTGCGTAACAATTTTTGAGATTGGAAACGACATCTGAGAACATCGAAATTTGAACTCTTCCCTTTAAGATTGGAATGCCAAGATATTTTTCCATATATAGATGTGGTAATCTGGATATTAAGGATACTTGCTAAGGTACTAGCCATCGGTTGCGTAATGTTAGCAGAAGTTTGGAGAGAGCTCTTGTGATAGTTAATAGCTAGTCTTGAGACCTGGGTAAATTTATGGAGGATGTTCTTACTAAATTCCATATTGATAACATTTGTGTTTGCAAAGATGATCGTATCATCAGCAAAGCTGAGGAAAGGCAAAACCGATCCATTTTTAGTTAACTGAATGCCTACATGGTTTGGGGTAGTGATGTCGTGCTTTTTAGTTAGTTTTCTTAGGTTGTTTTCTCCTTTGTTTTGCATGTTTTCCTCTGTGTTTGTGCGTTTTGCATAAGGTTTCGACTCTCTTTCGAGGGTTGGAGTCGTTTGTGTGTTGTTTCGTGTTGTGTAGGTGTTTGGAGCCGTTTGGAGGAGTTTTTCTTGCATTTTCGGAGTCATCTAGGAACCGTTAGTTGTCGAGAGTCAAAGTGTCAAGAGCCAAAATCCAAAGTTGCAACCAAGTGAGCCTCAAAGGAGTGCAAGGAACTCAAGAAAATCAAGGAGAAAAAGGGCAAAAGCACCCAACAAAAGTCCACCCAATCGGAGCAAGGACGGAACAAAACGAAGAAAACTCCACGTTCTGTAGTAGGTCGGCGCCGACCCCCATATGGTCGCGGCCGACCCATCTCAGCATCCGAAAATAAATCCGTGCGCTGCAAGTAACACTTTTGGGCGGGATTTTCGAAACCCGAAAAAGTAGGGCGGCTGTGCAGACTTGTGGCAGAGATGTGGCAGTGGAGGAAGCTTCCCTCCCTTACTTTTGTGGGCTGCTAAAAACCCGTTTTGTCTCCCTTGCAAAGTAGCTTTTTCCAAGGAGGGAAAAAGGCTCAGGAGAGAGAGGAGAGAGAGGAGAGTGTGGGCTGAGAGGAAGAGAAGAAGAAAAACGTGAAGGTGAAGAAGAAGAGTGTGGGTTTGAGAGAGAGAGAACTTGTGTAAGGGAAGGGTAGTGAAGAAGAAGCTTGTTCTAGTTGTAGAGAAGAAGAGGAAGAAGACAATGGTGTTTGAAGACATTTATGGGTTTACTTAAGTTTGTAAGTTTGGATCTTGGTTTAATTGAAGTTGTTTGTTTGTGATGATGATTCTCTCTTCCCTTTTGTTGTTTGTGTTCTTGATTATGTGTGAGTAGTTAGCTTACTAGGGTTGGGGTGAAACCCACCATGAAAGTGCATTTCAAACCTTGATTGTTTGGATCCATGCTTAACTTGAAATCTCTGCCCATAAATCCCTCTTGTGTGCTTAAAACCCTTGAAGAAGGGGGAATGTTCTTGTTTGCAACCTAATTGAGAGGTTTTGTTTGTGAATGTGGACTATCCGGGTTAGATGAAAGTCGAACCCTTAGAAGAACAAGTTGGATTGCATGTTAGATCCTTCATGTAAGTGTAGGCGTTTGATGTGTTCTTTTGTGACGAAGGTCACCCATGAGATTGTGAGTCAAGTTGATCCTTTATCATTGTTTAAATGCATGCTTGTGGTGTTGTGAATCCCCTCCCCTAGTTGTTTTCCCTTGATTTTACGAAACCCAACTCTGGTTCCGCCATAGGTCGGCCGCGACCAGTTGCAGGGTCGGCCGCGACCTCCTCTGTAGTGTTTTCCTTGCGTTGTGAAGTTCTGTGATAGGTCGGCCGCGACCTCCCTACGGTCGGCCACGACCTCTTCCCGAGACTTGTGTTTTCGCGTTTGTTTGCTTGTTTTGCTTTGTTTTGTTTTGTTTCGCTTTTGTAGTATGATTGCTAGACTATAGAACTACTAATTCCCGTGGACGATCCTGACTTCGCTATACTCAGCGGGGTCTTGACAAATTTATTTGTTAAGGTAAAACCCTACTCAACAAATTGGCGCCGTTGCCGGGGAGTTAGTTTAGTTTCCAAGTCTAGCTTTCTTTTGGGTGAGGGACTAGCTCGAACCCCTATTTTGTTACTAATCAGTTTCTCTAGTGTTTTGTACGCAAGTGTATGCCCTCTAGTTCTCGAAGGGCAATTGATCATTTCCCCTTTGATCCCGAAATAGAGAGAACCCTTCGCCGAAGAATAAGAGAACGAAGAGCAATGGCCGACGCTGAGGCTCTTGCTCGTCAAATGGCTGAACTTCGCGCTCAAATGGAGCACATGCAACTAGAGCGTGACGCTCAAGCCGCAGCTGCGCGGCAAGAAAGAGAGGAGGCCGCCCGCCTCCGAGAACAACTTGATGCCATCCCGAGGAACGCGAAGCAATACATGCACCCGGAGCTTAGGGTTCCCGAGTCCGCTATTGTGCTCCCGGCAATAGAGCATGCTTTTGAGATCAAGTCCCACTTCATCACTCTTATTAAAAGATCTCAATATGAAGGCAAGCCCACCGAATGCCCCATGGAGCACATCAAGAACTTCACCGATCTTTGTGACACTATTGCCGCCGATGGTGTCTCACTTGAGTATGTTCTCCTCAAGGCGTTCAAGTGGTCTTTATGTGGGAAGGCTCTTCATTGGCTCGAAAGTTTGCCCGCTAGATCCCTCACTACATGGAAGGCTTTGCACGACCTGTTCATGACGAAGTTCTTTCCACCGGCCAAAACCACCGAGCTAAGGAAGCGCATCACCTCCTACCATCAACTTCCCAACGAGACATTTGTTGAAACGTGGGAGAGATTCAAGGAGCTTCTTCGGCAATGTCCAACTCATGGGCAACCTCCCTATGTCCTCCAAGAAATATTCTTTCAAGGGATAAATGCCGCAACAAAAGACCGCATCAACCTCCACACCGATTGCGGTTTCATTGAAATGGATCCCGACGAGGCATGGGATCTCATGGACAAACTCACCAACTATGATGCCATGTACGGGACCCAACAAGCCGTTCGGATTCCACAAAGAAAACTCTATGATCCCAATAGTGAGCCCATTGATCAAGATGTGAAGTTCCAATTTATGCAAGATGAGATCAACAAGCTCAAGAAGCAAGTGAGCTACTTCAAGTCCGCCGGCCCTCCTTGTCAAGAGTGCGGTTCTCAATCTCACACCGCCGCCTCTTGTACTAATGTGGAGCAAGTCCGGGCCGCCGACGCTTATGCGGAGGCGAACTATATGAGAGGGCCCTACCGAGGCCAAAACAATGTTTATGCGGGGAGGAACAACAACTATCCTCAATGGAATAACCATGGCCAAGGTCAAGGTTATCCACCTCCCCCGCAAGAACAAAGGGCCCCTCCTTATAGACCTCCCGGTTATCAAGCGGAGCCATCATGGGTCCAAGAATTGCAAGAAGGATTGATGCAAGGGGTGAGAACCGAGCTCACCACTCAGTTGAAAGGTGTCCACACGAGATTGGGAGATCTTGACACATGGAGAAAGAACGTTGACTCCCAACTCGGTGATCTCGTGGCTCAAATCCCACGACCTCAAGGGCGCTTACCGGGCCACCCCGATGAGAACCCGAGAGGCCATATTGCCGCCGTTCACCTAAGAAGCGGGAAGAAGTTGCCGGACCGAGTAGCAAGTGAAGAAACAGCGAACAAAGAGGACGAGACTCCCCTGGAACAGGTCGTGGCCGACCCCCCAATGGTCTCCAGCGACCCTGTCCCGGCTACAGAGGAGGTCGCAGCCGACCACCCCCAGGTCGCCGCCGACCCTCCTCAGAGAATCCCGGCGTCCGTCCATTTGCCTCCGACAACGAAGGTACTTCCCTACCCATCCAAAAAGGCTAATGATTTCACGGAGGGAAAGTTCAAGCGCTTTGTGAAGGTCCTCCAAGGCGTCAACATCACCATTCCCTTTGCCGAAGCGTTGAACGAGATGCCCGCCTACACCAAATTTCTCAAAGAAATCTTGTCAAAGAAGCGGTCAATGTCCGAATTGACCAATGAAGTGCGGTCTATAGAGCTCCCGGAAAAACTTGGTGATCCGGGTAAGTTTGCTATTACCATTGGCATAGGTGCTCACCGATTCAAAGCTCTATGTGATCTTGGTGCAAGTGCTAGCCTCCTCCCTCTTTCTATATGGTCCAAGACCAACATGGGTCCTTTGGTCCCGGTGAAGATGAGACTCTATATGGCGGATGGCTCTTGTGTGCAACCCACCGGTATTGTTGACGACTTTCCTATCCAAGTCGGCAAGTTCTTTGTGCCCAATGACTTTATTGTGATGGAAATGCCGGAGGATCCCGTCGTCCCTATCATTCTTGGATGGCCGTTCCTTGCCACCGCCGGTGCCGTGATTGATGTGAAGAAGGGTCTCCTTACTTTTGAGATTGGAGAAGAGGTGGTAGAGTTCCGATTCAACCCTACCATGAAGGAGACCGCTGAAGTTATGGAGGTCAAGGCGTTGCTCGGAGAATACACGAGTGAAGATAACGAAGGCGAAGCGGACCTCCCCTGTTGTAGGTCGGAGCCGACCACCCCTAGGTCGCCCGCGACCTCCGACAGGATCTCGCCAACATGCTTAATTGAAGATGAAGATGGTGAAGCGAAGGAGTTTCTGAAGGCGGATGAAGACTATGACATCATTACACCACCCCCGCCTACTCCGGAGCTTAAGACTCTTCCCGAGTCTTTGAGGTATGAATTTCTTGGCCCAAATTCCACTTTTCCGGTTATTGTAAATGTAAATCTAAATGCGGAAGAAGTTGGAAAGTTGCTTGATGTTCTTAGGAAACATAGGAAAGCCATCGGGTACTCGCTTGAGGACTTGAGTGGGCTTTCACCTTCCTTGTGCATGCATCGATTTTTTCTTGAGGAAGGACATAGGCCAACCATTGAGCATCAACGACGGCTCAATCCAAACATGAAGGATGTTGTGAAGAAAGAGATTTTGAGGATGCTTGATGCGGGAATCATATTCCCGATCTCGGATAGCAAATGGGTGAGCCCGGTTCATGTAGTACCTAAGAAGAGCGGCCTCACCGTAGTGGAGAATGAGAAGGGCGAATTGATTCCTACTAGGACTACTACTAGTTGGCGCATGTGCATTGATTATAGAAAACTCAATAGCGTCACTAGGAAAGACCATTTTCCTTTGCCCTTTATTGACCAAGTGCTAGAGAGATTAGCTCTTCATGACTACTTTTGTTATCTCGATGGCTATAGTGGTTTTTGGCAGGTTCCCATACACCCCGATGACCAAGAGAAGACAACTTTCACATGCCCTTACGGAACGTTTGCTTATAGGAGGATGCCATTCGGACTGTGCAATGCACCCGCCACCTTCCAACGGTGCATGATGGCCATTTTCTCCGACATGATTGAGGACATTGTGGAGGTGTTCATGGATGACTTCTCGGTGTACGGTACCACTTTTGACTCTTGCCTTGCTAATCTTTCTAGAGTGCTTAAGAGATGTGAAGAAACCAACCTAGTGCTAAATTGGGAAAAATGCCACTTTATGGTTAGAGAAGGGATTGTCCTAGGTCATGTGGTGTCTAAGAGGGGAATTGAAGTGGATCAAGCTAAAATTGAATTGATTGAAAAATTGCCACCCCCACCTCCGTAAAAGGAATTAGAAGCTTTCTAGGACATGCCGGGTTTTATAGGAGGTTCATTCAAGATTTCTCTAAAATTTCCAAGCCATTGACTAACCTCCTCATGAAAGATGTTGTGTTTGAGTTTTCTTCCGAGTGTCTTGAAGCTTTTCATAGGATCTGGGATGCACTTGTGTCGGCTCCTATCATGCAACCGCCGGATTGGACACTCCCCTTCGAGATCATGTGTGATGCAAGTGATTATGCCGTAGGTGCGGTTCTTGGGCAAAGAAAAGAGAAGAAGCTTCATGCTATTTACTATGCAAGCAAGACGCTTGATGAGGCCCAAGGCAAGTACACAACAACGGAGAAAGAGTTTCTAGCCGTGGTGTTCGCATTCGAGAAATTCCGTTCTTACTTAGTGGGCTCGAAAGTGATAGTCTACACCGACCACGCGGCTGTCTGTTACCTCATGGACAAGAAGGATGCTAAACCACGCTTGCTCCGGTGGATGCTCCTCCTACAAGAGTTTGATCTAGAAATACGAGACAAGAAGGGAGCGGAAAACCTTGTGGAGGATCACCTTTCAAGGCTACCCATTGAGCACATCACGGAGTCCGGAATCATGGTGCCCATCAACGACTTCTGCCCGGACGAAACTCTCCTAAGCGGTGAAGTGTTGCGAGAAGAAGGCTCCTGGAGTAGGTCGGCTGCGACCCCCATTAGGTCGGCTGCGACCTCCTCTGCCCCTTCTCCGGTTCTTGGTGGTGATCGAAATGGTTCTCAAGCGGCCCCGGTCGAGGTCGCCCAAGGTCACATCTTTTACCTCTCTTGTGTACTTCCTAATCCTCCTTCCCCTTCTCCGATTTTGCACTCAATAGATGCTATTAAGGGGGTGCAAGCCCCGTGGTTTGCGGATTTTGCCAATTATGTTGTAGGTGGCATTGTTCCGGATGGATTGACTTCCCAAGCCAAGAAGAAATTCCTCCACGACGTCAAGCGCTACTATTGGGATGACCCTTACTTGTTCAAGCAAGGAAGTGATCACATCTTTAGACGTTGTGTGCCGGATGAAGAGATAGAAGGAGTAATCCGTCATTGCCACACTCTTCCAACGGGAGGCCACGCTAAAGGATTCAAAACCACCGCGAAGATTCTTCAAAGTGGATTTTATTGGCCTACTATCTTCAAGGATGTGCAAGCTTATGTGACCACTTGTGGTGAATGCCAAAGAGCGGGAAACATCACATGGAGGAACGAGAACCCGCTCACCGGAATCTTGGAGGTGGAACTCTTTGATGTTTGGGGTATAGACTTCATGGGGCCCTTCCCCTCATCGGGCCCCTACAAGTATATACTCGTGGCGGTTGATTATGTTTCCAAGTGGGTTGAAGCCGTAGCCACGAGAACAAATGATGCGCGAGTGGTGGCGAAGTTCATGAAGACTAACATCTTCCCCCGGTTTGGTGTACCCCGAGTTCTCATTAGTGATGGTGGCTCACATTTCATTGAGAGGAGCTTTGAATCTCTTTTGACTAAGTATGGGGTTTCTCATAGGGTGGCCACACCCTACCATCCTCAAACTAGTGGTCAAGTGGAGGTCTCTAACCGGCAAATCAAGGCTATCCTTGAAAAGACGGTGTCCCGCTCAAGGAAAGATTGGTCCTCCAAGCTAGGTGATGCTTTGTGGGCATACCGCACCGCCTACAAGACGCCACTTCGCACCACTCCTTTCAACCTAGTGTATGGCAAGTCGTGCCACTTGCCTGTTGAGCTTGAACACAAGGCTTTATGGGCTCTCAAGGAGCTCAACATGGACCTTGACGCGGCCGGAGCAAAACGATTCATGGACTTGCAAGAATTGGAGGAATTGAGGCTTAAGGCATATGAGAACTCAAGGATTTATAAGGAGAAGACAAAGAAGTGGCATGATAGGAGGCTTGTGCCCAAAAACATCAAGGAAGGTGACCGAGTACTTCTCTTCAACTCTCGGCTTCGCCTCTTTCCCGGGAAATTGAGAACCCGATGGAGTGGACCGTTCACGGTTCATCGTATGTACCCTCACGGAGCGGCCGACCTCATAGATGATAAAGGAGGAATTTTCAAGGTCAACGGCCACCGGTTGAAGAAGTACTATGAGAAGGTGGACCCCGATGAGGAAATCCGAGCCACTTGGGCTCTCACCACCGTCACCTAGCCAAGGTACCCCACGTCTAGCTCAAAGACGTTAAAGAAAGCGCTTTTCGGGAGGCAACCCGTTGTTTCCTTTTCTTAGTCTAGATAGGTAGTTTGCTTTGCATTTCCATAAGTATTTTGTAGGGACCCGAGACTTTGGTCGGGAGCAAGAAATTGGAGACGAAAGAACGAAGTGGTGGAAAACTCACTGGAATTGGTCGGCGCCGACCCCCTAGTGGTCGCGGCCGACCCCCTCTGGCGAAAGGTAGAAATTGTGTAATAATTTTGGGAAATTACAAGTAAGCCCCTGAACTTTTTCTTTACAATTTTTATCCCTTCCCACCCCTTTTTACTCTCCACCCACGACCTCTTGCAATTGTTGAACTCCCTCAAGCTCTCATTCAACTCCATTGCTCCATAACCACTAGATCTAGCTCCTTTCTTCCAAATTTCACCATAATCCTTCCTAATTTTCCTTCCTCTACTCAAATCTCCCACAAAAACCCAGAAATTTCGACCCACCCATACCAAGAACCCACGACCCCGACCTCCCACAACCTCGGCTTCGACCTCTATTTTGCTTGCATTCATCTTGTTTAACACTCTTTTGGTATGTTCTTCTACTCCCTTGCTCTTAAATTCAAGTTTACTTGGGTTAATTTGAGGGTTTAGTTTGAAATCTAGATTTGGGTGTTCTTGAGCTTGAATGTTGAAATTTGGGTTGTATGTGCTTAGATCTACATGTTTGGTTGAGGATTCTTGAGTTTTGGTATGTTTTAGTGCTTAATCTATGCTTGTTTGGGTGATTTTGGGTCAATAGAATTTTTCTAGGATTTTTGGTGGCCATTAGAGGGGTAAAAGCTGAATTTTTCAGGCATAAGGATCTGCTACAGGTCGGCGCCGACCACTCCCTGGTCGCGGCCGACCACCGTCAGAGTTTGAAAATTGTTGTTGCTTGTTTTGGCGCGTACTTGTGTATATACGAGCTCCCATGGGTCGTCCCCGACCCCGGATGTCTCGTAATCTCGTTGAAAACATGCTATTTGAGTTGCTCTTGCCATGAATTGATTGATTAAAGCATGAGTCCTTCCCATTTCTTGCTTGCGCTTCATGACTATGCATGCTTGGTTGAGAATTTTTCCTATGAAATTGAAAGTGTGCGCTTCTTGCAAGTATGGGCTGACTCTTTGGCAAATTGGTTGTGTGTTTATTGTGTGGTGTTTGTGTTGTTTGAGTTGGAAATTACCTTGGAAGTTTCTTGTTGATTTTGTAGGAAAATGGCATCATCTTCAAGGGCGAAAAAGAAGCAAAAGAAGGGCAAGAATGTGGCCGTGATGGACGACGTGGTGATCCGAGACGAAGGGCAAATGCAACTTTATGTGGACATGATGGCGGAGACGGTGAAGGCGCGGTCCTACTATCCCGATTCGCATGTGAGCCTCCATATGCACTCGGCGGTGGAGGAGGCGTTTCGATTACTTGGAGCCGAACGACTACTTGAGGACCCCGTCCCGAGACATTACCCGGCGCTTACTTGTGAATTCGCCGCCACTCTCACCATCTCGGGGCCACACCCAACGGATTTTGGCAAGACCAAGATTGAATTTCAAATGGGCGGGAAGAAGCATTCCACCACCATTACCAAGCTCAACAAGATGCTAGGCTTCCCTACACCATCGGGAACCTATGCCATAAAAGACTTCCCCGTCCAAAAGATGTGGTCTTACGTCGCTTGCAAGACCGAAACCACGAGCAACCCACTCGCTCGGGACATTGCTAGCCCGGTCTTCAAGGTGATCTTGCGCATTCTCGGCGCCGCTATTTGGTGCAAGTACGAGCTCTCTCGCCCCACCTTGCGAGAGCTCGCGTGCTTGTCCTCCATCCTCTTCACCAACGCCCCAACAATGAACTTTGCCTATGAGTTCGTCCACAACATCATCAACCAACGAAAGACCCCGAAATTTACCATGTGTGGTTGGTTGGTGGTCCTTATTGCCCAAGCTCTTAAGGTCGACCTCGCCCGCTACAACTCCAAGCCCGTCACTCGCATGGATGTCCGATACTATTTGAACACCAAGGTGGTTGAGTGGACTGAGGCGATTGGCTACCACAACAACTTCACCGATCCCATCGGAGTAACTCACAAGGTGCGCCTCAACGACGAAAATTGTGAGTTATTCTACCTCCCTAATTGGTATGATGCTTGGGCACCTTCGGAAGATCCCTCCCCCTACTATCAACTCCTCTCGGAAGATGAGCACGTAAGACGAAAGCCGAGTAGGTTCCCGAGAGCTGGCCCAACCACGCGCACAAGGCAAAAACGCGGAAGAAGAGATTCTCTGGAAGGGGTCGGCGCCGACCACCCTGAGGTCGGCCGTGACCACTTCCAAGGAGGTGATTTCGGGCATGATGGGGTCGGCTTCGGGCAGAGCCAGGTCGGCGGCGAGGCAGGGCAGAGCAACAATGATCCTATGGACTACACGATGGATCCCCAACCCGGGTTGTTCCCGTACTCCTCCAATCCTTCGGGATTCGGGTGGTCCGGTGGTCCTCAATTCGAGCCTCAAGGCGGCGAGTCTAGCACCCAAGTTCCCCCCACCATGGAGATGCTCAGCGACAAGATGGACGCCCTCGGCATTCAACAAAACTTCTTGTATTCCCAAATCCAACATCACCACGATCAAAATTTGGCCCGTTTCCAAGATGCAACTAGAGGCTTTGACAACTTCCGGGATGAGTACTATGAAGACCGCCAAGCCCAATTTGCTTACAATGCTTGGCTTGCCCAAAAGATGTTCCCGGACTCTCCGTTCCCTCAACCTCCTCAAAGGTGAACCTTCTCCAACAATACTCCAAACCCAAGTTAGTTTCTCTTTTCCTCGCTTTACTTTTTTAATCAATGGGGACATTGATGTTTTAAGTATGGGGTGGTTTGGGGAAATTGCTTGATAGTGTCATTTGCATGTTGTTTGTGTTCTATGTTTTTGTGTGTGTGTTTGCATGATTGTGTGTGTCTAAGCATGATTGAGCCTTTTCCTTTTTGATTTTTATGATGGAAAAATACCCTTGCTAAGATGTCCTAGGACAATGATTACAAGCATCATCATGTAATTCCTTGTAACGTGCTTTGTAAGAATGCCTACCATGATTTTGATTTTTGAATTTTGAGCATATAATGAACATTGAGCATGCATGATTCTAGTGAAAAGCAATCCAACAATATGAACCTAAGTGAGAAATCTTTTGGCCACAAGGAATGTATGTTTTATTCCTTGGTTTTTCATGTTTGATTTTTACTCTTCCATATGCAATTATCACTTGACAATGGCATGCTTATTTGAAATTTGAAACCAATGGAGATGCATTCATGACTTGTTAGATCAAATGATATTGAACTTATTTTCATTATCCTATTTCTTTCCTTTTCATCCTACCTATGCATGATCCCTTGTTTGAAGCCCCTTGTTTGAGCCTAAAGCCTTATTTCTAGCCCCACAAAAGTATCCTAGCCATTATAAGCTTGACCCCCCCCCTTAATCCGGGAATTGGGACTTAGAGTGGATGGTGATGTTGATGTGGATGCGGGGTGAAAATGAAGAGATTGTGGAGGTGGAAGTGGAAGGAGTTGTCTTAAGAAAAGAACCGAGAAAAGATGAAGTGTTGGCTAAGAGTGCACGAGTGTAGTGAAAAGAGTCCTCTGCCGTGGGTCGAAGCCGACCACCTAGTGGTCGCGGCCGACCCCCACCAGGCCTTGTGATTAAAAAAAAAAAAAAAAAAAGGGGTGTTGTTTGAATAAGTGCTAGAGCCAAAGCTTCTTCATAAGAGAAAGACAAAGAAATAGGTGAAGTGAAGTGTGCTTGAAAGTTAAATGTGTTTGGTGTTTGGAGGAAGAATGAAGGGTTGGTTGAGTATTGAAGAGTTGAAGTCTAGGAGCCTAGGTTCCCGGATTCATTAGCACCACAAGACCAAATCTTTCCACACCCTTTGAATTACCGAGCCCCACTACAACCCGGCCGAATGAAACTTCTTTGAAGTCTTCATTGAGCCACTTAAGCTCTCTTAATGATTTGACTTGTTTTGATTTCTTCGGTGGAGAATTTTGAATATAATTTCCATTGGCTATGAGGTGTTGCATTTGGATTTGAGATTGAGTGCGCATTGATATATCCTAAACACTTGAAAATGAGTGAAACACATTGTCCTTGTGAGGATGGATTGTTATTGCTTAGAATGCAAATATGCGTGCTATGATATTGAAGTTATTTGCTCATTGTTCTTCTTGCGATTATTTTTCCTTAAAGGCATTCTTTGAGCTTGTTGCTTGGTCTTGATGCATGAGAGGTATTGCTTGAGGACAAGCAAGCTTATGTATGGGGTATTTTGATGTCGTGCTTTTTAGTTAGTTTTCTTAGGTTGTTTTCTCCTTTGTTTTGCATGTTTTCCTTTATGTTTGTGCGTTTTGCATAAGGTTTCGACTCTCTTTCGAGGGTTGGAGTCGTTTGTGTGTTGTTTCGTGTTGTGTAGGTGTTTGGAGCCGTTTGGAGGAGTTTTTCTTGCATTTTCGGAGTCTTCTAGGAACCGTTAGTTGTCGAGAGTCAAAGTGTCAAGAGCCAAAATCCAAAGTTGCAACCAAGTGAGCCTCAAAGGAGTACAAGGAACTCAAGAAAATCAAGGAGAAAAAGGGCAAAAGCACCCAACAAAAGTCCACCCAATCGGAGCAAGGACGGAACAAAACGAAGAAAACTCCACGTTCTGTAGTAGGTCAGTGCCGACCCCCATATGGTCGCGGCCGACCAATCTCAGCATCCGAAAATAAATCCGTGCGCTGCAAGTAACACTTTTGGGCGGGATTTTCGAAACCCGAAAAAGTAGGGCGGCTGTGCAGACTTGTGGCAGAGATGTGGCAGTGGAGGAAGCTTCCCTCCCTTACTTTTGTGGGCTGCTAAAAACCCATTTTGTCTCCCTTGCAAAGTAGCTTTTTCCAAGGAGGGAAAAAGGCTCAGGAGAGAGAGGAGAGAGAGGAGAGTGTGGGCTGAGAGGAAGAGAAGAAGAAAAACGTGAAGGTGAAGAAGAAGAGTGTGGGTTTGAGAGAGAGAGAACTTGTGTAAGGGAAGGGTAGTGAAGAAGAAGCTTGTTCTAGTTGTAGAGAAGAAGAGGAAGAAGACAATGGTGTTTGAAGACATTTGTGGGTTTACTTAAGTTTATAAGTTTGGATCTTGGTTTAATTGAAGTTGTTTGTTTGTGATGATGATTCTCTCTTCCCTTTTGTTGTTCGTGTTCTTGATTATGTGTGAGTAGTTAGCTTGCTAGGGTTGGGGTGAAACCCACCATGAAAGTGCATTTCAAACCTTGATTGTTTGGATCCATGCTTAACTTGAAATCTCTGCCCATAAATCCCTCTTGTGTGCTTAAAACCCTTGAAGAAGGGGGAATGTTCTTGTTTGCAACCTAATTGAGAGGTTTTGTTTGTGAATGTGGACTATCCGGGTTAGATGAAAGTTGAACCCTTAGAAGAACAAGTTGGATTGCATGTTAGATCCTTCATGTAAGTGTAGGCGTTTGATGTGTTCTTTTGTGACGAAGGTCACCCATGAGATTGTGAGTCAAGTTGATCCTTTATCATTGTTTAAATGCATGCTTGTGGTGTGGTGAATACCCTCCCCTAGTTGTTTTCCCTTGATTTTACGAAACCCAACTCTCGTTCCGCCATAGGTCGGCCGCGACCAGTTGCAGGGTCGGCCGCGACCTCCTCTGTAGTATTTTCCTTGCGTTGTGAAGTTCTGTGATAGGTCGGCCGCGACCTCCCTAGGGTCGGCCACGACCTCTTCCCGAGACTTGTGTTTTCGCGTTTGTTTGCTTGTTTTGCTTTGTTTTGTTTTGTTTCGCTTTTGTAGTATGATTGCTAGACTATAGAACTACTAATTCCCGTGGACGATCCTGACTTCGCTATACTCAGCGGGGTCTTGACAAATTTATTTGTTAAGGTAAAACCCTACTCAACAGGTAGACGATGATTCTTGTTGTAATGTACGAGTTAAATATTCCATACATAAAAAAAGATGAATGGTGACATGGGGTCACCTTGGCGGATTCCACATGAAGGAATAAACTCCGAACCAGGTTCATTGTTAACTAAAACTGATGAAGATGAAGAGGTGATACAAGTCATACCAGGTCAATCCATTTTTGATGGAACCCGGATTTAGTGAGAACTAAACGGATAAAAGTCCAGTTTATCTTGTCATAAGCTTTTTCTAAGTCTAATTTGATAGTCATTTATCCAAGATGGTCCTTTTCCTTTTATGGATGAACGGAAGATTTCATGAGCAGTAAGCACATTATCTTGGATCAGTCGTCCTTTAATAAAAGCACTTTGAAGGGGGTGTATAATCGATGGTAGAATATGTTGAATTCTGTTTGACAATACCTCAGTAATTGCCTTATAAATAGTATTACACAAACTAATCGGCCTAAAGTGATTTATTGAGTTTGGAGAATCAACCTTAGAGATTAATGTGATAAAAGTTTTATTTGTAGCGGTTGGCATTGATCCGGAATGAAAAAATGCTACCACTGCACGCACAACCGAAGAGCCAACAGTTGGCTAATAATTTTGAAAAAATTCAGCAGTAAAACCATCAGGACCGGGGGTTTTATTAAGGGCTAAATCAAAAATAGCAGCTTTAATTTCCGAAGGGGACAATTCTTTCGAAATTGCTATATTATCATCATCTGATATCAGTGGCGGTATAATATTCAAATCTTGAGGATAGATAAATGAATTGGTATTGGATTGGAATCTAGACGCAAGTTCAGAAGTAATGTTTGCTGAAATGGATTCATGATCAAACAAGACCAACCCATCATGTGTCTGAAAAGAAGTAATATTTTGTTTAAATCTACGTATTTTGGAGATGGTCTGGAAGTATTTGGTATTCTTATCTACATTTTGAAAATGGGTAGTTTTGGCCCGTTGAAGCCAGAACTTATGGTGAAAATTCGATAAAGCATTATATTTATTAAGATGTTATTGTAGTTTTGTGAGAATATTCGGATTATAAGGATCATGGAGAAGGTCATTCTGTAGTTTTGTAACTGTGTTTCAGATATCTTTAACTGTTCGAAGTTATTATTAATGTATTGTTTTGCCCAATCCTTGGAATATTTTGTAAGCAGTTGCATTTTCATAGTAACTTTAAACATATATGATCTTGTAAGTTTATATTGCCAAATGTTTTTAACCAAGTTAGCATATGAAGGTTTATCAACCCATGCATTTTCAAATCTAAAGGGATATTTTTAAAACTTCTTTTTAACCCCTAAATCAAAAGAGATCAAGCAATGATCCGAAGTTGTAAATGGATGGTGATGAGTTTTTAACGTAGGGAATGTAGTTAGAAGATCTTGTTGAATAAGGACTCGATCCAGTCGTTCAAAAGTGTTATCGGTAGAGGTTGAACTTTTTCGCCAGGTAAAATGGAAGCCGGAAAAAGTAGTATTAAGAGCATTCATTCGGTTTTGGAAACCGATTAATCGGTTAAACTTGCCAGGAGGCGGAATCACACCTCTAAGTTTATCTGAAGTACTCTTAATTTCATTTAGGTCATCAATTAATAAGAACGGTAATTGATAAAAGTTAATATTACTTTCAAGTTCATTCCAAAAATCCGTTTTGTTTTCCTCCCTAGAGAGAGCATAGACAAAAACTAGCAAGTATGGATGAAAGGGGTTACTAACCTTCATAATGATTATATTTGTAGTTTGAAGCAATAGTTGGCATGATCTAGCGAATTCCGTTTGATAGATAAAAAGAGCAATACATCCCTTGGTACTAACCGAAGGAGCGGAGATACACTGATGGAACCCGATCTTTTTAATAATTGCATCTGATGGATGAATATCACTTTTTGTTTCAGTAGTTTGGCCCAATCAAAAAAAGTAGTAGTTTGGCCCGGATAAAAGTCCAAAACCGAAATTAATCGGTTAAACTTGCAAGCCGGCGGAATCAAACCTCCAAGTTTATCTGAAGTACTCTTAATTTCATTTAGGTCACCAATTAATAGGAATGGTAATTGATAAAAATTTAATATTACTTTCAAGTTCATTCCAAAAATCCGTTTTGTTTTCCTCCCTAGAGGGAGCATAGACAAAAATTAGCAAGTATGGATGAAAGGGGTTATTAACCTTATTATATTTGTAGTTTGAAGCAATAGTTGGCAAGATCTAGTGAATTCCGTTTGATAGATAAAAAGAGCAATACCACCCTTGGTACCAACCAAAGGAGCGAAGATACACTGATGGAACCCGATCTTTTTAATAATTGCATTTGATGGATGAATATCAGTTTTCGTTTCAGTTAAACAAAGAATTTGTAACTTATGCAATTTCATCCCAGAAATTGACCCTCCTAATACCCCTCACATTCCAATAAGAACATGTCATAATAAAAAATGTATACACAATCGGTCAAAAGATTTTGATGGTTGAAATGGGTTTATTTGAGATAACATAAGATTTACGAATTTTGTAAAGAAGGTTTTCACCAGTTTTAACATTCTCCAATGAGTACATGGATACAAATCAGTTTGTTTCAAAATTATATCTTCAGTGGTTAATGTTTGACCTCGAAAACATACTAGATAAGACTGGTCAAAAGAATATAGTAGTTGCGTTATATGGTTACATAAAGCCACACACAAAATTTTATTTTGGTACATGATATAGCCATGATAAGTGAGTAAGAACTTGAGAGAAATTGGTAAACAAACAAAGGATATTTGTATACCAAAACCATGAATGTTCCAAACAGGAAAGCAAACAATAATTTGATAACAGTAAAGAGTTGAATGGATATGAATGTTTGCGCAGCTTGTCCTAGGACCAAGACATGTTGGAAATCTTCAATTCCAAAGTGAAAAGCAATACCTTGCACATGGGGGAACTTTGTCCCACATCGGACACATGGGGGGATTTTGTTCCCCTTATAAAGTCTAATGGTGTACTATGTGTTAGTGAGTGAAGAGAGGAATGCCCCCTCGTGTGCGCGTCGCCGCCGTCGTCCGTCCGGCTCGTGACACGTGCACGGTGTGGTGCTGGGGCGTATCTTTTTATGGGATGTTTTTGCGGATTAGTTATCCGATATTCTTCCCTAACTTCCTCTGATTAGTTTTCAGCCGAAGAGAGATTTTAGGGATTGTGGAGTAAATGCTGAACGTGACTGTTGAGAATCCTTCTATAAAGGCTCCTCATCAGTTTCTTCTCTACATCATCCGAAATGTCTCTTCTCTGTTTTCAAAACTCAAATCCCGTAACTCTCTTGTTGTTCTGAGGTCTTCGTTCCCAACTCTTCTTACCGGAGTGTACCGGTTGGTAGAGTGTTGTGCTAACCTTGGGGGGCTGAACGCCGATCTTTGATGTGCACCGTTGTCAGGGCGTTTTTGCTTCCAAGGCAGTGGCTTACCACGACACAACGATTCGTCCCGTTACACATCAAATTGTTGGCCTACATTCGTCCTGCAATGACCCGATTTATCTTACATATTAGAAGCAAAAAGATTCATTGTAATGGAGGGCCATCATCTCATCAAATTGCTGGATTTGTCCAAGCTTGAACCTCTAGACGGGACGAATTTCAAGTGGTGGTCTCAGAAGCTTTTGATCGTCTTTGAGCAACTCAAAATCGACTATGTGTTGCTCAAGGATCCTCCGGCGGCTCCTGTCAAGGCGCTTCCTCCAGTTGGCTCGGAAACGTAGTCGTCTCCTGACGACACCGTTGATGGTGATGCTACAAAGGTGGTTGCTAAGATTGCCTTTGCTATAGAGAAGTACGAACAGGATAACAAAACTGTAAGGGGTATCCTTCTGAATCATATGTCCAATTCTCTGTTTGATTTGTTCTTAACTAACAAGTCTGCTAAGTCTATCTGGGACACCCTAGAGAAGAAATGTGGTTCAGATGACGCAGGGAAAAAGAAATATGTTGCTGGACAGTTTCTGAAATTCCAGATCGTCGATGGTAAGCCGATCATGGAACAAGTAAATGAGTAAGAAAACCTAGTGGCGGATATCCTTGCAGAAGGCATGGAGATGTGCGAATATCTTCAGGCGAACTTCCTGATCGAGAAGCTTCCAGAGTCATGTTCCACCTACCAAAATCATCTCAAGCACAAGAAGAAGAACATGACTCTGGAGGAACTCGTTGGTCACATGAAGATTGAAGAGGCGAATCGCCTCAAGGATAAGCCCTCTAAACCCTCTGATTCATCTTCAGTCAAACCTAACTATGTTGAAGCTTCTGGAAAATTTGAGAGATTTAAGAAGAAGCAATCTGGTGAATCTCAAGGCAAAAAACCCTTTCACCAGAAGGCCTTACAGAAGAAGGGGCAGAATTTCAAGAAAGGTGGCAAAACCAAAAATTTCAAGGGAGGCTTGTTTAGTGTGCGGAAAGCCTGGACATAGGGCCGAACAATGTCACCACAAGAATGACGCCTAGAAGAATGATCCCAACCCGAATCAAGATAAGGGGTAGGCGAATCTGACGGAGAAGGATCTCATCGCAGTCATCTCTAAGGTGAACATGGTCGACCTAACCGAGTGGATGGTCGATACTAGAGCAACCCGACACTTCTACGCCACTAAAGAACTCATGTCTGAGTTCGAGCCAGCTGAAGAGGGCGAACAAGTCTTCATGGGAGACTCTAGCACCGCTCTTGTGCTCAGTAAAGGGAAAATTCTTGTCAAGTTAAATTCTGGCAAAAAGTTGTGTTTGATCAATGTGCTGTTTGTGCCTTCTTTACGCAAAAATTTAATTTCTGGGGGTTTATTGATGAAAGCTGGTTTTAGGCTCCTGTTTGATGGAGGAAAGCTATTTATCTCTAAGAATGGTGAATTTGTGGGTAAGGGCTTTATGACTGCTAGTGGCTTGATCATGCTTGAATTTGTTACTGTTGAAATTAATAAGATTGCATCCTCTTCTGCTTACTTGACTGAGTCCATTGATTTATGGCATGTGAAATTAGGACATGTGAATGTGAATGCGATAGAAAGATTGCATAAAAGTGGTTTGATTCCTAATCTGAATTTGCGTGCTATTACAAAATGTGATGTTTGTACCGAGTCAAAGTTCACCAAAAAGCCTTTCAAAACTGTAACCGAACAGAAATTAGAACTATTAGAATTAGTGCATTCTAACTTGGCTGATTTTTAAAATTTTGAAAGTAAAGGTGGAAAAAGGTACTACATCACTTTCGTGGATGATTACTCTCGCTACACCAAAGTTTATTTGTTGAGAACAAATGATGAAGCTGTATAAAGCAGAAGTTGAAAATCAATTAAACCGGAAAATAAAAATCCTTAGGTGTGATAGAGGTGGAGAATATGGGACAAATTCTCTTAAAAACATTTTGTGAGGATAATGGTATTATTCATGAGACAACAGCCTCGTATACTCCCCAACAAAATGGTATAGCTGAAAGGAAAAACCGAACTTTGAAAGAGATGGTGAATCTTATGCTTATTAGTTCGGGTTTGCCTGATAATATGTGGGGGGAAGCTGTCTTGTCGGCTAATCATATCTTGAACAGAGTACCTCATAAGGAATTAAATGTAACCTGATAAGCGGTATTTTAGTCGCCTTAATACCTATCAAAATAAACCAAACAACCCAACTAATGTAGTAGGGAAGTAAGGGTCGATCCCACAAAGACTCAGGTTTCAGTGTTTATTGTTACGCTACTCAGAGTAAAAAGAGGGAATTTTAGGAATCAATCTAAGAACTAAACTAATTAAACATGCAAACTAAGAATGATTTGTAAAATATGAGAGAAGTATGCTTAACCAGTTAATATCCATTGTAAACATGATTATTGATCATTGATTATCAAAATTCTCTTTTTACCTTGACTAATCTATTGTGGAATGCTAATAACCCAACTTCATGGAATTATTAATCCTACTTCAATTCTAGTTATTAGCCCGACCGGTACTAACAACCCTAATTATCAAATAACCTAAGAGACCTCCTAAATTCAATTTGACAACAGCATTAAGATTCAAGCATCAATAGAAACATGCATTCAGAGCAACCAGACATCCAAATAACATGCAATTGAATTCTCTTCTTTAATCAATTAGTCCTACCAGTCCTAGATTGATTAAACGTTCTACTTATGATCTAATTAACACCAACCGGTAATTAGAAAGATCTAGTTGTAGTTCAACCTAGAAATTCAATTAGATGGCCAGTCTAACAAAACCCTAAATCAAACTTATTCAATCAAGCATAGAGAAAACAATCTAGTCAAGAAAAATTAAGAACAATCAAACCTCACAATAATTCTTCATTCACAACTTCAATTAACTAGTCAAGCAAAAGAGGTTTAGTTGTTCAAAGACATTGAAAAGCTTACAATTCTTCCAAAGGATTCTTGTTCTTCTCAAAGCTCCAACAATCCTCAAAGTCAAGAGTTATGGAAAAAAATAAACCTAGAAACTAATATCCAAAAATATATCTAAGAGGTTTCTAAAAATACTATCCACAACATGTTTCAACCCAAAAGCCCAGGCCCATACAAAATCTCGTTTTCGCGGACGCGGGTGAAAGCGCGGGTATGACCCTGAAAGCGCGGGCGCGCTTTGGCCTGGTTGCCCGCGTTTTCACGCCAGAATATCTGGTGCAGAAGCGCGGCCTATGTCACTGAAGCGCGGGCGCGCTTTGGATGTCCTGCCCACGTTTCTGAAGTTGTACCAACGATACTCTCGATCACTTCGGGCACTTGATTTCTTCTTAAGCTTCCATCCATGCACACTCCTTTGGCACCTTCAAGCTCACTTCCAAGCCCACCATCACCATGATTCCGGCACTCGATCAACATATCTGCAAACATCAACCAAACGAGTGTAGATTCCGAAACTTCCAACACTAGAGCTAAACTACAAAACAAGGGAAAATCTACCTAAAAATGCATGAAAAACTAATCAAAACATGTCCTAAATACTACAACCTATATGCTCTATCAAATTCCCCCAAGCTTGAACCTTGCTTGTCCTCAAGCAAGAAATAAAATCAAGATCACACCACAACTAGCAAGTTAAAGCATCCATCTCAATATCAATCCACATTTCATCAATAAGTTAAACCTTGATCAAGACATCATTGCACACATGTATGAGAAGCTTTCAAAATCAAATCATTCATCCATTCTAGACCTCACCAAGGCAATGTGTTTTGCACTCTTCACTCAAGTGTTTAAAGGTATGTGTTTCACTCAAAATCAACCTTGAAAACTAGACTACCATAGGCTTGCATCAGTGTTCTAAATCTCCACTACGAATGATCAAACACACAACAAAAATCATGAGGACTTTTTAAAGGGTTGTAATGGGGCCAAGGTATAAACAAGTAGGTAGGGAAATATTTGGTCTTGTGGTGCTAAAACCTGGAACTAGAACTAGCTAACTACCCAAACTTTAACCACTTCACTTCATATGTTCACCAACTTGTTTCACATTTTTCTCCATCACTTTTGTTTCTACACTTTTGCTCATTTTTCTTTTTCAACTCACTTGAGGTTTTTCAACTTGATTTCTCACTTTAATTTACCTCAATCAAACACTTTTTCTTTTTTTTTTCTTTCTTTTTTTTTCATTTTTTTTTCAACTCCACACAAATCTTTTCTTTTCAACCAACTCACCCAAGAATCATCTCCAACTACACAAAAACACCCTAGCTAAATCCTAATTCCCGGAAAGGGTCAAGCTTATATAGGTTAGGAAAATTTTTGTGGAGCTACAAAATAAGGCTAATAGGCTCAATGAATGGGCTATGAAACAAAGGATCATGCATAAGGTAGATAAGGATATAATGAGCTAATAAAAATACCTCAATCATTTTAATGTCATGCATTCGAATCATATAATGTAGCCTTGAAAAAGATATCTAAACGCAAGTTCTAGAGCTAGCAATCAAAGCGATACACTCAAGAAAAATATGCAAATATGCAATAAAAGGCTCAAAATAATCTCACAAGGCATATATGTCTAGAACTTCATAAACAATCCAAAATTTCAACTTCTTATGCATGCTCAATTCTATAATCAAGATTAATAACTTAAGAATCATGCTTCAATCCAAGGAAACTTCAACCAACAAGCTAGTCATGGGTTAGATAATACTCTTAACTTAGAGAGACAAATGGTCAAGTAGGGAATTTGAATCCTAGAATGCAATATTTTTGTGATTTTATAATTTTTTAATTTTGTTTTTGTTTGTTTCAATTTTAATCAATGCAAAACAAGAAATTAAACATGCAAATGCAACTATATGAATGCAATTTAAGACTAAGTAAGAAATCCCTTCCCCCATGCTTAAGTTTTACATTGTCCCCAATGTAAAGTAAAAGTAAAGAGAAAAGAAAAACTAACCAAGTCATCTACTAATCCGGATCTTGAGGTGGTGGTGAGAAGCACTCGGCGGCCGAGCTATGGCATGTGCAACCCGAGTTATGAGACATGTATGCCGGGCTAAATAGAAACAAAAACAAAACAAAAAACAAAAAAAAACTATACTAAACTAATACTAAGAATAAAAAACAACTATCCTAATCACTTGGGTTGCCTCCCAAGAAGCGCTTATTTTACGTCTTTAGCTTGACGAGTTACCACTCATAGGATCAGACATTGTCAATGCCCTTAATAACCTGTCAAAAGTCTGTGAACTCATCTCATAGAAACATAAGTAACACAAGCATAGAGTGAAACAACTTAACATACCATTCAAACACCGTTTCAACTTGTCAAACTTGTTTGACCAATCATCATGACATGGCATATGCTCAAACCAAAACAGTAAAAGTGGTGGCTTTTCGAAATAATTACTAAATGGATCAAAGCTCTTACCAGAAGTACCACTTTCAATCAAGATGAACTCAGAGAAATCCCTAGATTCTTCTTTATGCTCCAAGTTTGGTTCTTCGGGTGAATAAGTGATAGGAAGGAACGCAATTGGCTCATTGAGTTTGGTGGCCTCTTCTTTAGCAATGTAAACTCCACAAGGCTCATCTATGGTCTCCTCGAGATGAGTAGTATCACATGGAACATCAAAGTCACCATCTTTACCCAACTCATGTGTAGGGAATTGCTCCTCCACATGTATTTGAGTATCTAATTCAGGGGCTCTTGAAATGTCAGGAATCTCATTCGGTTGGCGTATTGATGAAGATGATTCGACCAAAAAACACTGACGGCCCATATAACAAAGAAAACCCCAACACTTCATAGGTTCCATACATAGAATTCGTCCATTGCTCATGTATTCAGCCAACTCAAGAGTTTCATGATTCATACCCTCAATAATGCCCATGCAAAAGCTTCCAATATCAATATGAAGTCCTTGAGCACCAAGTCCATCCATATAATCTTGGAATCTAACGAAGTACCAATGAAATTGCTCATCTTGAAACTGTTTACATTCGAACAAAGCCATAGATTAGTAGCACTGGTGTGGACCGTAAGCTAGGTCCACACAAGAGTAACAAAACAATAAACACAAGAAAACAACCGAGTCCCCGGCAACGGCGCCAATTTGATAAGCGGTATTTTAGTCGCCATAATACCTATCAAAATAAACCAAACAACCCAACTAATGTAGTAGGGAAGTAAGGGTCGATCCCACAGAGACTCATGTTTCAGTGTTTATTGTTACGCTACTCAGAGTAAAAAGAGGGGATTTTAGGAATCAATCTAAGAACTAAACTAATTAAACATGCAAACTAAGAATGATTTGTAAAATATGAGAGAAGTATGCTTAACCAGTTAATATCCATTGTAAACATGATTATTGATCATTGATTATCAAAATTCTCTTTTTACCTTGACTAATCTATTGTGGAATGCTAATAACCCAACTTCATGGAATTATTAATCCTACTTCAATTCTAGTTATTAGCCCGACCGGTACTAACAACCCTAATTATCAAATAACCTAAGAGACCTCCTAAATTCAATTTGACAACAGCATTAAGATCCAAGCATCAATAGAAACATGCATTCAGAGCAACCAGACATCCAAATAACATGCAATTGAATTCTCTTCTTTAACCAATTAGTCCTACCAGTCCTAGATTGATTAAACGTTCTACTTATGATCTAATTAACACCAACCGGGAATTAGAAAGATCTAGTTGTAGTTCAACCTAGAAATTCAATTAGATGACCAGTCTAACAAAACCCTAAACCAAACTTATTCAATCAAGCATAGAGAAAACAATCTAGTCAAGGAAAATTAAGAACAATCAAACCTCACAATAATTCTTCATTCACAACTTCAATTAACTAGTCAAGCAAAAGAGGTTTAGTTGTTCAAAGACATTGAAAAGCTTACAATTCTTCCAAAGGATTCTTGTTCTTCTCAAAGCTCCAACAATCCTCAAAGTCAAGAGTTATGGAAAAAAATAAACTTAGAAACTAATATCCAAAAATATATCTAAGAGGTTTCTAAAAATACTATCCACAACATGTTTCAACCCAGAAGCCCAAGCCCATACAAAATCTCATTTTCGCGGACGCGGGTGAAAGCACGGGTATGACCCTGAAAGCGCGGGCGCGCTTTGGCCTGGTTGCCCGCGTTTTCACGCCAGAATCTCTGGTGCAGAAGCACGGCCTATGTCACTGAAGCGCGGGCGCGCTTTGGATGTCCTGCCCACGTTTCTGAAGCTGTACCAACGATACTCTCGATCACTTCGGGCACTTGATTTCTTCTTTAGCTTCCATCCATGCACACTCCTTTGGCACCTTCAAGCTCACTTCCAAGCCCACCATCACCATGATTCCGGCACTCGATCAACATATCTGCAAACATCAACCAAACGAGTGTAGATTCCGAAACTTCCAACACTAGAGCTAAACTACAAAACAAGGGAAAATCTACCTAAAAATGCATGAAAAACTAATTAAAACATGTCCTAAATACTACAACCTATATGCTCAATCATAACCCCTTATGAATCATGGAGAGACTTTGCACCAAACTTGTCATACCTGAAAGTGTGGGGGTGTTTAGCTAAGGTTGCTTTTCCTGTGTTTAAACGTGAAACTATTAGACCTAGAACTTTTGATTGTGTGTTCATAGGTTATGCTGACAACAGTTCAGCGTATAGATTTATGAGATTAAATGATCGTTCTATATGTGAATATCGTGATGCACAATTTTTTGAGCATGTTTATCCATTGAAAAATCATGATATGCCTTATGTTAAAAGTCCTACATCTACTTCTATGTCTGCTTCTCGTAAAAACTCAATTAATTCCTTTGAACCTAGGAAGAGTAAGAGACATAGAACTGAAACTAGCTTAGGTCCTGACTTTGTGACTTCTTTTTTGATAGAATTCAAGAATGTTGATATAATAGATGAATCAATTGTTTGCATTCATATGATTGAGGATGACCCTAAAACATATGAAGAGGCTATGAGTTCTATAGATGCTAGCATCTGAAAAGAGGCTATAGATAGTGAATTAGAATCGATCATGTCAAATCAAACATGGGAAATAACTGACTTGCCAAGAGGTAGTAAAGCTATTGGTTGTAAATGGATTTTCAAAATGAAATTGAAAACTGATGGCTCAATTGATAGATATAAGGCAAGACTAGTGATCAAGGGGTTCACTCAAAATATGGAATAGATTATTTTGACACTTACTTGCATGTGACAAAAATCGCCACTATACGTGCATTAATTGCTCGAGCTTCCACTCATGATCTAATTGTGCATCAAATGGATGTTAAGACAGATTTTTTGAATTGTGATTTGGAGGAAGAAACATATATGCAACAACCACCGGGTTTTGCAATATCTGGTCAGGAGCACAAAGTTTGAAACCTTAGGAAATCGCTTTATGGTCTGAAACAAGCACCAAAGCAATGGTATGAAAAATTTCATAAAACAATTTTGAGCTTTGGTTTCTCTGTGAATGATTCTAATGCATGTGTGTATTCAAAAATGAATCATGGAAAATATATGATTATTTGCTTGTATGTAGATGACATGCTAATCATGGGTACACACATAGATATTGTTAATCAGACTAAAGATTTCTTATCGTCAAAATTTGAGATGAAAGACTTAGGTGAAGTTGACGTTATTTTGGGTGACAAAGTAACAAAAACTCTACATGGGTTCACCGTGTCACAATCTCATTATGTAGAGAATATACTTAAGAAATTTGAGTCGTATGATGTCATGCCTGTAAGAACTCCTTATGACTCTAGCATACACTTGAAGAAAAACAAAGAGAATAGTGTTTCTCAATCTGAATATGCTAAGATAATAGGTAGTTTGATGTTCATAATGAACTATACTCGGCCTAATATTGCATATGCTGTTAGTAGATTAAGCAGATACACTCATAGTCCCAATAATGATCATTGGCATGCTCTAAAAAGGCTTTTAAAGTACTTAAGAGGTACTATTGATTGGAGTTTATATTATGTAAAATTTCCAAATGTGCTAGAGGGCTATTGTGATGCTAATTGGGTATCTGATAATGATGAAGTAAACTCTACTAGTGGATATGTATTTACTCTATGTGGTGCAACTATATCTTGGAAATCTGCCAAGCAATCTGTAATAGCTCGCTCCACTATGGAGTCAGAGTTTGTGGCTCTTGATCTTGCAGGACAAGAGGCTAAGTGGCTGACAAGCTTAATGGCTGACATTCCATTGTGGGGGAGGCCTACACCTCCCGTTTCTCTACATTGTGATTCTCAATCAGCAATATGCGTGGCAAAGAGTAGTGCCTACAATGGGAAGAAAAGGCACATATGCATTAGACATGAGGTTGTGAGACATCTCATTCTAAATGGTGTGATCACCATGGAATACATAAGGTCCGAAAGGAGCCTTGCAGATCCCTTAACAAAAGGGTTAAACAAGAAAATGGTCCTGGAGTCGTCGAGGGGAATGGGCTTGAGGCCTGTATGGAAGTGATAAGCTTCCTTAATCTTATGGCGAAGTGTAACATCAAACGAGAGGTTGAGCGCTAAGGCTCTTAATAATCTCATAGCCCGGAAAGGGTGGCTTGTATTGAGACAAACTTCATGAGATTACCTACGTGAGTGCTATGAATAAAGGGACTTGAGAAGTCCTTATAATTACACTCATGAGCATCCCAAGTGAAAAAGACTCATAGAGTGAGATCTCTATTGCGAGAATGGAAAACATATTGGTAAGGTGTGTGTTCTCAGGTAACGTTCTCCGTTACATAGTCAGAAGTTCAAGACTGGTTTCACTTCTTAACTTGAGAGCATTCCTGAGTTCACTAAAATGGTTGGTTCAAATCGAAAGATACCCTCCACTTAAGCACCGAACCTACACTATACTCAGAACATAACTCAAATGAGTAATACTGCTTTTGTGGGGGATTGTTGGAAATCTTCAATTCCAAAGTGAAAAGCAGTACCCTGCACATGGGGGGACTTTGTCCCACATAGGACACACATGGGGGGATTTTGTTCCCCTTATATAGTCTAATGGTTTACTATGTGTTAGTGAGTCAAGAGAGGAATGCCCCCTCGCGTGCGCACCGTCGCCGCCGTCCGTCCGGCTCGGCTCGTGACACGTGCGCGGTGTGGTGTTGGGGCGTATCTTTTTATGGGATGTTTTAACTATTTCCGATAATTATGGGCCAAAGAAGTTGCAGATTAATTTTCTGATATTCTAACGTAACTTCCTCCGATTTTAAACGTGTTTGAATAAGATTTGGTCAATTGATCTTATCAATTTGTTTTCAGCCGAAGAGAGATTTTAGGGATTGTGGAGTAAATGCTGAACGTGACTGTTGAGAATCCTTCTATAAAGGCTCCTCATCAGTTTCTTCTCTACATCATCCGAAATCTCTCTTCTCTGTTTTCAAAACTCAAATCCCGTAACTCTCTTGTTGTTCTGAGGTCTCCGTTCCCAACTCTTCTTACCGGAGTGCACCGGTTCGTAGAGTGTTGTGCTAACCTTGGGGGGCTGAACGCCGATCTCTGACGTGCACCGTTGTCAGGGCGTTTTTGCTTCCAAGCCAGTGGCTTACCAAGACACAGCGATTCGTCCCGTTACACATCAAATTGTTGGCGTACATTCGTCCCGCAGTGACCCGATTTATCTTACAAGACACAGCTGAATATAAGTAAAAACACTACTTAAGTGATATGGGTAGTATAGCAAAGGAAGAAATGGCCAGGATGATTGTAAGATGAATTAGTATATGCAGGTTTATATAAGATGGTTGAAAAAATGGACACGCAAGGCTGAGTTGCTGCTATCACAAAAAGAGAGCACAGGTTGTTACTTGTATTTTGAGAGATGGTAAAACTATCGAAATATGTAGCAAAAACAATATTACAGGTACTAGTATTTGTTATGTAATATGATTCCAAACAAAATTAGTAGTAAAGGTACTTAACAGTTTTGAAGAGCAGGATGTGTACAAAACTGATTTTAACAAACACATGTCCAACAATACATAATACAGTTTACATAATTGGTGGTTAGATATCCATTTCCTGGCAGAAGCAAAGACGTGTGAGATGAAACTCCCACAGAGATCATCAAAAAATTTCAAGCCATTTCTAGCAAACCTGGAACACAAAAGAAATGAACTGCAACAGTATTAGTAAGGAAGCATGTAAGAAGAGGAGATTTCACAAAGTTCATGAGGCATTGTAGTGCAATTTCTAAGAACAGTTTTCATTGTCACAAAGATAAAGGGGTCAAGAAAGTTTTCACTCACCCAAAGTGACCCACAATACACCCCCAGAGCCCAAAAAGAATGGGCAAAGTCAATCCAGTAAGGGTAGAGTAATATCAATGGATAAACAAGGGTGATAAAGTTAAGCATAAAATTAAATATAACAAAAGAGGAGCCATCACCAACCTGATTGCTAAATAACAAGGAAAAACAGATGAGATCAAAGAACCGACTTGAATCCACTGTCACAAATAAAGAGACAAAGCATGAGAGCACCTGGGGCCAGCAAAGCTGAATCGACAAGGAAGAGGGAGCCCAACGATGTCGGAAAAGAGGCGAAGACCAACAACAAGCCACCGACCTCCAGTACAAACCCACGAAGGGGCCAAAGTTCAGATCTCGACCCCAAGCAACAACGGAGAAAAGGATTGGCCTCCAAGCAAATGGCGAACCATGGACCACAGAAGCCAGGTCGAGGAGAAGGGTTAGAAAATGGGTCAAACGGATCAAAGTCGAGAAGAAAACCAAGCACAAGTCCACCCGAGGAGAATCGGGCAAGACAATCCAAGTCAACTCGTCATGTAAGGGGTAAGCATGGAAGATGAAGAGGAAGAGGAAGAGGAAGATCTCAATCCAAGAGGCGAAATCAGACCCCCAAATCAAGCAACGAGCATGAAGAAAGGCGGATCTTCTTGCACTGGAGGATTTGGAGGAATTAACATCTGTAGTATCATGCATCCGAAATATTTTAATTTGAAAAACAAGGTTTATGTGGGTGACATTTTGTTAATGATTATAATAATCTTCTATTGTTGTAACGAGAGATCGAACGAGAACAATATAGCAAGAACGACACATAGATTTACGTGGTTCGGTAACGGTGTGTTACCTACGTCCACGGGCAGAGAAACCGTATATTATTATAGAAGACGGAATTCGGAATACAGAGATCTAGGTATTTCGAGAGCTTATATAGTGACTCAAGAAACCCTAGTTACAATTATGGGCCGCAGGCCCAAAACGGAATGCAACAGGCCCACGAACAGAAAACATAGTGTATCGTGTGGCCTCCAAGCAAAGGGCGAACCATGGACCACAGAAGCCAGGTCGAGGAGAAGGGTTAGAAAATGGGTCAAACGGATCAAAGTTGAGAAGAAAACGAAGCACAAGTCCACCCGAGGAGAATCGGGCAAGACAATCCAAGTCAACTCGTCATGTAAGGGGTAAGCATGGAAGACGAAGAGGAAGAGGAAGAGGAAGATCTCAATCCAGGGGCGAAATCAAACCCCCAAACCAAGGAAGGAGCATGAAGAAAGGCCGATTTTCCTGCATTGGAGGATTTGGAGGAATTAACATTTGTAGTATCATGCATCTGAAATATTTTAATTTGAAAAACAAGGTTTAGGTGGGTGACATTTTGTTAATGATTATAATAATCTTCTATTGTTGTAACGAGAGATCGAACGAGAACAATAAAGCAAGAACGACACACAGATTTACGTGGTTCGGTAACGGTGTGTTACCTACGTCCAAGGGCAGAGAAACCGTATATTATTATGGAAGACGGAATTCGGATTACAGAGATCTAGGTATTTCGAGAGCTTATATAGTGACTCAAGAAACCCTAGTTACAATTATGGGCCGCAGGCCCAAAACGGAATGCAAGAGGCCCACGAACAGAAAACATAGTGTACCGTGCGGCCTCCAAGCAAAGGGCGAACCATGGACCACAGAAGCCAGGTCGAGGAGAAGGGTTAGAAAATGGGTCAAACGGATCAAAGTTGAGAACAAAACCAAGTACAAGTCCACCCGAGGAGAATCGGGCAAGACAATCCAAGTCAACTCGTCATGTAAGGGGTAGGCATGGAAGACGAAGAGGAAGAGGAAGAGGAAGAGGAAGATCTCAATCCAAGAGGCGAAATCAGACCCTTAAAACAAGCAAGGAGCATGAAGAAAGGCGGATTTTCCTGCATTGGAGGATTTGGAGGAATTAACATCTGTAGTATCATGCATCCGAAATATTTTAATTTGAAAAACAAGGTTTAGGTGGGTGACATTTTTTTAATGATTATAATAATCTTCTATTGTTGTAACGAGAGATCGACCGAGAACAATAAAGCAAGAACGACACACAGATTCACGTGGTTCGGTAACGGTGGGTTACCTACGTCCACGGGCAGAGAAACCGTATATTATTATGGAAGACGGAATTCGGAATACAGAGATCTAGGTATTTCGAGAGCTTATATAGTTACTCAAGAAACCCTAATTACAATTATGGGCCGCAGGCCCAAAACGGAATGCAACAGGCCCACGAACAGAAAACATAGTTTACCGTGCGGCCTCCAAGCAAAGGGCGAACCATAGACCACAGAAGCCAGGTCGAAGAGAAGGGTTAGAAAATGGGTCAAACGGATCAAAGTTGAGAAGAAAACCAAGCACAAGTCCACCCTAGGAGAATCGGGCAAGACAATCCAAGTCAACTCATCATGTAAGAGGTAAGCATGGAAGACGAAGAGGAAGAGGAAGAGGAAGATCTCAATCTAAGAGGCGAAAACAGACCCCCAAACCAAGCAAGGAGTATGAAGAAAGGCGGATTTTCCTACATTGGAGGATATGGAGAAATTAACATCTGTAGTATCATGCATCCGAAATATTTTAATTTGAAAAACAAGATTTAGGTGGGTGACATTATGTTAATGATTATAATAATCTTCTATTGTTGTAACGAGAGATCGAACGAGAACAATAAAGCAAGAACGACACATAGATTTACGTGGTTCGGTAACAGTGTGTTACCTACGTCCACGGGCAGAGAAACCGTATATTATTATGGAAGACAGAATTCGGAATACTGAGATCTAGCTATTTCGAGAGAATATATAGTGACTCAAGAAACCCTAGTTACAATTATGGGCCGCAGGCCCAAAACGGAATGCAACAGGCCCACGAACAGAAAACATAATGTACCGTGCGGCCTCCAAGCAAAGGGCGAACCATGGACCACAGAAGCCAGGTCGAGGAGAAGGGTTAGAAAATGGGTCAAACGGATCAAAGTTGAGAAGAAAACCAAGCACAAGTCCACCCGAGGAGAATCGGGCAAGACATTCCAAGTCAACTCGTCATGTAAGGGGTAAGCACGGAAGAAGAAGAGGAAGATGAAGAGGAAGATCTCAATCCAGGAGGCGAAATCAGACCCCCCAAACCAAGCAAGGAGCATGAAGAAAGGCGGATTTTTCATGCATTGGAGGATTTTTTTGGAGGAATTAACATCTGTAGTATCATGCATCCGAAATATTTTAATTTGAAAAACAAGGTTTAGGTGGGTGACATTTTGTTAATGATTATAGTAATCTTCTATTGTTGTAACGAGAGATCGAACGAGAACAAAAAAGTAAGAACGACACACAGATTTACGTGGTTCGGTAACGGTGTGTTACCTACGTCCACGGGCAGAGAAACCGTATATTATTATGGAAGACGGAATTCGGAATACAGAGATCTAGGTATTTCGAGAGCTTATATAGTGACTCAAGAAACCCTAATTACAATTATGGGCCGCAGGCCCAAAACGGAATGCAACAGGCCCACGAACAGAAAAAATAGTTTACCGTGCGGCCTCCAAGCAAAGGGCGAACCATAGACCACAGAAGCCAGGTCGAAGAGAAGGGTTAGAAAATGGGTCAAACGGATCAAAGTTGAGAAGAAAACCAAGCACAAGTCCACCCTAGGAGAATCGGGCAAGACAATCCAAGTCAACTCATCATGTAAGGGGTAAGCATGGAAGACGAAGAGGAAGAGGAAGAGGAAGATCTCAATCCAAGAGGCGAAATCAGACCCCCAAACCAAGCAAGGAGTATGAAGAAAGGCGGATTTTCCTGCATTGGAGGATATGGAGAAATTAACATCTGTAGTATCATGCATCCGAAATATTTTAATTTGAAAAACAAGATTTAGGTGGGTGACATTATGTTAATGATTATAATAATCTTCTATTGTTGTAACGAGAGATCGAACGAGAACAATAAAGCAAGAACGACACACAGATTTACGTGGTTCGGTAACGGTGTGTTACCTACGTCCACGGGCAGAGAAACCGTATATTATTATGGAAGACGGAATTTGGAATACAGAGATCTAGGTATTTCGAGAGCTTGAATAGTGATTCAAGAAACCCTAGTTACAATTTTGGGCCGCAGGCCCAAAACGGAATGAAACAGGCCCACGAACAGAAAACATAGTGTACCGTGCGGCCTCCAAGCAAAGGGCGAACCATGGACTACAGAAGCCAGGTCGAGGAGAAGGGTTAGAAAATGGGTCAAACGGATCAAAGTTGAGAAGAAAACCAAGTACAAGTCCACCCGAGGAGAATCGGGAAGACAATCCAAGTCAACTCGTCATGTAAGGGGTAAGCATGGAAGACGAAGAGGAAGAGGAAGAGGAAGATCTCAATCCAGGAGGCGAAATCAGACCCCCCAAACCAAGCAAGGAGCATGAAGAATGGCGGATTTTTCATGCATTGGAGGATTTTTTTGGAGGAATTAACATCTGTAGTATCATGCATCCGAAATATTTTAATTTGAAAAAAAAGGTTTAGTTGGTTGATATTTTGTTAATGATTATAATAATCTTCTATTGTTGTAACGAGAGATCGAACGAGAACAATAAAGCAAGAACGACACACAGATTTACGTGGTTCGGTAACGGTGTGTTACCTACGTCCATGGGGAGAGAAACCGTATATTATTATGGAAGACGGAATTCGGAATACAGACATCTAGGTATTTCGAGAGCTTATATAGTGACTCAAGAAACCCTAGTTACAATTATGGGCCGCAGGCCCAAAACGGAATGCAACAGGCCCACGAACAGAAAACATAGTGTACCGTGCGGCCTCCAAGCAAATGGCGAACCATGGACCACAGAAGCCATGTCGAGGAGAAGGGTTAGAAAATGGGTCAAATGGATCAAAGTTGAGAAGAAAACCAAGCACAAGTCCACCCGAGGAGAATCGGGCAAGACAATCCAAGTCAACTCGTCATGTAAGGGGTAATCATGGAAGACGAAGAGGAAGATGAAGAGGAAGATCTCAATCCAGGAGGCGAAATCAGACCCCCAAACCAAGCAAGGAGCATGAAGAAAGGCGGATTTTTCATGCATTGGAGGATTTTTTTGGTGGAATTAACATCTGTAGTATCATGCATCCGAAATATTTTAATTTGAAAAACAAGGTTTAGGTGGGTGACATTTTGTTAATGATTATAGTAATCTTCTATTGTTGTGACGAGAGATCGAACGAGAACAATAAAGCAAGAACGACACACAGATTTACGTGGTTCGGTAACGGTATGTTACGTACGTCCACGGGCAGAGAAACCGTATATTATTATGGAAGACGGAATTCGGAATAAAGAGATCTAGGTATTTCGAGAGCATATATAGTGACTCAAGAAACCCTAGTTACAATTATGGGCCGCAGGCCCAAAACGGAATGCAACAGGCCCACGAACAAAAAACATAGTGTATCGTGCGGCCTCCAAGCAAAGGGCGAACCATGGACCACAGAAGCCAGGTCGAGGAGAAGGGTTAGAAAATGGGTCATACAGATCAAAGTTGAGTAGAAAACCAAGCACAAGTCCACCCGAGGAAAATCGGGCAAGACAATCCAAGTCAACTCGTCATGTAAGGGGTAAGCATGGAAGACGAAGAGGAAGAGGAAGAGGAAGATCTCAATCCAGGAGGCGAAGTCAGACCCTTAAAACAAGCAAGGAGCATGAAGAAAGGCGGATTTTCCTACATTGGAGGATTTGGAGGAATTAACATCTGTAGTATCATGCATCCGAAATATTTTAATTTGAAAAACAAGGTTTAGGTGGGTGACATTTTGTTAATGATTATAATAATCTTTTATTGTTGTAACGAGAGATCGAACGAGAACAATAAAGCAAGAACGACACACAGATTTACGTGGTTCGGTAACGGTGTGTTACCTACGTCCACGGGCAGAGAAACCGTATATTATTATGGAAGACGGAATTCGGAATACAGAGATCTAGGTATTTCGAGAGCTTGAATAGTGATTCAAGAAACCCTAGTTACAATTTTGGGCCGCAGGCCCAAAACGGAATGAAACAGGCCCACAAACAGAAAACATAGTGTACCGTGCGGCCTCCAAGCAAAGGGCGAACCATGGACTACAGAAGCCAGGTCGAGGAGAAGGGTTAGAAAATGGGTCAAACGGATCAAAGTTGAGAAGAAAACCAAGCACAAGTCCACCCGAGGAGAATCGGGAAGACAATCCAAGTCAACTCGTCATGTAAGGGGTAAGCATGGAAGACGAAGAGGAAGAGGAAGAGGAAGATCTCAATCCAGGAGGCGAAATCAGACCCCTCAAACCAAGCAAGGAGCATGAAGAATGGCGGATTTTTCATGCATTGGAGGATTTTTTTGGAGGAATTAACATCTGTAGTATCATGCATCCGAAATATTTTAATTTGAAAAACAAGGTTTAGTTGGGTGACATTTTGTTAATGATTATAATAATCTTCTATTGTTGTAACGAGAGATCGAACGAGAACAATAAAGCAAGAACGACACACAGATTTACGTGGTTCGGTAACGGTGTGTTACCTACGTCCATGGGGAGAGAAACCGTATATTATTATGGAAGACGGAATTCAGAATACAGAGATCTAGGTATTTCGATAGCTTATACAGTGACTCAAGAAACCCTAGTTACAATTATGGGCCGCAGGCCCAAAACGGAATGCAACAGGCCCACGAACAGAAGACATAGTGTACCGTGCGGCCTCCAAGCAAAGGGCGAACCATTGACCACAGAAGCCAGGTCTAGGAGAAGGGTTAGGAAATGGGTCAAACGGATCAAAGTTGAGAAGAAAACCAAGCACAAGTCCACCCGAGGAGAATCGGGCTCGACAATCCAAGTCAACTCGTCATGTAAGGGGTAAGCATGGAAGACGAAGAGGAAGAGGAAGAGGAAGATCTCAATCCAGGAGGCGAAATCAGAGCCCCAAACCAAGCAAGGGGCATGAAGAAAGGCGGATTTTTCATGCATTGGAGGATTTTTTGGAGGAATTAACATCTGTAGTATCATGCATCCGAAATATTTTAATTTGAAAAACAAGGTTTAGGTGGGTGACATTTTGTTAATGATTATAATAATCTTCTATTGTTGTAATGAGAGATCGAACGAGAACAATAAAGCAAGAACGACACACAGATTTACGTGGTTCGGTAACGGTATGTTACCTACGTCCACGGGCAGACAAACCGTATATTATTATGGAAGACGGAATTCGGAATACAGAGATCTAGGTATTTCGAGAGCTTGAATAGTGATTCAAGAAACCCTAGTTACAATTATGGGCCGCAGGCCCAAAACGGAATGAAACAGGCCCACGAACAGAAAACATAGTGTACCGTGCGGCCTCCAAGCAAAGGGCGAACCATGGACTACAGAAGCCAGGTCGAGGAGAAGGGTTAGAAAATGGGTCAAACGGATCAAAGTTGAGAAGAAAACCAAGCACAAGTCCACCCGAGGAGAATCGGGCAAGACAATCCAAGTCAACTCGTCATGTAAGGGGTAAGCATGGAAGACGAAGAGGAAGAGGAAGAGGAAGATCTCAATCCAGGAGGCGAAATCAGACCCCCCAAACCAAGCAAGGAGCATGAAGAATCGCGGATTATTCATGCATTGGAGGATTTTTTTGGAGGAATTAACATCTGTAGTATCATGCATCCGAAATATTTTAATTTGAAAAACAAGGTTTAGTTGGGTGACATTTTGTTAATGATTATAATAATCTTCTATTGTTGTAACGAGAGATCGAACGAGAACAATAAAGCAAGAACGACACACAGATTTACGTGGTTCGGTAACGGTGTGTTACCTACGTCCATGGGGAGAGAAACCGTATATTATTATGGAAGACGGAATTCGGAATACAGAGATATAGGTATTTCGATAGCTTATACAGTGACTCAAGAAACCCTAGTTACAATTATGGGCTGCAGGCCCAAAACGGAATGCAACAGGCCCACGAACAGAAAACATAGTGTACCGTGCGGCCTCCAAGCAAAGGGCGAACCATGGACCACAGAAGCCAGGTCTAGGAGAAGGGTTAGGAAATGGGTCAAACGGATCAAAGTTGAGAAGAAAACCAAGCAAAAGTCCACCCGAGGAGAATCGGGCAAGACAATCCAAGTCAACTCGTCATGTAAGGGGTAAGCATGGAAGAGGAAGAGGAAGAGGAAGAGGAAGATCTCAATCCAGGAGGCGAAATCAGACCCCCAAACCAAGCAAAGGGCATGAAGAAAGGCGGATTTTTCATGCATTGGAGGATTTTTTTGGAGGAATTAACATCTGTAGTATCATGCATCCGAAATATTTTAATTTGAAAAACAAGGTTTAGGTGGGTGACATTTTGTTAATGATTATAGTAATCTTCTATTGTTGTAACGAGAGATCGAACGAGAACAATAAAGCAAGAACGACACACAGATTTACGTGGTTCGGTAACGGTGTGTTACCTACGTCCACGGGCAGAGAAACCGTATATTATTATGGAAGACGGAATTCGGAATACAGAGATCTAGGTATTTCGAGAGCTTGAATAGTGATTCAAGAAACCCTAGTTACAATTTTGGGCCGCAGGCCCAAAACGGAATGAAACAGGCCCACAAACAGAAAACATAGTGTACCGTGCGGCCTCCAAGCAAAGGGCGAACCATGGACTACAGAAGCCAGGTCGAGGAGAAGGGTTAGAAAATGGGTCAAACGGATCAAAGTTGAGAAGAAAACCAAGCACAAGTCCACCCGAGGAGAATCGGGAAGACAATCCAAGTCAACTCGTCATGTAAGGGGTAAGCATGGAAGACGAAGAGGAAGAGGAAGAGGAAGATCTCAATCCAGGAGGCGAAATCAGACCCCCCAAACCAAGCAAGGAGCATGAAGAATGGCGGATTTTTCATGCATTGGAGGATTTTTTTGGAGGAATTAACATCTGTAGTATCATGCATCCGAAATATTTTAATTTGAAAAACAAGGTTTAGTTGGGTGACATTTTGTTAATGATTATAATAATCTTCTATTGTTGTAACGAGAGATCGAACGAGAACAATAAAGCAAGAACGACACACAGATTTACGTGGTTCGGTAACGGTGTGTTACCTACGTCCATGGGGAGAGAAACCGTATATTATTATGGAAGACGGAATTCAGAATACAGAGATCTAGGTATTTCGATAGCTTATACAGTGACTCAAGAAACCCTAGTTACAATTATGGGCCGCAGGCCCAAAACGGAATGCAACAGGCCCACGAACAGAAGACATAGTGTACCGTGCGGCCTCCAAGCAAAGGGCGAACCATTGACCACAGAAGCCAGGTCTAGGAGAAGGGTTAGGAAATGGGTCAAACGGATCAAAGTTGAGAAGAAAACCAAGCACAAGTCCACCCGAGGAGAATCGGGCTCGACAATCCAAGTCAACTCGTCATGTAAGGGGTAAGCATGGAAGACGAAGAGGAAGAGGAAGAGGAAGATCTCAATCCAGGAGGCGAAATCAGAGCCCCAAACCAAGCAAGGGGCATGAAGAAAGGCGGATTTTTCATGCATTGGAGGATTTTTTGGAGGAATTAACATCTGTAGTATCATGCATCCGAAATATTTTAATTTGAAAAACAAGGTTTAGGTGGGTGACATTTTGTTAATGATTATAATAATCTTCTATTGTTGTAATGAGAGATCGAACGAGAACAATAAAGCAAGAACGACACACAGATTTACGTGGTTCGGTAACGGTATGTTACCTACGTCCACGGGCAGACAAACCGTATATTATTATGGAAGACGGAATTCGGAATACAGAGATCTAGGTATTTCGAGAGCTTGAATAGTGATTCAAGAAACCCTAGTTACAATTATGGGCCGCAGGCCCAAAACGGAATGAAACAGGCCCACGAACAGAAAACATAGTGTACCGTGCGGCCTCCAAGCAAAGGGCGAACCATGGACTACAGAAGCCAGGTCGAGGAGAAGGGTTAGAAAATGGGTCAAACGGATCAAAGTTGAGAAGAAAACCAAGCACAAGTCCACCCGAGGAGAATCGTGCAAGACAATCCAAGTCAACTCGTCATGTAAGGGGTAAGCATGGAAGACGAAGAGGAAGAGGAAGAGGAAGATCTCAATCCAGGAGGCGAAATCAGACCCCCCAAACCAAGCAAGGAGCATGAAGAATCGCGGATTATTCATGCATTGGAGGATTTTTTTGGAGGAATTAACATCTGTAGTATCATGCATCCGAAATATTTTAATTTGAAAAACAAGGTTTAGTTGGGTGACATTTTGTTAATGATTATAATAATCTTCTATTGTTGTAACGAGAGATCGAACGAGAACAATAAAGCAAGAACGACACACAGATTTACGTGGTTCGGTAACGGTGTGTTACCTACGTCCATGGGGAGAGAAACCGTATATTATTATGGAAGACGGAATTCGGAATACAGAGATATAGGTATTTCGATAGCTTATACAGTGACTCAAGAAACCCTAGTTACAATTATGGGCTGCAGGCCCAAAACGGAATGCAACAGGCCCACGAACAGAAAACATAGTGTACCGTGCGGCCTCCAAGCAAAGGGCGAACCATGGACCACAGAAGCCAGGTCTAGGAGAAGGGTTAGGAAATGGGTCAAACGGATCAAAGTTGAGAAGAAAACCAAGCAAAAGTCCACCCGAGGAGAATCGGGCAAGACAATCCAAGTCAACCCGTCATGTAAGGGGTAAGCATGGAAGAGGAAGAGGAAGAGGAAGAGGAAGATCTCAATCCAGGAGGCGAAATCAGACCCCCAAACCAAGCAAAGGGCATGAAGAAAGGCGGATTTTTCATGCATTGGAGGATTTTTTTGGAGGAATTAACATCTGTAGTATCATGCATCCGAAATATTTTAATTTGAAAAACAAGGTTTAGGTGGGTGACATTTTGTTAATGATTATAGTAATCTTCTATTGTTGTAACGAGAGATCGAACGAGAACAATAAAGCAAGAACGACACACAGATTTACGTGGTTCGGTAACGGTGTGTTACCTACGTCCACGGGCAGAGAAACCGTATATTATTATGGAAGACGGAATTCGGAATACAGAGATCTAGGTATTTCGAGAGCATATATAGTGACTCAAGAAACCCTTGTTACAATTATGGGCCGCAGGCCCAAAACGGAATGCAACAGGCCCACGAACAAAAAACATAGTGTATCGTGCGGCCTCCAAGCAAAGGGCGAACCATGGACCACAGAAGCCAGGTCGAGGAGAAGGGTTAGAAAATGGGTCAAACAGATCAAAGTTGAGTAGAAAACCAAGCACAAGTCCACCCGAGGAGAATCGGGCAAGACAATCCAAGTCAACTCGTCATGTAAGGGGTAAGCATGGAAGACGAAGAGGAAGAGGAAGAGGAAGATCTCAATCCAAGAGGCGAAATCAGACCCTTAAAACAAGCAAGGAGCATGAAGAAAGGCGGATTTTCCTACATTGGAGGATTTGGAGGAATTAACATCTGTAGTATCATGCATCCGAAATATTTTAATTTGAAAAACAAGGTTTAGGTGGGTGACATTTTGTTAATGATTATAATAATCTTTTATTGTTGTAACGAGAGATCGAACGAGAACAATAAAGCAAGAACGACACACAGATTTACGTGGTTCGGTAACGGTGTGTTACCTACGTCCACGGGCAGAGAAACCGTATATTATTATGGAAGACGGAATTCGGAATACAGAGATCTAGGTATTTCGAGAGCTTGATAGTGATTCAAGAAACCCTAGTTACAATTTTGGGCCGCAGGCCCAAAACGGAATGAAACAGGCCCACGAACAGAAAACATAGTGTACCGTGCGGCCTCCAAGCAAAGGGCGAACCATGGACTACAGAAGCCAGGTCGAGGAGAAGGGTTAGAAAATGGGTCAAACGGATCAAAGTTGAGAAGAAAACCAAGCACAAGTCCAGCCGAGGAGAATCGGGAAGACAATCCAAGTCAACTCGTCATGTAAGGGGTAAGCATGGAAGACGAAGAGGAAGAGGAAGAGGAAGATCTCAATCCAGGAGGCGAAATCAGACCCCGCAAACCAAGCAAGGAGCATGAAGAATGGCGGATTTTTCATGCATTGGAGGATTTTTTTGGAGGAATTAACATCTGTAGTATCATGCATCCGAAATATTTTAATTTGAAAAACAAGGTTTAGTTGGGTGACATTTTGTTAATGATTATAATAATCTTCTATTGTTGTAACGAGAGATCGAACGAGAACAATAAAGCAAGAACGACACACAGATTTACGTGGTTCGGTAACGGTGTGTTACCTACGTCCACGGGCAGAGAAACCGTATATTATTATGGAAGACGGAATTCGGAATGCAGAGATCTAGGTATTTCGAGAGGTTATATAGTGACTCAAGAAACCCTAGTTACAATTATGGGCCGCAGGCCCAAAACGGAATGCAACAGGCCCACAAACAGAAAACATAGTGTACGTGCGGCCTCCAAGCAAAGGGCGAACCATGGACCACGGAAGCCAGGTCGAGGAGAAGGGTTAGAAAATGGGTCAAACGGATCAAAGTTGAGAAGAAAACCAAGCACAAGTCCACCCGAGGAGAATCGGGCAAGACAATCCAAGTCAACTCGTCATGTAAGCGGTAAGCATGGAAGACGAAGAGGAAGAGGAAGAGGAAGAGGAAGAGGAAGATCTAGGAGGCGAAATCAGACCCCCAAACCAAGCAAGGAGCATGAAGAAAGGCGGATTTTTCATGCATTGGAGGATTTTTTCCGATGAATTAACATCTATAGTATCATGCATCCGAAATATTTTAATTTGAAAAACAAGGTTTAGGTGGGTGACATTTTTTTAATGATTATAATAATCTTCTATTTTTGTAACGAGAAATCGACCGAGAACAATAAAGCAAGAACGACACACAGATTTACGTGGTTCGGTAACGGTGTGTTACCTACGTCCACGGGCAGAGAAACCGTATATTATTATGGAAGACGGAATTCGGAATACAGAGATCTAGGTATTTCGAGAGCTTATATAGTGACTCAAGAAACCCTAGTTACTATTATGGGCCGCAGGCCTAAAACGGAATGCAACAGGCCCACGAACAGAAAACATAGTGTACCGTGCGGCCTCCAAGCAAAGGGCGAACCATGGACCACAGAAGCCAGGTCGAGGTGAAGGGTTAGAAAATGGGTCAAACGGATCAAAGTTGAGAAGAAAACCAAGCACAGGTCCACCCGAGGAGAATCGGGCAAGACAATCCAAGTCAACTCGTCATGTAAGGGGTAAGCATGGAAGACGAAGAGGAAGAGGAAGAGGAAGATCTCAATCCAGGAGGCGAAATCAGAACCCCAAACCAAGCAAGGAGCATGAAGAAAGGCGGATTTTTCATGCATTGGAGGATTTTTTTGGAGGAATAAAAATCTGTAGTATCATGCATCCGAAATATTTTAATTTGAAAAACAAGGTTTAGGTGGGTGACATTTTTTTAATGATTATAATAATCTTCTATTGTGGTAACGAGAAATCGACCGAGAACAATAAAGCAAGAACGACACACAGATTTACGTGGTTTGGTAACGGTGTGTTACCTACGTCCACGGGCAGAGAAACCGTATATTATTATGGAAGACGGAATTCGGAATACAGAGATCTAGGTATTTCGAGAGCTTATATAGTGACTCAAGAAACCCTAGTTACAATTATGGGCCGCAGGCCCAAAACGGAATGCAACAGGCCCAAGAACAGAAAACATAGTGTACGTGCGGCCTCCAAGCAAAGGGCGAACCATGGACCACAGAAGCCAGGTCGGGGAGAAGCGTTAGAAAATGGGTCAAACGGATCAAAGTTGAGAAGAAAACCAAGCACAAGTCCACCCGAGGAGAATCGGCCAAGACAATCCAAGTCAACTCGTCATGTAAGGGGTAAGCATAGAAGACGAAGAGGAAGAGGAAGAGGAAGAGGAAGAGGAAGATCTAGGAGGCGAAATCAGACCCCCAAACCAAGCAAGGAGCATGAAGAAAGGCGGATTTTTCATGCATTGGAGGATTTTTTTGGATGAATTAACATCTATAGTATCATGCATCCGAAATATTTTAATTTGAAAAACAAGGTTTAGGTGGGTGACATTTTGTTAATGATTATAATAATCCTCTATTGTTGTAACGAGAGATCGAACGAGATAAATAAAGCAATAACGACACACAGATTTACGTGGTTCGGTAACGGTGTGTTACCTACGTCCACGTGCAGAGAAACCGTGTATTATTATGGAAGACGGAATTCGGAATACAGAGATCTAGGTATTTCGAGAGCTTATATAGTGACTCAAGAAACCCTAGTTACAATTATGGGCCACAGGCCAAAAACGGAATGCAATAGGCCCAAGAACAGAGAACATAGTGTACCGTGCGGCCTCCAAGCAAAGGGCGAACCATGGACCACAGAAGCCAGGTCAAATAGAAGGGTTAGAAAATGGGTCAAACGGATCAAAGTTGAGAAGAAAACCAAGAACAAGTCCACCCGAGGAGAATCGGGCAAGACAATCCAAGTCAACTCGTCATGTAAGGGGTAAGCATGGAAGAGGAAGAGGAAGATCTCAATCCAGTAGGCGAAATCAGACCCCCAAACCAAGCAAGGAGCATGAAGAAAGGCGGATTTTGCTGTATTGGAGGATTTGGAGGAATTAACATCTGTAGTATAATGCATCCGAAATATTTTAATTTGAAAAACAAGGTTTAGGTGGGTGACATTTTGTTAATGATTATAATAACCTTCTATTGTTGTAATGAGAGATCGAACGAGAACAATAAAGCAAGAACGACATACAGATTTACGTGGTTCGGTAACAGTGTGTTACCTACGTACACGGGCAGAGAAACTGTATATTATTATGGAAGACGGAATTCGGAATACAGAGATCTAGGTCTTTCGAGAGCTTATATAGTGACTCAAGAAACCCTAGTCACTATTATGGGCCGCAGGCCCAAAACGGAATGAAACAGGCCCACGAACAGAAAACATAGTGTACCGTGCGGCCTCCAAGCAAAGGGCGAACCATGGACTACAGAAGCCAGGTCGAGGAGAAGGGTTAGAAAATGGGTCAAACGGGTCAAAGTTGAGAAGAAAACAAAGCACAAGTCCACCCGAGGAGAATCGGGCAAGACAATCCAAGTCAACTCGTCATGTAAGGGGTAAGCATGGAAGACGAAGAGGAAGAGGAAGAGGAAGATCTCAATCCAGGAGGCGAAATCAGACCCCCCAAACCAAGCAAGGAGCATGAAGAATCGCGGATTATTCATGCATTGGAGGATCTTTTTGGAGGAATTAACATCTGTAGTATCATGCATCCGAAATATTTTAATTTGAAAAACAAGGTTTAGTTGGGTGACATTTTGTTAATGATTATAATAGTCTTCTATTGTTGTAATGAGAGATCGAACGAGAACAATAAAGCAAGAACGACACACAGATTTACGTGGTTCGGTAACGGTGTGTTACCTACGTCCACGGGCAGAGAAACCGTATATTATTCTGGAAGACGGAATTCGGAATACAGAGATCTAGGTATTTCGAGAGCTTATATAGTGACTCAAGAAACCCTAGCTACAATTATGGGCCGCAGGCCCAAAACGGAATGCAACAGGCCCAAGAACAGAAAACATAGTGTACCGTGCGGCCTCCAAGCAAAGGGCGAACCATGGACCACATAAGCCGTGTCGAGGAGAAGGGTTAGAAAATGGGTCAAACGGATAAAAGTTGAGAAGAAAACCAAGCACAAGTCCACCCGAGGAGAATCGGGCAAGACAATCCAAGTCAACTCGTCATGTAAGGGGTAAGCATGGAAGAGGAAGAGGAAGATCTCAATCCAGTAGGCGAAATCAGACCCCCAAACCAAGCAAGGAGCATGAAGAAAGGCGGATTTTGTTGTATTGGAGGATTTGGAGGAATTAACATCTGTAGTATAATGCATCCGAAATATTTTAATTTGAAAAACAAGGTTTAGGTGGGTGACATTTTGTTAATGATTATAATAACCTTCTATTGTTGTAATGAGAGATCGAACGAGAACAATAAATCAAGAACGACATACAGATTTACGTGGTTCGGTAACAGTGTGTTACCTACGTACACGGGCAGAGAAACTGTATATTATTATGGAATACGGAATTCGGAATACAGAGATCTAGGTCTTTCGAGAGCTTATATAGTGACTCAAGAAACCCTAGTTACTATTATGGGCCGCAGGCCCAAAACGGAATGAAACAGGCCCACGAACAGAAAACATAGTGTACCGTGCGGCCTCCAAGCAAAGGGCGAACCATGGACTACAGAAGCCAGGTCGAGGAGAAGGGTTAGAAAATGGGTCAAACGGATCAAAGTTGAGAAGAAAACCAAGCACAAGTCCACCCGAGGAGAATCGGGCAAGACAATCCAAGTCAACTCGTCATGTAAGGGGTAAGCATGGAAGACGAAGAGGAAGAGGAAGAGGAAGATCTCAATCCAGGAGGCGAAATCAGACCCCCCAAACCAAGCAAGGAGCATGAAGAATCGCGGATTATTCATGCATTGGAGGATTTTTTTGGAGGAATTAACATCTGTAGTATCATGCATCCGAAATATTTTAATTTGAAAAACAAGGTTTAGGTGGGTGACATTTTGTTAATGATTATAATAATCTTCTATTGCTGTAACGAGAGATCGAACGAGAACAATAAAGCAAGAACGACACACAGATTTACGTGGTTCGGTAACGGTGTGTTACCTACGTCCACGGGCAGAGAAACCGTATATTATTATGGAAGACGGAATTCGGAATACAGAGATCTAGGTATTTCGAGAGCTTATATAGTGACTCAAGAAACCCTAGTTACAATTATGGGCCGCAGGCCCAAAACGGAATGCAACAGGCCCACGAACAGAAAACATAGTGTACCGTGCGGCCTCCAAGCAAAGGGCGAACCATGGACCACAGAAGCCAGGTCGAGGAGAAGGGTTAGAAAATGGGTCAAACGGATCAAAGTTGAGAAGAAAACCAAGCACAAGTCCACCCGAGGAGAATCGGGAAGACAATCCAAGTCAACTCGTCATGTAAGGGGTAAGCATGGAAGACGAAGAGGAAGAGGAAGAGGAAGATCTCAATCCAGGAGGCGAAATCAGACCCCCCAAACCAAGCAAGGAGCATGAAGAATGGCGGATTATTCATGCATTGGAGGATTTTTTTGGAGGAATTAACATCTGTAGTATCATGCATCCGAAATATTTTAATTTGAAAAACAAGGTTTAGTTGGGTGACATTTTGTTAATGATTATAATAATCTTCTATTGTTGTAACGAGAGATCGAACGAGAACAATAAAGCAAGAATGACACACAGATTTACGTGGTTCGGTAACGGTGTGTTACCTACGTCCATGGGGAGAGAAACCGTATATTATTATGGAAGACGGAATTAGGAATACATAGATCTAGGTATTTCGAGAGCTTATATAGTGGCTCAAGAAACCCTAGTTACAATTATGGGCCGCAGGCCCAAAACGGAATACAACAGGCCCACGAACAGAAAACATAGTGTACCGTGCGGCCTCAAAGCAAAGGGCGAACCATGGACCACAGAAGCCAGGTCGAGGAGAAGGGTTAGAAAATCGGTCAAACGGATCAAAGTTGAGAAGAAAACCAAGCAAAAGTCCACCCGAGGAGAATCGGGCAAGACAATCCAAGTCAACTCGTCATGTAAGCGGTAAGCATGGAAGACGAAGAGGAAGAGGAAGAGGAAGGTCTCAATCCAGGAGGCGAAATCAGACCCCCAAACCAAGCAAGGAGCATGAAGAAAGGCGGATTTTCCTACATTGTAGGATTTGGAGGAATTAACATCTGTAGTATCATGCATCCGAAATATTTTAATTTTAAAAACAAGGTTTAGGTGGGTAACATTTTGTTTATGATTATAATAATCTTCTATTGTTGTTACGAGAGATCGAACGAGAACAATAAAGCAAGAACGACACACAGATTTACGTGGTTCGGTAACGGTGTGTTACCTACGTCCACGGGCAGAGAAACCGTATATTATTATGGAAGACGGAATTCGGAATACAGAGATCTAGGTATTTCGAGAGCTTATATAGTGACTCAAGAAACCCTAGTTACAATTATGGGCCGCTGGCCCAAAACGGAATGCAACAGGCCCACGAACAGAAAACATAGTGTACCGTGCGGCCTCCAAGCGAAGGGCGAACCATGGACCACAGAAGCCAGGTCCAGGAGAAGGGTTAGAAAATGGGTCAAACGGATCAAAGTTGAGAAGAAAACCAAGCACAAGTCCACCCGAGGAGAATCGGGCAAGACAATCCAAGTCAACTCGTCATGTAAGGGGTAAGCATGGAAGACGAAGAGGAAGAGGAAGAGGAAGGTCTCAATCCAGGAGGCGGAATCAAACCCCCAAACCAAGCAAGGAGCATGAAGAAAGGCGGATTTTCCTACATTGTAGGATTTGGAGGAATTAACATCTGTAGTATCATGCATCCGAAATATTTTAATTTGAAAAACAAGGTTTAGGTGGGTAACATTTTGTTTATGATTATAATAATCTTCTATTGTTGTTACGAGAGATCGAACGAGAACAATAAAGCAAGAACGACACACAGATTTACGTGGTTCGGTAACGGTGTGTTACCTACGTCCACGGGCAGAGAAACCGTATATTATTATGGAAGACGGAATTCGGAATACATAAATCTAGGTATTTCGAGAGCTTATATAGTGGCTCAAGAAACCCTAGTTACAATTATGGGCCGCAGGCCCAAAACGGAATGCAACAGGCCCACGAACAGAAAACATAGTGTACCGTGCGGCCTCAAAGCAAAGGGCGAACCATGGACCACAGAAGCCAGGTCGAGGAGAAGGGTTAGAAAATCGGTCAAACGGATCAAAGTTGAGAAGAAAACCAAGCAAAAGTCCACCCGAGGAGAATCGGGCAAGACAATCCAAGTCAACTCGTTATGTAAGCGGTAAGCATGGAAGACGAAGAGGAAGAGGAAGAGGAAGGTCTCAATCCAGGAGACGAAATCAGACCCCCAAACCAAGCAAGGAGCATGAAGTAAGGCGGATTTTCCTGCATTGGTGGATTTGGAGGAATTAACATCTGTAGTATCATGCATCCGAAATATTTTAATTTGAAAAACAAGGTTTAGGTGGGTGACATTTTGTTAATGATTATAATAATCTTCTATTGTTGTAACACGAGATCGAACGAGAACAATAAAACAAGAACGACACACAGATTTACGTGGTTCGGTAATGGTGTGTTACCTACGTTCACGAGCAGAGAAACCGGATATTATTATGGAAGACTGAATTCGGAATACAGAGATCTAGGTATTTTGAGAGCTTATATAGTGACTCAAGAAACCCTAGTTACAATTATGGGCCGCAGGCACAAAACGGAATGCAACAGGCCCACGAATAGAAATCATAGTGTACCGTGCGGCTTCCAAGCAAAGGGCGAACTATGGACCATAGAAGCCAGGTCGAGGAGAAGGGTTAGAAAATCGGTCAAACGGATCAAAGTTGAGAAGAAAACCGAGCACAAGTCCACCCGAGGAGAATCGGGCAAGACAATCCAAGTCAACTCGTCATGTAAGGGGTAAGCATGGAAGACGAAGAGGAAGAGGAAGATCTCAATCCAGGAGGCGAAATCAGACCCCCAAACAGAGCAAGGAGCATGAAGAAAGGCGGATTTTCCTACATTTGAGGATTTGGAGGAATTAACATCTGTAGTATCATGCATCCGAAATATTTTAATTTGAAAAACAAGGTTTAGGTTGGTGACATTTTGTTAATGATTAAAATAATCTTCTATTATTGTAACGAGAGATCGAACGAGAATAATAAAGCAAAAACGACACACAGATTTACGTGGTTCGGTAACAGTGTGTTACCTACATCCACGGGCAGAGAAACCGTATATTATTATGGAAGACGGAATTCGGAATACAGAGATCTAGGTATTTCGAGAGCTTATATAATGACTCAAGAAACCCTAGTTACAATTATGGGCCGCAGGCCCAAAACGGAATGCAACAGGCCCACGAACAGAAAACATAGTGTACCGTGCGGCCTCCATGCAAAGGGCGAACCATGGACCACAGAAGCCAGGTCGAGGAGAAGGGTTAGAAAATGGGTCAAACGGATCAAAGTTGAGAAGAAAACGAAGCACAAGTCCACCTGAGGAGAATCGGGCAAGACAATCCAAGTCAACTCGTCATGTAAGGGGTAAGCATGGAAGACGAAGAGGAAGAGGAAGAGGAAGAGGAAGATCTCAATCCAGGAGGAGAAATCAGACCCCCAAACAGAGCAAGGAGCATGAAGAAAGGCGGATTTTCCTGCATTGGAGGATTTGGAGGAATTAACATCTGTAGTATCATGCATCCGAAATATTTTAATTTGAAAAACAAGGTTTAGGTGGATGACATTTTGTTAATGATTATAATAATCTTCTATTGTTGTAACGAGAGATCGAACGAGAACAATAGAGCAAGAACGACACACAGATTTACGTGGTTCGATAACGGTGTGTTACCTACGTCCACGGGCAGAGAAACCGTATATTATTATGGAAGACGGAATTCGGAATACAGAGATCTAGGTATTTCGAGAGCTTATATAGTGACTCAAGAAACCCTAGTTACAATTATGGGCCGCAAGCCCAAAACGGAATGCAACAGGCCCACGAACAGAAAACATAGTGTACCGTGCGGCCTCCAAGCAAAGGGCGAACCATGAACCACAGAAGCCAGGTCGAGGAGAAGGGTTAGAAAATGGGTCAAACGGATCAAAGTTGAGAAGAAAACGAAGCACAAGTCCATCCGAGGAGAATCGGGCAAGACAATCCAAGTCAACTCGTCATGTAAGCGGTAAGCATGGAAGACGAAGAGGAAGAGGAAGAGGAAGATCTCAATCCAGGAGGCGAAATCAGACCCCCAAACCAAGCAAGGAGCATGAAGAAAGGCGGATTTTCCTGCATTGGAGGATTTGGAGGAATTAACATCTGTAGTATCATGCATCCGAAATATTTTAATTTGAAAAACAAGGTTTAGGTGGGTGACATTTTGTTAATGATTATAATAATCTTCTATTGTTGTTACGAGAGATCGAACGAGAACAATAAAGCAGAACGACACACAGATTTACGTGGTTCGGTAACGATGTGTTACCTACGTCCACGGGCAGGGAAACCGTATATTATTATGGAAGACAGAATTCGGAATACAGAGATCTAGGTATTTCGAGAGCTTATATAGTGACTCAAGAAACCCAAGTTACAATTATGGGCCGCAGGCCGAAAACGGAATGCAACTGGCCCACGAACAGAAAACATAGTGTACCGTGCGGCCTCCAAGCAAAGGGCGAACTATGGACCACAGAAGCCAGGTCGAGGAGAAGGGTTAGAAAATGGGTCAAACGGATCAAAGTTGAGAAGAAAACCAAGCACAAGTCCACCCGAGGAGAATCGGGCAAGACAATCCAAGTCAACTCGTCATGTAAGGGGTAAGCTTGGTAGACGAAGAGGAAGAGGAAGATCTCAATCCAGGAGGCGAAATCAGACCCCAAACCAAGCAAGGAGCATGAAGAAAGGCGGATTTTCCTTCATTGGAGGATTTGGAGGAATTAACATCTGTAGTATCATGCATCCGAAATATTTTAATTTGAAAAACAAGGTTTAGGTGTGTGAGATTTTGTTAATGGTTATAATAATCTTCTATTGTTGTAACGAGAGATCGAACGAGATCAATAAAGCAAAAACGACACACAGATTTACGTGGTTCGGTAACGGTGTGTTACCTACATCCACGGGCAGAGAAACCAAGCACAAGTCCACCCGAGGAGAATCGGGCAAGACAATCCAAGTCAACTCGTCATGTAAGCGGTAAGCATGGAAGACGAAGAGGAAGAGGAAGAGGAAGAGGAAGATCTCAATCCAGGAGGCGAAATCAGACCCCCAAACCAAGCAAGGAGCATGAAGAAAGGCGGATTTTCCTTCATTGGAGGATTTGGAGGAATTAACATCTGTAGTATCATACATCCGAAATATTTTAATTTGAAAAACAAGGTTTAGATGGGTGACATTTTGTTAATGATTATAATAATCTTCTATTGTTGTAAGGAGAGATCGAACGAGAAAGATAAAGCAAGAACGACACACAGATTTACGTGGTTCGGTAACGGTGTGTTACCTACGTCCACGGGCAGAGAAACCGTATATTATTATGGAAGACGGAATTCGGAATACAGAGATCTAGGTATTTCGGTAGCTAATATAGTGACTCAAGAAACCCTAGTTACAATTATGGGCCGCAGGCCCAAAACGGAATGCAACAGGCCCACGAACAGAAAACATAGTACTGTACCGTGCGGCCTCCAAGCAAAGGGCGAACCATGGACCACAGAAGCCAGGTCGAGGAGAAGGGTTAGAAAATGGGTCAAACGGATCAAAGTTGAGAAGAAAACGAAGCACAAGTCCACCCGAGGAGAATCGGGCAAGACAATCCAAGTCAACTCGTCATGTAAGCGGTAAGCATGGAAGACGAAGAGGACGAGGAAGAGGAAGATCTCAATCCAGGAGGCGAAATCAGACCCCCAAACCAAGCAAGGAGCATGAAGAAAGGCGGATTTTCCTGCATTGGAGGATTGTAGGAATTAACATCTGTAGTATCATGCATCCGAAATATTTTAATTTGAAAAACAAGGTTTAGGTGGGTGACATTTTGTTAATGATTATAATAATCTTCTATTGTTGTTACGAGAGATCGAACGAGAACAATAAAGCAAGAACGACACACAGATTTACGTGGTTTCGTAACGGTGTGTTACCTACGTCCACGGGCAGAGAAACCGTATATTATTATGGAAGACAGAATTCGGAATACAGAGATCTAGGTATTTCGAGAGCTTATATAGTGACTCAAGAAACCCTAGTTACAATTATGGGCCGCAGGCCCAAAACGGAATGCAACAGATCCACGAACAGAAAACATAGTGTACCGTGCGGCCTCCAAGCAAAGGGCGAACCATGGACCACAGAAGCCAGGTCGAGGTGAAGGGTTAGAAAATGGGTCAAACGTATCAAAGTTGAGAAGAAAACCAAGCACAAGTCCACCCGAGGAGAATCGGGCAAGACAATCCAAGTCAACTCGTCATGTAAGCGGTAAGCATGGAAGACGAAGAGGAAGAGGAAGAGGAAGATCTCAATCCAAGAGGCGAAATCAGACCCCCAAACCAAACAAGGAGCATGAAGAAAGGCGGATTTTCCTGCATTCGAGGATTTGGAGGAATTAACATCTGTAGTATCATGCATCCGAAATATTTTAATTTGAAAAACAAGGTTTAGGTGGGTGACATTTTGTTAATGATTATAATAATCTTCTATTGTTGTTACGAGAGATCGAACGAGAACAATAAAGCAAGAACGACACACAGATTTACGTGGTTCGGTAACGGTGTGTTACCTACGTCCACGGGCAGAGAAACCGTATATTATTATGGAAGACAGAATTCGGAATACAGAGATCTAGGTATTTCGAGAGCTTATATAGTGACTCAAGAAACCCTAGTTACAATTATGGGCCGCAGGCCCAAAACGGAATGCAACAGGCCCACGAACAGAAAACATAGTGTACCGTGCGGCCTCCAAGCAAAGGGCGAACCATGGACCACAGAAGCCAGGTCGAGGAGAAGGGTTAGAAAATGGGTCAAACGGATCAAAGTTGAGAAGAAAACCAAGCACAAGTCCACCCGAGGAGAATCGGGCAAGACAATCCAAGTCAACTCGTCATGTAAGGGGTAAGCATGGTAGACGAAGAGGAAGAGGAAGATCTCAATCCAGGAGGCGAAATCAGACCCCCAAACCAAGCAAGGAGCATGAAGAAAGGCGGATTTTCCTTCATTCGAGGATTTGGAGGAATTAACATCTGTAGTATCATACATCCGAAATATTTTAATTTGAAAAACAAGGTTTAGATGGGTGACATTTTGTTAATGATTATAATAATCTTCTATTGTTGTAAGGAGAGATCGAACGAGAAAGATAATGCAAGAACGACACACAGATTTACGTGGTTCGGTAACGGTGTGTTACCTACGTCCACGGGCAGAGAAACCGTATATTATTATGGAAGACGGAATTCGGAATACAGAGATCTAGGTATTTCGAGAGCTAATATAGTGACTCAAGAAACCCTAGTTACAATTATGGGCCGCAGGCCCAAAACGGAATGCAACAGGCCCACGAACAGAAAACATAGTACTGTACCGTGCGGCCTCCAAGCAAAGGGCGAACCATGGACCACAGAAGCCAGGTCGAGGAGAAGGGTTAGAAAATGGGTCAAACGTATCAAAGTTGAGAAGAAAACCAAACACAAGTCCACCCGAGGAGAATCGGGCAAGACAATCCAAGTCAACTCGTCATGTAAGCGGTAAGCATGGAAGACGAAGAGGAAGAGGAAGAGGAAGATCTCAATCCAAGAGGCGAAATCAGACCCCCAAACCAAACAAGGAGCATGAAGAAAGGCGGATTTTCCTGCATTGGAGGATTTGGAGGAATTAACATCTGTAGTATCATGCATCCGAAATATTTTAATTTGAAAAACAAGGTTTAGGTGGGTGACATTTTGTTAATGATTATAATAATCTTCTATTGTTGTTACGAGAGATCGAACGAGAACAATAAAGCAAGAACGACACACAGATTTACGTGGTTCGGTAACGGTGTGTTACCTACGTCCACGGGCAGAGAAACCGTATATTATTATTGAAGACAGAATTCGGAATACAGAGATCTAGGTATTTCGAGAGCTTATATAGTGACTCAAGAAACCCTAGTTACCATTATGGGCCGCAGGCCCAAAACGGAATGCAACAGGCCCACGAACAGAAAACATAGTGTACGTGCGGCCTCCAAGCAAAGGGCGAACCATGGACCACGGAAGCCAGGTCGAGGAGAAGGGTTAGAAAATGGGTCAAACGGATCAAAGTTGAGAAGAAAACCAAGCACAAGTCCACCCGAGGAGAATCGGGCAAGACAATCCAAGTCAACTCGTCATGTAAGGGGTAAGCATGGTAGACGAAGAGGAAGAGGAAGATCTCAATCCAGGAGGCGAAATCAGACCCCCAAACCAAGCAAGGAGCATGAAGAAAGGCGGATTTTCCTTCATTGGAGGATTTGGAGGAATTAACATCTGTAGTATCATACATCCGAAATATTTTAATTTGAAAAACAAGGTTTAGATGGGTGACATTTTGTTAATGATTATAATAATCTTCTATTGTTGTAAGGAGAGATCGAACGAGAAAGATAAAGCAAGAACGACACACAGATTTACGTGGTTCGGTAACGGTGTGTTACCTACGTCCACGGGCAGAGAAACCGTATATTATTATGGAAGACGGAATTCGGAATACAGAGATCTAGGTATTTCGAGAGCTAATATAGTGACTCAAGAAACCCTAGTTACAATTATGGGCCGCAGGCCCAAAACGGAATGCAACAGGCCCACGAACAGAAAACATAGTACTGTACCGTGCGGCCTCCAAGCAAAGGGCGAACCATGGACCACAGAAGCCAGGTCGAGGAGAAGGGTTAGAAAATGGGTCAAACGGATCAAAGTTGAGAAGAAAACAAAGCACAAGTCCACCTGAGGAGAATCGGGCAAGACATTCCAAGTCAACTCGTCATGTAAGGGGTAAGCATGGAAGACGAAGAGCAAGAGGAAGAGGAAGATCTCAATCCAGGAGGCGAAATCAGACCCCTAAACCAAGCAAGGAGCATGAAGAAAGGCGGATTTTCCTGCATTGGAGGATTTGGAGGAATTAACATCTGTAGTATCATGCATCCGATATATTTTAATTTGAAAAACAAGGTTTAGGTGGGTGACATTTTGTTAATGGTTATAATAATCTTCTATTGTTGTAACGAGAGATCGAACGAGAACAATAAAGCAAGAACGACACACAGATTTACGTGGTTCGGTAACGGTGTGTTACCTACGTCCACGGGCAGAGAAACCGTATATTATTATGGAAGACGGAATTCGGAATACAGAGATCTAGGTATTTCGAGAGCTTATATAGTGACTCAAGAAACCCTAGTTACAATTATGGGTCGCAGGCCCAAAACGGAATGCAATAGGCCCACGAACAGAAAACATAGTGTACCGTGCGGCCTCCAAGCAAAGGGCGAACCATGGACCACAGAAGCCAGGTCGAGGAGAAGGGTTAGAAAATGGATCAAACGGATCAAAGTTGAGAAGAAAACGAAGCACAAGTCCACCCGAGGAGAATTGGGCAAGACAATCCAAGTCAACTCGTCATGTAAGCGGTAAGCATGGAAGACGAAGAGGAAGAGGAAGAGGAAGATCTCAATCCAGGAGGCAAAATCAGACCCCCAAACCAAGCAAGGAGCATGAAGAAAGGCGGATTTTCCTGCATTGGCGGATTTGGAGGAATTAACATCTGTAGTATCATGCATCCGAAATATTTTAATTTGAAAAACAAGGTTTAGGTGGGTGACATTTTGTTAATGATTATAATAATCTTCTATTGTTGTAACGAGAGATCGAACGAGATCAATAAAGCAAGAACGACACACAGATTTACGTGGTTCGGTAACGGTGTGTTACCTACGTCCACGGGCAGAGAAACCGTATATTATTATGGAAGACGGAATTCGGAATACAAAGATCTAGGTATTTCGAGAGCTTATATAGTGACTCAAGAAACCCTAGTTACAATTATGGGTCGCAGGCCCAAAATGGAATGCAACAGGCCCACGAACAGAAAACATAGTGTACCGTGCGGCCTCCAAGCAAAGGGCGAACCATGGACCACAGAAGCCAGGTCGAGGAGAAGGGTTAGAAAATCGGTCAAACGGATCAAAGTTGAGAAGAAAACCAAGCAAAAGTCCACCCGAGGAGAATCGGGCAAGACAATCCAAGTCAACTCGTCATGTAAGGGGTAAGCATGGTAGACGAAGAGGAAGAGGAAGATCTCAATCCAGGAGGCGAAATCAGACCCCCAAACCAAGCAAGGAGCATGAAGAAAGGCGGATTTTCCTGCATTGGAGGATTTGTAGGAATTAACATCTGTAGTATCATGCATCCGAAATATTTTAATTTGAAAAACAAGGTTTAGGTGGGTGACATTTTGTTAATGATTATAATAATCTTCTATTGTTGTAACGAGAGATCGAACGAGAACAATAAAGCAAGAACGACACACAGATTTACGTGGTTCGGTAACGGTGTGTTACCTACGTCCACGGGCAGAGAAACCGTATATTATTATGGAAGACGGAATTCGGAATACAGAGATCTAGGTATTTCGAGAGCTTATATAGTGACTCAAGAAACCCTAGTTACAATTATGGGTCGCAGGCCCAAAACGGAATGCAATAGGCCCACGAACAGAAAACATAGTGTACCGTGCGGCCTCCAAGCAAAGGGCGAACCATGGACCACAGAAGCCAGGTCGAGGAGAAGGGTTAGAAAATGGATCAAACGGATCAAAGTTGAGAAGAAAACGAAGCACAAGTCCACCCGAGGAGAATTGGGCAAGACAATCCAAGTCAACTCGTCATGTAAGCGGTAAGCATGGAAGACGAAGAGGAAGAGGAAGAGGAAGATCTCAATCCAGGAGGCAAAATCAGACCCCCAAACCAAGCAAGGAGCATGAAGAAAGGCGGATTTTCCTGCATTGGCGGATTTGGAGGAATTAACATCTGTAGTATCATGCATCCGAAATATTTTAATTTGAAAAACAAGGTTTAGGTGGGTGACATTTTGTTAATGATTATAATAATCTTCTATTGTTGTAACGAGAGATCGAACGAGATCAATAAAGCAAGAACGACACACAGATTTACGTGGTTCGGTAACGGTGTGTTACCTACGTCCACGGGCAGAGAAACCGTATATTATTATGGAAGACGGAATTCGGAATACAAAGATCTAGGTATTTCGAGAGCTTATATAGTGACTCAAGAAACCCTAGTTACAATTATGGGTCGCAGGCCCAAAATGGAATGCAACAGGCCCACGAACAGAAAACATAGTGTACCGTGCGGCCTCCAAGCAAAGGGCGAACCATGGACCACAGAAGCCAGGTCGAGGAGAAGGGTTAGAAAGTGGGTCAAACGGATCAAAGTTGAGAAGAAAACCAAGCACAAGTCCACCTGAGGAGAATCGGGCAACACAATCCAAGTCAACTCGTCATGTAAGGGGTAAGCATGGAAGACGAAGAGGAAGAGGAAGATCTCAATCCAGGAGGCGAAATCAGACCCCTAAACCAAGCAAGGAGCATGAAGAAAGGCGGATTTTCCTGCATTGGAGGATTTGGAGGAATTAACATCTGTAGTATCATGCATCCGAAATATTTTAATTTGAAGAACAAGGTTTAGGTGGGTGACATTTTGTTAATAATTATAATAATCTTCTATTGTTGTAACGAGAGATCGAACGAGAACAATAAAGCAAGAACGACACACAGATTTACGTGGTTCGGTAACGGTGTGTTACCTACGTCCTCGGGCAGAGAAACCATATATTATTATGGAAGACGGAATTCGGAATACAGAGATCTAGGTATTTCGAGAGCTTATATAGTGACTCAAGAAACCCAAGTTACAATTATGGGCCGCAGGCCCAAAACGGAATGCAACAGGCCCACGAACAGAAAACATAGTGTACCGTGCGGCCTCCAAGCAAAGGGCGAACCATGGACCACAGAAGCCAGGTCGAGGAGAAGGGTTAGAAAATGGGTCAAACGGATCAAAGTTGAGAAGAAAACCAAGCACAAGTCCACCTGAGGAGAATCGGGCAAGACATTCCAAGTCAACTCGTCATGTAAGGGGTAAGCATGGAAGACGAAGAGCAAGAGGAAGAGGAAGATCTCAATCCAGGAGGCGAAATCAGACCCCTAAACCAAGCAAGGAGCATGAAGAAAGGCGGATTTTCCTGCATTGGAGGATTTGGAGGAATTAACATCTGTAGTATCATGCATCCGAAATATTTTAATTTGAAAAACAAGGTTTAGGTGGGTGACATTTTGTTAATGGTTATAATAATCATCTATTGTTGTAACGAGAGATCGAACGAGAACAATAAAGCAAGAACGACACACAGATTTACGTGGTTCGGTAACGGTGTGTTACCTACGTCCACGGGCTGAGAAACCGTATATTATTATGGAAGACGGAATTCGGAATACAGAGATCTAGGTATTTCGAGAGCTTATATAGTGACTCAAGAAACCCTAGTTACAATTATGGGTCGCAGGCCCAAAACGGAACGCAACAGGCCCACGAACAGAAAACATAGTGTACCGTGCGGCCTCCAAGCAAAGGGCGAACCATGGACCACCGAAGCCAGGTCGAGAAGAAGGGTTGAAATGGGTCAAACGGATCAAAGTTGAGAAGAAAACCAAGCACAAGTCCACCTGAGGAGAATCGGGCAAGACAATCCAAGTCAACTCGTCATGTAAGGGGTAAGCATGGAAGACGAAGAGGAAGAGGAAGAGGAAGATCTCAATCCAGGAGGCGAAATCAGACCCCCAAACCAAGCAAGGAGCATGAAGAAAGGCGGATTTTCCTGCATTGGAGGATTTGGAGGAATTAACATTTGTAGTATCATGCATCCGAAATATTTTAATTTGAAAAACAAGGTTTAGGTGGGTGACATTTTGTTAATGGTTATAATAATCTTCTATTGTTGTAACGAGAGATCGAACGAGAACAATAAAGCAAGAACGACACACAGATTTACGTGGTTCGGTAACGGTGTGTTATCTACGTCCACGGGCAGAGAAACCGTATATTATTATGGAAGACGGAATTCGGAATACAGAGATCTAGGTATTTCGAGAGCTTATATAGTGAATCAAGAAACCCTAGTTACAATTATGGGCCGCAGGCCCAAAACGGAATGCTACAGGCCCACGAACAGAAAACATAGTGTACCGTGCGGCCTCCAAGAAAAGGGCGAACCATGGACCACAGAAGCCAGGTCGAGGAGAAGGGTTAGAAAATGGGTCAAACGGATCAAAGTTGAGAAGAAAACCAAGCACAAGTCCACTCGAGGAGAATCGGGCAAGACAGTCCAAGTCAACTCGTCATGTAAGGGGTAAGCATGGAAGACGAAGAGGAAGAGGAAGATCTCAATCCAGGAGGCTGACTCGGGCAAAGTCGTTGTTCGCTTATCAAAAATAAATCCCAAACATGCAAACAAAGTATAGTAGGCAAGCAAGGGGTCGAACCCAAAGGAATCAGTTTCTATTCAGATTTTAGTGGTTTTCATGCATGTAAACAAAAGGGGGTTTTGAAAGTCGGTTTCAATCAAAGGTTATCAAGTAGAGTTCATCAAATCAATTCCACTTTATTAATCCGTTGATCATGAATTCATCCACCTCTTTATATGCCTAGGTCAATTCCAATCCCAATCATTAGCAATCGCGAGTCTACGGTCCAAGCAATTCTATAACCCTAGGCAAGGACGCTTAACCTAGAATTAGCATAGAGCACAGGGATAATAGGAAATCAAATCATGCAATCAAGCTACGAGTCTCATGCACAATTTAACCATTGAATACTCTTCCCTAAACTAGTCCACGGTCCTAGAATAGAGTTGTTTCGAGAAATAGGAAAGATGCATAGACAACAACCAATCCTAAATCAAATGATAGATCTAAGTCAATCAAACAAGTTGATCAGGCTCATAAAATCAAACATAGATCATGGGATGAAGCACAAGAGCTTCCTTGATTGAATAAACTCAAGAGGAGAGTTAGTTCTCCATTACAAAGAAAACTCTAATCTTTATTGAAAGACAAATGATTGACAAGTAAGTTGTATCCTAAAAACCTAGAAAGGTTCCCCTTATATAGCCCCAAGGATCAACCTTTTCGGACTAAATAAGATAGGAAACCGAAAGATAAGAAAGGAAACAAGATAGAAACGGTGAAATCTCGTCCGCGTGAAAGTCGGTCGCACCGCGACCGCGGCATCACAACCGCGCCCGCGGCGGTCTTCTTCGGTCAAGGGCTAAGTCGGCTTCTACCGCGACCGCGCCACAGACAGCACGACCGCGGCCTTCATAGGTCTTCATGGCTCGCTCCTTCACGCCACCGCGCCCGCGTCCTAGACAACGCGATATCCATGCAGTGGCGAAACTTCGTCTTTAAGCTCTTTAACTCTTGATTTTTCATACTTTGTGTCTTCGGTCTTCATATTACAATAACGCTCAAAACTAACCTAAACACTCTCTAAATCATCTTAAAATACAAGAGTTATCCTATACAAAATAGCCTGAATCAGAGGCGAAATCAGACCCCCAAACCAAGCAAGGAGCATGAAGAAAGGCGGATTTTCCTGCATTGGAGGCTTTGGAGGAATTAACATCTGTAGTATCATGCATCCGAAATATTTTAATTTGAAAAACAAGGTTTAGGTGGGTGACATTTTGTTAATGATTATAATAAGCTTCTATTGTTGTAACGAGAGATCGAACGAGAATAATAAAGCAAAAACGACACACAGATTTACGTGGTTCGGTAACGGTGTGTTACCTGCGTCCACGGGCAGAAAAATCGTATATTATTATGGAAGACGGAATTCGGAATACAGAGATCTAGGTATTTCGAGACCTTATATAGTGACTCAAGAAACCTTAGTTACAATTATGGGCCGCAGACCCAAAACGGAATGCAACAGGCCCACGAACAAAAAACATAGTATACCGTGTGGCCTCCAAGCAAAGGGCGAACCATGGACCACAGAAGCCAGGTCGAGGAGAAGGGTTAGAAAATGGGTCAAACGGATCAAAGTTGAGAAGAAAACCAAGCACAAGTCCACCCGAGGAGAATCGGGCAAGACAATCCAAGTCATATTATTATATCTTCATTTTTGTTTATCATTTCATAGCATAATAAAGTATTATATATATATATCATATATGAGAGAGTTATTTAGTATTTACTATCTAAAAATTCTTAAAGTTTACTATCATGAAAAAATATGTACTAACATTTTTTAGGATATATTGAAATCCATTTCTCATTCAACTAAATAATTATTATTGCATAACTGTTTTTTTATCTTTAAGAAATTATTAAGGTCTTTTTATAATTACAAAAAGAAGAAGACTAGAAGAGTAGCTCCAAATAAATAATATTTTTAAAATAGTTGGCCTTAAATTGAGCAGAATGTTACCGTAGCTTATAACAGTCGAAGTGTTTTTCACGTCCGCCCCCCTAGTCAGTGGATCCTGGATCTGCCACTAAAGTTGCGGTTCTTTCTTCATCGCCGTCTTCTACGCTCGAATCCGGGCTCGTGTGCTTGTGAAATAGGGATTTGACTTTTATTTAACTTTTTTTTTCATTCATAATTCAAACGACAAAAAACTGTACTTTTTTCAACTCTAAAATGACTAAATCCGAACCTGACCGACCCAACTCAATTGACAAGTCTAGACGTCAAGCTCAATTGACAAGTCGATCAAGACGTCAAATAACATTTAAATATACCCAAGCAGGGCTCGGGCACTTACATTAGCTGTGTCTAATGGACAGAAATACATCCTTGGATATAAAAGTAACTTAGGAAAATCGTCTTTCTTCCTAACAAAGCAAAAAATTCAAGGCAAATTAAGGACCACTGAATACATTATACTATGAGATGTTAGCACTCTTAGTCTCTTACATATATTGTCTAATTGACAAAAATAGATTATTGGATATCATTCGCTCCAGCCAAAAGTAGTCTTACATAGTAGTCTTTCTTCCCAAAGCAAAAGGCCTTGGCTGAATCCACCGGCAGCAGTGTGCTTGGGCACCCGATGGAACAATGGAGTTCCGGTGCTGCAGGGCGGAACTCAACATACAAAGGTAGCTCCGGCTTCCCAAGCCAGAAGGACGTATGGATTTCATTCACAAGGGAATAGGACGGTGTGAATACACGAAGAGGATAGTGTGAACACAATTATTATAATACTTGTTACTCCCTCCGTCTTATAATATTTGTCCATTTTTCCATTTCAATTGTCTCAATAAGTTTGTCCATTTTTCAAACTTTCCATTTATATTATATATTTGTTTTACCATATTACCCTTATTCAATCTCATATATCACTCTTATTATCCAACTTTTCCATTGCTTTTTATCATTTTTTTGTATAAAATCACAAAACTACCCTCATCCAATCTTATATATTATCTAACTTTTTATCTCTATAAAATTACAAAATTACTTAATTAATTATAATATATTACTCTAATTATTCAAATTTAATTAAATACGTCTTAATTATACTATATGAACAAACAATTTGAGACGGAGGAAGTAAATAATTAGATTTAGGTATAAAAAATTTATTAGATTAAGAATTATTGTAATTTAGTATTTAGCTATAAAAATAATTTAGAGGCATAATGGGACTACGTGGTATTCATTATACAAACCCATATTGTCGAGTGACCCTCCAAGGCAGGTACGCTCTTGGATGTCTTTGTACCTAATCACACCGTATATTATTGTCAAGTCAAATGCGTTCTTACCATATAATATTGATAATTATAATACGCCTAAATGTTATATATAAACCTAAAACGAGCTCTTAAATATTTACAAATCGGCCTAATACATATACGGCTCCCTGACCTTTTACAAAATGGTCATTTTAATACCTCACCTTTGAGTTTTACCTATTGAATACCTGAACCATACACATTGTGACCAATTAAACACCTCTTACGATGACATGTAAAAATTAAGCACCACGTAAGCGCCACATATGCGCCACATGTAAACCTAATATTCACTATATTTTCTCTTGAATAAAAAAAATTTAAAACATAAAAAATTTGTTTTTTATGTTTAAAATTTTTAAATTTTTAAATTTTTAAATTTGTTTAGAAATTTTTAAAATTTGTAAATTTGTTTAAAAATTTTTAAAATTTGTAAAATTGTTTAATTTTTTTTATTAATTTTAAAACATTTTTAAATCTTAGAATTTTCAGAATTTTAAATTTTTTATAAAGTTATAAAGTTTTAAATTTTGTTTAAATAATTTTAAAATTTTAACATTTTTTAAAATTTAAAAAAAAATTAAAATTGAACATTTTTTAAAGTTTTATTTATTTTTAAACATTTCTTAAATTTTAAAAATAAATAAAAAATTTAAAACTTTTAAATTTTTTTTTAAAAGTGTTTATGTGGTGTACATGTGGCGCTTACGTGCGCTTAATTTTTATATGTCATCAATAAAAGGTGTTTAATAGGTCACAATGTGTATAGTTCAGGTATTCAATAGGTAAAACTCAAAGGTGAGGTATTAAAGTGATCATTTTGTAAAAGGTTAGGGAGCCGCATATGTATTAAGCCTTTACAAATCACATATAGAATTAAGTTATTTTATGTTTTTTCTATATTGAATTTAAGATACCTATTGCTTGTTTCTCTAAAATTCTAAATTATTTGTTAAAACTAAATAATATATTATAATAATTCGTAAACCAACTAATTATATTTTTTTGCCTAAATCTAATTCATTAACAACTACTCTATATTATAATAGTTGTATTCCCAATTGATTAATTATATTTTTAGTTGCTTATAGAAGTGGAGTCCACCGTAAGTAGAATTGATTAATCAAGTTGTGCATGGGTTGCTTATGGAAGTGGAGTGCACCCATAGAAGGCTTCCGACTTGGGAAGCCGGAGCTCCCTCCTAATGTATAGTTCCGTTCTGCCGTCCTGGAACTCCGCTATCCCATCGATAGCACCAATCAAGTTGCTGTTGGTTGAATCAGCATTAGCCAAGCAAAAAAGTAAAGTGCAAATTAAGGACCGTTGACTGCATCATGCTACAAGACATTAGCTTCTTGATTACTTTTTGCCAGTTTTTTTGACCTTAGTAGTAGGATGAATAAATAATAGGCTATTACTAGAATACCCTTGTAATTCTAGAATGCTCTTTTGTAAGGACTTTTGTCCATCTCTGTACACCTTGCGTGCTATATAGCACCTTCTCCTGTAAAGCTACTCAATGTAAATGAATCACTAGTACTTTCACACGTTAATACTTGTCTCTCTCTATGGTATCACAGCTACAGGGCAAACACCCACTCAACCTTCTTTTTCTCTGAAATCCCAAAATTCAAAAAAAAACCTAACTTTGTTTTCTTCTTCATCCAGCTGCCATGGCTGTTGCTCTACCAAACCAAAGTCTACCCCCTTTTTCCTCCTTTATAACAGTTAAGCTTTCTCAGACAAATTTCCCGCTCTGGCGAGCTCAAGTTTCGCCTTACCTCAGAGCTCACAACCTCTATCGATTTGTTGATGGCAGTTTTCCATGCCCTCCTCCCACAGAAGCTGACGTCCCCAACCCTTCTTTTGACGATTGGCAGGCTAAGAACAACCTAGTTATGACCATTCTCACCTCTTCCCTCACGGAAAATGTTCTCTCCCAGGTCATTGATTGCTCCACTGCCTCTGAAATATGGAAAAACCTTCATGATCTCTTTTCCGCTCGATCGAGTGCTCAAATTGTCCAAACCCGTCTCTAACTTGCTTCCTTGAAGAAAGGCTCCGACTCTGTTTTCGATTACTTCAACAAGGCTCGAAACCTCTCCTCCATGCTCAGTGCTGCTGGCCAAACTCTGTCTGATCCGGAGCTCATCACTTATATTCTTGTCGGGTTGCCTACTGAGTACGACTCCATTGTCACGTCTATCTCTACCCAACCATTCTTACCCGACCCTCACCAAGTTCTCTCTTTTCTTCTCAACCATGAGTCCCGTCTAAACCACCAGACCAAGAACCTCGCCGCCAACATTGGAGCAAACCACACCAGTTGTGAGGCCAACGCCACTAGCAGAGGCAGGGGAACTAACAATGGTCGTGGAAACAGAGGCGGTTTTAGCAGAGGCAGGGGAACCGTCCGCAGCCATTACAATCGTCAAGGCAACACTCCTACCGGCGACCATTCCCGGGCACCAAACACCTTCACCGGTGCTCCTGACCAGAGGCCCATCTGCCAGGTCTGTAACAAGCCAGGTCATGTGGCTCTATAGTGTTGGCACTGTTTCGATCAAGCTTATCAAGCCCCTGCCCCGACGTCCTTCCAAGCCCATGCTACGTCGGCATCCTCGACCTCCTGGTTCCCAGACACGGCGGCTACTCACCACTTTCACTTCTGATCTAAGCAACCTTCGTCTCGACTCACACAGTTACAATGGCACTGACACAATTTCCCTTGGCGATGGTTCTCAACTCCCGATTCATCACCACGGTTCCGCCTCCCTCTTTTCTAATCATCGTCTTTTCACCCTTCAAAATCTTCTCCATGCTCCTCTTTTAAACAAAAATCTTTTATCAGTTCATTGGTTTTGTGCTGACAATGATGTATTCTTCGAATTTCACAAAAACTTCTTTGTTGTCAAGGATTTACAGACTCATGCTGAAACAAGCAAATATGGGAATGGTTTTCTGTGTGTATTATCCTCACGGGAGTCCAGTACATCAGCAAATTAGCAATCTCAAAGATTTGATCTTGTAAAGATTGTTTCTATCTAAATACAACTGAATATTGCTTATACAAATTCTATCCAAATATAAGAATAGCCTCTAATACCCCCCCTCAAGTTGGAGCATATGGATCATGAATGCCCAACTTGGAACGTAAGAGATGAAATTGTGACCTCCCAAGAGCATTAGTAAAGATGTCGGCAGGTTGTTGATTGGTAGAGATGTGATGTGTGGCAATCGTACCGTTAACAACCAAATCCCGAACAAAATGACAATCAACTTCAATGTGTTTTGTCCGTTCATGAAACACAGGGTTAAATGCAATATGAATGGCAACCTGACTATCACAAGACAAAGGTATGGATGCAGACTGAGAGACACCAAGAGATCGGAGTAAGGACTTGAGCCATATAATCTCTCCACACACAGAGGCCATCGAACGGTATTCCGCTTCAGCAGACGAGCGAGATACAATGACCTGTTTTTTAGTCTTCCAGGAAACCGGAGATTGGCCCAAAGTAACAAAGTAGCCAGTGATCGATCTTCGAGTTAATGGACATGAAGCCCAATCGGAACCACAATATGCATGAAGGCGAAGATCACTTGTGCTCGAGACAAATAATCCGAGACCCGGCTGCCCCTTCAAATAGCGAACAACACGAAGAGCCGCCTGCCAGTGGGCTTCCTTTGGCTGCTGCATAAATTGAGATAATATATGAATAGAATAGGAGAGCTCAGGTCTTGTGATGGTGAGGTAGATGAGCCTGCCGATCAGCATGCGATATTGCTCAGGAGAAGAAAAATCAGGCCCTCCAGCCGTGGCAAACTGGTGATGAGAATCCATGGGAAAGTCACTCGGTTTAGCACCAAGTAATCCCGTTTCAGCTATGATTTCGAGGGCATATTTCTGTTGGGACAGCAGAATACCATCGGGACTATGAGCAATTTCAAGGCCGAGAAAGTACTTCAGTGCACCAAGATCTTTCGTGTGAAAGCATGTGTGCAGATACGCTTTAAAAGCAGAGATAGCGGAAGTGTTGTTGCCTGCAATAATTAGATCATCAACGTAAATGAGTACGTGAAGAACTGTATCATGCCGAGTAAGTGAGAATAAGGAGTAATCAGCCTTACTTTGTTGGAAACCTAAGGTACGAAGAGCAGTAGCAAGCTTCGCGAACAAGTTACGTGGTGCCTGACGCAAACCGTAGAGTGATTTTTGTAGTTTACAGACATAGCCAGGAGGAATATCATTGTAGCCAGGTGGTGGCCGCATATAGACATCCTCATCAAGATCCCCGTGAAGAAAAGCATTGTGTACATCCATTTGATGGAGTTCCCAGTTTCGAATAGATGCTACAGAGAGAAAGACCCGAACGGTACCCATTTTAGCAACCGGTGCAAAGGTCTTTGTAAAGTCGATGCCCTCAACTTGTCGATTTCCAAGAACAACAAGCCGTGCTTTGTAGCGATCAATAGCACCAGTAGATGTGTACTTAATTCGAAAGACCCACTTGCAACCGATCGCTTTCTTCTCGGGAGGAAGAGGCGAAGCGGTCCAAGTGCGGTTTTGCTCCAATGCCGACAATTCTTCTTGCATGGCAAGGCGCCAATTATCATGTTGAGCAGCCTCATGATACGAGGTAGGCTCGGTGTCAGCAGTAATGGCTGCAAGGAAATTCACATGGTGAGGAGAAAAATTAGTACACAAGAGGGAATTTTGAATCGGGTATTGAGTACCTAAGGACGGTGATGATGTTGATGGAGTGGGAGCTGGAGGTGGGGTATCATGTGATCGTAAAGTGTGGCATACAAAAGCTCGTAGAAGAACCGATGGTTGCCTAATACGTGAGCTGTGGCGAGTCGGAACAGGAGATTGTGCCATTGAATCTGGCGAATCAGGGTCAGATTCAGAGCTGTACGACGAGGCTGCAGACTCAAGACTCCCCCTAACTTCAGGCGGCATGAAGGGGCTGCCGGAAGCAAATGGGACGTCGTCAAAGATGGTTGGAGATCAAGCAATGAGAGAACCATTCGGCGCATTAGAGTTGGATGAAGTAGCCGAAGAGGGTTGCCAGGGAAAGATGTCCTCAAAGAAAACAACATCCCTAGAGATAAAAAATTTCTTGTCTTCAAGATCAAATAATTTCCAACCCCTTTTTCCTGTTGGATAGCCCACAAAGACGCACTTCTTGCTACGCGGTGCAAATTTGTCCTGGCTACGTGGAATTTTGGATGCAAAAGATAGACATCCGAAAACCTTGAGATAAGAGTAGTTGGGTTCATTGCCATATAAGAGTTCAAATGGAGTTTTCAGCTGTAATACATGCGTTGGTGTACGATTGATCAAATAGCATGCCGTAAGAATGCACTCGCCCCAGAAATCAATCAGCAAGTTGGCTTGGAACCGAAGCGCACGAGCAACATTAAGTAGATGACGATGCTTGCGCTCGGCTTTACCGTTTTGCTGTGGAGTGTAGACACATGTGGTCTCAAATAAGATTCCCTGTTGAGCAAAATAATTTTGAAGACAAAGAAACTCAATGCCATTATCAGAGTGGAAACGTTGAACTTTGCGTCGGAACTGAGTTTGAACCATTGCGCAAAAGTTTTGTATTAGTTGAGCAACCTCAGATTTCTGAGCCATAAGAAGAACCCATGTGGCACGGGAGAAGTCATCAATAATAGTCAAAAAATAGGAGGCACCTGTAGTGGACGGAACACTATAAGGCCCCCATACGTCGCAATGGACCAATTGAAACAAAGTATCAGCTTTATTAGAACTCCCACGAGTCTGCTTAGCTTGAAAGCAAATGTCACAAGGCAAAGACTGATTTGTCTTACTAACAACGGAGCCTAAAGCGGAAATTAAAGCTAAAACTGAGGAAGACGGATGCCCAAATCGGCGATGCCAAAGGCTTGTCGTGGAAGATGTCATGCCTACAGAGACCGAACAAACACCCGGAATTGATCGAAAACCATGCAGCCAATATACCCCACTCCATTGCTCACCGACTCCAATCACCGTCCTCATACTTGGTTCCTGTATGACACACAAATTGGCCGTGAGTGTTACAGAGTAGCGTAATTCAGCAGTGAGTTTAGCCAGAGAAAGCAAATTGTAGTCAAGAGCAGGAATGAGCAAAACATGCTTAACAGACAATGAATCTGCTAATAACAGAGTGCCTTCCTCAAGAGCAGAAGTATAAGTCTGGTTAGGCAATTTAATGGAAATAGGAGATATAGAGATAAGGTCCTAGAGTAGTGTCCGATCACCGATCATGTGATACGATGCACCACTGTCGAGGATCCAAGAAGAGAATTTACCGCCTGTGGGATTTGACTTAGCATTTACTGAATTGAACAAGTCAACTAAAGATTGCCATTGATCCTTGGTGAGATTGAGAGCGGAACAATCCAGAGATGCTGGCTGAGAGGAACCTTGAGATACATCATTACGCTGGACAGAGTTAGCTTGGCCCAAGTGTCCACGACCATGCCCATGACCAGCACCAGGCCCTTTTCCACCATCAGACTTAGACCCGGAATCACCACGACCTTGGCCATTAGACTCGCCACGACCCTGGCCTGATGAGCTATTCCCGGAGGAGAAGTGATTTGAATTTCGGTCTCGGTTGCGTGTGAAATAGTCTTCTGGATAGCCGATGAGCTTATAGCACTTAGAGACATCGTGGTTGTTCAAGCCGCAGTGTGTGCAAAGAGGCTTAGAGCGTTGATCGCCCGATTTAGACTGAGCTGCAAACGCCATAGCATCAGGATTGGCATCACGAGTGCGAACAACAGACCCGCGACTCTCTTCTTGAGTGACTAGGGCATAGACTTGATTCAGATTCGGAAGGGGATCTCGAGCAAGAATATTAGAACGAATGTTGCCATAGACATCGTCATCGAGTCCCATGAGGAATTGATGAATCCGCTCTTCTTCCCGCCGCTGAAGTAAAGCCGATGAAGCAATACAAGTGCAGGATGTTGGTGGAACGTAGATGTCGAGATCGTCCCAGAGCTTCTTCAACTTGCCATAATAAGCAGAGATCACTTGACCTTGTTGGTGACATTGTGCAATCTCAGAGCGAACTTGAAAGATCTGTGGCCCGTTTTCGACCGAGAATCGTTGTTTCAAGTCATCCCAAAGAAGCCGAACATTTTCGCCATACGTAATAGAGGAGCGTAAAGTCGGATCAATGGACTGCATAATCCAGCCAATGAGCATGGAATTGACGATGTACCAATCTTCTTCATCAATAGAATCAGCAACTGGTTTGAGGATTCAGCTAGTTAAAAATCCCATCTTGCGTTTGGCCCGAAAAGCATTTTTCATAGCCGTTGCCCATTCTTGATAGTTCTCGCCCTTCAAAACAACCGGACAAATAGAGAGACCCGGATGGTCCGAAGGATGTATATAATAGTCAGAGGACAGATCGAGCATGAGTCGCTTAGGGGGCTGAGATTGATTCTGCTGTAAGACAGATGGAGACGCTGGATTCAAGGTTTCAGTGTCTAATTCGGAATGTGCCATTGCAAAGAGATGAGCAGAGGCCCGAGATCAGAAAAAAAAATGTGAATGAAGGTATGCGAGAAGAAAAGCTTGTGCAGCGGAAACGAAAGAGGTCTTCGGAAAGTGCTCCGATACCATGAAACAAGCAAATATGGGAATGGTTTTCTGTGTGTATTATCCTCACGGGAGTCTAGTATATATACATCAGCAGATTAGCAATCTCAAAGATTTGATCTTGTAAAGATTGTTTCTATCTAAATACAACTGAATATTGCTTATACAAATTCTATCCAAATATAAGAATAGCCTCTAATAGAGCTTCTTCGAGGACCCGTTAGCGCTGGGATGTACGAGTTGCCGGCCGCCGTTGTCTCCTCACCGGAATCCCCTCCTCAGCTAAACCTAACACACGCCGTCAGTTCCTCTCTTTGGCATAATCGCACAGGCCACCCCTCAATCAAAGTAATCTCCCAATTAGCCCAATACTTACCTAGCTTTCCACAAAAAGGCCCATCAGGCCCAACCCAATGTCAATCTTGTTCTTGGGCAAAGACACATGCTTTACCTCACCCGCCCACTATTAGGAGATCTGACAAACCCTTTCAACTTTTGTTTATGGATGTATGGGGACCCGCTCATCACATTTCCTTGAGAGGGAACAAATATTATCTAGATGATTTTTCAAAATTCTTATGGTTGTTTCCCTTTAATTCCAAAAACGTTGTTTCCAACATTGTCATATAATTTATCACATTTACTACCAAATTCTTTTCCACTAAAATTTCCCACATTCAAATGGATGGGGGACCGAATTCAAACCCTTGCATCCCTTTCTCCAACAAAATGGCATCAATCTTCGCCTCTCATGTCCCTACTCCCATTAACAAAATGAAAACATTGAAACACGTCATAGACGCATTGTTGATACCGGCCTAACTCTTCTCAAGCATGCCTCCCTACCCCTCACCTATTGGGACTACGCCTTTGAGACCGCCACTTATCTCATAAATCGTCTTCCCACACCTTCTCTCAATCATCAAAGTCCGTTTGAAGCTCTCTTTCATACCACACCCGACTACACCTTTCTCTGTGTTTTCGGTTGCCTTTGTTTTCCAAACCTCCGCCCGTACAATAACCACAAACTCTCCTTTCGCTCTCATCCCACCATTTTTATTGGCTATGCTCCTAATCATAAGGGCTATTTATGCCTTGATTGGGTTCATAATCGCACCTACACTTCTCGGGATGTCGTCTTTCATGAAGACACCTTTCCCTTTGCCACCCTCAATCCCCCTCTTTTGCCCACTCCATCTCCCGAAGCTTAACTCCCATTTTTTCCCACCTTAATTCAAGCCCAGCCCAATACTCCAAGTAGCCCACTTCCCCTTCTTTCACTAATTCCCCTCCACCACAATCTCAAGACCCATCTCCTATTGACCCTACTAATCCACCCAACTCCATTTCTTGTACAGATCCACGTGATTCCCCCTCGTCTATTGATAACCCAATTTCTGATCCTCCGCCACCTGCTCCTCTAAATTCCCATTCAATGCAAACCCGTTCCAAAAACTCCATTGTCAAAAACCTTGTCCGAACCGACGGCACGGTTCCTTGGCCGTCTCCTTCCCCAACCTGCAACTCCACCTCCACCATTCCAGACGAGCCCCTCTCCTTCACTGAGGCCAATAAATATCCAGAGTGGCGGGAAGCCATGAACTCCGAGTTTCAAGCTCTCCTCACCACCAATACATGAACACTTGTTCCCTCTCCTCAAACAAACATCCTTGGCGTCAAATGGGTGTTTAAAACAAAACGGCGAGCCGACGGTTCCATTGAACGTCGTAAAGCCCGTTTAGTTGCCAAAGGCTTCAACCAAATCTATGGCCTTGATTATGATGAAACCTTTAGCCCCGTTGCAAAACCATCCACCATTCGATTACTCCTCTCATTGGCGGCGATGCATCGGTGGACCACCCGACAACTCGACATCCAAAACGCGTTTCTTCATGGGTCCTTGACGGAAGACGTCTTTGTCTCGCAGCCTCCAGGTTTCTCTCATCCCTCTTATCCAAATCATGTTTGCAAGCTTAATCGCTCACATTGCGGTCTTAAACAAGCACCCCGTGCTTGGTTTTCTAGGCTCAGTGACACTCTGATTTCCATGGGTTTTTCCTCTTCCGATGCAGATACCTCTCTTTTTACCTATCGCCAAGGCTCTGTTCTTGCCTTTGTTCTTGTGTATGTCGATGATTTGCTTCTCTTTTCTAGTTCTGTGCAAACCTCTGATGAGTTTGTCTCTACTCTCTCCAAGTATTTTCCAGTGAAGGATCTTGGCCACATTAGCTATTTTCTGGGGATTGAAACAATCCGTACTGATGCCCTATCTCAGTCCGTCCAAAGACATTAGAGATCTACTTAATCGGGCTGGCATGGAACACTCAAAGGTTGTGGCGACTCCGATGGTCACTGACTTCATCAATCAACCCTCTCTCTCCAGCTTCCCTGATCATACTCTTTATCGCAGTGTTGTTGGCGGGTTACAATACTTGTCGTTTACTCGCCCCGACATCTCTTTTGCGGTGAATTGTGTGTGTCAAGCTATGCACAATCCTGATGAGAAGCATTGGACTGCCGTAAAACGCATTCTCCGGTACTTGAATCATACTGCAGACTTGAAATTTTTTATCTCTGCCTCACCGAGCCCCTCTCTCTCTGCCTACTCCGACGCCGATTGGGCCGGAGACTCTAGTGACCGACGCTCCACCAGCGCTTACTGCGTTTTCCATGGCGCCAACCTCATCTCATGGAGCTCAAAGAAACAAGATACTGCTGCCCGCTCCTCCACCGAAGCAGAGTATCGGGCCCTAGCTCTTGCAACGTGTGAGACCATTTGGATCCAATCATTGCTCGCTCAGCTTCGTATTCCACTGCTCGAGCCTCCAACCTTGTGGTGTGATAATATGAGTGCCACATACCTTGCAGTCAATCCCGTCCTCCATCACAAAATCAAACACTTGGGACTCGACTATCACTTTCTCAGAGAACGGGTCAAAAACAAAAGCCTGCGTGTCGCCTTTGTCTCCTCCAAAGATCAAATTGCGGATGCTTTAACAAAACCTCTGCCCACTGCTCGCTTTGTTCTGCTGCGATCCAAACTTGGCCTTGCTACGCTTGAATCGAGGGGGATAGTAGGATGAATAAATAATAGGCTATTACTAGAATACCCTTGTAATTCTAGAATGCTCTTTTGTAAGGACTTTTGTCCATCTCTGTACACCTTGCGTGCTATATAGCACCTTCTCCTGTAAAGCTACTCAATGTAAATGAATCACTAGTCCTTTCACACGTTAATACTTGTCCCTCTCTACTTGGCGCTATAAAAGTGTTCAAACAATATCCACATATCTCATAACAGGCAAATTAAGCCTTCTATCAAATTAGCATCTTTCAGTCTTGATGATTGTATTCTGACACACTTCCATATGACAGCTAATGATCCAAAGACTGAAACATCAGGCGACAGAAATTTACCATAGACAACAGTTTCATAGAAATGAGTAAGATGCAAATCAAACCTTGGGGTCAGCCCTAGTAGCAAATGGCAATCCAGTGACAATCACAGCTCTGCCAGCATGATCGCTAAAATCTAATCCTTCACTGACCTGGTAAACAATGGAAGGAACAATGTACTTGTATAGACCTGAAGAGCTGTGAATTTTATCAAGGAATCGGAATACATATAATCTTGATTTTTGAGCCACAGAACAGAGAAAATGTTAATATAGCTTTTACATAGCAGTGATTGGAGACTAGAATGAACAGCCTCAAGGATGGAAGAGACTAGAGAAATTTGCTATCTCTTGTAAAAAAAATTGGCTTTTGATTTTCCGATAGTTATTAGCTAGTAATGGAAGGCTTTAAATAAATTCTGTTTATCTATATATCTACAATTTATAGAGTACGTCTGTACCTTGCCACGGTACACAGCGAAAAATATTGCTCCAGAGGTAGAACTATCGTTCAGCTTTGACATATAATCCTGAAATTAATCTTTAGCAGTCAGATTATCCACATGGACAACTTTTTTTAAAGACCAGTAAATTGACATCTAAGATAGGCTGCTCACATCAATTGATTCAGAGAAAAGTGAAGATCAGGAAGTTTATGTTTGCACATTCTTTCCCAGACTGTGCTTGAACTGGCTGAATTTATATGAACCTGCAGGGAATAAAAATACTACCAAATTTTTTGAATGTATATTAACTCAAAATAGTCGTAGATGCTTACACTGTCCTTCCAATAATCAATACAACGGTCCATAAGGTAATATGATGGAAAGAATACAAGCAACCCATCAGATACAATTCGAGCAAAGTTAACTGCAAGTAAAAGTTAGATATAAGACTTCAAAGAAATAGCAGTAAAACCAAAAGAATCATATATGGCCTGTTAACAGAAGTCTATTCTGATGCAAAGCCACAACATTCAGTTAATTAGCTGCTCTAGACAATTGAATGAAGCCACATGCAAATGATTTGATAATCATCCATTTATAGTACTAGTTCTAGAATCCCCTTTACATTAATAGTCATTCTGCCGAGAATATTCCTGGATTTTGTACTTTTATATTAGATATTATGTACTATTGTGAAAGATTATGAACCAGACAGCATTCAATTAATTAAGCAATGAACACACAGTACAATTTCTGTAAGATATTCTCAAACTACATTAATCTGAGAATGTGATTTTTACCGGCACGAGAGAATAACCTGATGCAGTTATCTCTTTACATATATATAAGGCTAACATATAACTGTTATTAACCGCTCACTTGTCGGTTAATTAACTACCTTAATATAATAGTTAGTGTCTTGAAAGTCAAAACACATAACTAACTAACTAGCACACATAACTAATTAAGAAACACGTGACAGACATAATTACAAATCTGTACAACAGAGCAAGCTACTGCAGACTAATAAAACACGCTTATATAACTTCATTCACTCCCTTAAGCGTGGTTTATGAACTTCATGCCAAGTTTCTCCCTTAGCTCCACAAATCTCTGTCTAGCCAATGACTTTGTTAAAATGTCTGCCAGCTGATCATTAGTGTGGACATATTCAACTCTGATTTTCTCTTGTCCCACACAATCCCTAATGAAATGAAATTTTGTATCAAAATGCTTACTTCTATCATGAAACACCGGATTCTTGGAGAGAGCAATGGCAGAGACGTTATCTATCTTTAGGCATACATCAATCCCCTTCTTGTCTTCTAGTGTTTCCATCAAAGCTTTATGCTTCAATATTTCACCTTCAGGACTCTTCTTCAACTTGAATATCCACCTCAGTCCTATAGCTTTGTGATGTTTGGGGATATCAACGAGTTTCCAGGTGTTGTTCTTATTGATGGATGCTAACTCGGCTTCCATGGCCTTCTTCCATTCAATTTCAATTGCTGCTTCTTCATACTTAGTAGGTTCTTCACTTGACAAAAAACACAGTCCTACTTCTTCTTCCATCTCAGAGGTCTCATTATATATCTCTTGAATTTTCCTAAACTTCTTAGGAGTATCATCATATTCCACTATTGAACCTTCACTATCTACTGAAATAGGAGACATGTTCATACCTTGTTCACTAGGGAATTGAAAACTACGAGATGATGGAGAGGGAGTAACCATAGATGACGGTGAGAGAGTATCCATAGGATCTGTGATGTTAAGAGTGGTTTCTTCATACTGTTGTGCTCCATCTCTTTCAGTTATTTCTCCTGGAGCAGTAATGATCTGAAAATCTCCCTTTTCTTGAGTTTCTGCACTTTCTTCAAGCCAATTCACACCCTCAGTTTCATCAAATCTTACATCCCTGCTTACCATGATTTTTCCACTCTTGTGATCATAGAACCTGTAAGCCTTAGATCCATCTTCATATCCTATGAACATGACTCTCTTGGATCTATCTTCTAGTTTGGATAAGTGTGGAGTAACATCCTTTATAAACGCCACACTTCCAAATACTCTGAAATGGTGTATGACTAGCAGTCTTCCATGCCATTCCTCATAAGGGGTGGACTCATCATTTCCCTTTGTAGGCGATCTGTTCAACAGATACGCAGTTGTCTGCACAGCCTCTGCCCAAAATTCTCTAGGCACTCCCTTAGACTTCATCATACATCTAGCGGTCTCAACCACCATTTGATTTCTCCTTTCTACCACACCATTCTGCTGTGGTGTGTAGGGGGCTATGAGAAATCATCTTAGACCTTCCTTCTCAGCAAAATCCTTGAACTGGTTTGAGGTAAATTCCCCCCCCCCTCTGTCTGTCCTGAGAGCTTTTAATTTCATCTCTTTTTCAACTTCAATTGCTGTCTTGAAGCTTATGAACTTGGACAGAGCCTCATCTTTATTTTTCAGAAATTTTACCCACATATATCTTGAAAAATCATCAACTAGAAGTAGGAAATATTTATTACCTCCAATTGATGAGGGGGAAATTGGACCACAGAGGTCTGCATGTATCAACTCCATAAGCTTCTTTGCCATGTAGGTTGATGTGTGGGGAAAGGGAGTTCTGTGGTGCTTCCCCACAAGACATCCATCACAGAGTTGACCAATCTGCTCTATTTCTGGCAATCCATCCACCATTTTCTTCTTTGCTAATTTTCTTAAAGCATTAAAATGTAGATGGCATGCCACAACCAGTTTTGATCTTCAAGTTTGGACAGCAGGCAGGTTCTCTTTGTGACTTGAAGATCCAAAGTGTACAGTTTATTGGATTGCATCCTCACTTTAGCAACCAATTTTCCTGACTTTGAGTACAACTTGAGCAATCCTTCATTAATCACAGTCTTGTTTCCGTTTTGATCTAACTGTCCAATGCTTATGATGTTTGACTTGAGTTGAGGAATATAGTAGACATTTGTCAGGGGTATGTGCTCGCCTCCTTTACCCGAGAAAATAACAGTCCCTTTGCCTGAGATCTTCGTAACTGAGCCATCCCCAAATCTGACTTTTCCTCCAACATCCTTATTCAGGTCTGAGAAAAATTCTTCATGGCCTGTCATGTGGTTACTAGCCCCTGTGTCTAAGTACCATTTACAGAAATCTTTTTCAGCATCATCCTTATTAGTCACCAACGAATGTTGCAGCAAACTGTCTTGATCTTGTGCTTCTAAACAAGCAAGGTTGGCTCTTCATCCTCAATCTGTCTCATGATCAAGTTAGCCTTCTCCTCTTTCTCTTTAGATTCACATTCATATGAGAAATGCCCCATGACACCACATGCGTAGCATTTTACTTTGGATTTATCAAATTTCCTCTTTGACTTTTGATTTCCATCCTCTCTTTTCTGTGAATCAGTCTTGCCTTTCCCTTTATTGCCATCCGATCCTTTGCTGCATTCTCCTTGAAATTTCTTGTCCTTACCCTTCCGTTTCTCTCTGGCTTTCCATTCAGCCCGGGTCAGGAGTGCACTCTCAAGTTTTTTATCACCAAACTCTTGAATCCTTTCTTCATGTGCTTTCATGGACCCAATGATTTCATCTACTGTCTTAGTCTTAAGATCACAAAATTCCTCTATGGTTGAAGCGATTTGTATAAATTTAGACGAGGTAGATCTCAGGAATTTTTTCACCACTCGTTCCTCATCAAGAGTATTGCCTAATCCTCTCAATTTACTAACAACAGTATTGAGTTTACTGGAGAAGTCATCTATATTTTCATTCTCCTTCATCCTTAGGCTTTCAAATTCTCTTAATAGGGTTTGAGTTCTCACCTCTTTAATTCGATCTGCACCCTCATTCATCATCCTGATCATACGCCAAACGTCCTTGGTTGTTCTGTCTGCCCCTAACTGCAACATCATATCCTCGCTTATTGCTTGATATATGGTTGCAACTGCGAGTTTGTCCTTCCTGCTGTCTACCGTCCCTTCTTCTTCAACAGCCTCGAAGACTCCTTGTGTAGACATGAAGCTTTTCATCTTAATAGCCCACGCTGCATAATTCGTTTTTGTGAGCATTGGATATTGGAATGAAATGTGCCTTTCACCATAGGTTTTCGTCTCTTCATTCTGTGAATCATCATTGGAACTCGATTTCTGATTACTTGTGTTCATTGGTGTGAGTATCTCGTCATTCTCCTTGTTTTTCGACATAATTTTCATAAACGCTCTGATACCAAATGAAAGATTATGAACCAGACATCACTCAATTAATTAAGCAATGAACACACAGTACAATTTCTGTAAGATATTCTCAAACTGCATTAATCTGAGAATGTGATTTTTACAGACACGAGAGAATAACCTGATGCAGTTATCTCTTTACATATATATAAGGCTAACATATAACTGTTATTAACCGCTCACTTGTCGGTTAATTAACTACCTTAATATAACAGTTAGTGTCTTGAAAGTCAAAACACATAACTAACTAGCACACATAACTAATTAAGAAACACGTGACAGACATAATTACAAATCTGTACAACAGAGCTAGCTACTGCAGACTAATAAAACACGCTTATATAACTTCATATTGTAGATCAAGAGAATTCCCTACTTAAGCTCCCCGAGCATTCCTCTATAAATAGGCTATGTAATTCCTCCATACAACATGAATTAATTATTTCATACTTGATGTACCGTTCAATTATCCTACCGATTTTTGAGATCCCTAAGTCAACCCCTATCCTCTGATCCTAAGAGTTTGGTCTTTGAGCCATGTCAATCCAATATGCTACTCAGCCCACTTGCCACTACCATCTCTTACGCCTTTCCTGACACAATGTCCCAACTACTAGAAAAGATTGCCTCCAGTTCAGGTGTGGTTTAGATGCAACAATATCCAATGATGCTGCACTTAAGGCACACTATGGTGGATTACAATCCATCATCAATGTAATCTACTTGATCTAGAGCCAGATCCATTGCATGGCAATCTTCGTGTGGCAAACCATCTAGTCTCTCACCCACCCCAAAGCCGGTTACTTCATAAGCTGGAACAATAGAAGATCTACTTCATCGACAACAATAGAAGAGAAAATGGAGCCTTGTACAGACAAGAATATTGGTAGATATGATCAACAACTAACAGAGACTGTATAAGAAGGAGAGTACAATTTGTCCAAACAACCTTTAGAAAAAAGTTCATCTGATGTTCAAGGTAGGGGGAGGCTAGCAAAGGAGCAAGACATGGTCAAGAGAACAGATACAATGTGGGTGCTATCATTTCAATATCATAATATACATTTAACCACAACCTTGTCCTCAAGGCAAAAAAATTCAACAAGGAGTACTGATGCAAGGCCACAAGTTCAACCTTAACCTCAACTAGTAGCTCTAGAAACTTAAATTAAGGTAATATTCATCCTTTTCTAGTACTAGTTCTAGTTCTATTTTAAGTTAATTGTCATCCTTATCCAAGACTAGATATTCTTTCCTGCAGTAAATCTATTTATTGTTATAAAACTAGAGGAATCATAAACAATAAGAGAGAGTTAAAGGAGGAAGAGAGATTAGATCTATATTATTAGGTCACCCATAAGGGTCTTTATATAGAGGGTACAAGAGATTGGATAAGATCAAATCTAGGGTTTTAAGCTTATCCATGTACATCCATATCCGATAATAATAATATTATAACACTCCTCCTTGGATGTACATCCCTAACTGCCTCGTTAAAAACCTTGTCTGAAAAACCCAATGGGACAAAACCAAGACGAAGGGAAAAAGAGTGCAGTGTTGGTGTCTCTCTTGACTTGAAGTTTATCTTCCATGCTTGATTGAATTGAGCATTCATCCAGCATTTGAGTTGAATCTTGAAATTGGAGAAACTTGTCAATGACATGTGTTGTGTCGTATCTCCTTTAATGATCATTTATTGATTTGAGCAATACAAGCTTCATTATCTTCATATACCTCCATTGGATCTTCTTCAACCTGATTCGATGGCAAATATAAGATCTCATCCTTTCGCGTATCTCGAGCTTTAGGTCGAGATTGTCTCATTATGGACCTTGTATGACGAACTGCCTCGTTAAAAACCTTGCTTGGAAAAACCCTATGGGATAAAAACCAAAGTCAAGGGAAAAAGAGTACAGTCGTATAATAATGCTCCCCCTCAATTAAACATATATTTTTCATTTGACACATATATGCCCTCATGTGTCTTTGTGAAAGATTTGGTACTTCTGGACCAGCAATCTTTATTGTATGTTTGGGGAGATAAACAATTCATTGCCACTTCAAATTACTTTACTGAGGCAATGAAGCAAGATACATCAATGCCCATATTGCTTTGAGATAAGATACTTCAGGACCTAATATCTCTTCAATTTTCCACTAAGAGAAGAAGACAATAATTTTCCATACTTAGTGGTCTTACTACTATATGTGGACTTTACATTTGTGCTTCAACCAATCCAAAGGGTCCTTCACCCTATTCTATGTATGCTCGAACTACAGGCCGAGACAATACATAGTGGTTCATAAGTCCTTCATATCAACCTCTCTTTTCATGTAATCGGTTAAGTTAGACCTCTTCTGGAGATTAAGTCATCAATAAAAAAAATGATTACATGAGCATAAGACTCATTATTTGCTCACTCATAGACTTTTTCCTACAGTAGATATCCGCTAAGGCGATTATACCACATTCTGTTGATTGACTCAATCCAAGTAGTTGTCTTTTTAGCTTAAATGGGATGCATATGATGTGGTTTGATGCAAATGCTTTAGGGAATTGTAATCCTTATGGGATTTTTCACCACATTCATGACTTGCATCTTAAGTCGCCCATCGACCAAAACAACAAGAATCTGAGCGTTATTGCATCCATGATGTGTGAGCACATTTCTATGTACTTCACTTGAGACTTTATAAATCTCGTATAATCAGTCAAACTTTGAATCCGAACACTGCATTGTGTTCATTTCATTTTCTTATGAACAATAACCAATATATAGTTGACTGATTTTATATTTTATGGTATTGGAACTTTAGGCCCAAAAACACCTCATTTATATAGCAAATGTAGCTATACTCGAGTAGCTTCTTTCCAGCATTCTTAACCATTTCAATGTCGACGTTCCTCCTTTATTCAAGGATCATTATCGCTCGACTTTGATTACAACTGAACACGCAAAGATATCAATGATTACATTACTCATCGACAATCCCAAGTTGTCGCCAATGTTATTCTCTTTGCTTTTAGAGTCTTTAGATAGAATTTCTTCAGGAAATCTATCTTCGTGTTTGTGTGTAGTCGACATATCATCACCCCTTTTGTGATGTTATCGACTCTTTTCTTTTTCGAGGAATGATATCTTTAGAGCCTAATTATCTCTTCACACTTCTGGTGTGATTGAGAATATTTGTTCTGCTCGGAGTTACTTTTGGAATCTCCAAACAAGGGGGTGCAACCTATGCTGGTGCATGTGACTTAACTTTGTCACTTTCATTTATATCATTACAGATATTTGATAGCATGCTAGCTATACGATCCACTAAACTTCCAATTTAGTTATCTTTGGATCCACAATAGCAAATTGCATCCTATGCAATCGCTTTGGCTTTTAGTCTTACTTATATTCTCCCCCTAAAGATGGGATTTTCACCTCTCCATAATTGATAATCTTAATACCGTGCAAAACATTGATCACCGCTTATAAGCTCAAGGTATTCTTTAGACGACAAGGACTCAATCCTCTCGTTTAATCCCAACTTTCCTTTTGTGTGGCATTACTTCAAAATTATCTAGGGAGTTGGAGGACCTATGAAGTAGTTAACCTCTTCTAGAGATAAGCTTCAAGTAGGAGAATTTTCTATAAGCAGTCTTTCCACATTGAATTAACAACTTCATGACCTTAATGGATCAACGACTCTTTTAAGTCATGAATGTCATGTATAAGCCCTTTTCTAGCTATCAATTATGACTGCATTATTGACGACTCTACTTGAGTCATTTTATGAATGTGTGTGAGAGCTACGCAATGCTCAACCACTACATTGATTTGATTCTCCTCAATATTCAATGGAACCAATGGCTTGAGGCATCTTTCAACAATGATACGATAATCCATAATGGTTCACATGGCGATGTGTTTGGTCCTCACATATCACTTAAACCTTGTCAAGGAGTATAGGAGACTTTGTATTAACATACAACATACTGACTTTGCTACTAATCTGCCAAGAGCATAAGCCTTTCATACATATATACAAGGTCACTCTTAGGAGAGACTTCAGGTCTCAAGATCTTTTGGTCCTAAACCAATCATGGGTGTAATTGTTTCACTTGAGTGACCACACTAATCATGCCACAAGAATATCTTGTTATCAACTAACTTCTAGTTAATGACACTACACTGTTCAATGGGATATACTCTTCAAGCCATTTAAACCTTCAAACCAAATTTGTCATCCTCGTGATTGTGAAAACTTATGGTTTTCAAATAGTAGGTGTTGCGACACCATTAACAAATATGGTTTTCTACCATTGAACATGTCGGTGATCATACATTAATTTGGGGCTCATCAACTCAAATCAGATAACCATTTATCTTGATTTTGATCTTATGATAGAAATAGATGCCTCAAAATGGGTACATTCAGAAGTTTGCTTTAGATTAGACCGGTCTCCACACTTATACTCATAAGCTGTGGTTCTTATCACTTATGGGATATCCCTTATCTCAGATGTCCTTCTCGACATCAAATTTACCCCTAACGTCCTAGCTATAAGTCATAACCATGACTAGCGGTCGCATGCATAATATATTGTGACCTCTTTCACACCCTCTTCCGGAGGAGGCATGCTTCAGACATGCAAGAGGTTGGTCAACCATGACCTTGAACTCCTAGTTCATGCTAGGTATGGGGTTATTTAGGACTAGTTCTGAATATAACATAAACTCATGTTTCTTGTACTACTTCTGGAGTACATGTCATATTTCTTGTACTACTTTTGGAGTACATTAGTGGTATGAGATCTTCTAACTCCCCAAGAGTTTATAATGATCTCTTCTTATCCAAAAATCGAGTCTTCAGGCTCGTATGGAGTTGATGATGATAACTATAATTTTTGCACAATTCTCCTAGAATTTCAAGTGTTGCATAATTCTCCCAAACATCTCATTTGTCAACTTCAGGTGACAATGAATATTTACAATCATTATGTTCAAGAATGAATTTTTACAAATATTCCATGTGTCAACTCCAAGTGACAAAAAATAGAATATATCTTGAACCATTTATCATCTACTTCAGGAGATGATATGTTCATCTACTTCTAGAGATGGTATTCTTCTCATCACTTACTACAACAAGTAAATAGTTGTATATGTAAATCCACTTTTAGGAATAATACTTCTATCACTTTCTTCAGGAAGTGATGTTTTCTATCATTACTCACTTCAGGGAGTAATATGCTTTATTATTTCATCTATTCGGGGATGATTGCAAAATTATCTTTACGAGGACAATGTCATATATCCATCCGCTTCAGGGGATGATACGTATGAACAAACAAAAAGTATATGTAAACAATAACATGATTAATAAAAATTGAGAAACATAAATAAAGAAATAAAATATAATAAAAGATTGTCAACTTTTGGTGACATGAGGTTGATTGCGAAGTCTCCCAGACCTCGAGAATTTTCAATCACATACTTCGGGATGTGATAAATAAGACCATTTAATTGATCACATACTTCGGGATGTGATTTGGACTTTTATTATCTACTCCAAGAGATAATATTTATCCTATAAAACTTGACATCTACTTCTGAAGATGACTTTAGTTTCACCACTCACTCGAATGAGTATAAACTTTTATTATTCTATCCACTTCTGGGGATTTATTCTATTTGTTTCATCCACTTCGGGGAATGAGAACTATCACTTAGGATATAATATCGCATATTGATTATCGCTTCAGGGATAATCATATTCAGTAATCACTTCAGGGATTACATAATGATATTTTTTCATTTTCTAGGAATGACAATTACCACTTCAGGGGTAATATAATCTTTGTCTTTCCAACTCTTCAGGAGCTGAATCGAATTGTACATCTCTTCGGGAGATGAAAGTATAATTTGTCGCTTCAGGGACAAATTTATTTTATGATCATCCACTTCCAGGGATGAACTCAGAGTATACGATATACAAATTAATATATACATTGATCTTGTATATAACGAAACAAGCAATATATAGTAAGTGAAAAATATGTTCGATCCCAACATAAAAATACTATCATGCACTTGCTTGACTATATAATCACGCAGATAATCATCGATCAAGAGCCACGCATATACACGTAATGGAAGCACGATTAATATCAAATTATACGAACAGACTTACACACATGATCGATCGTGATTGAAAAAATACTTTGAATATAGTCATCATGCATAAATAATTACCATATGCAAATTTATATACGAGATTTAGGTGAAATTTATGCATTAGAACAAATACGCATACATTAATAACTACACGCATGATCATGCTGTCATGATTTTTTTTTTTAATGAAACAACCAGATACCACAACAATCAATCTTGACTCTATCAAAACAACCGCTGAAATAATATAGTTATTAAGTAGATGCGATCAGATTTTTTTTTTTCTTAATCACGAAACACCAAGCTAAAATCATGATATTCTTATGCATAAAACAATCGATGGAAAAAAAATTAGCATAGACTACATATGCATACATGAATACACTTAATTAGTATAGACGAAATCACATCTTGAAGCGATCGATGGAAGGGAAAATATCCGATCAAGGAGTATATTATCATGAATCAAAATCATATATATAGTCAAACAGGAAGTGATTTGATTGCAGTGAATGATTATTGAATGCTTATGCCATGCAAATCGCACATACAGTGGGAAAAAGAATTGATTAAATAGTAATTAGATCAATATAAGTAAGCAAATAGACTTCCACCAAACAGAATTGAATTACAGCCATCAGCAAGAGCAATTCATAGATATGGGCATAATTTTTTTTGGTCGAAGGAGAGGCGGCACTCTCCGGTCCCTCGAGGGGGCGTTTTATTAATTAAAAAAAGAAAAGGGCTAAGTAGTCATCAAGCGGGGGATAGCCCGACCCCTTACATCATCAAGAACAAACAAAGAAATCCCCCCCGGAGGGGCAAGCAATACATGACAACCAAGTTAATGATCTAAAGCTAAAGACGCTAAACGGTCGGCCACAACATTGGCCTCCCGAAAGACATTGACGGAATTGGACTTGCCAATTCCTACTCCTAAAGCCATGGCATCTAGAGACCAGGCTAGCAAGCGGATGACATTTATTTATTCTAGAGTTCATTAAATTAATAGCAAGGAGAGAGTCCGACTCGACTATCACCCGACGATGACCTTTATCCCAAGCCAATTGAAGACCGTCGATTATACCCCATAGCTCCGCCATCGGCACCGTGCACTCACCAATGTTATGCGAGAAGCCACCGATCCAGCGACCTTCTGAGTCCCGAAGAATCCCTCCAGCCCCTGCTCGACCGTTCTTGACCGCCCCGTCTGTATTTAGCTTCGTCCAGCCCTCCTCCGGCACGTGGCAAGAGATATCCTGCCAAGATTTAGAAATGGACGAACTACTTATAATATACTTACCAGCTGCATCATTATAACTCAATGCCTGCTGGAGGATGAACCCAGCCTTGTCCTCAACGTGAATGTGATCACCGAAAACTTTAGCACATCGCCACCTCAAATCCACCACAAGGCCGTGGTGAACACCGAATTCCAGCAAACGGTACCCCTCATCCGAGCCTCCAAGAGATTCATTCGGATCCAAGAAGCAAAGTCCACCTGAAAAAAATTCACATACACATCAGTAGCATTAAGAGCAATCCAAATTTGGCAGACCTCAACACAATCACGGAATAGGTGTTCAAAGGATTCGTCCGCAGCCCTACACACGCCACACACCCCATCATCGGTAATATGGCGCCTCCTTCTTTCAACATTAGATAGCACACCGCCTTTACAAGCAAGCCAAGCCAGACATCTGACTTTTTCTGGGACATTCAGACGCCACATTCTCTTGAAAAATTCAACATCCATCGTCAATTCCCCATAGCTACTGCAGATCGTTTTATAGCCCGACGCCACACTGTAATTGCCGTCCGCCGTCTTGGTCCAGCAAAGAATATCGTCCTCATTCGGGTCTTCTATAACCGCCAAGGCGGCTAGCCTAAGAACCAGCGAAGCCGGAAAAAACAGGGATATTAAGTCCCAGTTCCAACCCATACCCGAGATCCAGTAGTCACAAACGAATCCATTCAAGAGATCCGCCGGGACAGGGGAAACAACAATGGACAGAATAGGTTGCTCCAAAAGCCAACTATCAGTCCAGAACCTTATACTTTGCCCATTACGGAGGAGCCATTTAGTGTTCTTGACAACCACCTTGGAAATGCCAGCCTTCAGACTTTTCCAAATGTGGGAGCTAGCCGGAGAAGACCTAAGAGCACAATCAACGTACTTCCTCTTTAGGAACTCTGCCCAAAGATCTTCATTACTCATGATAAACCGCCATCCTAGCTTACCGACAAGCGCGAGGTTCGTCTCCCTCATAGTCCGAATTCCCAGCCCACCAAGCTCCTTCGGTTTCACAATCTCAGACCACGCCACTTTGTGCATTCTCCGATGATTACCCGAAGTACCCCAGATGAACGCTCGGTTTAATTTATCAATCTTGTTGCAGGTGATAATAGGCAGGAGACTAGACGCCATAGAATAAACCGGGATCGACGATAACACAGACTTGACGAGAGTGACCCTGCCCGCAAAGTTGAGATAGTTTGTCTTCCACCCGGCAAGCCTAGCATTAAACTTATCTAAGAGGCTGGAGAACGTATTCTGATTCACACGCTTATGAAGGATCGGCATCCCCAAATAATTCCCCAGGTCCTTAGTCACCACAAACCCGCTCTCGCTTTTGATACCCCTAACGACCACACTGTTGACATTAGGAGAAAAGAAAATTTTTGATTTTTGAATGCTGATTTTCTGCCAGAACTGTTACAGAACCTATCTAACACACCCTTTATGACCCGAAATTGATCCACAAAGGCCTCGGAAAACATGAGAATATCATCCGCGAAGAAGAAGTGTGAAAGGGCCGGGCCTTGGCGAGTCAACTTAATAGGTTTCCACTGCTTTAACCCAACAGCTTCCTGAATAAGATGACTAAGCCGCTCCATACATAGGAGAAAAAGATACGGGGAGATGGGATCACCCTGACGAACTCCTCTAGAAGCCGAAAACATAGGCGTAAGCTCTCCGTTCCACAGAACCTGCATCCGAGGCGAAGTAACACAAGCCAGAATCCAATTACAGACCTGATCAGGTATCCCAACAGCCCTTAACGACTCCTCAACAAAATCCCAGCTAACCCGGTCGTAGGCTTTCTCGAGATCAAGTTTAAGAATCATCCAACCGCTGACCCCTCTCTTCCGTCTCATCGAGTGCACCACCTCTTGGGCAATAAAGATATTATCCGTAATCATACGACCTGGAAGAAAACTTCCTTGAGTAGGCCCAATGATCGAAGACAAAATCGGTTGCAACCTGATAGTAAGAACTTTCGTGATGATCTTGTAGAGAACGTTACACAGACTAATCGGACGGAATTGAGTAATCTTCTCCGGACGATCCACTTTGGCCAAAAGAACAATGATGGTGTCATTTAGGCCAGTGGGAAAATTACCCGTACGAAAGAATCTCTGAACGAACTCAACCACGGAAGGGCCTACAGACTTCCAACATTTATGATAAAATCCAGGATGAAACCCGTCCGGCCCCGGAGACTTGAACGCCCCCATACTCTTGGCGGCCTTCCAAATCTCATCACTTGACACCTCTTTAACCAAGCCAGACAACAACTCAGGAATAATAGCAGGAAATCCAACACTAAGACCTTGCAAATTCGAGATAAACGATTGATCATCCGCATATAACTCTTTGAAGTAATTCACTGCGATTCTCTCCAAATCTTCGGGATTGTCCGTCCAAATGTCATTGCTGTCTTTAAGACTCTCCACCCTATTATGTTTCCTTCGAATAATAGTCGAGGCATGAAAAAACCCGGTGTTCCTATCCCCCAGAACCAACCACTACTCCTTCGCTTTTTGGAACCACATAACTTCCTCTTGCTCAAAAATCAGATCAAGCTCCGACTTTATCTGCACTTCCAAATCCAACGAATTAGCTGAAACACTTATATCAAGGCTCCTCTGAACGTCCTCCAACTTAGACAACAACTCTCTTTTTCGGAAATGAAGATTCCCGAAAACCGATCTATTCCAATCGATCAAATCATTCTTAAGAGCATCAAGGGCAGCCGGCGTAACAAGGTAATTCCTCCAACTATTACTGACTTTTTGATCAAACTCCGGATGAGAAAACCACGCGGCTTCACAACGAAACGGCCTTCGATTTTTATTCCTTTGGATAGCCGGCTTGAAGCTAAAAAGATGCGGATTATGGTCAGAGCAATACCGAGGTAAATGCTTAACACACGCATCCTCCCATTTCAGCCTGCCTTCAACATTCATCAACACCCTATCAAGACGTTTGGAAACAACAGAAGTTCGAGACAACCTACGACTCCACGTAAACCTGGGACCACTATACTCCAAATCCACCAAGCTCAGGTTATTAACAAAATTGTTGAAGATGGCGGAATCCACATTTAACCCACCAGCAGCACCATCCCGCTCATGAGTATACAAAATGCAATTGAAGTCACCACCGACCACACACGGCCCGATCGAACCTCTAATAGACGCCTCAAGCTCAGTCCAGAAAGCAACACGGCGAGTGGCTGAAGGCGGCCCGTAGACGACAAAGAGATTAACCATACTGCCCGACTCAGAGAAAATAGCATGAATGAAGTTCGAATTCTGCTTCACAATAGATAACTGGACGCTACTATCCTTCCACAAAAGCCAAATTCCACCAGCCATACCAACGGCCTCCACCCTGACAACATTCGAAAAATCCACCGACGTCATACGATTACAGATATTGACAGCTCTATCCCCCGACACTTTGGTCTCAAAAAGAACAAGCACATCGACTTTATGACTTCTACACATATAGCGAATGGCACGGCGAAAGCCAGGCCTTCCTGCACCGAAACAATTCCACATAAGTATATTCATGGATAACAAAAATCAAAAGGAATAGGAAACGAAAGGGAACAGAAGTTCAGCAGGACGATCCCAAAATGGCATCGCCGCTGTCACCCATGGTCGTGTCGGACGGCTCTTGCACGTCTCCTTCCTCCATCACAAACAAAGGATTCGAGCTGACAACAGTTTCACTCGGCCCCCCACCATCCTCTTTGTTGGGACGATATTAAGGACGCCAGTCATTAATATCTAAACCAATAATGATCGTCCCTTGTTTTGATAATGACAAACTCAAATGTATTTAACAAGTTGTCCAAGTGTTGATCTCAGGTAAGGTCCAGTGAACGCACATGAGCGAAAAGGACAACAAGTGAACGGCAGTCCCTAAGCTGTAGGGACGCACGTTATCAGAACTTCCAAAGCTAAACGTAATTGGCCAAGTTCCTGCGCAGATAGGACGGCGTCCTCATCAAGAAGGGACGCGCGCCAAAATACGGACGAAGTTCAAATTCAAATCAAGGCCGCCCCAACATGATTACATCACGTTCGGCCGTAGTCCTCAGAAGGAAGCTTCCCTTGTCTGGGCACGTGTAGACAACTCCAAAGATGTCGCTTTCCCAGCGATGGTCCCCTATCCACGCGGAGGCTTCCCAAGCGTCAACAAAGTTGACTTCCTCAAGATGCTCATCGCACCGTTGATGGAAGATCAAGGATCCTGCCAAGCATCAGAGGACGCTAGAGGACAAGAACCACTTCCGCTATAAATACCCCCCAAGGGGTATGCATAGCGGTGTGGACTTCGAAGACTTTCTCTCAAGCTCTCCCGAAGCATTCAAGAACACGAACGAAGATCAAGAAGATCAAGTGAGCTTGAAGCAAGAGAAAGAAAGTCCAACCACATCAAATCCAAAACAAACCACAAAATAGTTAGAGTTGTAGTTTGTCTCTCACAACGAACCGTGAGAGACGTGAGTGATAGCTTCCTTATAGCTAAGAGAGTTAGGTTACTTTGTTAGGTGGAAGGAGTGTTACTAGTGAGGCTAAGGACGGACGCTTAGCTCAGAGAATTGTAACGACTCGCCTAGGTTGTAAGGACTCTCTCTTAATAAGATAAGGACGGCTATTGAAAATCCTCCAAGCGGAGGTAGAGGTTTACCCATAAGACTAGCTGGTCTTAGTGGGGTTCCTCTATAAATACTCATGTCCATTATCTTATCTGTTTTCCTGTTAAGTCTAAATTCCGCTGCACCTAAGGACGCCCTTAACCCAGTTAGGACGCCTTCACTAACAGACTTACGATCCAACAATTGGTATCAGAGCAGGCGCTCTAGATTAAGTTTGAGTTGCAGGAAACATGGAGATGGAACCTATAGGTATTTCAAGTGCAAAACCACCTCGCCTGACGGACGGCAACTTCAATAAGTGGAAGACAAGGTTCGAATGCTTCGTGCGTAGTCAAAACTACCAATGCTGGCTGGTGATAAAGAACGGCGACCTCGAAGTTCCTGCCGCCAAGAAGGACAAGGAGGCAGATTGGGGTCCTGAAGAGTTCAAGCTTATGGAAGCAAATGCAAAGGCCATCTGTTTTCTACAGACGTCCCTCTGTGAAAGGGATGCCACTCGCGTGAGCAATCTCCCAACGGCTAAGCTTCAATGGGAAGCTCTGGAGAAGTATCATGTTGGGACGCCTGAGATGAAAGAAGACTTCCAGTTGGAAGCAAAAAGGGACTTCTACAAATTCAGGATGTTCACAAATGAGACCATCACCGACTACTCCTTTCACTTTGAGGCCCTTCTAACCAAGTTGAAAAACTTGGGTGTTAAAGAAATGGAGATTACTCAGAGGATGAAGGTTCAAGTCTTGATAGATGGACTCACGGGACCATGGAACTTTGATAGGATGACGTTCAAAGAGAACCAGGCCAACAAGGGACTGTCCATGGAGGAAATCTATGGAAAACTCAAAGGGTACGAAGCAAGAAGAAACCAAGATCTGGCAGAAATGGGAAAGAGTCCCCAGAATGAGCTGGCTTTAACTCTCGCGGCTAGGACGCCAGAGTATGAGCAATACTATCAAAGGCAAAGAGAGATAAACTCAATGCTAGAAGCCAAAACTCAAGAGCACCAAGAAAATCTTCGTCTTCAAGCGTTAGTGGAACGCAAAGAGAAGACTGAAGAACAAATTTCTGAAGAAGATGAGCTAGCACTGTTGCACAAAACTCTTCGTTCTTTGTACAAAAGAGGCAAAGTTCCAAGAATGAAGATGCCCTATAAAAAGGAAACTCGCAAGCCTACAGATGCAGAAACGAAGGAAATAGTTTGCTACAAATGCAACAGAAAGGGACACATGGCCAAGAAATGTACCACAGGCCTATCATCAAAGGAAATGAAGGAAAAGGCGCTTGTTGGTGCATTTGAGGGTGCATGGGACGACCTTGACTCAAGTGATGAAGAGCCAGAGAATCAAGTGGCTTACATGGCTATGGAAGACGCCCCAGAGGACGTCTCTGAAACTGAGCAAGAGGTAACCCATGAAACCATGTTAAACTCTCTTGAAAAATGTTCAAAACCAAAGCTCATTAAATTGATAACTCAAATCATGCAAGAGAGCTATGCTATGAAACAAAGTTTTGAGGAAGCTGAATCCGAGAATATTGTTGTGGAGTGTGAAAATTGTAGTACCACGTCTTTTCAACTAGAGTCCTCTCAGGAAGAAGTCAAGTCCCTTAAAAGTCAGATTGTGTGCTTAAAGCTCGAAAATGCTAGTCTTAGGGATGAGGTCAAAGTTCTAGGAAAGAGTCCGATGACTGAGACTGTTAACCCAATAGTTTTTGTTCCAGCTAGGAAAGGACTAGGGTATGAATCAGGATCAAAAAACTCTCTCCCTAGTGACTTTGAAGCTAGCAAGACTACTGAACTAGAGCTTGAGAGGGAAAAGACAAGGAATCTAGAAGAACGCATTAGAGTTCTAGAGAGTGGTGAAAAAGGACAAAAGGACTACTACACAAATTCCGTTAGTCACAAAATCTACAAGAATATTGCTAAGGGAAAAGGATCTAAGGTAGTGGACCCTGAGAAAATGAAAGAGAATAGAATTCAGCGTCCTAACAAAAAGTACTACCTTGGAAATTATTATAGGACGTGCTGGCATTGTGGCAAAGGTGGTCACTACCAGTATGAGTGTCTTAAGCTGAAACAAGATCTTGAAAATGGAAAGAAGGCTAGAAATGGACGTGAGAATGCTAAACCTAAATCTGCTGATAGGACGCATGCTAGTGTGCCAAATGCTAAAGCTCGATCTCCTAGGACGCATGCTAGAAGATCAAATGATGTGAATGTCTATGATCATTTGCCTATGAAGAAGTTTTACCCTTGTAACGAACCAGGTAGGGGTCACCTTGCCTGGGTCGCAAAGAACTAACTCTTCTTTTCAGGTGGAAGTGAGAGGAAGCCCGTGGATCATCGATAGTGGCGCCTCAAATCATATGACTGGAAGCCAGATCCATCTCACTTCTATCCAAACAAATGCCACGGGAGGAACTGTCTCGTTTGGCAACAAGGGCAAAGGAAAGATCAAAGGGACGGGCACCGCAAAGTTGAATCAATCCATCAGTGCGTCCAAAGTTAGTCTTGTCGAAGGACTAGGCTTCAACCTCCTTAGTGTCTCCCAAATATGTGATCAAGGTGAAAACCTAGTCACATTTGACTCTAAGGAATGCCTAGTCATCAACAAGAAAACAAATCAAGTCATTCTCAAAGGGACTCGTGAAAACAATGTCTACGTCTTCAATCAAAAATTCAAGCCTGCATCCAAGTTGTGCTTATCTGTCTCCGCTGTGGAAGCCGATCTCTGGCATCGACGTCTAGGACACGCGGGACCTAGCACAATCTTTAAGCTTCATCAAAAGGATCTTGTAAGAGGTCTTCCCAGAATTGATCCTGAGCAAATTGAGCAATGTGAAGCATGCATCAAAGGGAAGCAGACAAGATCGTCCTTCAAATCCAAGAATGAAGTGAGCACAAAGAAGCCATTGGAACTTCTTCACATGGATCTGTGTGGACCCATGCAAACCCAAAGCTATGGTGGAAAAAGGTACATGTATGTCATTGTAGATGATTTTTCAAGATTCACTTGGGTTCTTTTCTTAGTGTCAAAAGCAGATGCCTTTGGGATGTTCAAAATCTTCATCAAGCAAGTAGAAGTTGCTCTTGGGACGAGCTTGAAAGCTCTAAGGTCAGATCATGGAACGGAGTTTAAAAACTCAGAGTTTCTTGACTTCTATGACCAACAAGGAGTCTCCCACAACTTCTCTTCTCCTCGAACTCCTCAGCAAAATGGTGTTGTTGAAAGAAAGAATAGGACACTGGAAGACATGGCAAGGACGATGCTTTTGGCCAGCGGCATCCCCAAACACTTCTGGGCAGAAGCCGTGGCCACCGCAACCTACATTGTCAATCGAGCTATGATTCGTCCACTGCTCAAAAAGACGTCCTATGAGCTCTTGAATGGAAGAAAGCCAAACATTTCACACCTCAAAGTCTTTGGGTGTAAATGCTTCATTCACAACAACGGCAAAGACAACATCGGCAAGTTTGATGCTAGGAGTGATGAAGGAATATTTCTTGGGTACTCCCTCACAAGCAAAGCCTATAGAGTCTTCAACAAACGGACTCTTAAGCTTGAGGAAAGTATCCATGTAGTATTCAAAGAAAATGCTTCTCTCAAGAAAGAACCAAGTAAGAAGGAAGATCGCCCCTCTCCTAGGGACGATGATGAAGATGATGAAGAAGAACCATGAGGCTCCTCCGTCAAATATTATGTTCCTGCGAACGCCCCTGAGTCTCGCGTTGAGGTCTCAATGGGAGTTCCTAGTGAACAACAAGAGCCTTCTCAAACTTGGTCGCTAAACCAAGTTGAGGCTGGTGAATCAAGTCAACAAGGAGAAAGACACAATGTGGACGCTCCAGCTGAGGGGGAACACACTGAGCCGACAAATGAAGAAGACGGATTTGACTATGATGAGTCTGATTGGACGGACCCTAGGTGTACACCTGCCAGGGACGCTACTCATAGGGGATCCAACCTTTCTAGACTTCACTCAACAGATCAAATCATCTCAGACATCTCAAAAGGAGTCCAAACAAGATCAGCTGTGAATCAGTCCCTCAACGCCAACATAGCGTTCTGTGCCTTCAACGCCTTTGTGTCCTTAGTTGAACCTAAGAACATAAAGGAAGCACTCCAGGACGCTGATTGGATTCAGGCCATGCAAGAAGAACTCAATCAATTCGAGAGAAACAAAGTCTGGACCCTCGTCCCTAGACAGAGAAACAAAAACATAATAGGGACGAGGTGGGTCTATAGAAACAAGCTTGATGAAAGTGGCCGCGTATCAAGAAACAAAGCAAGGCTTGTGGCTCAAGGCTATAGGCAAGAGGAAGGGATCGACTATGATGAGACCTTCGCTCCTGTCGCTAGAATTGAAGCCATTCGCCTCCTCATCGCCTACGCCGCCCACAAGGGGTTCAAGCTCTTTCAAATGGATGTCAAGACATCCTTTCTCAATGGCAAACTTAAAGAAGAAGTGTACGTCGCTCAACCTCCAGGATTTGAGGACGCTGATCACCCTGATCATGTGTATTTCTTAGACAAGGCACTCTATGGACTCAAGCAAGCTCCTCGTGCATGGTACGATAGGTTTGCGTCCTTTCTCTTGTCCAACGGGTACACAAGAGGTAACATCGATAAAACACTATTCTTAAAGAAAGTCCTTAAAGATGTTTTGATTGTCCAAGTCTATGTCGATGACATAGTCTTTGGAAGCACTAACATGAGACTTGTAGAGGAATTCAAGAACTTGATGAGTAGTGAGTTTGAGATGTCCCTCATAGGAGAACTCAACTTATTCTTGGGACTCCAAATCACCCAGCTCAAAGATGGGACGCGCATTCACCAACAAAAATACATCCGTGAAATGCTCGAGAAGTATGGAATGAACTCTTCAAAATCCATTGATACTCCCATCTCCCCCAACACTCGCCTTTATGCTGATGAAGAAGGCAAGAGTGTAGATCAAAAGCTTTACAGAGGAATGATAGAGTCCTTGCTATACCTAACGGCAAGTCGTCCCGACATCATGTTTGCTGTGTGCTTGTGTGCTCGTTTCCAACCAAATCCCAAGGAGTCCCACATGCAAGAGGTTAAGAGAATCTTCAGATATCTCAAGGGACGAGATGACCTATGCCTATGGTATCCCAGAAGAACGTCCTTAAACCTGGTGGCGTACTCTGACGCAGATTACGCTGGGCATGTGGTGGATAGGAAGAGCACATCCGGCATGGCACAATTCCTTGGTTCATGTCTTGTATCTTGGGGATCCAAAAAGCAAAACTCCGTGGCACTCTCAACCGCGGAAGCTGAGTACGTTGCTGCTGCTTCGTGCTGTTCACAAGTCCTATGGATCAAGTACCAACTTGAAGATTATGGTACGTTCCTCAACACAGTCCCTATCTTGTGTGATAACACCAGTGCTATAAGTATTGCCAAAAATCCTGTCCATCATTCTAGGACGAAGCATATTCATATCAGGCATCACTTTCTTCGTGATAATGTTGAACTTGGATTAATTAAGGTAGATCATGTTAGGACTGAGGACCAAGTGGCCGATATTTTCACAAAAGCACTTGATAGACGTCCTTTCAAGCACCTCCGACTGCTCTTGGGGATGATAACTTTTAAATGATCAAGTCCCGTTCTATTATTCCCTCCATGATTGGTTATGTTTTTTTGAGAACTCGTTTTAAAGTAATGTATTCATTTAAAGTCATCTTTAAAGGACGCTAGTCTCAGACATATGTTTTGCTTGTGTTTTTGAACGGTATTCAATTCGCTTTTCATCTCAAAGAGTATCCCTGATCAAACTACCCTCATTATAAGCCGAAATGATGGGAACTATAAGCTTACCTAAGCCGAGAATCTCGCAAACGCGTCCTATGAGCGTTCTTTGTTTTATCTTTACGGGACGTACTTGCTTGATTTTCAAAATGGTTCTAAGTGATCAAAGGGACGCGTGTTAAGAGCTGATAGTTGTCCGTACAGAGTTCTAAGTTCAGAAGTTGAGATCAGTGTCTGGGACGCAGTGGTTCAGTTCAGTATAGTGAAGTGTTGTGTGTTGAAAGGACGCCAGGTCAGAGTCCTTTGCAGTTATGAGAAGTTTGAATGTTTGAAAATGGGAAGGTGAACCGTCTTAGAGAAGTTTCAGCGAAGATCTCGGGATATGCACAAACAGTGCTCAACAGCTGTGTTTCTTAGCAAAGAAGAAAGCCACGTGTGGGAAGGCGGGTGGAGGAAGCCGAGTGTAAAGACCCTGTTACCCCTGCCCGTCCAACTTCGTCTTCTTCCTATAAATACCCACCTGTGCATTCCGAAACACCTTCTTCGCTCCTCTGTTGTTTACTCACTTATAGAAATCTCTCAAGATCTGCAAAATCTTCAAACGCATCCCGAAATCTCATCCTCAACCCTAATCTTCCTCTATATAAACCCTCTCTCTCTTTCAAATGGCCAACACCAGAGCTTCCAAAAACCCTTCACCATCGTCGGCGGCGAAAAACCCTAGCTCCTCGAGATCTCATCCGGTGAAAGGCCGGTCATTAATGGAGTCAAGAGGCAGACCTTCCGGCCGCCAAGAACCCCCTCGCCACCATTCTTCTTCTCAATCCTCCCAGCGCCGCCACTCCAACACCACTCCTCAGCAACAACGCTCCCAACCTCCTCCACAAAAATCCCAATCATCTCGCCCTCAATCCAAACAAAGTCAAAAGCGGTTTTCATTTCTAGAAAAGGCCTTCAAACCCGAGCCTGAGCCAGATAATGTCGCAAAAGCCTCTGTTTACAGTGGCTCCATTGGACGGCTTCCTTCCCAGCCCAAGCGCCGTCCTCCCCTTGACCCTCTCATAGAGGACTGGCTTGAAAAAGAGCCAAGGACGCTCGCCAACATTTGTCTTAGGGCGTCCGCTCACGACCATCCTCCTAAAATCCAGAGACTACTTTACTACTTCATGGTAACGTACGTCAAGCCCCGCCTTGCGGAAACCAACAACTCCAACCCTCCATTCATGGGGCCAGGCATCATTTCTGACTCGTTTGGTGGAACCGTGGACGAGCTCGCCAAACGGCTCCCCGATATAATGGAGTTCGTCGTGGCTCCTGCGGGCTCCGTCCCATCTCAAAAACGAAAAAGGCCTTCCTCTCCCCCTCCTTCCAAAACGCTCCAAATAAAAGGCCCTTCCTCCTCTCCACCAAAACCAATCCCTTCCTCCCCTCCTCCCGCCCCAAAGAGACGCTTGAAGACGTCTGCTGAGCTCGAGGGCGTGACCGAGCAACAAATGGCAGCTATCCGCCTCTCGGAGCTTGCAATAGAGAAAGAGGAGAAGGCCAGGCAAGAGCAGGCCGAAAAGGACGCCATTGCTGCGGCGATCCAGCAGAGTTTGCAAGACGTCCCTTGCCTTCCTCCTCCACCACCAAGGATAGAGGACGTCACTCCCGCTCCTGCTCCCGCGGCTACATCAGATCCGCTCCAGGCGGAAATCGAGGCAGACTTGGCAAAGCCCATGCCAACTGCTCAGCAGGCGACTCCTCACGTACAGGTCCCGGCCAAGGACGCTGTACCAAAAGTGATTACTCTTGAGGACTCTCCTGCCAAGAAGCCGCCTCCTCCCCCTGCTCCGCTCAAAGTGAAGCCCATATCCATGGCTCCGCCAAGCTCCTGATCTGCCCCCGCTACAAAGGCCAAGATAAGAACTCCCTCTCCCTCTCCTCCTAGAGCTTCACCTCCTCCTCCTCCTCCGTCCGCTCAGGCCGTCGAGGAAACTGCTAAAGTCCAAGGGACGCCTCCAACGACCGTCCCTACAGAGTCCTTGGCACGGACTCCAACGGTGGACGCGCCTCCCACAGAACAGGCGTCCACTGCTGAGGACACGGAAATGGCTGAGTCCCATGAGCAAGAGGACGAGGCCTCAGACGAAGAGGACGCTCCTCACCAGGATGAGGACCCTGAGGACGAGGAGGGAGACGGCGATGAAGAAGACGCCGGTGATGAAGTGATTGTGAGCAACGGCAGTAAGCATAAACGCTTAAAGAAAATCTTGTCGCCGCTCCTATTCACCGCCCAGTTCCTCGAAGAGAATCAACGCCAAGAGTTTTTGGAACTGCTTGAGTTCCAAGGTTGGACGCACCTAGGCGCCGAGGCCGCAGAAGTCGACCCCGAACAGGTTCTCCGCTTTTACTCCAAATTTGAAATATCGGAAGTAAAAGGGAAGCCTCAAGGGACGTTCGAAATTGATGGGGACGAGTACTCAATTGCTGAGAGTACCGTCCGCAATATGCTAGGCCTGCGTCCCTCTCCGCCAGATGCAATGCACGACCTTCCCAACAAGAATTTTGGTCGTTTCTCCCAGGAAGAGATCTTCAACAGGATATTCAACAGGAGACAACCAATTGCTAGGGACAGGGTTGCTCACTGTCTCTCCAAGACGGGCGTCCTTGCGCATCACTTCATTGTGCGCATGGTCGTCCCCTGCCAAGAAAAGAAGTCGATAGTCCAAATCACTGACAGTATCTTGCTGGACGCCTTCTTAGAACGCAAGCTGATAAATTTGCCGCGGGTAATCTTGGAGCACATGGGCAAGTGCACAGGAGGCAGGCACTCTCTTCCCTTCCCTGGCCTGGTCAAGCAGATTCTTAAGCAGCAGGGCCTCTATGCTCCGAAACAGGAACAGTCCTTTGGCATCCGCTGGGACGTCAGGCAAATCACCTTGCCCCCAGTTGGAAAACTCCGTTGTGATGAGCCGCTTCCATCAGTCAAAAGCCAAATGGAAAAGGAACGGAAAGAGGCTCAGAGGAAAGCTAAGGCTGCTGCCGCCGCTGCTGCTGAAGAAGCTCAAGGTGATCCAAAGGCTGAGAATTTGCAAGTAGTTGGGACGCCTGTAGAGGACGCTGCTGATGAAGAGGACGAGCTCGATGGTATGAGCGTCCCTGATGAGGCCGAGAAGCACTCTACGAAGTATTTGATGGGCATGATGATCGAGAACCAGTGCATGATGATTGATCTAATTCAGCAGGTTCACGACACCCTCCACACCCACACAGATGTTCTTGAGCGCAACAATGAGCTCCTTGCACAGAACAACCATCTTCAGAAGCAACACCTCAAGGCCCTTGGCAAGCGTCCCAGAAAATGACCCCCCCTCTTCCAACCCCTGAAACAATTTATCTTTTCTTTGATTTTGCTAAGACAATGGGACGCTGTCCCCGTTTTGTGTTTTGAATGTCTGTAATGATCGTACTTCTATTGCTTTATGAATGCCGTTCATTACATCTGTGATTCATTTTGTCTAAGCGTTCTTTACTTTAGTTATGACTTTGTGCTTGCATGCTTTTCAACTTGTTCTCCTTTTCGATGATGCCAAAAGGGGGAAGTATAGTTTTGCAGAGATGCGATTGTCTTTAAGTTGTCATAGAAAGCATGTGTTTAGGGGGAATTTCGGCCAAGTCCAAAGGACGCTAGTAGCAAATAAAAGAGAACGCACTTAAAAGAATGTGTTGCATGTCAACCTAAGCTGAAAAGAAAATCTAGTGTAGTCTCTCATACTAAAAGCTTTACTTCTGTGCGTATTATCTGAAAGAGTTTGTCATCATCAAAAAGGGGGAAATTGTTGGGACGATATTAAGGACGCCAGTCATTAATATCTAAACCAATAATGAACGTCCCTTGTTTTGATAATGACAAACTCAAATGTATTTAACAAGTTGTCCAAGTGTTGATCTCAAGTAAGGTCCAGTGAACGCACATGAGCGAAAAGGACAACAAGTGAACTGCAGTCCCTAAGCTGTAGGGACGCACGTCATCAGAACTTCCAAAGCTAAACGTAATTGGCCAAGTTCCTGCGCAGATAGGACGGCGTCCTCATCAAGAAGGGACGCGCACCAAAATGCGGACGAAGTTCAAATTCAAATCAAGGCCGCCCCAACATGATTACATCACGTTCGGCCGTAGTCCTCAGAAGGAAGCTTCCCTTGTCTGGGAACGTGTAGACAACTCCAAAGATGTCGCCTTCCCAGCGATGGTCCCCTATCCACGCGGAGGCTTCCCAAGCGTCAACAAAGTTGACTTCCTCAAGATGCTCATCGCACCGTTGATGGAAGATCAAGGATCCTGCCAAGCTTCAGAGGACGCTAGAGGACAAGAACCACTTCCACTATAAATACCCCCCAAGGGGTATGCATAGCGGTGTGGACTTCGAAGACTTTCTCTCAAGCTCTCCCGAAGCATTCAAGAACACGAACGAAGATCAAGAAGATCAAGTGAGCTTAAAGCAAGAGAAAGAAAGTCCAACCACATCAAATCCAAAACAAACCACAAAATAGTTAGAGTTGTAGTTTGTCTCTCACAACGAACCGTGAGAGACGTGAGTGATAGCTTCCTTATAGCTAAGAGAGTTAGGTTACTTTGTTAGGTGGAAGGAGTGTTACTAGTGAGGCTAAGGACGGACGCTTAGCTCAGAGAATTGTAACGACTCGCCTAAGTTGTAAGGACTCTCTCTTAATAAGATAAGGACGGCTATTGAAAATCCTCCAAGCGGAGGTAGAGGTTTACCCATAAGACTAGTTGGTCTTAGTGGGGTTCCTCTATAAATACTCGTGTCCATTATCTTATCTGTTTTCCTGTTAAGTCTAAATTCCTCTGCACCTAAGGACGCCCTTAACCCAGTTAAGGACGCCTTCACTAACAGACTTACGATCTAACACTCTTGATTAATCACTTTATCTCTTGGATCAAAACCCTGTTGTTCCGGGACCATCAACTCCATAGAGATCGACCGCGGATCTCTATCAAAATTAGGGGTGTCGGTCTGCCTCCGTCTTTTGCCGCTAAGAATTCGAGCTGCCAGCTTAATCTCTTCATTCTTCTCGCTCATCGCCTCCACCAAGCCCAAGTCGGTCCCAGCATTCGACGAGTTCGAGGGCTGCCTACGATTGATTTTACAACGTTTCCCCTGCATTTTTGGCTTCGAAATCTCCTCAGACGTAACCCTCCCGGTCAAGTTAAAAACGGGGTTCACCTTCTCCTTATCACTCCTTGGCCCCACCGAGTTAGAATTACCAGATTCAACCGCCACAGAGACGTGGGAATCCCGCATAGTGCTTGGCTGAAGAACCTCGTTCTCTTGCGCTGTAACCGTCTTCATATCTTTTCCTTTATTGACTCTCCCATTATCCGAAGATTTGATAGTAGAATCTTGCCCCAAATCCGGTTGCACTTCCACACCTTCCTTTTCTCCCATAACAACGTTATTTTCTTCCTCAGAGACCGTTAGAGCACCAAATCTATTAGTTTCCAAAACCACTGCAAAGGCCACCGACTTCCCTTTCACAGAAGAGCCTCCACTAGCCTTGGCCGGATTCCTCGGAAGCCCATTCTTGCCATCTTTATTCCCCGACCCATTTTTGGAACCTTCCTTCCCTTTGCCATCCTTGGAATCCGCCCCCGATTTCGGATTTTCCTTAGGAGGACGAACTTTCCTAACCGTCTTCATCCATTCCCCATAGGTCCCCTTGCCGGTCCGAGCAACCTCATGGGCCATCATTGGCGTCGGAGCCGCATCGGGTGTCGAAGCAATATTGCTATCCTCGGACACGACCTTCTCCCCTTCCTTCGAAACCGCCTCCACCTGACTCGACTGAGAAGCTTGAGCGTTTTTCGGACGATACGGACAACTCGTTTGGAGATGCCCAAACCTTCCACAATCAAAGCATATTGTGGGCAATCCTTCATACTTGACAAAGAACTTCTCACCATTGATACTTACAGTTCCTTTCAGCGGTTTTTTCAAGTCCACCTCAACACAAATACGAGCAAACTTCCCTCTGTTTGTGAACGTGGTCTTCGTATCCACCTTAATTGGAATCCCCACGCCTTCCGCAAGACCGAGCAAGACATGTTCCTGATACATAGAGACCGAAAGATCCAAAATATGGACCCATGTCGGAGTAGTAGTAATGGGGTCAGTAGTTCGGAAAGCAGGAGACCACCGACGAACCGTAAGGCAACGCCCGAACACTGTCCAAGGACCTAGAGTTAGCGCCTTCATGCAATCCTCTTCGCGTTCAAAGCGGACCAGGAAACAACCCCGAGTCAGATCCAGGATTTGCAAGGCGCTGTCTGTTCGCCACATGTCCCTGATCTTTCTATCCATAACCGGGAAAGCCACCGGATGCCCAAGAAGCTTGACCACCACAGATGTTTTCCAAACGCTAGCAAGCGCATCCACTAATTCATCCGCGATCAGGAAGGCCGGGTCACCCTCGTTACCATCGGGGAATGATAACGACATAGCACTCTTGACAAAATCCTCGTCTATTATGGTTTTCACTTGAACTGCCCCCCCGGTGACCACCACGTCCTTCCAAGAAGACCGTTGATCCGGGGGTTTGTCTAGCGGTCGAACCCCGACGGTATGATCGATGACCATGGCCGTCGGAGCAACCGGCGTTATCGGACCATCAGAACCGTTAGACGAGCTAGACATAGAGAGCGTTTTGAAAGTTCCGTGATCCTCCTCAAGTTTTAGTAGATATGGGCATAATTAATCAAATCACAGGTGCATCTTTTGCACAAGTCTGTATATGATTATATCGAAAAAGTATCGATGATTGTAAACCAAAAACTATCAAAGAGCAAATTCCAGATCGAGGTAAAAACGAATTCATCGATGCATTGAGAAAAAAAAGAGCAAATTCATGTTTCACCATGAATGAAAATCAAGCAAGAGATGTAATCCAAAGAACGTATGAGGTGAAACTCCAAGTTTATGCATAAACGCTCAAATCAAGTATTAAAGCAAATCGGTTCAAACAAATTTATCATTGATCCGTACTCCGTTCAACTATAGTGAACAAGTTTAGCTCTGATTAGTAAGAATACTACCTTCTAGCAAACTCGTGCTGATAACGTGTTATAAAACTAGAGAAATCATAAACAATAAGAGAGAGTTAAGGGAGGAAGAGAGATTAGATCTATATTATTAGGTCACCCATAAGGGTCTTTATATAGAGGGTATAACAGATTGGATAAGATCAAATCTATGGTTTTAAGCTTATCCGTGTACATCCATATATAATAATAATAATAATATTATAACATTTATAGAATTCCTAGACATTTTCTACCACATATTTTGTAGATCAAGAGAATTCCTTATTTATGCTACCTCATCTTTCTCTATAAATAGGCTAGAAATTATATGACATATTTCTACTAATGGATGAACTATTTTATAACTAAGGTATACTCCAATTATGTTACTCAATTGTTGTTGGATCGTAAGTCAGTTAATGAAGGCGTCCTTAACTGGGTTAAGGGCGTCCTTTAGTGCAGCGGAAAGTAGACTTAACAGAATACAAGATAAGATAAGTGAACACAGGTATTTATAGAGGAACCCCACTAAGACCAACTAGTATTATGGGTAAACCTCTACCTCCGTTGGAGGATTTTCAATAGCCGTCCCTTATCTTATTGAGAGTGAGTCCTTACAACTTAAGCGAGTCGTTACACTTCTCTGAGCTAAGCGTCCGTCCTTAGTCTCACTAGTAACACTCCTTTCAACCTAACAAGTAACCTAACACTCTTAGCTATAAGGAAGCTATCACTCACGTCTCTCACGGTTCGTTGTGAGAGACAAACTACAACTCTAATTGATTTGTGGTTTGTTTTGGATTTGATGTGATTGGACTTTCTTTCTCTTGCTTCAAGCTCACTTGATCTTCTTGATCTTCGTTCGTGTTCTTGAATGCTTCGGGAGAGATTGAGAGAAAGTCTTCAAAGTCCACACTTGCACACACACCGCTATGCATACCCCTTGGAGGGTATTTATAGCAGAAGTGGTTCTTGTCCTCTAGCGTCCTCTGAGATTTGGCAGGATCCTCGATCTTTGATCAACGGTGCGATGAGCCTCTTGAGGAAGTCAACTCTGTTGACGCTTGGGAAGCCTCCGCGTGGGTAGGGGACCATCGCTGGGAAAGCGACATCTTTGGAATTGTCTACACGTGCCCAGACAAGGGAAGCTTCCTTCTGAGGACTACGGCCGAACGTGATGTAATCATGTTGGAGCGGCCTTGATTTGAATTTGAGCTTCGTCCGTATTTTGGCGCGCGTCCCTTCTTGATGAGGACGCCGTCCTATCTGCGCAGGAACTTGGCCAATTACGTTTATCTTTGGAAGTTCTTTTGACGTGCGTCCCTACAGCCTAGGGACTGTCGTTCACTTGTTGTCCTTTTCGCTCATGTGCGTCCAATGAACTTACCTGAGATCAACACTTGGACAACTTATCAAATACCTTTGAGTTTGTCATTATCAAAATAAGGGACGATCATTATTGGTTTAAATATTAATGACTGGCGTCCTTAATATCGTCCTAACAATTTCCCCCTTTTTGATGATGACAAACTCTTTCAAACAATACGCACAGAAGTAAAGCTTTTAGCATGAGAAACTACACTTGATTTTATTTTCAGCTTAGGTTGGCATGCAACACATTCTTTTAAGTGCGTTCTATTTTATTCCTAACTAGCGTCCTTTGGACTTGGCCGAAATTCCCCCTAAACACATGCTTTCTATGACAACTTAAAGACAATCGCTTCTCTGCAAAACTATACTTCCCCCTTTTGGCATCATCGAAAAGGAGAACAAGTCGAAAGGCATGCAAGCACAAAGTCATAACTAAAGAAAGGTACGCTTAGACAAAATGAATCACAAATGTAACGAACGCATTCATAAAGATAGAGGAGTACGATCATTACAAACATTCATAAGCAAGGTTCAAAACGGGGACATCGTCCCAAAGTCTTAATCAAAAACAAAAGAAAAGATAAACTGTTTCAGGGGTAGAGAGGGGGGAGGTGATCATTTGCGTGGACGCTTGCCAAGGGCCTTGAGGTGTTGCTCCTGAAGATGGTTGTTCTGGGCAAGGAGCTCGTTGTTGCGCTCAAGAAGTTCTATGTGGACGTGAAGGGTGTCGTGAACCTGTTGAATTAGATCTATCATTATGCACTGGTTCTCGATCATCATGCCCATCAAATACTTCGTAGAGTGCCTCTCGGCCTCATCAGGGACGCTCATACCATCGAGCTCGTCCTCTTCATCAGCAGCGTCCTCAGCTGGCGTCCCAACGACTTGAACATTTTTAGCTTCAGGATCTCCTTCTCCAGTTTCAGCAGCAGCAGCCGCTTGAGCTTTCCTCTCAGCTTTAGCTTTCCGCTCAGCCTCTTTCCGTTCCTTTTCCATTTGGCGCTTGACGGACGGGAGGGGCTCATCACACCTGAGTTTTCCAACTGGAGGGAGTGTGATTTGCTTGACGTCCCAATGAATGCCAAAGGAACGTTCTTGTTTAGGAGCATAGAGTCCTTGCTGCTTCAGAATTTGCTTGACCAAGCCGGGGAAGGGAAGAGAGTGCCTGCCTCCTGTGCACTTGCCCATGTGTTCCAAGATTACCCGGGGCAAGTTTATCGGCTTGCGTTCCAAGAAGGCGTCCAAGAGAATACTATCAGTGATCTGAACAATGGACTTTTTCTCTTGGCGGGGGACGACCATGCGCACAATGAAGTGATGCGCAAGGACGCCCGTCTTGGTGAGGCAATGAGCGACTCTGTCCTTAGCAGCTGGCTGTCTCCTATTGAATATTCTGCTGAGGATTTCGTCTTGGGAGAAGCGGGCAAAGTTCTTGCAAGGCAGATCATGCAGAGCATCCGGAGGAGAAGGACGTAGGCCTAGCATTTTGCGGACGGTGCCCTCAGCAACTGAGTACTCGTCCCCATCTATTTCAAACGTCCCCTGAGGCTTCCCATTTACTTCTGTGATTTCAAACTTGGAGTAGAAACGGAGAACCTCATCAGGGTCAACGTCGGCGGCCTCAGCGCCTAAATGCGTCCATCCCTGGAACTCAAGTAGGTCCAAGAACTCTTGGCGCTAGTTCTCTGCCAGAAACTGGGCGTTGAAGAGGAGCGGCGATAGGATTTTCTTGAAGCGTTTCTGCTTGGAGCCATTGCTCACTATCACTTCATCACCAGCGTCGTCTTCATCTCCATCTCCCTCCTCGTCCTCAGGTTCCTCATCCTGGGGAGGGGCGTCCTCTTCATCTGAGGCTTCGTTCCGTTGTTCTTGGAACTCAACCATTGCAGTGTCCTTAGCAGTGGACGCCTGTTCTGGGGGAGACGCATCCACCGCTGTAGTCCTTGCCAAGGACTCTATAGGGACGGTTGAAGGAGGCGTCCCTTTGACTTGAGCAGCTTCCTCGACGGCCTGAGCAGGCGGAGGAGGAGGAGGAGGAGAAGCTCTGGGAGGAGAGGGAGTAGGAGTTCTGATCTTAGCTTTGGTGGGGGGGGGGGCAGACGAGGTGCTGGGCGGAACCACTGAGATCGGTTTCACTTTGAGCGGAGCAGAGGGAGGAGGCGGCAGTTTAGCAGGGGTAGCATCCTCGGCCTGGACCTGGACTTGAGGAGCGTCCTCTACCCTTGGAGGAGGTGGAGGGAGTTGACGAATGTCCTGCATACTCGCTTGGATCGCCGTCTCAACGGCTTCCTTCTCTGCTTGCTCTTGCTCTTGGCGCGCCTTCTCCTCTTTTTCAAGTTGAATTTCGGAGAGGCGAATGGCTGCCATTTCTTCATCCGTGACGCCCTCAAGCTGAGCAGAGGTCTTGAGGCGTCGCTTTGGGGCAGGAGGAGGGGAGGAAGGGATTGGCTTTGGTGGGGAGGAGGAAGGGCCTTTAATTTGGAGCGATTTGGACGGAAGGGGAGAGGAAGGCCTTTTTCGTTTTTGGGAAGGGACGGAGCCCGAAGGAGCCACGAGGAACTCCATTATATCTGGGAGCATTTTAGCGAGCTCCTCCACCGTCCTTCCGAAGGTATCGGATATGATGGCTGGTCCCATGAAGGGGGGGTTTGAGTGGTTGGTTTCTTGAAGGCGAGGCTTGACGTAAGTTATCATAAAGTAATGTAACAAACGCTGGACCTTAGGGGGGTGATTCTGGATGGACGCCCTATGGCATATGTTGGCGAGGGTTTTGGGCTCCTTTTCAAGCCAGTCCTCAACTAGTGGGTCGAGGGGAGGACGGCGTTTTGGTTGGGCGGGGAGTCCTCCGACGGAGCCTTTGGCGACATTGGCTGGTTCAAGCTCGGGTTTGAAGGGCTTTTCCAGGAATTTAAAGCGTTGATGAGTAGGTTTGGATTGGGATCGGGAAGATTGGGGTTTTTGTGGAGGAGGTTGGGAGCGAAGGGGCTGAGGAGGGTTGTTGGAGTGGCGGCGCTGGGTGGATTGGGATGAAGAATGGTGGCGAGGGGGTTCTTGGCGGCCGGAGGGTCTGCCTCTGGACTCCATTAATGACCGGCCTTTCACCGGAGGAGATCTTGAGGAGGTAGGGTTTTTCGCCGCCGATGAGGGTGAGGGGTTTTTAGAAGCTCTGGTGTTGGCCATTTTGAGAGAGGGTTTATATAGAGGAAGATTAGGGTTTAGGGTGAGATTTCGGGATGCGTTTGAAGATTTTGAAGATCTTGAGAGATTTCTATAAGTGAGCAAACAACAGATGAGCGAAGAAAGTTTTTCGGAGTGCACAGGTGGGTATTTATAGGAAGAAGACGAAGTTGGACGGTCAGGGGTAACAGGGTCTTTACACTCGGCTTCCTCCACCCGCCTTCCCACACGTGGCTTTCTTCTTTGCTAAGAAATACAGCTGTTGAGCATTGTTTGCGCATATCCCGAGATCTTCGCTGAAGCTTCTCTAAGACGGTTCACCTTCCCAATTTCAAACATTCAAACTTCTCACAATTGCAAAGGACTCCTAGCGGGCGTCCTTTCAACACACAACACTACACAACACTGAACTGAACCACGGCGTCCCAGATACTGATCTCAACCTCTGAACTTAGAACTCTGTACGGACAACTCTCAGCTCTTAACATGCGTCCCTTTGATCACTTAGAACCATTTTTGAAAATCAAGCAAGTACGTCCCGTAAAGATAAAACAAAGAATGCTCATAGGACGCGTTTGCAAGATTCTCGGCTTGGGTAAGCTTAGAGTTCCCATCATTTCGGCTTATGATGAGGGTAGGGTGATCAGGGATACTCTTGAGATGAAAAGCGAAATGAATGACGTTCAAAACACAAGCGAAACATATATCTTAGACTAGCGTCCTTTAAAGATGACTTTAAATGCATGACACATTTTAAAACAAGTTCTCAACAAGACATAGCCAATCATAGAGGGAATAATAGAACGGGACTTGATCATTTAAAAGTTATCATCCCTAAAAGCAACCAGAGGTGCTCGTAGGGACGTCTATCAAGTGCTTTTGTGAAAATATCGGCCACTTGGTCCTCAGTCCTAACATGATCTACCTTAATTAATCCAAGTTCAACATTATCACGAAGAAAGTGATGCCTTATATGAATATGCTTCGTCCTAGAATGATGAACAGGATTTTTGGCAATACTTATAGCACTAGTGTTGTCACACAAGATAGGGACTGTGTTGAGGAACGTACCATAATCTTCAAGTTGGTACTTGATCCATAGAACTTGTGAGCAGCACGAAGCAGCAGCAACGTACTCAGCTTCCGCGGTTGAGAGTGCCACGGAGTTTTGCTTTTTGGATCCCCAAGATACAAGGCACGAGCCCAGGAATTGAGCCATTCCTGAGGTGCTCTTCCTATCCACCACATGGCCAGCGTAATCTGCGTCAGAGTACGCTACCAGGTTTAGGGACGTTCTTCTGGGATACCATAGACATAGGTCATCCCGTCCCTTGAGGTATCTGAAGATTCTCTTGACCTCTTGCATGTGGGACTCCTTTGGATTTGCTTGGAATCGAGCACACAAGCATACAGCGAACATGATGTCAGGACGACTTGCCGTTAGATATAGCAAGGATCCTATCATTCCTCTGTAGAGCTTTTGATCTACGCTCTTGCCTTCTTCATCAGCATAAAGGCGAGTGTTGGGGGAGATGGGAGTATCAATGGGTTTTGAAGAGTTCATCCCATACTTCTCTAGCATTTCACGAATGTACTTTTGTTGATGAATGCGCGTCCCATCTTTGAGCTGAGTGATTTGGAGTCCCAAGAAGAAGTTGAGTTCTCCTATGAGGGACATCTCAAACTCACTACTCATCAAGTTCTTGAATTCCTCTACAAGTTTCATGTTAGTGCTTCCAAAGACTATGTCATCGACATAGACTTGGACAATCAAGACATCTTTAAGGACTTTCTTTAAGAAAAGTGTTTTATCAATGTTACCTCGTGTGTACCCGTTGGACAAGAGGAAGGACGCAAACCTATCGTACCATGCACGAGGGGCCTGCTTGAGTCCATAAAGTGCCTTGTCCAAGAAGTACACATGATCAGGGTGATCAGCGTCCTCAAATCCTGGAGGTTGAGCGACGTACACTTCTTCTTTGAGCTTGCCGTTGAGAAAGGCTGTTTTGACATCCATTTGAAAGAGCTTGAACCCTTTGTGAGCGGCATAGGCGATAAGGAGGCGAATTGCTTCAATTCTGGCAACAGGAGCGAAGGTCTCATCATAGTCGATTCCTTCCTCTTGTCTATAGCCTTGAGCCACCAGCCTTGCTTTATTTCTTGACACGCGACCACTCTCATCAAGCTTGTTCCGGTAGACCCACCTCGTCCCTATTAAGTTTTTGTTTCTTGGGCGAGGGACGATGGTCCAAACCTTGTTTCTTTCAAACTGATTAAGTTCTTCTTGCATGGCTTGAATCCAATCAGCGTCCTGAAGTGCCTCCTTTATGTTTTTAGGTTCAATTAAGGACACAAATGCGTTGAAGGCACAGAACGCTATGTTGGCATTATGGGAATGATTCACAGCTGATCTTGTTTGAACTCCTTTTGAAATATCTGAGATGACTTAATCTGTTGAATGAAGTCTTGAAAGATGGGATCCCTTATGAGTATCGTCCCTTACAGGAGTACATCTAGGGTCCGTCCAATCAGATTCATCTGAGTCAAACCCGTCGTCTTCATTGAGAGGCTCAGAGTGTTCCCCCTCAGGTTGAGCGTCCACTTCTTGACGCTGTTCACCTTGTAAGCTTGATTCAGCCCCATCATGTTGACCTGGTGATTCACTTCGAGAGAGAATTTCCTGAGTAACACTGGGAACGTCCACTGAGACTTCTTCAGGGTTTGGAGTAGCGTCCATAGGAACATAGTATTTTCCAGAGGACCCAAGATCAACTTCTTCATCGGAGTCGTCCTGCTGATGAGAGTAAGAGCGATCTTTTCCGCTTGATTTTTCTTTGTGAGAGGCACTTTCCTTGAACACAACATGGATGCTCTCCTCAAGCCTTAGAGTTCGTTTATTGAAAACTCTATACGCTTTACTGGTGAGGGAGTACCCAAGGAATATGGCTTCGTCACTTCTTGCATCAAACTTTCCAAGTCTTTCTTTATCATTGTTGTGAACAAAGCATTTGCATCCAAAGACTTTGAGATAGTCGATGCGAGGCTTTCTTCCGTTCAACAACTCATAGGACGTCTTCTTCAGCAAAGGACGGATCATGGCTCGATTGACAATATAGCACGCTGTAGCAATCGCTTCCGCCCAGAAGTATTTGGGAACACTATTAGCCAGAAGCATAGTCCTTGCCATATCCTCCAGCGTCCTATTCTTTCTTTCCACCACTCCATTTTGTTGAGGAGTCCTTGGAGGTGAGAAGTTGTGAGAGACTCCATGTTGATCGCAGTAGGCCACAAACTCTGAGTTTTGAAACTCCGTCCCATGGTCTGATCTTATGGATTTGAGAGGCGTCTCAAGCGCAACTTCCACTTGTTTGATGAAGACTTTGAATGCGTTGAAGCAATCTGTTTTTGAAGCTAAGAAAAGAACCCAGGTGAATCGAGAATAATCATCTACAAGAACGTAAATATACCTCTTTCCACCATAGCTCAACGTCTTCATTGGTCCACAAAGATCCATATGGAGAAGTTCCAAAGGTTTCTTTGTGCTGACATCGTTCTTTGACTTAAAGGACATTCTTGTTTGCTTCCCTTTGATATAGGCTTCACATTGTTCAATTTTCTCAGGATCAATTTGGGGAAGACCCTTCACAAGATTTCTTTGATGTAGCTTAAGGATTGTGCTTGGTCCAGCATGGCCAAGTCGGCGATGCCAGAGGTCAGCGTCCTCCTTTGACACAGATAAGCACAACTCAGATTTTGGCTTGAACTCCTGGTTGAAGATGTAGACATTGTTCTTTCGGACTCCTTTGAGAACGACTTTGTTGGATTTCTTGTTGGTGACGAGGCACTCCTTTGAGTCAAATGTGACTAGGTTTTCACCTTGATCACACATTTGAGAGGCGCTTAGGAGGTTGAAACCAAGTCCTTCAACAAGGCTAACATTCGTCGCTTTGATGGACGGATTGAGAATGGCAGTTCCCGTCCCTTTGATCTTTCCCTTGCCCTTGTTCCCAAACGAGACTGTTCCTCCCGTGGCACTACTTTGGATAGAAGTGAGATGGATCTGGCTTCCTGTCATATGATTTGAGGCGCCACTATCAATGATCCATGGGCGTTCCCTCACTTCCACCTGCCAAAACAAAGTTAGTGTTTGGCGACCCAGGCAAGGTGTTCCGTACCTGGTTCGTTACAGAAATAGAACTCTGGTTCTGGCATGTAGTCATTTATATTCACATCATTTGAAATGGCATGCTTTCGGAAAGAATTCTTAGAACGTCTAAGACGCCTAAGGTTAGCCTTGGGGACGGGTTTATCACTTTCAATGTTAGTCCTAGCAGCTTTGCCACTTTCAATGTCTTCCTTCAGTTTTGAACAATCATATTTGAAGTGATCTCCCCGTCCACAGTACCAACACGTCCTATAGTAAGTACCAAGGTAGTACTTCTTGTTGGGACGTTGGATTTTGTTCTCTTTCATCTTTTGAGGGTTACAGACTTTCGAACCCTTCCCTTTAGCAATTTTCTTATAAATCCTATGACTGGTAGAGTTAGTGTAGTAGTCCTCTTGACCTTTCTCTCCACTTTCTTGGACTCTAATTCTTTCAAGGAGATTCTTGGTCTTTTCCTTTTCTAATTCAAGTTCTGAGGTTTTGCTTGCCTCAAAGTCGCTAGGGAGAGAGTTCCTAGTGTCAGACTCGTATCCTAGTCCTCTTTTGGCTGGGACAAACACCATTGGTTGAACTTCCTCAGTTGCTGGGCTCTTTCCTAACACTTTCACCTCTTCCCTAAGCTTAGCATTCTCTAGCTTAAGACACATCACTTCAGTTTTCAGGGATTTGACTTCGACACATGAGGACTCTAGTTGTAATGATACTGTAGCACAGTTCTCACATTCAACTAACACATTTTCACTTTCAAGTTCAAGTTCATCCATTCTATGTTGCATGACTACGCTTTCTTCCATGATTCTTTTAATGAGCTTAATAAGTTTGGTTTTTGAACACTTCTCCAAGGAATTCATCATGGATTCACGAGTTACCTCTTGTTCCTTTTCAGAAGCGTCCTCTTCAAAGACTGGGGCGTCCTCCACAGCCATGTACGCCACTTGCTCATCATCTGAGGCGTCCTCTACGGCTATGTACGCCACTGGTCCTTCTGGTTCTTCATCATCAGAACTCACATTATCCCATGCGGCTTCGCACGCTCCCAAGAGGGCTTTCATCTTCATTTCTTTTGAGCTTAGTCCCGTAGTACACTTTTTAGCAAAGTGTCCTTTCTTGTTACATTTGTAGCAAGTAAGTTTCTTCATCTCTGCCTCTGTATACTTGGGACTCTCCTTTTTGTAAGGCATCTTGTTTTTCTTGGAATCTCTGGTCCTTTTACCCCATAAGCGAGCAACTTTGTGTAGAAGGGCAATCTCTTCCTCTTCTTCTAGCTGTTCCTTGGTCTTGCTTTCCTTCTCTTTCAAAGCTTGAGCACGCATCCTTTCACGATTCTCATTTTTATTTGCTTCCACCATTAAGGCAAGATCTCTATGGCGGCGCAGATACTCAGCGTACTCTGGAGTTGACGTCATCAAGGCGAGATCTGTCTGGGGGTTTCTAGCCAATTCAGCCATATCGGCTTCCCTTCTTGCTTCATAGCCTCTCAGCTTCCCATAGATCTCTTCCATATCCAGAGTCTTGTTGGCTGTATTCTCCTTGAACGTAGTCCTATCAAAATTCCATTTTCCTGTAAGTCCATCAATGACTACTCCAACTCTGTTCCTCATTGAGATTTCAGCTTCTGGGATGCCCAAATTTCGCATCTTGGTCACAAGAGCTTCAAAGCGGTATGAGTAGTCCTTGACAGTTTCATTAGGCAACATTCTGAAGGAATAGAACTCTCGTTTGATTTCAAGTTTAACGTCTTCCTTCATCTCCGCCGTACCCACATGGTACTTCTCAAGAGCTTCCCATTGTAGTTTGGCCGTTGCCAAATTGCTAACTCGGGTGGCATCCCTCTCGCAAAGGGACGCTTGAAGGAAGCATATTGCCTTAGCGTTTGTTTCCAAAAGCTTGAATTCGTCAGGACCCCACTCGTCCTCTTTGTCTTTCTTGTCATTAGGGATGGTAAGGTCACCTTTCATGATCACTCTCCAGTATTGATAATTCTGACTTCTGCAAAAGTTCTCGAAGCGGATCTTCCAGCGGTTGAAGTTACCGTCCGTCAGGCGAGGAGGCTTTACAAAGGAGATTCCAATAGGTTCCATGTCCATCTTGTACCTGCAACTCAACATAATCTAGAGCGCCTGCTCTGATACCAATTGTTGGATCGTAAGTCAGTTAATGAAGGCGTCCTTAACTGGGTTAAGGGCGTCCTTTAGTGCAGCGGAAAGTAGACTTAACAGAATACAAGATAAGATAAGTGAACACAGGTATTTATAGAGGAACCCCACTAAGACCAACTAGTCTTGTGGGTAAACCTCTACCTCCGTTGGAGGATTTTCAATAGCCGTCCCTTATCTTATTGAGAGTGAGTCCTTACAACTTAGGCGAGTCGTTACACTTCTCTGAGCTAAGCGTCCGTCCTTAGTCTCACTAGTAACACTCCTTTCAACCTAACAAGTAACCTAACACTCTTAGCTATAAGGAAGCTATCACTCACGTCTCTCACGGTTCGTTGTGAGAGACAAACTACAACTCTAATTGATTTGTGGTTTGTTTTGGATTTGATGTGATTGGACTTTCTTTTTCTTGCTTCAAGCTCACTTGATCTTCTTGATCTTCGTTCGTGTTCTTGAATGCTTCGGGAGAGCTTGAGAGAAAGTCTTCAAAGTCCACACTTGCACACACACCGCTATGCATACCCCTTGGAGGGTATTTATAGCGGAAGTGGTTCTTGTCCTCTAGCGTCCTCTGAGACTTGGCAGGATCCTCGATCTTTGATCAACGGTGCGATGAGCCTCTTGAGGAAGTCAACTCTGTTGACGCTTGGGAAGCCTCCGCGTGGGTAGGGGACCATCGCTGGGAAAGCGACATCTTTGGAATTGTCTACACGTGCCCAGACAAGGGAAGCTTCCTTCTGAGGACTACGGCCGAACGTGATGTAATCATGTTGGAGCGGCCTTGATTTGAATTTGAACTTCGTCCGTATTTTGGCGCGCGTCCCTTCTTGATGAGGACGCCGTCCTATCTGCGCAGGAACTTGGCCAATTACGTTTATCTTTGGAAGTTCTTTTGACGTGCGTCCCTACAGCCTAGGGACTGCCGTTCACTTGTTGTCCTTTTCGCTCATGTGCGTTCACTGGACTTACCTGAGATCAACACTTGGACAACTTATCAAATACCTTTGAGTTTGTCATTATCAAAATAAGGGACGATCATTATTGGTTTAAATATTAATGATTGGCGTCCTTAATATCGTCCCAACAATTGTTATTTAATAACATTCAAAATTTAAAGTGTCTAGCAATTTTTGTGAGAACCTTGCAGATCATCCCACATGTACCAGATGAATGAGATCAACCTTCTTCCATGAACAATACCACCGCAAAATCCAATTCCCTCATTTTCATATAAAACTTTAGCCTACTCTTACAGAAATTATGTATTAATGGAACAATTGAGATCAAATTGAGCTAATGTTCAACTAGGAACAACAACTCAGGGCAAGCTGATGATTGATGGGTAGAGAAACACAATCAACAGGGGATTGCCATAGAAAAAACCTTATACAGAGTAATTGAGAGAAAAGAGATGGAGTTCTTTTACATTTCAGAATGCCTATTAGAGAGGTCATCGGGAGCTATTTAAAGCCCTAGCATTACAACTAATTACAATTATTATTTTCCACATGGCAATTGTGAACTAGCTGAATTCCTGTAACAAATCTCCCCTCCTTGGAAAAGCTTGACCACAAGCTTTGAATTGTGCAGCAGCCAAGTTGATAATCTCCCCTCATAGGCAGAGTATTCTCTCCTTTGTCTTGAACTCTTCAAGTTGTTTTCTCGAGGATCCCATTGCAACCTTAGAGTAGAAACACCAAACTCCACAATAGCAATTGCTCTACTAACATATGCTGCCAAACCAAGGGCAATCAAGCTGACAAGAGTAGTACATGGTTGTAGAAACATTGCATCTCTTAAAGCAAGTGTAGGCTCCTCTTCATCCTTAACTAGCCTGACTTTTCCTCTATCATAAGGCAAAACAATTCCTACAAACTCCAAAGATGAATTCTGAACATGCATGGAATCATTTTTGCACTTGGTCAAACTCAGTTTTGAGACAACACTCAATTCCTTCTAACACCATTGTTCAACAACTAATTTGGAACAAAAATACCCGGATGATAGATCAACAACTTCACCCTTGTTCTTTGTAGTCTTAGAGTAAACGGGAATTACCTTCAAAGCCTCGTTTACTGGTGTGTAGATCATACCTCGATTTTGCTTGGATTTTTTCTTGATTTGAGCAAGGTTTTCAACACTGGGACTTTCATCAAACACCTGGCTTGCATTCCCCTTGAAGTTGTTTTCCCAGAGACAATTTTGCGTGCGTTTTTCTTCGAGTGAGCCCATGGCTTCTGCTACTGGATTTTCACCTTCTTTGGCATCAATGATCGAATCCCCTCCAAGAAAAACTCGATCAAGCTCTACGGGATTGCAAGAGCGTCCACTTGGAATTGCCTTGACTTCAAGCCCTTTGGAATCCGGTTCTCTTTTCCCTATCGTTTGGATTGAATAATGGACTGAAGAAGGAAGCCCCATTGAAACCCTTAACCAGTTGATTTTCTCACCCATGTTCAACCGGCTACATATGTGATGGGAATTCAGGATTTCTTGAGCTAATCGCTTCATGCTTTCATCTGATTGCGAATCCATGCCTTCTTTATGACGCGGAAGTCTGATGAGTTTCAAGGCCATCTCCAAGGAGAATTCGGACAAAGACCTTCCACTAAAAACCCGAATTTCATCAAGACCCTGGTAGAACTTGATATCCAAATCTGTCCATGGAAGATGAAAATCCCGCGCCTGTCGACTCCCTGGATTAAATTGCACAGTTTCTTCATCGGAGTATCTCTGCCTTGTTCTTGCCAATTCTTGAAAATTTTGTTGATTTGTTGTTGAAGATATAACTCCAATCACCGAAACTCGAGCACCAATAGGCAGAATTTGATCGCCATTACCAGAATTGGGAGAAATCGACTTAATCGCCTCAAACAGATTGGCCATATTTCCTCTGAATTTTGCCTCCATCTTTTGCATTCTAGCTTCCACACCTTCAAACATGGAAGCGACAGCCTCTTTCGCCTTGTGCATCACCGTTTCTCTCAAGATCGCCTGAAATCTCGTTTCCGCCATGATCGCAGGTCGCTGAAGCTCTGATACCTTTAATACAGAAATTTTGTATTAATGGAACAATTGAAATCAAATTGAGCTAATGTTCAACTAGGAACAACAACTCAGGGCAAGCTGATGATTGATGGGTAGAGAAACACAATCAACAGGGGATTGCCATAGAAAAAACCTTGTACAGAGTTATTGAGAGCAAAGAGATGGAGTTCTTTTACATTTCAGAATGCCTATTCGAGAGGTCATCGGGAGCTATTTAAAGCCCTAGCATTACAACAAATTACAATTATTATTTTCCACATGGAAATTGTGAACTAGCTGAATTTCTGTAACAAAATGTTTAAAGTTATATCATTGGGGTTTGTTTGGTGGTGTAAAAAAAATACATTTTTAATAGGAAAGTACTTTCGTTTGTTTTGGGATTCATGTCATATAGATGTATTTTCATAATAAGAAATGCACATTTCTAAAGAAGTCTTTTTCCCACCACACCCAAAAAAACTTAAGTCAATCCATAATTTCCGCAAATCAACTATGTGACATCATCTGAACCTTCACCTTCTGACCTAAACTAGAGATTTCATCTTATGAGGATCGAGTTCAGTTCCTCTGATGCTGCTTGGAGCTCCTCACGTGTGAGAAATACCCGAGTTTTGAAATAAATTCCAAAAAGATTTGAAGGTTATCCCTGCCTCCGATGGGGATACCCTCCCTATCCCACACTTTTATCAGTTATCAAAAACTTTATTTTCTACAGCTGTTGTTTCTATGGTTTCGCACTAAAAATCTTAATAGAACTTTAGTTTCTATGATGATGTAGGATAGATGATCCCAGACATGTCAATAACCCAATATGAAGATAATTCCATGTCAGAATAACATGATGAAAGAGGACATGCATTTAACTCACTGAAAATTCTCTGACTAGAGATGGATATTGGAGAAAGAGTAATTTATATAGAACAAAAAAGCAGGTTTCAGAGCATTAGCTTGATCAGGTAACATTTTGCATTAGAAAATTAGCAACCAATTCCGGCCAAATATCTCTTACCAATAGCATTGCCTAGGTCTTGCTTGTACTTTGAGAATCAGGAGTCCTAAAAGATGAGTTCAAAGAGTAGCCAGATGGTCTAGCTTGTAAAAGATGAGTTCAACAGAACCATATATAGTAGCATGAATCCAATTAATTACAAATAAAAAAGAAAAACCAAAAAAAAAAGAAAAATGTGAAACCATGCATTTATTTTGACAAGGAAAAGCAAAATAAGAGTTGTAGTGATAGATAATTCACCCAAAAAAAAAATTTACAAAGAAGTCATTGATGTGACAAGAGGAAAGAACTAGTTGTACCCGTCGTGCCATGCACGGCTTGTATTTTTAAATTAATTTTTGGATATATACTAAATAGAATATTAATGTGAAATGTTTAATAATAATTTTTAACATAATTTGATTTTATCGAATATTAGAAGTTCTTAATTGTTAAATAACTGATTAAGAATATGTTAGTATCCAAATCACTTGCATATATTTAGTAGTCAATAAAATACGTTATGATGCAATTTTTAACTACTTGTATTTTAGTATGCAGAGCACCAACTTGATATACCCAAATTAAACATGTAGTATTTTTAATCATAATATTTAATGAATAATATTTTTCCTTTATACGTATGAATAGACCAAAAAACATATAAAGTTGTTTAACCAAATAGGGAAAATCATTATCTTTGACTATCAAATTAGTTTTTTAACCAAATAAGGAAAATAAAGTTTAAGATAGATAGATAAGGATAAAGTTAAAGATAGATAATAAGGCTTTAAAGATAAAAGTGAGGATTAGATAATTAAGGAAAATAAAAGATATAAAGTTGTTTTTATCTATTTAAGTTGAAAAAATAAAATCAAGTGGGGCCAGAATCAACCTGGTGGCTCGAAAACGGCAGAATTTTATAAAATATATATTTATCCATTATCTATACTATATATTAAAGCCGGAGAATTTCGAGCCTCCACTTTAATTCTGGCCCTACTTGATAAACAATTTTATATGTTTTATTTTTCTTATTTATCTAATCTTTAATTTTATCTTTTTTCGTACTCATCTAATATCTATCTTTGAAGGCATAATATTTGTATTTAAAATTTCCTTAATTATCTAATCTTTAATTTTGTCATTTTTTTATTCATCTAATATCTATCTTTAAAGCGATATGATCTATCTTTAAAATCTCCCTCTATAAAAGATACATATTAGTTAACTTATCTTTTCAACTACCTTTTTAATCTATTTATGTACGAAATAATTTTAAAAAATCGAATTTAAATAATAATTTTAAAATGGAAGCTCCTTTTTCTAAATAAATTATATTTTTATCTTTGATACTAAATCAATTTTAATACAGTATACTAAATCAATTATAAAACACTAATATTAACAATTGATTCAGTAAATTATATTTTTAAAATTGATTTATTAACAATTTTTATCTTTGACACTAATATTATATTTATATAATATTCAAAAAATTATAAAACACGAGTCGTGCATGGCGCGACGGGTACAGCTAGTAATTTATGGTTATATTGTAATTTCTTTTAGTGTAAGATTTGGTAACAATATGATTTCAATAAATTAGATAATTAGATTTGGATGGATTTTGGGTGAAGGATCTTTGCTTAGTAAGGTAGGATATTTTCTTATTTAGATTAGGAGGTTTTTGGGTAACAATAAGATAGTGCTCCTATTATTTCTTGTACATGAATTTGTTAAAACTTTATTTAGATCTCAATAATTTAACAATACATTCTAATTATCTGTACCGACTGTAAAAATACTCTTTATGTGTATCTATCCAACCCTCCATCTATTATAATGAAGATATGAAACAATGAAAGAACATTTTCTCCTTTGAAAAACTTATTCTAAATAATTCAAGCTAAATAATCTCTACAAAACAATTATCCACGCATAGCTCCGTAAGGATATAAAAACTAACCATATTAATTTATATAAAAAATTCTTTTTAGAAGTATAATGATAATTATCTCAAAACAATTCAAACAAAATGTACTAAATAATATTTGTTCTTGGAAGGATACAGAGATCACAAACAACCAAATAAGCTTCCTTTTTAAAACCAATAATGCTTTTCATTAATAATTTATATATACAACCTATGGGATAATTCAATATTCTCATTATATTTTTTATGATTTAACATAACTCTAATTTTTTATTCTTTCCCGATTTGAGAATATTACACAAAAAAATTATTATAACATAGGATTTTAAGTATTTACAAATTTGAGCATAAATGTAGTTTTTTAAATCTGTAATTCAAGATTTATTGATAATTTATTTAATTTTAAAAAATATAATCATATCTTGTGCAATATTTTTTATTCAAAATAAAAGTAGTTCACTATCCATTTATATGATTACACTTTGTTTAGAGGTTAATCAACAATCTTCGATAAAGATGTGATGGTAAAAAAAGAAAAAGAAACTAACCATATAAGAGCGAACAAACTAATGACAACACAAAATCCGGAAGATTTGATTACAATTTCTAAAGATTTGTTTAGGTGTTAAGCTCGATCACTTACCATAAAAATAAACCAAATCATCGCCAAATCATGTTAACTAACCAAATCTAAACTTAAAAAAATATCTGGAATATTGCCTCTGTTTTACATATTAGGAGGTTAATTTATCTTCTTTTAATTTTTGAAAAAGAAATGAATTAAATGACATGGCTTAAGGAAGTGATGACACGTGGCTAAATCTGATGTGGCGCATTCTCGGATCGACACGTGGACAAAACTGATGTGGCGCAGCGTGGAGGCTCCAATCCTTACAGCTTTTATATATATATACTAGCAGATGACCCGTACTTTGTACGGGGGTGTTATTTATATATTTTTATTGCTTTGTGTATGAATTTACTTTAAACAATTACAAATATTATCATACGCATACTTTGTTTTAAAATGATGCTTATTTTTTGGAGTATAAAATGACATAATTCTTGTATATCATCATGTATATAAATAAATTTTATTTATATAGTTACATTTTATACATACATAAATATATATTTAAATAATTGAGGAAGAATGACATAAGATAAGATGCATTATCACATTTTATTAACAGTTGATACAAATCTTTTGGTATTTAATTAAATTATGTAAACTAACTTTTATAATAAAATCAATCAGTTTAAATAAAAGCTCGGATTAATATATTATAATATTATTGATATAGATAATATTTAATAAGTTATAGAAAACCAAATTATCTCGTATATATGTTATTCGTTTTTGAAAAAATAATTCAATAATAAATATATAAATATGTAATGAAAATGTTAAGGAATTATCATCTTAATTAAGAAATCGATTTTTTTTCCTAAAGCGTAATCACTATCCAATATTAGTGATATATATGGTAAATATAACCTCCACTTTTTTATTGATATTTTTATATGATACGATAGTAAAAATGTATTTAATATATTATTTTAATAGAATGAATATTTGTCTTAAATATAGTGGTCAAATTTGCTACCATTGATGATTTTAAAATATAGCATAATAAAATTCGAAAAATAATTTAAATTTAATATGATATTTAATTACATGAGTAAAATATTATGATTATGATTTATAGATTATGACGAAAAAAATATGTTTTGAAATAAAAGGTTTATGATAGATCTATGTATTAATTAAATGTGTACAATGATAAGATATAGATTTATAAATTTTGGATAGAATTATTAATTGAACAAATTAAATTCTAAGATAAAACTAATATCTTAATTAAGTATGTATAGATTATGATAAAATCAAAATTTAATAAGATAAATTTTTAAATAAGGGGGTGATGTGGCGCAATATGGTGGCAGAATTTGCTTCCGCTTTAGTATATAGTAATAGATATCTATGAAGGGTTGTACATAAGATTCCGCTATGGTGGCAGAATTTGCTTCCGCTTCCGATTTTAAGGGTTGTACATAAGATTCCACATTAGTTTTCCAATCTATATCTATGAAGCATATGTTAACAACTTTAAATAAGAATTGCTTATTAAATAAGAGTTGTAGTGATAGATATCCACTAGATACTCTTTCTAGGGCCGGAGAATCTTCTAGGTCTTTATAGCTATTTTCTAGGAGAATAAACACATGAGTAAATCTCATGTATTGGCAAGCAAATCATCAGATTATAACAACCGTGCATAGGAAATTTAGGATAGAGTTGTGTCCTCTGTTTTTTAATCGATTTCAATCACAACCTTCTTGGAGCCAAAGAAGAGGCGAAACTTTGCTTTGAGAGGTTTGTAGGTTCGTTGACGTCTTTGAGTATTGTTCTTCACGTTATTAGGCAGATAAGTTAGGGTTAATTAAATAATGTTAGATTTAGAGATTTAAATTAGACGTTCCTCTACAAAGGTAGGGAGTGGTTTTTCTCGTATAATTAGTAGTTCGTTGTGTGATTTAAATAATGTGTGTTTGACTAACACCTTCGATCCAACACAAACCAACAGAACCATGGAATCAGAGCAACCCGAAAGGAGATTCTCAGTCAGAAACGGGCCAAGGACATACCAGTTGAAGTCAGAGATCGTGCATTGCAAGCAGAAAGGAGATCCCGTGGCACTCTATTTCAGACGCCTGAACAAACTATGGCTTGAGTTGAGCCAACTTGATCCTGTTGAACCTTGTACTAAAGTAGGAGCCGAGATCGAACTGCGCAGGGAAGAAGAGAGACTTCATCAGTTCCTGATGGGTCTTGATCATGATAGCTTTGTGGCTGTTGGTTCAACTGTTTTGAACTCTCAGCCTTTGCCATCCGTCCATAGCGCGTACTCCATGGTCGTTCGCGAGGAGCAAGAACGAGATAAAAGGAGGACCCTTGCTGAATCCAAACCTGTCCCCAGCCATGTTGTTGCTCAAGATTCAACACGGATTAAAAGCATAAAGAGAAGAAAGGCTTCCATCCCTTCCATGATTGTTGAGCTGCCTGAAGAGATTGTGACTGAGATTCTAGTAAGATTGCCCCCTGACTCTCTCTTCAGATTCGGCTGCGTTTCGAAGCGATGGAAATCTATCACGTTGGATCCAAGGTTCGTTCGCGATTATCTCAAACTCGGGAGCAACACCAGGGGAATGCTGTATCCATACATGGAATACAAACGTCATGGTCCGGGCATGGGGTATTCGGGTTGGAGCAGCAGAGAGTTGTTTGTTCCTGATTATTATCGCCATCGCTTATTGTTTTACTTTAGGACAACAATGAGACAGAACAACCGAAGGATTTTGGCATCGAGCAATGGACTCGTGCTCTCCCAAGTACACCCTCTTAATGGCGGCGAACCAGACGGGATCTATAATGGTATTAGTTTCTGTGTCTCCAATCCCCTCACCAAGCAAAATGTCATTTTGTCTAAGATAAGTGTGCCTAGCATCTTTGGATCTGATCCCACGATGTGGCCATGGACGTGCGGCTTCGCCACGCGAGCTACCATTGACACTAGTGGATCCTACAACGTATCCTACAGAGTTGTCGTAGTTCTACCGCCCGCTGACAACGCCTTAAAAGTTGAACACCATTCCTCCATTGTAATCTTCTCTTCAGATAGCGGTTCGTGGAAACGCGTTCCGGGTCCAATCAGCAACATCCCAGCAGCTGTGCTTGAAAGGGGTGATAGCATATATATATGTTAATGTTATGATTGTTGTGTAGATCTATCAGTGATATTGGAAGGGAATTCGGCTAACCTCTCTTTCTTTCTTACAGGTTACAGAGCGCAAGACTTTTGTTACGAGGGTGTCTTGCACTGGCTTGATCAAGGGGGCGGTAGAAGAACCATAGTGACATACAATCCTTACGAAGAATGCCCCAACAGCTTCAGCCACATTCGGATGCCCCAGGACACCAGTGGTGAGCGGCAGATAATCCCGAGTAGTCTAATGAGCCTTGTTCGTTCGGGTCACGAGGAGGAGGACTTCCCGAGATGCTGCGAAATAGAGCATTGTCCAGGGGATTCGGGCCTGAGTCTTGTCGTGTGGCGAATGGAGGACTACGAGAAGAGGCTTTGGTGTCTGGAACAAAGGTGTGCCATCAGCCCTCATTGCTTGCCTTTATTGAAGGGATGCCGACAGCTGTTCGCTCCGGGTCCTCAGAGTCCTCCTGGAGTCTTCCGTCACTTGTTCGTCAACCTGAAACCTTATCGGGTCGTTGCCATTGATCTTGGGAGCCGTAAGGAGGAAGATGTTGCTATTGGAAAGATAGTCTCAGGATCAATTCACTTGTATACGCCACGTTGTCTTACCCTCCCGCTTGTGCCTTTTGCGTCTTGCCCATGGTCTTCTCCTAAGTATTACAACTGCATTAACCGTCCAAAGATGCAGTCGCCACTTCCTCAACTTCCCTTGGAGTAGAGGAGCAAATACCAATTCATCTTTATCCTAGATAGATATATCATACTGTAATTCATGCATGGACAGAATTAGGAACCTTTCTTTCTTCACTCGAGTCTGTATGTGGACACAAGTTCTTCCTCAAGAGCATTTGCCTGCATTTTATTAATTTATCGCATCATACAAGTTATTCTTTGTACCGATAAGTTTCCTAAATCTAACACCCAACAAAAAAACGTTCCCCAACCTACATCAATCTCTACATTTTTTCTCTACTTTGATGCAACTTGTTGGGCCCGCCGCCAACGGCCCATGGGTGTACCTAGATCGACCTAGAAGGATAAGCCCATGAGAAGCCCATATTGACTTTCGGAGGAAAACTTCTCAAGATCAGATCATGACACACATAATCCATACAAAAATTTTATCGAGTTTAACGGAATTATATCATATCTAAAGATATTATATCTAGTACGATTGTATCTGTCTAGTTTTCAATATATCTTATAAATAATTTATCTTTTAGGGACTCATATATATATATATATATATATATATAGAGGGGGTCACACATTGTACAACTACACAATACATTCGTTCATACACGTGCAATAATGCATATACACACAACTTTCTCACAAATTTTCTAGTTCGTATTGCTTTGTTCTAACCCGATCTTGGCTAAGGAATTGCTAGCCTTGTTTGGACGATTTATAGCTAAAACAATTTAGCTCCCACCGCGGGGCAAAGAATTTTCGCAAATCACAAACAAAGAACTAATTACTTTCTAGGTTTCCGGCCAGACAATGTCGGAATCTGGAGAAATACAAGCAAACAAGAATGACACCACTCCGCACGAAGAGATCCAGTCCAAGTTGCGGGAAGACGAGATGTCGGACTTCCGACATCCCATGGAGCTTCTCCAAAAAGAACTCGAGGATCAAAGAGGGTTCTTTGAGGCTAGCATAGATTGCATGAGCGCTGAGAATACGCAAATCAAGAACCAGAACCAGTTGTTGACTACGGCATGACAACTGGGTCACATCACCATAAACGTAGAGGGACTGGTTACCCAACTAGATTTCAACGCTGGAGAGGGTACATCTTGGGGGAGCCGCGGACGCGACGCCCAAGTTGAAGTTTTAAACACTCCACCGGCACCCGATCTCGCGAACGGTAGCGAACCAGCCCAAAACGGAGGGGTTCTCAGGAACCATGTCACACCTCCTGGAAACACCCACAGGATTAGGTCTGGGAACGTTTGGATAGCCGACAATACTGACGACTACAACGGGAGACGCCAGGAGGTGGAACTGGATGCCCTTATCAGAAAAAAGGTCATAGAAAAGATCGGAGCCATCTTGGATCAAGTCGTCAGGAGTCACATAGGTTACCAACCCGTGGAACCCGAAGCTCTAGACGGATACGATGAATCTCCTTTCGTCCCTAGAATTGCCCAGGCTGAAATCCCTAAGGATTCTCCATTCCAAGCATGACACCCTACAACAGCACCTCGGACCCGAACAAACACATGCCATCTACAAACAAAAGATGATGACTAGTTCAGTCCCGAGCCACTCGAATGAATCGGTGATGTGCAAGGGGTTCGGCACTTACCTGACACGTCCAGCCCTTACCTGGCTCATCAACCTTCATAGAGGGAGCATTAGGTCCTTCGCCGACCTCTCGGACTCTTTCAAGAACCAGTTCGCAAGTAGTCGCAAGATCGAGAAACAATCTAGTGATCTCTATCGCGTCAAACAGAAAAACCACGAGTCTTCTAGAGCATACCTAGACCGGTTCAACTGAGAGGAAGTAACTATCCCTAATTACGACACAACAACCGCAATAGAGGCTTTCCGACTGGGGATCGTACCCGACGGAGGACTGTATCAGTAGTTGACTAAGCACCCATGTGCCACCTTTAAGGAAGTCCAGTCTGAGGCCCTAGCGAACGTACGATTGGAAGAGGACAGGTCATTACGCAAGAGGTTGGTTGAACCCAGAAACATAGACAAGAAGGGTAGCGTTGAGCGAAAGAAATTAAAGATTATCCAGAGCGAAAGCGATCACCTTTCGATCGAAGGAGGGACCGGCGTGGACATCCCTACGACAAGCATCCAGCCAGACATGTGAACGTGGCGTGTAATAAGCCTGCGACGGACAAGGAACATGCCCCACTACCCCCACCTTTGGAAGATTTCAACTTAAAAATCTCCCCGGAACAACTGGTAAACAATCTAGCCAAGATGGGAGATCTAGTCAGGTGGCCTTGAAAGGACAAAGCTCCTCGTGCAGGAGCCAACGAGAGCAAGTGGTGTGAGTTCCACGACAATCATGGACACTAGACCAAGGATTGCATTATGCTCAGAAGGGAGGTGGCTCACCTGATTTCCAAAGGCAAGATCCGAGAAGCGGCTCCAGACGCCAGAGTTCCTCAGGATCTTCTAGAAAATCCTTACTAGAGCGAGGCAAGTAGGAAAGCACCACACACTAGAGAGGGTAGTGAATGTGATAACTGGATGATCAAGTGTGTGCAACCTCACCTATTTCGCGGCCAAAAGACACCCACGCGAAGGGCATCTTGGCAAACCTACCTTTCTAGAGAGGCGATCTAGACAGCCAACCGGGTTAGCGATCTAAACTGCCCATCCAGTTACAACGTGATATTGGGCCGACCTTGGAGACACGACATGAAAGCAGTACCTTCCATTTACCACTAGACGGTAAAATTCCCTACACCACGGGGAGTGGAAGAGATTCGGGGAGACCAAAGGCTAGCCAGGGAATGTTACAAAATAGCCCTAAAGCCTATGGCCGCGAGGCCAGAGGCATAACAATTACATAACGCTACCCCTCCCGTCTAGGTATGAGAACACGAAGTGGGAGATGTTGAGGAGATAGCAATAGGAGAAGGAAGGATTTTTCGGATGGGGGTTAGGTTAGACACGACCATCCAGATGGAATTAGTGACATTCCTCGAAAAGCACCAACAATGTTTCGCTTGGAGCCATGAGGACATGACTGGAGTCAATCCAGGAGTGATGACTCACAAACTCAACACGGATCCCAGTTTCCCCCAATCAAGCGGAAGAGAAGCAGGTTCGCCTTGGAACGAATCCATGCGATAGACGAGGAAGTAAGGAAATTTCTAGACACAGGCAAGATCCGGGAAGTGAAATATCCAGATTGGCTGGCTAACGATGAACGGGAAGTGGAGAGTATGTGTGGACTTCACAGACCTGAACAAGGCTTGTTCCAAAGACTCTTTCCCGCACCCACACATAGACTCAATGGTCGACGCCACTGCCGGTCACGAACTCTTAATGTTCGTGGACGCCTTTAGTGGCTATCACCAGATCCAAATGCATCCAGAAGATCAGGAGAAAACGTCCTTCATAACATGAAAATGAACATATTGCTATCGAGTCATGCCTTTTGCCTTGAGAAACGCTGGTGCAACATATCAACGGCTTGTTAACCACATGTTCCAAGATCAGATTGGGAAAGCGATGGAGGTCTATATCAACGACATGGTCGTCAAAAGCACGATAGCAGCACAACACCAACAACACCTCGAGGAGGCCTTCAAAATCCTAGAGAAATACAACATGAAGCTTAATCCTCAGAAGTGTACCTTCGAAGCACAAATCCGGAAAGTTTCTGGGATGCATAGTGACTAAAAGGGGGATTGAGGCTAGTCCTGATCAAGTCAAAGCATTAGCCTCCTTGAGATCACCCAAGAGCATCAAAGAGGTCCAAAAACTTACGGGAAAAGTCACCGCCCTCAACAGGTCCATATCAAAGTCAACCGACAAGTGCCGATTGTTTTATGACATCCTAAAGAAAAACAAAAGTTTTCAATGGGATGATTGTTGGGCCTTGCTACCAGCAGCCCACGGTAGCTTCTAGAGAGCATTCAGCGGAAGAAGCCCATATTGTCTAGCGCGAGTATCTGGAAACGCCCACGAGGGGTTTAAGCCGAATCATCCGAATCTATCAAGTTCCACGGAAGTTCTATCTACTTGTGAAAGATATAGATTAGAATCGACTTGTATTTATCTAATTAATACCGTATCCTGTGAATAATCTATCTAGTGGGTATATATCTATGTAGTTGATTAGGATATCTTGTAACGATATATCTTTAAGGACTCCTATATATACATAGAGGGGGTCACGCATTGTATCATTCACGCATACACACACATACATCCGAATTTGCAAGAGAATTAATATAATTTGCGCATTCCTTTTATTGATTCTCAAGTTCGTGTTGCTTAGTTCTAGCCCGATCTAGGCTAAGCGATCTCCGATCTAGGTTGGTAGATTTCTAGCTGAAACTGTTTGGCGCCCACCGTGGGGCAAAGAATTTGGCAAGTCACGAACGCAGGCTCAGTCATTGAAGTTCCCGGCAGAGGACGATGTCGGAATCTGGGGAATTCGTGCCTAGTAAGGACAATGCCATCCAGCGAGTGGAAATCCAGTCCAAGCAACGTGAGGACGAGATGGCGGACTTTAGGCTCCGCATGGAGTTTCTCCAAAAAGAACTTGAGCAACAAAAAGGGTTCTTTGAACCTAACATAGAACGCTTGACCACCGAGAATACCCAGCTTAAACACCAGAACCAGATACTGACTACGGCAAGACAACCGGCTCACATCACTAGAAACACTGAAGGTCTGGTGACCCAATTGAATTTTGATGACGGGGAAGGGACCTTTGGGGGAAACAACGGGAACGACACCCAAGGTGGAGTTTTGAACACTCAACACACATCTAACCTCGCAAACATCCGCGAGCAAGATACCCCCGGAAACCAAGTCACACCCCCAAGAAATACCTACAGAAACCGCTCTGGGAACGTATGGATGGCTGAGAACACCTACACCGAGAGACGCCAAGAGGTGGATCTAGACGCCCTTATCAGAAGAAAGGTCATGGAACAAATCGGAGCCATCTCCGATCAGGTGGTCAGAAGTCACGCTGGATATCAGCCTGTGCAACCAGAAGCTCAAGACGGATACGACGAGTCACCCTTCGCTCCTAGAATCACGTGAGCTGAGATTCCCAGGAAATTCTCTATTCCCAACATGACACCTTACAATGGAACCGTGGACCCTAACGAGCACATAGCCATCTATAAACAAAAGATGATGACCAGCTTTGTCCCCAGCCGCTCGAAGGAATCTGTGATGAGTAAGGGGTTCGGAACGACCCTGACTGAACCAGCCCTCACCTGGTTCATCGGTCTACCTAGAGGAAGCATCATGTCCTTCGCCGATCTCTCGGATACTGACTCGGGCAAAGTCGTTGTTCCCTTATCAAAAATAAATCCCAAACATGCAAACAACAGTATAGTGAGCAAGCAAGGGTCGAACCAAAAGGAATCAATTTCTAGTCAGATTTTATGGTTTTCATGCAAGTATTCAAAAGGGGGGTTTTGAAAGTTGGTTTCAATCAAAGTTATCAAGGAGAGTTTATCCAATCAATTCCACTTTATTAATCCGTTGATCATGAATTCATCCACCTCTTTATATGCTTAAGTCAATTCCAATCCCAATCATAAGAAATCGCAATTCCACGGTCCAAGCAATTCTATAACCCTTGGCAAGGACGCTTAACCTAGAATTAGCATAGAGCACAGGGATATTAGGAAATCAAATCATGCAATCAAGCTATGAGTCTCATGCACAACTTATCCATTGAATACTCTTCCCTAAACTAGTCCACGGTCCTAGAACAGAGTTGTTTCGAGAAATAGGAAAGATGCATAGACAACAACCAATCCTAAATCAAACAATAGATCTAAGTCAATCAAACAAGTTGATCAGGCTCATAAAATCAAACATAGATCATGGGATGAAGCACAAGAGTATCAATAAAGACCTAAGGCTAAAGAGGTTATAAGAATTTCACAACTTTATAATAAAGCTTCCTTGATCGAATAAACTCAAGAGAAGAGTTAGTTCTCCAATACAAAGAAAACTCCAATCTTTATTTAAAGAACAATTGATTAACAATATGAATCCCTCTAAAAACCTAGAAAGGTTCCCCTTAAATAGCCCCAAAGAACAACCTTTTCGGACTAGATAAGAAAGGAAACCGAAAGATAAGAAAGGAAACAAGATAGAAAAGATAAAATCTCGTCCGTGTGAAAGTCAACTGGCACCGCGCCCGCGGCGGTCTTCAATCGTCAAAGGCTGAGTCGGTTTCTACCGCGCCCGCGCCACAGACAGCGCGGCCGCGGCCTTCATGGTCTTGGTTGGTTCGTCTCTTCACGCCACCGCGCCCACGTCATGCAGTGGCGATTCTTCGTCTTTAAGCTCTTTAACTCTTGATTCCTCATAACTTGTGTCTTCGGTCTTCATATTACAATAACGCTCAAAACTAATCTAAACACTCTATAAATCATCTTAAAACACAAGAGTTAACCTATACAAAATAGCCTGAATCAAATTCCCCCATACTTAGATCTTGCTCGTCCTCAAGTAAGCTCAAAACAAATACAATAAGAAAGCACATCTAAGATCTCAGGAAATACAAGGGAAGATAAAAACACTCAACTCACAACCCGAACCCAAAATATAGAGAAATCATGAGCATAGAACAATGAAGCTCAAACACACACCTCACAACATGATAAAAACACTCAAGCTCTAAAAAGTGTAGAGCAACCTAGGATCTACCCAAATCTAACATGTAAGCCCTAAAGTCCCCAAGCAAGAATGATCCTAAACACTCGAATTTTACCGCTCAATTCTGCTTAGGCGCCCTTTCGGGTTTTCACCTAACCGCTCTCTTCATTTTTCAAATAGGTGTGCTCACAAATACTCACAACTCTCATGAACCTCATATTACCCCTGCCTAATGCTGGTCCGGGTTATATGCTTATTACCTGAGCCGCCCTTTCGGGTTTTCGACTCATCCCAGGATTTTATATGCCTTTTTTCAATTCTTTATGGCTTTTTCTATCTTTTTCTTTTGCTTTCTTTCTTTATTATGCTAAAACTATGGTGCAAGTGCTCCATGAAAAGAAGAAAATAAAAAATCTGAAGCAAATCACTAACTATACTAACTAGGATAAGCGAATGCGAGTACTCCCTCCCCCATACTTAAATCTTTCGTTGTCCTCAATGAAGCAAAGAGAAAGGATAGGAGCAAGGAAGAAGGTATATCAGAAGACTCAAAATCGATGAAGAGAGGTGGAATGGAAGAACTCGTCAAAGGTGGTAAAATGAAAACAACTTCGTATTTCCAAGTCTGGTGGCTAACCGCGGGCGCGGCATTGGGGGCGTGGTGCGGAATCATGACAGAGAGCAAAGTCGTCCTTGGGTGGTCACCGCGGTCGCGACTGATGGGTAGCGGTCGCGGTACATGTGCAGGAACAACGACTTCACTAGATCTCGAAAAGTGTGATGTGCAAGCAACCTTTGTATCTTGGCTTGTCTCTTGGAAGAGGAATCAAACTTGAACTCGAGCCATGGAGAAGAAATCCCGGGGAAACAAAGCTCCCCCATACTTAAGCTTTACACATAGCCAAAGAATGGAAAGTACAAAGATGAATGAAAGGAAGAACTAGAGGGTGGAAAGATAGAAGATGGATTAAAATGGATATAGATAGATGGAAGATATAGAGATAGAATGGGACCAAAAAGTCCTATTTTTTTCATAATAAAGCAAACGAGCTAAAACCTAGACGCAGTATGGTTGCCGCGAGCACGGGCTAGTGCCTGTTCGTCGGGGCGCGCTGGTGATCCACTACAGGCGCGGCCAAGGCGGCGCGGACGCGCGATATCACACCAGGCGTGTCCTTTCGGACCTAGTACATGAAAGTTAGCTGAAAAAACGAATCAAATCCTAAGCTCAGAATGGGAAAACAATCTAACTAATCCTTGGGTTGCCTCCCAAGCAACGCTTTTGTTTAACGTCGTTGACTCGACGTGGATATGATCAATATGGGTCCTCATCGACATGAATTTGGACCTCGTTGCAATATGAGATATGGAAAGGGATCCATTGGCAAAATCAATGACCGTCTTGGCTGTTTTCATGAACGGGCGACCAAGTAAGAGAACCGGGTCGTAACGCCCTTCGCCTATCTCCATCACATAGAAATCTGCAGGAAAGATCAAGCCATGCACCTGCACTAGAACATCCTCAACTAACCCTTTCGGGCGCACATTAGAATGGTCAGCCAACTCAATAACAATATCGGATTCCTTTAAGGGACCAAGGCCTAACCTATCATACATGCAAGCTGAAAGAACATTAATGGAGGCACCTAAATCTAGCATAGCACGCTCAATTTTAGTTTTTCCAATAGTGATAGGGACGGTGAATCTTCTTGGGTCTGAGCATTTTTTAGGCAATTGCTTCTGGAGTAGGGAATTACAAGTCTTAATTTTGCTATCCTGCGTTTTCTCAACTAGAGCTACTTTCTCAATTTTAGGACTAGTCTTATTCTTTCTTTTTATCGTACAAAGCTCTTTCATAAACTTAGCAAAACGAGGAACACTTTGGATAAGATTGATGAGAGGAACATTTATCTGGCAATTGGCGAAGGTCTCGAAGAGTTGCTTGTCATGTGCCGGCTTCCTCGTGTCTATAAGTGCTTCGGGGAATGGGGGAGAGGGCTTGAAAGAGCTCAAGGGTGGAAGTGGTCCAGCCACATAACCATCGTCCTCCTCTGCTACTGCGGAGCGGTCACGTCTAGGAGAGCTTGCGTGCGGGGGTGAATAGTTCTTGAAAGCATAGTCGAGCAACGCCCCGAAATTTCGCTCAGCCTCCTTACCGTGGGCGCGGTACGGGCTCCGCGGTCGCGGTACCTCACATGTCTCATGATCCGAGTTCTCTGTTGGAATTCCGCGGGCGCGGTGAGGAGAGTGCGGGCGCGGATTTCCAACAGAGACTTGGTCTTCGTCTTCTGCCGCCCCTGCGCGGTCGCGGCCAGGGGAACGCGGGCGCGGTATGTCACCAGCGGGTGATTCCCGGCTCGCCAAAGCTCTTCCGCTCCTCAGGTTCATGGCACTCACATTCTCCTTGTGGTTGAGCGGTTGAGAGGGAAGTTTCCCGGAATCCTTAGACTCAAGCCTATTGATCATGGTAGCGAGCTGGCTTAGTTGAGTCTCAAGGTTCTTTATAGCAGCCCTCGTCTCTTGGTTTTCCTTCAAGAGGGAAGTAATAGCATCATTTTGCGACGGAGTAGGCGCTCTCGAGGCATAGTTGTTGGATCGGAATTGTTGTTGCTAGCCCTGAGGAGCGTACTGCTGCTGCTGCTGTTGAGGTGGCTCTTGTTGCTGCTGGTTGCTCCACCGGAAGTTAGGATGGTTCACCCACCCCGGATTGTAGGTATTAGAGAAAGGATCATTACGGGGCCAGGGCGCACCATAATTGCCAATAGCATTGACCGACTCCTCGGTCTCCTAAATAGTAAGGCATTGATCCGTGTGGTGGCTCGCGTCATAGCAAAGACAGCAAGCATTTACTTGTTGAGCTGTCTTCTTCGTGAGCAGCTGCTTCATAAGATCCTTGAGCTCCCGTACTTCATCATTCAAGGACTCGTTCACCACATTAACGGACCTCACTTTGGTCCTGGACCTCTGATTGTGGGCTTGTTCCGCCAAGATCTCAATTTTCTGAAAAGCTGATGCAGGGGTTAAGTTCTCGTAACTACCCCCACAAGATGCATTCACGAGCCTCTTGTCATTGTCGCAAAGTCCCTCAATGATATAGCAAATAAGAACCTTGGCAAGATAGCCATGGTAAGGACAACTCGCGATGAGCCTCTTGTAGCGCTCATAATAGTCATAGAGGTTCTCGTCTTCCCCTTGTTCCAAACTGCTGAGCTGCTTCTTAATAGATGTTTGCTTGGAAGCGGGGAAGTACTTCTCAAGAAACGCCCTTTTCATGGCCGCCCAAGTAGTGATAGAACCCGGCACCAAATAAAGGAGCCAGTCCTTGGCGGAGTCCTCTAGAGAGAAAGGGAAAGCCCGGAGCTTGATTTGATCCTCCGTTACATCAGTGGGCTTCATACTCACGCACACCGCGTGGAACTCAGTGAGATGCTTGTTCGGGTCCTCGCCACTCAACCCGTGGAATTTGGGCAAGTGGTGGATGAGTCCGGACTTCAGCTCGAATTTCACACCTTCCCCGAGTTCGGGGAATTGAACAACGAGCTGCTGTTGTTGGAGATTGGGCGCCGTGCGTTGGCGAATAGTTTGTTCTGCCGTGACGTCCTCTGGTTCAGAGTCAGAGTGAGAGAGAGATTCAAGAAGACTGTAGAATGCAGAAGGTCTAGGGGAGCTCCTTATCTTCCGAAGAGTCCTGTCAATTTCTTGATCAAAACGAACAGGACAAGTATTAGTAGACTCAGTACGGACCATGTGTTACGTCCGAGCCCAGGAGAAGGTTCTGCGCTCGAACCGCGGGCGCGGTTTGGGTGCAGAACACGACAAACGCACACAAGCGAACAAGAAAAAGGATTCCCCGGCAACGGCGCCAAAATTTAACTCGGGCAAAGTCGTTGTTCCCTTATAAAAAATAAATCCCAAACATGCAAACAACAGTATAGTGAGCAAGCAAGGGGTCGAACCCAAAAGAATCAGTTTCTAGTCAGATTTTATGGTTTTCATGCAAGTATTCAAAAGGGGGGTTTTGAAAGTTGGTTTCAATCAAAGTTATCGAGGAGAGTTTATCCAATCAATTCCACTTTATTAATCCGTTGATCATGAATTCATCCACCTCTTTATATGCTTAAGTCAATTCCAATCCCAATCATAAGAAATCACAAGTCCACGGTCCAAGCAATTCTATAACCCTAGGCAAGGATGCTTAACCTAGAATTAGCATAGAGCACAGGGATATTAGAAAATCAAATCATGCAATCAAGCTACGAATCTCATGCACAACTTAACCATTGAATACACTTCCCTAAACTAGTCCACGGTCCTAGAATAGAGTTGTTTCGAGAAATATGAAAGATGCATAGACAACAACCAATCCTAAATCAGACAATAGATCTAAGTCAATAAACAAGTTGATCAGGCTCATAAAATCAAACATAGATCATGGGATGTAGCACAAGAGTATCAATAAAGACCTAAGGATAAAGAGGTTACCAGAATTTCACAACTTTATAATAAAGCTTCCTTGATCGAATAAACTCAAGAGGAGAGTTAGTTCTCTATTACAAAGAAAACTCCAATCTTTATTGAAAAAACAATTGATTAACAATATGAATCTCTCTAAAAACCTAGAAAGGTTCCCCTTAAATAGCCTCAAAGAACAACCTTTTCGGACTACATAAGAAAGGAAACCGAAAGATAAGAAAGGAAACAAGATAGAAAAGATAAAATCTCGTCCGTGTGAAAGTCGGCCGGCACCGCGCCCGCGGCGTCATCACCGCGCCCGTGGTGGTCTTCAATCGTCAAAGGCTGAGTCGGCTTCTACCGCGCCCGTGCCACAGACAGCGCGGCCGCGGCCTTCATGGTCTTGGTTGGTTCGTCTCTTCACGCCACCGCGCCCGTGTTATAGACAACACGGCCGCGATATCCATGCAGTGGCGATTCTTCGTCTTTAAGCTCTTTAACTCTTGATTCTTCATAACTTGTGTCTTCGGTCTTCATATTACAATAACGCTCAAAACTAACCTAAACACTCTCTAAATCATCTTTAAACACAAGAGTTAACCTATACAAAATATCCTGAATCAGATACCATCCGGGGTCAGTGTTGGGCCCTGGCCTAAAAGCCCATGAAGTTCTCTAGCGCGGCCCACACGAAACCCAGCAGAGACGAGCTTCTAGAACACAATCCGGGTAACGAGTTACGAAACCGGCATATTTGCCCGCCAAGATATAAGATAGACGACAATTCTATCTTATAAGGGTTCCTTTTATCTTATGTAAACGGAATTATATCATATCTAGGGAAATTCTATCTAGTAGATGCGTATCTATCTAGTTAGTAATCTATCTTGTAAACACTCTATCTTCTAGGCATCCCCTATATATACAAGGGGAGGGTCATGCATTGTACACATTGACATTTGCACACGTCCACACACGATATCACCACATGTACACGACATACACATTCACACATGATCATACACGATCAATCAATACAAAATACATACGTCTTTCCACAAATTCTTTTGTTCTTTTTGCTTAGTTCAAGCCCGATCTAGGCCAAGGGGTCACCAATCTTGCTTGGTAGATTTCTGGCTCCAACAATTTGGCGCCCACCGTGGGGCTCAAAATGAAGTAAATCCGAACGAAAGCAACAAACTTTCGATACAATTGACATCGTATACTCGTTTCTACACGACCCAATGACTCTACAACCAGAAAGCGGTCCCGGGTTACGCCGCCAGACCTACCGGAATGGCGAACTGCCCAGATCGCACGACGCCTGGATAACAGACAAAGGAAGTAAGCCTAACGAAAGCATACAACTTTCGGTCCAATTAACATCCATGTCGGGAGCAAGAAGACAACATCAAAAATTAAGACGATGCTGGAAACGGCCAGCACAAGGAACAATAGGAGAAAGCTCGGGGCGCACAAGATGGCTTGCTATCGACGCCAAACCAGAGATTCTCCAGGAGAAATCAGATTGACATCGAACTCTTCCACACCGGAGATGACCAGTAAGAGATCCTAGACATCTGATCAAGGTTTTTACACGCGATCGGAGTTTCTTGACGCAATCAGGAATTTCTAGCCAGAGTTCCTAGACGCAGTCGGAGTTCCTAGATACGCTCTAGAATTCTTTGATACGCTCTAAAGGAGGAGCAGCCTAAGAACCATCCAGATATCCTCAAGGCCGGACCTTGGGGGTGGCGAAAAAACATCAAGAGGGGTAGAGGCTCCGACGCCACACCTTGGAGAAATACAACGCGAAACCAGCCCGGACACAACCGTGGCGAATCGACCTAGATGACACTTCCGGAGTCAAGATCGCGTTCCAGTCCTTCATATACTGGTTTCCTCGTTCCTTTATCTCACAATTGATTCCATACTTTTATTTTGCTAAAAGATCATCTCTCTTTCTTACACGCATCGATCTTTTACGCTCATACATATAGTCTGCTCACTAGTTTTAATTGCTATGCACAATGATAAATCGCTTGATTGGACGCGATTAACTGATCTATGTTTTTGAGGATATTCTAAGACTCCTCCTAGACTAATGTTTTACATTTACTCTTATGCCCGAGAGACAGGAACCCCACATACGGGAATTCACGACCTTTTGTGACAGCAAAAGATCCGTGCCCTCAGGCTATGCGATACCTAGATGACCTAGCAGGATTTTCACATCTTCAATGCTCATGTGGAATACTTACACATCGACTACACAAGAAAGGCTCGTGCCATCACCAGGCACTGGTTATCCACAAAACTTCAAAGTTCACGAGAAAGTTGTACACTATTCACCCAACTTTGCACTCTAGATAACAGTTTTTGCATTTAGCATTAGTTGAAACACTATTGTTCTTTCCTTTCTTTGCAACTCCTTCGGCATATTACATACTTGAAGATTGTTCGCAAACTTAGCATGGACAGTGTCGTGCAAAAGCCAGCACGACACAAAGTCTTCCCCCCCTAGGTTACCTACCCAGTAGTCATGATCAGACTAATTACGGATCACAACGTTATTGCGCAAACATATCCTACCAGGCAATCCCCCTGGGACGGTTACAAATTATCCTACCAGGCAGTCCCCCTGGAACGGTAGCAAACATATCCTACCAGGCAGTCCCCCTGGAACGGATACAAATACATTCTACCAGGAAGTTTCCCCTGGTACGATTTACATTCTATCAGGAGGTTTCCCCTGATACGACTTACATTCTCCCAGGAGGTTTCCCCTGGGACGACTCTCACTCTACCAGGAAGTTTCACCTGGAACGAATCCCACCTTACTAGGAGGTTTCCCCTAGTACAATTACAAAACATACCTTACCAGGTAGTCCCCCTGGAACGGTCAAAACATATCCTACCAAGTAACCCCCCTGGTACGATTTACAAAACGCATCCTACCAGGCAGTCCCCCTGGAACGGTTACAAACGCATATTACCAGACAGTTCCCTCTAGTATGAATTCAGAAACATATTACCAGGTAGTTCCCCCTGGTATGGTTGCAAGAACATCTTGCCAGGCAGTTTCCCCTGGTACGATTTACGCACTAACAAAGCTCTAGAGCATACTCAAGTCGGGTAACCACTATTACGGGACGCCGCATCACACTTACGTATGGGGTACAATCCTGGACCAAACTTACAAAAATACTTTCGAAACATGCATCGACCCATGCCCTACCATCGAAGAACGAGTGTACCGTTCAACAAAAGACAAAAACGCAGCAATCATTTCTAGATACAGACTCTAGAGATACACCTCTCTACTTCGAAATAGGAACCATTAGACATGGCTTGCCTATATTATTGAAAGGTGATCATAATACTGATTAACCTTCTCATTACTAAGACATCGACTCGCTCTATACAACTAGAAGACGATACAATAGAACAAGACCGAACGGTCTCTTCTAGAAACAGCATCTAGAACACATCTTTCCCGAGTCGTTGGACTCAGTATGCTTACTTATCCAAGAGATGGATTTTGACATCTATCAAGTTTCCGGTTAGTTAGACAAGCGCCATGGAGACGCCCTCGGCGACACATCGATGGTCACCTCTAGTCTAAGCCTATACGCTATGACTATACGACCATAAAGTACTTATTGAGTGTTACAAAACACACATACGCATCGAAGCATAACTGGCCATACAAAGGGCCGACATGGTTAGACATGGAATCCAAGATACATGGGGTATGGAGCATCACCCCACAACGCAGGGTATGGTACTAGTACCACACACCAGATAGTGCCTCGTCAGCATCAACAAAACGAAGTCATCAATAGACAGAAGCAAGTGCTAGAAAAGGAGAGCATAAACAAAGTTACGCAAAAGAGTTTCCTCAAGCAGAAGGATTACACTTCTGGATCTCGTATAAGAACGCGAACCCAGACAGGGGTACGTGGAAACTCTTACAAGGTGGAGACGTTACGACACCGCAACAACAAAAGTTCTTGGCTTAAGGAATATGATACACCACGAAGTCAATTCAAGACAAGTGTTCTAACACACGGAACAATAACAACATAGGGGTACTTGAATTCAGAGATCTACGACTGCTAGCTGGTTCTTCTGGATCAGTAAACTGGAAATCATTGAAGCACTTCCATCCTAGCTGGTTATCTCTTACCTAAGACAGGGGTTTGAGTACATTCTGGAAGGCCTCAAACGACACTATATTCACTATTTTGTCTGGGGTACGTTTACAAGGTACAAGGCCTTACAAAAGCTCCTAGTACTGAGGTACTGGGGTAGAGATACATAGCAGAGTTGTTCTTCATCAGCAACATCTCAAGAAATACTCAAGGCGAAGCTTCATCAAATACTAAGCAACCACGCCAACTACCACATTGACCAAACACTAGGTCATCTTCACAGTTTTTCACAACTTTACTTCCCAAGCGCAGTGCAATTCATCGAGTACTCGCTAGCTGACCTAGAGAGTCTCCGATGCAGACATGCAAAACCAACCAGTTTTAATACCTTCAGAAGTCACTTCGGGACGTAGTTTTCAAGACATAAGCTTTCACGCTGAGACATATTCTTCAGTTTCTTAAACGTCTACCAAGAGTGTTCAAACTCTGGAATCCTCTTTGACGATGGTTCTGGATAAGTCAGCAAGGTTTTAAGACTGCAAAGACTTCGACGACATATTATGAATCGGCTTCCAACTCCATAGTGGGTCTGGATTTACAACCCGATCCGGGGGTATTGTTGGGCCCTGGCCTAAAAGCCCATGAAGTTCTCTAGCGCGGCCCACACGAAACCCAGCAGAGACGAGCTTCTAGAACACAGTCCGAGTAACGAGTTACGAAACCGGCATATTTGCCCGCCAAGATATAAGATAGACGACAGTTCTATCTTATAAGGGTTCCTTTTATCTTATGTAAACGGAATTATATCATATCTAGGGAAATTCTATCTAGTAGATGCGTATTTATCTAGTTAGTACTCTATCTTGTAAACACTCTATCTTCTAGGCATCCCCTATATATACAAGGGGAGGGTCATGCATTGTACACATTGATGTTTGCACACGTCCACACACGATATCACCACATGTGCACGACATACACATTCACACATGATCATACACGATCAATCAATACAAAATACATACGTCTTTCCACAAATTCTTTCGTTCTTTTTGCTTAGTTCAAGCCCGATCTAGGCCAAGGGGTCACCAATCTTGCTTGGTAGAATTCTGGCTCCAACAGTCAGTTCGCAAGCAGTAGCAAATTCGAGAAGCAATCTAGCGACCTCTATGATGTCTCTCATTTTGGTGGTGTTTTAGTAGTTAATTTCTCTTGTAAATATGTGTTTTTCATTCCCTTCTTTGTTAGTTTTGTTCCTTTCTAACTTAGTTCCCGGTTTTCTTTGAGATTCGGAAACTATGCGAGTTTGCTTTGTTTTGTAGGAAAAATGGCAAGAATGAGGATGTTTTGGAGGAGCATTTCAAGTAGGAGCTAAGCTAGGAAGCCAAGGAGTGGATGAGCCATGCTAAGAATGAAGTGGAACCGAAGGAAACCCAAGAACAAGACAAGGATCGAGGCCCAGGACCGAGCACCACCACGTCGGGCCCGAGATCGAGCAGCCAGAGACCAAGACCGACGTGCCCAACGTCGGGCCCGATGTTGCCCCGTGTCGATCCGAGTCGGCAATGGAGTGGATTGTTCCCCAAGGCATATTTTTAGTAACTTTCCACATTTGCCCCTTTCTAAATTGGGAATTCCTTGGTCCCCAATCTAAGGAGAAGGATAATTAGAGGTGATTAGTGATCATTTAGAGGGGGGGGGGGGAGCAAGAGTTCACACACACAACACACCCAAATCACTCTCTAAAGGCTCAAGGAAGACTTGGAGAGGAAGGAGAAGAGAGGAGAAGGAAGAGAAGAGGAGATCGGTGGCCTAGAGAGGAGGATTTGTGAGTATTGTACTTTGTTTTGCTTTGATCTAGTAGAATTGAGACTTGGATCTTGTTGACACTTTGAGATTTGAATGCAATTGAAGTTTGGTTTGATGTTGATGATTGAGATTTGCTTGATTTCCCTTTTGATTATGTTTTTTTCTTACCATATGGAGTAGATTCCATAGTCTTGGGCTATGGGGGAATCCCCTAGCTAGGATTGGGTAGAAAACCCCAATTCCATAGCCTTGAGTGCTTCATTTGTGAATCCTCTCTACATTGAGCTTCAATTCTCTTGTGGAAACAAGAGATCTAGGGCTTGTGTTTGGTAAGAGCAAGCGTGAGCAATCTCGATCCCATCACAAGTTCCTAGCATCGAAGGTGAGTGAAAACTCCCTTGGGTCGAGGTGTAGAGTGGAGGGATTTTATGTCGAGCTTTTTAGTTAGTTTTCTTAGGTTGTTTTCTCCTTTGTTTTGCATGTTTTCCTTTGTGTTTGTGTGTTTTGCATAAGGTTTCGACTCTCTTTCGAGAGTTGGAGTCGTTTGTGTGTTGTTTCATGTTGTGTAGGTATTTGGGGCTTTTGGAGAAGTTTTCATGCATTTTCGGAGTTTTCTAGGAACCGTTAGTTCTCAAGAGTCAAGTCGTCAAAGAGCCAAAATCCAAAGTTGCAACCAAGGGAGCCTCAAAGAAGTACAAGGAACTCAAGAAAATCGAGGAGAAAAAGGGCAAAAGCACCCAACAAAAGCCCATCCAATCGGAGCAAGAACGGAACAAAACGAAGAAAAATCCCACGTCCTACAGTAGGTCGGCGCCGACCCCCATATGGTCGCGGCCGACCCCTCTCAGCATCCGAAAGTAAATCCGTGCGCTGCAAGTAACGCCTTTGGGCGGGATTTTCGAAACCCGAAAAAGGAGGGCGGCTGTGCAGGCTTGTGGCAGGGCTTGTGGCAGAGATGTGGCAGTGGAGGAAGCTTCCCTCCCTTGCTTTTGGGGGCTGCTAAAAACCCATTTTGTCTCCCTTCCAAAGGAGCTTTTGCCAAGAAGGGAAAAGGCTCAAGTAAGAGGAGAGAGTGAGCTGAGAAGTTTGAAGAAGAAGAGTGTGGGTTTGAGGGAGAGAACTTGTGTAAGGGGAGGGTAGTGAAGAAGGAGCTTGTTCTAGTGTAGGGAAGAAGAAGAAGAAGACATTGGTGTGAAGAACCTTGTGGGTTTGCTTTAGTTTGTAAGTTGGATCTTTGATTTATTGAAGTTGTTTGTTTGTGATGATGATTTCCTCTTCCCTTTCCTTGTTTGTGTGCTTGATTATGTGTGAGTAGTTAGCTTGCTAGGGTGGGGGTGAAACCCACCATGAAAGTGCATTTGAGACCTTGATTGTTTGGATCCATGCTTAACTTGCAATCTCTGCCCATAAATCCTTCTTGTGTGCTTAAAACCCTTGAAGAAGGGGGAACGTTCTTGTTTTCTGCCTAATTGAGAGGTTTGGTTGTGAATGTGGACTATCCGGGTTTGATGAAAGTCGAACCCTCCGAAGAACAAGTTGGATTGCATGTTAACCCTTTCATGTGAATGGAGGCTCTTGATGTGTTCTTTTGTGATGAAAGTCGCCCATGAGGTTTCAAGTTAAGTTGGTTCTTTATCATTGTTTGAATGTATGCTTGTGGTGTGGTGAATCCCCTCCCCTAGTTGTTTTCCCTTGATTTTACAAAACCCATTTTCGTGCCCAGATAGGTCGGCCGCGACCAGTTACAGGGTCGGCCGCGACCTCCTCTGTAGTGTTTTCCGTGTGTTGTTTGTGTTTTGTTGAAGGTCGGCCGCGACCTCCCTAGGGTCGGCTGCGACCTATTCTTGAGACGTGTGCTTTGCGTTTGTTAGCTTGTTTGCTTTGCTTTGTTTTGTTTTGTTTTCGTAGTTTGGCTGTTAGACTATAGAACTACTAACTCCCGTGGACGATCCTGACTTCGCTATACTCAGCGGGGTCTTGACAAATTTATTTGTTAAGGTAAAACCCTACCCAACAAATTGGCGCTGTTGCCGGGGAGTTAGTTTAGTTTCCAAGTCTAGCTTTCTTTTGGGTAAGGGACTAGCCCGAACCCCTATTTTGTTACTAATCTGTTTCTCTAGTGCTTTGTACGCAGGTGTATGCCCTCTAGTTCTCGAAGGGTTATTGACCATTTCCCCTTTGATCCCGAAATAGAGAGAACCCTTCGCCGAAGACTAAGAGAACGAAGAGCAATGGCCGACGCTGAGGCTCTTGCTCGTCAAATGGCTGAACTTCGCGCTCAAATGGAGCGCATGCAACTGGAGCGTGATGCTCAAGCCGCAGCTGCGCGGAAAGAAAGAGAGGAGGCCGCCCGCCTCCGAGAACAACTTGATGCCATCCCGAGGAACGCTAAGCAATACATGCACCCGGAGCTTAGGGTTCCCGAGTCCGCTATTGTGCTCCTGGCAATCAAGCGTGCTTTTGAGATCAAGTCCCACTTCATCACTCTCATCAAAAGATCTCAATATGAAGGCAAGCCCACCGAATGCCCCATGGAGCACATTAAGAACTTCACCGATCTTTGTGACACTATCGCCGCCGATGGTGTCTCACTTGAGTATGTTCTCCTCAAGGCGTTCAAGTGGTCTTTATGTGGGAAGGCTCTTCATTGGCTCGAAAGTTTGCCCGCTAGATCCATCACTACATGGAAGGCTTTGCACGACCTGTTCATGACGAAGTTCTTTCCACCGGACAAAACCACCGAGCTAAGGAAGCGCATCACCTCCTACCATCAACTTCCCAACGAGATATTTGTTAAAACGTGGGAGAGATTCAACGAGCTTCTTCGGCAATGTCCAACTCATGGACAACCTCCTTATGTTCTCCAAGAAATATTCTTTCAAGGGATCAATGCCGCAACAAAAGACCGCATCAACCTCCACACCGATTGCGGTTTCATTGAGATGGATCCCGACGAGGCATGGGGTCTCATGGACAAACTCACCAACTATGATGCCATGTACGGGACCCAACAAGCCGTCCGGATTCCACAAAAAAGGCTTTATGATCCTAATAGTGAGCCAATTGATCAAGATGTTAAGTTTCAATTTATGCAAGATGAGATCAACAAGCTCAAGAAGCAAGTGAGCTACTTCAAGTCCGCCGGCCCTCCTTGTCAAGAGTGCGGTTCTGAATCTCACATCGCCGCCTCTTGTACTAATGTGGAGCAAGTCCGGGCCGCCGAGGCTTATGCAGAGGCGAACTATATGAGAGGGCCCTACCGAGGCCAAAACAATGTTTATGCGGGGAGGAACAACAATTATCCCCAATGGAATAACCATGGCCAAGGTCAAGGTTATCCACCTCCCCCGCAAGAACAAAGGGGCCCTCCTTATAGACCTCCCGGTTATCAAGCGGAGCCATCATGGGTCCAAGAGTTGCAAGAAGGATTGATGCAAGGGGTGAGAACCGAGCTCACCACTCAGTTGAAAGGTGTCCAGACGAGATTGGGAGATCTTGACACATGGAGAAAGAACGTTGACTCCCAACTCGGTGATCTTGCGGCTCAAATCCCACGACCTCAAGGGCGCTTACCGGGCCACCCCGATGAGAACCCGAGAGGCCATATTGCCGCCGTTCACCTACGAAGCGGGAAGAAGTTGCCGGATCGAGTAGCAAGTGAAGAAACGGCGAACAAAGAGGATGAGACTCCCCTGGAACAGGTCGTGGCCGACCCCCCAATGGTCGCCACCGACCCTGTCCCAGCTTCGGAGGAGGTCGCAGCCGACCATCCCCAGGTCGCTGCCGACCCTCCTCAGAGAATCCCGATGTCCGTCCCCTTGCCTCCGACAACGAAGGTACTTCCCTACCCGTCCAAAAAGGCTAATGATTTCACGGAGGGAAGGTTCAAACGCTTTGTGAAGGTCCTCCAAGGCCTCAACATCACCATTCCCTTTGCCGAAGCGTTGAACGAGATGCCCGCCTACACCAAATTTCTCAAGGAAATCTTGTCAAAGAAGCGGTCAATGTCCGAATTGACCAATGAAGTGCGGTCTATAGAGCTCCCGGAAAAACTTGGTGATCCGGGTAAGTTTGCTATTACCATTGGCATAGGTGCTCACCGATTCAAGGCTCTATGTGATCTTGGTGCAAGTGCTAGCCTCCTCCCTCTTTCTATATGGTCCAAGACCAACATGGGTCCTTTGGTCCCGGTAAACATGAGGCTCTATATGGCGGATGGCTCTTGTGTGCAACCCACCGGTATTGTTGACGACTTTCCTATCCAAGTCGGCAAGTTCTTTGTGCCCAATGACTTTATTGTGATGGAAATGCCGGAGGATCGCGTCGTCCCTATCATTCTTGGACGGCCGTTCCTTGCCACCGCCGGTGCCGTGATTGATGTGAAGAAGGGTCTCCTTACTTTTGAGATTGGAGAAGAGGTGGTAGAGTTCCGATTCAACCCTACCATGAAGGAGACCGGTGAAGTTATGGAGGTCAAGGCGTTGCTCGGAGAATACACAAGCGAAGATGATGAAGGCGAAGCGGACCTCCCCTGTTGTAGGTCGGAGCCGACCACCCCTAGGTCGCCCGCGGCCACCGACAGGATCTCGCCAACATGCTTGATTGAAGATGAAGATGGCGAAGCAAAGGAGTTTCTGAAGGCGGATGAAGACGATGACATTATTACACCACCCCCGCCTACTCCGGAGCTTAAGACTCTCCCCGAGTCTTTGAGGTATGAGTTTCTTGGCCCAAATTCCACTTTTCCGGTTATTGTAAATGCAAATCTAAATGCGGAAGAAGTTGGAAAGTTGCTTGATGTTCTTAGGAAACATAGGAAAGCCATTGGGTACTCGCTTGAGGACTTGAGTGGGCTTTCACCTTCCTTATGCATGCATCGAATTTTTCTCGAAGAAGGACATAGGCCTACCATTGAGCACCAACGGCGACTCAATCCAAACATGAAGGATGTTGTGAAAAGGGAGATTTTGAGGATGCTTGATGCGGGAATCATATTCCCGATCTCGGATAGCAAATGGGTGAGCCCGGTTCATGTAGTACCTAAGAATAGCGGCCTCACCGTGGTGGAAAATGAGAATGGCGAATTGATTCCTACTAAGACTACTACTAGTTGGCGCATGTGCATTGATTATAGGAAACTCAATAGTGCCACTAGGAAAGACCATTTTCCTTTGCCCTTTATTGACCAAGTGCTAGAGAGATTAGCTCTTCATGACTACTTTTGTTATCTCGATGGATATAGTGGTTTTTGGCAGGTTTCCATACACCCCGATGACCAAGAGAAGACAACTTTCACATGCCCTTACGGAACATTTGCCTATAGGAGGATGCCCTTCGGACTGTGCAACGCACCCGCCACCTTCCAACGGTGCATGATGGCCATTTTCTCCGACATGATTGAGGACATTGTGGAGGTGTTCATGGATGACTTCTCGGTGTACGGTACCACTTTTGACTCTTGCCTTGCTAATCTTTCTAGAGTGCTTAAAAGATGTGAAGAAACCAACCTAGTGCTAAATTGGGAAAAATGCCACTTTATGGTTCGAGAAGGGATAGTCTTAGGTCATGTGGTGTCTAAGAGGGGAATTGAAGTGGATCAAGCTAAAATTGAATTGATTGAAAAATTGCCACCCCCCACCTCCGTTAAAGGAATTAGAAGCTTTCTAGGACATGCCGGGTTTTATAGGAGGTTCATTCAAGATTTCTCTAAAATTTCCAAGCCATTGACTAACCTCCTCACGAAAGATGTTGTGTTTGAGTTTTCTTCCGAGTGTCTTGAAGCTTTTCATAGGATCCGAGATGCGCTTGTGTCGGCTCCTATCATGCAACCACTGGATTGGACACTCCCCTTTGAGATCATGTGTGATGCAAGTGATTACGCCGTGGGCGCGGTTCTTGGACAAAGAAAGGAGAAGAAGCTTCATGCTATCTACTATGCAAGCAAGACGCTTGATGAGGCCCAAGGCAAGTACACAACAACGGAAAAAGAGTTTCTAGCCGTGGTGTTCGCATTCGAGAAGTTCCGTTCTTACTTAGTGGGCTCAAAGGTAATAGTCTACACCGACCACGCGGCCGTCCGTTACCTCATGGACAAGAAGGATGCTAAACCGCGCTTGCTCCGGTGGATGCTCCTCCTTCAAGAATTTGATCTAGAAATACGAGACAAGAAGGGAGCGGAAAACCTTGTGGCGGATCACCTTTCAAGGCTACCCGTTGAGCACATTACGGAGTCCGGAATCATGGTTCCCATCAACGACTCCCGCCCGGACGAAACTCTTCTAAGCTGCGAAGTGTTGCGAGAAGGGATCTCCTGGAGTAGGTCGGCTGCGACCCCCATTAGGTCGGCTGCGACCTCCTCTGCCCCTTCTCCGGTTCTTGGTGGCAATCGAAATGGTTCTCAAGCGACCTCGGTCGAGGTCGCCCAAGGTCACATCTTTTACCTCTCTTGTGTACTTCCTAACCCTCCTTCCCCTTCTCCGATTTTGCACTCAATAGATGCTATTAAGGGGGTGAAAGCCCCGTGGTTTGCGGATTTTGCCAATTATGTTGTAGGTGGCATTGTTCCGGATGGATTGACTTCCCAAGCCAAGAAGAAATTCCTCCACGACGTTGAGCGCTACTATTGCGATGACCCTTACTTGTTCAAGCAAGGAAGTGATCACATCTTTAGACGTTGTGTGCCGGATGAAGAGATAGAAGGAGTGATCCGTCATTGCCACACTCTTCCGACGGGAGGCCATGCTAAAGGATTCAAAACCACCGCGAAGATTCTTCAAAGTGGATTTTATTGGCCTACTATCTTCAAGGATGTGCAAGCTTATGTGACCACTTGTGGTGAATGCCCAAGAGCGGGAAACATCACATGGAGAAACGAGAACCCGCTCACCGGAATCTTGGAGGTGGAACTCTTTGATGTTTGGGGTATAGACTTCATGGGGCCCTTCCCCTCATCGAGTCCCTACAAGTATATACTCGTGGCGGTTGATTATGTTTCCAAGTGGGTTGAAGCCGTAGCCACGAGAACAAATGATGCGCGAGTGGTGGCGAAGTTCATGAAGACTAACATTTTCCCTCGGTTTGGTGTCCCCCGAGTCCTCATTAGTGATGGTGGCTCACATTTCATTGAGAGGAGCTTTGAATCTCTTTTGACCAAGTATGGGGTTTCTCATAGGGTGGCCACACCCTACCATCCTCAAACTAGTGGTCAAGTGGAGGTCTCTAACCGGCAAATCAAGGCTATCCTTGAAAAGACGGTGTCCCGCTCAAGGAAAGATTGGTCCTCCAAGCTTGATGACGCTTTGTGGGCATACCACACCGCATACAAGACACCACTCCGCACCACTCCTTTCAACCTAGTGTATGGCAAGTCATGCCACTTGCCCGTTGAGCTTGAACATAAAGCTTTATGGGCTCTCAAAGAGCTCAACATGGACCTCGACGCGGCCGGAGCAAAAAGATTTATGGAGTTGCAAGAGTTGGAAGAATTGAAGCTCAAGGCGTATGAGAATTCAAGGATCTACAAGGAGAAGACAAAGAAGTGGCATGATAGGAAGCTTGTGCCCAAGCACATCATGGAAGGTGACCGAGTACTCCTCTTCAACTCTCGGCTTCGCCTCTTTCCCGGGAAATTGAGAACCCGATGGAGTGGACCATTCACGGTTCATCGTTTGTACTCTCACGGGGCGGCCGACCTCATAGACGACAAAGGAGGAATTTTCAAGGTCAACGGCCACCGGTTGAAGAAGTACTATGAGAAGGTGGACCCCGATGAGGAAATCCGAGCCACTTGGGCTCTCACCACCGTCATCTAGCGAAGGTACCCCACGTCTAGCTCAAAGACATTAAAGAAAGTGCTTTTCGGGAGGCAACCCGATCTTTCCCTTTCCTAGTCTAGATAGGTAGTTTGCTTTGTGTTTCCATAAGTATTTTGTAGGGACCCGAGGCTTTGGTCGGGAGCAAGAAGTTGGAGACGAACAAACGCAAGAGATGGGAAGCTCTCTGGTGATGGTCGGCGCCGACCCCCTGGTGGTCGCGGCCGACCCCCTCCGGTGAAAGGTAGAAATTGGCTAAAAATTTCGGGAAATTACAAGTAAGCCCCTGAACTTTTTCTTTACAATTTTCATCCCTTCCCACCTCTTTTTACTCATTCCTCCCCGGCCTAGCAGTCATTCTTCACGACCCATTGCCTCCATAGCCTCCTTCAAGCTCTCATTCACCATCTTGCTCCATAACCACTAGATCTAGCTCTTTTCTTCCAAATTTCACCAAAATCCTTCCTAATCTTCCTTCCTCTACTCAAATCCCCCACAAAAACCCAGAAATTTCGGACCCCCCATACCCAAAACCCACGACCCCGACCTTCCTCAACCTCGGCTTCGACCCCTATTTTGCTTGCATTCATCTTGTTTAACACTCTTTTGGTATGTTCTTCTACTCCCTTGCTCTTAAATTCAAGTTTACTTGGGTTATTTTGAGGGTTTAGTTTGAAATCTAGATTTGGGTGTTCTTGAGCTTGAATGTTGAAATTTGGGTTGTATGTGCTTAGATCTACATGTTTGGTTGAGGATTCTTGAGTTTTGGTATGATTTAGTGCTTAATCTATGCTTGTTTGGGTGATTTTGGGTCAATAGAATTTTTCTAGGATTTTTGGTGGCCATTAGAGGGGTAAAAGCTGAATTTTTCGAGCATAATGATCTGCTACAGGTGATAGACACATATTAGGTAGTGTTTGAGGACATGTTTAGTTAGGATTTTTATGGTTTTTGGTATAGTTTTAGTTAGTTTTGCTAGTTTTCTTAGATTGTAGAAAGATTCGGATATCTGCACTTTGTTGTGGTTTTTGATTGTAGATGTGAAGACAATAAGTGGAGAGGAGGTGAAGCCAAAGCATTGGAGAAGGCAAGAAGAGAGCCAAGCTATGAGATTAGCCCAAGAGGTGATGGGAAAAGCACACTTGGGTCCGGACTATGTATTGGAGTTGTTGTTTTGACACCTCTTGCTTACAAAGGCTGGATCTGGAGCTATAGTGGTCGGATCGAGCTGATTTTGGTGTCATTGGAAAGCTAGCTCGAAGAGCTACAATTCATCTTTTTACTCCGAGTCCAAATTCCAACTCGAAGTGGGTCAAAACAGCCTCTGGAGTGATACGTGACGACCAGTGTTTAAAGCGCGGGCAGGAGGTCCGAAAGCGCGGCCGCGCTTTAGGGGTTCATCCCGCGTTTCGAGACCTGAGTCTCTGCCGTGAAAGCGCGGGCAAGGCAGCGAAGACGCGACCGCGTTTCTGGGTGCTTGCCCGAGTTTTCACCCGTGTCCGAGTTGTGTACGAGATTTTTATGGGATTCTTTTTGGGCCTTTTGGGTTATCTTTTTAGATATATTTTTGGGAACCTTAGAGATATATAAATAGCTTTTGTTTTCTAGGTTTGGATGATCTTCATATCTTTGAATCTTTGTTTGGTTATTGAAGACTTGGAGAACAAGAACCCTATGGGAAACTTTGTAAGTTTTTCAATGTCTTTCAGTAGCTAAATTCCTTTTGCTTGACTAGTTAATTGAAGTTGTGAACAAAGTATTATTGTGAGGTTTGATTGTTCTTAATTTCCCTTGACTAGATTGTTTTCTCTGTGCTTAATTGATTAATTTCAGCCTAGGGTTTTATTAGCTTGATCACCTAATATGATCTCTAGGTTGAATTACAACTAGATCTTTCTAATTACCGGTCGGTGTTAATTAGATCACAAGTAGAACCTTTAATCAATCTAGGACTGGTAGGATTAGTTGATTAGAGAAGAGAATTCAATTGCTTGTTATTTGGATGTCTGGTTGCTCTGAATACATGTTTCTATTGATACTTGGATCTCAATGCTGTTGTCAAATTGAATCTAGGAGGTCTCTTAGGTTATTTGATAATTAGGGTTGTTAGTACCGGTCGGGCTAATAACTAGAATTGAAGTAGGATTAATAATTCCATGAAGTTGGGTTATTAGCATTCCACAATAGATTGGTCAAGGTAAAAGAGAGAATTTTGATAATCAATGATCAATAATCATGTTTACAATGGATATTAACTGGTTGAGCATACTTCTCCCGTATTCTACATCTCATCTTTTGTTTTCCATTCCTTAGTTAGTTCAGATTCTAGATTAATATTCAAAAACCCCCCTTTTCTAACTCTGAGTAATACAACAATAAACACTGAAAACCTAAGTCTCTGTGGGATCGACCCTTACTTCCTTACTACATTAGTTGGGTTGTTCGGATTACTTTGATAGGTATTAAGGCGACTAAAATACCTCTATCAACAGGTCGGCGCCGACCACTCCCTGGTCGCGGCCGACCACCGTCAGAGTTTGAAAATTGTCGTTGCTTGTTTTGGCGCGTACTTGTGTATGTACGAGCTCCCATGGGTCGTCCCCGACCCCGGATGTCTTGTAATCTCTTTGAAAACATGCTATTTGAGTTGCTCTTGCCATGAATTGATTGATTTAAGCATGAGTCTTTCCCATTTCTTGTTTGCGTTTCATGATTATACATGCTTAGTTGAGATTTTTCCTATGAAATTGAAAGTGTGAGTTTCTAGCAAGTATGGGGTGACTTTTTGGCAATTGGTTGTGTATCTCTTGAATGGTGTTTGGTTGTGTTGTTTGAATTGGAAATTACCTTGGAAGTTTCTTGTTGATTTTGTAGGAAAATGGCATCATCCTCAAGGGCGACCAAGAAGCAAAAGAAGGGCAAGAATGTGGCCGTGATGGACGACGTGGTGATCCGAGGCGAAGGGCAAATGCAACTTTATGTGGACATGATGGCGGAGACGGTGAAGGCGCGGTCCTACTACCCCGATTCGCATGTAAGCCTCCATATGCACTCGGCGGTGGAGGAGGCGTTTCGTTTACTTGGAGCCGAACGACTCCTTGAGGACCCCGTCCCGAGACATTACCCGGCGCTTACTTGTGAATTCGCCGCCACTCTCACCATCTCGGGGCCACACCCGGCGGATTTTGGCAAGACCAAGATTGAATTTCAAATGGGCGGAAAGAAGCATTCCACCACCATTACCAAGCTCAACAAGATGCTAGGCCTTCCTACACCATCGGGAGCCTACACCGTAAAAGACTTCCCCGTCCAAAAGATGTGGTCTTACGTCGCTTGCAAGGGCGAAACCACGAGCAACCCACTCGCTCGGGACATCGCTAGCCCGGTCTTCAAGGTGATCTTGCGCATTCTCGGCGCCGCTATTTGGTGCAAGTACGAGCTCTCCCGCCCCACCTTGCGAGAGCTCGCGTGCTTGTCCTCCATTCTCTTCACCGATGCCCCAACAATGAACCTTGCCTATGAGTTCGTCCACAACATCATCAACCAACGAAAGACCCCGAAATTTACCATGTGTGGTTGGTTGGTGGTCCTTATTGCCCAAGCTCTTAAGGTCGACCTCGCCCGCTACAACTCCAAGCCCGTCACTCGCATGGATGTCCGGTACTATTTGAACACCAAGGTGGTTGAGTGGACTGAGGCGATTGGCTATCACAACAACTTCACCGATCTCACCGGAGTAACTCACAAGGTGCGCCTCAACGACGAAAATTGTGAGTTATTCTACCTCCCTAATTGGTACGATGCTTGGGCGCCCTCAGAAGATCCCACTCCCTACTATCAACTCCTCTCGGAAGATGAGCACGTAAGACGACAGCCGAGTAGGTTCCCGAGAGCTGGCCCAACCACGCGCACAAGGCAAAAACGCGGAAGAAGAGACTCTCTAGAAGGGGTCGGCGCCGACCATCCTGGGTCGCCCGCGACCACTTCCAGGGAGGTGATTTCGGGAGTGATGGGGTCGACTTCGGGCAACAAGGGGTCGGTGGCGAGGCAGGGCAGAGCAACAATGATCCTATGGACTACACGATGGGTCCCCAACCCGGGTTGTTCCCGTACTCCTCCAATCCTTCGGGATTCGGGTGGTCCGGTGGTCCTCAATTCGAGCCTCAAGGTGGCGAGTCTAGCACCCAAGTTCCCCCCACCATGGAGATGCTCAGCGCCAAGATGGACGCCCTCGGCATTCAACAAAACTTCTTGTATTCCCAAATCCAACATCACCACGATCAAAATTTGGCCCGTTTCCAAGATGCAACTAGAGGCTTCGATAACTTCCGGGATGAGTACTATGAAGACCGCCAAGCTCAATTTGCTTACAATGCTTGGCTTGCCCAAAAGATGTTCCCGGACTCTCCGTTCCCTCAACCTCCTCAAAGGTGAACTTTCTCCAACAATACTCCAAACCCAAGTTAGTTTTTCTTTTCCCTCTCTTTACTTTTTAATCAATGGGGACATTGATGTTTTAAGTATGGGGTGGTTTGGGGAAATTGCTTGATTGTGTGTCATTTGCATGTTGTGTGTGTTTTTGTGTTTGTTTGTATGTATGTTTGCATGATTGAGTCTTTTCTTTTTGATTTTTTTTATGATGGATGAATACCCTTGCTAAGATGTCCTAGGATAGTGGTTATAAGCATCATCATTTAAATCCTTGTAACGTGCTTTGTAAGAATGCCTACCATGACTTTGATTTTTGAATTTTGAGCTTATAATGAAAATTGAGCATGCATGACTCTAAGTGAAAAGCAATCCAACAATATGAACCTAAGTGAGAAATCTTTTGGCCACAAGGAATGTATGTTTTATTCCTTGGTTTTTCATGTGTGATTTTTACTCTTCCATATGCAATTATCACTTGACAATGGCATGCTTATTTGAAATTTGAAACCAATGGAGATGTATTCATTACTTGTTAGATCAAATGATATTGAACTTATTTTCATCAGCCTTTTTCTCCCCTTTTCATCCTACCTATGCATGATTCCTTGTTTGAAGCCCCTTGTTTGAGCCTAAAGCCTTATTTCTAATCCCACAAAAGTATCCTAGCCATTATAAGCTTAACCCCCTTGATCCGGGAATTAGGACTTAGAGTGGTGAAGATGTTGATGTGGATGAAGGGGTGAAGATGAAGAGATTGTGAGGTGGAGATGGAAGGAGTTGTCTTAAGAGAAGAAAAAGAACCGAAAAAGATGAAGTGTTGGTTAATAGTGCACAAGTGTGGGAAAAAGGGCCCTCTGCCGTGGGTCTCGGCCGACCATCTAGAGGTCGCGGCCGACCCCCACCAGGCCCTGAAAAAAAAATGTGTTATTTGAATAAGTGCAAGAGCCAAAGCTTCTTCATAAGAAGAAAGACAAAGAAGTAGGTGAAGTGAAGTGTGCTTGAAGGTTAAGTGTTTGGTGTTTTGGAGAAAGAAAGAAGAGTTGGTTGAGTGTAGTTGAGCTTTGAAGTCTAGGAGTCTAGGTTCCCGGATTCATTAGCACCACAAGACCAAATTATTCCACACCCTTCGAAATACCGAGCCCCATTACAACCCGGCCGAATGAAACTTCTTTGAAGTCTTCATTGAGCCACCCAAGTTCTTTTGATGATTTAACTTGTTTTGATTTCTTCGGTGGAGAATTTTGAATATAATTTCCATTGACTATGAGGTATTGCATTTGGGATTGAGATTGAGTGCTCATTGATATATCCTAAACACTTGAAAATGAGTGAAACACATTGTCCCTGTGAGGTTGGATTGTTATTGCTTAGAATGCAAATATGTGTGCTATGATATTGAAGTAATTTGCTCGTTGTTCTACTTGTGCTTATTTTCCTTGAAAGGCATTCTTTGAGCTTGTTGCTTAATATTGATGCATGAGAGGTATTGCTTGAGGACAAGCAAGCTTAAGTATGGGGTATTTTGATGTCGAGCCTTTTAGTTAGTTTTCATAGGTTGTTTTCTCCTTTGTTTTGCATGTTTTCCTTTGTGTTTGTGTGTTTTGCATAAGGTTTCGACTCTCTTTCGAGAGTTGGAGTCGTTTGTGTGTTGTTTCATGTTGTGTAGGTATTTGGGGATTTTTGGAGAAGTTTTCATGCATTTTCGGAGTTTTCTAGGAACCGTTAGTTCTCAAGAGTCAAGTCGTCAAAGAGCCAAAATCCAAAGTTGCAACCAAGGGAGCCTCAAAGAAGTACAGGAACTCAAGAAAAACAAGGAGAAAAAGGGCAAAAGCACCCAACAAAAGCCCATCCAATCGGAGCAAGAACGGAACAAAACGAAGAAAAATCCCACGTCCTGCAGTAGGTCGGCGCCGACCCCCATATGGTCGCGGCCGACCCCTCTCAGCATCCGAAAGTAAATCCGTGCGCTGCAAGTAACGCCTTTGGGCGGGATTTTTGAAACCCGAAAAAGGAGGGCGGCTGTGCAGGCTTGTGGCAGGGCTTGTGGCAGAGATGTGGCAGTGGAGGAAGCTTCCCTCCCTTGCTTTTGGGGGCTGCTAAAAACCCATTTTGTCTCCCTTCCAAAGGAGCTTTTGCCAAGAAGGGAAAAGGCTCAAGTAAGAGGAGAGAGTGGGCTGAGAAGTTTGAAGAAGAAGAGTGTGGGTTTGAGGGAGAGAACTTGTGTAAGGGGAGGGTAGTGAAGAAGGAGCTTGTTCTAGTGTAGGGAAGAAGAAGAAGAAGACATTGGTGTGAAGAACCTTGTGGGTTTGCTTTAGTTTGTAAGTTGGATCTTTGATTTATTGAAGTTGTTTGTTTGTGATGATGATTTCCTCTTCCCTTTCCTTGTTTGTGTGCTTGATTATGTGTGAGTAGTTAGCTTGCTAGGGTGGGGGTGAAACCCACCATGAAAGTGCATTTGAGACCTTGATTGTTTGGATCCATGCTTAACTTGCAATCTCTGCCCATAAATCCTTCTTGTGTGCTTAAAACCCTTGAAGAAGGGGGAATGTTCTTGTTTTCTGCCTAATTGAGAGGTTTGGTTGTGAATGTGGACTATCAGGGTTTGATGAAAGTCGAACCCTCCGAAGAACAAGTTGGATTGCATGTTAACCCTTTCATGTGAATGGAGGCTCTTGATGTGTTCTTTTGTGATGAAAGTCGCCCATGAGGTTTCAAGTTAAGTTGGTTCTTTATCATTGTTTGAATGTATGCTTGTGGTGTGGTGAATCCCCTCCCCTAGTTGTTTTCCCTTGATTTTACAAAACCCATTTTCGTGCCCAGATAGGTCGGCCGCGACCAGTTGCAGGGTCGGCCGCGACCTCCTCTGTAGTGTTTTCCGTGTGTTGTTTGTGTTCTGTTGAAGGTCGGCTGCGACCTATTCCTGAGACGTGTGCTTTGCGTTTGTTAGCTTGTTTGCTTTGCTTTGTTTTGTTTTGTTTTCGTAGTTTGATTGCTAGACTATAGAACTACTAACTCCCGTGGACGATCCTGACTTCGCTATACTTAGCGGGGTCTTGACAAATTTATTTGTTAAGGTAAAACCCTACCCAACAGGATCCGGGGCTAGCAACCTCGATCTCACAAGGATCAAACACTTATTGGTTGAATTGGGGAAGAATATCCAAGAGTAGTTAGGGAAGGAACCCAAAAACCCAAGACCGATCTACTTATTTGTGCAAGACCGAGTTACCCAGCAAGTCGGGCCCGACATAGTGTGCGTCGGTCCCGGCCAAACACAACCTCGATCCACCCTCGGACCGAAGTGACCAGTGTCGGTCCGAGGCGATCTCTCTTGTTTTCCTTTGTTTTTCCTTTCTTTCATCCCTTTTTAGTCTTTTCGGGTACTCTCGACGCACGAACTCCCGTGTGTTCGACACCCTACCTTTTTACTACAATTGAGGTTCGGTTTTATAAATTTAAATTGTGAGACCCTCCGATCCCGGACCGATCAGAATTTTGGCGCCGTTGCCGGGGAGTTCTACTTGTTCGAGGTACCCTCTTTTGTTGAGTCTTTGATTTTGGTAGTGATTTGGGTGAGGGACTAGCCCAAACCCCTTGTTTGTTTTGATTCGGTTTTGTTTGTGTCTTTGGTTGTAGGTGCATGCGAGCTCGTTCCGTCCGAGGAACACTTGAGCTCGACGTTGTGTGTGACCCGGAGAGTATTCTAAGGCAAGCCCGAAAGAAGAAGAGGATGGCGGACCAAGCCCGAGATGAGGAAGTCGAAAGGATGAGAGCCGACATGGCTCGAATGCAACTTGAAATGGCAAACCGAGATGCCGAGGCCCGTAGAGAGAGGGAGCAAAGGATGAGATTGGAGGCTCAAATCAACACCCAACCCCGGAATGCTAGACAATACATGCATCCGGAGTTGAAGGTGCCGGAGCCGGCCATCGTCTTACCGGAGGTGTCAAAGAACTTTGAGATCAAAACTCAATTTATCTCACTCATCAAGAGAGAGCAATTCCAAGGGAGACCAAATGAGTATCCGATCGAGCATGTGAAGCAATTCAAAGATCTTTGTGAGACCATCTCGACGGACGACGAGACACTTGAGTACGTGCTACTAAAGGCCTTCAAGTGGTCTTTGGGAGGCAAAGCTTTGCATTGGTTGGAGAGCCAAGCACCTCGTTCTATTACATCATGGAGGGCTCTCAACGACTCATTCTTGATGAAGTTCTTTCCGCCCACCAAGACGACGGAGCTTAGAAGGAAGATTGCTAGCTTTCAACAAGGAGTCCACGAGCCACTTTTCGAGGCATGGGACCGGTTCAAAGAGATGTTAAGGGCATGTCCAACACATGGGCAACAACCCTATGTCCAACAAGACATTTTCTTCCAAGGAATCAACCCCGCCACCAAAGATAAATTGAACCTTCATACCGATTGTGGGTTCATTGACTTGGCTCCGGAGCAAGCATGGGAGTTGCTAGACAAGCTCTCGGATTATGAGGCCATGTATGGAGTCAATCAAGTGAACAAGGAAGTGAGATTCATGGAGACGGTCCGAAGAGGCTCTACGATCCCAAAAGTGAAGAGGTGGACAAAGATGTGAAGATCCAATTCTTGGAAGATGAGTTGAACAAGATGAAGAGGCTCTATCACCAAAAGCAAAACACAAGAGCATGTGAAGAGTGTGGTTCTTTGAAGCATGGAGCTCAAGAGTGCCCAAATGAGCGCCAAGTTCGATTGGCCGAGCAAATTGAAGAGGCCAACTATGTTCAAAGGAACTTCGGAGGGAGAACCAATTTCAACAATGGAGGAAGGTGGAACCAAGGCCAAGCTAGTGGCTACAACAACAACTTCAACCAACACGAGCCAAGGGCCCAACCACCACCATACCGACCTCCGGGATTCTATGAGCAAACACCACAATGGGCTCAAGATTTGAAGAATCATGTCACCAACATAGAGACCCAATTCAAGGAGTTTGGTGTTTGCAGAAGACAAGTGGACAACCAATTTGTTCACATGGCAAATCAACTTCCAAGAGAAGAAGGGAGACTCCCGGGCCGACCCGAGGAGAATCCCCGTGCACAACAACAACAAAACGAAGTTCGTGCCATAGGATTGAGGAGTGGACGGAGTTTGCCCGAGCCACGAGTTCCAAGGACGAGTGAAGAAAGTCGAACCGAGGTACCCAGCACCTCGGGCCCGACATGCCCAGACGTCGATCTAGAAGACGGAGGAGGTCCCCTGAGTAGGACCGAGGTGGAACCCAAGTCGGGCCCGATATGCCCTGAAGTAGGCCCGATGTACCCAGATGCACCCTGCCCCCGGTCCGAAGTACCCGACGTCGGTCCCGACGTCGATCCTAAGTCGGTCCAGGCTGAGATCGTTGAGGAAGAGAAAGATCGATCCAAGGAGGTGGATCCAAGCAAGAAGCAAGGTGCTACCACTCTTCCATATCCTATGAAGAAGCCCAAGGAGATTGTTGAGGGCAAGTTCAAGCGGTTCTTGAAGCTTTTGCAAGGCTTGAACATCACCATTCCATTCACCGATGCTCTAAGTGAGATGCCATCTTATGCAAAGTTTTTGAAGGAAATTTTGAGCAAGAAGAGGTCAATTGTTGAGATGCAAGATGAGGTGAAGATCTTGGAGCTACCTCAAAAGCTAGGTGATCCCGGAAGATTTGCCATCACCGTGGGCATTGGGTCACGAAAGTTTCAAGCATTATGTGACCTTGGGGCGACTACAAGCGTGATACCATACACCATATGGAAGTCAACCGCTATGGATCTTATTGCTCCGGTTAACATGAGGTTAACAATAGCCGATGGGACGTCAATTGAGCCAATTGGAGTAGTAGAGGACTATCCGGTATGTGTGGAAGGACATTATGTTCCGGCCGACTTCATTGTGGTTGACATGCTAGAAGTACCGGGAGAGCCTATCATATTGGGAAGACCATTCCTTGCTACGGTGGGGGCCGTGATAGATGTGAAGAAAGGTCACTTGTCTCTTGAATTTGGAGGCGTGGAGCTCGATTTCTCCTTCAAACCCACTTCGAAGGAAGCCTTGCATAGAGAAGCCAAGATGGTCAAATTTCTTCCAAGTGGAGTACAATGGGAAGCCATATCTAACAAGCCAAGTACAAGGAAGCTAGAGTTGAAAGCCATCCCACCACCCTATGGAGTTGAAGTGAAGAACGAAGGGGTGATTGCTAATCAAGAGGAAGATGAGAAGGTGGAGATTGGGATGTCCTACTTGGAGGTATTCAAGGCCGAAACGGAGGAAACTCAAGCACCACCGGAGCCTTCACATGTGCTAAAGGAGCTTCCAAAAGACTTGAGGTATGCCTTCCTTGGTCCTAACTCTTCATTGCCCGTAATTGTGAATGCTAATTTGAATGATGAGGAAGAGTCTAAGTTGCTAGCGGTCTTAAGAAAGCATAGAGGAGCCTTAGGGTATTCATTAGAGGAACTAAAGGGAATCTCACCATCAATTTGCATGCATAGGATCTACATGGAGGACAACCATAAGCCCACTATTGAACCACAAAGAAGATTGAATCCTAATATGAAAGAAGTGGTTAAAAGTGAGATACTTAGGATGTTGGATGCGGGAATCATCTTCCCAATTTCGGATAGCAAATATGTTAGTACCGTGCACGTAGTTTCTAAAAAGGGTGGATTAACCGTAGTGCAAAATGAGAAAGGAGAAATGATTCCTACAAGAACCACTACAAAATGGCGCATGTGCATTGATTACCGAAAGTTAAATAGTGGAACTCGTAAGGATCATTTCCCCCTTCCATTTATTGACCAAGTCCTTGAAAGATTAGCACCACATGAATACTTTTGCTACCTTGATGCGTATAGTGGATTTTGGCAAATTCCTATTCACCCCGATGATCAAGAGAAGACGACTTTTACATGTCCCTATGGAACCTTTGCCTATAGACGCATGCCATTCGGTTTGTGTAATGCTCCGGCAACGTTTCAAAGGTGCATGATGTCTATCTTCTCCGACATGGTAGAGGAAATAGTGGAAGTATTCATGGATGATTTTTCGGTCTATGGTTCCTCTTTTGATACTTGCTTGGCTAATTTGGATAGAGTGTTGGCTAGATGTGAAGAGACTAACCTTGTGCTTAATTGGGAAAAATGTCATTTTATGGTTAAGGAAGGAATAGTTCTAGGGCATCTCATTTCTAGTAGAGGAATCGAAGTTGATAGGGCCAAGATCGAGATAATTGAAAAACTTCCCCCACCTACTTGTGTCCGTGATGTTAGGAGTTTCTTAGGTCATGCGGGCTTCTATAGACGCTTCATCAAAGATTTCTCTAAAATCTCAAAACCATTGTCTAACCTCTTAATGAAGGATGTTCCCTTCGAATTTTCCGAGGATTGTATGAGTGCTTTTTGTAGGTTGAGAGATGCTTTGGTTTCGGCACCTATCATGGCGTCGCCCGATTGGAATCTTCCCTTCGAAGTGATGTGTGATGCAAGTGATTTTGCTGTGGGAGCCGTTCTTGGACAAAGAAAGGAGGGAAAGTTGCACGCCATCTACTATGCAAGTAAAACCTTGGATGAAACTCAATGCAAATACACGACTACGGAAAAGGAGTTCTTAGCCGTGGTATTTGCGTTTGAGAAGTTCCGGTCATATCTTGTGGGATCTAAGGTGGTATCTATACGGATCATGCGGCAATCAAGTACCTCATGAAAAAGAAGGATGCAAAGCCGAGGCTTTTGAGATGGATGCTTCTCCTTCAAGAGTTTGACCATGAGATCAAGGATAAGGTGGGTTCGGAAAATTTGGTGGCCGATCATCTATCTCGGTTGCCCGTGGAGTACATGAATGAGATGGAGGATGGTGTGGTAATAGATAACATGAGGGCGGATGAAGGGCTAATGAGTAGCAAGAAGGAGAGAAAGGATGGATCGACCAAGGCGGAGCATCGGGCGAGGAGTATGGAACGTCGGACCGAGGTGCCCAGTACCTCGGGCCCGAGGTCTTCGACGTCGGTCCCAGGAGGAACATGCACTTGTTCGACCCGATCGACATTCTCACACGTCGGGCTCAATACCTTGCAATGTCGGTCCATGAAATCAAGTAAGATCCTTCACTCGGTTTCCATTCCTTCTCGTCCTCAATTGACTAAATCTTCACCTCCTACTTGTCTTCTATCTATTGAGACCGTGAAACGAGGGGTCACCCCTTGGTTTGCGGAATTTGCTAACTTTGTTGTAGGGGGAGTGATCCCACCAAATTTGCTTACTCGGCTAGGAAGAAATTCTTACATGATGCTAGGCAATATTATTGGGACGATCCATACCTATACAAGGAAGGGAGCGATAGAATCTATAGACGGTGCATTCCAAGTGAGGAGGTTGAAAGTGTCATTCGTCATTGCCATTCTTTGCCAACCGGAGGGCATGCTAAGAGTTCAAAAACCACGGCCAAAATTCTTCATTGTGGCTTCTATTGGCCAACCATGTTTAAGGATGTTCATGAGTATGTGAAGAAATGTGAGGAGTGCCAAAGAGAAGGAAATTTGTCAAGGAGAAATGAGACTCCACAAACCGGAATGCTAGAGGTGGAGCTCTTTGATGTATGGGGGATCGACTTCATAGGACCTTTCCCAACGTCGGGTCCGTACAAGTACATCTTGGTGGCCGTTGATTATGTCTCTAAATGGGTGGAGGCCATTCCAACAAGGACCAATGATGCAAAAGTTGTGATGAAGTTCTTGAAGAGTAACATCTTTTCTAGATTTGGCGTCCCGAGAGTTCTCATTAGCGATGGTGGCCTACACTTCATTGAAAGATGCTTCGAGAATGTGTTGATCAAGTATGGGGTGTCTCACCGAGTTGCTACTCCTTACCATCCTCAAACAAGTGGGCTAGTGGAAGTCTCCAATCGTCAAATCAAGGCCATTTTGGAGAAGACGGTGTCTAAGTCAAGAAAGGATTGGTCATCTAAGCTCGATGATGCACTTTGGGCTTATAGAACCGCTTTCAAGACACCCCTAGGGACTACACCATTCAACCTAGTCTACGGCAAGGCTTGCCATTTGCCGGTGGAGTTGGAGCACAAATCCAAATGGGCTCTCAAAGAGATGAATTGGGATATAAATCTCGCCGGAGAGAAGAGGCACCTAGATCTACATGAGTTAGGAGAGTGACGTTTGAAGGCCTACGAAAACGCCAAGTTGTATAAAGAGAAGACTAAAAGGTGGCATGATAGGAAGTTGGTCCCAAAAACTTACCAAGTCGGAGACAAGGTTCTTCTCTTTAATGCACGACTTCGGTTCTTTCCGGGTAAGCTTCGAACAAGGTGGAGCGGACCGTTTGTGGTACATCAAATACTTTCTCAAGGAGCGGTCGATTTGATAAGTGATGATGGAAGGATCTTTCGGGTAAATGGTCATCGAGTGAAAAAGTTTTATGATAAGATGGACCCAAGTGAAGAAGTAAGGGCCACATGGGCTCTCTTTTGACGAACTAAACCTCAACAAGCCATTCAAGAATAAGGAAAATTGTGAGCTTTCTCTACTCTTCTCTTTACTTTTGAGTTTTGATTTCTTTTAATGAGGACATCAAAATTTTAAGTATGGGGTGGGTTAGTAGCTCATAGTTCCATGTGTGTTTGTGTTAAGGGATGTTTCATTTTGGGTTAGTGGCATGATGTGATGCATGATGATGATTGAATTTTATAGCATGAATGGATGTGTTTGTTTGCTTTGTTTGAGAAATTTTTTTGCAAAAATCCATAAAAATTCGAAAAATAGTGTGAAAAATGTCAAAAAGATTTTGATTTTGGACTAGGAATTCCCATCTTAGATGTCCAAAGAAGGCTAATGATGATGTGAGCATGTAAAATCCTTTGCATATTTTTGGATAGTTTAGCCTCTATATGGATGTTGTTTTTGATGTGATGAGATATCTTGCATGTTTTTATTGAGCACATGAGTTCTTGGATGAGTTTTGATGCAACTAAGCTAGAGTGAACCTTGTGAGATGATTTTTGGCCATTTTAGGGATGATTGTTCATATTGCTTATCCATCATTTTCTTGTGTGAATTAGCTCATGCATGCTTAGTAAAACTTGCTATTGAGGTGTTTATCTATTTTCCAAGACCAATATGAGATCTGTTCTATGCATTGTCACATTGATTTGAACTTTATTTCATTTAGTCACAAAATGTTCCATATCCTACCTTGAAGATAAACCGTTGTTTGTAGCCCCGTTTTAGCCTTAGACCTTTGTTTGAAACTCCTCAAAAATATGATTCCTAGCCTATATGACTTGACCCTTGTGGGATTGAACTTTAGTGAGAGGTTTGGAAGAGTATTTGGAGAGTTGAGATTCTCTTTGGTGAAGGGCAAAGAATGGGTTATATATCAAGTGGGTAGTGCATCTTTGTGAAGTATAAAGTGAGAAAGAAAGAAAGAAAAGTTGGAAAATATAGTGGATCGAAAGTAGAAAGAAGCAAAGAGCTTAAGTGTAAGAAAATGAGTCGGACCGAGTTCAAAGTGACCTCGGGCCCGATGTGAGTTCAAAGTCGATCCTAGTGAAAAAAAAAAGAAAGGAAAGTGTGAAAAATCCAACAAAAAGTTTAGTGTAAAGATGAAGTGGAATGTTAAGTGAAAAATGTGGGTTGAAAGAAAAGAAAAGAAGAAAATCAAAGTCTTTTGGGAGTGTGAAGTTGAAAGTGGAATAATTTGGTGAAGTTGGTGAGAGACTACAAGGTTCAATCCCCATTGTAAGCACCACAAGACCAAAGTGATTCGCACCTTGAGAAATACATAAAGCCCCATTACAACCCGGCCGAATGGAACCTCTTTGAGGATCTCCATTGAGCCAAGTTCATATTCTTTGTGTGCATTGTAATAGGCATCTCTAGGTGGAGGAATTGGTGATATTAGCTTCAATAGTAAAGCCTTTACTTGCATGTTTTATGAGTTCGAGTGTTCATTGCTGAACCTAAACACATGATGAGTGATAAACATTTTCACATACCTAAAGTGAGGTTTGGTTGCATTAGATTTCATTCCTTGAACACTTGATCATGTGTGATGACGTAATCTTGCTAGCATGTCTATCACTTGTGCTTACTTGATTTTTCATAAGAGGCTTTACTTGAAGATTGTGCTTCGGTCTTGCTTACATTGTTATTGCTTGAGGACAAGCAAGTTTAAGTATGGGGTATGCTGATGTCTCTCATTTTGGTGGTGTTTTAGTAGTTAATTTCTCTTGTAAATATGTGTTTTTCATTCCCTTCTTTGTTAGTTTTGTTCCTTTCTAGCTTAGTTCCCGGTTTTCTTTGAGATTCGGAAACTATGCGAGTTTGCTCTGTTTTGTAGGAAAAATGGCAAGAATGAGGATGTTTTGGAGGAGCATTTCAAGTAGGAGATAAGCAAGGAAGCCAAGGAGTGGATGAGCCATGCTAAGAATGAAGTGGAACCGAAGGAAACCCAAGAGCAAGACAAGGATCGAGGCCCAGGACCGAGCACCACCACGTCGGGCCCGAGATCGAGCAGCCAGAGACCAGGACCGACGTTCCCAACGTCGGGCCCGATGTTGCCCCGTGTCGATCCGAGTCGGAAATGGAGTGGATTGTTCCCCAAGGCATATTTTTAGTAACTTTCCACATTTGCCCCTTTCTAAATTGGGAATTCCTTGGTCCCCAATCCAAGGAGAAGGATAATTAGAGGTGATTAGTGATCATTTAGAGGGGGGGGAGCAAGAGTTCACACACACAACACACCCAAATCACTCTCTAAAGGCTCAAGGAAGACTTGGAGAGGAAGGAGAAGAGAGGAGAAGGAAGAGAAGAGGAGATCGGTGGCCTAGAGAGGAGGATTTGTGAGTTTTGTACTTTGTTTTGCTTTGATCTAGTAGAATTGAGACTTGGATCTTGTTGACACTTTGAGATTTGAATGCAATTAAGTTTGGTTTGATGATGATGATTGAGATTTGCTTGATTTCCCTTTTGATTATGTTTTTTTCTTACCATATGGAGTAGATTCCATAGTCTTGGGCTATGGGGGAATCCCCTACCTAGGATTGGGTAGAAAACCCCAATTCCATAGCCTTGAGTGCTAGATTTGTGAATCCTCTCTACATTGAGCTTCAATTCTCTTGTGGAAACAAGAGATCTAGGGCTTGTGTTTGGTAAGAGCAAGCGTGAGCAATCTCGATCCCATCACAAGTTCCTAGCATCGAAGGTGAGTGAGAACTCCCTTGGGTCGAGGTGTAGAGTGGAGGGATCCGGGACTAGCAACCTCGATCTCACAAGGATCAAACACTTATTGGTTGAATTGGGGAAGAATATCCAAGTCTAGTTAGGGAAGGAACCCAAAAACCCAAGACCGATCTACTTATTTGTGCAAGACCGAGTTACCCAGCAAGTCGGGCCCGACATAGTGTGCGTCGGTCCCGGCCAAACTCAACCTCGATCCACCCTCGGACCGAAGTGACCAGTGTCGGTCCGAGGCGATCTCTCTTGTTTTCCTTTGTTTTTCCTTTCTTTCATCCCTTTTTAGTCTTTTCGGGTACTCTCGACGCACGAACTCCCGTGTGTTCGACACCCTACCTCTTTACTACAATTGAGGTTCGGTTTTATAAATTTAAATTTTGACCACCCACACCCGGACCGATCACTCTACCGGATCAAATAAAAGAACCACTAGAGCATACCTAGATCGCTTCAATAAGGAGAAAGTGACCATCCCTACATGCGACACCACCACCGCAATAAAGGCCTTCCACCTGGGAATCATACATCTTTCTAAGATGGGAGATCTAGTTAGGTGGCCCAGAAAAGATAAAGCACCAAAGGCTGGAGCCGATGAGAACAAGTGGTGCGAGTTGCATGACAACCACGGACATTGGACCAGAGATTGTATCATGCTAAGGAGAGAAGTAGCACACCTAATCTCTAAAGGTAAGATTCGCGATCTCCTAGAAAATCCCTACCGAGGCAAGACAGCCAATAGGACACCCCCTACACCAAAAAGGGTGGTAAACGTAATAACCGGGGGGTCGAGCGTGTATGGCCTTACCTACTCAACGGCCAAGAGACATGCACGAGAGGGGTACCTGGGAAAGCCTGCCTATCTAGAGAGGCGACCCAGATAGACGACCGGGTTAGCAATAGTCTTCGACGACTCGGACATCGAAAGCCAGGTTGGACCCCATCATGACAGCTTGGTGATTTCCCTACACATAGGAAATGTTCTTATGAGGAGGATACTGGTCGACACCGGTAGTTCCACCAACCTCATAACGCGCGCCGCCCACAAAGAGATGGGTTTGTCCGTGATCGGTCCGGGTGTGGGTGGTCAAAATTTAAATTTATAAACCGAACCTCAATTGTAGTAAAGAGGTAGGGTGTCGAACACACGGGAGTTCGTGTGTTGAGAGTACCCGAAAGACTAAAAAGAGATAAAAGAAAGGCAAAACGAGGAAAAACAAAGGAAATCACCTCGGACCGACACAGGTCACTTCGGTCCGAGGGTGGATCGAGGTTGATTTGCATGGGACCGACTTACACTACGTCGGGCCCGATGTACTGGGGATCTCGGTCTAGGCAAAATAGTAGATCGGTCTTGGGTGTTTGGGTTCCCTTCCCTAACTAGACTTGGGTAATTCCACCCCAATTCAACCAATAAGTGTTGATCCTTGTGAGATCGAGGTTGCTAGCCTTCAATCCCTCCACTCTACACTTCGACCTTAGGGAGTTTTCACTCTCCTTCGATGTTAGGTCCAGTGATTGGGTTCGAGATTGCTCTCGCTTACTCTTACCAATCACAAGCCCTAAGCCCCTTGTTTTCACAAGAGAATTGAAGCTTAGTGTAGAGAGGATTCATAGATCAAGCACTCAAAGGCTATGGAATTGGGGGTTCATACCCAATCCTAGCTAGGGGATTCCCCCATAGCCCAAGACTATGAAATCTACTCAATTAAGTAAGAGAACAAAGCAATCAAATGGAAAAGCAAGCAAATCTCAATCATCAATCTCAAATCAAACTCAAATTGCATTCAAATTCAAAGGGTTCACAAGATCCAAGTCTTAATTCTACTAAAACCAAAGGGAAACAAGTACAAACTCACTATCCTTCCTCCTAGCTCCACCGATTTTCCTCTCTTCTCCACCTCCCTTCTTCACCTTGCTCTCCAAGTCTTCCTTGAGCCTTTGAGAGTGATTTGTGTGGGATTGTTGTTGGCCTCCTCTAATGCTCTCTAATTACCTCTAATTATCCTACTCTCTTGATTGAGGACCAAGGAATTCCAATTTAGAAGAAGGGCAAAATTGGAAGATCACCATAATTATGCCTTGGGGCCTAATCTTCACAAACGCCGACTCGGACCGACACACTGGGTACCTCGGGCCCGACGTTGGGAACGTCGGTCCTGTGGTCTGGTGCTCGAACTCGGGCCCGATGTTGTGGTAACTCGATCTGGGGCCTCGATCCTTGTCTCCTCTTGGCTTTCCTTTGGTTCCACTTCATTCTTAGCATGGTCCATCCACTCCTTGGCTTCCTTGCTTAGCTCCTACTTGAAATGCTCCTCCAAAACGTCCTCATTTGTGCCATTTTACCTACAAAACATAACAAACTCGCATAGTTTCCGACTCTTGAAGAAAACCGGGAACTAAGCTAAAAAGGAATAAAACACACAAGGAAAGGAATGAAAAACACTTATTTACAAAGGAAATCATCTACTAAAACACCACCAAAATGAGAGACATCAGAATACCCCATACTTAAACTTGCTTGTCCTCAAGCAATAACAATGTAAGCAAGACCGAAGCATAATCTTCAAGTAAAGCCTCATATGAAAAATCAAGTAAGCACAAGTGATAGACATGCTAGCAAGATTACGTCATCACACATGATCAAGTGTTCAAGGAATGAAGTCAAATGCAACCAAGCCTCACTTTAAGGATATGAAAATGTATATCACTCATCATGTGTTTAGGCTTGACAATGAACACTCGAACTCATAAAACATGCAAGTAAAGACTTTACCATTGAAGCTAATATCACCAATTCCTCCACCTAGAGATGCCTATAACAATGCACACAAAGAATACGAACTTGGCTCAATGGAGGTCCTCAAAGAGGTTCCATTCGGCCGGGTTGTAATGGGGCATTTGGTATTTCTCAAGGTAGGAATCATTTTGGTCTTGTGGTGCTTACAATGGGGATTGAACTTTCTAGTCTCTCACCAACTTCACCAAATTATTCCACTTTCAACTTCACACTCCCAAAAGACTTTGATTTTTTTCTTCTTTCAACCCACATTTCACTAAACATTCCACTTCATCTTTGCACTACACTTTTTGTTGGATTTTTGACACCTCTTTTTATTTTTTATTTTTTTGCTCTAGACCGACTTTGAACTCACGTCGGGCCCGAGGTCACTTTGAACTCGATCGGGACCCTTTTTCTTACACTTAAGCACTTTCAATTTCGATCCACTTCTTTTTCCAACTTTTCTTCTTTTCACAACAAAGATGCACTACCCACTTGGTTTATAACTCCATTCTTGCCCTTCTCCAAAGAGAATCTCAACTCTCCAAATATTCTTCAAAACCTCTCACTAAAGTCCAATCCCATAAGGGTCAAGTCATATAGGCTAGGAATCATATTTTTGAGGAGTTTCAAACAAAGGTCTAAGGCTAAAACGGGGCTACAAACAACGGTTTATCTTCAAGGTAGGATATGGAACATTTTGTGACTAAATGAAATAAAGTTCAAATCGATGTGACAAAGCATAGAACAATTCTCATATTGGTCTTGGAAAATAGATAAACACCTCAATAGCAAGTTTTACTAAGCATGCATGAGCTAATCCACACAAGAAAATGAGGGATATGCAATATGAACAAACATCCCTAAAATGGCCACAAATCATCTCACAAGGTTCACTCTAGCTTAGTTGCATCATAACTCATCCAAGAACTCATGTGCTCAATAAAAACATGCAAGATATCTCATCACATCAAAAACAACATCATTTAGAGGCTAAACTATCCAAAAATATGCAAAGGACTTTACATGCTCACATCATCATTAGCCTTCATTAGGCATCTAAGATGGGAATTCCTAGTCCAAAAACACAATCTTTTTGACATTTTCAAACAATTTTCGAATTTTTAGGGATTTTTGCAAAAATTTTCTCAAACAAAGCAAACAAACTCATCCATTCATGCCATAAAATTCAATCATGCATCATGCATCACATCATGCCACTATCCCAAAAATGAAACATCCCTTAGACAAAACAAGAGAAAACACATGAAAACTACACATGGAACTATGAGCTACTAACCCACCCCATACTTAAAATTTTGATGTCCTCATCAAAAGAAATCAAAACTCAAAAGTAAAGAGAAAAGTAAAGAGAGCTCACAATTTCCTTATTCTTGCATGGCATGTTGAGGTTTAGTTCGCCAAAAGGAGAGCCCATGTGGCCCTTACTTCTTCACTTGGGTCCATCTTATAATAAAACTTTTTCACGCGATGACCATTTACCCGAAAGATCCTTCCATCATCACTTATCAAATCTACCGCTCCTTGAGAAAGTATTTGATGTACTACAAACGGTCCGCTCCACCTCGTTCGAAGCTTACCCGGAAAGAACCGAAGTCGTGCATTAAAGAGAAGAACCTTGTCTCCGACTTGGTAAGTTTTTGGGACCAACTTCCTATCATGCCACCTTTTAGTCTTCTCTTTATACAACTTGGCGTTTTCGTAGGCCTTCAAACGCAACTCTCCTAACTCATGTAGATCTAGGTGCCTCTTCTCTCCGGCGAGATTTATATCCCAATTCATCTCTTTGAGAGCCCACTTAGATCTATGCTCCAACTCCACCGGCAAATGGCAAGCCTTTCCATAGACTAAGTTGAATGGTGTAGTCCCTAGGGGTGTCTTATAAGCCGTTCTATAAGCCCATAGTGCATCATCGAGCTTAAATGACCAATCTTTCCTTGACTTAGACACCGTCTTCTCCAAGATAGCCTTGATTTGACGATTTGAAACCTCCACTAGCCCGCTTGTTTGAGGGTGATACGGAGTAGCAACTCGATGAGACACCCCGTAATTAGTCAACACATTCTCAAAGCATCTCTCAATGAAGTGTGGACCACCATCACTAATAAGAACTCTTGGCACACCAAATCTAGCAAAGATGTTACTCTTTACGAACTTCATCACAACTCTTGCATCATTAGTCATTGTTGGAATGGCTTCTACCCACTTAGAGACATAATCAACGGCCACCAAGATGTATTTGTACGGGCCCGATGTTGGGAATGGTCCCATGAAGTCGATCCCCCATACATCAAAGAGCTCTACCTCTAGCATCCCGGTTTGTGGAGTCTCATGTCTCCTTGACAAATTCCCCTCTCTTTGGCACTCCTCACATCTCTTCACATACTCATGCACATCCTTAAACATGGTTGGCAAATAGAAACCGAAATGAAGAATTTTGGCCGTGGTTTTCGAACTCTTGGCGTGCCCTCCGGTTGGCCAAGAATGGCAATGGCGAATGACACTTTCAATCTCCTCACTTGGAATGCACCTTCTATAGATTCTATCACTCCCTTCCTTGTATAGGTATGGATCGTCCCAATAATATTGCCTAGCATCATGTAAGAATTTCTTCCTAGCCGAGTAAGACAAATTTGGTGGGATCACTCCCCCTACAACAAAGTTAGCAAAATCCGCAAACCAAGGGGTGATCCCTCGCTTTACGGTCTCAATAGATAGTAAACAAGTAGGAGATGAAGGTTTAATCAATTTAGGACGAGAGGGTATGGAAACCGAGTGAAGGATCTTACTTGATTTCACGGATCGACATTGCAAAGTGTTGAGCCCGACGTGAGTGGATGTCGATCGGATGTCACAATTGCACAACTTCCCTTGGACCGACGTCGCTGGCCTCGGGTCCGAGGTACTGGGTACCTCGGTCCACGGTTCCATACGCCTCGCCCGATGTTCTAGCTTTGTCGATCCCTCCTTGTTCTTCTTCTTGCCACTCATTAATCCTTCATCTGCCCTCACATTATCTATTTCCACGCCATCTTCCATCTCAACCATGTACTCCACGGGCAATCGAGATAAATGGCCGGCCACCAAATTCTCCGAACCCACCTTATCCTTGATCTCATGGTCAAACTCTTGAAGAAGAAGCATCCATCTCAAAAGCCTTGGTTTTGCATCTTTCTTTTTCATGAGGTACTTGATTGCCGCATGATCCGTATAGACTACCACCTTAGATCCCACAAGATATGACCGGAATTTTTCGAATGCAAACACCACCGCTAGGAATTCCTTTTCCGTAGTTGTGTACTTGCATTGAGTTTCATCCAAGGTTTTACTTGCATAATAGATGGCATGCAATTTTCCCTCCTTTCTTTGCCCAAGAACGGCTCCCACGGCAAAGTCACTTGCATCACACATCACTTCGAAGGGAAGATTCCAATCGGGTGGCGCCATGATGGGTGCCGAAACCAAAGCATCTTTCAACCTACAAAAAGCACTCATGCAATCCTCGGAAAATTCGAAGGGAACATCCTTCATTAAGAGGTTAGACAATGGTTTTGAGATTTTAGAGAAATCTTTGATGAAGCGTCTATAAAAACCCGCATGACCTAAGAAACTTCTAACATCACGCACACAAGTAGGTGGGGAAGCTTTTCAATTATCTCAATCTTGGCCTTATCAACTTCTATTCCTCTACTAGAAATGAGATGTCCTAGAACTATTCCTTCCTTAACCATGAAATGTCATTTTTCCCAATTAAGCACAAGGTTAGTCTCCTCACATCTAGCCAACACTCTATCCAAATTAGCCAAGCAAGTATCAAAAGAGGAACCATAGACCGAAAAGTCATCCATGAATACTTCCACTATTTCCTCTACCATGTCGGAGAAGATATACATCATGCACCTTTGGAATGTTGGCGGAGCATTACACAAACCGAATGGCATGCGTCTATAGGCAAAGGTTCCATAGGGACATGTAAAAGTCGTCTTCTCTTGATCATCGGGGTGAATAGGAATTTGCCAAAATCCACTATACCCATCAAGGTAGCAAAAGTATTCATGTTGAGCTAATCTTTCAAGAACTTGGTCAATAAATGGAAGCGGGAAATGATCCTTACGAGTGCCACTATTCAACTTTCGGTAATAAATGCACATTCGCCATTTTGCAGTGGTCCTTGTTGGAATCATTTCTCCTTTCTCATTTTCAACTACGGTTAATCCACCTTTTTAGGAACTACATGCACGGGACTAACATATTTGCTATCCGAAATTGGGAAGATGATTCCCGCAATCAACATCCTAAGTATCTCACTTTTAACCACTTCTTTCATATTAGGATTTAATCTTCTTTGTGGTTCAATAGTGGGTTTATGATTGTCCTCCATGTAAATCCTATGCATGCAAATTGATGGTGAAATTCCCTTTAGTTCCTCTAATGAATACCCTAAGGCTCCCCTATGCTTTCTTAAAACCGCTAACAATTTAGACTCTTCCTCATCATTCAAATTAGCATTCACAATTACGGGCAATGAAGAGTTAGGACCAAGGAAGGCATACCTCAAGTCCTTTGGAAGCTCCTTTAGTTCATGTGAAGGCTCCGGTGGTGCTTGGGTTTCCTCCGTTTCGGCTTTGAACACCTCCAAATAAGACATTCCACTCTCCACCTTTTCGTCTTCATCTTTACTAGCAACCTCCCCTTCATTCTTCACTTCAACTCCATAAGGTGGTGGGATGGTTTTCAACTCTAGCTTCCTTGTACTTGGCTTGTTAGATATGGCTTCCCATTGTACTCCACTTGGAAGAAATTGGACCATCTTGGCTTCTCTATTCAAGGCTTCCTTCGAAGTGGGTTTGAAGGAGAAATCGAGCTCTACCCCTCCAAATTCAAGGGACAAGTGACCTTTCTTCACATCTATCACGGCCCCCACCATAGCAAGGAATGGTCTTCCCAATATGATAGGCTCTCCCGGTACTTCTAGCATGTCAACCACAACGAAGTCGGCCGGAACATAATGTCCTTCCACACATACCGGATAGTCCTCTACCACTCCAATTGGCTCAATTGACGTCCCATCGGCTATAGTCAACCTCATGTTAACCGGAGCAATAAGACCCATAGCGGTTGACTTCCATATGGTGTATGGTATCACACTTGTACTCGCTCCGAGGTCACATAATGCTTGAAACTTTCGTGACCTAATGCCCAGGGTGATGGCAAATCTTCCGGGATCACCTGGCTTTTGAGGTAGCTCCAAGATCTTCACCTCATCTTGCATCTCTACAATTGACCTTTTCTTGCTCAAAATTTCCTTCAAGAACTTTGCATAGGATGGCATTTCACTTAGAGCATCGGTGAATGGAATGGTGATGTTCAAGCCTTGCAAAAGCTTCAAGAACCGCTTGAACTTGCCCTCAACAATCTCCTTGGGCTTCTTCAAAGGATATGGTAGAGTTGTGCCACCTTGTTTCTTGGTTTGATCCACCCCCTTGGACCGATCTCCACTTCTCTCAACATCTTCATCTTGGACCGACGTTGAATCGATCTCGGGACCGACTTCGGGAACCTCGGTCCTAGGGCAGAGCACGTCTGGGTAACTCGGGCCGACTTCATGGCATGTCGGGCCCGACTTGGGTTCTACCTCGGTCCGACTCAGGGGACCTCCTCCTTCTTCTGGATCGACGTCTGGGCACGTCGGGCCCGAGGTGCTGGGTACCTCGGTCCGACTCTCTTCTCTCGTCCTTGGAACTTGTGGCTCGGGCAAACTCCGTTCACTCCTCAATCCTATGGCTCGAACTTCATTTTGTTGTTGTTGAACACGGGGATTCTCCTCGGGTCGGCCCGGGAGTCTCCCTTCTTCTCTTGGAAGTTGATTCGCCATGTGAACAAATTGGTTGTCCACTTGTCTTCTCCACACACCAAACTCCTTGAATTGGGCACCCATTTCATCAACTCTTCTCTCCACATTGGTGAATTGATTCTTCAAGTCCTTGAACTCGCCTCTCATCTCTTGCGCCCATTGTGGAGTTTGCTCATAGAATCCCGGAGGTCGGTATGGTGGTGGTTGAGGCCTTGGCTCATTTTGGTTGAAGTTGTTGTTGTAGCCACTAGCTTGGCCTTGGTTCCACCTTCCTCCATTGTTGAAATTGGTTCTCCCTCCGAAATTTCTTTGAACATAGTGAGCCTCCTCAATTTGCTCGGCCAATCGGACTTGGCGCTCGTTTGGGCAATCTTGGGCTCCATGCTTCAAAGAACCACACTCTTCACAAGCTCTTGTGTTTTGCTTTTGGTGATAGAGCCTCTTCATCTTGTTCAACTCATCCTCCAAGAATTGGATCTTCACATCTTTATCCACCTCTTCACTTTTTGGATCGTAGAGCCTCTTCGGACCGTCTCCATGGACTCTCACTTCCTTGTTCACTTGATTGACTCCATACATGGCCACATAATCGGAGAGCTTGTCTAGCAACTCCCATGCTTGCTCCGGGGGCAAGTCAATGAACCCACAATCGGTATGAAGGTTCAATTTATCCTTGGTGGCGGGGTTGATTCCTTGGAAGAATATGTCTTGAAGGACATAGGGTTGTTGCCCATGCGTTGGACATGCCCTTAACATCTTCTTGAACCGATCCCAAGCCTCGAAGAGTGGCTCGTGGGCTCCTTGTTGAAAACTTGCAATCTTCCTTCTAAGCTCCGTCGTCTTGGTGGGAGGAAAGAACTTCATTAGGGTAGCTTCATTGAGAGCCCTCCATGATGTGATGGATCGAGGTGCTTGACTCTCCAACCATTGCAACGCCTTGCCTCCCAACGACCAATTGAAGGCTTTGAGTAGCACGTACTCAAGTGTTTCATCATCCGTCGAGATGGTCTCACATAGGTCCTTGAATTGCTTCACATGCTCGATCGGGCACTCATTCGGTCTCCCTTGAAATTGCTCCCTCTTGATGAGTGAGATGAATTGAGTTTTGATCTCAAAGTTCTTTGACACCTCCGGCAAGACGATGGCCGGTTCGGGCACCTTCAACTCCGGATGCATGTATTGTCTCGCATTCCGGGGTTGAGTGTTGATTTGAGCCTCCAACCTCATCCTTTGCTCACGCTCTCTCCTAGCCTCGGCATCTTGGTTCGTCATTTCAAGTTGCATTCGAGCCATGTCGGCTCTCATCCTTTCAACCTCCTCATCACGGGCTTGGTCCGCCATCCTCTTCTTCTTTCGGGCTTGTTTGATGATGCTTTCCGGATCACACACAAAGTCGAGCTCAAGTGTTCCTCGGACGGAACGAGCTCGCATGCACCTACAACCAAAGACACAAACAAAACCGAATCAAAACAAACAAGGGGTTTGGGCTAGTCCCTCACCCAAATCACTACCAAAGCAAAGACTCAACAAAAGAGGGTACCTCAAACAAGTAGAACTCCCCGGCAACGGCGCCAAAAATTCTGATCGGTCCGGGTGTGGGTGGTCAAAATTTAAATTTATAAACCGAACCTCAATTGTAGTAAAGAGGTAGGGTGTCGAACACACGGGAGTTCGTGTGTTGAGAGTACCCGAAAGACTAAAAAGAGATAAAAGAAAGGCAAAACGAGGAAAAACAAAGGAAACCACCTCGGACCGACACAGGTCACTTCGGTCCGAGGGTGGATCGAGGTTGATTTGCACGGGACCGACTTACACTACGTCGGGCCCGATGTACTGGGGATCTCGGTCTAGGCAAAATAGTAGATCGGTCTTGGGTGTTTGGGTTCCCTTCCCTAACTAGACTTGGGTAATTCCACCCCAATTCAACCAATAAGTGTTGATCCTTGTGAGATCGAGGTTGCTAGCCTTCAATCCCTCCACTCTACACTTCGACCTTAGGGAGTTTTCACTCTCCTTCGATGTTAGGTCTAGTGATTGGGTTCGAGATTGCTCTCGCTTACTCTTACCAATCACAAGCCCTAAGCCCCTTATTTTGACAAGAGAATTGAAGCTTAGTGTAGAGAGGATTCATAGATCAAGCACTCAAAGGCTATGGAATTGGGGGTTCATACCCAATCCTAGCTAGAGGATTCCCCCATAGCCCAAGATTATGAAATCTACTCCATTAAGTAAGAGAACAAAGCAATCAAATGGAAAAGCAAGCAAATCTCAATCATCAATCTCAAATCAAACTCAAATTGCATTCAAATTCAAAGGGTTCACAATGTCCAAGTCTTAATTCTACTAAAACCAAAGGGAAACAAGTACAAACTCACTATCCTTCCTCATAGCTCCACCGATTTTCCTCTCTTCTCCTCCTCCCTTCTTCACCTTGCTCTCCAAGTCTTCCTTGAGCCTTTGAGAGTGATTTGTGTGGGATTGTTGTTGGCCTCCTCTAATGCTCTCTAATTACCTCTAATTATCCTACTCTCTTGATTGCGGACCAAGGAATTCCAATTTAGAAGAAGGGCAAAATTGGAAGATCACCATAATTATGCCTTGGGGCCTAATCTTCACAAACGCCGACTCGGACCGACACACTGGGTACCTCGGGCCCGACGTTGGGAACGTCGGTCCTGTGGTCTGGTGCTCGAACTCGGCCCCGATGTTGTGGTAACTCGATCCGGGGCCTCGATCCTTGTCTCCTCTTGGCTTTCCTTTGGTTCCACTTCATTCTTAGCATGGTTCATCCACTCCTTGGCTTCCTTGCTTAGCTCCTACTTGAAATGCTCCTCCAAAACGTCCTCATTTGTGCCATTTTAGCTACAAAACATAACAAACTCGCATAGTTTCCGACTCTTGAAGAAAACCGGGAACTAAGCTAAAAAGGAATAAAACACACAAGGAAAGGAATGAAAAACACTTATTTACAAAGGAAATCATCTACTAAAACACCACCAAAATGAGAGACATCAGAATTTTTTACTTAAACTTACTTGTCCTCAAGCAATAACAATGTAAGCAAGACCGAAGCATAATCTTCAAGTAAAGCCTCATATGAAAAATCAAGTAAGCACAAGTGATAGACATGCTAGCAAGATTACGTCATCACACATGATCAAGTGTTCAAGGAATGAAGTCAAATGCAACCAAGCCTCACTTTAAGGATATGAAAATGTGTATCACTCATCATGTGTTTAGGCTTGACAATGAACACTCGAACTCATAAAACATGCAAGTAAAGACTTTACCATTGAAGCTAATATCACCAATTCCTCCACCTAGAGATGCCTATTACAATGCACACAAAGAATATGAACTTGGCTCAATGGAGGTCCTCAAAGAGGTTCCATTCGGCCGGGTTGTAATGGGGCTTTTGGTATTTCTCAAGGTAGGAATCATTTTGGTCTTGTGGTGCTTACAATGGGGATTGAACTTTCTAGTCTCTCACCAACTTCACCAAATTATTCCACTTTCAACTTCACACTCCCAAAAGACTTTGATTCTTTTCTTCTTTCAACCCACATTTCACTAAACATTCCACTTCATCTTTGCACTACACTTTTTGTTGGATTTTTCAAACCTCTTTTTATTTTTTATTTTTTTGCTCTAGACCGACTTTGAACTCACATCGGGCCCGAGGTCACTTTGAACTCGATCGGGACCCTTTTTCTTACACTTAAGCACTTTCACTTTCGATCCACTTCTTTTTCCAACTTTTCTTCTTTTCACAACAAAGATGCACTACCCACTTGGTTTATAACTCCATTCTTGCCCTTCTCCAAAGAGAATCTCAACTCTCCAAATATTCTTCAAAACCTCTCACTAAAGTCAAGTTTGTTTTAAATTATCAAGTCAAGTCATATAGGCTAGGAATCATAGTTTTGAGGAGTTTCAAACAAAGGTCTAAGGCTAAAACGGGGCTACAAACAACGGTTTATCTTCAAGGTAGGATATGGAACATTTTGTGACTAAATGAAATAAAGTTCAAATCGATGTGACAAAGCATAGAACAATTCTCATATTGGTCTTGGAAAATAGATAAACACCTCAATAGCAAGTTTTACTAAGCATGCATGAGCTAATCCACACAAGAAAATGAGGGATATGCAATATGAACAAACATCCCTAAAATGGCCACAAATCATCTCACAAGGTTCACTCTAGCTTAGTTGCATCATAACTCATCCAAGAACTCATGTGCTCAATAAAAACATGCAAGATATCTCATCACATCAAAAACAACATCATTTAGAGGCTAAACTATCCAAAAATATGCAAAGGACTTTACATGCTCACATCATCATTAGCCTTCATTAGACATCTAAGATGGGAATTCCTAGTCCAAAAACACAATCTTTTTGACATTTTCAAACAATTTTCGAATTTTTAGGGATTTTTGCAAAAATTTTCTCAAACAAAGCAAATAAACTCATCCATTCATGCCATAAAATTCAATCATGCATCATGCATCACATCATGCCACTATCCCAAAAATGAAACATCCCTTAGACAAAACAAGAGAAAACACATGAAAACTACACATGGAACTATGAGCTACTAACCCACCCCATACTTAAAATTTTGATGTCCTCATCAAAAGAAATAAAAACTCAAAAGTAAAGAGAAAAGTAAAGAGAGCTCACAATTTCCTTATTCTTGCATGGCATGTTGAGGTTTAGTTTGCCAAAAGGAGAGCCCATGTGGCCCTTACTTATTCACTTTGGTCCATCTTATCATAAAACTTTTTCACGCGATGACCATTTACCCGAAAGATCCTTCCATCATCACTTATCAAATCTACCGCTCCTTGAGAAAGTATTTGATGTACTACAAACGGTCCACTCCACCTCGTTCAAAGCTTACCCGGAAAGAACCGAAGTCGTGCATTAAAGAGAAGAACCTTGTCTCCGACTTGGTAAGTTTTTGGGACCAACTTCCTATCATGCCACCTTTTAGTCTTCTCTTTATACAACTTGGCGTTTTCGTAGGCCTTCAAACGCAACTCTCCTAACTCATGTAGATCTAGGTGCCTCTTCTCTCCGGCGAGATTTATATCCCAATTCATCTCTTTGAGAGCCCACTTGGATCTATGCTCCAACTCCACCGGCAAATGGCAAGCCTTTCCATAGACTAAGTTGAATGGTGTAGTCCCTAGGGGTGTCTTGTAAGCCGTTCTATAAGCCCATAGTGCATCATCGAGCTTAGATGACCAATCTTTCCTTGACTTAGACACCGTCTTCTCCAAGATAGCCTTGATTTGACGATTTGAAACCTCCACTAGCCCGCTTGTTTGAGGGTGATACGGAGTAGCAACTCGATGAGACACCCCATACTTAGTCAACACATTCTCAAAGCATCTCTCAATGAAGTGTGGACCACCATCACTAATAAGAACTCTTGGCACACCAAATCTAGCAAAGATGTTACTCTTTAAGAACTTCATCACAACTCTTGCATCATTAGTCCTTGTTGGAATGGCTTCTACCCACTTAGAGACATAATCAACGGCCACCAAGATGTATTTGTACGGGCCCGATGTTGGGAATGGTCCCATGAAGTCGATCCCCATACATCAAAGAGCTCTACCTCTAGCATCCCGGTTTGTGGAGTCTCATGTCTCCTTGACAAAATTCCCCTCTCTTTGGCACTCCTCACATCTCTTCACATACTCATGCACATCCTTGAACATGGTTGGCCAATAGAAACCGCAATGAAGAATTTTGGCCGTGGTTTTCGAACTCTTGGCGTGCCCTCCGGTTGGCAAAGAATGGCAATGGCGAATGACACTTTCAATCTCCTCACTTGGAATGCACCTTCTATAGATTCTATCACTCCCTTCCTTGTATAGGTATGGATCGTCCCAATAATATTGCCTAGCATCATGTAAGAATTTCTTCCTAGCCGAGTAAGACAAATTTGGTGGGATCACTCCCCCTACAACAAAGTTAGCAAAATCCGCAAACCAAGGGGTGATCCCTCGCTTTACAGTCTCAATAGATAGTAAACAAGTAGGAGATGAAGGTTTAATCAATTTAGGATGAGAGGGTATGGAAACCGAGTGAAGGATCTTACTTGATTTCACGGATTGACATTGCAAAGTGTTGAGCCCGACGTGAGTGGATGTCGATCGGATGTCACAATTGCACAACTTCCCTTGGACCGACGTCGCTGGCCTCGGGTCCGAGGTACTGGGTACCTCGGTCCACGGTTCCATACGCCTCGCCCGATGTTCTAGCTTTGTCGATCCCTCCTTGTTCTTCTTCTTGCCACTCATTAATCCTTTATCTGCCCTCACATTATCTATTTCCACGACATCTTCCATCTCAACCATGTACTCCACGGGCAATCGAGATAAATGATCGGCCACCAAATTCTCCGAACCCACCTTATCCTTGATCTCATGGTCAAACTCTTGAAGAAGAAGCATCTATGTCAAAAGCCTTTGTTTTGCATCTTTCTTTTTCATGAGGTACTTGATTGCCGCATGATCCGTATAGACTACCACCTTAGATCCCACAAGATATGACCGGAATTTTTCGAACGCAAACACCACCGCTAGGAATTCCTTTTCCGTAGTTGTGTACTTGCATTGAGTTTCATCCAAGGTTTTACTTGCATAATAGATGGCATGCAATTTTCCCTCCTTTCTTTGCCCAAGAACGGCTCCCACGGCAAAGTCACTTGCATCACACATCACTTCGAAGGGAAGATTCCAATCGGGTGGCGCCATGATGGGTGCCGAAACCAAAGCATCTCTCAACCTACAAAAATCACTCATGCAATCCTCGGAAAATTCGAAGGGAACATCCTTCATTAAGAGGTTAGACAATGGTTTTGAGATTTTAGAGAAATCTTTGATGAAGCGTCTATAAAAACCCGCATGACCTAAGAAACTTCTAACATCACGCACACAAGTAGGTGGGGGAAGCTTTTCAATTATCTCAATCTTGGCCTTATCAACTTCTATTCCTCTACTAGAAATGAGATGTCCTAGAACTATTCCTTCCTTAACCATGAAATGACATTTTTCCCAATTAAGCACAAGGTTAGTCTCCTCACATCTAGCCAACACTCTATCCAAATTAGCCAAGCAAGTATCAAAAGAGGAACCATAGACCGAAAAGTCATCCATGAATACTTCCACTATTTCCTCTACCATGTCGGAGAAGATAGACATCATGCACCTTTGGAATGTTGGCGGAGCATTACACAAACCGAATGGCATGCGTCTATAGGCAAAGGTTCCATAGGGACATGTAAAAGTCGTCTTCTCTTGATCATCGGGGTGAATAGGAATTTGCCAAAATCCACTATACCCATCAAGGTAGCAAAAATATTCATGTTGAGCTAATCTTTTAAGAACTTGGTCAATAAATGGAAGGGGGAAATGATCCTTACGAGTGCTACTATTCAACTTTCGGTAATCAATGCACATTCGCCATTTTGCAGTGGTCCTTATAGGAATCATTTCTCCTTTCTCATTTTCAACTACGGTTAATCCACCTTTTTTAGGAACTACATGCACGGGACTAACATATTTGCTATCCGAAATTGGGAAGATGATTCCCACATCCAACATCCTAAGTATCTCACTTTTAACCACTTCTTTCATATTAGGATTTAATTTTCTTTGTGGTTCAATAGTGGGTTTATGATTGTCCTCCATGTAAATCCTATGCATGCAAATTGATGGTGAAATTCCCTTTAGTTCCTCTAATGAATACCCTAAGGCTCCCCTATGCTTTCTTAAAACCGCTAACAATTTAGACTCTTCCTCATCATTCAAATTAGCATTTACAATTACGGGCAATGAAGAGTTAGGACCAAGGAAGGCATACCTCAAGTCCTTTGGAAGCTCCTTTAGTTCATGTGAAGGCTCCGGTGGTGCTTGGGTTTCCTCCGTTTCGGCTTTGAACACCTCCAAATAAGACATTCCACTCTCCACCTTTTCGTCTTCATCTTTACTAGCAACCTCCCCTTCATTCTTCACTTCAACTCCATAAGGTGGTGGGATGGTTTTCAACTCTAGCTTCCTTGTACTTGGCTTGTTAGATATGGCTTCCCATTGTACTCCACTTGGAAGAAATTGGACCATCTTGGCTTCTCTATGCAAGGCTTCCTTCGAAGTGGGTTTGAAGGAGAAATCGAGCTCTACCCCTCCAAATTCAAGGGACAAGTGACCTTTCTTCACATCTATCACGGCCCCCACCATAGCAAGGAATGGTCTTCCCAATATGATAGGCTCTCCCGGTACTTCTAGCATGTCAACCACAACGAAGTCGGCCGGAACATAATGTCCTTCCACACATACCGGATAGTCCTCTACCACTCCAATTGGCTCAATTGACGTCCCATCGGCTATAGTCAACCTCATGTTAACCGGAGCAATAAGACCCATAGCGGTTGACTTCCATATGGTGTATGGTATCACACTTGTACTCGCTCCGAGGTCACATAATGCTTGAAACTTTCGTGACCCAATGCCCAGGGTGATGGCAAATCTTCCGGGATCACCTGGCTTTTGAGGTAGCTCCAAGATCTTCACCTCATCTTGCATCTCTACAATTGACCTTTTCTTGCTCAAAATTTCCTTCAAGAACTTTGCATAGGATGGCATTTCACTTAGAGCATCAGTGAATGGAATGGTGATGTTCAAGCCTTGCAAAAGCTTCAAGAACCGCTTGAACTTGCCCTCAACAATCTCCTTGGGCTTCTTCAAAGGATATGGTAGAGTTGTGCCACCTTGTTTCTTGGTTTGATCCACCTCCTTGGACCGATCTCCACTTCTCTCAACATCTTCATCTTGGACCGACGTTGAATCGATCTCGGGACCGACTTCGGGAACCTCGGTCCTAGGGCAGAGCACGTCTGGGTAACTCGGGCCGACTTCATGGCATGTCGGGCCCGACTTGGGTTCTACCTCGGTCCGACTCAGGGGACCTCCTCCTTCTTCTGGATCGACGTCTGGGCACGTCGGGCCCGAGGTGCTGGGTACCTCGGTCCGACTCTCTTCTCTCGTCCTTGGAACTTGAGGCTCGGGCAAACTCCGTTCACTCCTCAATCCTATGGCTCGAACTTCATTTTGTTGTTGTTGAACACGGGGATTCTCCTCGGGTCGGCCCGGGAGTCTCCCTTCTTCTCTTGGAAGTTGATTCGCCATGTGAACAAATTGGTTGTCCACTTGTCTTCTCCACACACCAAACTCCTTGAATTGGGCACCCATTTCATCAACTCTTCTCTCCACATTGGTGAATTGATTCTTCAAGTCCTTGAACTCGCCTCTCATCTCTTGCGCCCATTGTGGAGTTTGCTCATAGAATCCCGGAGGTCGGTATGGTGGTGGTTGAGGCCTTGGCTCATTTTGGTTGAAGTTGTTGTTGTAGCCACAAGCTTGTCCTTGGTTCCACCTTCCTCCATTGTTGAAATTGGTTCTCCCTCCGAAATTTTGTTTGAACATAGTGAGCCTCCTCAATTTGCTCGGCCAATCGGACTTGGCGCTCGTTTGGGCAATCTTGGGCTCCATGCTTCAAAGAACCACACTCTTCACAAGCTCTTGTGTTTTGCTTTTGGTGATAGAGCCTCTTCATCTTGTTCAACTCATCCTCCAAGAATTGGATCTTCACATCTTTATCCACCTCTTCACTTTTTGGATCGTAGAGCCTCTTCGGACCGTCTCCATGGACTGTCACTTCCTTGTTCACTTGATTGACTCCATACATGGCCTCATAATCGGAGAGCTTGTCTAGCAACTCCCATGCTTGCTCCGGGGGCAAGTCAATGAACCCACAATCGTTATGAAGGTTCAATTTATCCTTGGCGGCGGGGTTGATTCCTTGGAAGAATATGTCTTGAAGGACATAGGGTTGTTGCCCATCCGTTGGACATGCCCTTAACATCTCCTTGAACCGATCCCAAGCCTCGAAGAGTGGCTCGTGGGCTCCTTGTTGAAAACTTGCAATCTTCCTTCTAAGCTCCGTCGTCTTGGTGGGTGGAAAGAACTTCATTAGGAAAGCTTCATTGAGAGCCCTCCATGATGTGATGGATCGAGGTGCTTGACTCTCCAACCAATGCAACGCCTTGCCTCCCAACGACCACTTGAAGGCTTTGAGTAGCACGTACTCAAGTGTTTCATCATCCGTCGAGATGGTCTCACATAGGTCCTTGAATTGCTTCACATGCTCGATCGGGCACTCATTCGGTCTCCCTTGAAATTGCTCCCTCTTGATGAGTGAGATGAATTGAGTTTTGATCTCAAAGTTCTTTGACACCTCCGGCAAGACGATGGCCGGTTCGGGCACCTTCAACTCCGGATGCATGTATTGTCTAGCATTCCGGGGTTGAGTGTTGATTTGAGCCTCCAACCTCATCCTTTGCTCACGCTCTCTCCTAGCCTCGGCATCTCGGTTCGCCATTTCAAGTTGCATTCGAGCCATGTCGGCTCTCATCCTTTCAACCTCCTCATCACGGGCTTGGTCCGCCATCCTCTTCTTCTTTCGGGCTTGTTTGTTGATGCTTTCCGGATCACACACAAAGTCGAGCTCAAGTGTTCCTCGGACGGAACGAGCTCGCATGCACCTACAACCAAAGACACAAACAAAACCGAATCAAAACAAACAAGGGGTTTGGGCTAGTCCCTCACCCAAATCACTACCAAAGCAAAGACTCAACAAAAGAGGGTACCTCAAACAAGTAGAACTCCCCGGCAACGGCGCCAAAAATTCTGATCGGTCCGGGTGTGGGTGGTCAAAATTTAAATTTATAAACCGAACCTCAATTGTAGTAAAGAGGTAGGGTGTCGAACACACGGGAGTTCGTGTGTTGAGAGTACCCGAAAGACTAAAAAGAGATAAAAGAAAGGCAAAACGAGGAAAAACAAAGGAAATCACCTCGGACCGACACAGGTCACTTCGGTCCGAGGGTGGATCGAGGTTGATTTGCACGGGACCGACTTACACTACGTCGGGCCCGATGTACTGGGGATCTCGGTCTAGGCAAAATAGTAGATCGGTCTTGGGTGTTTGGGTTCCCTTCCCTAACTAGACTTGGGTAATTCCACCCCAATTCAACCAATAAGTGTTGATCCTTGTGAGATCGAGGTTGCTAGCCTTCAATCCCTCCACTCTAGACTTCGACCTTAGGGAGTTTTCACTCTCCTTCGATGTTAGGTCTAGTTATTGGGTTCGAGATTGCTCTCGCTTAGTCTTACCAATCACAAGCCCTAAGCCCCTTGTTTTCACAAGAGAATTGAAGCTTAGTGTAGAGAGGATTCATAGATCAAGCACTCAAAGGCTATGGAATTGGGGGTTCATACCCAATCCTAGCTAGAGGATTCCCCCATAGCCCAAGACTATGAAATCTACTCCATCAAGTAAGAGAACAAAGCAATCAAATGGAAAAGCAAGCAAATCTCAATCATCAATCTCAAATCAAACTCAAATTGCATTCAAATTCAAAGGGTTCACAAGATCCAAGTCTTAATTCTACTAAAACCAAAGGGAAACAAGTACAAACTCACTACCCTTCCTCCTAGCTCCACCGATTTTCCTCTCTTCTCCTCCTCCCTTCTTCACCTTGCTCTCCAAGTCTTCCTTGAGCCTTTGAGAGTGATTTGTGTGGGATTTTTGTTGGCCTCCTCTAATGCTCTCTAATTACCTCTAATTATCCTACTCTCTTGATTGGGGACCAAGGAATTCCAATTTAGAAGAAGGGAAAAATTGGAAGATCACCATAATTATGCCTTGGGGCCTAATCTTCACAAACGCCGACTCGGACCGACACACTGGGTACCTCGGGCGGTGCTCGAACTCGGGCCCGATGTTGTGGTAACTCGATCCGGGGCCTCGATCCTTGTCTCCTCTTGGCTTTCCTTTGGTTCCACTTCATTCTTAGCATGGTTCATCCACTCCTTGGCTTCCTTGCTTATCTCCTACTTGAAATGCTCCTCCAAAACGTCCTCATTTGTGCCATTTTACCTACAAAACATAACAAACTCGCATAGTTTCTGACTCTTGAAGAAAACCGGGAACTAAGATAAAAAGGAATAAAACACACAAGGAAAGGAATGAAAAACACTTATTTACAAAGGAAATCATCTACTAAAACACCACCAAAATGAGAGACATCAGAATACCCCATACTTAAACTTGCTTGTCCTCAAGCAATAACAATGTAAGCAAGACCGAAGCATAATCTTCAAGTAAAGCCTCATATGAAAAATCAAGTAAGCACAAGTGATAGACATGCTAGCAAGATTACCTCATCACACATGATCAAGTGTTCAAAGAATGAAGTCAAATGCAACCAAGCCTCACTTTAAGGATATGAAAATGTGTATCACTCATCATGTGTTTAGGCTTGACAATGAACACTCGAACTCATAAAACATGCAAGTAAAAACTTTCCAATTGAAGCTAATATCACCAATTCCTCCACCTAGAGATGCCTATTACAATGTACACAAAGAATATGAACTTGGCTCAATGGAGGTCCTCAAAGAGGTTCCATTCGGCCGGGTTGTAATGGGGCTTTTGGTATTTCTCAAGGTAGGAATCATTTTGGTCTTGTGGTGCTAACAATGGGGATTGAACTTTCTAGTCTCTCACCAACTTCCCCAAATTATTCCACTTTCAACTTCACACTCCCAAAAGACTTTGATTTTTTTCTTCTTTCAACTTCTTTCAACCCACATTTCACTAAACATTCCACTTCATCTTTGCACTACACTTTTTGTTGGATTTTTCACACCTCTTTTTATTTTTTATTTTTTTGCTCTGGACCGACTTTGAACTCACATCGGGCCCGAGGTCACTTTGAACTCGATCGGGACCCTTTTTCTTACAATTAAGCACTTTCACTTTCGATCCACTTCTTTTTCCAACTTTTCTTCTTTTCACAACAAAGATGCACTACCTACTTGGTTTATAACTCCATTCTTGCCCTTCTCCAAAGAGAATCTCAACTCTCCAAATATTCTTCAAAACCTCTCACTAAAGTCCAATCCCATAAGGGTCAAGTCATATAGGCTAGGAATCATATTTTTGAGGAGTTTCAAACAAAGGTCTAAGGCTAAAACGGGGCTACAAACAACGGTTTATCTTCAAGGTAGGATATGAAACATTTTGTGACTAAATGAAATAAAGTTCAAATCGATGTGACAAAGCATAGACCAATTCTCATATTGGTCTTGGAAAGTAGATAAACACCTCAATTGCAAGTTTTACTAAGCATGCATGAGCTAATCCACACAAGAAAATGAGGGATATGCAATATGAACAAACATCCCTAAAATGGCCAAAAATCATCTCACAAGGTTCACTCTAGCTTAGTTGCATCATAACTCATCCAAGAACTCATGTGCTCAATAAAAACATACAAGATATCTCATCACATCAAAAACAACATCATTTAGAGGCTAAACTATCCAAAAATATGCAAAGGACTTTACATGCTCACATCATCATTAGCCTTCATTAGGCATCTAAGATGGGAATTCCTAGTCCAAAAACACAATCTTTTTGACATTTTCAAACAATTTTCGAATTTTTAGGGATTTTTGCAAAAATTTTCTCAAACAAAGCAAACAAACTCATCCATTCATGCCATAAAATTCAATCATGGATCATGCATCACATCATGCCACTATCCCAAAAATGAAACATCCCTTAGACAAAACAAGAGAAAACACATGAAAACTACACATGGAACTATGAGCTACTAACCCACCCCATACTTAAAATTTTGATGTCCTCATCAAAAGAAATCAAAACTCAAAAGTAAAGAGAAAAGTAAAGAGAGCTCACAATTTCCTTATTCTTGCATGGCATGTTGAGGTTTAGTTCGCCAAAAGGAGAGCCCATGTGGCCCTTACTTCTTCACTGGGGTCCATCTTATCATAAAACTTTTTCACGCGATGACCATTTACCCGAAAGATCCTTTCATCATCACTTATCAAATCTACCGCTCCTTGAGAAAGTATTTGATGTACTACAAACGGTCCGCTCCACCTCGTTCGAAGCTTACCCGGAAAGAACCGAAGTCGGGCATTAAAGAGAAGAACCTTGTCTTCGACTTGGTAAGTTTTTGGGACCAAGTTCCTATCATGCCACCTTTTAGTCTTCTCTTTATACAACTTTGCGTTTTCGTAGGCATTCAAACGCAACTCTCCTAACTCATGTAGATCTAGGTGCCTCTTCTCTCCGGCGAGATTTATATCCCAATTCATCCATTTGAGAGCCCACTTAGATCTATGCTCCAACTCCACCAGCAAATGGCAAGCCTTTCCATAGACTAAGTTGAATGGTGTAGTCCCTAGGGGTGTCATGTAAGCCGTTCTATAAGCCCATAGTGCATCATCGAGCTTAGATGACCAATCTTTCCTTGACTTAGACACCGTCTTCTCCAAGATAGCCTTGATTTGACGATTTGAAACCTCCACTAGCCCGCTTGTTTGAGGGTGATACGGAGTAGCAACTCGATGAGACACCCCATACTTAGTCAACACATTCTCAAAACATCTCTCAATGAAGTGTGGACCACCATCAATAATAAGAACTCTTGGCACACCAAATCTAGCAAAGATGTTACTCTTTAAGAACTTCATCACAACTCTTGCATCATTAGTCCTTGTTGGAATGGCTTCTACCCACTTAGAGACATAATCAACGGCCACCAAGATGTATTTGTACGGGCCCGATGTTGGGAATGGTCCCATGAAGTCGATCCCCCATACATCAAAGAGCTCTACCTCTAGCATCCCGGTTTGTTGAGTCTCATGTCTCCTTGACAAATTCCCCTCTCTTTGGCACTCCTCACATCTCTTCACATACTCATGCACATCCTTGAACATGGTTGGCCAATAGAAACCGCAATGAAGAATTTTGGCCGTGGTTTTCGAACTCTTGGCGTGCCCTCCGGTTGGCAAAGAATGGCAATGGCGAATGACACTTTCAATCTCCTCACTTGGAATGCACCTTCTATAGATTCTATCACTCCCTTCCTTGTATAGGTATGGATCGTCCCAATAATATTGCCTAGCATCATGTAAGAATTTCTTCCTAGCCGAGTAAGACAAATTTGGTGGGATCACTCCCCCTACAACAAAGTTAGCAAAATCCGCAAACCAAGGGGTGATCCCTCGCTTTACGGTCTCAATAGATAGTAAACAAGTAGGAGATGAAGGTTTAATCAATTTAGGACGAGAGGGTATGGAAACCGAGTGAAGGATCTTACTTGATTTCACGGATCGACATTGCAATGTGTTGAGCCCGACGTGAGTGGATGTCGATCGGATGTCACAATTGCACAACTTCCCTTGGACCGACGTCGCTGGCCTCGGGTCCGAGGTACTGGGTACCTCGGTCCACGGTTCCATACGCCTCGCCCGATGTTCTAGCTTTGTCGATCCCTCCTTGTTCTTCTTCTTGCCACTCATTAATCCTTCATCTGCCCTCACATTAACTATTTCCACGCCATCTTCCATCTCAACCATGTACTCCACGGGCAATCGAGATAAATGATCGGCCACCAAATTCTCCGAACCCACCTTATCCTTGATCTCATGGTCAAACTCTTGAAGAAGAAGCATCCATCTCAAAAGCCTTGGTTTTGCATCTTTCTTTTTCATGAGGTACTTGATTGCCGCATGATCCATATAGACTACCACCTTAGATCCCACAAGATATGACCGGAATTTTTCGAATGCAAACACCACCGCTAGGAATTCCTTTTCCGTAGTTGTGTACTTGCATTGAGTTTCATCCAAGGTTTTACTTGCATAATAGATGGCATGCAATTTTCCCTCCTTTCTTTGCCCAAGAACGGCTCCCACGGCAAAGTCACTTGCATCACACATCACTTCGAAGGGAAGATTCCAATCGAGTGACGCCATGATGGGTGCCGAAACCAAAGCATCTTTCAACCTACAAAAAGCACTCATGCAATCCTCGGAAAATTCGAAGGGAACATCCTTCATTAAGAGGTTAGACAATGGTTTTGAGATTTTAGAGAAATCTTTGATGAAGCGTCTATAAAAACCCGCATGACCTAAGAAACTTCTAACATCACGCACACAAGTAGGTGGGGGAAGCTTTTCAATTATCTCAATCTTGGCCTTATCAACTTCTATTCCTCTACTAGAAATGAGATGTCTTAGAACTATTCCTTCCTTAACCATGAAATGACATTTTTCCCAATTAAGCACAAGGTTAGTCTCCTCACATCTAGCCAACACTCTATCCAAATTAGCCAAGCAAGTATCAAAAGAGGAACCATAGACCGAAAAGTCATCCATGAATACTTCCACTATTTCCTCTACCATGTCGGAGAAGATAGACATCATGCACCTTTGGAACGTTGCCGGAGCATTACACAAACCGAATGGCATGCGTCTATAGGCAAAGGTTCCATAGGGACATGTAAAAGTCGTCTTCTCTTGATCATTGGGGTGAATAGGAATTTGCCAAAATCCACTATACCCATCATGGTAGCAAAAGTATTCATGTTGAGCTAATCTTTCAAGAACTTGGTCAATAAATGGAAGGGGGAAATGATCCTTACGAGTGCCACTATTCAACTTTCGGTAATCAATGCACATTCGCCTTTTTGTTGTGGTCCTTGTAGGAATCATTTCTCCTTTCTCATTTTCAACTACGGTTAATCCACCTTTTTTAGGAACTACATGCATGGGACTAACATATTTGCTATCCGAAATTGGGAAGATGATTCCCGCATCCAACATCCTAAGTATCTCACTTTTAACCACTTCTTTCATATTAGGATTTAATCTTCTTTGTGGTTCAATAGTGGGTTTATGATTGTCCTCCATGTAAATCCTATGCATGCAAATTGATGGTGAAATTCCCTTTAGTTCCTCTAATGAATACCCTAAGGCTCCCCTATGCTTTCTTAAAACCGCTAACAATTTAGACTCTTCTTCATCATTCAAATTAGCATTCACAATTACGGGCAATGAAGAGTTAGGACCAAGGAAGGCATACCTCAAGTCCTTTGGAAGCTCCTTTAGTTCATGTGAAGGCTCCGGTGGTGCTTGGGTTTCCTTCGTCTCGGCTTTGAACACCTCCAAATAAGATATTCCACTCTCCACCTTTTCGTCTTCATCTTTACTAGCAACCTCCCCTTCATTCTTCACTTCAACTCCATAAGGTGGTGGGATGGCTTTCAACTCTAGCTTCCTTGTACTTGGCTTGTTAGATATGGCTTCCCATTGTACTCGACTTGGAAGAAATTGGACCATCTTGGCTTCTCTATGCAAGGCTTCCTTCGAAGTGGGTTTGAAGGAGAAATCGAGCTCTACCCCTCCAAATTCAAGGGACAAGTGACCTTTCTTCACATCTATCACGGCCCCCACCGTAGCAAGGAATGGTCTTCCCAATATGATAGGCTCTCCCGGTACTTCTAGCATGTCAACCACAACGAAGTCGGCCGGAACATAATGTCCTTCCACACATACCGGATAGTCCTCTACCACTCCAATTGGCTCAATTGACGTCCCATCGGCTATAGTCAACCTCATGTTAACCGGAGCAATAAGACCCATAGCGGTTGACTTCCATATGGTGTATGGTATCACACTTATACTCGCTCCAAGGTCACATAATGCTTGAAACTTTCGTGACCCAATGCCCACAGTGATGACAAATCTTCCGGGATCACCTGGCTTTTGAGGTAGCTCCAAGATCTTCACCTCATCTTGCATCTCTACACTTGACCTTTTCTTGCTCAAAATTTCCTTCAAGAACTTTGCATAGGATGGCATTTCACTTAGAGCATCGGTAAATGGAATGGTGATGTTCAAGCCTTGCAAAAGCTTCAAGAACCGCTTGAACTTGCCCTCAACAATCTCCTTGGGCTTCTTCAAAGGAAATGGTAGAGTTGTGCCACCTTGTTTCTTGGTTTGATCCACTTCCTTGGACCGATCTCCACTTCTCTCAACATCTTCATCTTGGACCGACGTTGAATAGATCTCGGGACCGACTTCGGGAACCTCGGTCCTAGGGCAGAGCACGTCTGGGTAACTCGGGCCGACTTCAGGGCATGTTGGGCCCGACTTGGGTTCTACCTCGGTCTGACTCAGGAGACCTCCTCCATCTTCTGGATCGACGTCTGGGCACGTCGGGCCCGAGGTGCTGGGTACCTCGGTCCGACTCTCTTCTCTCGTCCTTGGAACTTGTGGCTCGGGCAAACTCCGTCCACTCCTCAATCCTATGGCTCGAACTTCATTTTGTTGTTGTTGAACACGGGGATTCTCCTCGGGTCGGCCCGGGAGTCTCCCTTCTTCTCTTTGAAGTTGATTCGCCATGTGAACAAATTGGTTGTCCACTTGTCTTCTCCTTACACCAAACTCCTTGAATTGGGCACCCATTTCATCAACTCTTCTCTCCACATTGGTGAATTGATTCTTCAAGTCCTTGAACTCGCCTCTCATCTCTTGCGCCCATTGTGGAGTTTGCTCATAGAATCCCGGAGGTCGGTATGGTGGTGGTTGAGGCCTTGGCTCATTTTGGTTGAAGTTGTTGTTGTAGCCACTAGCTTGGCCTTGGTTCCACCTTCCTCCATTGTTGAAATTGGTTCTCCCTCCGAAATTTCTTTGAACATAGTGAGCCTCCTCAATTTGCTCGGCCAATCGGACTTGGCGCTCGTTTGGGCAATCTTGGGCTCCATGCTTCAAAGAACCACACTCTTCACAAGCTCTTGTGTTTTGCTTTTGGTGATAGAGCCTCTTCATCTTGTTCAACTCATCCTCCAAGAATTGGATCTTCACATTTATATCCACCTCTTCACTTTTTGGATCGTAGAGCCTCTTCGGACCTTCTCCATGGACTCTCACTTCCTTGTTCACTTGATTGACTCCATACATGGCCTCATAATCGGAGAGCTTTTCTAGCAACTCCCATGCTTGCTCCGGGGGCAAGTCAATGAACCCACAATCGGTATGAAGGTTCAATTTATCCTTGGTGGCGGGGTTGATTCCTTGGAAGAATATGTCTTGAAGGACATAGGGTTGTTGCCCATGCGTTGGACATGCCCTTAACATCTCCTTGAACCGATCCCAAGCCTCGAAGAGTGGCTCGTGGGCTCCTTGTTGAAAACTTGCAATCTTCCTTCTAAGCTCCGTCGTCTTGGTGGGTGGAAAGAACTTCATTAGGAAAGCTTCATTGAGAGCCCTCCATGATGTGATGGATCGAGGTGCTTGACTCTCCAACCAATGCAACACCTTGCCTCCCAACGACCACTTGAAGGCTTTGAGTAGCACGTACTCAAGTGTTTCATCATCCGTCGAGATGGTCTCACATAGGTCCTTGAATTGCTTCACATGCTCGATCGGGCACTCATTCGGTCTCCCTTTAAATTGCTCCCTCTTGATGAGTGAGATGAATTGAGTTTTGGTCTCAAAGTTCTTTGACACCTCCGGCAAGACAATGGCCGGTTCGGGCACCTTCAACTCCGGATGCATGTATTGTCTAGCATTCCGGGGTTGAGTGTTGATTTGAGCCTCCAACCTCATCCTTTGCTCACGCTCTCTCCTAGCCTCGGCATCTCGGTTCGCCATTTCAAGTTGCATTCGAGCCATGTCGGCTCTCATCCTTTCAACCTCCTCATCACGGGCTTGGTCCGCCATCCTCTTCTTCTTTCGGGCTTGTTTGATGATGCTTTCCGGATCACACACAAAGTCGAGCTCAAGTGTTCCTCGGACGGAACGAGCTCGCATGCACCTACAACCAAAGATACAAACAAAACCGAATCAAAACAAACAAGGGGTTTGGGCTAGTCCCTCACCCAAATCACTACCAAAGCAAAGACTCAAGAAAAGAGGGTACCTCAAACAAGTAGAACTCCTCGGCAACGGCGCCAAAAATTCTGATCGGTCCGGGTGTGGGTGGTCAAAATTTAAATTTATAAACCGAACCTCAATTGTAGTAAAGATGTAGGGTGTCGAACACACGGTAGTTCGTGTGTTGAGAGTACCCGAAAGACTAAAAAGAGATAAAAGAAAGGCAAAACGAGGAAAAACAAAGGAAATCACCTCGGACCGACACAGGTCACTTCGGTCCGAGGGTGGATCGAGGTTGATTTGCACGGGACCGACTTACACTACGTCGGGCCCGATGTACTGGGGATCTCGGTCTAGGCAAAATAGTAGATCGATCTTGGGTTTTTAGGTTCCCTTCCCTAACTAGACTTGGGTAATTCCACCCCAATTCAACCAATATGTGTTGATCCTTGTGAGATCGAGGTTGCTAGCCTTCAATCCCTCCACTCTACACTTCGACCTTAGGGAGTTTTCACTCTCCTTCGATGTTAGGTCTAGTGATTGGGTTCGAGATTGCTCTCGCTTACTCTTACCATTCACAAGCCCTAAGCCCCTTGTTTTCACAAGAGAATTGAAGCTTAGTGTAGAGAGGATTCATAGATCAAGCACTCAAAGGCTATGGAATTGGGGGTTCATACCCAATCCTAGCTAGAGGATTCCCCCAAAGCCCAAGACTATGAAATCTACTCCATCAAGTAAGAGAACAAAGCAATCAAATGGAAAAGCAAGCAAATCTCAATCATCAATCTCAAATCAAACTCAAATTGCATTCAAATTCAAAGGGTTCACAAGATCCAAGTCTTAATTCTACTAAAACCAAAGGGAAACAAGTACAAACTCACTATCCTTCCTCCTAGCTCCACCGATTTTCCTCTCTTCTCCTCCTCCCTTCTTCACCTTGCTCTCCAAGTCTTCCTTGAGCCTTTGAGAGTGATTTGTGTGGGATTGTTGTTGGCCTCCTCTAATGCTCTCTAATTACCTCTAATTATCCTACTCTCTTGATTGGGGACCAAGGAGATCCAATTTAGAAGAAGGGCAAAATTGGAAGATCACCATAATTATGCCTTGGGGCCTAATCTTCACAAACGCCGACTCGGACCGACACACTGGGTACCTCGGGCCCGACGTTGGGAACATCGGTCCTGTGGTCTGGTGCTCGAACTCGGGCCCGATGTTGTGGTAACTCGATCCGGGGCCTCGATCCTTGTCTCCTCTTGGCTTTCCTTTGGTTCCACTTCATTCTTAGCATGGTTCATCCACTCCTTGGCTTCCTTGCTTAGCTCCTACTTGAAATGCTCCTCCAAAACGTCCTCATTTGTGCCATTTTACCTACAAAACATAACAAACTCGCATAGTTTCCGACTCTTGAAGAAAACCGGGAACTAAGCTAAAAAAGTAATAAAACACACAAGGAAAGGAATGAAAAACACTTATTTACAAAGGAAATCATCTACTAAAACACCACCAAAATGAGAGACATCAGAATACCCCATACTTAAACTTGCTTGTCCTCAAGCAATAACAATGTAAGCAAGACCGAAGCATAATCTTCAAGTAAAGTCTCATATGAAAAATCAAGTAAGCACAAGTGATAGACATGCTAGCAAGATTACGTCTTCACACATGATCAAGTGTTCAAAGAATGAAGTCAAATGCAACCAAGCCTCACTTTAAGGATATGAAAATGTGTATCACTCATCATATGTTTAGGCTTGACAATGAACACTCGAACTCATAAAACATGCAAGTAAAGACTTTACCATTGAAGCTAATATCACCAATTCCTCCACCTAGAGATGCCTATTACAATGCACACAAATAATATGAACTTGGCTCAATGGAGGTCCTCAAAGAGGTTCCATTCGGCCGGGTTGTAATGGGGCTTTTGGTATTTCTCAAGGTAGGAATCATTTTGGTCTTGTGGTGCTTACAATGTGGATTGAACTTTCTAGTCTCTCACCAACTTCACCAAATTATTCCACTTTCAACTTCACACTCCCAAAAGACTTTGATTTTTTTCTTCTTTCAACTTCTTTCAACCCACATTTCACTAAACATTCCACTTCATCTTTGCACTACACTTTTTGTTGGATTTTTCACACCTCTTTTTATTTTTTATTTTTTTGCTCTGGACCGACTTTGAACTCACATCGGGCCCGAGGTCACTTTGAACTCGATCGGGACCCTTTTTCTTGCACTTAAGCACTTTCACTTTCGATCCACTTCTTTTTCCAACTTTTCTTCTTTTCACAACAAAGATGCACTACCCACTTGGTTTATAACTCCATTCTTGCCCTTCTCCAAAGAGAATCTCAACTCTCCAAATATTCTTCAAAACCTCTCACTAAAGTCCAATCCCATAAGGGTCAAGTCATATAGGCTAGGAATCATATTTTTGAGGAGTTTCAAACAAAGGTCTAAGGCTAAAATGGGGTTACAAACAACGGTTTATCTTCAAGGTAGGATATGGAACATTTTGTGACTAAATGAAATAAAGTTCAAATCGATGTGACAAAGCATAGAACAATTCTCATATTGGTCTTGGAAAATAGATAAACACCTCAATAGCAAGTTTTACTAAGCATGCATGAGCTAATCCACACAAGAAAATGAGGGATATGCAATATGAACAAACATCCCAACACCACGGGGAGTAGAGGAAATTCGAGGAGATCAGAGATTGGCCAAAGAGTGGTGTTAGAGCTAGAAATCAACCAAGCAAGATTGGTGACCCCTTAGCCTAGATCGGGCTTGAACTAAGCAATACGAACTCAAGAATCAAGTAGAAAGAGTGCGAAAATTGTATTTATCTCGTATGTATTTGATTGTATATGTGTATGAATGTTACAATGCGTGACCCCCCTCTATGTATATATAGGGGTCCTAAAGATATGTCGTTACAAGATAGATTAGATGGGTACATGTTTACTTGGTAAACTATATCTAAATACGATACAATTTCCGGTTTATAAGATAGAAATAAAGCTCATAAGATAGAATGTAATTCTATCTTGTACTTGACGAGCAGATTGACTTATATAAATATCCAACATTCGGAAACCCTTCTAGAAATTCGCCGTTGGGCCTTATTGTTGTCTCACAAGTTTCTCTAGTGCGTGTCGTGGGCTTTGGATAGCAGGGCCCAACAATACCCCTTTTGATTTAAACCTGAAATTTCAAATTCGAAATTTAAATTTGAATCAAACCGAATATCCAATTGCCGATTTGTTTGCCATGGAAGTCGTCAGCCGCGTCATCATTGCTATGTATTAATACACTCCTAGCCACCTATCCACCACAGAGGCGTCACTTCCATCGAGTTCAAAACAGGTACGAATCTTCTCGCTTTCTCTGTTTTCCTTCAAAACCTTGTTTCTTCTCAACCATGGCCGAATCTCCCCTTTTCGCTCCTTCAAACTCGCTAATGCCCCAAGACTAGTTTCTGTGCAACCTTACTCAAAACGATGTTGCTAGAATCGTCGCTGAGGGAGGGTTTCCGGCCCGGACTGTGACTCATTGCCCTTAAGACGAGCTAATTGACTGGATCCAACCAAGTTGGATATGTTTCACAAAGTTTCCGTTTTCTCTAGGACTCAAATTTCCATTTTTCCCCCTTCATTAGAGACTTCCTGAGAGATCTAGGAGTTTCGCCTTCGCAAATCATGCCCACGACCTGATGAATTAGCTTCTAGAAAAGGTATAACCATGACGGTGAATGGGTTTTAAGTACCCTATAAAGTAGTTCCCCATAGGCCGGGTAGGATTTCCGTTCATGCCAGAAATACACAAGACCCCCTGATCCCTAATGTCAAGAACCCTAATACGGGATGGCAGTCGCGCTATTTCTTTGTTGAGAGACGTTCCCTGGGTGAGTTAGGGGAAATCCATAAGGACGTTTTCCTAGATACTTGGAATACCACCTGTAAGAGCCTTGCTCACTGTATTTTCTGAGGTTTTTACTAGTGTGTATAAGTAGATCTGCTATTCTGGACCCTATATCTTTCTAATGCTCATCTGGTGACACCTTGTGCAGTGCTGAAGAATTTCAACTCTAGGTCATCTAGCGGGAAGCTTATCAAGGTGCTGCTGACCACTAAGTCCAAGGACCGCGCCCCTAGCAAGGTGTTCAACGAGTCGGAGAAGCAGAAAGAGGACAACCAGGACCAGAGTTCCAGCCGCGAGACTACAGATCCGGAAACCTCACCCGTTGCTGTCAAAATGTCAAGCGCCTCTAAGCCCACCACTTCTGGTAAGTTGCTCTGCAATTTTTCTCCCCTCTGTGTGCTAGATAGACCTCCCTGGTAAAAGAATCTGACCTCTGGCGTTCCGCGTAACTAGGCCATGGAAGAAATGTCTCTACCGATGCTATGTTGAAGCGTATGCTGAGGTCCTATAGCTCAAACCCCCCTCTTGTCCCAAAGAAGGAAGTCCATCAAGAGCGCCCTTCATAGAAGCGTAAGCTGGACACCCCCACTACTGTCGACCTTTCCAAGGAGGATAACGCCGATTTCTGGGGTGCCGTGCTAGAGTCTACCTCTGGGGAAGCTAGGGCTGCCTCTGTCAAAGGTGGAGGGGAACAGGCGCTGGTGCGATCTAGGGCCGCTATGAAGAAGGTAAGCTCGCGCGACCCCTCTTTTTTGTAAACCGCTTTCTTCATGTCGTGGTTATTTACATAGTATTCCCTGTAGGCAACCCAAGAGTTCGCCTTGGCTATGGATGTGCATATGAGGGAGATTAGCCTGTTAAAGTCTAAAGAGAAGCATGCCCTGGAAGCGGCGCTGGAGGCTGGTCGTCAGAATCGCGTCCTTGAAGATGCGCTTGGTTCCCACCGGGCTCAAGTTGCCAAGCTGGAGGGAGAAGTGTCCGAGCAAGCCAGGAAAATCGCCGAGCTTCAAGGGGCCGCAGATGATTTTACACAGCAGGTTATAAGGGTCGGTACTTACTATTCTACCAAAGCCAAGATTGAAGTTCTTGAAAGTGTTGCTAGAGGGGAGAGTTGTCGCTGGAACTTTGAAGAGCTGAAGGCTACTTTTGATGCGCTATTTCCTCCCGGCTCCAAGGTACCTGGAGAAGAGTTCTTGCCCAACGAAGATTTGGACGATGATGCCAACTCCCCAGCCCCAGTGGATGCTGTCGTAGCTGTGGGTTCTAGCGACGTTGTCCAGCAGAAAGACAAGAATGAGCACCTTTCGTCGCAGACCCCTTCCCCGGCTAAGTGATCCTTCTAAGCGAAGATCTTGTGTTTGCTTTTGATTATCTTTTGGCTTAAGTACTCATTCTGGCAATGTTTATTGCCAAAAAACTTGATGATGACTCTGATATGGCCGTGCACCAAAACTTTGATTTTACGGGGGAAAACGTTGTACCCCTAGTGTAGGAACCTCTAATTATAGGTCCGCTGTATGGCCTTGTTAATTTGGTTATATGCATTTTGTTTTAACAATGTATTCCTAAGCTATTAGGCGTCTGTTGGTGAATTCTTCGGCTTAGGAGTGGTTTTGACCATGTCGTTTGGTAGCGTCGGAAGCGTACCTTGAGTAGGCTCGCTTGACATTGGAGCTCAGCCCTTACTGTCTAGTTGGCCCTTGGGAACGTGCCTTGTTCCCACAATCTTGCCAAGATACGGCTCTAGATGCCTTGTCTAGATATGAGATGTTTTTCTTGAGTAAGTCTTGACGTGAGGCCTGATACCCCTTGTCTTCTAGGGGCGCGTTCGTAAACTCTATTCTGGAGACCGTACCCAGACAAGCATATTCGTGTTTTGAATGAAAGCGAGAGATTTGCAGATGCATACCTCTGGAGCAAGAGTTTGGAAGCGGCTTTGATAAACGTAATCTTGATAATCATGTGACTAGTAAAGTCGTTGCAGTACAGTGATATGGTGAAAGCCCCACCCCTTGTATTATTTGGAGAGGGATCACCTATGTCCAGAGATTGTGTTCAGAGAAGTGCGTCGGCCTTTGTTAGAAGCAGCGTAGGTACCTAGTGCGTCTTAGCGGTGATTATTTGTAAGAAACAAGCTTGTTTGTTCGAAGTGCTAACATTAGCTTTATGATGTCAAATGTTAACAGTATATCTGGGTTGTACCACCAGTTAATGTGAGTGGATTAATCCGTTGGATGCTAGCATATATGTCAGGCGATTTGCGCCCTATTTGTGGATCCAAGTGTTCGTGCGAGTTTTGCAATACTGACGATACTTGCCTAGGTCTCTTTTGGGCCTAATCATTACGTCCACGAGTTTTGTGAGATTTCTGGCGATAAATACCTAGGTCACTTATGGGCCTAATCGTTACGTCCACGAGTTTTGTGGGATTTTTGCCTTCTCGTAGCTTGATCGGGGCTACTAGGTGTGTACCCTGATGTGGGTTTTGGTATCGCGCGAAATTTGCAAAGGTGTGCTCTCGAAGAGCATATGTTTGTCTTTTCATGTGTATAACCGAAGTAATTTGTAATAAATTTCATTCATAACTCAAAAAGAATCGTAAGAGTGCAAAATAGTGTTTTTAACTAGCCTAATACTAGAACTACGATCTAGAAATAAAAGTGGGGTGATGGTTGAGGAACCCCCTTGCATCCCCCCGAAAAAAAAGAGAAAATCCAAGACCTTCTAATATGTAAAACTAAATAACTAGAAATAGGGTTTCTAGAAATAGTACTTCCTTAGGTGAGTGGCATTCCAACTCCTAGGTACTGGTTCTCCTTCCTCGGACTCAAGCTGGTAAGCTCCTTGCCCTACGACCTTCGTGATCCTGTACGGTCCTTCACATCCAGGTGCCAATTTACCCGCGTTTTGCTCTGCTGTGTTCTGGAATACTTTGCAAAGTACCCAGTCCCCAACTCGGAATACTTTAACTCTTACGTTCTTGTTATAGCTTCTGGACACCTGTTGCTGGTATCAAGCTATTCTGAGGTGGGTTGATTCCCGTAATTCTTGGACCGTGTCTAGGTCTACCTCGAGTTTCTCCTTGTTCTGGTCAAGCGTAGCTAGGCCATATCGCGCGGTTGGGACCTGGATTTCAGCTGGGATGACTGCCTCGCACCCGTATACCAGGGAGAAAGGGGTTTGCCCCGTTGCTTTCTTGTGAGTGGTGCGATCAGCCCAAAGCACGTAGGGTAACTCGTCTACCCACTTGCCTTTAGATTTGGTTAGTCTCTTCTTCAGGTTGCTTATGCTTATGATTTGGGTGTATCTAGGTGTTGATGTTACTAGATCAATGTTCCACCCCTGGCAGAATTCTCTCATTCTTGTTGAAGGGTTTCTTGAACAAATAAATTTGTAGTCAAGACCCCGCTGCGTATAGCGAAGTTAGGATCGTCCACGGGAGTGAGAGTAGTGCTAAGTTTAGTCGAAAAACTACGAAAAGAGCAAAAAAAACAAGAACAGAACAACTCAGGATCGACCTGAGGAGGGTCGATCACGAGCCTAAGGGGGTCGATCCTGAATCACTAGCAAACACGAATCAAACACACACACAAGCAACAGTTCGAGCACGACTTAGGGAGTCGTGATCAAAGCAAAAACACGAATTTCAATCAATATAAAAGGCAAATCCTAGGGCTAGGGCTACCACAACAACAACCATACATGCTTTTGACAAGAATTCACAACTATCATGCAATCTAGATCATAGAAAAGTTAACTTTCGCAAACTATTCAAGCTATTCAATCAACTTTCGCAAATCAAACAACTTTCTACCTATCCTTCAACCTAGGAATATCAACTTTCGCAAATAATCCTATTAGATCTAATCAAGCAACTAACTTTTCACTTTCGCTATAGTCAATCACAAGATATGCCTCAATTTTCACCAAGGATTAAGCATAAGATAGATAGATATGATCATCAAACATTCAAGTCATGAATTCAAGTTTTAAACATGCATGATTGTGTTGGGTTTTTGCCCAACCCTAGAACTTAAGAGGACTACTCACACATAGAAAGAAGAGAAGAGGAAGAAGAAGAAGAAGAAGACATGATCAAAACCAAACTAAAATTCAAATTAAACAAAAGATCAATCTTACAAATTCTCAAACATGCTCTCCAAGTCTTCTTCCTGGCTCTCCTAATGTTGAATGATTAATTGATTCTAAAGGTTCAACCTCCTTTTATAGAAGAAAAGAAGTCCTAATCTAACTAGGAAACACAAAGAAACAACCTTCCTAAAATACAAATTAGGAAACCCAACAATAAATCCGGATAAAGGAGAGTCGGTGCCTAAGATTGACCCCCTAGGGGTCGATCTCAACCCCCCTCAGGGTCGATCCTGAGAGTTGATTTCCTTGGTCTTCAAGTTTGTTGATTTGGCTCGAGCTCGACCGTTCCATGGCTCGATCCTAGGGTCGATTCCTTCACTTTTCCTCTTGATTTAGCTCCTCTTAGCTCTTCTCCTTAGCTTGTCCACTTGAGATATCTTCCTTCTAGCTTGTCCATCTTCTCTTAGCCTTGCTCCAAACTCGTCTTCAAGCTTCAAAACACCTACAAAACGACACAAATATGCGTAGTTTCCGAATCTCAAGGAAATACGAAAACTCATGCAAAAAGACTCAAAAACACAGGACTCAAGCACAAAACACCACTAAATCTAACCTATCTAGACCCTAAAAATCTACCTTAAATGCGGACATCAATTCTCTGGCTAATGAACTGGGAACCGTTGTCACAAACGATTGTTGCTGGGATTCCAAAGCGGCATAGGATGTTGCGCTTGATGAACAAGATCACGTGCTTATCCTTGATTTCTCTATATGCTTCAGCCTCAATCCATTTGGAGAAGTAATCGTCATGACCAAGAAGAACACTTTTTGCCATGTAGATTGAGGTAATTTTCCTACAATATCCATTCCCCATCTCATGAAGGGCCAAGGAGTAAGGGTTGGATGTAGGCTCTCGGTAGGTTGGTGAGAAGTGGGTGCGTGTCGCTGGCAGGCCTTGCATTCCTGTGCATATTTGGTGGCGTCGTGTCGTAGCGTTGGCCAGTACCACCCGTGTCCGAGTATTTTGTTTGCCAAGCTCCTGCCACTAGCATAGTTCCCGCAATATCCTTCGTGGATCTCACTCATGATGCTATCTATTTCGTCTCCCTCTGCGCACCTCTACAAGACTCCTGATGCAGATTTGTGATAGAGCAAGCCCTGGTGGACAACGAATCGTGTGGCCTTCTCTCTAAAAGCTCTTGCTTCTGTTTTATCTTCAGGTGCTTTCTCATGCATTAACCAGTCTAGGTATGGTTTGATTCAGCTGCTAGGTTTCTCTCCATAGTGTGTGCCAAGACTGGTTACTGGGAGTGCGTCTAGCATGGATGTTTCTTTGAGATGCTCGATCGCCGAATAGAGAAGATGGACTAGCGGGATCTGGGAGTATTCACTCGGGTTGAGTACCGAGCCTAAACCTGCTAGAGTGTCAGCCGACGTGTTGTTCTCTCTAGGTACTTGTTCAAAGGTGACTTGCCGAAATTCTCCTACTAATGCTCTCGCCTGTTTTAGATAAAGAGCCATCCTCTCGTCTTTCGCCTCAAATAGTCCTAATATATGGTTAACCACCAAGAGGGAATCGCACTTCACTTGTAGATTTTGGATTGCTAGGTCTCGTGCTAGCCTTAGCCCGAAAATCAAAGCTTTGTACTCTACCTCGTTGTTTGTGGCATCGAAGTCGCACCTTATGGCTTGATGATTCGCTCTACTTTGTATGGGTTAACTCTTGTATTTTAGAGCTATATTGAGAGTGTTTAGGTTAGTTTTGAGCGTTATTGTAATATCAAGATCGAAGACACAAGAATTAAAGAATCAAGAGTTAAAGAGCTTAAAGACGAAGAATCGCCACTGCATGGATACCGCGGACGCGTTACCTATGGCGCGGGCGCGGTGGCGTGGAGGAGCGAACCAACCTAAACCGTGAAGGCCGCAGACGCAGTGCCACCGGCGCGGTCGCGGTAGAAGGTGAACCCGGTTTGACCATTTGAAGGCCGCCGCGGGCGCGGTTCTGGTGCCGCGGTCGCGGTGGTAGCCGACTTCCAGACGGGCGAGATTTCACCGTTTCTATCTTGTTTCCTTTCTTATCTTTCGGTTTCCTATCTTATTTAGTCCGAAAAGGTTGATCTTTTGGGCTATATAAGGGGAACCTCTATAGGGTTTTTAGAATATCCAATTTCTTGTCAATCAATTGTAATTCAATAAAGACTAGAGTTTTCTTTGTAATGGAGAACTAACTCTCCTCTAGAGTTTATTCAATCAAGGAAGCTTTATTATGAAGTTGTGAAATTCTGGTAACCTCTTTATCCTTAGGTCTTTATTGATACTCTTGTGCTTCATCCCATGATCTATGTTTGATTTTATGAGCCTGATCAACTTGTTTGATTGACTTAGATCTATTGTTTGATTTAGGATTGGTTGTTGTCTATGCATCTTTCCTATTTCTCGAAACAACTCTATTCTAGGACCGTGGACTAGTTTAGGGAAGAGTATTCAATGGTTAAGTTGTGCATGAGACTCGTAGCTTGATTGCATGATTTGATTTCCTATTATCCTTGTGCTCTATGCTAATTCTAGGTTAAGCGTCCTTGCCTAGGGTTATAGAATTGCTTGGACTGTGGACTTGCGATTTCTAATGATTGGGATTGGAATTGACCTAAGCATATAAAGAGGTGGATGAATTCATGATCAACAGATTAATAAAGTGGAATTGATTGAATGAACTCTGCTTGATAACTTTGATTGAAAACAACTTTCAAAACCCCCTTTGATTACTTGCATGAAAATCACATAAAATCTGAATAAAACTGATTCCTTTGGGTTCGACCCCTTGCTTGCCTACTATACTTGTGTTTGCATGTTTGGGATTTATTTTTGATAAGGGAACAACGACTTTGCCCGAGTCAAATTTTGGCGCCGTTGCTGGGGAATCTTTTTCTTGTTTTGATTTTGTGTGTTTTCGCGTTCTGCGCCCAAACCGCGCCCGCGGCCCCCTCGGCGCGCCCGCGGTTTGTACGCGGAACCATCCCTTGGGTTCGGACCTAACACATGGTCCGTACCCGGTCTACTAATACTTCTCCTGTTCGCTTTGATCCAGAAATTGACAGGACTCTTCGGAAGATAAGGAGCGCCCCCAGAGTGTCTACCTCCTATAATCTTCTTGAATCTCTCTCTCTCTCTGATTCTGAACCAGAAGGCGTCATGGCGGAGCAAACGATTCGCCAACTCACAGCGCCCGATCTCCAGCAACAGCAGCTCGCTGTTCAATTCCCCGAACTCGGAGAGGGTGTGAAGTTCGAGCTCATGTCCGGCCTCATCCACCACTTGCCCAAGTTCGATGGGTTAAGTGGTGAGGACCCGAACAAACATCTCACTGAATTCCACGCGGTGTGCGTGAGTATGAAGCCCACAGGTGTGACGGAGGATCAAATCAAGCTCCGGGCTTTTCCCTTCTCTCTTGAAGACACCGACAAGGACTGGCTCCTTTGTTTGGTGCCAGGTTCTATCACTACTTGGGCGGCCATAAAGAAGGCGTTTCTTGAGAAATACTTCCCCGCTTCCAAACAAACATCTATTAAGAAGCAGCTTAGCAGTTTGGAGCAAGGGGAAGACGAGAACCTCTATTACTATTATGAGCGCTACAAGAGGCTCATCGCGAGTTGTCCCTATCATGGCTACCAAGCCAAAGATCTTATTTGCTACATCATTGAGGGACACTGCGACAGTGACAAGACGCTCGTGAATGCATCTTGTGGGGGTAGTTACGAGAACTTAACCCCCGCTGCAGCTTTTCAGAAGGTGGAGATCTTTGCGGAACAAGCCCGCAATCAAAGATCAAGGACCAAAGTGAGGTCCGTTAGTGTGGTGAATGAGTCCCTGAATGCTGAAGTAAGGGAGCTCAAGGATCTGATGAAGCAGTTCCTCACGAAGAGGACGACCCAGCAAGTCAACGCTTGCGGTCTATGTTATGATGCAAGCCACCACACAGATCAGTGCCCTACTATTCAAGAGACCGAGGAATCGGTCAAAGCTATTGGCAATTATGGTGCGCCCCGACCCCGGTGATTCGCTCTACTTTGTATGGGTTAACTCTTGTATTTTAGAGCTATATTGAGAGTGTTTAGGTTAGTTTTGAGCATTATTGTAATATCAAGACCGAAGACACAAGACATGAAGAATCAAGAGTAAAAGTGCTTAAAGACGAAGAATCGCCACTGCAAGGATACCGCGGACGCGTTACCTATGGCGCGGGCGCGGTGGAGTGGAGGAGCGAACCATCTTGAGCCGTGAAGGCCGCGGACGCGGTGCCACCGGTGCGGTCGCGGTAGAAGCTGAACCCGGTTTGACCATTTGAAGGCCGCCGCGGGCGCGGTTCTGGTGCCGCGGTCGCGGTGGTAGCCGACTTTAGACGGCCGAGATTTCACCGTTTCTATCTTGTTTCCTTTCTTATCTTTCGGTTTCCTATCTTATTTAGTCCGAAAAGGTTGATCTTTTGGGCTATATAAGGGGAACCTTTCTAGGTTTTTAGGATATCCAATTTTCTTGTTAATCAATTGTCTTTCAAATAAAGATTAAAGTTTTCTTTGTAATGGAGAACTAACTCTCCTCTGGAGTTTATTCAATCAAGGAAGCTTTACTATGAAGTTGTGAAATTCTGGTAACCTCTTTATCCTTAGGTCTTTATTGATACTCTTGTGCCTCATCCCATGATCTTTGTGTGATTATATGAGCCTGATCAACTTGTTTAATTATCTTAGATCTATTGTTTGAATTAGGATTGGTTGTTGTCTATGCATCTTTCCTATTCTCGAAACAACTCTATTCTAGGACCGTGGACTAGTTTAGGGAAGAGTATTCAATGATTAAGTTATGCATGAGACTCGTAGCTTGATTGCATGATTTGATTTCCTATTAACTCTGTGCTCTATGCTAATTCTAGGTTAAGCGTCCTTGCCTAGGGTTATAGAATTGCTTGGACCGTGGACTTGCGATTTCTAATGATTGGGATTGGAATTGACCTAAGCATATAAAGAGGTGGATGAATTCATGATCAACGGATTAATAAAGTGGAATTGATTGAATGAACTCTACTTGATAACTTTGATTGAAAACAACTTTCAAAACCCCCTTTGATTACTTGCATGAAAATCACATAAAATCTAAATAAAACTGATTCCTTTGGGTTCGACCCTTTGCTTGCCTACTATACTTGTGTTTGCATGTTTGGGATTTATTTTTTATAAGGGAACAACGACTTTGCCCGAGTCAAATTTTGGCGCCGTTGCCGGGGAATCTTTTTCTTGTTTGGATTTGTGTGCGTTTTCGCGTTCTGCGCCCAAACCGCGCCCGCGGTTTGTACGCAGAACCATCCTTTGGGTTCGGACCTAACACATGGTCCGTACCCGGTCTACTAATACTTCCCCTGTTCGTTTTGATCCAGAAATTGACAGGACTCTTCGGAAGATAAGGAGCGCCCCTAGAGTGTCTACCTCTTACAATCTTCTTGAATCTCTCTCTCTCTGATTCTGAACCAGAAGGCGTCATGGCAGAACAAACTATTCGCCAACTCACAGCGCCTGATCTCCAGCAACAGCAACTCGCTGTTCAATTCCCCGAACTCGGGGAGGGTGTGAAGTTCGAGCTCAAGTCTGGCCTCATCCACCACTTGCCCAAATTTCACGGGTTGAGCGGTGAGGACCCGAACAAGCATCTTACTGAATTCCACGCGGTGTGCGTGAGTATGAAGCCCACTGATGTGACGGAGGATCAAATCAAGCTCCGGGCCTTCCCCTTCTCTCTTGAAGACACCGCCAAAGACTGGCTCCTTTATTTGGTGCCAGGTTCTATCACCACTTGGGCGGCCATGAAGAAGGAGTTTCTTGAGAAATACTTCCCCGCTTCTAAACAAACATCTATTAAGAAGCAACTCAGCAGTTTGGAGCAAGGGGAAGACGAGAACCTCTACGACTATTATGAGCGCTACAAGAGGCTCATCGCGAGTTGTCCCTATCATGGCTACCAAGCCAAAGATCTTATTTGCTACATCATTGAGGGACTCTGCGACAATGACAAGAGGCTCGTGAATGCATCTTGTGGGGGTAGTTACGAGAGCTTGACCCCCGCTGCAGCTTTTTAGAAGGTGGAGATCTTGGCGGAACAAGCCCGCAATCAAAAATCAAGGACCAAGGTGAGGTCCGTTAGTGTGGTGAATGAGTCCCTGAATGCTGAAGTAAGGGAGCTCAAGGATCTTATGAAGCAATTCCTCACGAAGAGGACGACCCAGCAAGTCAACGCTTGCGGACTTTGCTATGATGCAAGCCACCACACAGATCAATGCCCTACCATTCAAGAGACCGAGGAGTCGGTCAATGCTATTGGCAATTATGGTGCGCCCCGGCCCCGGAATGACCCTTACTCTAATACTTACAATCCGGGGTGGGCGAACCATCCTCATTTGAGGTGGAGCAACCAGCAACAGCAGGATCCACCACAACAGCAGCAGCAGTACGCTCCTCAGGGCCAGCAACAACAATTCCGGTCCAATAACTATGCCCCGAGAGCGCCTGCTCCGTCTCAGAATGACGCTATTACTGCCCTCTTGAAGGAGAACCAAGAGACGAGAGCCGCTGTAAAGAATCTTGAGACTCAGCTGAGCCAACTTGCTACCATGATCAATAGGCTCGAGTCTAAGGATTCCGGGAAACTTCCCTCTCAACCGCTCAATCACAAGGAGAATGTGAGTGCCATGAATTTGAGGAGCGGTAGAACATTGGCGAGCCGGACATCACCCACTGGTGACGTACCGCGCCCGCGCTCCCCTGGCCGCGACCGCGCCGGGGCGTCAGAAGACGAAGGCCAAGCCTCTGTGGATATTCCGCGGCCGCGCTCTCCCCTCCGCGCCCGCGAAATCCCAGCAGAGCCCATGGAGCACGAGAGCCGTAGCGACCCGCGCCCGCGGAGTCCGGACCGCGCCCGCGATAAGGAAGCCGAGAGGAATTTCGAGGCTTTACTCGACTACGCTTTCAAGAACTACTCACATCCTCGTCCAAGCTCTCCTAGAAGAAACCAAGCTCCAGCAGTAGAAGAGGACGACGGCTATGTGGCTCAACCCCTTCCACCATTGGATTCTTTCAAGCCCTCTCCTCCTTTCCCCGATGCTCTCAAGGACACAAGGAAGCCGGCACATGACAAGGAACTCATCGAGACCTTCGCCAATTGTCGGGTAAATGTTCCTCTTCTTAATCTCATTCAAAGTGTCCCTCGTTTTGCTAAATTCATGAAAGAGCTATGCACCATTAAAAGAAAGAATAGGACTAGTCCTAAGATTAAAAAGGTAGCTCTAGTTGAAAAAACTCAGGATAGCAAAATTGAGACTTGTAATTCCCTACTCCAGAAACAATTGCCTAAAAAATGCTCAGACCCAGGAAGATTCACCGTCCCTGTCACTATTGGAGAAACTAAAATTGAGCGTGCTATGCTAGATTTAGGTGCCTCCATTAATGTTCTCCCAGCTTGCATGTATGATAGGTTAGGCCTTGGTCCTTTGAAGAAATCTGATATTGTTATTGAATTGGCTGACCACTCTAATGTGCACCCGAAAGGGTTAGTTGAGGATGTTGTAGTGCAGGTGCAGGGATTGATCTTTCCTGCAGATTTTTATGTGATGGAGATAGGTGAAGGGCGGTACGACCCGGTTCTCTTACTTGGTCGTCCATTCATGAAAACCGCCAACACGGTCATTGACGTTGCCAATGGATCTCTTTCCATATCACATGGTGGCAACACGGTCCGGATTGATGTTGATGAGGACCCGTATTGATCGTATCCACGTCGAGCCAACGACGTTAAACAAAAGCGCTGCTTGGGAGGCAACCCAAGGATTAGATAGATTGTCTTTCCATTCTTAGCTTAGGATTTGCTTGTGTCTTTAGCTAACATGCAGGTACTAGGTCCGAAAGGACACGCCTGGCGTGAAACCGCGCCCGCGCCACCTTGACCGCGCCCGCGGTGGACCGTCAGCGCGCCCCGACGAACAGGTACTAGCCCGTGCTCGCGGCAACAATACTGCGTCTCGGTTTTTAGCTCGTTTTTCTTTGTAAAAAAAAAAAAATTGAAAAAAAAAAAATTGAAAAAAAAAAGAGACAAAAAGATGACTTCTTGGTCACATTCTACCTCTATATTCTGCATCCATCTATATCCCTTCTATCCATCTTCTATCTTTCCACCCTTCTATTTCTTCTTTCCATCCATCTTTGTATTTTCCATTCTTTGGCTATGTGTCAAGCCTAAGTATGGGGGAGCTTTGTTCCCCCGGGATTTCATCTCCATGGCTCGAGTTCGAGTATTGATTCATCTTCCAAGAAGACGAGCCAAGTTACGAAGGTTGATTACACATTACATTTTTCGAGACCAAATCAAGACCACGTCCCTGCACGAGTACCGCGTCCGCGCCTCATCAGCCGCGCCCGCGGTGAACCCCGGTGTTGACTCCGTTCTCTGCATTGATTCCGCACTCGCGTCCCTAGTGCCGCGCCCGCGGTTTGCCACCCGATTGGAAATACGGAGCCTCTCTATTCTACCACCTATGAAGAGTTCTTCCATTCCACTCCTCTTCATCGTTTGTGAGTCTTCTGATTTCCTTTCTCCTTGCTTCTATCCTTTCTCTTTGCTTCATTGAGGACAATGAAGGATTTAAGTATGGGGGAAGGAGTACTCGCATTCGCTTATCTTAGTTAGCTTAGTTAGCTATTTGCTTCAGATTTTTGATTTTCTTCTTTTCATGGAGCACTTGCACCATATTTTTTGCATAATAAAGAAAGAAAGAAAAAGAAAAAGATAGAAAAAGCCATAAAAATTGAAAAAAAAAAGGCATAGAAAATCCTGGGATGAGTTGAAAACCCGAAAGGGCGGCTCAGGTAATAAGCAGGTAACCCGGACCAGCATTAGGCTGGGGTAATATGAGGTTCATGAGAGATGTGAGTATTTGTGAGCACACCTTGAGAAAAATGAAAAGAGCGGTTAGGTGAAAACCCGAAAGGGCGCCTAAGCAGAATTGAGCGGTAAAATTTGAGTGTTTAGGATCATTCTTGCTTGGGGACTTTGGGGCTTCATGTTAGATTTGGGTAGATCCTAGGTTGCTCTCTTTCATGTTTTAGAGCTTGAGTGATATATCTTGTTGTGAGGTGTGTGTTTGAGCTTCATTGTTTTATGCTCATGATTTCTCTATATTTTGGGTTCGGGTTGTGAGTTGAGTGTTTTTATCTTCCCTTGTATTTCCTGAGATCTTAGATGTGCTACCTTGATATATTTGTTTTGAGCTTACTCGAGGACGAGCAAGATCTAAGTATGGGGGAATTTGATTCGCTCTACTTTGTATGGGTTAACTCTTGTATTTTAGAGCTATATTGAGAGTGTTTAGGTTAGTTTTGAGCATTATTGTAATATCAAGACCGAAAACACAAGACATGAAGAATCAAGAGTAAAAGAGCTTAAAGACGAAGAATCGACACTGCAAGGATACCGCGGACGCGTTACCTATGGCGCGGGCGCGGTGGAGTGGAGGAGCGAACCATCTTGAGCCGTGAAGGCCGCGGACGCGGTGCCACCGGCGCGGTCGCGGTAGAAGCTGAACCCGGTTTGACCATTTGAAGGCCGCCGCGGGCGCGGTTCTGGTGCCGCAGTCGCGGTGGTAGCCGACTTTAGACGGGCGAGATTTCACCGTTTCTATCTTGTTTCCGTTCTTATCTTTCGGTTTCCTATCTTATTTAGTCCGAAAAGGTTGATCTTTTGGGCTATATAAGGGGAACCTTTCTAGGTTTTTAGGATATCCAATTTTCTTGTCAATCAATTGTCTTTCAAATAAAGATTAAAGTTTTCTTTGTAATGGAGAACTAACTCTCCTCTGGAGTTTATTCAATCAAGGAAGCTTTATTATGAAGTTGTGAAATTCTGGTAACCTCTTTATCCTTAGGTCTTTATTGATACTCTTGTGCTTCATCCCATGATCTATGTTTGATTTTATGAGCCTGATCAACTTGTTTGATTGACTTAGATCTATTGTTTGATTTAGGATTGGTTGTTGTCTATGCATCTTTCCTATTTCTCGAAACAACTCTATTCTAGGACCATGGACTAGTTTAGGGAAGAGTATTCAATGGTTAAGTTGTGCATGAGACTCGTAGCTTGATTGCATGATTTGATTTCCTATTATCCCTGTGCTCTATGCTAATTCTAGGTTAAGCGTCCTTGCCTAGGGTTATAGAATTGCTTGGACCGTGGACTTGCGATTTCTAATGATTGGGATTGGAATTGACCTAAGCATATAAAGAGGTGGATGAATTCATGACTAACAGATTAATAAAGTGGAATTGATTGAATGAACTCTGCTTGATAACTTTGATTGAAAACAACTTTCAAAACCCCCTTTGATTACTTGCATGAAAATCACATAAAATCTGAATAAAACTGATTCCCTTGGGTTCGACCCCTTGCTTGCCTACTATACTTGTGTTTGCATGTTTGGGATTTATTTTTGATAAGGGAACAACGACTTTGCCCGAGTCACTTGAGCTAGCTTGTCTCCCTTGCTCGACTCCAAAATTACCCCTAGCCCTATCCCTCTGGCGTTAGAAGCCCCATCTGTGTTGAGCGTCCATGTTTCGTGTGTTTCTTCTGGGATAGGGGTGGGTGTAGTCGTGCTTGCTGCCTCCTCTAGGTCAGGTGAGAAGTCAGCGATGAAGTCGCCGAGGACTTGTGACTTTATGGCTTTACGAGGCTCGTACTTGATGTTATACCCGCTGAGCTGTACCGCCCACTTGGTCATTCGTCCAGAGAACTCTAGCTTCTGCATTACCTATCGTAGAGGGTAGCTGGTTTGGACTGCGATCGTATGTGATTCGAAATAAGGGCGCAGCTTATTTGAACTCATGACGATGGCGAGGACCAACCTTTCGAGGGGGGTGTATCTAGTCTCTGCTGAGGTCATTGTCTTGCTTACGAAAAAAACGGGCATCTGCTGTCCATCAGCTTCCCTGACTAGAACTCTGCTCAATGTGCTTCCTGATACCGCTAGATACAGCGGCTAGATTTCTCCTCCTCTGGAAACTTTTGTTTTTCTTAAGTATATCGTAGAACAATCGACACTTGTCGGCCGACTTGGATATGAACCTGTTGAGGGCGGCGATTTTTCTAGCGAGCTTTTGTACTTCCTAGTTTTTCTTGGGTGATCTCAGCGAGGCTATTTCTTTCACTTGATCGGGATTGGCCTCAATCCCCCTTTTAGTCACGATGTAGCCTAGAAATTTTCCAAACTGAGCTCCGAACGTGCACTTTTGAGGGTTAAGCTTCATGTTGAATTTTTCGAGAATGTTGAAAGCTTCCTCGAGGTGTTGTTGATGTTGAGCCGCCACCGTGCTCTTGACCACCATATCATCAATGTACACCTCCATGGTCTTCCCGATTTGGTTCTGGAACATATGGTTAACGAGCCGTTGGTAGGTCGCTCCAGCGTTTCTCAAGCCAAAGGGCATAACCCGATAACAATATGTCCCTTGTCCTGTTATGAAGGACGTCTTTTCTTGATCTTTAGGGTGCATCTGGATCTGATGGTAGCCGTTAAAGGCGTCTGACTCGGGTAAAATCGTTGTTCCCTTATCAAAAATAAACCCAAACACACAGACTAAGTATAGTGAGCAAGTATGGGATCAAACCCTAGAGAACTCAAGGTATCTAGCCTAATATTTATATCAACTAAGAACAAAAGGGGGGTTTTATGCAAGAGTTTCAATCACCAAAGCAAGAAGACAAATCGACAGTTTCACAAGATCAATCAAAGTACTAAAGACAGGTTCATTCAACAAATCCACTTTAAAAGAGTCGTTTGATCATTGATTCACACCAATTCCTTTAAATCCAATGGTTAATTCCAATCCTAATCTTGACTAATTTCCTGTCCACGGTCCAGGAAATACTTAACAATGATAGAGGACGCTCAAATCAATATTAGCATTAAGAACAAGGATATATAGGATGCATGCAAGAGAAATCAAGCTACGAGTCAATTTCACAAGCAAACAATCAATTCTCTTCTTAAATCCTACTTGCATAGACACAGATCTAGGTTTAAGTTGTTTTCACAGAATAGGTTTGTCCACGGTCCAAACCCGTCCCAACAGTAGAAGATCAATCAATTCAATAGGTTAATTACTCCTAAAGAAACAATCAATAATCATGTAATTAAGCACAAGAGAATCAATAATAACCAAAGGAATAGGAAAAGGATTTAGAATCTCACAAACTAATCAATCAAAGCTTCATTGTTGAACAAACCCTAGACAGGTTTAGCTCTCCATAATCTTCATAAAACTCAAGTCTTCAAACAAAGGTTCCAAGATTCTAAACAAAACAACCTACAATCCCTTAAATATTGTCTTGGGATGAAAGCAATATCCGAAAATAAAATAAGATAATAGGAAAGTCGGCCCAAAGATAGCTCCCGCGTCTTGTTGAAGTCGGTGGCCACCACGACCGCGCCATGACCGCCGCGACCGCGGCCTTCGCCTAGTCAACAATCCTGCAATCCGCTTCTATCGCGACCGCGGCAATTGTACCGCGCCCGCGGGCTTCGGGTCTTCATTCTTCTTCCTCTGTCGTCTCACCGCGCCCGCGGAAAACACTCAAAGACGAAATCCAGCAAAATCTTCAAATTGCACACTTTTGTGTCTTCGGCCACAATGCAACACTAAAGCCTAAAACTTAGCCTAAAACACTCAAAAGCCTCCTAAAAACATCAAGATAAGGCATACAAAAGATGGTGACTCAAATTCCCCCATACTTAGATCTTGCTCGTCCTCGAGTAAGCTCACAGTACATCAACAAATCAACTCATCAAAAGATCTCAGGAAGTAAGGGGAAATAAGACAACCATAAACTCTCAGCTCACAACCCGAACCCAAGTAGAGAAATAATGAGCAAAACATGAAAGCTCAGCACACACCTCACACAAATACATCATATCACTCAAAACTCCAAATCATGAAAGAGCAATCCTAAGGATCTACCCAGCATCTATAATGAATCCCCAAGCCCCAAAGTAGAATGAAATCCTAAACACTCCAATTTTTCCGCTCAATTCTACTTAGGCGCCCTTTCGGGTTTTCACCTAATCACTCATTTCATTTTTCAAAGGGTGTGCTCACCAAAACTCACATCTCTCATAAACCTCTTTGTACCCCAGCCTAATGTTGGTCCGGGTTACCTGCTTATTACCTGAGCCGCCCTTTCGGGTTTTCGACTCATCCCAGGATTTTCTATGCCTTTTTTCATCTCTTTGGCTCTTTTTTTTCATTTTTAATTTTTCTGATTTTTTTTTTCATTTTCATTTTTTCTCGGAATGGAAATAACAACTGTACATATATACATAAGTGAATACTCTCCCCCATACTTAGACCCTTCATTGTCCTCAATGAAGATAAGAACAAGAATTAAAGTAGAGGGAAGAACAGAAGACTCACTAAGAAGGTGGAGAAAAGAAGGACTGACTGCCCGGAGGTGCAGCAGGATAGGAAGGAAAGATGCTCCTAAAGAACTCCTCCTGCCTCTGCTGAGAAGCCCGCATATCATCGACCTGAGTCGACATATCATGATAGAGCTGGGTCTGGACTTCCTGCTCTCTCCTCATCCCCATCATCTCATACCGCAGACCGGACTGATCCTCAACCACCAAACCCATAGCAGTAGACAAGTCAGACTGACGGATAGACAGGTTGTGCATCTGCTCATATATATCATCATAATACTGCCGATAAGAGGGCTCGTCAGCAGCAAAAGTACCAACACCACCCTGAGCCCAAGCAGGAGAGGCTCCCCATCCAGTCTTGTCATAGCCCGACGCGCGGACCTGCTCATCCCAATCACCCTGAGGCACAGCATCAACCTCCTCCTCCATAGCCACATCATCATCAGAAAAGTGGTGCTCCTAAATCTCTGCATCAGAACGCAGACGAAAGTCAGAGGCTCGGTACCCAAGAGCAAGAGTTGGCCTCGGGAGCCTCATGAACGGCTGAGGAGGATGACCAATACACCACATCCACCCAGCATCCTCATCACCCTCCAAACAATGAATCCTGCGCAGAGCAGGCACATCAAGCCTATAACCGTCAGGGAGGGGCTGCTCATGCACCTCGCGGATCCTGTCCATCGTCACAAATCTCAAAGCCAGCAAAGTCACCATCCCACCAAACCCGATCTTCCGATTACTTCTACCCTTCATCACCTCGCGCACATTCTTCTTAAACAAAGCCAACCAATCAGAAACAACAGGAGAAATCGGAAAACAAGTCCATAACACTTTCATGTCGTTGGCCGGGAGCTTGTTCACCTCTCCCTGCCCCAGAAACATCATAGCAATAACCTTGTGAATCAAACGCACAGCGGGATTCGGAATCCTGCTGTTCAGCTCGCCACCCTTCCTCCAATGGTGCCCTGTCAACTGAAGCCAAAACTCATACATCTTCTGATCAGACAAAGAATCCAGCCAATTCTCCCTAGGGAGACGAGTAATACCAAAACAGTCTTTGATCTCCTGCTCCGGCATCACACACAGCTGATCACAAGCATGAAACCTAAGAGTGCCCTCCTCATCAAACTCATATGTAGATAAGAATTCGACAGTCAAGTCCTCAAAGGTCGGGACCTGTAAATGAAGGATACCGTCCAAACTAGCGCCACACAGCATCTCAGAAGTATATTCTGTCAAACCCAGCATATCCAGAGTCGGGACATCAAAGAATTTGGTGCTCACAAATGTCCGACCTTGAAGCTCAACCCACTTCTTCTTTGCCCGACCATTCAGAGTCTTCAATCCATTGAAAGAATTTGGAGCCATGAATAAAAAGCTAGAGTTGAACGAGAATACCGGAAGTTCTGTCAGGATATCGTGGGCGAGACGACACCGGCGCGGGCGCGGTTTTCGTCCAGAGAGCAAAAGCTGAAGTCGACCGAGAGCGCGGGCGAGACGGGGCTGTCGCGGCCGCGAAATATCACCAGAGAGGGGCCTCGAGTTTCCTGCACACCACGGGCGCGGTGCAAGTGGCGCGGTCGCGGGAGGGCAGCAGCAAAAACAGCGAGAACGCAGCCGCGAGCGAAAATTAGGGCCTTCGTGAAAGCTCCGCCGGAGATAGGCTAAATCCACCCCAAAGACACCAAAGGATGAGTGTATGGTGACTTACCAAGGTGAATCCGCCGTCAATGGTGGTGGATCCGGATCTAAGGATGTAAAAGAACCCGGAATCGCTTGAGACTTTGAACGCGGTGTGAGAGCGCGGTCGCGGTGGTGGACCAGTGGTTGACGGCGACAAGGTCGGCAATGGGGGGAACCGACGACGACGGCGAGTGGTGGGGCGATGATGGGGGAGGCGGCGTGGGAGTTGGTGGTAGGGAGTGTTTTGTGTTGTGGTAGGGAAAGGGGAGGGATAGATGGGGGGTTAGGTAGGGGAAAAGGGGGCCGACCGGTCTGGCCGATCAAAGGTGACCGGTTTGACCGGTCAAAGGTCAGCAAATCTTTTCTTCTCTTTTTTTTATTAATTTTTTTTAAATACGAACCGGGGGCCGCCGCGGTCGCGTCACAAGGGCCGCAGTCGCGGCGGTCTAGTACCCGTACTCCAAGGAACTGCTGGTGATCCGCGGGCGCGGTGTGGTTGCTGCGGTCGCGATTTCGCATAAGAGTGTCCTTTCGGACCTCGTACCTGCACATTAGTCCGCAAAAAGCAAAAGCGACCTAACCTATGAAATGAAAACACTCTATCTAATCCTTGGGTTGCCTCCCAAGCAGCGCTTTTGTTTAACGTCGTTGGCTCGACGTGGATACACTTCAAGAATCCGGCTCCGGAGTGGGTTCATCAAGGTCCTGCTCATCTAAAACGTCCTGCGGTACGCTCTCATGGTATGGTTTCAATCGATGACCATTCACCTTGAAAGGCTTGCCATCATGGTCAAAGAGTTCTACCGCACTGTTGGGCCCTGGTTCAAAACCAGTACGCATATCCAGATAGGCCCACGAGAAACGAGCAGCTCAAGGGAATCCGAAGTTGTTACACGGAACATTCCACCATATTGAAGAACATCTTATCTTATCTAGCCAAATATTCTATCTATTGTATCATATTTGTTGTTATACGGAACCTCCGTTCGGAAGTCAAACCGCAACCGCGTGTCCATCACCCGCGACCGCGGGTCAGCGATTGACAGGGTTACGGATCGTGCTTCCGACTCACTTTTCGGGAGCTACGCTTATCGGATTTGGACGATCCACATATCGCCGGAAAGAGGAGGAGATAAGCTACAAACTATCTTCAGAAGTCGAAGCAAGAATCCTACTCGAAGTCAGTCGAAACCGGGCACGAACAGCGCAGCCCATGAGGAGCCCGTAAAGCTGAGTAACGAGGTTCTAGAAGGCAATCCGAGTAATGAGCTACGAAATCAGCATATTTGTCCGCCAAGATATAAGATAGACTTAAATTATATCTTGTAGGGATTTCTTTTATCTTATGTAACCAAATTTATACCATACTTAGGGGAATTCTATCTAGTAGATGCGTATCTATCTAGTTAGTATTCTATCTTGTACGCACTCTATCTTTTAGGTGTCCCCTATATATACATAGAGGGGGTCACGAAATGACACACGATGTACGCATATCACCACATGTACACATTCACATACATCAATACAAATTTACACGTTTTTCTCTTCAATTCTTTCGTTCTATTTACTTTGTTCAGGCCCGATCTAGGCCAAGGGGTCACCAATCTTGCTTGGTTGATTTCTGGCTCTAACAATTTGGCACCCACCGTGGGGCTGAGAACGAAGTAATTCCGAACGAAAGCAACAAACTTTCGATACAATCGACATCATATATTCGTTTTCACACGATCAAACGACTCTACAACCACACAACGATCCCGGGTTGCGTCGTGAGACCTGCGAGAGTGACGAACTGCCCAGATCGCACGCCTGGATAACGGACGAAGAAACTAATTCCGAACGAAAGCAAACAACTTTCGATCCAATTGACATTCATGTTAAGAGAGGAAGACAACATCGAGAATCAAAACAATGTTGGAAACGCCCAGCACACCCAGAATACTTCCAGGAAGCGCTGGATTTTCAATCTAGATACGACTATCCGAAAAAGATCATAAAACAGATGACTAATCAGATATCTTCAAGGCCAGACCTTGATGGTGGCGAAAAGACATCAATGGGGGTAGCGGTCTCGACGCCATATCTAGCTACGACACCCCTCTGTCTGCCTTATTTAGGGAGCAAGCCAATCCAGTCAACCGCTGGGTTGCTTCCAGAACACTTCTAGAAATATCACAGAGATGGCCTCAAGGATAGACCTTGACGGTCGCAAAGAAACATCGAGGGACGTAGCAGCTTTGACGCCATATCTTGGAGAAACACAACGTGAAGCCAGCCCGGACAAATCAACCTAGACGACCCTTCTGGAGTCAGGATCACGTTATAGTCCTTCATATACTGGTTTCCTCGTTCCTTTATCTCACAATTCATTCCATACTTTTCTTTTGCTAAAAGATAATCCCTCTTTCTTGATTATGCATCTTAAAAGCGTCATCTTTTACGCTCATGCATGTTTACTTGTTCACTAGATTCAATTGCTAGACGCATTAATAAACCATATTAACCTAGATGATAAATCGCTCGATTGATCTATGTTTTTGAAGATTCTAGACTCCTCTCTTAATAAACCATATCTTCAAGGTCACGATCTTTTGTGACAACAAAGGATCCGTGCCCTCAGGCTATGCGATACCTAGATGACCTAGGAGAAGTTCTACATCTTCAATACTCAGGGGAGCACCCTTAACCAACACTTTTCGACTCTCATGTCAATTTCTTCCTTTTTATTTTCTGGATCTGATCTGAGGTGTGTATACTCTCCATCCATTATTGTTGGTGAATTATGCTACAATTACTGTTATCACATGACATTGTTTGAGAACTAATCCAGAACTTTCCCTGTTTCGGTATCTAGACTCTGACACTGGCTAAGCTTTTCCCTATCTAGTACTCACTTGCTAATTCTTATATCTTTGAACATTGACTTCTATACTCATGGCAATATTGTTCTTTGATAACGCCTTAAGGGCAATCCATGCTAATGCTCATATGATTTCCAAGCATTACAGATGGAATACTTACACATCGACTACGCAAGAAAGGCTCGCGCCAGCACCAGGCACTGGTTATCCACAAAACTTCAAAGTTCACAAGAAAGTGGTACACTATTCACCCAGGTTTGCATTCTAGATAACAATTCTAGCATTTAGCATTAGTTGAAACACTATTGTTCTTTCCTTCCTTTGTAATTCTTTCAACATATTACATATATCTTTAGTATGACTACGCTTAAAGATTGTTTGCAAACTTAGCATGGACAGTGTCGTGCAAAAACCAGCACGACACAAAGTCTTCCCCCCCAGGATACCTACCTAGTAGCCCTGATCAGGCTAACAACGGGTTATAACACCACTACACATAAACGCATGTTCCCGCAAATCTCGCGGAAGATATCCCGCAAATCTCGCGAGAAAGGATATTTTAGGTTCATAAGTTGACCTAGGCATTTATCGCCAGATTATCCCACAAACCTCGTGGACGTAATGATTAGGCCCATAAGAGACCTAGGCAAGTATCGCCAGCATTGCAAAACTCGCACGAATATTTGAATCCATAAATAAGGCACAATTCGCCTGACACATATGCTAGCATCCGACGGATTAATCCACACATACTACCTGGTTGTACAACCTAGATACACCATCAAAATTTAACATCATGAAGCTAACATTAGCACATCGTACAAACAAGCTTGTTTAGTGATATCACGACAAACGACCGCTGCGACGCATTAAATACCTTTAAGGACTCTGTCACAAACGCATGCACCGCTCGAGCAAATACACACGTAAGTCTCTAGATACACTCTCTAGACACAGTATCTAGAATACATACCCATCCTAAAAACCGCCACGATCACGTAAGTCGGGTACGAGGACTCCCTACCAGGCAACCCCCCTGGAACGGTTACAAACACATATTACCAGACAGTTCCCCCTAGTATGGTCGCAAGAACATCTAACCAGGAAGTTCCCCCTGGCACGATTTACATACTAACAAAGCTTTAGAGCATACTCACATCGAGTAACCACTATTGCGGGACGCCGCATCACACTTACGTCCGGGGTACAATCCTGGACAAAACTTATAAAAACAAGTTCGAAACATGCATCGACCCACACCCTACCATCGAAGAACGAGTGTACCGTTCAACAAAAGACAAAAGCGAAGCAATCATTTCTAGATACAGACTCTAGAAATGCACCTCCCTGCTTCGGAATTGGAACCATTAAACATGGCTTGCCTATATTATTGAAAGGTGATCATAATACTGATTAACCTTATCATTACTAAGACAACGATCTACTCCATGCAACCAGAATACGATACACTAAAACAAGACCGAACGGTCACTTCTAGATACAGTATCTAGAACACATCTTTCCTGAGTCGCTAGACTCAGCATGCTTACTTATCCAAGACGATGGATTTTTGACATCTATCATGTTTTTGAACGAAGTACCAATACCTCACTAGACAGTGCCTCATCAGCATCAACAAGACGAAGTCATCGATAGACAGAAGCAAGTACTAACAGAGGAGAACATAAACAAAGTTACGCAAAGGAGTTTTCGTCCAGCAGAAGGGTTACATTTCTGGATCTCATAGCAAGAACACGAACCCAGACAGAGGTATGCAAAAATTCTTACAAAAGGAAGACGTCACGGCACCAACAGAAGTTCTTGGCTTAGAAGATGCAATACACAATGGGGTCGATTCTAGACCAACGTTCTATAAGAAGGAAGCAATAACAATACAGGGGTGCTTGAAAAGTCCAGAGATCTACAACTGCTCGTGAATGTGTCTGGATCAGCAAACTGGACTTCAGTGAAGCACGCCCATCATGATCAACATCTGACCGATCATCTTTGACCTAAGACAGGGGTTTAAGTACATTCTGGAAGGCCTCAACGACACTATCTTCACTATTTCGTCTGGGGTATGTTTGCAAGAGACAAGTCTTGCGAAAGAGCCTAGTACTGGGGTACTGGGGTAGAGATACATAGCAGAGTTGTTCTTCCCATCAACAAAATCTTAAGATTCCCAAGGCGAAGCTTCATCAAATACTAAGCAACTACGACGGCCACCACATTGACTAAACACTAGGTCATCTTCACAGTTTTTCACAACTCTACTTCCCAAGCACAGTGCAACTCATCGAGTACTCGCTAGCTGATCTAGAGAGTCTCCGATGCAGACATGCAAAAACAACCAGTTTTACTACCTTAAGAAGTCACTTCAGAACACAGTTCCCAAGACATGAGCCTTCAAGCCAAAGCATATACCTTCAGTTTCTTAGACATCTACCAAGAGTGTTCAAACTCTAGGATCCTCTTTGACGATGGTTTTGGATAAGACAGCAAGGTTTTAAGACAGCAAAGACTTCGATGACACATTACGAATCGGCTTCCAACTCCATAGTGGATCTGGATTTACAACCCGATCCGGGGGTATTGTTGGGCCTTGGTTCAAAACCAGTACGCATATCCAGATAGGCCCACGAGAAACGAGCAGCTCAAGGGAATCCGAAGTTGTTACACGGAACATTCCACCATATTGAAGAACAACTTATCTTATCTAGCCAAATATTCTATCTATTGTATCATATTTGTTGTTATACGGAACCTCCGTTCGGGAGTCAAACCGCGACCGCGTGTCCATCACCCGCGACCGCGGGTCAGCGATTGACAGGGTTACGGATCGTGCTTCCGACTCACGTTTCGGGAGCTACGCTTATCGGATTTGGACGATCCACATATCGCCGGAAAGAGGAGGAGATAAGCTACAAATTATCTTCAGAAGTCGAAGCAAGAATCCTACTCGAAGTCAGTCGAAACTGGGCACGAACAGCGCAGCCCATGAGGAGCCCGTAAAGCTGAGTAACGAGGTTCTAGAAGGCAATCCGAGTAATGAGCTACGAAATCAGCATATTTGCCCGCCATGATATAAGATAGACTTAAATTATATCTTGTAGGGATTTCTTTTATCTTATGTAACCGAATTTATACCATACTTAGGGGAATTCTATCTAGTAGATGCGTATCTATCTAGTTAGTATTCTATCTTGTACACACTCTATCTTTTAGGTGTCCCCTATATATACATAGAGGGGGGTCACTGACTCGGCTGAAGTCGTCGTGCTAAGATCAAAGATAAATAACCCAAACAAACAAACTAAGTATAGCAAGTAAGTAAGGGGTCAAACCCAAGAGAACTATGGCTTCTAGTATTAATATAATTATCAACCAAAGAAAGGGGGGATTAAGACAAGAAATCTAAACTAATCTAAACTAGGAAACAAAACAAACAAATAAACAAACATGCAAATAGGGGAAACAATTGATAAGGAGACAAGTTCATTCAAAAGATCCACTCATGAAATAATCACTCGATCATAGATTCATCCATTGATTTCATTCACACCTATGGTTAATTCCTATCCTGATCATTAATAATCGCAAGTCCACGGTCCAAGCAATTCTATAACCCTAGGCAAGGACGCTTAACCTAGAATTAGCATAGAGAACAAGGATACGCAGGATATAACATCAAACAATCAAGCTACGAGTCAATTGCAAGATAAAACAATCAATTCTCTTCTTAATCCTAGTTGCATAGACAACAGGTCTAGGTTAAGTTGTTTTCACAGATTAGTTTTGTCCACGGTCCAAACCTAATCAAACTGTAGAAAGCTAATGAATTCAATAGGGTCGCGAATGCTAAAGAAACAATCAACAATCATAAGATGAAGCACAAGAGAATTAATATCAACCAAAGGATAGAAATCAATTACCAAAACCTCACGAGTTCATACATCAGAGCTTCTCCCTTGAACAAACCCAAGGAGACTAGCTCTCCATAACTAAACTAAAAACCTAACTTGAAGAAGAAGGTAGAAGGTAGAATGTAGAATATAAATTGTGAATGAATAAAACCTAGGGAGGACTCCTCCTTATATAGCCCAAGGAACAAGCTCCACGAGATAGATAAGGAAACAGGCAAAAGATAGAAAAGGAAACAAGATAGAAAGATTTCGGCCCGCTTCGGATCCGGCATCGCCGCGGTCGCGTCGCTCCCACCGCGCCCGCGCTTTTACGACAGAGAAGAACAATCTTGTCTCGGCGGCCACCGCGGTCGCGGTGTACAATCCGCGGTCGCGGAATCTCGACAGGATCGTTGGTGTCACTTCGAAGGCTGTTTTGGCCATCTTCCGCTTGGAATTTGACTTCGTTGTAAAAATATGAATTGAATCCCTTGAAGTTATCTTTCCAATGGCACTGGAATCAGCTCAATCCGACCTCTGTAGCTCAAGATATAGCCTTCGCAAGCAAGTGGTGTCGCGCAGACAGCTCAAAACGCCTTAAAACTCTCGATTCTTGAATTCTTGTGTCTTCGGCCTAGATATTACAATTACGCACAAACTCTAACCTAAACACTCTCAAAATAGCCCTAAAATACAATAGTTAACCTATACAAAATAGAGCGAATCAGTCACGAAATGACACACGATGTACGCATATCACCACATGTACACATTCACATACATCAATACAAATTTACACGTTTTTCTCTTCAATTCTTTCGTTCTATTTACTTTGTTCAGGCCCGATCTAGGCCAAGGAGTCACCAATCTTGCTTGGTTGATTTCTGGCTCTAACACGCACCATGGGGAAAAACTTGTGAAATCACAAACGGGCCCGCCCATCGAGAACATAGCTTTCCCGGGAAGAGTGTGAGGAGGACTTTATCTCCTGCTTTGAATTCTTTCCGAAGAATGTTCCTGTCGTGCTTGGCCTTAGTCTTGTCCTTAAAACTCACAGCGTTATCATAAGCTTCCAACCTTAGTTCTTCCAACTCCTGGATTTGTAGCTTCCGAAAGGCACCGTCCTCATCAATGCGCATGTTGCACTTTTTGATAGCCCAATATGCCTTGTGCTCAAGTTCCACAAGAAGATGACAAGCTGTCCCATAGACTAGTCTGAAGGGGGACATGCCAATGGGGGTTTTGTAGGCCGTACGGTAGGCCCATAAAGCATCATTGAGCCTTAAACTCCAATCCTTTCGCTTCGGGGCCACCGTTTTCTCCAAAATAGATTTGATCTCTCTGTTGGATACCTCTTCCTGCCCATTCGTTTGAGGATGATAAGCGGTAGAGACCTTTTGATTGACATGGTACTTTTTCAAGAGAGCGCTGATGGTCTTATTGCAGAAGTGAGTACCCCTGTCACTTATCAAGGCCTTTGGAATGCCAAACCTGGAAAAGATGTTGTGCCTAAGGAAATCTGCAAACACTTTTGAATCATCAGTCCTGGTGGCCTTCGCTTCCACCCACTTTGAAACGTAGTCCACCGCAAGCAAAATATAAAGATTCCCAAAGGAGGATGGAAAAGGTCCTGTTGGGCCGTCCCAAACTTAGGCCCATGGACGTAGCGAATGAAGGCCCACGAAGAAAGTCCACAACGGTCATCAGCTTAAAGTCCGTGGATTTCGCCCCTCCATTAAACGAAGAATAACGACTGTAGCAAGGCGAAGATCCTCGCCATAACTACATGCGAGATTTCCGGGATTTTGGGCGGAAGAAGCCAACGGTTTAAATGGGATAGAGGCACCTCTATTTAAGGATAGGATAACTCATGGAAGAGAAAAAGACTCTGCACTCACGAACGCTTAAACATTCCTTGCCATTTTCGCTCCAATCACATCCAATTGCAATCTTTTTACTTCGAGAATATATTGAGATTGTGTTCATTCGATTGTAGCCAAGAGCAACGTCTGAGAAGATCAACACGAACTGCACTACAATTCTCGCCATCCTTTCGTTTTCTTTACATATAATTCCAGCTATTATTTTCTGTTCATCATTTCTAACGTGTCGTGACGACTTTGTGACTAGGAGTCCCTCTTTATAGCGAAGTAACGTGTTTACGCAGTTAATTCGCCCAAAACAATTGGCGCCCACCGTGGGGCCCTAGCCAAAAAGAAGTCACGCCCCAGCAAGCTACCAAATCCTCATCAAGCATGGATGCAACTCACAGCCACGTCGGTGATCTCGAGCTGAACAACAACCACACCATCGACTCCGGCGACAACCAAAATCTCAACAACGACAATAGCGACCCTAGCAACGCCACCAACAGCGGTGGTAACGACAACCAACACCAAGAGCTGCCTCTCCAAGAGGAGCCGCCAGCTAATAATAACTCCGAGAGACAACCCGCCGAATCCAGCGCCATTGCAGAGATCCGCGCAACCATGCTCGCACTCTAGAAGGATCTAGATAGCCAAAAAGAGGCTAACTCTAAAATTACTGAAGTTTATGGGAAACAAATTGAGGCTTTAACTAATGAGCGTAACTTGCTTCGATCTCAGGTTCAATCGGCTCCAGCTTACCATCAAAGGAGCGACGTGATCAACGACGTAGCCCGGCGCCTGGACATGGAAGATCCCAATCTCGTTACTCCAAATGGCGCCGGACCATCAACTGGTAATCAGGTAACTGTTAACGCGTCCGGGGCGGTTCGGGAAAGTAGTGAGGTTGTTCAGCTCAAGGAACGCCTTAGAGCCCTGGAAGACCGAATTACTCAGGTCCTAGGGGCTCCTCAACCGATTGCAGTAGAAAGGCGTGACGGTTACACCGATTCACCCTTTGTACCCGCTATCGCGAGAGTTAACATACCTCGGAAATATCACGTCCCGGAAATTCAAAAGTATGAAGGGACTACCGATCCCGACCAGCATATAGCAGCCTTTAAGCAAGCTATGAATATCAGTACTGTCCCCTTTGAAATGAAAGAAACCGTTATGTGTCGATGGTTCGGGAACACGTTATGCGGTCCCGCGCTAAACTGGCACTCACACTTACCTCTTGGGAGTATCTCATCTTTTGCTGAGTTGGTTGACAGGTTTAGAATCAGGTTCGCAAGCAGCCGGCATGCAAAGAAGCGATCTAGCGACTTATACCGCTTAGTCCAGAAGCCTCGAGAGTCCTTAAAGGCGTTCCTTAGTCGTTACAACGAGGAACTTGTAACTATTGAGGGATGCGATGCAGCGACGGCAGTGGAAGCATTCCGGCGAGGGATATCCTCCCGAAATCCCGAATTGTACCGTGAGCTAACGAAATACCCTTGCTCTAACTTTGATGAAGTGCAGGTTAAAGCATTGGCTCATGTCCGTCTTGAGGAAGACGACCTCTACGCCGACAAAGGTGCGAGCCCTCAGCGGAATGATCGACGGAAAGAGAAACGGGAGGCTCGATATGCTCCTTACCCTTCGGCCGCCCACCATTCGCCACACAACAAGCCAACCGTCAACACGTCATACGCCAAGAGGAGTGAGAACATCCAGCTGCCTCCAGAACTGTCTCAGCACAACTTTCGAGTTAGCGCAACAGAGATAGTTCGAACCCTTAGCACGATGGGAAACGCTGTCAAGTGGCCACGAAAGAAAGACATACCACATCATCATAAAGATGAGTCGAGGTGGTGCGACTTTCACTTCGATCACGGTCACACGACAGAGGAGTGCATCGCGCTAAGCAAAAGAAGTCGTCGACTTGCTAAGGAAAGGCTATCTCAAAGAGCTGATCTCTAAGCGCGGCAGGGAGCAGCTGGCCCGGAATATGGAAAGAGCCCGAAAACCCGACTCCCCCAAACATGCAAGAGTCATCAACGTGATTACTGGGGGATCGGATGTTTGTGGTGTAACCTATTCCGCGGCTAAGAGAATCGCAAGGGAAGCCAGACGAGAAAATCCCAGAGCTCCTACACGCTCCAGCCATGCCATTATGCCTATCACCTTCGACGACGTCGAAGAAGAGGAAGTTCATCACGATTGTTTAATAATATCCTTGACAATTGCAAATTTCCTTGTTAAACGTGTTCTGATTGACAATGGGAGTTCCACTAACTTGCTTATGTTGGATGCTTTGTACAGCTTAGGTCTTGGACTTAACGACATAGTTAAAAAGTCTACGACTTTGGTGGGATTCAGCGGCGAATCACGCAACACGCTGGGAGAAATTTCCCTACCAACCATTGCCCAGGAAGTAAACTATCAAGTAAAATTTCAAGTGCTAGATTGCCCCTCACCTTTCAATGTTATCTTGGGCAGGCCTTGGATCCACGGAATGAAAGCAATCCCGTCAACATATCACCAGTGCGTGAAATTCCCCTCCCCTTGGGGGATACAAGAGATCCGAGGAGAACAAACACTTGCAAGAGAATGTTACTCAGTAACCATGAAAGCGACGACATCCACAACTTCCACAACCTCAAAGGCGGGGACCAGTAAGCAAACCTCCGATTAGCAATTAAAAGACTATAAGACTCCATCCTTCTACGTAAAGCCGGAAGCCCCCGAACTAGAAGAGGTAGCACTCGACCCATCCGAGCCTTCGAAGAAAATCCGGGTGGGGGCAGATTTAGAACCGACTTTGCGAGAAGGGTTGGTGGAGTTCTTACGGTCTTACAAAGATTGCCTCGCCTGGGGGAATGAAGATATGATCGGAATAGATCCAGGCGTGATAACTCATGCTTTGAACATCAATCCAAAGATGCCGCCCGTGAAACAGAAAAGGCGTAAGTTCGCTCCTGAGCGAAATCAGGTAATAAACGAAGAGGTAAAATCTTTACTTGAGTCTGGAAAAATAAGGGAAGTCAAATACCCTGAATGGCTAGCAAATGTGGTAGTGGTCAAAAAGAAAAATGGTAAGTGGCGCGTCTGTGTCGATTTCACTAATTTAAATAAAGCATGTCCTAAAGACTCGTTCCCATTGCCTCATATCGACGCAATGGTGGACGCGACGGCAGGACACGAGTTATTAACTTTTATGGACGCGTTTAGTGGCTATCACCAAATAATGATGAATCCTGAGGATCAAGAAAAAACGGCATTCGTAACTAATCAAGGAACTTATTGTTATAAAGTTATGCCATTCGGATTAAAAAACGCAGGTGCTACTTACCAGAGATTGGTTAATAAGATGTTTCAGGAAAAGCTAGGGGATACAATGGAGGTCTACATCGACAACATGCTCGTCAAGTCGTTAAAGGTGGAAGATCACATTACTCATCTACGAGACGCCTTTCAAATCTTAAGAGAGTACAAGATGAAGTTGAATCCAACCAAGTGCTCCTTCGGCGTCACCTCGGGGAAGTTCCTCGGGTATATAGTCACCCAAAGGGCGATAGAAGCGAGCCCGGAACAGGTCAAAGCTATCATGGAGCTTGAATCGCCTAAATGCGTGAAAGATGTTCAGAAGTTGACAGGAAGAATAGCAGCTCTAAACAGATTTATATCCCGTTCATCGGATCGAAACAAGCTGTTCTACGACATCTTAAAGAAGAGTAAGTCGTTCGAATGGAAAGAAGAGCATGAGAAGGCGTTCGAGGAGTTAAAACGGTATTTATTAAGTCCGCAGGTACTGTCGAAACCGCAGCGAGGGGAAAAATTGTATGTCTACCTCGCCGTTACAGAAGTTGCAGTCAGCGCAGTTCTAATCCGAGAAGAAGATGGTAACCAGTTACCGGTTTACTATGTAAGTAAAACGTTGCTTGATGCGGAAACCAGGTATTCTCCTACGGAAAAACTAGTTCTTTCTTTGGTAATGGCTTCCATTAAGTTACGTCCATACTTTGAAAGTCATTCTATTATCGTGAGAACTAACTATCCTATGAAGAGTATCATGTCCAAACCAGAATTATCAGGTCGTTTAACACGTTGTCTAATTCACTTGAACGGCTACGACATCTCATACGAACCTCGAACAGCGATAAAGTCGCAAGCCTTGGCAGATTTTGTGGTCGACTTCACCCCTACCCCTTCACAGGAAGAAGAGCGAGAGATGCTGAATGTAACAAGTAGTAACAAGTGGCTGAGGCACACCGACGGCGCATCAAATCAAGTTGGTGTTGGACTGGGGGTAGTTCTGAAGTCACCACAGGGGGATAGGATAGCCCAGGTTGTGCGGTGTACGTTCAAAGCTACAAATAATGAAGCAGAGTATGAGGCGCTCATAGCTGGCTTACTCGTCGCTCGAGATCTTAACGTGCAGGAAATCGAGGCAATTTGTGATTCGTTACTTATCGTGAACCAAGTAACAGACTCATATGTTGCCAGGGATTCAAAGATGAAAGCGTACCTAGAGAAGGTGCGTGAGATTATGAAGAATTTCAAGCATTTTGAGATCAAGCAGGTTCCTCGAGACGGTAATACACAGGCTGACGCCTTAGCTAATCTTGGATCCGCCATAGACCCACGAGAATACACTAAAATTCCTTTCGTGTATCTCGACGCACCATCGATAGTCAAGGAAGCTGACGTATTAACAGTGAGCAGCTCAGACAGTAATCCATCTTGGGTAACGCCTTACCTGGAATGGTTACAGCAAGGCGTCTTGCCAGAAGACAAGGAGGAGGCCAAACGACTTAAGGTAAAAGCTTCCACATTTACGGTTAAAGATAACATTTTGTTCAAGTGGATGTCATCAGGAATATACGCACGATGCGTACAAGAAAACGAAGTACAGGTGGTGTTACGGGACATACATGACGGCGAGTGTGGCAACCATACAGGGGGTCGGAACCTGGCAAAGAAAGCAAGCAGGATGGGATACTACTGGCCCACCATGAACAAAGATGCAGCGGAGTTCTCTCGCAAGTGTGACGCGTGCCAGCGTCATGGACCAATTCCACATTTACCTTCAGAGTCACTTCATCCCCTTACTTCACTATGGCCATTCATGAAATGGGGGATGGACATCGTTGGGAAACTCCCACCAGCTGCAGGGCAACGCGTTTATTTACTTGCCATGACAGATTATTTCTCTAAGTGGATCGAGGCCGAAGCCTTCAAGGAGGTCAAGGATACTCAAGTCATCTCGTTTATCCGCAGAAACATCTTAAGCAGGTTCGGGATACCATCCACTATAGTATGCGACAACGGCTCTCAATTCATCAGCGACAAGACCAAAGCCTTTTGCCAGCAATACAACATTCAACTCGTTATGTCGACACCTCGCTACCCACAAGCTAATGGTCAGGCGGAAGCAAGTAACAAGGTTATCCTTAATAATCTCAAGAAGCGACTTAAGGATGCCAAGGGAAAGTGGGCAGATGAGTTACCACTTATATTATGGTCAGATCGCACTACACCTAAAACCGCGACTGGACACACGCCTTTCTCCTTAGTCTACGGATGCGAAGCTGTGTTACCAGTTGAGGTATCCTTGCCCACTGCTCGATATTGTCTTACTACAGAAGAATCCAACATCTCTAACTTGTTACACCACCTCGACACGGTGGACGAGTTACGAGATGAAGCCTCAATTCGATTAGCAGCATACAAGCAGGGGGTAGCACGGAGTTACAACAAACGAGTTAATTCTAGAGCATTCCAAGTCGGAGATTGGGTGTTGAGAAAAGTCTTTCAAAACACTCAAGAACTCAATGCAGGCAAGCTTAGAGCAAATTGGGAAGGCCCTTACCAGATCACTAAAATCGTAGGGCAAGGCGCATACGAGTTAGAGTCGCATGATGGCAAGACAGTGCCCAGAAGCTGGAACGCGATGAACTTGAAGCTCTATCATTTCTGAGCAAGGTACATATTTATAACATTACTTTTACATTCTTATACGATACTCGACTCCATTACATTACGGCTTTACACAAGCCTTGACACACACAGTTCTACAAAAACTAACAAGGGACGCCTTGTGACGTTACAGGCCAAAGACAAAAGGCCCAAGCCTTACAAACAGGCAACAAGTGCACGAAAATTGACTAGTCAAGAAAACCAGATGCACGAGGCGAACGAGACAAACAAGAGTTTTTCATACAAAAGAGCTCTTTATTCATTTACTTGTACAAATCAGTCATTATTAATACAAGTTATGACTTTTCTTTAGATCTTCGCCCTCATAAGTTGCATCTTATACATTTAGCGCTATACAAATTACACTGAGATCTCTACACTAAGCTAAGCCTTCTACTGGGCTCTTACGCCTTCACCTTGACTCTAAACCTGCAAAACAAACGCAGACAAAACAAAGACAAGTATGCATAATAGTGATAAATAAAATAAGCCCCGAAAAACACAGGGCAAGCAGTCAAACGGCCCTAAACTAGCGGCCAAAACACTTAAAGTTTTTACAAAACAAACCCCAAGATACATAAGGGGAGGAACGAGTTCAAAAGCCCCAACACACTGGGGGTAGAATAAGAAGTCTTTAAAAACATAAACAAGTTAAAACTTCATAAGCCTTTAGGGAGTCCTTCTCCGACACTTCCACCTGGGCCACTTCCTGCGCCACCTTTACAATGTCGTCCATAGGGGAAGGGTTCTTCATCGCTTTAGCCGCATCCGGGAACATTGACATGAACTCCGCCCTCTCCTTTGCGACGTCCCAACCAGTAGACCTCCCCGCAAAGTGCTCCTCCATTGTTTCCACTCGGGCTTTGATGGAGTAGAAGTCGGCGGACTCCTCGATCTCGTTTGCCAGGGAAGCGGATTTCTTCTGCTCATTCTCAAGTTCTTCTTGGTATACCTGGGATTCTTGCTTAGCCATCCTCAACTCCTCTTGCAACTCGGCGACCCTTGATTCTAGTGACGCCTTCTCCCCGGCCAACAGTGCAGACTTGTTCTTCTCGTTTTGGAGATTCATGTTGCAAACGGACAGTTGGTCGGGAAGATCCTTGAACTTGTCAAAAGTAGCAAAAGAGACTTGAAGGCCCTGGGAAAGAACATCAACGTGTTACGATTCAGCACTAAGGAGTCAGGTAACGCGCGCAAATATGTATTGAAAATAATTCGTACCTGCGACTGAGCGGCGACGATTTCGCCAAACAGCTCAGAATAAGAGGGCAGGGGGTGTGGGCGTCTAGACAAGCAGTCGACCTTTAGAGTAGCCAAGGAATGAAGGCATTTCACGGGGTCCATATCCGGCGACATCATTGTGTTCGGAAGATCGGTCACTCTAGCAACAGGATCTTTCCTCGACGAAACAAGCTTCTTGGAGTCGGGGGCCTTAGGGGGGAGCGAGATTACGGTTTCAGTATCCGCACTGGAAGCGGTTTCGGCCTTTCTCTTCTTTCGCGCTTCCAAGCGCTCAGCGGTGGTAAGTGAAGCCGTGGAACGCGTAGCTCTGGAACCTACGACATAAAGACATAAACGCGTTATACAAACACGCAGATATAAGAATACACGAAGAAAGAGACATGCAAATACAAAAACAATTACTTGACATTTCGATCTCGTCGGATTCTGTTGATGACGAAGGTCCAAGAGCAGGGTATGACCTATGCTCAGCAGAAAGGGTTTCAATTTGAGTAACGATCACCACGGAACCTTTGCGTGGTAAAAGCGAAGCAATTTCTTCTGCAAAAAGAGTCAATCAACACGTCAATATTTGGCTAATCAAACACAGGTAAAAGGTAAAACACTACCTATAGGCCTCCAACGGCTCCGCAAGAAGCACGAATCACCACCAAGCGACGAGATCTTCACAAAAAAGAATTTATCCGCCCAACCACGGTCGGATTTGGAGATGTTAAAAACAAAATCGGATTTCGTGCGAAGGGTTTTGAGCGTGATCCGTCCTGGACCACCCTTGGAAATACGATAATTCACGAAAAAATCCTCGCTTTGAAAGGCGATGCCTCACGCAGAGCATAGCCGCTCAACGGAGAGTAAAAGTCTCCAGACTTGAGGAAGCAGTTGCCCCGGTGAGACATCGAGTTTAGTTAAGAAGTCAGTCACAAGGGGAGAAAGTGGAAAGCAGTGAACGATACGAAAGGGGTATTCGTGAAAACATACCCAACCTTTGGCGAAAAAATCAGCAAAAACGCCGGCAGGGGGCGAGAAAATTTCCGCGCTTGGAGGGAAACCCACGGAAGCCGCAAACTCCCATGGGGTTTCGGAAAAAGAATCCCTTTGGAAAGCGCTGGTTAGGATGTTTGAAGGGGAAAGGCAAGGAGGCGAAGCGGTATTCTTGCAGGGAGACGCCATTGAAGAAGACAAAAAACAGAGGGAGGAAGATTTTACCTTGAAGAAAAGCGGAACAGTTGAAGTTGCAGAACCATCATCACATCTCTTAAATAGAGATTGATGGGACACGACGCCATCAACCGCTACAACTTCCCAAAAACACCTTTTGAAATTCAAAAAAACCCTAGTCAAACCGCTAGCGGGACGGTTTCCCCGGGCTTTTTTGAGGGGGTATTGTTGGGCCGTCCCAAACTTAGGCCCATGGACGTAGCGAATGAAGGCCCACGAAGAAAGTCCACAACGGTCATCAGCTTAAAGTCCGTGGATTTCGCCCCTCCATTAAACGAAGAATAACGATTGTAGTAAGAGATCCTCGCCATAACTACATGCGAGATTTCCGGGATTTTGGGCGGAAGAAGCCAACGGTTTAAATGGGATAGAGGCACCTCTATTTAAGGATAGGATAACTCATGGAAGAGAAAAAGACTCTGCACTCACGAACGCTTAAACATTCCTTGCCATTTTCGCTCCAATCACATCCAATTGCAATCTTTTTACTTCGAGAATATATTGAGATTGTGTTCATTCGATTGTAGCCAAGAGCAACGTCTGAGAAGATCAACACGAACTGCACTACAATTCTCGCCATCCTTTCATTTTCTTTACATATAATTCCAGCTATTATTTTCTGTTCATCATTTCTAACGTGTCGTGACGACTTTGTGACTAGGAGTCCCTCTTTGTAGCGAAGTAACGTGTTTACGCAGTTAATTCGCCCCAAACAGATCCCATGAAATCTATACCCCAAACATCAAAATTTTCACAAAATATCATGCGAGATTGAGGCATTTCATTTCTCCTAGAAATATTTCCCACCCTTTGACATCTATCACAAGATCCACAAAAAGCATGAGCATCCCTAAAGATATGGGGCCAATAAAATCCAGCTTCTTGAACTTTCCTAGCAGTTTTATCAACACCGAAGTGTCCCCCACATGCATAAGAATGACAAAAAGCAAGGATTGAATTTACCTCGTTATCCGGGATACAACGTCGGATAACGCCGTCTGCACAATGCTTCCACAAGTATGGTTCATCCCAAACATAGAATCGAGCCTCACTGCGGTTTTTATCTTTTTGAGCTCGAGTGTAGTGAGGTGGCATTGCTCCCGAAACGAGAAAGTTCACCAAGTTGGCGTACCAAGGCTCGAGTTTCTGCATTTTGAGGACAGATTCCTCGTTCCGAACAGCTTCCGGAGGGTCTGGGCTTGTACTGCGGGCGCGGTCGTCTTGACGCGGGCGCGGATCGGTCCCAAAATCTCGGTTTTCTTCTGGAGGGAAACTGCGGTCGTGGCCTGGCTGCCGCGGTCGCGGATCGTTACCAGTTTCTTCCTCCGCTTCTGCATCGAAAGCGCGGTCGCGGTATGGGTGATGTGGCCGCGGAATTGGTGCAGAGTGTAGCTCGAACAAAGTGTCATTGGGAAAGTCTCCCCTAATCTGCTCATGGTTTCCTGATTGTTCAGTTGCGTTTGGCAACCTACTAAAGTGATCAGCCACCACATTGTCAACACCTTTCTTGTCTCGCACCTCGATGTCAAATTCACTTAGCAAGAGGACCCATCTTATCAAGCGTGGCTTTGTCTCCTTCTTCGTCATAAGATAACGAAGAGCCGCATAATCAGTGTAGATGATCACCTTGGTGCCCAAAAGATATTGCCTGAATTTTTCAAGAGCAAATACTACTGCAAGCATCTCCTTTTCTGTGACGGTGTAGTTTCTTTGAGCGTCGTTCAAAGTCATAGAAGCGTAATATATGACGGACGGTACTCTTGCTTCCCTTTGACCGAGAACGGCTCCTACAGCATAGTCACTTGCATCACACATGATCTCAAAAGGCCGTGACCAATCTGGAGGTTGAATTATGGGTGCACTAGTGAGTGCCTTCCTGAGTGTATCAAACGCTGCCCGACATTCCTTTGTGAAGGTGAAAGAGACGTCTTTCTTGAGGAGCTCGCAGAGAGGTGCTGCAATCTTGGAGAAGACTTGGATGAACCTGCGGTAAAACCCTGCATGACCAAGAAAGGAGCGCACTTCGCGGACATTAGTAGGATAAGGCAAAGATTTGATGGTGTCAACCTTTGCCTTATCGACCTCAATACCTTTGGATGAAATTACATGTCCAAGGACGATCCCTTGCTCAACCATGAAGTGACACCTCTCCGAATTGAGAACCAAATTGGTCTCAACGCATCGTTTGAGCACAAGTGTCAAATGGTTTAAGCAAGAGTCAAAATCATCCCCATGAACCGTAAAGTCATCCATAAAGACCTCAATGAAATTCTCAATGTACTCGGAGAAAATACTAACCATACACCGTTGGAAGGTCCCGGGTGCATTACACAACCCAAAGGGCATCCTCCGGTATGCAAAAGTACCAAAGGGACAAGTGAATGTTGTCTTCTCCTGATCCTCCGGTGCAATAGCAATTTGGAAGTATCCCGAATAACCATCAAGAAAGCAATAGTAAGCGCGGCCTGCGAGTCGCTCAAGCATCTGATCAATGAATGGTAGGGGAAAATGATCCTTGCGAGTGACGGCGTTAAGCTTCCTGTAATCAATGCATACACGCCACCCTGTCTGCAGCCTTTGAGGAACTTTTTCTCCGTCCTCATTCTCCACTACGGTGATTCCTCCCTTCTTAGGTACCACTTGGGTGGGACTTACCCAGGTGCTATCAGAGATAGGATAAATCATGCCTGCATTGTAGAGTTTGAGGACTTCCTTCTTTACAACCTCCATCATGGGCGGGTTCAACCGCCTTTGAGGTTGCCGACATGGCTTTGCTCCTTCCTCCAAGAGGATCCGATGCATACATGTAGAGGGGCTGATCCCCTTAATGTCCGCAATGGTCCATCCAAGTGCAGTTTTATGCTCTTGAAGTACTTTCACCAATCTCTCTTCTTGCTCCGTAGAGAGTTTACTAGAAATTATCACAGGTAGTGTTTCATTCTCTCCCAGAAAAGCATATTTGAGATGGTCAGGAAGTTGCTTCAACTCTATTTCAGGTGCCTGCACAACAGAAGGAACAAGCTCCTCTTTCTGAGGTGTTAGTAGCGGGGGCCCAATGGCCAATACATCATGCTCATTCCTATTCATGCTACTAACCACATCATTCATTTCAACAGACAATGCAAATTCCACATTAGAAGGTTTTACATCATACTCTATGACAGATTTTAATGCATCCTCATGATTGTGGTCAAAGTAGTTTTGCACTAAAGGTTCAAGGACATCAACAGAGCATAGTAAAGGATCATCAGATGGAAATTTCATTGCTTCAGCGACATTAAATTCAACTCGTTCACCCTCAAATTCCATGGATAGTGTGCCTTGACTCACATTAATGCATGTTTTAGCAGTTTTCATGAAAGGTCTACCAAGCAATAATGGAGTAGTATGCGAATCATGAGTCATGTCAAGCACATAAAAGGCAGCAGGAAATATTAAGGAACCAAGCATGATAAGCACATCTTCAACCAAACCTCTAGGACGAATAGTGGACCTATCGGCTAATTGAATTACTATGTCGGTTTCTTGCAAGGGTCCTAGACCTAAGGACTTATAAACAGCATGAGACATTGCATTGATTGAAGCACCCAAGTCAAGCATAGCATTTTCTACCCTAGTATCACCGATAACACAAGGAATAGCAAACACACCAGGATCACCACACTTTTTAGGCATGCGTTTTTTAAAACAGTTGACACTTGTTCAAGATCTTTAACATCCTTTTTAGATTTCCTTTTCAATTGTTGGTTCCTCTTAATGGTGCATAATTCTTTCAGAAATTTAGCAAAGCGAGGAACACTTTTAACAAGTTTGAGCAAAGGAATATTAACCTCACATTTAGCGAATGTCTCGAAGATGTTCTTGTCGCTTGCCAGCTTCCTTGTATCTTTGAGAGCATCCGGAAATGGTGGTGGCGGCTTGTAAAAGTTGAGGGGCGGAAAGTTGGGCCTCACATAATTATCCATAGGTTCTGCAGTCGAACCGCGGTCGCGGTCCCTCTGGCGCGGACGCAATGCATCCGTGGTTTCGGTATTTCCGAAACCTTCGTCTTCTGCCGGATTACCGCGGTCGCGATAAGGTGAGCGCGGGCGCGGATCATCCGCTGGATCATCCCTGTGAGACTCTGTCGAGATCTCGCGGGCGCGGTTCGGTGAGCGCAGGCGCGGAATATCCACAAAAGCGTCTCTCGCTGTGCTCAACTCGCGTCCACTCCTTAATGACATAGCACTCACATTCACCAGTGCTGGAGGAGTAATATTGATCTTCTCGGAAATCTCCCTCATTCTCCTCTCGAGCTCCAAGTTCATATCCCGGAGTTTCCTATCGAACAGCTCATTCATCTCCTCCAGTTTCTTAGAAAGATGGTCTTCAGCTGATGGCTCGTCAAGGCAATAAGGCGTTGTGCTCCTCTTTTCTTCAGCAAAGTTCTTCACTATCTTGAAGACATCTTGGGGTGCCTTGTCAAGAAAAGAGCCCCCACAAGATGCGATTATCAGATCCTTGTCTGCCGTGCGCAAGCCGCTCATGAAGTACCACACCAAGTCGTGATCGGGGTACCCAAGACACGGGCAACTAGCAATGAGCTTGTTATAGCGATCATGGTAATCGTATAAGCTCTCCCTGTTTTGCTGCTTAAGGCTGGTAATATCTCTTTTCAGGCCCGCCCTCACGGGGACGGGAAAGCATTTATCCAAGAATGCGACTCTCATCTGACCCCATGTTGTAATCTGCTGAGAGCATGGATTACATGATATGAGCATATACCAATCCTTAGCTGAGTCAATCAGTGAAAATGGGAATGCTCGCAGACAGATTTGATCCATAGTGACTCTGACAGGCTTCATGATAAGACAAACATACTCAACTTCTCTGAGGTGTTTAATTGCATCATCCCCAGGTTCTCCACCAAATCGAGGTAAAAGAGCAGTCAGCCCAGGTTTCACCGCAAAGTCTACCCCTTCAGCTAAAGCGGGGTGTTCAACAGCCAAGTGCTCTTGTTCGAGGCCGGGGGCACATAATGCCCTGATCGATTGATCAGTCATCCTGTCCCCTGAAATCAACGACAGCACTTGCAAAGGAATCAGTAGCCAAGGTGTGGACCGTAAGATAGGTCCACACAGCAGTCAACACAAATATCACACTAAATAGAACCTAAGTTCCCCGGCAACGGCGCCAAAATTTGACTCGGGTAAAATCGTTGTTCCCTTATCAAAAATAAACCCAAACACACAGACTAAGTATAGTGAGCAAGTATGGGATCAAACCCTATAGAACTTAAGGTATCTAGCCTAATATTTATATCAACTAAGAACAAAAGGGGGGTTTTATGCAACAGTTTCAATCACCAAAGCAAGAAGACAAATCGACAGTTTCACAAGATCAATCAAAGTACTAAAGACAGGTTCATTCAACAAATCCACTTTAAAAGAGTCGTTTGATCATTGATTCACACCAATTCCTTTTAATCCAATGGTTAATTCCAATCCTAATCTTGACTAATTTCCTGTCCACGGTCCAGGAAATACTTAACAATGATAGAGGACGCTCAAATCAATATTAGCATTAAGAACAAGGATATATAGGATGCATGCAAGAGAAATCAAGCTACGAGTCAATTTCACAAGTGATGGATCGTAAGTCAGTTAATGAGGGCGTCCTTAACTGGGTTAAGGGCGTCCTTTAGTGCAGCGGAAAATAGACTTAACAGAATACAAGATAAGTGGACACGAGTATTTATAGAGGAACCCCACTAAGACCAACTAGTCTTATGGGTAAACCTCTACCTCCGTTGGAGGATTTTCAATAGCCGTCCCTTATCTTATTAAGAGCGAGTCCTTACAACTTAGGCGAGTCGTTACACTTCTCTGAGCTAAGCGTCCGTCCTTAGCCTCACTAGTAACACTCCTTTCAACCTAACAAGTAACCTAATACTCTTAGCTATAAGGAAGCTATCACTCACGTCTCTCACGGTTCGTTGTGAGAGACAAACTACAACTCCAATTGATTTGTGGTTTGTTTTGGATTTGATGTGGTTGGACTTTCTTTCTCTTGCTTCAAGCTCACTTGATCTTCTTGATCTTCGTTCGTGTTCTTGAATGCTTCGGGAGAGCTTGAGAGAAAGTCTTCAAAGTCCACTCTTGCACACACATGCCGCTATGCATACTCCTTGGAGAGTATTTATAGCGGAAGTGATTCTTGTCCTCTAGCGTCCTCTGAGACTTGGCAGGATCCTCGATCTTTGATCAACGGTGCGATGAGCGTCTTGAGGAGGTCAACTCTGTTGACGCTTGGGAAGCCTCCGCGTGGGTAGGGGACCATTGCTGGGAAAGCGACGTCTTTGGCATTGTCTACACGTGCCCAGACAAAGGAAGCTTCCTTCTGAGGACTAAGGCCGGACGATGATGTAATCATGTTGGGGCGGCCTTGATTTGAATTTGAACTTCGTCCGTATTTTGGCGCGCGTCCCTTCTTGATGAGGACTCCGTCCTATCTTACGCAGGGACTCCGCCAATTACGTTTAGCTTTGGAAGTTCTGGTAACATGCGTCCCTACAGCATAGGGACTGCTGTTCACTTGTTGTCCTTTTCGCTCATGTGCGTCCACTGGACTTACCTGAGATCAAAACTTGGACAACTTATCAAATACATTTGAGTTTGTCATTATCAAAACAAGGGACGATTATTATTGGTTTAGATATTAACGACTGACGTCCTTAATATCGTCCCAACAATTTCCCCCTTTTTGATGATGACAAACTCTTTCAAATAATGCACACAGAAGTAAAGCTTTTAGGATGAGGAACTACACTTTGATTTTCTTTTCAGCTTAGATTGGCATGCAACACATTCTTTTAAGTGCGTTCTATTTTATTTCTAACTAACGACCTTTTGACTTGGCCGAAATTCCCCCTGAACACATGCTTTCTATGATAACTTAAGGACAATCGCATCTCTGCAAAACCATACTTCCCCCTTTTGGCATCATCGAAAAGGAGAACAAGTCGAAAAGCATGCAAGCACAAAGTCATAACTAAAGAAAGGTACGCTTAGACAAAATGAAGCACAAATGTAGTGAATGGCATTCAGAATGAGAAACGAGAACGTTCATTACAGACATTCACAACAAGTGTTCAAAACGGGGACAGCGTCCCATTGTCTTAACAAAAACTCAAGAAATGATAAATTGTTTCAGGGTTAGAGAAGGGGGAGGTAATCATTTTCTGGGACGCTTGCCAAGGGCTTTGAGGTGTTGCTCCTGAAGATGGTTGTTCTGGGTAAGGAGCTCTTGTTGCGCTCAAGAAGGTCTGTGTGGACGTGAAGTGTGTCGTGAACCTGCTGAATTAGATCAATCATTATGCACTGGTTCTCGATCATCATGCCCATCAGATACTTCGTAGAGTGCCTCTCAGCCTCATCAGGGACGCTCATACCATCGAGCTCGTCCTCGTCATCAGCAGCGTCCTCAGCTGGCGTCCCAACTACTTGGACATTTTCAGCTTCGTGATCTCCTTCTCCAGGTTCAGCAGCAGCAGCAGCTTGAGCTCTCCTCTCAGCTTTGGCTTTCCTTTCAGCCTCTTTCCGTTCCTTTTCCAGTTGGCGCTTAACGGACGGAAGGGGCTCATCACACCTGAGTTTCCCAACTGGAGGGAGTGTAATTTGCCTGACGTCCCAATGAATGCCAAAGGAACGCTCTTGTTTAGGAGCATAGAGTCCCTGCTGCTTCAGAATTTGCTTGACCAAGCCGGGGAAAGGAAGAGAGTGCCTGCCTCCTGTGCACTTGCCCATGTGTTCCAAGATTACTCGGGGCAAGTTTATCGGCTTGCGTTCCAAGAAAGCGTCCAAGAGAATACTATCAGTGATCTGAACAATGGACTTCTTCTCTTGGCGGGGGACGACCATGCGCACAATGAAGTGATGCGCAAGGACGCCCGTCTTGGTGAGGCAATGAGCAACTCTGTCCTTAGCAGCTGGCTGTCTCCCATTGAATATTCTGTTGAGGATTTCATCTTGGGAGAAACGGCCAAAGTTCTTGCACGGCAGATCGTGCAGAGCATCTTGCGGAGAAGGACGCAGGCCTAGCATTTTGCGGACGGTGCCCTCAGCAACTGAGTACTCGTCCCCATCGATTTCAAAAGTCCCCTGAGGCTTCCCGTTTACTTCTGTGATTTCGAACTTTGAGTAGAAACGGAGAACCTCATCAGACTCAACATCAGCGGCCTCAGTGCCCAAGTGCGTCCAACCCTGGAACTCAAGAAGATCCAAGAACTCTTGGCGCTGGTTCTCTGCCAGAAACTCGGCGGTGAAGAGGAGCGGCGATAGGATTTTCTTGAAGCGTTTCTGCTTGGAGCCATTGCTCACGATCACTTCATCACCAGCATCTTCTTCATCTCCATCTCCCTCCTCTTCCTCAGGTTCCTCATCCTGGGGAGGGGCGTTCTCGTCATCGGAGGCTTCGTTCCGTTGTTCTTGGAACTCAACCATTGCAGTGTCCTCAGCTGCGGACGCCTGTTCTGTGGGAGGCGCGTCCACCGCTGGAGTCCTTGCCAAGGACTCTGTACAGACAACTCTCAGCTCTTAGCACGCGTCCCTTTGATCACTTAGAACCATTTTTGAAAATCAAGCAAGTACGTCCCGTAAAGGTGAAACAAGGAATGCTCATAGGACGCGTTTGCAAGATTCTCGGCTTGGGTAAGCTTAGAGTTCCCATCATTTCGGCTTATGATGAGGGTAGGGTGATCAGGGATACTCTTGAGATGAAAAGCGAAATGAATACCATTCAAGGACACAAGCGAATACACATATCTTAGACTAGCGTCCTTTAAAGATGACTTTAATGCATGACACACCTTAAGACATAGCCAATCATTGAGGGAATAATAGAACGGGACTTGATCATTTAAAAGTTATCATCCCCAAGAGCAACCGGAGGTGCTCGTAGGGACGTCTATCAAGTGCTTTTGTGAAAATATCGGCCACTTGGTCCTCAGTCCTAACATGATCCACTCTAATTAATCCAAGTTCAACATTATCACGAAGAAAGTGATGCCTTATGTGAATATGCTTCGTCCTAGAATGATGAACGGGATTTTTAGTAATACTTATAGCACTGGTGTTGTCACACAAGATAGGGACTGTGTTGAGGGACGTACCATAATCTTCAAGTTGGTACTTGATCCATAGGACTTGTGAGCAGCACGAAGCAGCAGCAACGTACTCAGCTTCCGCGGTTGATAGTGCCACGGAGTTTTGCTTTTTGGATCCCCAAGATACAAGGCATGAGCCAAGGAATTGTGCCATTCCTGAGGTGCTCTTCCTATCCACCACATGGCCAGCGTAATCTGCGTCAGAGTAAGCTACCAGGTTCAGGGACGTCCTTCTGGGATACCATAGACATAGGTCATCCCGTCCCTTGAGATATTTGAAGATTCTTTTGACCTCTTGCATATGGGACTCCTTTGGATTTGCTTGGAATCGAGCGCACAAGAATACAGCGAACATGATGTCGGGACGACTTGCCGTAAGATATAGCAAGGACCCTATCATTCCTCTGTAGAGCTTTTGATCTACACTCTTGCCTTCTTCATCAGCATAGAGGCGAGTGTTTGAGGAGATGGGAGTATCAATGGGTTTTGAAGAGTTCATCCCATACTTCTCAAGCATTTCACGGATGTACTTTTGTTGATGAATCCGCGTCCCATCTTTGAGCTGAGTGATTTGGAGTCCCAAGAAGAAGTTGAGTTCTCCTATGAGGGACATCTCAAACTCACTACTCATCAAGTTCTTGAATTCCTCTACAAATTTCATGTTAGTGCTTCCAAAGACTATGTCATCGACATAGACTTGGACAATTAAGACATCTTTAAGAACAGGGTTTTATCAATGTTACCTCGTGTGTACCCGTTGGACAAGAGGAAGGACGCAAACCTATCGTACCATGCACGAGGGGCTTGCTTGAGTCCATAGAGTGCCTTGTCCAAGAAGTACACATGATCTGGGTGATCAGCGTCCTCAAATCCTGGAGGTTGAGCGACGTACACTTCTTCTTTGAGCTTGCCGTTGAGAAAGGCTGTCTTGACGTCCATTTGAAAAAGCTTGAACCCTTTGTGAGCGGCAAAGGCGATGAGGAGGCGAATGGCTTCAATCCTGGCGACAGGAGCGAAGGTTTCATCATAATCAATCCCTTCCTCTTGCCTATAGCCTTGAGCCACAAGCCTTGCTTTGTTTCTTGACACGCGACCATTCTCATCAAGCTTGTTCCTGTAGACCCATCTCGTCCCTATTATGTTTTTGTTTCTCGGACGAGGGACGAGGGTCCAAACCTTATTTCTTTCGAATTGATTAAGTTCCTCTTGCATGGCCTGAATCCAATCAGCGTCCTGGAGTGCTTCCTTTATGTTCTTAGGTTCAACCAAGGACACAAAGGCGTTGAAGGCACAGAACGCTATGTTAGCATTAAGGGACTGATTCACGGCTGATCTTGTTTGAACTCCTTTTGACATATCTGAGATGATTTGATCCGTTGAATGAAGTCTCGAAAGATGGGATCCCTTATGAGTATCGTCCCTTACAGGAGTACATCTAGGGTCCGTCCAATCAGATTCATCTGAGTCAAACCCGTCGTCTTCATTGAGAGTTTCATAGAGTTCCCCCTCAGGTTGAGCGTCCTCTTCTTGACGCTGTTCTCCTTGTAGGCTTGATTCAGCGACCTCATGTTGAGCTGGAGATTCACTTTGAGATGGAACTTCCTGAACAACACTGGGAACTTTTACTGAGACTTCTTCAGGATTTTGAGTAGCGTCCTTAGGAACATAGTATTTTCCAGAGGACCCGAAATCAACTTCATCATCGGAGTCATCCTGCTGCAGAGGAGATGAGCGTTCTTTCTTACTTGGTTTATCTTTGTGAGAAGAACTTTCTTTGAACACAACATGAATGCTCTCCTCAAGCTTTAGAGTTCGTTTATTGAAAACTCTATACGCTTTACTGGTGAGGGAGTATCCAAGGAATATGGCTTCGTCACTTCTTGCGTCAAACTTTCCAAGTCTTTCTTTATCATTGTTGTGAACAAAGCACTTGCATCCAAAGACTCTGAGATAGTCGATGCGAGGCTTTCTTCCATTCAGCAACTCATAGGACGTCTTCTTCAGCAAAGGACGGATCATGGCTCTATTGATAATGTAGCATGCTGTAGCAATAGCTTCAGCCCAGAAGTACTTGGGGACGCTATTGGCTAAGAGCATAGTCCTTGCCATATCCTCCAGCGTCCTATTCTTTCTTTCCACCACTCCATTTTGTTGAGGAGTCCTTGGAGCTGAGAAGTTGTGAGAGACTCCATGTTGATCACAGTAGGCCACGAACTCTGAGTTTTGAAACTCCGTCCCATGGTCTGATCTTATGGATTTGAGAGGCGTCTCAAGCGCAACTTCCACTTGTTTGATGAAGACTTTGAATGCGTTGAAGCAATCTGTTTTTGAAGCTAAGAAAAGAACCCAGGTGAATCGAGAAAAGTCATCTACAAGGACATAGATATACCTCTTTCCACCATAGCTTAACGTCTTCATTGGTCCACAAAGATCCATATGGAGAAGTTCCAAAGGTTTCTTTGTGCTGACATCGTTCTTTGACTTAAAGGACGTTCTTGTCTGCTTCCCTTTGATACATGCTTCACACTGTTCAATTTTCTCAGGATCAATTTGGGGAAGACCTTTCACAAGATTTCTTTGATGAAGCTTGAGGATTGTGCTTGGTCCAGCATGGCCAAGTCGGCGATGCCAGAGGTCAGCGTCCTCCTTTGACACAGATAAGCACAACTCAGATTTTGGCTTGAACTCCTGATTGAAGATGTAGACATTGTTCTTTCGGACTCCTTTGAGGACGACTTTGTTGGATTTCTTGTTGATGACGAGGCACTCCTTTGAGTCAAATGTGACTAAGTTTTCACCTTGATCACACATTTGAGAGACGCTTAGGAGGTTGAAGCCAAGTCCTTCAACAAGGCTAACATTTGTCGCTTTGATAGACGGATTGAGAATAGCAATTCCCGTCCCTTTGATCTTTCCTTTGCCCTTGTTGCCAAACGAGACAGTTCCTCCCGTGGCGCTACTTTGGATAGAAGTGAGATGGATCTGGCTTCCTGTCATATGGTTTGAGGCGCCACTATCAATGATCCATGGGCGTCCCCTCAGTTCCACCTGCCAAAACAAGGTTAGTGTATGGCGACCCAGGCAAGGTGTTCCTTACCTGGTTCGTTACAGAAATAGAACTCTGGTTCTGGCATGTAGTCACTTATATTCACATCATTTGAAATAGCATGCTTTCTGAAAGAACTCTTAGATCGTCTAGGACGTCTAGGGTTAGCCTTAGGGACGGACTTATCATTTTCAATGTTATTCCTAGCAGCTTTGCCACTTTCAATGTCGTTCTTCAGTTTCAGGCAATCATATTTGAAGTGATCTCCTTTTCCACAGTACCAACATGTCCTATAGTAAGTACCAAGGTAGTACTTCTTGTTGGGACGTTGGATTTTGTTCTTTTTCATCTTTTGAGGGTTACAAACTTTTGAACCTTCCCCCTTAGCAATCTTCTTATAGATCCTATGACTAGTGGAGTTAGTGTAATAGTCCCTTTGACCTTTCTCTCCACTCTCTAGGACTCGAATTCTTTCAAGAAGGTTCTTGGTCTTTTCCCTTTCAAATTCAAGTTCTGAGGTTTTGCTAGCCTCAAAGTCACTAGGGAGAGAGTTCCTAGTGTCAGACTCGTATCCTAGTCCTCTTTTGGCTGGGACAAACACCATTGGTTGAACTACCTCAGTTACCGGGCTCTTCCCTAACACTTTCACCTCTTCCCTAAGCTTAGCGTTCTCTAGCTTAAGGCACATCACTTCAGTTTTCAGGGATTTAACTTCGACATACGAGGACTCTAGTTGTAACGAAACTGTAGCACAGTTCTCACATTCAACTAGCCTATTTTGACTTTCAAGTTCAAGTTCATCCATTCTATGTTGCATAACAACGCTTTCTTCCATGATTCTTTTACTGAGCTTAATAAGTTTGGTTTTGGAACAATTCTCTAAGGAGTTCATCATGGATTCACGAGTTACCTCTTGTTCCTTTTCAGAAGCGTCCTCTTCAAGGACTGGGGCGTCCTCCACAGCCATGTACGCCACTTGCTCATCATCTGAGGCGTCCTCTACGGCTATGTACGCCACTGGTCCTTCTGGTTCTTCATCATCAGAACTCACATTATCCCATGCGGCTTCGCACGCTCCCAAGAGAGCTTTCATCTTCATTTCTTTTGAGTTTAGTCCCGTAGTACACCTTTTAGCAAAGTGTCCTTTCTTGTTACATTTGTAGCTAGTAAGTTCCTTCATCTCTGCCTCTGTATACTTGGGACTCTCCTTTTTGTAAGGCATCTTGTGTTTCTTGGAATCTCTGGCCTTTTTACCCCATAAGCGAGCAACTTTGTGTAGAAGGGCAATCTCTTCCTCTTCTTCCAGCTGTTCCTTAGTCTTGCTTTCCTTTTCTTTCAAAGCTTGAGCACGTATCCTTTCACGATTCTCATTTTTATTTGCTTCCACCATTAGGGCAATATCTCTTTGGTGGCGCAGATACTCAGCGTACTCTGGAGTTGACGTCATCAAAGCAAGATCTGTCTGGGGGTTTCTAGCCAATTCAGCCATATCAGCTTCCCTTCTCGCTTCATAGCCTCTCAGCTTCCCATAGATCTCTTCCATATCCAGGGTTTTGTTGGTTGTGTTCTCCTTGAACGTAGTCCTATCAAAATTCCATTTTCCTGTAAGCCCATCAATGACTACTCCGACTCTGTTTCTCATTGAGACTTCAGCTTCTAGGATGCCTAAATTTCGCATCTTGGTCACAAGAGCTTCAAAGCGGTATGAGTAGTCCTTGACAGATTCGTTAGGAAGCATTCTGAAGGCATAGAACTCTCGTTTGATTTCAAGCTTGACGTCTTCCTTCATCTCTGCCGTACCCACATGGTACTTCTCAAGAGCTTCCCATTGTAGTTTGGTTGTTGCCAAATTGCTAACTCGGGTGGCGTCCCTTTCGCAGAGGGACGCTTGAAGGAAGCATATAGCCTTAGCGTCTGTTTCCAAAAGCTTGAATTCGTCAGGACCCCACTCGTCCTCTTTGTCTTTCTTGTCATCAGGGATGGTAAGGTCACCCTTCATGATCACTCTCCAGCATTGATAATTCTGACTTCTGCAAAAGTTCTCGAAGCGGATCTTCCAGCGGTTGAAGTTGCCGTCCGTCAGACGAGGAGGCTTTACAAAAGAGATTCCAATAGGTTCCATGTCCATCTTGTACCTGCAACTCAACAAAAATCTAGAGCGCCTGCTCTGATACCAATTGATGGATCGTAAGTCAGTTAATGAGGGCGTCCTTAACTGGGTTAAGGGCGTCCTTTAGTGCAGCGGAAAATAGATTTAACAGAATACAAGATAAGTGGACACGAGTATTTATAGAGGAACCCCACTAAGACCAACTAGTCTTATGGGTAAACCTCTACCTCCGTTGGAGGATTTTCAATAGCCGTCCCTTATCTTATTAAGAGCGAGTCCTTACAACTTAGGCGAGTCGTTACACTTCTCTAAGCTAAGCGTCCGTCCTTAGCCTCACTAGTAACACTCCTTTCAACCTAACAAGTAACCTAACACTCTTAGCTATAAGGAAGCTATCACTCACGTCTCTCACGGTTCGTTGTGAGAGACAAACTACAACTCTAATTGATTTGTGGTTTGTTTTGGATTTGATGTGGTTGGACTTTCTTTCTCTTGCTTCAAGCTCACTTGATCTTCTTGATCTTCGTTCGTGTTCTTGAATGCTTCGGGAGAGCTTGAGAGAAAGTCTTCAAAGTCCACTCTTGCACACACATGCCGCTATGCATACTCCTTGGAGAGTATTTATAGCGGAAGTGATTCTTGTCCTCTAGCGTCCTCTGAGACTTGGCAGGATCCTCGATCTTTGATCAACGGTGCGATGAGCGTCTTGAGGAGGTCAACTCTGTTGACGCTTGGGAAGCCTCCGCGTGGGTAGGGGACCATTGCTGGGAAAGCGACGTCTTTGGCATTGTCTACACGTGCCCAGACAAAGGAAGCTTCCTTCTGAGGACTAAGGCCGGACGATGATGTAATCATGTTGGGGCGACCTTGATTTGAATTTGAACTTCGTCCGTATTTTGGCGCGCGTCCCTTCTTGATGAGGACTCCGTCCTATCTTACGCAGGGACTCCGCCAATTACGTTTAGCTTTGGAAGTTCTGGTAACATGCGTCCCTACAGCATAGGGACTGCTGTTCACTTGTTGTCCTTTTCGCTCATGTGCGTCCACTGGACTTACCTGAGATCAAAACTTGGACAACTTATCAAATACATTTGAGTTTGTCATTATCAAAACAAGGGACGATTATTATTGGTTTAGATATTAACGACTGACGTCCTTAATATCGTCCCAACAACAAGCAAACAATCAATTCTCTTCTTAAATCCTAGTTGCATAGACACAGATCTAGGTTTAAGTTGTTTTCACAGAATCGGTTTGTCCACGGTCCAAACCCGTCCCAACAGTAGAAGATCAATCAATTCAATAGGTTAATTACTCCTAAAGAAACAATCAATAATCATGTAATTAAGCACAAGAGAATCAATAATAACCAAAGGAATAGGAAAAGGATTTAGAATCTCACAAACTAATCAATCAAAGCTTCATTGTTGAACAAACCCTAGAGAGGTTTAGCTCTCCATAATCTTCATAAAACTCAAGTCTTCAAACAAAGGTTCCAAGATTCTAAACAAAACAACCTACAATCCCTTAAATATTGTCTTGGATGAAAGCAATATCCGAAGATAAAATAAGATAATAGGAAAGTCGGCCCAAAGATAGCTCCCGCGTCTTGTTGAAGTCGGTGGCCACCGTGACCGCTCCATGACCGCCGCGACCGCGGCCTTCGCCTAGTCAACAATCCTGCAATCCGCTTCTACCGCGACCGCGGCAATTGTACCGTGCCCGCGGCCTTCGGGTCTTCATTCTTCTTCCTTTGTCGACTCACCGCGCCCGCGGCCTAAGCTCCGCGCCCGCGGAAAACACGCAGAGATGAAATCCAGCAAAATCTTCAAATTGCACACTTTTGTGTCTTCGGCCACAATGCAACACTAAAGCCTAAAACTTAGCCTAAAACACTCAAAAGCCTCCTAAAAACATCAAGATAAGGCATATAAAAGATGGTGAATCAGCGTCCATGAATGTTAAGAGCTCGTGACCAGCGGTGGCATCGACCATTATGTCTATGTGTGGGAGCGCGAAAGAGTCTTTAAGACAGGCCTTGTTCAGGTCGGTGAAGTCCACAAACCCTCCACTTCCCGTTCTTTTTTGGGACGACCGCCACGTTAGCTGGCCATTCAGGATATTTCACCTCTCGGATCTTACCTGTGTCTAATAGCTTCCTTACTTCTTCGTCAACCGCCTGGATTCGTTCTGGCGCAAATCTTCTCCTCTTTTGCTTTACGGGGGGAAAGCTAGGATCGGTGTTGAGCTTGTGTGTGATTACCTCTGGGTTGATTCCAGTCATGTCCTCGTGGCTCCACGCGAAACACTTTTGGTGTTTCTCTAGAAAGGACAGGAGTTCTGTCTCGATGGACGTCTCTAGTCCGATGCCCAGCCGAACGATCCGTCCTTCCCCTATTGCTACCTCCTCCACTTCTTCTTCTTCTTCTTCTCGGGTCTGGGTAGGAGGGGTAGCGCTCTGTAATTGCTATCCCCGTGGTGTAGGGAACTTCACCGTCTGGTGATAAGTGGAAGCCACCGCTTTCATGTCATGTAGCCAGGGGCGACCCAAGATTACGTTGTAGCTGGATGGACAGTCTATCACCATGAATTCTACTTGCAAGTTTACTTCTTTAGCGAAGGTTTGTAGAGTTATGTTTCCCGTTGTGTGCTTCACCTCTCCACTGAATCCCACGAGGGGAACTAGTTGCTTGTGAATGTCGTTTTCAGACAAACCCATCTCTTTGAGGGCGGTGAGTATTATGAGGTTGGTAGAGCTACCGGTGTCGACCAGTATCCTCCTCATAAGGTCGTTTCCTATGTGTAAGGAGATCTCCAGACCATCGTGATGAGGCCCAGCCTGGTTTTCCATATCGGAGTCGTCAAAGACTATTGTCAACCCGGTGGGTTGTCTAGGTCGCCTATCAAGATGGGTAGGTTTTCCCAGGTACCCCTCTCGTGCGTGCCTCTTGGCTGCTGAGTAGGTAAGGCCACACACACTTGATCCTCCGGTTATAACGTTCACCACCCTTTTTGGAGTAGGGGGTGTTCTCTCTTTTGTCTTGCTTCGGTAGGGATTATCTAGGAGATCACGAGGAACTCTGGCGTCTGGAGTCGCTTCCCGGATCTTGCCTTCAGAGATTAGGTGTGCTACCTCTCTCCTTAGCATGATACAATACTTTGTCCAATGCCCGTGGTTGTCTTGGAACTCGCACCACTTGTTCTCGTCGGCCCCTGCCTTAGGCGCTTTGTCTTTTCCGGGCCACCTAACTAGATCGCCCATCTTGGAAAGGTTCTTCACTAGTTGCGATGGTCAAATTTTGAGGTTGTAATCCTCCAAGGGTGGTGGCAAGGGATCGCGTTCCTTCTCCATTGGTGGCTTGTTGTGTGCCACGATTACTCGCTTTGCTGGGTGTCTGTCGTAGGATCGATCGCGCTTGTCCCTTCTCTGGCCGAAGGGCGATCGCCTTCGCTCTGGATATTCCCTCTTACACTCATTGCCACTTTTCCTGTCGGAGCTTCTAGGTTCGGCCGACCTCCTTCGGAGAGATCTATCTTCCTCCAATCGCATGTGTGCTAGTGCCTTTGACTGGACTTCTTCGAAAGTAGCACATGGGTGCTTGCTCAGCTCCTGGTACAACCCTCCATCCGGTATGATTTCTTGTCGGAAAGCCTCGATTGCGGTGGTAGTGTCGCAATTAGGGATGGTTACTTTCTCCTTGTTGAAGCGATCTAGGTAAGCCCTTGTGGTTTCATGATTTTTCTGTTTGACCCGGTAAAGGTCACCGGACTGCTTCTCAAACTTGCGACTTCTCGCGAACTAGCTCCGGAAGGTGTCCGAGAGGTCGGCGAAAGACTTAATGCTTCCTCTGGGTAGACCGATGAACCAGGTGAGGGCCGGTCCAGTCAAGGTCGTTCCAAACCCCATACACATCACGGATTCCTTTGAGTGACAGGGAACCGAGCTAGTCATCATCTTTTGCTTGTAAATGGCTATGTGCTTGATAGACACATGTTAGGTAGTGTTTTCGAGCATGTTTAGTTAGGATTTTCATGGGTTTTGGTTTAGTTTTAGTTAGTTTTACTACTCCCTCCGTCCCATAATGTTCGTCCAAAAGGACGCTTTTTACGGTTTTTAATGCAAGGTATAAAGTGATATTGGGAAATGAAAAAGTGGGTAGAAGATATGATTGAATAGGGGTATTTTTGTAAGTTTGTAGGGGAAAAAAGTTGAAAAGTGATATAGTAGGTGGAAAGGTTGGATAATGGATGTAATTTAAAGATTAGATAGGGGTAAGATTGGAAGAAAGTTATTGATATAAAAGGAAAGTGGACAAACATTTTGGGACAACGGATTAGGAAAGTGGACAAACATTATGGGACGGAGGGAGTAGTTTGTAGAAAGATTCGGACAACTACACTTTGTTGTGGTTTTTAATAGTAGATGTGAAGACAATAAGTGGAGAGGAGGTGAAGCCAAAGCATTGGAGGAGGCAAGAAGAGAGCCAAGCTATGAGATTAGCACGAGAGGTGATGGGAAAAGCACACTCGGATCCGGACTATGTATTGGAGTTGTTGTTTCGACACCACTTGCTCGCAAGGGATGGATCTGAAGCTACGGTGGTCGAATTGAGTTGATTTTTGTGTCATTGGAAAGCTAACTCGAAGAGCTACAATTCATCTTTTTACTCCGAGTCCAAATTCGAACTCGAAGTGTCTCAAAACGGCCTATGAAGTGTCACCTGTCGACCAGTGACGGAAACGCGGGCAGGTGCAAATGGGACACGGCCGCGTCTGGTGGTTACAAACCGCGTTTCGGGACTTAGCTCTCTGGCTTGAAAACGCGGGCACAAGCAGCGAAAGCGCGACCGCGTTTACATGGTACAGCCCGAGTTTTCGCCCGTGTCCGAGTTATGTCCGAGATTTATACGAGATCTTTTTGGGCCTTTTGGGTTATCTTTTTAGATATATTTTTGGGAACCTTAGAGATATTAAAATAGCTTTTGTTTTCTAGGTTTGAATTATCTCATTCATCTTTGAATCTTTGATTGGTTATTGGAGACTTGGAGAACAAGAACTCTATGGGAAACTTTGTAAGCTTTTCCATGTCTTTGAGTAGCTAAATTCTTTTTGCTTGACTAGTTAACTGAAGTTGTGGATGAAGCATTATTGTGAGATTTTGATTGTTCTTAATTTTCCTTGACTAGATTGTTTTCTCTGTGCTTAATTGAATAAGTTTGATCTAGGGTTTTATTAGCTTGATCACCTAATATGATTTCTAGGATGAATTACAACTAGATCTTTCTAATTACCGGTCAGTGTTAATTAGATCATAAGTAGAACCTTTAATCAATCTAGGACTGATAGGACTAATTGATTAGAGAAGAGAATTCAATTGCATGTTATTTGGATGTCTGGTTGCTCTGAATACATGTTTTTATTGATGCTTGGTTCTTAATGCTGTTGTCAAGTTGAATCTAGGAGGTCTCCTAGGTTATTTGATAATTAGGGTTGTTAGTACCGGTCGGGCTAATAGCTAGAATTGAAGAAGGATTAATAATGCCATGAAGTTGGGTTATTAGCATTCCGCAATAAATTAGTCAAGGTTGTTGGATCGTTAGTATTGAGAGACGTCCTTTACTTTGGTAAAGGCGTCCTTTGGTCAGGTGTCCCTACGAGGAGTAGGGGCGTCCTTGAGTAATGCAGCGGAATAAAGTACTAAACAAGTAATAGATGAACGCAATGAATTATAAAGGAACCACTCAAGACCAAGTAGTCCTTGAGTGTAAACCTCTACCTCCTTGGAGGATTTTTGAATAGCTTTTCCTTTATATTGAACGTCCTTATAGTTGTACTGGCGAGTCTTTACAGTTCTCTGGTACTTAGCTTTTCCCTAAGTCCACTAGTAAAGGACTCCTCTAAGCCTACAACTTAAGCGAGTTCAATCTCTAAAAGGACTCTATTCCTACGTCCTATAGTACTTTGTAGGACTCTCTTTCTCTTTTTGGGTTTTTCTGAATACAAACTGTTTTGTGGTTTGGTTACAAATCTCACTCGATCTAGCACAAGTCTTAGCATTGTTCTTGAGTTCTTGAGCTAGTTCTTCGTGTTCTTGAGTGAGTCGTTTTCCTCTAATTCTCTCTGAATATTCTCTGAAAGAGTTAGCGTCACAATAAATGCCTTGGGCTATTTATAGGACTTGGGAAGGGCGTCATTCTTCTTCTGACGATCATGCCCTTCAGGTACGTACGTGGCTACAGGATGATGAGGAAGCCTCCTGTATCCAGCTGTGTGTGATGGACTCCGCTACAGGATCGGCCGCCACGTGTTGATGAACTCTGCTACAGGATCGTCCGCCACGTAGTGTTGGACTCTGCTACAGGATCGGTCTCCACGTGTCCTTGGATGATCATATGTTGTCGAGTGATGTCATCTTGTCGGCTAGAGAGTAAGGACTCCTTTCTTGCGTTCCTACTTGCTTGGGACTCCGTCCTTGCTCACGTAGTCTCTTGCTGGTCCTTACTTCCTGTTAGCTGGCGTCCCTAAGTCTAGGGAACGCTCACACACTTGTTGTCCTTTCGTCATTTGGCGTTCCTGAACACTTGGACAATTTTATTAGAATCAAAGTGAGTTTGTCATATCAAAACTGAGGGACGGTTTGTGTGGGCACACTACCAAGTACGCAGGCATCCTTGATAGCGTCCCAACAAAGGTAAAAAGAGAATTTTGATAATCAATGATCAATAATCAAGTTCGCAATGGATATTAACTGATTAAGCATACTTCTCTCCTATTTGATTAGTTAATCTTAGTTTTGCATGTTCAATTTCTTAGTTAATAGAATCATACTCAAAAACCCCCCTTTTTCCTTAAGTAGCGTAGCAATAAACATTGAAAACCTGAGTCTTTGTGGGATCGACCCTTACTTCCCTACTACATTCCTAGTTTGGTTGTTTGGATTATTTTGATCGGTATTAGGGCGACTAAAATACCGCTTATCAGTGCTCGTTAGGGTCCGTGGTGCCGTTGTAGGGGTTCATGGTGGGAATAGTGATTTTCCTTGGAATTTCGGCCCGCGCAATTCTTGGGACGAAAGGCGATTCGTCGTATCCATCCTGAGCCTCTAGTTGCACCGGCTGGTATCTAGTGTGGCTCCTGACGACTTGGTCGGAGATAGCCCCGATTTGCTCTATGACCTTTTTTCTGATGAGGGCGTCTAGATCCAACTCCTGGTGTCTTTTAGCGTAAGCGTTTTCAGCTATCCATACGTTCCCGGAGCGGGTTCTGTAGGTGTTACCCGGAGGCGTGACCTGGATTCCGGGAATCTCCTTGTTCGCTGCTTGCTCGCGATTGTTCTCGGGGTTAGGCGTTTGCTGAGTGTTTAGGACTCCGCCTTGGGTGTCGTTCCCGTTGTTTCCCCCCAAAGTTCCCTCTCCGGAGTCGAAATTCAGCCGAGTTACCAGACCCTCAGTGTTTCTAGGGATGTTGGCGGGTTGCCTTGCCGTAGTAAGTAACTGGTTCCGGCTCCTGAGCTGGTTGTTCTCGTTGGTCAAACGTTCCATGCTGGCTTCAAAGAAGCCTTTTTGCTGCTCAAGCTCTCTCTGGAGAAGTTCCATGCAGCGTCGAACGTCCGCCGTCTCGTCCTCTCTCTGCTTAGACAAGACTTCTTCCTGATGGGTGGCGTTGTTCTTCTCTGGCACGATCTCTCCAGATTCCGACATCGTTCTAGGTTGAGAACTGAAACGACAAGCGATTCTTTGTTCGTGATTTGCCAAATTCTGTGCCCCACGGTGGGCGCCAAATTGTTAGAGCTAGAAATCAACCAAGCAAAATTGGTGACCCCTTAGCCTAGATCGGGCTTGAACTAAGCAATACGAACTCAACAATCAAGTAGAAAGAGTGCGAAAATTGTATTCATACACATATACAATCAAATATATACGAGATAAATACAATTTTCGCACTCTTTCTACTTGATTCTTGAGTTCGTATTACTTAGTTCAAACCCGATCTAGGCTAAGGGGTCACCAATCTTGCTTGGTTGATTTCTAGCTCTAACAAGTGTTACAAGACACCCCTGAAGCCTACGGCCGCTGGGCCGCAGGCATACAAATTACAGAACGCTACCCCTCCTATCAAGACAAGAGAGGAGGAAGAAGAGGTGGAGTAGGTAGCACTAGGGGAAGGGAGGGTCGTTCGGCTGGGAGTTGGACTAGAAACGTCCATAAAGGCAAAACTAGTGTCCTTTCTAGGAAGACACCAACAGTGCTTCGCATGGAGTCACAAGGACATGAATGGAATCGACCTAGGAGTAATTACACATAAGTTGAACACCGATCCCATCTTTCCCCCTGTAAAGCAAAAGAGGAGAAGGTTTGCCCCCAAGCGGATCCAGGCAGTCGACGAAGAGGTGAGAAAATTGCTAGACACAGGCAAGATACGAGAGGTGAAATATGCAGAATGGCTAGCTAACGTGGTGGTAGTCCCAAAGAAGAATGGGAAGTGGAGAGTTTGTGCGGACTTTACCGACTTGAACAAGGCTTGTCCCAAGGACTCTTTCCCACTCCCATTCATAGACACAATGGTCGACGCCACCGCTGGACACGAGCTCTTGACATTCATGGGCGCTTTCAGCGGCTACCACTAGATCTAGATGCACCCCGAGGATCAAGAGAAGACGTCCTTCATAATAGGACAAGGAACATACTATTACCGAGTCATGCCTTTCGGCTTCAGAAACGCTGGAGCGACCTACCAGCGACTCGTTAACCACATGTTCCGGAACCAGATCGGGAAGACAATGGAGGTTACATTGATGATATAGTTGTCAAAAGCACAACAGCGGCTCAACGCCAACAACACCTCGAAGAAGCTTTCAACATCCTAAAAAAATTCAACATGAAGCTTAATCCTCAGAGATGCACATTCGGAACATAGTCTAGAAAATTTCTAGGTTACATCGTAACCATAAGGGGGATTGAGGCCAATCCCGATCAAGTAAAAGCGATAGCCTCCCTGAGATCACCCAAGAGCATCAAGGAAATACAGAAACTTGCTGGAAAAATCGCCGCCCTAAACAGATTCATATATAAATCGGCTGACAAGTGTCGATTGTTTTACGATATCCTCAAGAAAAACAAAAGTTTCCAGTGGGATGATCGAGCCGAGAAGGCTTTCCAGGAACTCAAGAGTTACTTCTCCAATCCATTGTTGCTAGCTAAGTCAGTTCCTGGAGAAGTCTTGTAACTGTATCTAGCATTATCAAGAAGCACCCTTAGTGGGGTATTAGTCCGGGAAGCTGAGGAGCAACAAGCACCCGTTTACTTTGTAAGCAAGACAATGACCCCAGCTGAGACTAGATACTCACCCCTCGAGAAGCTGGTTCTTGCCATTGTCATGAGCTCAAATAAGCTACGTGATGTGACCACACCCATGCCACCGGCAGAGGAGGAGGACGCCATGCATATTCGCGCCCCGGGTCCAGTCACTCGCGCCCGGGCCAGGGCCATTGCTCGTGCCACGACTTCCCTGGTGCTTAGGATGAGCACGGCGCCCGACGCCCCACAGGATGGCCATGGGCCATGCTCCCTGGCCACTCTCATGGACACCACGGCGCCGGACAGCGCGCCCGTGGCCTAGCGTCTATGCCATCTAGGCTCGTCTCGGGCCATTGATGATTTTATGATGGACCTTTATTTTATGACATTTTTAGGCATTTTATTTGATTAATAAACTTGGTATTTTATGTTTTGGAGCGCGGCCCACATGTGCCTATGTGGCTGGCTCCCTTGGCTTTGGCGCTTAGGTTTATTTAAGGCCAAACCTTGCCTCTTTTCTAGTTACGTTGATTTTGAGCCTCCAGGATAGAGACATACTCTCCCAAGGCTAATTGGCGTCACATTGCTACTTAGTTGTTTTTCAATTCAATTCAATTCTCGTCTTTCAATTCATGTCCTTTAATTCATTGTCTTTCAATTCCGTCTTTTGTGTTTCGTAGTTTTCTTATTCCCTGGTTGATTTTTCATTGTTAGAGAGACTTTTCTCGTGCTTCTCATCAACAAATCCATTCGGTGTTCACGGAGTTTTCGAGGCTTCAAGACGGATCCGAGGGTGGAGTCATCACTACGCCCTTATTTCGAGTCACACACCATCGCCGTCCAGACCAACTATCCTATGCGACAGGTGATGCAGAAGTTGGAGTTTTCTGGGCGAATGACCAAGTGGGCGGTGCAACTCAGCGGGTATGACATCAAGTACGAGCCTCGCAAAGCAATAAAATCACAAGTTCTGGCCGACTTTGTGGCAGACTTATCACCTGATCTAGAAGAGGCAGCAAGCGCGGCAATACCCGCTCCTATCCCAGAAGAAATGCACGAAGCATGGACGTTCAACACAGATGGGGCTTCTAACGCCAGGGGGATAGGACTAGGGGTTGTCCTAGAATCGAGCAAGGGATACGGGCTAGCCCAGGCCGTGAGATGTAATTTCAACGCCACAAACAATGAGGCGGAATATGAGGCCCTAATCTTCGGGCTAGAGCTAGCACAAGACCTAGCAATTCAGAACTTACAAGTTAAGTGCGACTCCCTCTTTGTGATTAACCAGATACTCGGAGTCTTCGAAGCAAAGGACGAGAGGATGGCTCTCTACTTAAAAAAGGCGAAGGCTTTAGCTGAAAAATTCCAACAAGTCACCTTTGAACAGGTACCTAGAGAAAGCAACACATCGGCCGGTGCCCTAGCAGGTCTAGGCTCGGTGCTTAACCCAGATTAACACTCTCAGATCCCGCTAGTCCACTTTCTCCACTCAGCAAGCGAGCATCCTAAGGAGACACAAGCACTAGATGTGGTCCCAGTGGCCAGTCCCGACGCACACTCTGGAGGAAAACCAAGCAGTTGGATTAAGCCATACATGGATTGGCTAATACATGAAAAGGCACCCGCAGACAAGGCCGAAGCAAGGGCTCTAAGAGCCAAAGCCACACGCTTCACCGTCCACCAGGGGGTACTCTACCACAAATCAGCATTAGGGGTTTTGCAGAGGTGCGCGGAAGGGGACGAAGTAAATAGCATCATGAGCGAGATCCACGACCAACGCTGGCGGCAGGAGTTTGGCAAATAAAATCCTTAGCCACGGGTGGTACTGGCCCACGCTACGACGCGACGCTACCAAGTACGCCCAGGAGTGCAAGGCTTGCCAACGCCACGCATCCACTTCTCACCAACCCTCCGAGAGCCTACATCTAACCCTTACTCCCTGGCCTTTCATGAGATGGGGGATGGATATTGTAGGGAAGTTACCCCCATCCACAGGGCAAAAGGTCTTCTTCCTAGTTATGACCGACTACTTCTCAAAATGGATCGAGGCTGAAGCTTATAGGGAAATCAAGGACAAGCACGTGATCTCATTCATCAAGCGCAACATCCTGTGCTGTTTTGGGATTCCAACAACAATCGTTTGTGACAACGGTTCCCAGTTCATTAGAATGAGAAAATTCTGCCAGGGGTGGAACATCGATCTAGTAACATCAACACCCAGATACCCCCAAGCAAACGGGCAAGCGGAGTCCTCAAACAACGTGATCATAAACAATTTAAAGAAGAGACTAACCAAGTCTAAAGGCAAATGGGCGGAGGAACTACCATACATACTCTGGGCTGATCGCATTACTCCCAAGAGGGCGACATGACATACTCCTTTCTCTCTAGTATATGGGTGCGAAATAGTCATCCCAGCCGAGATCCGGGTCCCAACCGTGTGCTACGGTCTAGCTAGGCTTGACCAAAACAAGGAACAACTCGAGGCAGACCTAGACACGGTCCAAGAATTACGAGAATCAGCCCACCTCAGGATAGCCCGATACCAGCAACAAATATCCAACAGCTACAACAAGAACGTAAGAGTTAGTGTCTTTCAAGTTGGAGACTGGGTACTTCGCAAGCTATTCCAGAACACAGCAAAGCAAAACGCGGGAAAATTGGCACCTGGATGGGAAGGACCTTATAAGATCACGCGGATAGTAGGACAAGGAGCTTACAAACTCGAGTCCGAGGACGGAGAACCAGTACCCATGAGTTGGAATGCCACTCACCTCAAAAAGTATTATTTCTAGAAACCTTATCTCCAGTTACTTAGTTTGTTTCGCATAATTAGAAGGTCTTGAATTTTCTTCTTTTTTCGGGGGGTGCAAGGGGATTACTGAACCATCACCCCACTTTTACTTCTAGATCATAGTTCTAGTACTTAGCACCAGTTAGGACACTGTTTTGCATTCTTGTGATTCTTTTGATTACTAAATGAAATTTATTCCAAATTACTTCGTCTATACACACGATAAAACAAACTTGTGTTCCTCGAGAACACACCTTTGCAAACTTCGCACGATACAAAAACCCACACCAGGGTACATGCCTAGTAGCCCCGATCAAGCTACAAAAAGGCGAACACACTCAATATTCCCACAAAACTCGTGGACGTAACGATTAGGCCCATAAGTGACCTAGGAATTTATTGCCAGAAATCCCACAAAACTCGTGGACGTATCGATTAGGCCCATAAGAGACCTAGGCAAGTATCTCCGGTATTACACAACTCGCACGTACATTTAAATCCATAAGAAAGGCACAATTCACCTGATATACATGCTAGCATCAAGCGGATTAATCCATACACATAATACCCGGTTGTACAACCTAGATATAACATCAACTTCGGACATTACAAAGCTAACGTTAGCACTTCACACAAACAAGCTTGTTTTTCGCAAATGACAATACACTAAGAACAGCTGAGACGCACTGGGTACCTAGACCAATTCTAGCAAACACGAACTCGCTCGTCTAAATGTGCTCGCTAGACAAGGGTGGTTCTCCCCCGAATGACACAAGGGGTATCGAACTCACTAACAACCCCATCGCCAAATTACGACAACACTACGAAATCACGTGGTTATTGTTGGGCCCTATTAACCTAAAGCCCACGGAGCATACTAGAGCGGCCTACAAGCAGCCCACAAAGCCCAGCGGCGAGTTTCTAGAAGGGTGTCCGAGTAACAGATAACGAAGTAAACTGATTCGTCCGTCAAGTATAAGATAGGTTTAGATTATATCTTATAAGCTGTATCTCTATCCAATGTAACGAGAATCATATCATACTTAGGTATATTTTATTTAGTAGATACATATCTATCTAGTTATCTACATATCTTGTAAAAACTCTATCTTTAAGGACCCCTATATATACATAGAGGGGGTCACGCATTGTACATATACGATCAAATACACACAAGAGTTAACATAATTTACACGTTTTTTACCTGATTCTTGAGTTCGTATTGCTTAGTTCAAGCCCGATCTAGGCTAAGAAATCTCTAATCTAGGTTGGTAGATTTCTAGCTCAAACAATTTGGCGCCCACCGTGGGGCACAGAATTTGGCAAATCACGAACGAAGAATCGCTTGTTGTTCAAGTTTCCAATCTAGAACGATGTCAGAGTCTGGAGAGTTTGTGCCGAACAAGAACAACGCTACCCAACAAGAGGAGGTTGTAATAACCCTATTTTTCGAGAAGGTTATTATAGTAATTTCCATTAACAAATTTTTTGTTTCCCATGAACAAAAGTATTGGCATTATTTATTAAATAGAAATTTAATTAGAACCGATAATGCCATGATAATACTTGTAAGTTCATACCAATAGGTCATGTACCTATTAGCCTATCCTAAAGTTCAAAAAAAAATTTTAAAATAAAACTATATGAAACATCATTTAAAGAGAAAAATAATAAGCTATATTAAATTAAACTGAGCGTATTAAGTTAATAAAATGGGATATGAGCTTTCACTAAAAGAGAGTAATTCTATATTTGGATCTTAGAAAATATAATAAATATATATATATATAAATACAATAACGTTGTTTTAAAGGATATTATATTAAAAAGAAAGAAAGAACCTTTTAAATGACAATAAAATAAAGAAAATAATGAATGAAATTTATAAACATACTTACATGCATATGTAAAGAAAAGGAATTAAATTATCTAAAATAAGAAATTGTTTTTCGGATTAATTATAATGGAAAAAGGACATTTTTATAACAATTTAAAAGTTTGGCCCAATTTTGTAATTAACCTTAAAATGTGGGTTGGGAGCCGATCTTCTTCCTTCCCTCTTCAACCAAAGCTTCCTTGTTCATTTAACCCGATTTTTGGCACAAAAGATTGTCTCGATCATGGCCTAACATCTATGGAAAGTGTACAATTCGAATCCTTGCATCCCAATCCACTCAAATCCATATAAATCAAACCCCAAATCTGATACGGGGTTAGCCGTGTGGATGCCCGATCTTCGACGTTCACGACTCAACAAGGAAAACACAAGGAAACAATGGTTAGAATTGAATGGAACGAAACTGGAAATGATGAACTCGACTCAACAAGAGGAAAAACGACACAACAAAGAAGCAAACTGAAATGAAGAAACGAAAAGGGAAATTGATAGAAACGACGAGAAGGATAACCCTTCGAGACAACTATTAAACCCCTGGTATGTATTTCAACCAGAATCCTAATAGAATGGACGAAGAACCAACCTTGTACAATCCTACACAACAAGGCGACACCTTGAAGCACAGGAAGGGGGCTCGTGATCGTTGATAAGCACCAAGCTTCGTAGAGGATTGACACAAATCAAACAAACCAAGCTGCGATTCACACACTCAATGAAGCAAAGCTTCAAACTCTCTCTTTTCAAGAGAAAAACGATTTCTATCTTCTGAATTGTCTAAGTGTTCCAAACCATCAAAACAATACTTATATGTCTCACTTCTGGAAATAAAAGAAATAATTAAAAAGGTCTAATTAATTCTAAGATAGATAGGCCCAAAACAGCATAATAGGCCCAAAATGAAACAAACACTCTTGGGTGCCTAAAATAGGCGTCGGTGCCCAAACGAGGCACACTCGCAGCGCCGGTGCCCAAACGAGGCACACCCGCAGCGCCGGTGCCCAATCGCGGCACTCATGCGACGTCGCTTGTGCCTTGGCTCTCTTCATGGGTGGCGCCCACACTTGCTAGGCACACAGCCTTGGCACATGGCTCCATGCTCGCTCTCGCCTCCTTAGCACAAATGAAACACACAAAGGCATGCATTCCACTTTGTAGCTTCTTAGCTCGGGATCTAGTGATTGGCCCCTCAAAGAGTGTTGGGGCGCTTGGAGGAGGCTGACTGGATGATCCTTCATCAACCTCCCCTTCTTGGAAAGGATTCGACCCCGAATCCAAGTCTTCATCAAGAGCAAGGTATGGCGTGAGATCAGCGACGTTGAAAGTTGCGCTTACACCATAATCACCGGGCAGCTCCAGCTTGTATGCATTGTCCCCGATCCTCTTAAGCACCTTGAAAGGTCCATCTCCTCGAGGGGACAGCTTGTTCTTCCTTTGCTCCGGGAATCTCTCTTTCCTCAAATGAACCCACACCAAGTCTCCGGGCTGGAAAACAACGTGGCGCCTCCCATGGTTCGCTCTCCTTGCATTGTACTCGGCCTTTTGCTCCAACTTCAGTTTGGTGCGAGCATGCAATTCCCTAATAAACTCCACATGTTTTCCTGCGTCAAAGTGCTCATTTTCCCTCATTGGCAATGGGGTAAGATCTAGTGGGGTGAGAGGGTTAGTACCATAAACACATTCAAATGGAGTCAATTTAGTAGAAGAATGAACAATCCTGTTATATGCAAACTCCACATGAGGTAAGGCCTCTTCCCACATCTTCAAGTTCTTCCTAATTATGGCCCTAAGAATCGTAGCTAGTGTCCTATTGGTGACCTCGGTTTGCCCATCAGTTTGAGGGTGACTAGAGGTAGAAAACAGCAACTTAGTTCCTAGTTTACTCCATAAGGTTCTCCAAAAGTGGCTAAGGAACTTAGTATCTCGGTCACTAACTATGGTTTTAGGAACCCCATGCAATCTGACTATCTCCCTAAAGAATAATCCAGCCACATTAGTAGCATCGTCGGTCTTATGACATGCTATAAAATGTGCCATCTTACTAAACCTATCCACTACAACCATGATTGAATCCCTCCCCTTCTTAGTCCTAGGCAACCCAACTATAAAGTCCATAGAAAGGTCCTCCCAAGGGGCTGTAGGCGTGGGCAATGGTGTGTAAAGTCCATGTGGCATAAGTCTAGATTTAGCCCTAAGACAGTCCATGCATCTTTTAACTACATTCTCAACATCCCTAAGCATGTGTGGCCAATAGAAATGAGTCCTAAGAGTGTGATAAGTTTTGTCCCTCCCAAAATGCCCCATTAGGCCGCCCCTATGGGCTTCCTCAACAAGCAGCAAACGCAATGAACAACGAGGTATGCAAACTTTATCAACTAGAAAAAGAAAGCCATCATGCAAATAGTATTTCTCAACACAATTCTTTTCAAGACAAGCCTTAAACGCATCACCAAAATCAAGATCAGTTTCATATAACTCACGAATATAAGTAAATCCTAATACTCTAGAGTCTAATGAAACAAGCAAAGTGTGGCGTCTAGACAAGGCATCAGCTACAACATTATCTTTTCCTCTTTTAAACTTAATCACATAAGGGAATGTTTCAATGAATTCCATCCATCTACCATGCCTCCTATCCATTTTATCTTGACTTTTAAAGTGTTTCAAGGATTCATGGTCAGTTTTAAGCACAAATTCCCTAGGCCAAAGATAATGCTGCCATGTTTTAAGCACTCGATACAAAGCATACAACTCTTTATCATAGGTCGAGTAGTTTAAACATGCACCTTTTAATTTCTCAGAAAAGAAGGCGATAGGTTTACCTTCTTGCATAAGCACGCCCCCTATGCCGACTCCACTTGCATCACACTCCACCTCAAACGGTCGTGTGAAGTCAGGCAACACCAATAGCGGGGCTTGCGTCAACTTCAGCTTGAGAGTCTCGAAGGCTCTCTCCTGGGCACGCCCCCACTTGAACTCACTTCTCTTCTTTGTAATTTCTGTCAATGGGGCTGCAATGGTGCTAAAATCCTTGACAAACCTCCTATAGAAGCTCGCCAGCCCATGGAAACTCCGCACCTGGCCAATAGTAGTTGGCGTGGGCCACTCGTTTATGGCCTTGATCTTGGCCTCATCCACTTGCAATCCCTGCGAGCTAACCACAAAACCAAGAAAGGTAACAGTAGTAGTACATAACTCACACTTTTTCAAATTCGCAAACAAGTGTTCAAGACGCAAGGTATTAAGCACATCTCTCAAATGACACTCATGCTCCTCTAGGGACTTACTATACACTAATATGTCATCAAAATAGACCACTACAAATTTCCCTATATAATGTCGCAATACATGGTTCATGAGACGCATGAATGTACTAGGGGCGTTCGTGAGCCCGAATGGCATAACGAGCCATTCATAGAGACCAAACTTGGTCTTGAAGGCTGTTTTCCACTCGTCCCCCTCCCTCATACGAATCTGGTGGTATCCACTTTTTAAATCAATTTTTGAGAAAATGGTGGATCCATGCAGTTCGTCTAGCATATCATCAAGACGAGGAATGGGGTGCCTATACTTTACCGTGATGTTATTAATGGCCCTGCAATCGACACACATTCTCCATGTGTTGTCTTTCTTGGGTACTAATAACACCGGTACAGCACAAGGGCTCATACTCTCCCTAATGTATCCCTTATCCAAGAGCTCTTGGACTTGGGATTGGACCTCTTGGGTCTCTTGGGGGTTCATACGGTAAGCTGGCCTGTTTGGCAAAGACGCCCCGGGAATGAGATCAATTTGATGCTCGATTCCTCTAATTGGGGGTAGGCCAGCCGGTATCTCGTCGGGGAATACGTCCTTGTACTCCTCGATGAGCCCCAAAATGCGTGGGGGCAGTGAAGCTCGAAGCTCTTCACTTAACAAGCTCAGCTCCTTGCATAAGAGCATAAGCGTTGTTTCCCCATCCAAAAACTCGTCTTCCAGCTCCCTCTTGGAAGCCAAAAGAGCGGAGGGAGGTGTAGGGCTGAGAGGTTGGCTCGTCTTACCCCGAGCTTTCTCTTCCTTCCCATTCTCTCCCTCAAGGTCAGAACATACCTTCTTACCTTGACGCTTCCGATCCCACTCCTCCGAGACCTGCGTAGGCGTCATGGGCTTAAGGACTATGGTCTGGCCGTTGTGGGTGAAGGTGTTTCGGTTGGTGAATCCATCGTGCACAACCTTCCTGTCGTATTGCCATGGACAACCTAATAGAATATGACAAGCCTGCATAGGTACTACATCACAAAGAACATTATCCTCATAACGTCCTAGTTTAATAGAAACCTTTACTTGCCTTTGCACTTTCAATTCACCACAGTCATTCATCCAATGCAACTTATAGGGTCTAGGGTGATGAGTCATAGGTAATTGCAGTTTGTTAACCATCTCTAAGCTAGCAATGTTACAACAACTACCACTATCTATGATCATGTTACAAACCTTCCCTTTAATCAAGCACCTAGTATGAAACAAGTTCTCTCTTTGATTATCATCGCATGCTTGTGGTTTAATATGCAATGTCCTCCTAGCAATAAGAGATTCACCAGATTCATACTCAATTTCATCTTCAACATTATCATTTTCATGCAAATCATCATTAGGCTCGTTTTCATGCTCACTTTCAGATTCATATTCACCTAAATGATTGATTAAAAGTGTTTTCTTGTTAGGGCAATCTCTTGCATAATGTCCTCTACCCTGGCACTTAAAGCACACAATATCTCTAGTCCTAGACGAAGAGTTAGAGGTAGGATTACTCCCCTTTGGAGCTGCTGAAACCCCACTAGAATTGCCCTTGTTGTATGGTGAAGGCGTGGAGCTTGTGGGCTGTTTGGCTCGTCCAGCTTGGTCTCCTTGACCGCCGGCTGCATTACTCCTCTCCTTTTGGTGCGAGGCCTCCTTCCCATACGATCCGCCTTGCTGGCCACGGCTCCCCCTCCATGATTGGGGCTGAGTGTTCGCGTTCCTTCCTCCCGAGTACCTAGACTTGAATTTCCTTTCTACTTTCAAAGCTAGATGGAAAAGGTCAGTCATAGTAGTGTAGGGATATAAATCAATCTCATTTGCCAAATAAGGATGCAAGATACGAAGATACCTGGCCATGGTGGTCTCTTCATCCTCAACCACATCAGCCCTTACCATCGCCACTTGCATGGCATTGTAGCACTCCTCGGCACTCATGGAACCTTGTTTCAAATTTTCCAGCCGCTGTCTTAGCTCCCGGGCGTAATGTTGAGGTATGAAACGCCCTCGCATCAACGCCTTCATTTGATCCCAGCTGGCTATGGGTGCGTCCAGATTGCGCCTCCTTTCTTTCACCAAGTTATCCCACCATATGAGGGCATAACCGGAGAACTCAAGGACAGCGAGCTGCACCTTCTTGGTCTCGGCAAAGTTGTGGCAGTTCCACACTTGCTCGATCTTGGTCTCCCATTCCATATAGACATCCGGATCACACTTGCCTTCGAAAGCAGGGATCCTCACCTTTATCTTGCCAACTCCGTCTTGCTCCTGCTCACGAGGTCTCATGGGACGCCTATCTCGACCTTCTCGGCGCTCCCTACCTCCCCTTCTTGAGACGCGCTCCCAATTATCCTCCTCCTCGCCCTCATACTCATCATCATAAAGGTCCATATCACTTGGTGATCCTCTTTGGTCCTGAAATCCTTGAAAGCTATTAGCACGATTATGCTCATCCCGAAGGGGAGTGAGCTGGGAACCAAAAGGCACTCTTCTAGGAAGATTGCCCGAGGAATTACGCAATGGATTAGAGTTATGAGGCACTTCCCTGGTTTGGTTTTGGAAACCATGTTGTTGTGATGTGGACGCCAAGTTAGGGTCCGTGTTGTGGGCGTTTTGGTCCTGGCCATCGCCGGTGCCTTGTTGGTGTGCCGCTGAATCGGTGCCCAAGGCTACGCTTGGCACGGGTGGAGGCAACGCCAAGGCTCTCGTCTCCAAGGCCGTCATCCTAGAATTGAGGCGTGTGATGTTGCTGTTGAGTGAGGTCAACAACTTGAACACCTCGGGGTGGATTGGCTCAGGGCTCTTGGGTGTGTTGGTGTTATCACTACTTTCGTTAGACATTCTGCACAATCAGCAAAAACACTTTACAAGCAAACTTGTCAAGTTAGTTTAATCCAAATCAGCCTCTCAAGTGTTTCACTCGCTCTCACTCTCGGTGTGTGATCGAGCTCGTTGTTTCAATCTGCTTGAAATGATCAACAACTCAATTCAAAGATTAGTAAACAACAATTCACGAGAAGATGAAGGCTGGGGAAGAAACGTCCAAGAAAAGAAGACTCAAATGTGTTTAAGAATGGAGATGAATAGAGAAAGAGAACAAACCTCGATTAAGCTCCTCTCACCTTGATTTCCGTAACCAAGTATGAACTTGGAGTGGTTTGTTTAGGTGAGGGTAGGCTGAAAGTGTAAGGTTCGAAAGCTTCTCCAATGGGATCGTCTAACTCAAGAGATGAAGAGGGAAGATGATGATATGTCGCACACCTTAATTACACTATGCACTAGAATAAAATGCAATGATATACTATGAATGAAATAGAAGAATAAAATCTGATTTCTGATTTTCGTTTTTTTTTTTTTTTTTTTTTTTTTTTTGATTTTTTTTTTTTCTTTTTTTTTTTAATCAGAAATAATCAGAAAATACAAATAATTTCGAAATTGAAATAAAATGCTATTCTAAGGTGCAAAATAATTTGCTAGAAATGAGGAGAGGTGGCGATTTGAGTTTGAAATGTTGGTGGCTGAAATCCCTTGATTTTAGGAGAAGGAATAGGCTGGAGGATGGGTGGTTGGGCGTGGCTTTTGATTTCAAATGAGCTGAATGGGTTCTCCTTGATATTAGGAGGTGGGTGTGGGATAATGTGGCTGGGATATGGTTTGTTGTTGGTCAACCTTAAAAATAGGAATCAGCTTAGGATTAATTCAAATTTGAATTAATTAAATCAGATTTATGACTCCAATTTAATTAAAACAAATCGGCTGACTTAATCAAGGTGGTGGTCGAATTTGTGGAGGTGGTGGGCGGATTTTGTGAAGGTGGTGGGGCGTTGGTGGTTGTGGTGGCTGAGGGGACGATTTTTCTTGGCTAAAGGTGTAATTGGCTAGGCAAAACAAACCACTGCGCAAGAACAAACCGATTAGTACTTTCAAGTTCAGACTAAAGAGAGTTGATTAATCGAACCTGATCTCCGGAGGACTCTTTTTGGTATTTTGTAGACTCTTTTGATGGGAACGAAAAGAACGTCGTCAACGCAGCTCTGATACCACTTTGATACGGGGTTAGCCGTGTGGATGCCCGATCTTCGACGTTCACGACTCAACAAGGAAAACACAAGGAAACAATGGTTAGAATTGAATGGAACGAAACTGGAAATGATGAACTCGACTCAACAAGAGGAAAAACGACACAACAAAGAAGCAAACTGAAATGAAGAAACGAAAAGGGAAATTGATAGAAACGACGAGAAGGATAACCCTTCGAGACAACTATTAAACCCCTGGTATGTATTTCAACCAGAATCCTAATAGAATGGACGAAGAACCAACCTTGTACAATCCTACACAACAAGGCGACACCTTGAAGCACAGGAAGGGGGCTCGTGATCGTTGATAAGCACCAAGCTTCGTAGAGGATTGACACAAATCAAACAAACCAAGCTGCGATTCACACACTCAATGAAGCAAAGCTTCAAACTCTCTCTTTTCAAGAGAAAAACGATTTCTATCTTCTGAATTGTCTAAGTGTTCCAAACCATCAAAACAATACTTATATGTCTCACTTCTGGAAATAAAAGAAATAATTAAAAAGGTCTAATTAATTCTAAGATAGATAGGCCCAAAACAGCATAATAGGCCCAAAATGAAACAAACACTCTTGGGTGCCTAAAATAGGCGTCGGTGCCCAAACGAGGCACACTCGCAGCGCCGGTGCCCAAACGAGGCACACCCGCAGCGCCGGTGCCCAATCGCGGCACTCATGCGACGTCGCTTGTGCCTTGGCTCTCTTCATGGGTGGCGCCCACACTTGCTAGGCACACAGCCTTGGCACATGGCTCCATGCTCGCTCTCGCCTCCTTAGCACAAATGAAACACACAAAGGCATGCATTCCACTTTGTAGCTTCTTAGCTCGGGATCTAGTGATTGGCCCCTCAAAGAGTGTTGGGGCGCTTGGAGGAGGCTGACTGGATGATCCTTCATCAAAATCCCTTCACAATTGCACACAAAATTCAGCCCAAAAACCCGGAACCCTAGTGTTTAACTTCACCGCTTCGGAGTGTAATTTCTCCTAAACCGCTCAACGAAACTCAAAGCCGAAACCAGATCTATAATCCTCGTTTCAAGATCTTCAAAATCCTAGATTTTCATTCCTCAATTTGTTCGTTTCGTCCCTCAAAAACCCGATCGAAAACCCAGACCTGCTCAGCGAAAACAGAGGCTAACTGTGTTCACGAAGCCATTTCCCAGCCACGGTGTGCCGCCTTCGGACCACCAAAACCGCCACCACTGCCGACAGCAAGAAGGCCAACACGCCTTCTTCCAACTGTTGCATATCCCGCATCGAACCGTAGCCGGAGCACCGAGAACGAGCCGCCCGAAAACACCTCGTCGCCACTGTAAATCCCTGCTCCTATTCACTTTCTTTTAAATTTCGAACAGCATATTTCTTTTGTAAAATCGATTTTAATTAGTTAAAGTTTCTTATAAATCATGAAAATATTCATATGATGAATTCATGTAGTTTTCTAATTTTCATAAAATTTTCAGAATTTAGAATGTTGTTTTTACTGATGAATAAATTCGAGTACATAAAAACACTGATTTTGGAAATAAATTCGTATTCTATTTTAAATTAATTAAATAAATTCCTATAAAGTATATATGTTCTTTAAATATGATTTATGAACTATATACAGTATTTTTGAATATTTTACTTTTGATGCCTAAAGAAAACAATTATCACAATATAGAGTATTAAAGAAAAGAATGCAATTTTTAATTAAATAAAATAATTACGAAATTAAAACTAACAAATTTAAGTATTTCTAAGTAACTTAGATGTTTTCATTATTTACGTAATTTTTATTTATATTATAGCCTATTTTATCGTAATTTAACTAGTAAATTGTAATTAGCCAAAAAGAATGTATTTTTACTTTATGAACATAAAAATAAAATTATTGTATCTTGATCCTTAAATTTTTATCATGACTAAGTGTTAATAAATTTAAAGGATAGATTTTCAAAAGTGTTTTTCTAAGGCATGAGTAAGATTAAAGAATTAAAATCAAGAATGAAATAAGACTTAAAATATATTATAAGAACATAGGTATGTATAATGAATAAAATACTTATATGCTTATAAGATCTTTAGCATATCTCTTGAATCCAACCTTTTCCTAGATAACGATACCAAAATAAATTCGTATAATTTATTTTGTCGTTGTTAATGAAACAGGAAACGAACCCTGTTCGTAAGGATTCACCTCATTGACAACCTACTCTTTTGCCTTCGAATCAAGGCAAGTGGACGGTTCTCGCTTGCATAAATGTTTTAAATATTGTTGGGAACTTTGTGTGCTAATAAATGAATTAGGATTTATTGTTATAGCATTAATGACCTTATTATATATGTAGGATGTATATATTGCTAGACTGCGCTAGAACTTGGACTTAGGTCTCGATGTTGTGGCCTTATGTGTTTCGTCTCCATTGAGACTTGATGTGGGCTTAGCGTAGTATTAGGGGTGTGGGTTAGACCCTGGACGCCTCTTTAAAATATTTGCATTAGGATGGACCTATACCCTAGTGCCTGGTCATGACCGTGCCGCCTCATCCGAATATGAGGGGTGATTGCACCTAGCTAGTGCCTTTATTGAATTCTTGAGATCTCCTTCGTTTTGTTTCGACCATTGTCGAATCCGTTACTTTAAAAGCTATCAACTTGAATGTACCGTTTTGGAAGTAAGTAAGATAAGTGCCTATGCACATAATTAATGAACCAGGGCGGTTAGTACAACTTGGAAAACCGTTCTTACTCCCGATTGACCAAGTCTGCTTTCCAATCTGAATTTGTACAATCATTGTGCGGTGAGGTTGGTCGTAGACCCAATCACTCGACGGAGGTTTTTCAAAAACTTGTGTGAATAATAAGTTCCCAACAAATCGCATACTTCGCTTAAGGAACCACCTCGTGTGGTGTCCTATCTTTCTTCCTGAGCATATTTCTTTCTTACCTTCGATGGGGATACTTCATTATTAGATTATTGACCGGCTTTCATTCGAGATTCAATACTAATAATGGAGTCTAACCATAAGAACCGCTTTTCTAAAACCCATTTGCTTAGTCTGTCACAAGACTAACCGTCCGTTTTCTTTCCTTGCATGGTCGGCTGGTGTCAACCGTATTTACGTCGCGGCACATCAGGTTTCGAGCCGTTGGAGTCTCAAGAGGAGTGAGTTGAAGACTTGGAGCATTTCTTGCAAGGTTATTTTCATTTGAATTTATTTGAGAATAAATAAGATCCTTTTATTGTAAGGACCGTTTGTCATCGAGTACTTCCGCACTTTCGTTTTAATTATTCACATTTACTGTTTTGGATTGTAAGACAATATAAGTTTTGAGATCTATTTATGAATTTTGGATATTATTCTCTTTATTGTTGTGTATTGTATAAGCCTTGGGTGGCTTTGGGTGTGAACTCCAAGGCCACTGGCGTGTAGCATTCCCGAGATAATTTTGGGCTGTTACAGAGGTCATGTCTAAGCAAAGAGATGGCGGACGTTCATCGCCGCATGAAGCTTCTCCAAAAAGAGCTTGAGCAACAAAAAGGTTTCTTTGAAGCTAGCATGGAACGCTTAACCAAATAACCAACTCAAGAGCCAGAACCAGTTACTGACTACGGCAAGACAACCTACCCACGTCCCAAGAGACACAGAAGGTTTGGTAACTCGACTGAGTTTTGATACCGGGGAAGGGACCTCTGGGGGAAACAACGGGAATGACACCTAAGGCGGAGTCTTGAACACTCAGCAAACGCTTAATCCCGAAAGCAATCGCGAGCAAGCCCCGAACAGGGAAACCCTCAGAAACCAGGTCACACCCCTGGGTAACACTTACAAAACACGCTCCGGGAACGTATGGATGGTTTAAAACGCTTACACGGAAAGACGCTAGGAGATGGATCTAGATGCTCTTATCAGGAAGAAGGTCATGGAGCATATTGGGGCCATCTCCGATCAAGTTGTGAGGAGCCACGCCGGATACCAGCCGGTACAACCAGAGACCCAAGATGGATACGACGAATCACCTTTCGTCCCCAGAATTGCTCGGGCTGAGATTCCCATGAAAGTCACCATTCCCACCATGAACCCTTACAATGGCACCACGGACCCGAATGAGCATATAGCCATCTACAAACAAAAGATGATGTGTAGTGCGGCTCCTAGTCACTCAAAGGAATCCGTGATGTGTAAGGGATTCGGAACGACCCTGACTGGACCAGCCCTTACCTGGTTCATCAGTCTACCCAGAGGGAGCATCAAGTCCTTTGCGGACCTCTCTGACACCTTCCGGAGCCAATTCGCGAGCAGTCGCAAATTTGAGAAGCAGTCTAGTGATCTTGTTGGATCGTTAGTACTGAGGGACGTCCTTTACTTTGGTAAAGGCGTCCTTTGGTTAGGCGTCCCTACGAGGAGTAGGGGCGTCCTTGAGTAATGCAGCGGAATAAAGTACTAAACAGATAATAGATGAACGCAGTGAATTATAGAGGTACCACTCAAGACCAAGTAGTCCTTGAGTGTAAACCTCCACCTCCTTGGAGGATTTTTGAATAGTTCTTTCCTTTCTATTGAACGTTCTTACAGTCGTACTGGCGAGTCTTTACAGTTCTCTGACACTTAGCTTTTCCCTAAGTTCACTTGTAAAGAACTCCTTTAAGCCTACAACTTAAGCAAGTTCAATCTACTAAAGGACTCTATTCCTACGTTCTGCAGTACTTCGCAGAACTCTCTCTCTCTCTTTTTGGGTTTTTCTGAGTACAAACAGTTTTGTGTTTTGGTTACAATTCTCACTCGATCTAGCACAAGTCTTAGCACTGTTCTTCAGTTCTTGCGCTAGTTCTTCGTGTTCTTGAGTGAGCCACTTTCCTTTGATTCTCTCTGAATATTCTCTGAAAGCGTTAACGTCACAATAAATGCCTTGAGGTATTTATAGGACTTGGGGAAGGGCGTCATTTTTCTGGGACGATCATGCCCTTCGAGGACGTGGCTATAGGATCTTCCTCCACGTAGTAGGGCGGTGATGAGGAAGCTTCCTGTATCCAGCTGTATATGATGAACTCTGCTACAGGATCGGCCGCCACGTGTAGATGGACTCTACAACAGGATCGTCCGCCACGTAGTGTTGGACTCCGCTACAGGATCGGTCTCCACGTGTCCTTGGATGATCAAACATTGTCGAGTGATGTCATCCTGTCGGCTAATGAGTAAGGACTCCTTTCTTGCGTTCCTACTTGCTTGGGACTCCGTCCTTGCTCAAGCAGTCTCTAGCTGGTCCTTACTTCCTGTTAGCTAGCGTCCCTAAGCTTATGGGACGCCCATACACACTTGTTGTCCTTTTGTCACTGGCGTTCCTGAACACTTGGACAAATTTATTAGAATCAAAGTGAGTTTGTCATATCAAAACTAAGGGACGGTAATTGTGTGGAACACTAGCAAGCACGCAAGCGTCCTTGATAGCGTCCCAACAGATCTTTACCGGGTCAAGCAGAAAAATCATGAGACCACTAGGGCTTACCTGGATTGTTGCAACAAAGAGAAGGTAACCATCCCAAATTGCGACACCACAACCGCAATTGAGGCCTTCCGACAAGGAATCACGCCAGATGTGGAGTTGTACCAGGAACTGACCAAGCACCCGTGTGCTACCTTCGAGGAAGTCCAGTCAAAAGCACTAGCACACGTCCGGCTGGAGGAAGATAGATCACTTCGGAGAAGGTCGGCCAAACCTAGAAGCAGTGACAAGAAAAATAACGCTGATTGCAAGAGGGAGTATACCCAAAGCGGAGGCGGTCGCCCTTCAACCAGAGAAGGGACAAGCGAGATCATCCCTACGAGAGGCACCCAACCAAACGGGTAAACGAGCCACGTAACAAGCCACCAGCAGAGAAGGAGCGTGATCCACTACCACCTCCCCTGGAAAACTTCAACCTAAAAATTTTGCCATCACAACTGGTGAAAAATGCGATCTAGTGAGGTGGCATATGAAGAACAAAGCGCTTAAGGCAGGAGCAGACGAGAGCAAGTAGTGCGAGTTCCATGACAACCATGGGCATTAGACCAAGGATTGCGTCATGCTGAGAAGAGAAGTAGCACACCTAATCTCTAAGGGTAAGATCCGAGAAGCGGCTCCAGACGCCAGAGTTCCTTGCGATCTCTTAGACAACCCGTACCGAGGCAGGACAGTTGACAAGATACCCCCTGCTCCAGAAAAGGTGGTAAATGTGATAACCGGAGGGTCGAGCGTATGCGGTTTTACTTACTCAGCAGCCAAAAGACATGCACGAGAGGGATACCTAGGGAAGCCTGCCTATCTAGAAGGGCGACCTAGACAACCGACCGGGATAGCAATAGTCTTTGACGACTCAGACATTGAGAACCAGGTCGGGCCTCATCACGATGGCTTAGTGATCTCCCTACACATAGGGAACGTCCTTATGAGGAGGATACTGGTCGACACCGGTAGCTCCACCAACTTGATAACTCTCACTACACTCAAGGAAATGGGTTTATCCGAGAACAACGTTCACAAAAACCCCGTTCCTCTCGTAGGATTCAGCGGCAAAGTGAAACACACCGTAGGAGACATATTCCTTCAAACCTTCGTGAAAGGAGTTAACTTGCAAGTTAACTTCATGATAATAGACTGCCCCTCTTGCTATAACGTAATCTTGGGCCGCCCCTGGATACATGACATGAAGGCGGTGGCCTCCACTTATCACCAGACGGTGAAGTTCCCCACACCACGGCTCAAAGAGGAAATTGGAGGAGATCAGAGGCTAGCTAGAGAATGCTACAAGACAGCCCTAAAGCCTACGGCCGTTGGGCCGCATGCATAGCAATTACAAGGCGCTTGATAGAGCATGTAGGTTGTAGTAATTAGGACATGTTTTGATTAGTTTTTCATGCATTTTTAGGTAGATTTTCCCTTATTTTGTGGTTTAGCTCTAGTGTTGGAAGTTTCGGAATCCACACTCGTTTGGTTGATAATTGCAGATATGTTGATCGAGTGCCGGATTCATGGTGATGGTGGACTTTGAAGTGAGCTTGAAGGTGTCAAAAAAGTGTGCAAGGATAGGAGGCTAAAGAAGAAATTAAGTGCTCGGAGCTTTGAAGGACTCGGTGGAAAAGTCTTGAAAACTCGGTCACATCTCCAGAAACGCGCCCGCGCTTCAGTGCCATAGGCCACGTATCTACAACAGAGCTTCTGGATTGAAAACTCGGGCAAGACTTCAGAAATGCGCCCGAGTTTTCATGGTCATGACCGAGTTTTCACCTGTGTCAACGTGAATGACATTTTTGTATGGGTTTGGGCTTTTGGGTTGAAACATTGTTTTGGATAGTAAAAATAGAAACCTCTTAGATATATTTTTGGATATTAGTTTCTAGGTTTTATTAACACATAACTCTTGACTTTGGATTTTTGTTGGAGCTTTGAGAAGAATAAGAACCCTTTGGAAGAATTGTAAGCTTTGCAATGTCTTTCAACAACTAAACCTTTTTTACTTAACTAGTTAATTGAAGTTGTGAATGAAGAATTATTGTGAGATTTGATTGTTCTTAATATCCCTTGACTAGATTGTTTTCTCTATGCTTAATTGAATAAATTTTATTTAGGGTTTTGTTAGATTGGCCATCTAATTGAATCTCTAGGTTGAATGAAAACTAGATCTTTCTAATTACCGGTCGGTGTTAAATAGATCATAAGTAGAACCTTTAATCAATCTAGGACTGGTAGGACTAGTTGATTAGGGAAGAGAATTCAATTGCATGTTATTTGGATGTCTGGTTGCTCTGAATGCATGTTTTTATTGATGCTTGGATCTTAATGTTGTTGTCAAGTTGAATCTAGGAGGTCTCTTAGGTTTATTGATAATTAGGGTTGTTAGTACCGATCGGGCTAATAACTAGAATTGAAGTAGGATTAATAATTACATGAAGTTGGGTTATTAGCATTCCGTAATAGATTACTCAAGGCAAAAAGAGAATTTTGATAATCAATGATCAATAATTGAATTCACAATGGATATTAACTAGTTAAGCATACTTCTCTCATATTTGATAAATCAATCTTAGTTTTACATGTTCAATTTATTAGTTAGTAGAATAACTCTCAAAAACCCCCCGTTTTACATTCTCTCGAGTATACAAATTCAATACACAAAAACACAAGTCTTTGTGGGATCAACCCTTACTTCCCTACTACGTTAGTGGGTTGTTTGGTTGACTTTGATAGATATTAAAGGCGACTAAAATACCGTTATCAAATTGCGCCGTTGCCGGGGATTTCGTCGTCTTTGTGTATTTAATTTGTTTACTTTGTCTGGTATGAACCTGTCTTATGGTTCATACCGGTGCTACTAACTCTTCACCTTTTTTGTTTGATTCAGATATTGACAGGGCTTTATTCAGGTTGAGGAAGGAGATTCGCAATTCCTTTCACGAGCTGCCTTTCGCTTCTGAATCTGAATCTGACGAGATGGATGAAGTGGCACAGACTTTGAGGCAGCTGACTGCACCGGATCTGACCCAACCGTTGGCGGTGCAATTCCCTGAGCTGGCCGATGGAGTCAATTTTGAGCTGAAGTCTGGGTTGATCCATCTTCTTCCCAAGTTTCATGGGTTGAGTGGAGAAGACCCTAATAAGCACCTAAGTGAGTTTCATGCAGTCTGCTCGAGCATGAAGCCTAGAGAGGTTACTGAGGATCAGATCAAGCTGAGGGCGTTTCCTTTCTCGCTCAAAGATTCAACCAATGACTGGTTCTATTATTTGGCACCTGGGAGTAATGACACCTGGCACAAGATGAAGAAAGCATTCTTAGAGAAATACTTCCCAACTACGAGGTCTAACAGCATCAAGAAGAACATCAACAATATTGAGCAGGCATCTGATGAGACCTTGTGCAAGTATTAAGAGCGGTTCAAGAGGTTGATTGCTAGCTGTCCTTATCATGGCTATTCTGATCAGGATCTCATCTTGTATCTCTTTGGAGGTCTTCTGGATGATGAGAGAAGAATGGTTAATGTTGCATGCGGTGGTTACATTCTGAATAAGACTCCCGCTGCGGCATTCCAACTATTTGAGGAGCTATCTGAAGGTTCACGGCAATTCAACAAGTCTATCAAATCAGTTAATTCTGCAGTTGCTCAGTCATCATTGCATGAGGAAGTTTCAGACCTGAAGAATATGGTGAAGCAGCTAACAATGTCTGGTGGGCAACAGCAGGTTAATGCATGTGGAATCTGCTTAGATGTTATGCACCCAACAGATGCTTGCCCTACACTCCAGGAGCCGCAAGCTGAAGTTAATGCAATTAGTGGATATGGCCCACAAAAGCAGAGATATGATCCCTTTTCTAGTACTTACAATCTTGGATGGAGGTATCATCCTAGCCTTCGATATGGGAATTCCAATCAGCAGCAGCAGTTCAATCAACAAGGTGGTTAACCTGCTTACAGGCCTCCTTTCAATCCGAAGCCTCAAGCTCCTACTTCAAACTCGATGTCAACAGAGGACATGATTCGGGCTCTTGCTCAAAGTGTGACTACGATACAAGGTTCCATGACCTAATTTCAGCAGGAGACCAAGTCAAGTGTCCAAAATTTGGAGAAGCAAGTGAGCCAAATTGCTAATGTTCTAAGCAAGTTGGAGGCCAAGGATTCTGGTAAACTGCCGTCTCAAACCGAGCTCAACCCAAGGCAAAATGTGAATGCCATAACTTTACGATGTGATAAAGTGCTTGAAGATGCCTCGGGAAACGTTCCTCATGCTACACAAGAAGAGAAACCCTTGGAAGAAGAGGACGCACCGGAGAAATCCATTTCGGGTGTACAGCTATGAAAACTCGGGCAGGGCGGTGAAAACTCGCCCGTGTTTTCCGGTCCCAGCCCGCGTTATTTCTCCAGAGACTCGACCTCAGAAACTCGGGCAGGTACACCCCAAAGCGCGCCCGAGTTTTCAAGTGATAGCCCGCGTTTCTCCGCTCGAGCTACAGGTTCAGAAACTCGGCCAATGTCAGGCGAAATCTCGCCCGAGTTCTCGCGCCAGCCCAAGTTTCCGTTTGAAGGGGTGACTTCTCCCAAGAGTTCTCTCAAGTCTTCACCGACACCTCATATTTCACTTCCACCTTTTCCAGAGGCTCTCAAACGGACCCGAAAGCTTGAGAATGATAAAGAGCTCTTTGAGACATTTAGCAAGTGCGAGGTCAACATCCCGCTACTCAAACTCATCAAAAGTATTCCCTGCTATGCTAAGTTCTTGAAGTAGCTTTGTACGATTAAGAGAACTCAAAAGCTAAAGGGACAACAGAAGGTTAAAGTGAGTGAACACATCTCAGCTATGTTTCAAAGGCGTATGCCCAAGAAATGCGGAGATCCAGGTATGTTCATTATCCCATGTGTGATTGGTGAAACAAAAATTGATAAGGCCATGCTAGATCTGGGTGCTTCCATCAATGTTATCCCTTATTCTCTGCACAAATCTCATGACCTTGGACCTTTGCATGAGACTAGAGTTGTGATCCAATTAGTTGATAGATCTAATGTGTATCCTAAGGGTATAGTTGAAGATGTGCTTGTTATGGTTGATAAATTGATTTTCCCTGCTGATTTCTATGTGCTAGATATGGAACATGATAAGCATGTCTCACCTATTCTTTTGGGTAGACCTTTCTTGAAGACATCTAATACTAGGATTGATGTTTGTAGTGGATCTCTCACCATGGAATTTGATGGGGAAAGGGTAGAGTACAATATCTATGATGCTATGAAATACCCTGCTGATGTGAACTCTTTGTGTGCAATTGATGTGATTGAACCTCTTGTTCAAGAGAATTTTAATGTGAATGGCATACATGAGTTACAATCTGCTCTTGAAAATTCTTTGGTGAATAACATGCTGGATTTTGAGCTTAATGCTAACCTGCAGGAAATTGTGGCTGAGTTGAACACTCACTATGAGCGTCCACTCTTACCACCGGGCTCCAAGCCCATGCTACTAACCTTGCTGATTCGCTCTACTTTGTATGAGTTAACTCTTGTATTTTAGAGCTATATTGAGAGTGTTTAGGTTAGTTTTGAGCGTTATTGTAATATCAAGACCGAAGACACAAGATTTGAAGAATCAAGAGTTAAAGAGCTTAAAGACGAAGAATCGCCACTGCATGGATACCACGGACGCGTTACCTATGGCGCGGGCGCGGTGGCGTGGAGGAGCGAACCAACCTAAACCGTGAAGGCCGCGGACGCGTTGCCACTGGCGCGGTCGCGGTAGAAGCTGAACCCGGTTTGACCATTTGAAGGCCGCCGCGGGCGCGGTTCTGGTGCCGCGGTCGCGGTGGTAGCCGACTTCCAGACGGGCGAGATTTCACCGTTTCTATCTTGTTTCCTTTCTTATCTTTCGGTTTCCTATCTTGTTTATTCCGAAAAGGTTGATCCTTGGGGCTATATAAGGGGAACCTTTCTAGGTTTTTAGGAGATCCAATTTTTCTTGTCAATCAATTGTAATTCAATAAAGATTAGAGTTTTCTTTGTAATGGAGAACTAACTCTCCTCTGGAGTTTATTCAATCAAGGAAGCTTTATTATGAAGCTGTGAAATTCTGGTAACCTCTTTATCCTTAGGTCTTTATTGATACTCTTGAGCTTCATCCCATGATCTATGTTTGATTTTATGAGCCTGATCAACTTGTTTGATTGACTTAGATCTATTGTTTGAATTAGGATTGGTTGTTGTCTATGCATCTTTCCTATTCTCGAAACAACTCTATTCTAGGACCGTGGACTAGTTTAGGGAAGAGTATTCAATGGTTAAGTTGTGCATGAGACTCGTAGCTTGATTGCATGATTTGATTTCCTATTATCCCTGTGCTCTATGCTAATTCTAGGTTAAGCGTCCTTGCCTAGGGTTATAAAATTGCTTGGACCGTGGACTTGCGATTTCTAATGATTGGGATTGGAATTGACCTAAGCATATAAAGAGGTGGATGAATTCATGATCAACGGATTAATAAAGTGGAATTGATTGAATGAACTCTGCTTGATAACTTTGATTGAAAACAACTTTCAAAACCCCCTTTGATTACTTGCATGAAAATCACATAAAATCTGAATAAAACTGATTCCTTTGGGTTCGACCCCTTGCTTGCCTACTATACTTGTGTTTGCATGTTTGGGATTTATTTTTGATAAGGGAACAACGACTTTGCCCGAGTCACTTGCCAAGCGAGCAGCCTGTTCCTTCTATTGTGCAGGCCCAAGTGATAGAGTTAAAGCAACTTCCGGATCATCTTAAATATGCCTTCCTAAGCAATGGAGAGACCTTACCGGTGATCATTTCAAACAAACTCAGAGAAGATCAAGAACACCGGTTAATTGAGGTTTTGAGGGAGCATAAAACCGCCATAGGGTGGACTATTGCAGACATAAGAGGAATTAGCCCCTCTACATGTATGCATATGATCTTATTGGAGGATGAAGCAAAGCCCTCGAGACAAGCCTAAAGAAGGTTGAACCCGCCAATGATGGAGGTGGTGAAGAAGGAGGTTCTCAAACTTCTTCAAGCAGGCATGATATATCCCATCTTTGACAGCCAATAGGTGAGTCCTACCCAAGTTTTTCCCAAGAAGGGCGGTATTATAGTCAAGGAAAACGAGCAAGGTGAATTGATTCCCACCAGGATCCAAACCGGGTGGCGTGTGTGCATCGATTACCGCAAGCTTAATGCGGTTACTCAGAAGGATCACTTTCCATTGCCTTTCATTGATCAAATGCTTGAGCGACTTGCTGGTCGCCCTTTCTATTGCTTTTTGGATGGATATTCCGGATATTTCCAAATAGCCATTGCACCTGAAGATCAAGAGAAGACGACATTCACTTGTCCGTTTGGAACTTTCACCTACCGAAGGATGCCATTTGGGTTGTACAACGCGCCTGCCACTTTTCAAAGGTGTATGGTTAGTATCTTTTCCGAATACATAGAGCATTTCATTGAGGTTTTCATGGATGATTTCACCGTACATGGGGATGACTTTGTTTCTTGTTTAAATCACTTGACACTTGTGCTTAAAAGATGTAAGGATACTAATCTTGTTCTAAATTCTGAAAAATGTCACTTCATGGCTGAACAAGGAATAGTATTAGGTCATATAGTGTCCGCTAGGGGTATTGAGGTCGATAAGGCAAAGATTGAAGTAATTCAATCCTTGCCTTATCCTACTAATGTCCGCGAAGTGCGTTCTTTTCTTGGCCATGCAGGTTTCTATCGCATGTTCATTAAGGACTTTTCAAAGACAGCTTCCCCTCTATGTGATTTACTCAAGAAGGAGACGGCATTCGATTTTGGTGATGGGTGCAAGAAATCTTTTGATGAATTGAAATTGCGTCTCACCACCGCCCCTATTATCCAAGCCCCGGATTGGCCTCTACCCTTTGAGATCATGTGTTATGCAAGTGACTAAGCAGTGGGGGCGGTATTGGGGCAAAAGGTTGGGAAGGCGTCTTATGTGATCCACTATGCATCCATGACTTTGAATGAGGCACAGAGGAACTACTACACCACCGAGAAGGAGCTATTGGCGGTGTGTTTGCTTTGGAGAAATTTAGGTCTTACTTGCTAGGGACCAAGGTGATTGTCTACACCGATCATGCAGCCCTTCGTTACTTGTTGACGAAGAAGGAAGCTAAGCCCCGATTGATACGATGGATCTTGTTGTTGGGCGAGTTCAACATTGAGATCAAGGACAATAAGGGGGCTGAGAATGTGGTAGCGGATCAGCTTAGTCGCTTGACATGTGAAGGAGAGAGCGGTCCACAAGTTTCACCTATTCGAGAAGAGTTCCCGGATGATACCTTGTTTGCAGTGCGTGTTATTCAGCCTTGGTATGCAGACTTGGTGAATTTTCTCGCTGCGGGTGAGCTTCCATCGGTTTTGACCAAAGCCCAAAGAGACAAGCTTAGGAGTGAAGCAAGGTACTATGTGTGGGATGATCCATACCGAGCCCAACGTCAGGACACGACCAGCGCGAGAGAGACGCCTGCCTAGGCGTTACCAATAATATATTGTTTGTTATTCTTGGATATTTAGGATTTTAATATTTTATTTTAAGAACAATTTTTCTTGTTAAAGTTTTATACTCTCTTTCCAGGTTTTCTATCCGATTATTTCCTGGATCGCTTTTTATTGAATCGGTAGGGCATAGCATAAATACCTTGTATTTTGCTAAAGAGGAACTCATTGAGAAATATACTCCTTTGCCCTAATTCTTGTTCTCTCTATCAATTACGTACCAACGTATTATTCGAGTAGCTCTAACCTCGAGAGCGTCTCAGACCCTCGACCAACGAGGTTCTGTTGAGTATCCACACCGGATTCTTAACAACTGGTGCTTTCATCCGGAACACTATGTCATCGTCGGACGGTACTCCTGCTGATCCAGTCACGGCGGCATTGGCTCGCATTGAAGATATGCTACTTCAGTTAACAACCGATGTTGAAACAGTCAATCGTCCCCAGGAGATCGAGCGGTTGCACACCGATACGGTGTACGACATCTTGAACCACCAACGACAGCCTAACCCCACCGCGGTACCATGGGGGCTTCCGCACCCTATCGCTCCCGTCGGGGATCCCGCCACCATGAACGCCGCTAATACAGCTCTGGCACCGACCCTAACGTACCACACGCGGGAGAGGACGCTGCGCAGTTCGCAGCCGGATTACCTGCGGGGCAAGTCAACCCGATCCTACCCCCACCGAACCCACCACCGGATAACGGTGTCCAGCTCCGAGCACCGCCAGGCCACGAGACGCTTCCCTGGATGCGGCTCGATCCACCACGGTTCAACGGGTCTGACCCGCAAGGTTGGATTTTTAAGGTACAATCTTATTTTGATTATTTTTACACTACACCGTTTGACCGCTTGCGTCTTGTGAGCACGCTCTTTGACCACCCGGCGTCGGACTGGTTTCGGTATCAACGCCGGAACAATTGCGGAGAGACATGGCCTGCTTTCCTCTTGTCAGTACAGCAACGCTTTGATCCAACTTATTATGAAGATTATGTCGGCTTGCTCGCCGAATGCAAACAGCGGACTTCCGTCCTGGAGTACCAAACAGAATTTGAGGCTTTGCTCAACAATGTTCACGGCTTGACGGAACCGACTCTCATCTCGCTCTTCAAAGCCGGGCTGAAACAGCCGGTGAAACGGGAATTGAATTTGCGACGCCCTACGATACTTTCTCAAGCGTTCGCCATGGCTCGCGAACTAGCCGCTTCATTCGCCGAGCTCAACTCTTCCTGGCAATCCGGCCCACGTCGGAATTGGTCAGGCGGTGGGTACAAGTCGGGCGGCCAGCCACCACAGGTCATGCCATCGGGCTCTATGCCTCAGACCACTGACCTAACACGCCCGACTACACTTAACGGTAATGTTTCTCAACTTCCTATTAAACGCCTTACACGTGCTGAACGCGATGAACGTACTAACAAGGATTTATGTTGGAATAGTGACGAGAGGTACACCCGAGGACACCGTTGTAAACCCCGCTTCTTGGCCTTATTGGATTGTGATTAGGATGACGGCGAGTGTGCGCAGGTTGATTCCCAAGATGAAGAGATGATCACGGCTGATGTGTCTTGTATCCAATCCATGGAGGGTGCACCGAACCCACGGTCTTTGAAACTTGTGGGCTCGATCTCGGATGTACCAGTGCAGGTATTGGTCGATGGAGGCAGCACACACAACTTCATCCATCCTAATATTGTTGAGAAATTGCAACTTCCGCTGGCAGCCATCACGCCATTCCGAGTATTTGTGGGCAACGGCGCCTTTCTCTTGTGTTCTCACCAGTGCCCTGCAACTCGGGTGGCTATTCAGGGGCATGTCTTTCCTATTGATCTATTTGTCTTAGCCGTGCATGGACCACAAGTCGTCTTAGGGGTACAATGGTTGTAGACTCTCGGCAAGGTCTCTCATGATTATGCTCAGCTTACTATGGAATTCTCTTGGCAGGGCAAGACCGTATTATTACAAGGGGATCGCCAGCCTCCTAAGCTGATTTCAATGCATGCTTTTCAGACCTTATATGAATCCACCGAATTTGCTCAGTGTTTTGAAATACTCCAACTTCAAGCTTCGGAGCCATCGGTAACACAGCCCGAGGGGGTGTTGTTTCCGGCCGACCTTCCGTCGGAACTTCGGGAAACCCTCCATTATCACGCGGCTGTTTTTCAGTTACCCACCACGCTGCCACCCTCTCGTCCTTGGGATCACAGGATTCACTTACAACCGGGTTTAAAACCGGTGAATGTACGCCCATATCGCTACCCTTACTTCCAAAAGTCCGAAATTCAGCGCCAGGTGCACGAAATGCTTCAGCAAGGTATTATACGGCATAACACTAGTCCTTTTTCTTCTCCAGCCTTACTGGTTCGTAAGAAGATTGGTACTTTCAGGTTCTGCATTGATTATAGAGCATTGAACATTGTTACAGTTGCCGACAAATTCCCGATACCGACCGCGGATGAATTGTTTGATGAGCTCGGTCGCGCATGTATCTTCACTAAGCTGGACCTGCGTTCAGGATATCACCAAATCCGGATGAGTCTTTCTGACATCTATAAGACCGCCTTCCGGACCCATGACGGCCATTTCGAATTCCTCGTCATGCCTTTCGGTTTGACGAATGCACCGTCTACATTTCAAGCCGCCATGAACCAGATTTTCGCCCCTTATCTTCGGCAGTTTGTCATCGTTTTCTTTGATGATATCTTGGTATACAGCCCGTCGATTGAGACTCATGCTCGACACCTTGATGTGGTTCTCAAAGTTCTTCTTGACAACCACTTCTTTGTCAAAGCCTCTAAATGCTCTTTCGGGACTGCCTTGGTGGAGTATCTTGGTCACATCGTGACCGCAGGGCAACTCGTCGCTGATCCTTCCAAGCTTTCGGCTATGTTAGAATGGCCGGTACCCAAGTTAGTTAAACAGTTGTGTGGCTTTCTCGGTCTCACAGGTTACTACTGGAAATTTATTCGGCATTATGCTCTCATTGCCGCGCCCTTGACCTCTCTTCTCCAGAAAGACAAGTTCGCTTGGACGGACGACGGGACAACGGCATTTCAGCGTCTGAAGCAGGCTATGCTCACCCCGCCTGTGTTACAGCTGCCGGACTTTGAGAAGTCCTTTGTGGTCGAAACAGATGCTTCGGATGAAGGCGTCGGAGCAGTATTGCTACAAGACGAACGCCCGCTCTCATTCTTCAGCAAGAAACTCGGCATACGGCGTAGGGGATCGTCCGCCTATCACCAAGAACTATTTGCCATTGTTTCGGCCGTTCAAAAGTGGCGCCAATGCCTGCTAGGTCGAGAGTTCTTGATTCGGAGTGATCAGAAAAGTTTGAAAGAACTTCTATCTCAGGTAATTCAAACTCCGGATCAACAGTTTTTTATCCGGAAACTCATGGGCTATAAATTTCGGATTGAATATAAAATCGGGGCTAGTAACAAAGTCGCCGATGCTTTGTCACGTTGCATGATTGAAGACGAGGCGCACATCCGCCAATTTCTGGCCCTCTCGACCCCTTTGCCGGATCTCCTTCGGCGGCTTCGCGTGGAAAACACCACCCTTGCTGACCTTCTCGCTTGACACGACGAAGATGCGGCTGGCACATTGTCCTCTCTATTCCACCTTCACGATGGCATCCTTTACTATGGACACCGCCTCGTCGTCGGCGCAGACTCACCACTTAAGACTGAGATTTTGACTGAATTTCATGCGTTGCCTAGTGCAGGCCATCCGGGCATTGACCGAACCTTTCGTCGAGTTGCAGAAGTTTTCTATTGGACGGGCATGCGCCGTGATGTTACTCGATTTGTCAGCTCTTGTGTTATTTGCCAGGCAACTAAGTATAGTACGCAAAAACCCGCAGGCTTGCTTCAACCGCTGCCCTTTCCGAAACAAGTTTGGGATGAGGTCTCGATGGATTTCATTACAGGGCTCCCACCGTCTAGAGGCCACACGACTATCTTGGTCATAGTTGATCGTCTATCCAAATACGCACACTCTGGGGCACTTGGGCCATCATATGACGCAGCCAAGGTAGCCGCCTTGTTTGTTGATATTGTCGTCAAAAACCACGGCATCCCAGCGTCTATTTTGTCGGACCGAGACCTAATTTTCACGAGTGCTTTATGGACCGACATTCACAAGCTCAACGGCACCAAGCTCCGCCATAGCACCGCTTATCATCCCCAAACCGACGGCCAAACCGAAGTCATGAATCGGGGACTTGAGCAATACCTATGCGCCTTTACGCAAGGCCAGCCGAGACGCTGGTTCGACTTTCTCCCATGGGCCGAACTTGCACTGAACTCACGGTTTCATGAAGGACTGTGTGTCTCACCCTTCAAGGCGCTTTATGGGCGCGATCCGCCTCCTTTGAGCCGTGTCACAGCCCCCACGGGACCACCCACACCAGCAGCGGTGGCCATTCAAGATCGTGAGCAGGTCCTGGAGCTCTTGCGCTCCAATTTACTCAAGATGCAGAAAAGGATGTCGTCGGCAGCTAACAAACACCACAGGGACGTTGTCTTTCAAGTTGATGACCTCGTCTTGCTGAAATTGCAACCTTATCGCCAACACTCCGTTGCTCGCCCTCTTTCCCACAAGCTGGCCAGACGTTTCTATGGACCCTTTAAGGTCATCGAACGAGTTGGCAAGCTTAATGCGGTTACTCAGAAGGATCACTTTCCATTGCCTTTCATTGATCAAATGCTTGAGCGACTTGCTGGTCGCCCTTTCTATTGCTTTTTGGATGGATATTCCGGCTTTTTCCAAATAGCCATTGCACCTGAAGATCAAGAGAAGACGACATTCACTTGTCCGTTTGGAACTTTCACCTACCGAAGGATGCCATTTAGGTTGTGCAACGCGCCTGCCACTTTTCAAAGGTGTATGGTTAGTATCTTTTCCGAATACATAGAGCATTTCATTGAGGTTTTCATGGATGATTTCACCGTACATGGGGATGACTTTGTTTCTTGTTTAAATCACTTGACACTTGTGCTTAAAAGATGTAAGGATACTAATCTTGTTCTAAATTCTGAAAAATGTCACTTCATGGTTGAACAAGGAATAGTATTAGGTCATATAGTGTCCGCTAGGGGTATTGAGGTCAATAAGGCAAAGATTGAAGTTATTCAATCCTTGCCTTATCCTACTAATGTCCGCGAAGTGCGTTCTTTTCTTGGCCATGCAGGTTTCTATCGCAGGTTCATTAAGGACTTTTCAAAGACAGCTTCCCCTCTATGTGATTTACTCAAGAAGGAGACGGCATTCGATTTTGGTGATGGGTGCAAGAAAGCTTTTGATGAATTGAAATTGCGTCTCACCACCGCCCCTATTATCCAAGCCCCGGATTGGTCTCTACCCTTTGAGATCATGTGTTATGCAAGTGACTAAGCAGTGGGGGCAGTATTGGGGCAAAAGGTTGGGAAGGCGTCTTATGTGATCCACTATGCATCCATGACTTTGAATGAGGCACAGAGGAACTACTACACCACCGAGAAGGAGCTATTGGCGGTGGTGTTTGCTTTGGAGAAATTTAGGTCTTACTTGCTAGGGACCAAGGTGATTGTCTACACCGATCATGCAGCCCTTCGTTACTTGTTGACGAAGAAGGAAGCTAAGCCCCGATTGATACGATGGATCTTGTTGTTGAGCGAGTTCAACATTGAGATCAAGGACAATAAGGGGGCTGAGAATGTGGTAGCGGATCAGCTTAGTCGCTTGACATGTGAAGGAGAGAGCGGTCCACAAGTTTCACCTATTCGAGAAGAGTTCCCGGATGATACCTTGTTCGCAGTGCGTTTTATTCAGCCTTGGTATGCAGACTTGGTGAATTTTCTAGCTGCGGGTGAGCTTCCATCGGTTTTGACCAAAGCCCAAAGAGATAAGCTTAGGAGTGAAGCAAGGTACTATGTGTGGGATGATCCATACCGAGCCCAACGTCAGGACACGACCCGCGCGAGAGAGACGCCTGCCTAGGCGTTACCAATAATATATTGTTTGTTATTCTTGGATATTTAGGATTTTAATATTTTATTTTAAGAACAATTTTTCTTGTTAAAGTTTTATACTCTCTTTCCAGGTTTTCTATCCGATTCTTTCCTGGATCGCTTTTTATTGAATCGGTAGGGCATAGCATAAATACCTTGTATTTTGCTAAAGAGGAACTCATTGAGAAATATACTCCTTTGCCCTAATTCTTGTTCTCTCTATCAATTACGTACCAACGTATTATTCAAGTAGCTCTCACCTCGAGAGCGTCTCAGACCCTCGACCAACGAGGTTCTGTTGAGTATCCACACCGGACTCTTAACACGTTATGCCTCCAGAGCCGAAGCTTCAGAAACGCGGGCAAGCTGGTGAAAACTCGCCCGAGTTTTTGTACCTGCCCGCATTTCCGTTCGATCACAACGAGAATTAAAAGCGCAGCCGGCCCCTTTTCCACACATTCTTCCTCACCACAGCTGCGCCGAAAACTCGTCCTTCTTCCATTGTAAGCACGAACAGCCTCAAACAAACACCAATTCAAGTGATTCTTCTCCTTAATCTACTCCTCTTCATCAATCATCAAGTAATCTCTTCTCTACTCTTCTCTTTTCTTGGATTAATTTGTGATTTTTGGACTTGAACTTGTAGATCTAGGTTTTGCCTAAATTCTCTAGATTTGTCAATTTCGACTCAAAATTTGCATGATTAATTGCTACTTGTTGGTTACTTTGCATGATTCTAGCATGATTCCTTGATTTCCTTGCTTGTTCTTGTGAAATTTGGATTGTGATTGATTATGCCTAAAATTAACCTAGGTAGTGGGGGAAGAGAGTGATTGAGGGTTCTATTTGCATAATTGTTGACTTGTTGTGAGATTGTCCTTGCCGGGACAATCAAAATTTTCTTGTGGTGTACTTTTGTGGATTTGTGGTGCAGGAGCAGGTACAGAATGCCTCCCCGTCCAACAGACCGTAAAGGCACTTCTAGAGCTTCATCTTCTCGTGACCGTCCACAGTCATCTCGCCCCAGTTCATCTTCTGCTCGCCCCCGTGCCCATCTCTCTCCGCCTACCCGAGTAGGGGAGGTGACTCCATCCCAGTTTGGGTTCAATTTGAGTGATCCTGTACACATTACTCGATTCAAGCTCCTCCATAAACGACCAATACATGCTCCTCGGTACTTGGATTGGGCATTTCTGAAAGAATTGGGTATGAAGGATGAGCTTAAGAAATGTGAGAATGCCCAACACTTGAGAGATTTTCTCCGGCTACAACAGCCTGCTTACAAGGGTCTTGTTTTGGAATTCCTGAGCACTCTAGAAACGCATATCCTTGTCGGGGCAAATAACAGAGTGGGGGAGTGCACATACCAACTTGGGGGAGTAGGAAGGCGAATCACGCTAGATGAAGTCAATATAGCGTTTCGTTTCTTCCGTTCTGCTGATCACGAGGTGAGATGGGAAAGTCAGGCTTTTTGGCTCGATAATTCACAATGGGGAAAGATGAAAGGAAAGGCAGAGTACAAGGCTTCTAGAGCAAAGGCTTCTTCTATTACCCATCTTGTGCTCCGTGTGCTGCAGCGTTATTATGCTCTATCTATTACACGAAGGGGAGACGGAGAGGGTAATGCGCCAAAGAAGGATTTGATGCTCTTGGCTGCGTATTTGGAGAGTCGGAGTGTGAACTATGGCGCAGTCCTTATGAACAATTTGGCCCACATCAGCAGGAATGGTACAGGACCTATTACTATTGGAGCCCTTGTCACTGTTTTGGCTAGACATTACGAGCTTGATTTAACTCAATATAGTGGGAGGATTGAGCCCGTGCCGATAGACTTCGCCTACCTCAACAGGATGGGTGCCCTATTCTTCCACTATGGTCACTATTACTGGGCGATTGGAGATACCAAGAGGGTGATGCAGCTTCCTGATGTGCATAGAGTTGTGTTAGAGACTGGACGAGACAATGTTGTTTCATGGATTATCACTCCTCGAAATGATGATCTCCCGCTTGAGGCCGTTGAGGGCCATCGGGGCAAGAGGCGACGCATTCAGAGGAATGTTGAGGAGTTTGAGGATGAGGCTGCAGCTGATGAGGATTCTGAGGGTGATGAGGATTTCATTGCTGAGGAGGAGCTCGAGCCCGAGATTGGTGATCAGGCTGCTGATGCTGATGCAGTGGACGTTCAGAGTGTTGGTGGTCATCCTCATGGCCTGTTTGACTAGTTGGTGAGCATGATGGGAGGGCTCATTACAAAGATGACTCAGTTCAGGGCTCATGTGGATCAACGATTTGACTACTAGGAGCAGCGGATGGACCACTACAGGCAATACCACGATGAGCAGCTTCATCAGCTTCACACTCTTATGGATGGCTGGACACAGGAGGGTGGATTCCCAGCCTATCATTATTATCCATATCCAGGCTATCAGCAGCAGTTCCCACCACCACCACCACCGGAGTAGATCCCACTTTCTTCCTACTTGGATGACTTGGTTAGTATTTTCTTCTTCTTTTCTTTTATTTTACATTGGGACAATGTAAAGTTTAAGCTTTGGGGAGGGGATTATCCTACTTAAAGTCATCTCATCTTTGCATTCATATAGTTGCACTTGCATGTTCACATTATTGTCTTGCATCGATTAAAAATTGAATTGAAAATCACAAAAAAATTGAAAAATTGAAAAAATCACAAAAATACTGCATTTTAGGATCCAAATTTCCCTACTTGACGTACAATTTGTCTCTCTAAGTTAAGAGTATTATCTAATCCATGACTTGCTTATTGGTTGAAGTTTCCTTGGATTGAAGCATGATTCTTTAGATTATTAATCTTGATTATAGGATTGAGCATGCATAAGAAGTTGAATTTCGAATCGTTTATTAAGTTCTAGACATTTGTACCTTGTGAGATTATTTTGAGCCTTATATTGCATATTTGCATATTTTTCTTTAGTGTATCGCTTTGATTGCTAGCTCTAGAACTTGCGTTTAGATATCTCTTTCAAGGCTACAATACATGATTTGAATGCATGACATTAAAATGATTGAGGCATTTTTATTAGCTCATTATATCCTTATCTACCTTACATATGATCCTTTGTTTGATAGCCCAATTGTTGAGCCTAATAGCCTTATTTGTAGCTCCACAAAAATTTCATAGCCTATATAAGCTTGACCCTTTCCGAGAATTAGGATTTAGCTAGGGTACTTTTGTGTAGTTGGAGATAATTCTTGGGTGAGTTAGTTGAATGAAAGGATATGTGTTGAGTTGAAAGAAAAAAAAAAGATAAGGAGTTGAAAAAAAATTGATGAAAAGAAAGAAAAAGTGTTTGATTGAGGTAAATCAAAGTGAGAAATCAAGTTGAAAAGCCTCAAGTGAGTTGAAAAAGAAAAATGAGCAAAAGTGTGTAAAGAAAAGTGATGGAGAAGAAGTGGAACAAGTTGGTGGAGTAATGAAAGTGAAGTGGTTAAAGTTTGGGTAGTTAGCTACTTCTAGTTCCCGGTTTTAGCACCACAAGACCAAACAATTCCCTACCTACTTGTGTATACCTTGACCCCATTACAACCCTTTAAAAAAGTCCTCATGATTTTTGCTATGTGTTTGATCATTCGTAGTGGAGATTTAGAACACTGATGCAAGTCTATGGTAGTCTAGTTTTCAAAGTTGATTTTGAGCGAAACACATCCCTTAAACACTTGAGTGATGAGTGCAAAACACATTGCCTTGGTGAGGTCTAGAATGGATGAATGATTTGATTTTGAAAGCTCCTCATATATGTGTGCAATGATGTCTTGGTCAAGGTTTAATTTATTGATGAAATGTGGATTGATATTGAGATGAATGCTTTAACTTGCTAGTTCTTGTGTGATTTTGATTTTATTTCTTGCTTGAGGACAAGCAACGTTCAAGCTTGGGGGAATTTGATAGAGCGTATAGGTTGTAGTATTTAGGACATGTTTTGATTAGTTTTTCATGCATTTTTAGGTAAATTTTCCCTTATTATGTAGTTTAGCTCTAGTGTTGGATGTTTCGGAATCTACACTCGTTTGGTTGATAATTGCAGATATGTTGATCAAGTGCCGGATTCATGGTGATGGTGGACTTGGAAGTGAGCTTGAAGGTGTCAAAGAAGTGTGCAAGGATAGGAGGCTAAGGAAGAAATCAAGTGCTCGGAGCTTTGAAGGACTCGGTGGAAAAGTCTTGAAAACTCGATCACATCTCCAGAAACGCGGCCGCGCTTCAGTGCTGTAGGCCACGTTTCTACAACAGAGCTTCTGGATTGAAAACTCGGGCAAGACTTCAGAAACGCGCCCGAGTTTTCATGGTCATGACCGAGTTTTCACCTGTGTCAACGTGAATGACATTTTTGTATGGGTTTGGGCTTTTGGGTTGAAACATGGTTTTGGATAGTATTTTTAGAAACCTCTTAGATATATTTTTGGATATTAGTTTCTAGGTTTTATTAACTCCTAACTCTTGACTTTGGATTTTTGTTGGAGCTTTGAGAAAAACAAGTGTTGGGACGATATTAAGGACGCCAGTCATTAATATTTAAACCAATAATGATCGTCCCTTATTTTGATAATGACAAACTCAAAGGTATTTGATAAGTTGTCCAAGTGTTGATCTCAGGTAAGTCCAGTGGACGCACATGAGCGAAAAGGACAACAAGTGAACGGCAGTCCCTAAGGTGTAGGGACGCACGTCATCAGAACTTCCAAAGCTAAACGTAATTGGCCAAGTTCCTGCGCAGATAGGACGGCGTCCTCATCAAGAAGGGACGCACGCCAAAATACGGACGAAGTTCGAATTCAAATCTAGGCCGCACCAACATGATTACATCACGTCCGGCCGTAGTCCTCAGAAAGAAGCTTCCCTTGTCTGGGCACGTGTAGACAACTCCAAAGATGTCGCTTTCCCAGCGATGGTCCCCTACCCACGCGGAGGCTTCCCAAGCGTCAACAGAGTTGACTTCCTCAAGACGCTCATCGCACCGTTGATCAAAGATCAAGGATCCTGCCAAGTCTCAGAGGACGCTAGAGGACAAGAACCACTTCCGCTATAAATACCCTCCAAGGGGTATGCATAGCGGTGAGTGTGCAAGTGTGGACTTTGAAGACTCTCTCCCGAAGCATTCAAGAACACGAACGAAGATCGAGAAGATCAAGTGAGCTTGAAGCAAGAGAAAGAAAGTCCAACCACATCAAATCCGAAACAAACCACAAATCAATTAGAGTTGTAGTTTGTCTCTCACAACGAACCGTGAGAGACGTGAGTGATAGCTTCCTTATAGCTAAGAGTGTTAGGTTACTTGTTAGGTTGAAAGGAGTGTTACTAGTGAGGCTAAGGACGGACGCTTAGCTCAGAGAAGTGTAACGACTCGCCTAAGTTGTAAGGACTCGCTCTTAATAAGATAAGGGACGGCTATTGAAAATCCTCCAACGGAGGTAGAGGTTTACCCATAAGACTAGTTGGTCTTAGTGGGGTTCCTCTATAAATACCTGTGTTCACTTATCTTATCTTGTATTATGTTAAGTCTTTTTCCGCTGCACTAAAGGACGCCCTTAACCCAGTTAAGGACGCCCTCATTAACTGACTTACGATCCAACAATTGGTATCAGAGCAGGCGCTCTAGATTTTGTTGAGTTGCAGGTACAAGATGGACATGGAACCTATTGGAATCTCCTTTGTAAAGCCTCCTCGCCTAACGGACGGTAACTTCAACCGCTGGAAGATCCGCTTCGAGAACTTTTGCAGAAGTCAGAATTACCAATGCTGGAGAGTGATCATGAAAGGTGACCTTACCATCCCTGATGACAAGAAAGACAAAGAGGACGAGTGGGGTCCTGACGAATTCAAACTTTTGGAAACAAACGCTAAGGCAATATGCTTCCTTCAAGCGTCCCTTTGCGAGAGGGACGCCACCCGAATTAGCAATTTGGCAACGGCCAAACTACAATGGGAAGCTCTTGAGAAGTACCATGTGGGTACGGCGGAGATGAAGGAAGACGTTAAACTTGAAATCAAACGAGAGTTCTATGCCTTCAGAATGCTGCCTAATGAAACTGTCAAGGACTACTCATACCGCTTTGAAGCTCTTGTGACCAAGATGCGAAATTTGGGCATCCCAGAAGCTGAAATCTCAATGAGGAACAGAGTTGGAGTAGTCATTGATGGACTTACAGGAAAATGGAATTTTGATAGGACTACGTTCAAGGAGAATACAGCCAACAAGACTCTGGATATGGAAGAGATCTATGGGAAGCTGAGAGGCTATGAAGCAAGAAGGGAAGCCGATATGGCTGAATTGGCTAGAAACCCCCACACAGATCTCGCCTTGATGACGTCAACCCCAGAGTACGCTGAGTATCTGCGCCGCCAAAGAGATCTTGCCTTAATGGTGGAAGCAAATAAAAATGAGAATCGTGAAAGGATGCGTGCTCAAGCTTTGAAAGAGAAGGAAAGCAAGACCAAGGAACAGCTAGAAGAAGAGGAAGAGATTGCCCTTCTACATAAAGTTGCTCCCTTATGGGGTAAAAGGACCAGAGATTCCAAGAAAAACAAGATGCCTTACAAAAAGGAGAGTCCCAAGTATACAGAGGCAGAGATGAAGGAACTTACCTGCTACAAATGTAACAAGAAGGGACACTTTGCTAAAAAATGTACTACGGGACTAAGCTCAAAAGAAATGAAGATGAAAGCCCTCTTGGGAGCGTGCCAAGCCGCATGGGATAATGTGAGTTCTGATGATGAAGAACCAGAAGGACCAGTGGCGTACATAGCCGTAGAGGACGCCTCAGATGATGAGCAAGTGGCGTACATGGCTGTGGAGGACGCCCCAGTCCTTGAAGAGGACGCTTCTGAAAAGGAACAAGAGGTAACTCGTGAATCCATGATGAATTCCTTGGAAAAGTGTTCCAAAACCAAACTTATTAAGCTCATTAAAAGAATCATGGAAGAAAGCGTAGTCATGCAACATAGAATGGATGAACTTGAACTTGAAAGTGAAAATGTGATAGTTGAATGTGAGAACTGTGCTACAGTATCATTGCAACTAGAGTCCTCATGTGTCGAAATCAAATCCCTGAAAACTGAAGTGATGTGTCTTAAGCTAGAGAATGCTAAACTTAGGGAAGAGGTGAAAGTGTTAGGAAAGAGCCCAACAACTGAGGAAGTTCAACCAATGGTATTTGTCCCAGCCAAAAGAGGACTAGGATACGAGTCTGACACTAGGAACTCTCTCCCTAGCGACTTTGAGGCAAGCAAAACCTCAGAACTTGAATTAGAAAAGGAAAAGACCAAGAATCTCCTTGAAAGAATTAGAGTCCTAGAAAGTGGAGAGAAAGGTCAAGAGGACTACTACACTAACTCCACCAGTCATAGGATTTATAAGAAAATTGCTAAAGGGAAGGGTTCGAAAGTCTGTAACCCTCAAAAGATGAAAGAGAACAAAATCCAACGTCCCAACAAGAAGTACTACCTTGGTACTTACTATAGGACGTGTTGGTACTGTGGAAAAGGAGATCACTTTAAATATGAATGCTTAAAACTGAAGAACGACATTGAAAGTGGCAAAGCTGCTAGGACTAACATTGAAAATAATAAGTCCGTCCCTAAGGCTAACTCTAGACGTCCTAGACGTTCTAAGAGCTCTTTCCGAAAGCATGCTATTTCAAATGACGTGAACATAAATGACTATATGCCAGAACCAAAGTTCTATTTCTGTAACGAACCAGGTAAGGAACACCTTGCCTGGGTCGCCAAACACTAACTTTGTTTTGGCAGGTGGAAGTGAGGGGACGCCCATGGATCATTGATAGTGGCGCCTCAAATCATATGACAGGAAGCCAGATCCATCTCACTTCTATCCAAAGTAGCGCCACGGGAGGAACTGTCTCGTTTGGCAACAAGGGCAAAGGAAAGATCAAAGGGACGGGAACTGCTATTCTGAATCCGTCTATCAAAGCGACAAATGTTAGCCTTGTTGAAGGACTTGGCTTCAACCTCCTAAGTGTCTCTCAAATGTGTGATCAAGGTGAAAACTTAGTCACATTTGACTCAAAGGAGTGCCTCGTCATCAACAAGAAATCAAACAAAGTCGTCCTCAAAGGAGTCCGAAAGAACAATGTCTACATCTTCAACCAGGAGTTCAAGCCAAAATCTGAGTTGTGCTTATCTGTGTCAAAGGAGGACGCTGACCTTTGGCATCGCCGACTTGGCCATGCTGGACCAAGCACAACCCTTAAGCTACATCAAAGAAATCTTGTGAAAGGTCTTCCCCAAATTGATCTTGAGAAAATTGAACAGTGTGAAGCCTGTATCAAAGGGAAGCAAACAAGAACGTCCTTTAAGTCAAAGAACGATGTCAGCACAAAGAAACCTTTGGAACTTCTCCATATGGATCTTTGTGGACCAATGAAGACGTTGAGCTATGGTGGAAAGAGGTACATTTACGTTCTTGTAGATGATTATTCTCGATTCACCTGGGCTCTTTTCTTAGCTTCAAAAACAGATTGCTTCAACGCATTCAAAGTCTTCATCAAACAAGTGGAAGTTGCGCTTGAGACGCCTCTCAAATCCATAAGATCAGACCATGGGACGGAGTTTCAAAATTCAGAGTTCGTGGCCTACTGTGATCAACATGGAGTCTCTCACAACTTCTCAGCTCCAAGGACTCCTCAACAAAATGGAGTGGTGGAAAGAAAGAATAGGACGCTGGAGGATATGGCAAGGACTATGCTTCTAGCTAATAGTGTTCCCAAGTACTTCTGGGCAGAAGCTATTGCTACAGCGTGCTATATTGTCAATCGAGCCATGATCCGTCCTTTGCTAAAGAAGACGTCCTATGAGTTGTTGAACGGAAGAAAGCCTCGCATCGACTATCTCAAAGTCTTTGGATGCAAATGTTTTGTTCACAACAATGACAAAGAAAGACTTGGAAAGTTTGATGCAAGAAGTGACGAAGCCATATTCCTTAGGTACTCCCTCACCAGTAAAGCGTATAGAGTTTTCAATAAACGAACTCTAAGGCTTGAGGAGAGCATCCATGTTGTGTTCAAGGAAAGTGCCTCTCACAAAGAAAAATCAAGCGGGAAAGATCGCTCTTACTCTCATCAGCAGGACGACTCCGACGAAGAAGTTGATCTTGGGTCCTCTGGAAAATACTATGTTTCTAAGGACGCTACTCCAAACCCTGAAGAAGTCTCAGTGGAAGTTCCCAGCGTTGTTCAGGAAGTTCTCTCTCGAAGTGAATCTCCAGTTCAACAGGATGTAGTTGAATCAAGTTTGCAAGGCGAACCACGTCAAGAAGAGGACGCTCAACCTGAGGGGGAACACTCTGAGCCTCTCAATGAAGACGACGGGTTTGACTCAGATGAATCTGATTGGACGGACCCTAGATGCACTCCTGTAAGGGACGATACTCATAAGGGATCCCATCTTTCAAGACTTCATTCAACGGATCAAATCATCTCAGATATGTCAAAAGGAGTTCAAACAAGATCAGCGGTGAATCAATCCCATAATGCCAACATAGCGTTCTGTGCCTTCAACGCCTTTGTGTCCTTAATTGAACCTAAAAACATAAAGGAGGCACTTCAGGACGCTGATTGGATCCAAGCCATGCAAGAAGAACTCAATCAATTTAAAAGAAACAAGGTTTGGACCCTCGTCCCTCGTCCAAGAAACAAAAACATAATTGGGACGAGGTGGGTCTACAGGAACAAGCTTGATGAGAGTGGTCGCGTGTCAAGAAACAAAGCAAGGCTTGTGGCTCAAGGCTATAGGCAAGAGGAAGGGATCGATTATGATGAGACCTTCGCTCCTGTCGCCAGGATTGAAGCCATTCGCCTCCTCATCGCCTATGCCGCTCACAAAGGGTTCAAGCTCTTTCAAATGGACGTCAAGACAGCCTTTCTCAACGGCAAGCTCAAAGAAGAAGTGTACGTCACTCAACCTCCAGGCTTTGAAGACGCTGATCACCCTGATCATGTGTACTTCTTGGACAAGGCACTCTATGGACTCAAGCAAGCCCCTCGTGCATGGTACGATAGGTTTGCGTCCTTCCTCTTGTCCAACGGGTACACACGAGGTAACATTGATAAAACACTTTTCTTAAAGAAAGTCCTTAAAGATGTCTTGATTGTCCAAGTCTATGTCGATGACATAGTCTTTCGAAGCACTAACATGAAACTTGTAGAGGAATTCAAGAACTTGATGATTAGTGAGTTTGAGATGTCCCTCATAGGAGAACTCAACTTCTTCTTGGGACTCCAAATCACTCAGCTCAAAGATGGGACGCGCATTCATCAACAAAAGTACATTCGTGAAATGCTAGAGAAGTATGGGATGAACTCTTCAAAACCCATTGATACTCCCATCTCCCCCAACACTCGCCTTTATGCTGATGAAGAAGGCAAGAGTGTAGATCAAAAGCTCTACAGAGGAATGATAGGGTCCTTGCTATATCTAACGGCAAGTCGTCCCGACATCATGTTCGCTGTATGCTTGTGTGCTCGCTTCCAAGCAAATCCAAAGGAGTCCCACATGCAAGAGGTCAAGAGAATCTTCAGATACCTCAAGGGACGGGATGATCTATGTCTATGGTATCCCAGAAGAACGTCCCTAAACCTGGTAGCGTACTCTGACGCAGATTACGCTGGCCATGTGGTGGATAGGAAAAGCACCTCAGGAATGGCTCAATTCCTGGGCTCATGCCTTGTATCTTGGGGATCCAAAAAGCAAAACTCCGTGGCACTCTCAACCGCGGAAGCTGAGTACGTTGCTGCTGCTTCGTGCTGCTCACAAGTCCTATGGATCAAGTACCAACTTGAAGATTATGGTACGTTCCTCAACACAGTCCCTATCTTGTGTGACAACACTAGTGCTATAAGTATTGCCAAAAATCATGTTCATCATTCTAGGACAAAGCATATTCATATAAGACATCAATTTCTTCGTGATAATGTTGAACTTGGATTAATTAAGGTAGATCATGTTAGGACTGAGGACCAAGTGGCCGATATTTTCACAAAAGCACTTGATAGACGTCCCTACGAGCACCTCCGGTTGCTCTTGGGGATGATAACTTTTAAATGATCAAGTCCCGTTCTATTATTCCCTCTATGATTGGCTATGTATTGTTGAGAACTCGTTTTAAAGTGTGTCATGCATTAAAGTCAATTTAAAGGACGCTAGTCTAAGATATATGTTTCGCTTGTGTTTTGAACGTCATTCATTTCGCTTTTCATCTCAAGAGTATCCCTGATCACCCTACCCTCATCATAAGCCGAAATGATGGGAACTCTAAGCTTACCCAAGCCGAGAATCTTGCAAACGCGTCCTATGAGCGTTCTTTGTTTTATCTTTACGGGACGTACTTGCTTGATTTTCAAAAATGGTTCTAAGTGATCAAAGGGACGCGTGTTAAGAGCTGAGAGTTGTCCGTACAGAGTTCTAAGTTCAGAGGTTGAGATCAGTGTCTGGGACGCCGTGGTTCAGATCAGTGTTGTGTAGTGTTGTGTGTTGAAAGGACGCCCGCTTGGAGTCCTTTGCAGTTGTGAGAAGTTTGAATGTTTGCAATTGAGAAGGTGAAGCGTCTTAGAGAAGTTTCAGCGCAGATCTCGGGATATGCGCAAACAGTGCTCAACAGCTGTATTTCTTAGCAAAGAAGAAAGCCACGTGTGGGAAGGCGGGTGGAGGAAGCCAAGTGTAAAGACCCTGTTACCCCTGACCGTCCAACTTCGTCTTCTTCCTATAAATACCCACCTGTGCACTCCGAAAACCTTTCTTCGCTCATCTGTTGTTTGCACACTTATAGAAATCTCTCAAGATCCTCAAAATCTTCAAACGCATCCCGAAATCTCATCCTAAACCCTAATCTTCCTCTATATAAACCCTCTTTCAAAATGGCCAACACCAGAGCTTCTAAAAACCCCTCACCCTCGTCGGCGGCGAAAAACCCTTCCTCCTCAAGATCTCCTCCGGTGAAAGGCCGGTCGTTAATGGAGTCCAGAGGCAGACCCTCCGTCCGCCAAGAACCCCCTCGCCACCATTCTTCATCCCAATCCACCCAGCGTCGCCACTCCAACACCCCTCCTCAGCCCCTTCGCTCCCAACCTCCTCCACAAAGACAACAACCCCGCTCTCAATCCAAATCCCAACAGAAGCGGTTCTCATTTCTGGAGAAGCCCTTCAAACCCGAGCCGGAGCCCGAAAATACCGAGAAAGCCTCTGTTTACAGTGGCTCAATTGGACGGCTCCCCTCTCAACCCAAACGCCGTCCTCCCATTGACCCTCTCATTGAGGACTGGCTTGAAAAAGAGCCAAGGACGCTCGCCAACATTTGTCTTAGGGCGTCCACTCACGACCATCCTCCTAAAATCCAACGCCTCCTCCACTACTTCATGCTCACATACGTCAAGCCCCGCCTTCAAGAAACCAATCACACCAACCCACCGTTCATGGGGCCAGGAATCATTTCTGACTCGTTTGGTGGAACCGTGGACGAGCTCGCCAAACTGCTCCTTGATATAATGGAGTTTGTTGTGGCTCCTGCGGGCTCCGTCCCTTCCCAAAAACGAAAAAGGCCTTCCTCTCCCCCTCCGTCCAAATCGCTCCAAATTAAAGGCCCTTCCTCCTCCCCACCGAAGCCAATCCCTTCCTCCCCTCCTCCTGCCCCAAAGCGACGCCTCAAGACCTCTGCTCAGCTTGAGGGCGTCACGGATGAAGAAATGGCCGCCATTCGCCTCTCCGAAATTCAACTGGAAAAAGAGGAGAAGGCGCGCCACGAGCAAGAGCAAGCAGAGAAGGAAGCTGTTGAGAAGGCGATCCAAGCAAGTATGCAGGACATTCGTCAACTCCCTCCACCTCCACCAAGGGTAGAGGACATGACTCCTGCTTCTGAGACGGCTGCGGATCCGCTTGAAGCGGAGATAGAGGCAGACTTGGCCAAGCCTCTGCCAAAGGCTCAAAGGGACGCTCCTCGAGTACAGGTCCAGGCCAAGGACGCTGTGCCCAACGTCATTACGCTCGAGGACTCCCCGGCTAAAAAGCGTCCTCCTCCTCCTGCTCCGCTCAAGGTAAAGCCTATCTCTGTGGCTCCGCCTAGCACCTCTTCTCCCCCCGCACAAACGGCCAAGATCCGCACTCCCTCTCCCTCTCCTCCTAAAGCTCAAACCCCTCCTCCTCCGCCTGCTCCGGCCGTGGAGGAAACTGAACAAGTTCAAGGGACGGCTCATTCTGAAGTCCCCACAGAGTCCTTGGCAAGGACTCCAGCTGTGGACGCGCCTCCTCCAGCACAGGCGTTCACTGCTGAGGACCAAGAGATGACCGCGTCCCATGACCAAGGGGACGAGGCCTCCGAGGATGATGCTGCCCCTCAGGAAGATGAACATGAGGATGAGGAGGGCGACGGTGATGAAGAAGATGCTGGCGATGAAATTATTGTGAGCAACGGCAGCAAGCAGAAACGCCTAAAGAAGATTCTGTCGCCGCTCCTCTTCAATGCTCAGTTTCTAGAAGAAAACCAGCGCACGGAGTTCTTGGAACTCCTTGAGTTCCAAGGTTGGACGCATCTGGGTGCTGAGGCCGCCATCGTCGATCCCGAGCAGGTTCTCCGCTTCTACTCCAAATTTGAAGTATCAGAAGTGAAAGGGAAGCCTCAAGGGACGTTTGAAATTGATGAGGACGAGTACTCCATTGCTGAGGGGACTGTCCGTAATATGCTAGGCCTGCGTCCTTCTCCCCCTGATGCTCTCCATGATCTGCCCTGCAAAAATTTCGGCCGTTTCTCTCAAGAAGCCATCTTCAACAATATATTCAATGGGAGACAGCCAGCTGCTAAGGACAGAGTCGCCCACTGTCTTTCCAAGATGGGCGTCCTTGCGCATCACTTCATAGTGCGCATGGTCGTCCCCCGCCAAGAGAAGACGTCCATAGTCCAGATCACAGACAGCATTCTGTTGGACGCCTTCTTACAGCGCAAGCACATCAACTTGCCGCGGGTTATCTTGGAGCACATGGGTAAGTGCACAGGCGGACGCCACTCGCTCCCCTTCCCAGGCCTAGTTAAACAGATTCTGAAGCAGCAAGGTCTCTATGCCCCTAAGGAAGAAAAGTCCTTTGGCATTCACTGGGACGTTAGGCAAATCACCCTGCCCCCAGTTGGCAAACTGCGGTGTGATGAGCCCCTTCCCTCAGTGAAGAGGCAACTGGCCAAAGAACAGAAAGAGGCTGAACGAAGAGCCAAGGCTGCTGCTGCTGCAAAAAGTGTGGAAGGTGATCCAGAGCCTGAAAATTTGCAAGTAGTTGGGACGCCAGCAGAGGACGCTGCTGATGAAGAGGACGAGCTCGATGGTATGAGCGTCCCTGATGAGGCCGAGAGACACTCTACGAAGTATTTGATGGGCATGATGATCGAGAACCAGTGCATAATGATAGATCTAATTCAACAGGTTCACGACACCCTTCACTTCCACACAGAACTTCTTGAGCGCAACAACATGCTCCTTGCCCAGAACAACCATCTTCAGGAGCAACACCTCAAGGCCCTTGGCAAGCGTCCACGCAAATGATCACCTCCCCCCTCTTCTAACCCTGAAAAAGTTTATCTTTTCTTTTGTTATGGTGTTAAGACTTTGGGACGATGTCCCCGTTTGGAACCTTGCTTATGAATGTTTGTAATGATCGTACTCCTCTGTCTTTATGAATGCGTTCGTTACATTTGTGATTCATTTTGTCTAAGCGTACCTTTCTTTAGTTATGCCTTTATGAATGCATGCTTTTCGACTTGTTCTCCTTTTCGATGATGCCAAAAGGGGGAAGTATAGTTTTGCAGAGATGCGATTGTCTTTAAGTTGTCATAGAAAGCATGTGTTTAGGGGGAATTTCGGCTAAGTCCAAAGGACGCTAGTTAGGAATAAAATAGAACGCACTTAAAAGAATGTGTTGCATGTCAACCTAAGCAGAAAAGAAAATCAAGTGTAGTTTCTCATGCTAAAAGCTTTACTTCTGTGCGTATTGTTTGAAAGAGTTTGTCATCATCAAAAAGGGGGAAATTGTTGGGACGATATTAAGGACGCCAGTCATTAATATTTAAACCAATAATGATCGTCCCTTATTTTGATAATGACAAACTCAAAGGTATTTGATAAGTTGTCCAAGTGTTGATCTCAGGTAAGTCCAGTGGACGCACATGAGCGAAAAGGACAACAAGAGAACGGCAGTCCCTAAGGTGTAGGGACGCACGTCATCAAAACTTCCAAAGCTAAACGTAATTGGCCAAGTTCTTGCGCAGATAGGACGGCGTCCTCATCAAGAAGGGACGCGCGCCAAAATACGGACGAAGTTCGAATTCAAATCTAGGCCGCACCAACATGATTACATCACGTCCGGCCGTAGTCCTCAGAAGGAAGCTTCCCTTGTCTGGGCACGTGTAGACAACTCCAAAGATGTCGTTTTCCCAGCGATGGTCCCCTACCCACGCGGAGGCTTCCCAAGCGTCAACAGAGTTGACTTCCTCAAGACGCTCATCGCACCGTTGATCAAAGATCAAGGATCCTGCCAAGTCTCAGAGGACGCTAGAGGACAAGAACCACTTCCGCTATAAATACCCTCCAAGGGGTATGCATAGCGGTGAGTGTGCAAGTGTGGACTTTGAAGACTTTCTCTCAAGCTCTCCCGAAGCATTCAAGAACACGAACGAAGATCGAGAAGATCAAGTGAGCTTGAAGCAAGAGAAAGAAAGTCCAACCACATCAAATCCGAAACAAACCACAAATCAATTAGAGTTGTAGTTTGTCTCTCACAACGAACCGTGAGAGACGTGAGTGATAGCTTCCTTATAGCTAAGAGTGTTAGGTTACTTGTTAGGTTGAAAGGAGTGTTACTAGTGAGGCTAAGGACGGACGCTTAGCTCAGAGAAGTGTAACGACTCGCCTAAGTTGTAAGGACTCGCTCTTAATAAGATAAGGGACGGCTATTGAAAATCCTCCAACGGAGGTAGAGGTTTACCCATAAGACTAGTTGGTCTTAGTGGGGTTCCTCTATAAATACCTGTGTTCACTTATCTTATCTTGTATTATGTTAAGTCTTTTTCCGCTGCACTAAAGGACGCCCTTAACCCAGTTAAGGACGCCCTCATTAACTGACTTACGATCCAACAACAAGAACCCTTTGGAAGAATTGTAAGCTTTTCAATGTCTTTCAACAACTAAACCTCTTTTGCTTAACTAATTAATTGAAGTTGTGAATGAAGAATTATTGTGAGATTTGATTGTTCTTAATTTCCCTTGACAATATTGTTTTCTCTATGCTTAATTGAATAAATTTGATTTAGGGTTTTGTTAGATTGGCCATCTAATTGAATCTCTAGGTTGAATTACAACTAGATCTTTCTAATTACCGGTCGGTGTTAATTAGATCATTAGTAGAACCTTTAATCAATCTAGGACTGGTTGGACTAGTTGACTAGGAAAGAGAATTCAATTGCATGTTATTTGGATGTCTGGTTGCTCTGAATGCATGTTTCTATTGATGCTTGGATCTTAATACTGTTGTCAAGTTGAATCTAGGAGGTCTCTTAGGTTATTTGATAATTAGGGTTGTTAGTACCGGTCGGACTAATAACCAAAATTGAAGTAGGATCAATAATTCCATGAAGTTGGGTTATTAGCATTCCGTAATAGATTAGTCAAGGCAAAAAGAGAATTTTGATAATCAATGATCAATAATTGATTCACAATGGATATTAACTAGTTAAGCATACTTCTCTCATATTTGATAAATCAATCTTAGTTTTGCATGTTCAATTTATTAGTTAGTAGAATAACAGTCAAAAACCCCACGTTTTACATTCACTCGAGTATACAAATTCAATACACAAAAACACAAGTCTCTGTGGGATCGACCCTTACTTCCCTACTACGTTACTTGGGTTATTTGGTTGACTTTGATAGGTATTAAAGGCGACTAAAATATCGTTATCAGCGCTACCCCTCCTACCCAAACTAGAGAGGAAGAAGAAGAAGAAGAAGTGGAGGAGGAGGTAGGAATAGGGGAAGGAAGGATCGTTCGGCTAGGAATTGGGCCAGAAACGTCCATCAGGGCAGAACTGATATCTTTTCTAGAGAAACACCAGAAGTGCTTCGCATGGAGTCACGAAAATATGACTGGAATTGATCCAAGAGTGATCACACACAAGCTGAACACTGATCCTAGCTTTCCTCCCGTTAAACAAAAGAGAAGAAGGTTTGCCCCCAAGCGAATCCAGGCGGTCGATGAAGAAGTGAGGAGGTTACCAGACACCGGCAAGATCCGAGAGGTGAAATATCCAAAGTGGCTAGCTAACGTGGTAGTCGTCCCGAAGAAGAATGGGAAGTGGAGGGTTTATGTGGACTTTACCGACCTGAACAAGGCTTGTCCTAAAGACTCTTTCCCACTCCCACACATAGACACAATGGTCGATGCCACCGCTGGTCATGAGCTCTTAACATTTATGGACGCCTTCAGCAGCAACCACCAGATCCAGATGCACCCTGAAGATCAAGAGAAGACGTCCTTCATAACAGGACAAGAAACGTACTATTACCAGGTTATGCCTTTTGGTTTAAGGAACGCTGGTGTGACCTACCAGTGGCTTGTTAACCACATGTTCCAGAACCAGATCGGGAAGACGATGGAAGTATACATTGATGATATGGTGGTCAAGAGCACGGCGACAGTTCAACACCAACAACACCTTGAGGAAGCTTTAACCATCCTGGAAAAATTCAACATGAAGCTTAATCCTCAGAAGTGCACGTTCGGGGCACAGTCTGGAAAGTTTTTAGGTTATATCGTGACTAAAAGGGGAATTGAGGCCAGTCCCGATCAAGTGAAAGCAATAGCCTCCCTAAGATCACCCAAGAACATCAAAGAAGTGCAGAAACTCGCTGGGAAAATAGCCGCCTTGAACAGATTCATATCTAATTTAGCCGACAAGTGTCGATTATTCTACGATATCCTCAAGAAAAACAAAAATTTCCAATGTGACGATCAACATGAGAAGGCCTTCCAGGAACTCAAAGGCTACTTCTCCAATCCATTGTTGCTAGCCAAACCAGTTCCAGGAGAAATCTTGCAGCTATACCTAGCAGTATCAGGAAGCACATTGAGCGGGGTTCTAGTCAGGGAAGCTGAAGGGCAGCAAATGCCCGTTTACTTCGTAAGCAGGACAATGACCTCAGCTGAGACTAGATATTCACCCCTCGAAAAGTTGGTCCTTGCCATCGTCATGAGCTCAAATAAGCTGCACCCTTATTTCGAGTCACATACTATCGCCGTCCAGACCAGCTACCCTTTGCGACAAGTAATGTAGAAACTGGAGTTTTCTGGGCGAATGACCAAGTGGGCGGTACAACTTAGCGGATATGACATCAAGTACGAGTCCCGCAAAGCCATAAACTCACAGGTCCTAGCTGACTTCGTCGCTGACTTCTCACCTGATCTAGAAGAGGCAGCAAGCGCAAATACACCCGCTCCTATACCAGAAGAAACGTGCAAAACATGGACGCTCAACATAGATGGGGCTTCTAACGCCAGGGGGATAGGGCTAGGGGTAGTCCTCGAGTCAAGCAAGGGAGACAGACTAGCTCAGGCCGTAAGATGTAACTTCAATGCCACAAACAACGAGGCAGAATACGAGGCCCTAACTTTCGGGCTAAGGTTAGCACAAGACCTAGCAATCCAAAACCTGCAAGTAAAGTGCGACTCTCTCCTTGTGATCAACCAGATACTAGGACTATTTGAGGCAAAGGACGAAAGGATGCCCCTTTACCTAGAGAAGGTGAAGGCTTTAGCAGGAGAATTCCAGCAGGTCACCTTTGAACAGGTACCTAGAGAGAACAAGACATTGGCCGACGCACTAGCAGGATTAGGCTCGGTGCTCAATCTAGATGAACATTCTCAAATAACGCTAATCCACCTTCTTTACTCGGCGATCGAGCATCCCAATGAGACACTAGCACTAGACGTGCTACCGGTAGCCAGTCTTGGCACACATTCTGGAGAAAAGCCTAGCAGTTGGATCAAACCATACCTGGACTGGCTAGTACACGAGAAAGGCCTGAAGATAAGGCAGAGGCAAAGGCTTTAAGAGCTAAAGCCACACGACTCGTCGTCCACCAAGGCTTGCTCTACCACAAGTCCGCATCAGGGGTCTTGCAGAGGTGCACAGAAGGAGACGAGATCGATAGCATTTTGAGCGAGATCCACGAAGGGTATTGCGGGAACCACGCTAGCGGAAGGAGCTTGGCAAATAAAATCCTTAGACACGGATGGTACTGGCCGACGCTACGACGCGACGCTACTAAGTACGCCCAGGAATGCAAGGCTTGCCAACGACACATGCCCACTTCTCACCAACCCTCCAAGAGCCTACATCCAACCCTTACTCCCTGGCCCTTCATGAGATGGGGGATGGATATGTGGGAAAGTTACCTCCTTCCACAGGGCAAAAGGTGTTCTTCCTGGCCATGACCGATTACTTCTCAAAGTGGATCGAGGTTGAAGCATATAGGGAGATCAAAGACAAGCACGTGATATCATTCATCGAGCGCAACATCCTGTGTTGTTTTGGAATTCCAGCAACAATCATTTGTGACAACGGTTCCCAGTACATTAGCCAAAAAATGAGAGAATTCTGCTAGGGGTGGAACATTGATCTAGTAACATCAACACCTAGATAACCCCAGGCAAACGGTCAAGCGGAGTCCTCAAACAAGGTGATCATAAACAATTTGAAGAAGAGACTAACCAAGTCTAAGGGCAAGTGGTCTGAGGAGCTACCCTACATACTCTGGGCCGATCGCACCACTCCCAAGAGAGCTACAGGGAAAACACCCTTCTCTCTAGTATACGGGTGTGAGGCAGTCATCCCAGCCGAGATCCGGGTCCCAACCGCGCGATATGGTCTAGCTACGCTTGACCAGAACAAGGAACAACTCGAAGCAGACCTAGACATGGTCCAAGAATTACGAGAATCGGCTCACCTCAAGATAGCTCGATACCAGCAATAGGTATCTAGAAGCTACAACAAGAACGTGAGAACTAGAGTCTTTCAAGTTGGAGACGGGTACTTCGCAAAGTATTCCAAAACACAACAGAGCAAAACGCTGGAAAGTTGGCACCTGGATGGGAAGGACCTTACAAGACCACGCGGATAGTAGGGCAGGGAGCGTACCAGCTAGAGTCCGAGGAAGGAGACCGGTGCCTAGGAGCTGGAATGCCACTCACCTCAAAAAGTATTATTTCTAGAAACTCTATCTCTAGCTACTTAGTTTGTTTTGCATATTGGAAGGTCTTGGATTTTCTTCTTTTTTCGGGGGGATGCAAGGGGGTTCCTGAACCATCACCCCATTTTTATTTTCTAGATCATAGTTCTAGCACATAGCACCAATTAGGACACTGCTTTGCATTCTTGTGATTCTTTTGAGTAATAAATGAAAATTATTATAAATTACTTTGTTTATATACACAAAAAACAAACATGTGCTCCTCGAAAGCACACTTTTGCAAACTTCGCACGATACAAAAGCCCGCACCAGGGTACATGCCTAGTAGCCCCGATCAAGCTACAAAAAGGCAACCACACTCATTATTCCCACAAAACTCGTGGACGTAACGATTAGGCGTTTATCGCCATTATTCCCACAAAACTCGTGGACGTAACGAATAGGCGTTTATCGCCATTATTCCCACAAAACTCGTGGACGTAACGATTAGGCATTTATCGCCATTATTCCCAGAAATCTCGTGGACAGCAGAAATCCCACAAAACTCGTGGACGTAACGATTAGGCCTATAAGAGACCTAAGCAAGTATCGCCAGTATTGCAAAACTCGCACGAATATTTGGATCCACACATACTACCTCGTTGTACAACCTAGATACACCATCAACATTTAACATCAAAAAGCTAACGTTAGCACTTCATACAAACAAGCTTGTTTCTTACAAATAATAAACCACTAAGACGCACTAGGTACCTACACCACCTCGAGCAAAGATAAACGTGCGTTTCTAGACAATATCTCTAAGCAAAGATGATCCTCTTCCAAATAATACAAGGGGTAGTGAATTCACCGACAACCGCATCACTATACTACGACAACTTTACTAATCACGTGATTATCAGGATTACATCTACCAATATCACTCCTAGACTTCTGCTCTAGAGATATACTAGTGGCAGTACCCGTGCCTTCAAGGCACGGCTTTTTTGTATATATAAAATCTAGTATATTTTTTCGTCTAGCTATATGTTGAAATTTAGTATATATATTTTTTTGGATAAATTATGTTTATTAATGCTATTTTTCAATATGTTGAAATTTAATATATTTTTTGGCAATTGATGGCTCTAGCGACTGATCTGAAATCCTTGTTTTAGTATATTTAGTATATTAGTTGTAATTATAAAGTGTGAATTTCAATATGTGTATAGTTTTGGATATATTTTTTTAAGATTTGAATAGTTTTGTTTTAAGATTTGGATAATTATATTTAATAATAAGAAAATATCTAAATATATATATTTTTTTGGTTGAAAAATAATAAATAAAGTAAGGTTTATCTTTTTTGAAAATTAAGGTTTATCTAAATATTTAAGATTTGGAATTACATATATCTTTCAATATGATTTACGTTAAATAAAAGAGAAACTCCGCTTTAGTATATAGTTATGATATTATTAGATAAGAAGAAACCTAATTTTGTTCAACCAATTAAACAAACTGAATTGTTTATTTAAAGATGGGTGATGCGGTCAAATGAGAAGGTGACACGTGTCGGACTAAATATTATTTATAACCTCCGCTTTAGTATATAGTTATGATATTTGCAACCTCTCGCACTTGTTTAAAACACAAGCATACTTCTCTGGGCGCGCTCTCCAGAGTATAGTTTGCAAATACATCCCTAAAAGGACAAGGGGTACTAGACCTTCCGGCAAGACTTATCCGATTAAAACATCTCATTTCTAGACAGGGCATCTAGAGCCGTGTCTCGGCAAACTACGGGAACAAGGCACGTTCCCAAAAGCCAGCTAAGTAGCAAGGGCTAAGCCCCAGTGTCGAGCAAGCCTGCTCAAGATAAGCTTCAAAACCTACCAAGTAACACGGTTGAAGCTACTCCAAAAGCTAAAAATGTGCAAACAGACGCCTAGCTACTTAGACATGCATCATCGAGGTAAAACACATATAACCAAATTAACGAGGCCATACAGCGGGCCTATAGATAGAGGTTTCTACACCAGGGGTACAACGTTTTCCCCATAAAATCAAGTTTTGGCGCAAGTGCCATCCCAAAACAGACATCAAAGTTTTATGGCGGTAGACATTGCCAGAATAAGGTATTTAACACAAAAGTAGTCACAAACAAGCATAAATTCGCCATTCAACGAGGATCACTTGGCTGGAGAAGGGGTTTGCAACGAAAGATTCTCATCCTTGTCCTCCTGCTAAACAACATCGCCAGAGCCAACAATTGGGACAACATCCACTGGGGCTGGAGAGTTGGCATCATCGTCTAGATCTTCGTTAGGCAGGAACTCTTCTCCATGAACCTTAGAGCCAGGAGGGAACAGGGTGTCAAAGGTGGCCTTTAACTCTGCTAGGTTCCAACGATCACCATTCCCACCAACAACGTCTTCAAGCACTTCGATCTTGGCCTCGGTAGAGTAAAAGGTGCCGATCTTAATAACTTGGTGGGTGAAGGTGTCCACAGTCTCTTGAAGCGTGGCAATCCTTTCGGCTTGAGCGGTCATCTCTTCTTGGAGCTTGGCAGTTTGGGCTTGCTGAGTTTCTAGCGTGGCTTTGAGGGTACGGTTCTGGTTATCAGCCTCTAGCGCCGCCTCTAAAGCATGTTTTTCCTTGGCCTTTAGCGTGAGCATCTCCTTTGCATAGACATCCATAGCTAGAGCAATCTCTTAGGTTGCCTACGAATAACGCAATGTCAATAACCACAATTCAAGAAAAAGCAGCTTACCAGGAAGAAAGATTACATGAGTACACAAGAGCTAACCTTCATCACAAACTGCTTTGATTGCACCAACGCCTGGTCACCTCCTATTTTTGCAAAGCCAACTTTGATGTCACTAGGGGTACACTCGAGAATAGCATCCCAGAAGTTTTTGGCATCATCCTTGGAGAGGTCAATGGTTAAAGGCGTCTCTAGCTTGCGCTTCTGGGAAGGACGCTCCCGTTGATCTTCTTTCTTTGGCACAAGGGGAAGAGGGTTCGAGCTGTGGGATCATAACATCCTTTGCAACATCACATTCGTAGAAACGTTTCTCTCACGACCTAGTTACACAGAGAACCAGAAATCAAGTTCTTTTACTATAGGATCTATCTAGCACACAGATGAAGGCATATGGAGAAAATTTACCAGAGTTAGAAGGTTTGGAGGTGCTTGACATCTTGAAGGCAATAGGTGAAGCTTCTAGGTCAGTGGTATCGTGGCTGGAACTTTGGGGCTGATGCTCCTCTTTCGATTTTTCCGGCTCGTTAAACACCTTGCTAGAAGCGCGATTTTTGGACTCAATGGTCAGTAGCGTGTTGATGAGTTTCCCGCTAGATGATCTCGAGTTAAAGTTCTTCGGCACTGCACAGGGTGTCATCAGGCAAGCATTAGCAAGGTATAGTATCCAGAGCGACAAATCTAGTTATACGCGCTAGGGTAAAATTACAAACAGAGCAAGCAAGGCTCTTACAAGTGGTGTTCCAAGCATCTAGGAAAACATCTTTATAGATCTCTCCTAATTCACCCAAGGAACACCTCTCAACAAAGAAGTAGCGTGACTCCTGTTAGAGCTAGAAATCGACCAAGCTAAGTTGGTGACCCCTTAGCCTAGATCGGGCGTGAATTAGGCTAAACGAACTTAAGAATCGAAAGAATGAGTGCGAAAATCGTACTGAAATTTGTGTATGCTCGATTGTATTGATGTATGAATGTGTAACGTACATGGGTATGTCCCCCTCTATGTATTTATAGGGGCCTAAAAGATAGAGTGCTCTACAAGATATAAAGATAACTAAATGGATGGATAAATCATAGAAGATATATCATCCCTAGAATAGATATGATTCCGTCTATACAAGATAAAAAGGAACCCCTAATTGATATAACCTAATCTATCCTTATGCGTGGATGGTCAAAACGATATACTTGGTCAAACAATACTTGATCGTCCTTCTAGAAACTCGCGGACTGCCTTTGGAAATATCTTGCGGGCCGTCCCAGCGCGTGTCGTGGGCTTCTTGTTAGTTAGGGCCCAACAATACCCCTTTTGATTTAAGTTTAGAATTTCAATTTCGAAATTCAAATTTGAATCAAACTAAATCTCCAACAGCCGATTTTCTACCTTGGAATCGCCGCGCCAGGCCATCATTACTCTGTATTAATATCTCTCAAACGCCTTCTTCCAGCAGAACCATCACTTCACCCCGTCGAACACAGGTACGAAAACTTTCTCCTCCTCGCTTAATTCCTTTCGTCTCCCACCTGTTGTTTCTCTCTCAAACCTTGCTACTTTTTGCTTTCTTTTCTAGTTTCTTCGCTCAATCCCTGTCCATCTGTTACCATGGCCGAAGCCCCTCTTTTTGCCCCTTTAAACTCGCTAATGCCCCAGGATCAATTCTCGTGTAACCTCACCCCTGACGACGTGGCTAGAATCGTCGCCGATGGAGGGTTTCCGGCCGGGACGGTGACCCACTGTCCTCAAGATGAGCTCATCGACTGGATTCGCCCTGGCTGGATTTGCTTTACTGAGTTCCCATTTACCCTAGGGCTCAAATTCCCGTTTTCCCCCTTTGTTAGGGATTTTCTCAAGGATTTAGGGGTTTCGCCTTCTCAAATCATGCCCACAACTTGGCGCATATTGAGGTGTGTTGACGAGTTAGCCTCTAGGAAAGGGATAACTATGACGGTGAGTGAGTTTTTAGTTGCTTATAAAGTAGTGCCTTCCAGGCCGGGTAGAATCTCCGTGTACTCTAGGAACACCCACGACCCCTTGATCCCAGGTGTCAAGAACCCTAATACGGGATGGCAGTCGCGCTATTTCTTTGTTGAGAAACGCTCTTTGGGCGAAATAGGAGAGATCTATAAAGATGTTTTCCTAGACGCTTGGAACACCACTTGTAAGAGCCTCGCTTGCTCTTCTACTTTTCTTGACATGTTGTTTTTTAATGGTCGCCTCTAGTGTGTATGACTAGATCTATGCTTCTAGACAATGTATCTTGCTAATGCTTACTGGGGTTATCTTGTGTGCAGTGCCAAAGAATTTTAACTCAAGGTTCTCCAGTGGGAAGTTGATCAAAGTGTTACTGACTGTCGAATCCAAAGACCGCGCCCCCAGCAAGGTGTTCAACGAGCCGGAGAAGCTCAAAGAAGAGGGCCCGTCCGAGAGTTCAAGCCGTGAGACCACTGAGCTGCGAATCTCACCCTCCACTGCAAAAATGTCAAGCTCTTCCAAGCCCACCAACTCTGGTAAGTCTTCTCAGCGTCCTTCTCCGTGCTCGGTTGGTAAAACCTCCTAGCCTAGGAAACTAATTTCCAGCGTGTCGAATGGTCAGGTCGTGAAAGAAACGTTTCCACTGACGCCATGTTGCAACGCATGCTGAGGTCCCGGAGTTCGAACCCTCCTCTAGTGCCAAAGAAAGAGATTAAGCAAGAACGCCCTACCCTGAAACGTAAACTGGAGGACCCTCCTACCGTGGATCTCTCCAAGGATGACCTTCCGGATTTCTGGGGTGCTGTGCTGGAGTCCACTTCTAGTGAGGCTAGGGCCACCTCCATCAAGGGCGGGACGGAGCAGGCGCTGATGCGATCCAGGGCAGCCATGAAGAAGGTAAACTCGCGTGCTTCCTTATTTGCCAAGCCAAACTTTTTACTGCTGTGGTTACTTACTTTAGCGTCCATTGTAGGCGACCCAAGAATTTGCCCTGGCTACGGATGTGCATATGAGGGAGCTTAGTGCGCTGAAGATTAAGGAGAGACAGGCCTCTGAGGCAGTGCGGGAAGCCGGTCGTCAAAACCGCATCCTTGAAGAGGCCTTAGGTTCCCACCGAACTCAAGTCGCCAAGCTGCAAGAAGAGGTATCTTCCCAAACCAAAAAGGTCGTCGAGCTTCAGGAGGCTGCAAATGAGTTCACGCAGCAGGTGGTGAGGATTGGTACGTACTATTCTACTAAGGCCAAGATTGAGGTGCTGGAGAGTGTCGCTAGCGGAGAGAGCGGCCGTTGGGACCTGGAAGAGCTGAAGGCCACTTTTGACACATTATTCCCTCCCGGTTCTAAGGTGCCCGGAGAAGAATTCCTGCCCAATGAGGATTTGGAGGATCATGCCAATTCTCCAGCTTCGATGGAAGATGCTCCAGCCGCGGGTTCTAGCGATGTTGCTCAGAAGGACAAGGACGAGCAGCTCTCGTCGCAAACCCCTTCTCCGGCCAAATGATTGCTCTCAAGTGTCTTTCTTTTGATTGTCTTTGCTTTAAGTACTTTTCCTGGCGACGTCGTTTGCCAAAAACTCTAAAATGATTCTGCTATGGCCTGGGTGCCAAGACTTTGATTTGCGGGGGAAAACTTCGTACCCCTGGTGTAGGAAACTCTAATTGCAGGCCCATTGTATGGCCTTATTTTAACTAGTTATGTGTTTTTGCTTACGAGTAATGTTTGTCAAAGTAACCAGACGTTCGACCTTGATCGTTCTAGGAATAGCTCCACTTGCGTTACCTAGAACTTGGAACTTATTTGGAATGGACTTCGTCCGATGTTAGAGCGCAATCCAAACCGATTCTTGAGAACACGCGCTGTTCCAGTGGCTTTGCTTAGGTATAGCTCCACCCGCTTTATCTAAAAACAAGATATTTTTCTCGGACAAGTCTTTGTCGGAAAGGACTAGTACCCCTTGTCTTTTCTAGGGATGCGTTCGTAGATTTATACTCTGGGGAACGTACCCGGAGAAGTGTTCTTGTGTTCTAATCAAGCATGAAAGATTGCGAATGCACATCTCTAGAGCGGGAGTCTAGAGATGATTTTGGTAGGTGCAATTTTAATCACGTGATTTGGTAAAGTTTGTCGTAGTGAGAGGTGGACTTGCTACCCCTTGTATCATGTAGGGGAGGATTACCGTCGTCTAGAGGTTGTGTCTGGAAAGGCACGCTCGTCTTTACTAGAAATAGTGTAGGTTACTAGCGCGTCTTAGCGTTTATTATTTGTAATAAACAAGCTTGTCTGTTCGAAGTGCTAACGTTAGCTTTTGCGATATCGAATGTTTGATGATAGGTCTGGGTTGTATGACCAGTTAGTGTGTATGGATTAATCCGTTGGATGCTAGCATATGTGTTAGGCGATTTGTGCCTTATTCGTGGATCCAGATATTCGTGCGAGTTTTGCAATTCTGGCGATACTTGCCTAGGCCTCGTATGGGCCAAATCATTACGTCCACGAGTTTTGTGGGATTTCTGGCGATAAATGCCTAGGTCACTTATGGGCCTAATCGTTACATCCACGAGTTTTGTGGGAATGATTGCCTTTTTGTAGCTTGATCAGGGCTACTAGGCGGGTACCCTGGTGTAGATTTATGTATCGTGCGAATTGTGCAAAGGCGTGCTCTCGAGAAGCACATTCATGTGTATAGACGAAGTAATTTGTAATAAATATCTTTCATAACTCAAAAAGAATTACACAAACGCAAAGCAGTGCTAACTGGTGCTAACCACTAGAACTATGATCTAGAAAGAAAAGTGGGGTGATGGTTCAGGAACCCCCTTGCATCCCCCCGAAAAAGAAGAAAATCCAAGACCTTTTGATATGCAAATTAAACTAAGTAACTAGAGATAGGGTTTCTAGAAATAATACTTCTTAAGGTGAGTGGCGTTCCAACTCCTAGGCACTGGTTCTCCTTCCTCGGACTCCAACTGGTAAGCTCCTTGCCCTACTACCTTCGTAATCCGGTAAGGTCCTTCCCATCCAGGTGCTAGTTTACCCGCGTTTTGCTCCGCTGTGTTCTGGAATACCTTGCGAAGTACCCAGTCTCCAACTCGAAAGACCTTTACTCTTACGTTCTTGTTATAGCTCCTGGACACTTGCTGCTGGTATCGAGCTACTCGGAGGTGGGCTGATTCCCGTAACTCTTGGACCGTGTCTAGGTCTGCCTCGAGTTGCTCCTTGTTCTGGTTAAGTGTAGCTAGACCATACCGCGCGGTCGGGACCTGGATTTCAGCTGGGATGACTGCCTCGCACCCGTATACCAGAGAAAGGGGGTTTGCCCCGTTGCTTTCTTGGGAGTGGTGCGGTCAGCCCAGAGCACGTAGGGTAACTCCTCTGCCCACTTGCCTTTGGACTTGGTTAGCCTTTTCTTTAGATTGTTTATGATCACCTTGTTTGAGGACTCTGCTTGCCCGTTTGCCTGGGGATATTTGGGAGTTGATGTAACCAGGTCGATGTTCCAGCCTTGACAAAAATCTCTCATTCTCTGGCTAACGAACTGGGAACCGTTGTCGCACACGATTGTCGCTGGGATTCCGAAGCGGCATAGGATGTTGCGCTCGATAAACGAGATCACGTGCTTGTCCTTGATCTCCCTATATGCTTCAGCTTCGATCCACTTGGAGAAGTAATCGGTCATAGCTAGGAAGAATACCTTTTGCCCCGTGGAAGGAGGTAGCTTTCCTACAATATCCATCCCCCACCTCATGAAAGGCCAAGAAGTGAGGGTTGGATGTAGGCTCTCGGAGGGTTGGTGAGAAGTTGGTGCGTGTCGCTGGCAAGCTTTGCACTCCTGGGCGTACTTGGTGGCGTCGCGTCGTAGCGTTGGCCAGTACTACCCATGTCTAAGTATCTTGTTTGCCAAGCTCCTACCACCAGCATGGTTCCCGCAATACCCTTCATGGATTTCTTTCATAATGCTCTCTATCTCTTCTCCTTCTGCGCATCTTTGCAAGACCCCAGACGAAGACTTGTGGTAGAGTGTGCCCTGGTGGACGACGAATCGTGTGGCCTTTGCTCTTAAAGCCCTTGCTTCCGTTTTATCCTCGGGCACCTTCTCGTGTACTAGCCAGTCCAGATATGGTTTGATCCAGCTGCTGGGCTTTGCTCCAGAGTGTGTGTCAAGGCTGACCACTGGAAGCGCGCGTAGCATGGATGTCTCTCTGGGATGCTCGATCGCTGAGTGTAGGAGGTGTACTAGCGGGATCTGAGAGTATTCACTTGGGTTGAGTACTGAGCCTAAGCCTGCTAAGGCGTCGGCCGACGTATTGTTTTCCCTCGGTACCTGTTCGAAGGTGACCTACTGGAAATCCTTCGCCAATGACTTTGCTTTCTCTAGATAAAGAGCCATCCTCTCGTCTTTTGCCTCGAACAGGCCTAGTATCTGGTTTATCACCAAGAGGGAGTCGCATCTTACTTGAAGATTCCAGATTGCCAGGTCACGTGCTAGTCCTAACCCGAAAATCAAAGCCTCGTACTCCGCTTCATTGTTTGTGGCGTTAAAATCGCATCTTACGGCCTGAGCTAGCCTATCTCCCTTGCCTGACTCCAAGACCACCCCAAGCCCTACCCCTCTGGCGTTGGAAGCCCCATCTGTGTTGAGTGTCCACGTGTCGTGTGTCTCGCTTGGGATAGGAGCGGGTGTGCTTGCGTTCGCAGCCTCCTCTAGATCAGGTGTGAAGTCAGCAACGAAGTCAGCCAGGACCTGCGACTTTATGGCTTTGCGAGGTTCGTATTTGATGTCATAGCCGCTGAGTTGCACTGCCCACTTGGTCATTCGTCCAGAGAACTCCAGCTTCTGCATTACTTGCCGCAAAGGGTAGCTAGTTTGCACCGCGATCGTGTGCGCCTCGAAGTAAGGGCGTATCTTATTCGAGCTCATGACGACGGCGAGAACCAGTTTTTCGAGGGGGGTGTATCTAGTCTCTGCAGAAGTCATTGTCTTGCTTACGAAGTAGACTGGCATCTGTTGTCCGTCGGCTTCCCTGACTAGAACCCCGCTCAGTGTGCTTCCGGATACTGCTAGATATAGCTGCAAGATTTCTCCTGGTGCCGGCTTGGCTAGCAATAATGGATTGGAAAAATGGCCTTTGAGTTCTTGAAAGGCTTTCTCGTGTCGTTCGTCCCACTGGAAGCTTTTGTTTTTCTTAAGTATGTCATAAAACAGGCGACACTTGTCGGCCGACTTGGATATGAATCTGTTAAGGGCGGCGACCTTTCCTGCGAGCTTTTGTACTTCCTTGATGTTCTTGGGCGATCTCAGGGAGGCTATTGCTTTCACTTGGTCGGGACTGGCCTCGATCCCCCTTTTAGTTACGATGTAACCTAGGAATTTTTCAAACGGCGCTCCGAACGTGCACTTTTGAGAGTTAAGCTTCATATTGAATTTTTCGAGAATGTCGAAGGCTTCCTCGAGGTGCTGTTGGTGCTGTGTCGCCAACGTGCTCTTGACTACCATATCGTCGATATATACCTCCATGGTCTTCCCGATCTGATTTTGGAACATATGGTTAACGAGACGCTGGTAAGTGGCACCAGCGTTCCTTAAGCCGAAGGGCATAACTCGGTAACAATATGTCCCCTGTCCTGTTATGAAGGACGTCTTCTCCTGATCTTCGGGTGCATCTGGATTTGATGATAGCCGCTAAAGGCGTCCATGAATGTCAAGAGTTCATGACCGGCGGTGGCGTCGACCATCGTGTCTATGTGTGGGAGTGGGAAAGAGTCCTTAGGACAAGCCTTGTTCAGGTCGGTAAAGTCCACGCAAACCCTCCACTTCCCATTCTTATTGGGGACGACCACCACGTTAGCTAGCCACTCTGGATATTTCACCTCTCGGATTTTGCCTGTATCTAGTAGCTTCCTTACTTCTTCATCAACCGCCTGGATCCGTTCCTGGGCAAATCTTCTTCTTTTTTGCTTTACAGTGGGGAAGCTAGGATCGGTGTTAAGCTTGTGTGTGATTACCCTTGGGTCAATTCCAGTCATGTCCTCGTGGCTCCATGCAAAGCACTTCTGACGTTTCTCCAGAAAAGACACAAGCTCTGCCTTGACGGACGTGTCTAGTCCGGTGCCCAGGCGAACGATCCGTCCTTCCCCTATTGCTACCTCCTCCACTTCTTCTTCTTCCCCTCGGTTTTGGACAAGAGGGGTAGCTCTCTGTAATTGCTATGCCTGCGGCCCAGCGGCCGTAGGCTTTAGAGCAGTCTTGTAGCATTCTCTGGCTAGCCTCTGATCTCCTCGGATCTCTTGTATTCCCTTTGGCGTAGGGAACTTCACCGTCTGGTGATAGGTAGAGGCCACTGCCTTCATGTCGTGCAGCCAGGGACGTCCCAAGATTACGTTGTAGCTGGATGGGCAATCTATCACCAAGAACTCCACTTGCAAGTTCACTCCCTTTGCGAAGGTTTGTAGGGTTATGTTCCCCGTGGTATGTTTCACTTCTCCGCTGAATCCCACGAGGGGGACTGGTTGCCTGTGGAGGTCGCTTTCTGACAAACCCATCTCTTTGAGGGCGGTGAGCGTTATAAGGTTGGTAGAGCTACCGGTGTCGACCAGTATTCTCCTCATTAGGACGTTTCCTATGTGTAAGGAGATCACTAAACCGTCGTGATGGGGTCCAACCTGGTTCTCGATGTCAGAGTCGTCAAAGACTATTGCTAACCCGGTGGGTTGTCTAGGTCGTCTCTCTAGATGAGTTGGTTTTCCCAGGTACCCTTCTCGCGCATGTCTCTTGGCTGCCGAGTAAGTAAGACCACACACGCTTGAACCTCCGGTGATTACATTCACCACCCTTTCTGGAGTAGGAGGTGTTTTCTCGCCTCCCTTCCTGGAGTAGGGATTATCTAGAAGATCGCGAGGAACTCTGGCGTCTGGAGCCGCTTCCCGGATCTTTCCTTTAGAAATCAAGTGTGCCACCTCCCTCCTCAGCATAATGCAATCTTTAGTCCAGTGGCCGTGATTGTCGTGGAACTCACACCACTTATTCTCGTCGGCGCCTGCCTTGGGTGCTTTATCCTTTCTGGGCCACCTAACCAGATCTCCCATCTTGGAGAGATTCTTCACCAGTTGCACTGGTGAGATTTTGAGGTTGTAATCCTCCAAAGGTGGCGGCAATGGGTCGCGCTCCTTCTCCGTCGGTGGCTTGTTGCGTGCTACGTTAACCCGTTTGGTTGGGTGTCTATCGTAGGATCGATCACGCCCACCCCTTCTCTGGTCAAAGGGCGATCGCCTTCTTTCTGGATAGTCCCTCTTGCGATCATTGCCGCCTCTCTTATCGGAACTTCTAGGTTCAGCCGACCTTCTCCGGAGAGATCTATCCTCCTCCAGTCGTACGTGAGCTAGCGCTTTCGACTGGACTTCCTCGAAAGTAACACATGGGTGTTTGGTCAACTCCTGGTACAATCCTCCGTCTGGTATGATTCCTTGTCGGAAGGCCTCGATCGCGGTAGTAGTGTCGCAATTTGGGATGGTTACTTTCTCCTTGTTGAAGCGATCGAGGAAAGCTCTTGTGGTTTCATGATTTCTCTGTTTGACCCGGTAAAGGTCGCTAGATTGCTTCTCAAATTTGCGACTGCTCGTGAACTGGCTTCGAAAGGTATCCGAGAGGTCGGCGAAGGACTTGATGCTCCCTCTGGGTAGACCGATGAACCATGTGAGGGCTGGCCCGGTCAGGGTCGTTCCAAATCCTGTACACATCACGGACTCTTTCGAATGACTGGGAACAGAGCTAGTCATCATCTTTTGTTTGTAGATGGCTATATGCTCGTTAGGATCCGTGGTGCCGTTGTAAGTATTCATGGTGGGGATGGTGACTTTCCTCGGTATTTCGGCCCGAGCAATCCTAGGGACGAATGGTGATTCGTCGTATCCGTCGTGGGCCTCTGGTTGCACCGGCTGGTATCCGGCGTGGCTTCTGACAACCTGGTCGGAGATGGCTCCGATCTGTTCCATGACCTTCCTTCGGATGAGGGCGTCTAGATCGACATCCTGGTGTCTCTCAGTATAAGCATTCTCCGCTATCCACACGTTCCCGGAGCCGGTTCGATAGGTGTTACCCGGAGGCGTGACCTGGTTTCCGGGGACCTCCCTGTTTGTCGTCTGCTCGCGGTTGCTCTCAGGGTTAGGCGTCTGTTGAGTGTTCAAGACTCCGCCTTGGGTGTCGTTCCCATTGTTTCCCCCAGAGGTCCCTTCTCCGGAATCGAAGTTTAGCCGAGTTACCAGACCCTCAGTATTTCTAGGCACGTTGGCGGGCTGTCTTGCCGTGGTGAGTAACTGGTTCTGGCTCCTGAGTTGGTTGTTTTCGTTGGTCAAGCGCTCCATGCTGGCTTCAAAGAAGCCTTTTTGTTGCTCGAGTTCCTTTTGGAGAAGCTCCATGCGACGCCGAACGTCCGCCATCTCCTCTTCTCGTTGCTTAGACAAGATTTCTTCTTGTTGGGTGGCGTTGTTCTTTTCTGGCACGAACTCCCCGGATTCCGACATTGTTGTGGATGAGAAACTTGAACAGCAAGTGATCCTTTGTTCGTAAGTTGCCAAATGCTTGGCCCCACGGTGGGCGCCAAATTGTTAGAGCTAGAAATCGACCAAGCTAAGTTGGTGACCCCTTAGCCTAGATCGGGCGTGAATTAGGCTAAACGAACTTAAGAATCGAAAGAATGAGTGCGAAAATCGTACTGAAATTTATGTATGCTCGATTGTATTGATGTATGAATGTGTAACGTACATGGGTATGTCCCCCTCTATGTATTTATAGGGGCCTAAAAGATAGAGTGCTCTACAAGATATAAAGATAACTAAATGGATGGATAAATCGTAGAAGATATATCATCCCTAGAATAGATATGATTCCGTCTATACAAGATAAAAAGGAACCCCTAATTGATATAACCTAATCTATCCTTATGCGTGGATGGTCAAAACGATATACTTGGTCAAACAATACTTGATCGTCCTTCTAGAAACTCGCGGACTGCCTTTGGAAATATCTTGCGGGCCGTCCCAGCGCGTGTCGTGGGCTTCTTGTTAGTTAGGGCCCAACAACTACCATCTCGTATTAGGGTTCTTGACACCATGAATCAAGAGGTCTTGTGTATTCCTAGCATGAACGGAAATCCTACCCGGCCTAGAAGGTACTACCTTGTACGCCACCAAGAATTCGCTCACGGTTATGACTATTCCTTTCCTAGAGGCTAGTTCGTCGATACACATAAGTATGCGCCAAGTTGTGGGCATAATCTGGGACGGTGAAACCCCTAAATCCCTTAGAAAATCCCTAATGAAGGGGGGAAAAGGAAATTTAATCCCTAAGGAGAATGGGAAATCGGTAAAGCAGATCCAACCAAGACGGATCCAATCGATTAGCTCGTCTTGGGGACAATGGGTCACGGTTCCGGCCGGAAACCCTCCCTCGGTGACGATTCTGGCGACGTCGTCTAGTGTGAGGTTACATAGGAATTGGTCCTGGGGCATTAGGGACTTTGACGGTGCAAAGAGGGGAGACTCAGCCATGATAAGGAGGAAGACGGACGAGGTTTGAAGGGAAAACTAAGCAAAAGAGGAAGCAGGATTTAAGAAAAAGCAGAAGGTAGAGGATGAAGATGAGAGTGAAGGGGAGAGATTGGTACCTGTGTTCAACGTTGAAGTGACGCCTATAAGCGAATAGAGAAAGGGCTAAACGTTTTAAATGGGAAACAATGATGACGCTCAGACTACGGTTTCTGAGGCATAAAATCGGTACTTAAAGATTTGGTTTGATTCAAATTTGAAATTTGAAATTCCAAGTTTAAATCAAAAGGGGTATTGTTGGGCCCTATTAACCAAAAGCCCACGGAGCATACTAGAGCGGCCTACAAGAAGCCCACAGAGCCCAACGGTGAGTTTCTAGAAGGGTGCTTGAGTAATAGATAACGAAGTAAACCAATTCGTCCGTCAAGTACAAGATAGGTTTAGATTATATCTTATAAGCTTTATCTCTATCCAATGTAACGAGAATCATATCATACTTAGGTATATTTTATTTAGTAGATGCGTATCTATCTAGTTGTCTACATATCTTGTAAATACTCTATCTTTAAGGACCCCTATATATACATAGAGGGGGTCACGCATTGTACATCTACATCTACACACATATATGATCGAATACACACAAGAGTTAAACACAATTTACATGTTTTCTACTTGATTCTTGAGTTCGTATTGCTTAGTTCAAGCCCGATCTAGGCTAAAAAATCTCTAATCTAGGTTGGTAGATTTCTAGCTCAAACAGTTATCAAGATTACATCCACCAATATCATTTCTAGACACCAGCTCTAGAAGCATACGTTTGTTGTTTCTCACACTTGTTCAAAACATAAGCATACTTCTCTAAATACGCTCTCCGGAGTATAGATCATGAACATCCTCAGCAAGATAAGGGGTGCTAAGCTTTTTAGCAAAACCTATTTAGGGTGACATCCCTGAGAATATGTCTTCTTCTAGATACCACATTGTTAAGTCAAATAAAACGCTATCTAGGTCCGGCACCTAGATCTATGAGCAGCGAAGTATGGGAATGGCCGCGTCCCCATATAACAACTAAGTACCAACAGCAGGGGTTAAGCCCCAAAATCACGCAATTTTGTTTACGATCGAACTTTGAGCGTAAGTAAGGAACCTAGTATGGTTCGCTCTTCAAAGGTTTGATCTTGCATGCGAGTACTTACTGGTTTGGACAAGCATTGCCAGAACAGAAAATGCAAGATAATCGGAAAGCCATACAAACGGCCTATAGAGGGTGCAAAAAGTTAATGTCCTTACACTAGGGGTACTATGTTTTCCCCTAGAAAGATAAGTCTTGGTTCTAAGGCCATCCCAAAAATAGATATCAAGTTTTTACGGTAGTAGACGTTACCAGATCAAATACTTAAAATAAAAACATAGCGGGAGATGCGCAATTTTTAGACGGAGACAAGCATCACTGCTCTGGGTTACTCTCCTGGGAGGTTGGGGGGGCAACATCTTCTGTCTTCTAGTCAGCAGCACTAGCTTCGATTGCTTGATCACCCTCTCCAGGAGATGAAGAATTGGCATCATCCATCAAATCGTCATTAGGCGTAAAATCTTCGCCATGAATCTTGCTACCTTGAGGGAACAAATCCTCGAAAGTCTTCTTGAGCTCCTCCAGGTTCCAAGTCTCGACATGACCATCAGCAACGCTCTCTAGAACTTCAATCTTAGCCTTCGTTGAATAATAAGTCGCTATCCTAACCACATCTTCTTGGAAGGCATTAATGGTATTCTGAAGGACTGAGATCTTTTCGGCCTGGCTAGTAGATTCTCCTTACAAGCGGGAGGCGAGGGCCTTCTGTGAGTCAAGTTGCACCTGAAGATCGCAGATCTAGCGGCCGGCCTCGGTTGCAGATTCAGCAGCATGCTTTTCTTTGGACCTTAACAAGGACACTTCATTATTTCATGAAGTCACAGCCATGGCGAAATCCTGGATCGCCTGTGGAGCAGGATTAATACGATCACGAATTAATAAATCTTTTTGAAGACCATACATAGACGGTAGTAGTGGACAGTGGGTATAATGAAAGCTGGGATAAGTACATTACCTTCTGTTGGGACGATATTAAGGACGCCAGTCATTAATATTTAAACCAATAATGATCGTCCCTTATTTTGATAATGACAAACTCAAAGGTATTTGATAAGTTGTCCAAGTGTTGATCTCAGGTAAGTCCAGTGGACGCACATGAGCGAAAAGGACAACAAGTGAACGGCAGTCCCTAAGCTGTAGGGACGCACGTCATCAGAACTTCCAAAGCTAAACGTAATTGGCCAAGTTCCTGCGCAGATAGGACGGCGTCCTCATCAAGAAGGGACGCGCGCCAAAATACGGACGAAGTTCAAATTCAAATCTAGGCCGCACCAACATGATTACATCACGTCCGGCCGTAGTCCTCAGAAGGAAGCTTCCCTTGTCTGGGCACGTGTAGACAACTCCAAAGATGTCGCTTTCCCAGCGATGGTCCCCTACCCACGAGGAGGCTTCCCAAGCATCAACAGAGTTGACTTCCTCAAGAGGCTCATCGCACCGTTGATCAAAGATCAAGGATCCTGCCAAGTCTCAGAGGACGCTAGAGGACAAGAACCACTTCCGCTATAAATACCCTCCAAGGGGTATGCATAGCGGTGTGTGTGCAAGTGTGGACTTTGAAGACTTTCTCTCAAGCTCTCCCGAAGCATTTAAGAACACGAACGAAGATCAAGTGAGCTTGAAGCAAGAGAAAGAAAGTCCAACCACATCAAATCCAAAACAAACCACAAATCAATTAGAGTTGTAGTTTGTCTCTCACAACGAACCGTGAGAGACGTGAGTGATAGCTTCCTTATAGCTAAGAGTGTTAGGTTACTTGTTAGGTTGAAAGGAGTGTTACTAGTGAGACTAAGGACGGACGCTTAGCTCATATGAGTGTAACGACTCGCCTAAGTTGTAAGGACTCACTCTCAATAAGATAAGGGACGGCTATTGAAAATCCTCCAACGGAGGTAGAGGTTTACCCACAAGACTAGTTGGTCTTAGTGGGGTTCCTCTATAAATACCTGTGTTCACTTATCTTATCTTGTATTCTGTTAAGTCTACTTTCCGCTGCACTAAAGGACGCCCTTAACCCAGTTAAGGACGCCTTCATTAACTGACTTACGATCCAACAATTGGTATCAGAGCGGGCGCTCTAGATTTTGTTGAGTTGCAGGTACAAGATGGACATGGAACCTATTGGAATCTCCTTTGTAAAGCCTCCTCGCCTGACGGACGGTAACTTCAACCGCTGGAAGATCCGCTTCGAGAACTTTTGCAGAAGTCAGAATTATCAATGCTGGAGAGTGATCATGAAAGGTGACCTTACCATCCCTAATGACAAGAAAGACAAAGAGGACGAGTGGGGTCCTGACGAATTCAAGCTTTTGGAAACAAACGCTAAGGCAATATGCTTCCTTCAAGCGTCCCTTTGCGAGAGGGACGCCACCCGAGTTAGCAATTTGGCAACGGCCAAACTACAATGGGAAGCTCTTGAGAAGTACCATGTGGGTACGGCGGAGATGAAGGAAGACGTTAAACTTGAAATCAAACGAGAGTTCTATGCCTTCAGAATGTTGCCTAATGAAACTGTCAAGGACTACTCATACCGCTTTGAAGCTCTTGTGACCAAGATGCGAAATTTGGGCATCCCAGAAGCTGAAATCTCAATGAGGAACAGAGTTGGAGTAGTCATTGATGGACTTACAGGAAAATGGAATTTTGATAGGACTACGTTCGAGGAGAATACAGCCAACAAGACTCTGGATATGGAAGAGATCTATGGGAAGCTGAGAGGCTATGAAGCAAGAAGGGAAGCCGATATGGCTGAATTGGCTAGAAACCCCAAGACAGATCTCGCCATGATGACGTCAACTCCAGAGTACGCTGAGTATCTGCGCCGCCTAAGAGATCTTGCCTTAATGGTGGAAGCAAATAAAAATGAGAATCGTGAAAGGATGCGTGCTCAAGCCTTGAAAGAGAAGGAAAGCAAGACCAAGGAACAGCTTGAAGAAGAGGAAGAGATTGCCCTTCTACACAAAGTTGCTCGCTTATGGGGTAAAAAGACCAGAGATTCCAAGAAAAACAAGATGCCTTACAAAAAGGAGAGTCCCAAGTATACAGAGGCAGAGATGAAGGAACTTACTTGCTACAAATGTAACAAGAAAGGACATTTTGCTAAAAAGTGTACTACGGGACTAAGCTCAAAAGAAATGAAGATGAAAGCCCTCTTGGGAGCGTGCGAAGCCGCATGGGATAATGTGAGTTCTGATAATGAAGAACCAGAAGGACCAGTGGCGTACATAGCCGTAGAGGACGCCTCAGATGATGAGCAAGTGGCGTACATGGCTGTGGAGGACGCCCCAGTCTTTAAAGAGGACGCTTCTGAAAAGGAACAAGAGGTAACTCGTGAATCCATGATGAATTCCTTGGAGAAGTGTTCCAAAACCAAACTTATTAAGCTCATTAAAAGAATCATGGAAGAAAGCGTAGTCATTCAACATAGAATGGATGAACTTGAACTTGAAAGTGAAAATGTGTTAGTTGAATGTGAGAACTGTGCTACAGTATCATTACAACTAGAGTCCTCATGTGTCGAAGTCAAATCCCTGAAAACTGAAGTGATGTGTCTTAAGCTAGAGAATGCTAAGCTTAGGGAAGAGGTGAAAGTGTTAGGAAAGAGCCCAGCAAGTGAGGAAGTTCAACCAATGGTGTTTGTCCCAGCCAAAAGAGGACTAGGATACGAGTCTGACACTAGGAACTCTCTCCCTAGCGACTTTGAGGCAAGCAAAACCTCAGAACTTGAATTAGAAAAGGAAAAGACCAAGAATCTCCTTGAAAGAATTAGAGTCCTAGAAAGTGGAGAGAAAGGTCAAGAGGACTACTACACTAACTCCACCAGTCATAGGATTTATAAGAAAATTGATAAAGGGAAGGGTTCGAAAGTCTGTAACCCTCAAAAGATGAAGGAGAACAAAATCCAACGTCCCAACAAGAAGTACTACCTTGGTACTTACTATAGGACGTGTTGGTACTGTGGAAAAGGAGATCACTTTAAATATGAATGCTTAAAACTGAAAAACGACATTGAAAGTGGCAAAGCTGCTAGGACTAACATTGAAAATAATAAGTCCGTCCCTAAAGCTAACCCTAGACATCCTAGACGTTCTAAGAGCTCTTTCCAAAAGCATGCTATTTCAAATGACGTGAACATAAATGACTATATGCCAGAACCAAAGTTCTATTTCTGTAACGAACCAGGTAAGGAACACCTTGCCTGGGTCGCCAAACACTAACTTTGTTTTGGCAAGTGGAAGTGAGGGGACGCCCATGGATCATTGATAGTGGCGCCTCAAATCATATGACAGGAAGCCAGATCCATCTCACTTCTATCCAAAGTAGCGTCACGGGAGGAACTGTCTCGTTTGGCAACAAGGGCAAAGGAAAGATCAAAGGGACGGAAACTGCTATTCTCAATCCGTCTATCAAAGCGACAAATGTTAGTCTTGTTGAAGGACTTGGCTTCAACCTCCAAAGCGTCTCTCAAATGTGTGATCAAGGTGAAAACTTAGTCACATTTGACTCAAAGGAGTGCCTCGTCATCAACAAGAAATCAAACAAAGTCGTCCTCAAAGGAGTCCGAAAGAACAATGTCTACATCTTCAACCAGGAGTTCAAGCCAAAATCTGAGTTGTGCTTATCTGTGTCAAAGGAGGACGCTGACCTCTGGCATCGCCGACTTGGCCATGCTGGACCAAGCACAATCCTTAAGCTACATCAAAGAAATCTTGTGAAAGGTCTTCCCCAAATTGATCCTGAGAAAATTGAACAGTGTGAAGCCTGTATCAAAGGGAAGCAAACAAGAACGTCCTTTAAGTCAAAGAACGATGTCAGCACAAAGAAACCTTTGGAACTTCTCCATATGGATCTTTGTGGACCAATGAAGACGTTGAGCTATGGTGGAAAGAGGTACATTTACGTTCTTATAGATGATTATTCTCGATTCACCTGGGTTCTTTTCTTAGCTTCAAAAAACAGATTGCTTCAACGCATTCAAAGTCTTCATCAAACAAGTGGAAGTTGCGCTTGAGACGCCTCTCAAATCCATAAGATCAGACCATGGGACGGAGTTTCAAAACTCAGAGTTCGTGGCCTACTGTGATCAACATGGAGTCTCTCACAACTTCTCAGCTCCAAGGACTTCTCAACAAAATGGAGTGGTGGAAAGAAAGAATAGGATGCTGGAGGATATGGCAAGGACTATGCTTCTGGCTAATAGTGTTCCCAAATACTTCTGGGCGGAAGCTATTGCTACAGCGTGCTATATTGTCAATCGAGCCATGATCCGTCCTTTGCTGAAGAAGACGTCCTATGAGTTGTTGAACGGAAGAAAGCCTCGCATTGACTATCTCAAAGTCTTTGGATGCAAATGCTTTGTTCACAACAATGATAAAGAAAGACTTGGAAAGTTTGATGCAAGAAGTGACGAAGCCATATTCCTTGGGTACTCCCTCACCAGTAAAGCGTATAGAGTTTTCAATAAACGAACTCTAAGGCTTGAGGAGAGCATCCATGTTGTGTTCAAGGAAAGTGCTTCTCACAAAGAAAAATCAAGCGGGAAAGATCGCTCTTACTCTCATCAGCAGGACGACTCCGACGAAGAAGTTGATCTTGGGTCCTCTGGAAAATATTATGTTCCTATGGACGCTACTCCAAACCCTGAAGAAGTCTCAGTGGATATTCCCAGTGTTACTCAGGAAATTCTCTCTCGAAGTGAATCACCAGGTCAACATGATGGGGCTGAATCAAGCTTACAAGGTGAACAGCGTCAAGAAGTGGACGCTCAACCTGAGGGGGAACACTCTGAGCCTCTCAATGAAGACGACGGGTTTGACTCAGATGAATCTGATTGGACGGACCCTAGATGTACTCCTGTAAGGGACGATACTCATAAGGGATCCCATCTTTCAAGACTTCATTCAACAGATCAAATCATCTCAGATATTTCAAAAGGAGTTCAAACAAGATCAGCTGTGAATCATTCCCATAATGCCAACATAGCATTCTGTGCCTCAACGCATTTGTGTCCTTAATTGAACCTAAAAACATAAAGGAGGCACTTCAGGACGCTGATTGGATTCAAGCCATGCAAGAAGAACTTAATCAGTTTGAAAGAAACAAGGTTTGGACCCTCGTCCCTCGCCCAAGAAACAAAAACTTAATAGGGACGAGGTGGGTCTACCGGAACAAGCTTGATGAGAGTGGTCGCGTGTCAAGAAATAAAGCAAGGCTGGTGGCTCAAGGCTATAGACAAGAGGAAGGAATCGACTATGATGAGACCTTCGCTCCTGTTTCCAGAATTGAAGCAATTCGCCTCCTTATCGCCTATGCCGCTCACAAAGGGTTCAAGCTCTTTCAAATTGATGTCAAAACAGCCTTTCTCAACGGCAAGCTCAAAGAAGAAGTGTACGTCGCTCAACCTCCAGGATTTGAGGACGCTGATCACCCTGATCATGTGTACTTCTTGGACAAGGCACTTTATGGACTCAAGCAGGCCCCTCGTGCATGGTACGATAGGTTTGCGTCCTTCCTCTTGTCCAACGGGTACACACGAGGTAACATTGATAAAACACTTTTCTTAAAGAAAGTCCTTAAAGATGTCTTGATTGTCCAAGTCTATGTCGATGACATAGTCTTTGGAAGCACTAACATGAAACTTGTAGAGGAATTCAAGAACTTGATGAGTAGTGAGTTTGAGATGTCCCTCATAGGAGAACTCAACTTCTTCTTGGGACTCCAAATCACTCAGCTCAAAGATGGGACGCGCATTCATCAACAAAAGTATATTCGTGAAATGCTAGAGAAGTATGGGATGAACTCTTCAAAACCCATTGATACTCCCATCTCCCCCAACACTCGCCTTTATGCTGATGAAGAAGGCAAGAGTGTAGATCAAAAGCTCTACAGATGAATGATAGGGTCCTTGTTATACCTAACGGCAAGCCGTCTTGACATCATGTTCGCTGTATGCTTGTGTGCTCGATTCCAAGCAAATCCAAAGGAGTCCCACATGCAAGAGGTCAAGAGAATCTTCAGATACCTCAAGGGACGGGATGACCTATGTCTATGGTATCCCAGAAGAACATCCCTAAACCTGGTAGCGTAATCTGACGCAGATTACGCTGGCCATGTGGTGGATAGGAAGAGCACCTCAGGAATGGCTCAATTCCTGGGCTCGTGCCTTGTATCTTGGGGATCCAAAAAGCAAAACTCCGTGGCACTCTCAACCGCGGAAGCTGAGTACGTTGCTGCTTCTTCGTGCTGCTCACAAGTCCTATGGATCAAGTACCAACTTGAAGATTATGGTAAGTTCCTCAACACAGTCCCTATCTTGTGTGACAACACTAGTGCTATAAGTATTGCCAAAAATCATGTTCATCATTCTAGGACGAAGCATATTCATATAAGGCATCACTTTCTTCTTGATAATGTTGAACTTGGATTAATTAAGGTAGATCATGTTAGGACTGAGGACCAAGTGGCCGATATTTTCACAAAAGCACTTGATAGACGTCCCTACGAGCACCTCCGGTTGCTTTTAGGGATGATAACTTTTAAATAATCAAGTCCCGTTCTATTATTCCCTCCATGATTGGCTAGGTTTTGTTGAGAACTCGTTTTTAAAGTGTGTCTTGCATTAAAGTCATCTTTAAAGGACGCTAGTCTAAGATATATGTTTCGCTTGTGTTTTGAACGTCATTCATTTCGCTTTTCATCTCAAGACTATCCCTGATCACCCTACCCTCATCATAAGCCGAAATGATGGGAACTCTAAGCTTACCCAAGCCGAGAATCTTGCAAACGCGTCCTATGAGCGTTCTTTGTTTTATCTTTACGGGACGTACTTGCTTGATTTTCAAAAATGGTTCTAAGTGATCAAAGGGACGCGTGTTAAGAGCTGAGAGTTGTCCGTACCGAGTTCTAAGTTCAGAGGTTGAGATCAGTGTCTGGGACGCCGTGGTTCAGTTCAGTGTTGTGTAGTGTTGTGTGTTGAAAGGACGCCCGCTTGGAGTCCTTTGCAATTGTGAGAAGTTTGAATGTTTGAAATTGGGAAGGTGAACCGTCTTAGAGAAGCTTCAGCGAAGATCTCGGGATATGCGCAAACAGTGCTCAATAGCTGTATTTCTTAGCAAAGAAGAAAGCCACGTGTGGGAAGGCGGGTGGAGGAAGCCGAGTGTAAAGGCCCTGTTACCCCTGACCGTCCAACTTCGTCTTCTTCCTATAAATACCCACCTGTGCACTCCGAAAAACTTTCTTCGCTCATCTGTTGTTTGCTCACTTATAGAAATCTCTCAAGATCTTCAAAATCTTCAAACGCATCCCGAAATCTCACCCTAAACCCTAATTTTCCTCTATATAAACCCTCTCTCAAAATGGCCAACACCAGAGCTTCTAAAAACCCCTCACCCTCGTCGGCGGCAAAAAACCCTACCTCCTCAAGATCTCCTCCGGTGAAAGGCCGGTCATTAATGGAGTCCAGAGGCAGACCCTCCGGCCGCCAAGAACCCCCTCGCCACCATTCTTCATCCCAATCCACCCAGCGCCGCCACTCCAACACCCCTCCTCAGCCCCTTCGCTCCCAACCTCCTCCACAAAGACAACAACCCCGCTCTCAATCCAAATCCCAACAGAAGCGGTTCTCATTTCTGGAGAAGCCCTTCAAACCCGAGCCGGAGCCCGAAAATGTCGAGAAAGCCTCCGTTTACAGTGGCTCAATTGGACGGCTCCCCTCTCAACCCAAACGCCGTCCTCCCCTTGACCCTCTCATTGAGGACTGGCTTGAAAAAGAGCCAAGGACGCTCGCCAACATTTGTCTTAGGGCGTCCACTCACGACCACCCTCCTAAAATCCAAAGACTTCTCCACTACTTCATGATCACCTACGTCAAGCCCCGCCTTGAAGAAACCAATAACACCAACCCACCGTTCATGGGGCCAGGAATCATTTCTGACTCGTTTGGTGGAACCGTGGACGAGCTCGCCAAACTGCTCCCTGATATAATGGAGTTTGTTGTGGCTCCTGCGGGCTCCGTCCCTTCCCAAAAAGGAAAAAGGCCTTCCTCTCCCCCTCCGTCCAAATCGCTCTAAATTAAAGGCCCTTCCTCCTCCCCACCAAAGCCAATCCCTTCCTCCCCACCTCCTGCCCCAAAGCGACGCCTCAAGACCTCTGCTCAGCTTGAGGGCGTCACGGATGAAGAAATGGCCGCCATTCGCCTCTCCGAAATTCAACTGGAAAAACAGGAGAAGGCGCGCCAAGAGCAAGAGCAAGCAGAGAAGGAAGCCGTTGAGAAGGCGATCCAAGCGAGTATGCAGGACATTCGTCAACTCCCTCCACCTCCTCCAAGGGTAGAGGACGCTCCTCAAGTCCAGGCCAAGGACGTTCCACAAGTCCAGGTCCAGGCCGAGGATGCTACCCCTGCTAAACTGCCGCCTCCTCCCTCTGCTCCGCTCAAAGTGAAACCGATCTCAGTGGTTCCGCCCAGCACCTCGTCTGCCCCCCCCCCCCACCAAAGCTAAGATCAGAACTCCTACTCCCTCTCCTCCCAGAGCCTCTCCTCCTCCTCCTCCTCCGCCTGCTCAGGCCGTCGAGGAAGCTGCTCAAGTCAAAGGGACGCCTCCTTCAACCGTCCCTACAGAGTCCTTGGCAAGGACTACAGTGGTGGATGCGCCTCCCACAGAACAGGCGTCCACTGCTGAGGACACTGCAATGGTTGAGTTCCAAGAACAACGGAACGAAGCCTCAGATGAAGAGGACGCCCCTCCCCAGGATGAGGAACCTGAGGACGAGGAGGGAGATGGAGATGAAGACGACGTTGGTGATGAAGTGATAGTGAGAAATGGCTCCAAGCAGAAACGCTTCAAGAAAATCCTATCGCCTCTCCTCTTCAACGCCCAGTTTCTGGCAGAGAACCAGCGCCAAGAGTTCTTGGACCTACTTGAGTTCCAGGGATGGACGCACTTAGGCGCTGAGGCCGCTGACGTTAACCCTGATGAGGTTCTCCGTTTCTACTCCAAGTTTGAAATCACAGAAGTAAACGGGAAGCCTCAGGGGATGTTTGAAATAGATGGGGACGAGTACTCAGTTGCTGAGGGCACCGTCCGCAAAATGCTAGGCCTGCGTCCTTCTCCTCCGGATGCTCTGCATGATCTGCCTTGCAAGAACTTTGCCCGCTTCTCCCAGGACGAAATCCTCAGCAGAATATTCAATGGGAGACAGCCAGTTGCTAAGGACAGAGTCGCTCATTGCCTCACCAAGACGGGCGTCCTTGCGCATCACTTCATTGTGCGCATGGTCGTCCCCCGCCAAGAGAAAAAGTCCATTGTTCAGATCACTGATAGTATTCTCTTGGACGCCTTCTTGGAACGCAAGCCGATAAACTTGCTCCGGGTAATCTTGGAACACATGGGCAAGTGCACAGGAGGCAGGAACTCTCTTCCCTTCCCCGGCTTGGTCAAGCAAATTCTGAAGCAGCAAGGACTCTATGCTCCTAAACAAGAACGTTCCTTTGGCATTCATTGGGACGTCAGGCAAATCACACTCCCTCCAGTTGGAAAACTCAGGTGTGATGAGCCCCTCCCGTCCGTCAAGCGCCAAAGGGAAAAGGAACGGAAAGAGGCTGAGCGGAAAGCTAAAGCTGAGAGGAAAGCTCAAGCGGCTGCTGCTGCTGAAACTGGAGAAGGAGATCCTGAAGCTGAAAATGTTCAAGTCATTGGGACGCCAGCTGAGGACGCTGCTGATGAAGAGGACGAGCTCGATGGTATGAGCGTCCCTGATGAGGCCGAGAGGCACTCTACGAAGTATTTGATGGGCATGATGATCGAGAACCAGTGCATAATGATAGATCTAATTCAACAGGTTCACGACACCCTTCACGTCCACACAGAACTTCTTGAGCGCAACAACGAGCTCCTTGCCCAGAACAACCATCTTCAGGAGCAACACCTCAAGGCCCTTGGCAAGCGTCCACGCAAATGATCACCTCCCCCCTCTCTACCCCTGAAACAGTTTATCTTTTCTTTTGTTTTTGATTAAGACAATGGGACGTTGTCCCCGTTTTCGAACTGTTGTTGAATGTCTGTAATGTTCATTCTCTATTTCTGTTGAATGGCGTTCCTTACATTTGTGATTCATTTTGTCTAAGCGTTCTTTACTTTAGTTATGACTTTGTGCTTGCATGCCTTTCGACTTGTTCTCCTTTTCGATGATGCCAAAAGGGGGAAGTATAGTTTTGCAGAGATGCGATTGTCTTTAAGTTGTCATAGAAAGCATGTGTTTAGGGGGAATTTCGGCCAAGTCCAAAGGACGCTAGTTAGGAATAAAATAGAACGCACTTAAAAGAATGTGTTGCATGCCAACCTAAGCTGAAAAGAAAATCAAGTGTAGTTTCTCATGCTAAAAGCTTCACTTCTGTGCGTATTGTTTGAAAGAGTTTGTCATCATCAAAAAGGGGGAAATTGTTGGGACGATATTAAGGACGCCAGTCATTAATATTTAAACCAATAATGATCGTCCCTTATTTTGATAATGACAAACTCAAAGGTATTTGATAAGTTGTCCAAGTGTTGATCTCAGGTAAGTCCAGTGGACGCACATGAGCGAAAAGGACAACAAGTGAACGGCAGTCCCTAAGCTGTAGGGACGCACGTCATCAGAACTTCCAAAGCTAAACGTAATTGGCCAAGTTCCTGCGCAGATAGGACGGCGTCCTCATCAAGAAGGGACGCGCGCCAAAATACGGACGAAGTTCAAATTCAAATCTAGGCCGCACCAACATGATTACATCACGTCCGGCCGTAGTCCTCAGAAGGAAGCTTCCCTTGTCTGGGCACGTGTAGACAACTCCAAAGATGTCGCTTTCCCAGCGATGGTCCCCTACCCACGCGGAGGCTTCCCAAGCGTCAACAGAGTTGACTTCCTCAAGAGGCTCATCGCACCGTTGATCAAAGATCAAGGATCCTGCCAAGTCTCAGAGGACGCTAGAGGACAAGAACCACTTCCGCTATAAATACCCTCCAAGGGGTATGCATAGCGGTGTGTGTGCAAGTGTGGACTTTGAAGACTTTCTCTCAAGCTCTCCCGAAGCATTTAAGAACACGAACGAAGATCAAGAAGATCAAGTGAGCTTGAAGCAAGAGAAAGAAAGTCCAACCACATCAAATCCAAAACAAACCACAAATCAATTAGAGTTGTAGTTTGTCTCTCACAACGAACCGTGAGAGACGTGAGTGATAGCTTCCTTATAGCTAAGAGTGTTAGGTTACTTGTTAGGTTGAAAGGAGTGTTACTAGTGAGACTAAGGACGGACGCTTAGCTCAGAGAAGTGTAACGACTCGCCTAAGTTGTAAGGACTCACTCTCAATAAGATAAGGGACGGCTATTGAAAATCCTCCAACGGAGGTAGAGGTTTACCCACAAGACTAGTTGGTCTTAGTGGGGTTCCTCTATAAATACCTGTGTTCACTTATCTTATCTTGTATTCTGTTAAGTCTACTTTCCGCTGCACTAAAGGACGCCCTTAACCCAGTTAAGGACGCCTTCATTAACTGACTTACAATCCAACACCTTCATCATTGCGTTCTTGGAGTCGCGAGCACTGTCTCTAGGGCGTGTTTAGCAAAGGCGGACTTAGAATCTTTGGGAACGGAGTCTAGCACGGCTTCCCAGAAATCGCTTGTGTTTTCCTTGGACAAGTCAACAACTGTGGGGGTCTCGATCTTGCGTTTCTGCAAAGGACGATCTTCTTTCACCTTCTTTTTGGGAACCAGTGGTAGAGACGGGTTGGAAGCATGCGACCTTAGCATCCTCTGCAACATAGCATCAGTAGACGCGTTTCGTGCACGACCTGGATAGCACACCAGGGGTGAGAATTGCGAAATTCATATAGAAGAAAATGAACATCTGAACAAACATAGTTCATAAACATGAGGAGGGTTACTGAAGTTTACCAAAAGTGGCAGGCTTCGAGGTACTAGACATCCTTATGGCAAGCGGAGAAACTTCCAGGTCCGTAGTATGGCTAGAACTTGGGGTTGGGGTTCCGCTGGAGGGTTTGTCTGGTTCATTAAAGATTTTGGCAGGAGTGCGGAATTCAGCCTTCATGTTCAGCAGCAGCTTGATAACTTCTCCTCCAGCTGGCATAGTGTTGGGCCCTAATAATCAAAAGCCCACGAAGCATTCCAGAGCGGTCTGCAAGAAGCCCACAACACCCCACGGCGATTATCTAGTACGAGCAGCTAGAGAAACCCGTAGCGAAGGTGCGCCGAGTCATCCACATCTATCAAGTCCTATAGAAATTATATCTATTAAGGATTCTTTTTACCTTATATAGGCAAAATCATATCAAATCTAGGGATGTTATATCTTATACGATTTATATCTATCTAGTTATCCACATATCTTGTAACGATATATCTTTAAGACGACTATATATACATAAAGGGGGTCACACATTGTAGATCCATGTTCACATATACAATTGAATACACACGAGATTAATACAATTTTCGCATTCTTTCCACCTGATTCTTGAGTTCGTATTGCTTAGTTCAAGCCCGATCTAGGCTAAGGGGTCACCAATCTTGCTTGGTCGATTTCTAGCTCCAACAATTTGGCGCCCACCGTGGGGCACAGAATTTCGCAAATCACGAACGAAGAATCGTTAGCTGTTCGAATTCCCAATCCAGAACGATGTCGGAATCCGGAGAAATCGTGCCAGAAAAGAACAACGCCACCCAACAAGAAGAGGTCCTGTCTAAGCAACGAGAGGACGAGATGGCGGACATTCGTCGCCGCATGGAGCTTCTCCAGAAACAACTCGAGCAACAAAAAGGTTTCTTTGAAGCCAGCATGGAACGCTTAACCAATGAGAACAGCCAGCTCAAGAGCCAAAACCAGTTACGGACTACGGCAAGACAACCCGCCAACGTCCCTAGAAACACTGAGGGTCTGGTGACTCGGCTGGATTTCGACGTCGGAGAGGGGACCTCTAGGGGAAACAACGGGAATGACACCCAAGGTAGAGTCTTGAACAATCAACGAACGCCTAACCCTAAGGGCAATCGCGAGCAAGCGCCGAACAGGGAAACCCTCGGAAATCAGTTCACCCCTCCGGGTTACACTTACAGAACCTGCTCCGGGAATGTCTGGATATCTGAGAACGCTTACGCCGAAAGACACCAGGAGGTGGATCTAGATGCGCTTATCAAAAAGAAGGTCATAGAGCAGATTGGAGCCATCTCCGATCAGGTTGTAAGAAGCCACGCTGGATACCAGCCGGTACAACCAAAGGCCCAAGACGGATACGATGAATCACCCTTTGTTCCCAGAATCGCTCGGGCCGAAATTCCAAGAAAAGTCACCATTCCTACCATGAACCCTTACAATGGCACCACGGACCCTAACGAGCACATAGCCATCTACAAGCAAAAGATGATGACTAGCTTGGTCCCCAGTCACTCAAAGGAATCCGTGATGTGTAAAGGGTTCGGAACGACTCTGACTGGACCAGCCCTTACTTGGTTCATCGGTCTACCCAGAGGGAGCATCAAGTCTTTTGCTGACCTCTCGGACACTTTCCGGAGTCAGTTCGCAAGCAGTCACACTTTCCTTGATAGGTTAATGCTTGTACTTATTTTGACTAGGTTGGCAAGAATCTACATATTCTTAGTCAAATAAAGGGTGTTCACCTGGAAATGTATAGAGATATTGTACTACCTAAAGTCTTAAAGCAAGTACACTCTCATATCAATTGTTCTGAAGTTTCTTTGCCAGATCTGATGGTCGAATTCTTGTACTTGACGATTTTTTTTGTTTTTGTTGTCAATTGTAAAGATGACATTGCCCAACATTATTTAGTGGAATGTATTATTCAATTGTTTCTAGATGAATATCATTTGCAAATGCGTGACATACTACTAGGTGCTTGCCCTCAGCTTCAAGTAATGAATAAAAATATCCTTGGAAGTACAGTAGGTGGCTGAAATCTTATCTTATTTTGTTCTTCTATGCATACTATTTCTGAAGGGTTCTATCATTTGTTAATACTTCTCATCATCAGTTAACAGTCGATATCAAAACAGTGTTGTCTCAACTAATGGATGGGTTCTCAAATTATGCTGCATCAAGTACAGAGGTGAGTTGTGACCATCCTTCGCTCTTTATTTAATATTTTATTATATTTTATTGTTCGCTTGCTTCTGCTTGCTAATCATTAACCTTGTTCAGATTTTGCCTGAACTTCTCCAAGTGGAAGCTAATCACTAAACATGGTTAATTAGATGAGACTTGTTTCCTGACTAATAATTGCCCGAGCCTAAAATTTAGATTAATCTTTCTTGCAAGTTGACTCACTACATGAACTTTCTGACAGCAGGGTTTCTGGTTTACTCTAGGCACAACTCTTTCATTTTTCTCCGCCAGGAACTTTCAGCAAGTGGGCCGTCATATGAATTCTTATGCCAGACAAGTTCAATCGACTTCCTGGCTAGATATCAGTTTGATTTCAATGCTTGGATACATGAAGGTCTGTATATTTTTTTTCCCACTAACAAATATGAACTTAATGGGCTTTCTTTTCTGTACTTGTTTGAATGAGAGCTTGTGTAAGCCTTGCTATTAAACAGGCTATCTATTGCTTGATAGTTACTTATAACATAACTTTGATGATGCCAAATTCTGTAAGATATTAGAGTTTGACCTCTTCATTTTGATCTGATTATTTCTTGTGTTTACCATGATCGATAAATGCAAGCTATTGCAGTTTGCATGATCCTTTCATTTTTTCCTTTCACCTTTTTTTACTTTGAGAATTTACACTTTTGAATAATCTCAGGAGTATCTGAATTATCTAGAGGGCAGGACGAGCAGGCATTGAGTAGCTCAAATAAATCACTCTATAAGGTATGGATGAGGCATCCAATAATATGAAGGAAGGCCAAGACATTGCACTGATTAGGTTTGCAGATGTGCTCTTCACCGAACTAATGCAAATCCTATTCAGAGAATGGCGTGTTAGGTTAATGCAAGACCGAAAGGAAGAGTTTCAGCTTGGGAAATTACACTCCAAACAGCAACTTCAAACCATTTTTTCCAAATTGCGTCCAGCTCTTACATTAAGTGGATTCACTTCCCATCGGCTTAGATTGATTCAGATGGTAATTTGATCTTCTGCTTTTTTTAATTGATATTCCCTCACCAAGCACTTGTATTATTATATCATTAGCTCTCTTGGGAGTTGATTTGCATTCATGTTTGGTAATTCGTCTGGAAAGCTGGACTGAATATGCTAATTATGCATTAGTTTCCTTTGCAGTGATAATGTGCTTATAAGTATACTCCCTTGTAATAATTATCGCATCAGTCACTCTATCACCATTATCAACTGCTTGTTGTTCTCTTGACCTTTCAAAATTCGTTCCTTAAACTACTAAAATTTTACTTTTGATGATTGGCATGGTGCATTCAGGTCACGTGAAGTCATTTTAAAGATCTAATTTTTGTTCGTGCTTATGATGATGACTCAAATTTGGAGAAACTGGTTGTGTATCTAGACTCTGAGAGTGACAAGAAGAAACTTATGGTGAGACATTATATCTTCAATGCTTACTTGTCTGATTTTTAGGCCTTTATGCAAAATAGCCATATATTTCTGGCTTTTATGCAAAAGAGCCATATATTTCTTAGCCTTTACTTACACTAATTTGAAAACTAAGATCGTTGTGTAAACATAATTATGCCTTTTAAGGATATGATAGTTTATGCAATGTTCCTGGCTTGAAATTTGTAAACATAATTGTGCCCATCTTTATTGTGTAGACTGAAGTGACGGATGATCTTCAGAAAGAAGCGAAACAGCAGATTTGAGGTGCAGTGGGTGTTCGCCAAGTTATTGACCTTCTTTCTACAAAAATTAAGCTCATTGTTGGTCACAATTGTTTCCTGGGTATTTCTTTTCTTTAAAATATTATTTTGATTCCAATTTCATTCATTTCTTTACATGTGTCTGAGACATTTTTTGTTATCATGACAAATGTAGCACATATACACAATAAGTTCTTTGGTCCTCTCCCTTCAACAGCCAGTCAATTTGTCACATCTATCCACATGTATTTTCGCTTTATATTTACATACTGCATTGATCTTTGACCTTCATCAGTTTTGTGCTAAGTTTCAGCCAATTAGCATTTTTTTTAAATTTTATTTTAGTGTTGTACGTGTACAATTCAGGGCTGTGAAAATTGGAGCATGATTTCCAAGTTTGGCGAGAATAATAGAAGTCCATCCAGACTTCTTATTCAAAGATCATTAAAGAAGTATATTTTTTATCATCACTATAACATAGTGTTCTGTGATGCAGGTGATAGAGTCTCAAGTTGAGATGCCTATTGTGGGAGCAATAATCCTATATACCTCTCTGCTGACTTTTTGTCTCCGTGTACATCCAGATCGGCTTGACTATGTCAAATTCTGGTAGGTTTAATCCTTGCGCTATCTTTGTCAGTGAGTATAAAGGTTATGCATTTTATATTTGTTATGTGTTTTAATCTGTATTTCTTGATAGCCTTATGACCAATACACGGTTGCATTAAATCAAGTAGGCTGACCTTCAGTAGAGAAAAGCTTCATGTGTGTTCTTGCCCTCCGAGACAGCTTAGTCCAGCACGATTGCACCATGTTGCTTCAAGAATTGTTGATTTGCGTTTGTATTTTGTATATATATAATTCGAAATTTAGTGTGTATATGCAAACGAGATTATAATTTTTATCTCAATTGGCTGTATTTTTTTTTTGTCATCTCATTTGCTTGTATTGTATGTTCATTTTTCTTTGATCAGTAGTACTGTATGTTGATCTCATAAGGAAGTTGTGTCAGACTTGAACATATATGTCAAGTACTACGTATGCAGGGGAAGGTACTTGTATCCCATTAGCTTAAGTTCAATTACCAGATTTAAGTAGAGCACTCGGAGAGGCCATGCCAAGTTTTTTTTTTTTTTTTTTTATGTGGGTCTGCAATTCACTTTTAGAATTTATAATTACTCTTTGGAGATAAATCATAGTAATATATTGCTAAAGATAACATTTTGATGCGTATGTGCGTATGTGTGGAGTGGTTATAAGACCGTGGTTATAGGACTTCAAAAACGGAAGCACTATCAGATTGATATATATACTCTATCAAACATTCAAACAATCTCCCGATGGAAACTGCTCAGAATGCTGCCCCCGTGCAACACACGGGGCTTTTGCCTAGTATCTCAAATGCTTGCACATCCACACAATTGTTTGAACATCCAGAATGTTGAATTTTGATTTCGAACCATCTACTTGGTCAGTCTCGTTTCAGATTTTGATACAAACTAACAATATAAAATAGATTGATAAATTTTAGCGATGTATTTTTTCATATGATAAAGATCTTGTAATATTTTGATTTTATTTGAGATCTTGTACGTTATTTTTATAATGCTATCTAATGTTTTTTGAACAGATTTTTGGAAAAAAGATAGATTTTTAGAGACTTTTTATAAGAGTGTAACATAAATAATAGGTAATTAAATCTAAAAAATTAGATAACAATTTAAAAACTCTATTTTTTATCGAATATGCGGTGGGGCCAGAATTAACGTGGAGGCTCGAAATTCTCCGGCTTTAATATATAGTATAGATAGATAGATAGATAGATAGATCTTCGCGTTAAGTACGAAACAAAATAACACATTGAAGGGGATTATCCGAAAGGAGAATTATCATCTTTCAGTTCCCTTGACCAAAAAAAATCATCTTTCAGTTCCTTCGCAAATCCCAGCTGATTTTTTTTTTTTTTTGTAAGTTTATCGAAGAAGTTCAATTTGGCTTTTTCTTGATTGCCTATACATCAAGAAAACGCTGCCTGCCTCAAGTTAATTCCAAGGGGCAAAATTGACGATAACCTTCAACTTTCTTCAATATGGCAAGAGTATGTGAACGACATGGTAATACCGAATTATAACTTTAGCGTTAAATCATTATACAAATTTGCTATGCACATGACACAAGCTTCTACAATTTGCTGCCACACTTCCCATTAAAAACAATGGCAACCCAGAAATCATTGCACAGCAGATGCGGGAGCCACACTCACAGGAGATTTAAGTACCTGCTGCAAAAATCGAGCAGCTAGACGCTGTGCAACCCCACCCAACACACGACTGCCCAGTTCACGCGCTTCTGCTTGTTGAATTATCTGTGTCATTCCCACAATTGTTATAATTTCATTTGTAATAATATGAACAAGGATAACTATATCGTTCCAATGATTTGTCCAGGTCAAAATTCACTCACCTGCAGAATCGGCTGCAATACAGAAGGGTCAAAATTTCTTGACGACTGTAGAAGCCCCCATATCCTGAATACCCGTTCTCTTAGCTCCATCAGACTCTCCTGATCAGCGTTACTCATCGAAAGAGGACCATTGGGTCCGCGGGTGATCACTAGGGATTTCATAAATTCAGGGAAAGAATTATATGTATCAATCACATTACCAAGGACTATAGCTTCTGTCACACGTGCAGCTTCCTTCACCACTAACACTCTCAGCTCTTCACCATCCGGACCCAAGAGCAGCTTTAGCACAGGTTGTAAGGCATCTTTTGCAGAAAAATCCTGGTCCTTCCTCCCCTGAACAAGTAGGTTTTCTAGCCTATTCCACCTGCAAAAAGCAACATACCACCTGCCTTTTATTTACTAGCATCCCCAACACATTCCTATCTATGCATGCCAAATTCTGCAAGTAAATTTAGACCTGAACTTTCCATCCTTGAATAGCAACTCGATCAGTGCATCCCTAAGATACGGATTTGGATCAGTGAGAAGTCTTTTAGCAAAATATGGATATGAAGCAGCCAGAACCTTAAAACTGGGATCGGCATAAAGTGCTAAGCCTTCTAAAACAGTAAGTGACCTTAATACTAGAGCATAGTATGCTGGAACTGCAACAAGTCAACGAAGTATAATAAAGGTCAGTTTCTCCATTCCATTAAGCAACTGTACTATAAATTGGACAAACAACCCATTGGATTTCACAGATATTACATTCTACAAAAACTGAAATGTTTTTCTAAGTAATTCAAAAGAAACAAGGCTCACCATTAAATGGGTACTGATAGAAAACAGCCCCAAGACCATCCACAAGTGTTTTAAAGTTGAGTTCACTAACTGTTGAATTGAGAGCATCGTCAAAGAAGTCCCGCAGCACAGGCACGATTGGAGAAATGTCCACATCAGGTGACAGGAAATCCAAAGCATAATAATCACGGGCCATAGCTTCATAGTCACGATTAACCATGTGGACAACATGACCAATAATGGCAAAGCGGGCCTGTTCTGGGGTTTCACTCATCATCCCAAAGTCAATAAATGCAAGCTTTCCCTCTGGGGTTGCCAATAGATTACCAGGATGAGGATCAGCATGGAAATATCCATACTCAAGTAATTGTCTAAGGCTGCATTGTATCCCAATATTGACAAGGTCTAATACCTTCAGCCCTTGTCTTTCAATTGCATCTTGTTCGTTCAACTTAACACCTTCAATCCACTCCATTGTTAATACTTTTGCACCAGTGTAATCCCAGAAAATATCAGGCACGAGGACGTCCTCCTTGTCTGCATATAGCTTTCTAAACCTTCTTGCATTTTGTCCTTCCTAAATATATATGTTAGAATTAGCATTCAAGCCCAAGGGGAGTTTATAAAACATAGGAAATAATTTTTTGAAAATATAAAGTAACAAATTATGGCTTATAACTTCAGCTATAACACAATTAAGAGAAAACTCTATCATATAATGACATTCACAACAATTTTCTTAGTATAACAAACAAGTTAGGTAGCTAACCTGAACATAATTAAGCTCTTGGTAAACTCTTCTTGCAAATTCATCAACCAGAGCAACAACATCACTTGTCACTATGTCCACGTACTTATTTATGAAATAAGCCAAACCTCTTATAAGGTAAAAGTCAAGTCCTATAGCATCTTCAATGCCTGGCCTTTGCACCTTCACAGCAACAGTCTTTCCAGAGTACTTAAGCTTCGCTTTGTACACCTGACCTAAGCTAGCAGCCGCAATAGGGTATGGAGAAATTGATGAGTAGATGGAGTCAAGCGAAAGTCCCAGCTCTTTCTCAATGCATGAGAAGGCTTCAGCATTTGCAAATGTTGGCAAAGCATCCTATGTATCATATCAAAATCATGAAATCGGTACTTCACCGCCATCAGACCATAAGGACATTAGGAAACAAACCAAATGCAGAGGTTACATTATTCAATTCTCAATGAGCTGTCAAATTTGCATCTTTGTTGCATTATGTTTTTTATGTGCCTGACCTCAGCAGTGCAACAATAGGAGGATTAGGATATAAAAAGAAGGGTTTTATACAATAGGCAGCAACTACGAAACGTGCTATTGGCGGCTGCTGGATCGCACTCAGAATATGAGTCAGGACACTAGGAAACTTTACAGGAATTTACATGTGATTTACCAGATAAAATAGTTCCACTAGAACTGGGATAGGGATAGTGCATCACTAACTTCTGGCAGAGAGGGGAAAGATGAGAAAGGAATGATATATGTCCAACAAGGCTCCACAAGCACTCTGCCAATCCCATACTTAATCGTCAGCCCTGACTCATAATTTTTGGATTCTAAATTAGCGGAGTACTTTGATCATGAAGTTCATAAAGGTGTGTAATAGTATGATTAACATGCTAAATTGGGTATATTTGAATTTCATTTGAATCCTTAACTAAGTTGAAAGTATCTTAATTTTGTACATATAATCAATAAAAGATTATATATTTTAATATTTGGTGTGAAACTGTGATTTTACTTCTTAAATAGGAAAAGAGCCCAAAATACTTTTTGGGATAGGCGATTTTTTTTTTTGTGAGCCTAAAGCATAAGTGATTTGTTCATGCCATTTTCCAACCTTAACCATGATGAAGTGCAAAACAAGCAGATCTATCTTGAATTACCTTAAACAATAATGGCATAAATTAGAAAATTTGTAAAGAGTCTTGCATGGGCTAGTGACATCACACTTTATGAGATTATTGCTAATAATCCTTCATCCAACCATCCAAATAAAATATCAAACTGGGAAAATCTGGTTCAAACAAAACCACTAGACTATGAATGTCATAGCAGTTGTCCTAAGAAATTATCATCCTAAAAGGAATAAAAAGGAAGACTAGAAGTAATGGATCAAGTCAATTCCTTTCTAACCTTGTTCAGCCAAAAGCAACGAGGTTGAATATAGTTAGGGATGAAAACATGATATATGTCAGGTAAATAGCAGATGATGAATACGTTGGGTGCCACACCAGACTAAGTTTGGGTGAAGGTTCACTATTTCAAGTAGCAAATTATGGAAAGCTATCACTGGAGTTATTTAAATTCGTTACAAACTTGAATTCCATGGGGGGAAAATATAATCCTAATTGTATTAACTTTATAACTGGTTATGGTTGAACATTCGTTCATTCCACCTATTCATTACAAAGTTGGTGATCGGTTCCCAGTCTGGACAGATTAAATTATTTAGGTAAAATATTATACATGATGAAGCACATTTTGTGTTATGTAACCCAATTTTAATCTTATATAAAGCCTCTTGTCAACATCATTATAACATCCCAGTTTTTTATATTATATAGCTGATAAAATTCAAAGATTTTAAAGACAGAATCTTTTGTTTTCTTATAATGTATATATTATTATTTTTCTTAAGAAAAAATTCCCTGTCCAAAAGTCAGTCCAAAGCCGGGCCAGAAGTTAGGTCCAGCTCTCAATCCATCTTTTGATATTCAGTCCCAGTCTGCTATGGTTTTGAACCGATGCCCAACCCTATCACATTCTCATCCCTAAATATAATTCTAACTCTGCTGACATGGATCCAACTGTAACTAGAATCAATACATACATGATACGATGATGATACCTAGTTACTACTTACTACTATTAGAGATCTAGAGAAAGAGATGAACGTACTTGAAGTTCAGAGAGTTCTTCGAGATACTCAGGGGGGCAAATATCTGGTCGGGTAGACAAGCCCTGACCGAATTTGACAAAAGTTGGACCAAGATTGGTGAAAATGGTCCTAAGCTCAACAGCCCTCAATCGTTTGTTGGCATCAAGCTTTCCATTCTGCTGATCTATGAACAATCTGAAGGCAAATGAACCTAAACCCAGTACTATCTCCAAAGTCCTTTGCACAATCTATCCAAAATGGATGCCAACATTATTAGGTGAATGGTTGAAGGGAAACTGTACAACATACATGGAGAATTGAATGAATTGTGTTAGTAACCTTAAGAGGACGAGAACCATAATTGGTGGAAAGAAGTTCAGGGCTGTAGGTGGAAGCTTGTACAGCACGAGCCATGGCTCTTGCTTCCGCTTGGATGTCATCAGTACGATCCCAGTTGCTGTTACTTTCCCTCCCAATCACCAAAGATGGTGAGTATGAAGAAGGTTCCCCTTCACTTTGCACTTGTAATCCAGTGGCCTTAGAATTAGTCTCCACCAAAGCTGCATGCACCTTAACCGCAGTTGTCCTTTTATGAGGAAACAATTGTAAATCTAATCTTCTTCTCCTCCTCCAGTGCGGATACATGAAAGGTAGATGATTATTTGGCTTACATTTCTGCCTCTCCCATCGCTTTGGCTACAAATAAACGCGAAAACAAATGGACCCACTAGAAAATAATCATACCGCGTCGTATAAGCATTTTCTTCAATGAGTAAATTAAATCAAAAGGCATAAACATCTTCCATCACAAGACTCAGTACTTTTATGATATAAATTGATTAAAAAAAAAAGCCTCCTATCAGGAGATGAACATGAAACTTTGTTAGCATATCTGCTAAGAAAATACTATGCTTTGGTAGTATGCTCAATAAGAAAGCATATGCTCATCAAAATGGAAATTGACAAATGGGTATTGTTAAAACTCTCTTCATATTACCTGTTAAACTTTTTATCAGGTTACAAGTGAAAGGAGAAATTTATTGGAAATACTAACCCTCAATGCTACAAGATAAGGTGGCTGTTCTGTGGGGCTAACCTATAATGCAATCCAGCAGAAATAAACCACTCAATAAGCTTAAGAAGGAAAACAGATCATTGTTCATAACGAAATCCGAAATGTGTAGCTTTAGAAGAAACCTATATATTATGTAAACTGTCAATAAAAGCAGATTACTTTTCAACATCTTTGCCAGAATGGACATTATTGCTCATAGTTAACAAAAACACATTATACTCATAACGCATTAGCTTCTATAGAAAGACAAATTGTTCAAACAAAGAGCAAAAATAGAAGCAAAGCTAAGCCCCTCACCATCTTTTGCCCAGAAACATAAGGGATCCATTAAAGATTTAAAAATTAATGCATGAGCAGCACATCATGCGCTGATTTCAACTAGAATCAGACTGAAAATTTCAAGGGTTAGAATTACTCTGGTAGATCAAAAATAGAATATAATTGCAACTTGAAGTATAAATGCGGATTATGCTGACATACTGTCTATCGTTACATTAGATACCCAAAAAATCACTCTTTGCTCTTTATAGTGATTATAAAATAAATATATGCACAGAAAACGCACCAGCTAAATGAGACATTTGCTTTGAGAATAAGTTGAAAAGGGAAGCAAAGTGATAGACTTCCCTTCTGCGCTGAGTTTAAGCAAAGAGGTCCTTTTGAAATATTACCAATTGCAATATCTAAGAAAGAGAAGGATAGCCGAAAGGGAATAGCAGAAGCACTTCATCTCATCCAATCTAATATTTCTCCCCGTTCCCCTTCTACCTTCCTTTCCATCTCACCGTTCTGATTTCAGCTACGCTAACAGTAACTTAAGAACACGACACCAGTATTAAATGACACCTGTTATCGAAAATTGTCAATCAATCAGTTTCCCCGCCCCCTTCTATCCTCTCGTATTTAGCCAAATTAACAGTTTACTGATTGCATTTGCATCGCCGCTCGAGGCCAGTAAATCCGTAATTCATATAACTAGAATTAAAATAAGTAAAAAGAGGAGGCGGGAGATAACACATAATAACTTCGATTGATGATTTTAGAGGATTGAAAGCAAAATAAAGACTGTAAACGGATGTTACCAGACGAGAAGAGGATGAGGAACACGGAGAGAATTGTTGAGCTGAGAGAGAGATTGAGGAGTGAGACAGAGGAGCGAATGAGCTCTGAATAGCGGCCATGGCTGGCAAAGTATTGAGCAGTCGTCTTCGTCGGGGAGTTTTGTGTTGTTTTAATAGGCTCCGCAGGTCGGTCTGTGGACGGGAAAGGTGCTTGGTAGTTGAGTTGGGGGGATATTTATTTATTTGGAAATTCGGGAGTTTTGGGCTTTTTCAGATGGTGTCTTCGAAATAAGTCTCGAACGTATTTAATTTCTCTTAAAACTTTCATTTTCAAAAATAAAGATTTAAATTATTTCTACTAGCCCATTTGCAAGATTTAGATTATTTCTATAAAATAAAGGTTTTGTAATTTAAATATTCTTTTAGTCTCATTTCCTTTTTTTGTTCCATTTGCTCAATATTTTTTTTCTATTATCCTAATATCTATCATACCTAATATTATAATAAAGATTTACTATATATTTTATCTTTTTACTCCAAGCCCTAGATAGATATACATTTTTTTAATCTTATTACTTATATGATCACAATTGATAATCATAACAAACAAATTTTAACAAATACATCATTATCAAGTTCTTGATGTAAAAATACCCATTTTCTATACAAGTTTTAGTTTATAATCAGGTTATCAAATATATAAGCAAATATATATAAACTCTATATCTTTATGTAATATCAATCTATATTATAAAAGCGGACCGTTTTCGAGCCACCACGTTGATTCTGGCCCTGTCTGATTTTAATTTTTTTTCAACTCAAATAGATAATAATAACTTTATATCTTTTATTTTCCTTAGATAATAACAACTGCAAGATTGAAGCTAAAAGTAATTTTAATATTAGAAACATAGTTGGGAGAGCTCGAAGCAAGACGAGCCGGTTTCTAGCGCGCCGAAAGGCCCGAGAGTTTAATAATTTTGTCCCGTATTTAGTTCGAGATTTTCGGACTTCAACATTACTCATATAATATTTTTTTAATATAATTAGTTTTTATTAAATTGTTTTAGAAAAGATAACATTTTTTAAAAATAATACTCCCTCCGTTTCACAATAAGTGCCGTTTTAGCTCTTAACACAGTTTTTAAGAAAAGCAATCATTCACTTTTAAACTTACAACTTTTTCTTAATCTTACCACTCATTACATTTTTTTGGCCAATGAATGAACAACTTTAGTCAACAAATACACATTCCAATAAAAATTATCATCATTCACCCCTAATAAATCGCTTTGAAAACCTAAAACGACACATATTATGAAACAAATTTTAAGTGCTAAAACGACACTTATTGTGAAACGGAGGGAGTATTAATTTTGTATTTGTAATATCATATTTTAGTTTAACTAATTTTAAATAAGACACTTTTAATTAGGTATATAATTTTGCTAATAAATGTTATGAAATCTAATTAAGAAAATTCATCGGATTATTTTATTATATTTACACCATCTGGCGTAAAATTTTTATGAAGATTTGAATTCCGCTTTATACTATAGTAGGGTAGATAGATTTAGTGGCGAATTCATAGACTAGGGAATTCGATTCGTTAAAATTTATTTGTATAATTGCACTTTTATTTTTCTTTTATTAAAAAAAACAATCTTGATTTTTTTCCTTTAATTCATTTGTTCCGTTTTAAATCTTTAGCTTTCTACAATCTATATATTTTAAATTTCTGTAAGGTTGAAAATTATCCACGGGTGACCGACCCACCCGGTTCACCCGACCCAATTATACGAGTGACCAACCGTAATAAAGTGGGTGATACGTGGGTCGGGTGACGGGTGAGATGATTGACGGGTCGAATAAGGGTGAAATGTTTCACCCGTTTAACCCAACCTGTATATCACCCACCCCCCATTTGATATTTATCCTAATTCCTAAGTTAGGTTTGATTTTTACCTAAAATAAAGTTTACGACTTTGAGACTTTTTTTAAAGATAATTAAGTTCTTTTTTGTTTTAAATACTAGAATTTAGAAGAATCAATCATAAAGCCCTAATGAACATAAGGTGCGTTCGTGTTCTCTCTTGCGTCGTTGCCCGCCTGTCCCGACTCCCGACTTCGTGCGTTCTCACTCTTGCCGCTAGCTCCCTGCATTCTCCCGACCCCCGACTTCACTCATGCCGCTAGCTCCCTGCGTTCTCCCGACCCCCGATTTCGTGCGTTCTCACTCTTGCCGCTAGCTCCCTGTGTTCTGCCGACTCCCGACCCCCGACTTCACTCATGCCGCTAGCTCCCTGCGCTCTCCCGACTCTCATGCCGCTAGCTCCCTGCGTTCTCCCGACTCCCGACTTCGTGCGTTCTCACTCTTGCCGCTAGCTCCCTGCGTTCTCACTGTTGTTGCTTAAGTAACATTGGGATATTGGTTAGGCAAGAAAAGCATTCGCCTTAATTTTTTTTTATTAATTTGAAATTTTTATTGTAATTAATTTAAGAATTCGTGGGTGACGACTTACACGCGTGTGATGGGTGGGTCGGATATGAGTGAAAGGTTTCGCGGGTGAAAGGTGACTCGGGTGATCCATTATTACTTGCGGGTCGGGTGATGAAAGTGCTTCACCCACCCATAACCCGACCCATGACCACCCCTAAATTACTGTGTCGATGACTTGATATCATTCAATTGTCAATCTTACCAATATTGACCAAATTTAGGCTCAAAAACAGTATTACAAATTTATGCCGCACTCAGTTACGTTGGTTATTGGCAGGTAAACATATGCAATGCAGATGTCTAAACAGCACACCCTATCAGGCCGGCTTGGGTTCAGCTTCCATGTAGTTGCCGTTTTGGTAATCGGAACTCTCCTCCTTGGGCATATACTTGTAGTAAACATACTGCAAAATAATCTAAGCCAGCATTAAAGAGGCACGTTAAGGTCAACAATCGCCGTCCACATATATAGACACAACTATATTTATCATGTTATTACAAGTGAAGTAAACAATTGATAGGGGGGGTTTAAGGATACGAAGAGGTCGAGTGCCACACAAACCACAGCATCCAGCAACCAGGGCATGTTGGCTTTGATCTTGTTCCATTCTGCACTTCTTACTAGAATGCTGCATTAACTTTCATGGTTTCACTACAAACATTAATTCTCGCTACAAACAATCCCCTCTTTTTTTTGGTCGAAATATATAATCCCCTATTTTTATTTATTTTTGGTCGAAATATAATCCCCTATTTTTTTTTTTGGTTGAATATAATCCCCTATTTAGATAATTAGCTAGGTGCTCGACTATATATATGGCAGTGGTATGTGAATGGACAAATTAATCAATAAAATTTAAAGGAGAGAAAAATGACCTTGCGACATAGGAGACATTGGCTATGAGAGCAAAGACGAACATGAAAGGATTTAAACCCTGCAATTTTCAAAGTCCGATCGGCCGAATTAAATGACAACAGACATTGAAGATGGCATCTGATGATGTAACAAGTCATCTGATGATGAGGAATTTGAATGCTGAAACCTTGTTTTACTTACCTCAACGCTTCCCCTCTTAATCTGTACATGCAGTATTCAACGCAACACAAAACAGAGAACCATTGATTAGGACGTACACGTACATACGTGCAGCTAACAAATTAAAGAAGCTCTATATATCATCGAGGGAGTCTGTGTGCGTGCGTTTTCAACCATATGTAAATTAATGCAATACGTAGCACTCACATTCATGATGATCTGAGGGAAACGGCCCCCCATGTATATTACAGCCATCAGCCATCCAAGCCATTGACCTAACGCGCTGTGCTGATCATGACCGTCCTGTAAATTAGTTGGTGACTCATGAGTCAGAAATGACAGTATATATATTTTCCTCGCAAATGCGATCAAATTTGGTGATCATGTTATAAGTTATACGGAGTATAAATAGGTACTTGTAAGAGGAGTTTTCTGGCAGTGGGTCGACGTCCCATGTAAACTGCAGCCATTGCATCGCTGTGTATGGGTGAACTCAGAGAGGCGGCCACCAGCATCATAACCCCTCGAGCAGCCTGAAAGTTGTAATTAAGGAGATTAATTGATGTTCCCTAAGCTAAGCTAAGCTAGGTTGGAGGAAGTGGAAGTAGTAGTTGAACTGACGGAACGAGGGATGGAAATGGGCCTGGCAGCTGGGGCAGGGTCGGCTTCAGCCTCATCCTCAGACGAAGAATGGTTTTCGTGGGCAAGGGCCAGCGCGGAGGGACCGCTGTTGGCTGCCCTTCCGAGATAGGACCGAAATGGAGGTGTGCTGCTCCCAGCCAGAGACCTTGCTGACGTGATGTAGTACACGTCTCTGCGCCGTGGACGTGCTGAGGTGGGGATGGGAATGCCGCCTCCTCCATCTTCATCTTCATCTTGGGTGTCCTTGTCTTTGGGGTTCAGCGGCCTCTTGTGCTCATCCTACCACATTCACCACCACCACCCTTAAGGCCTTAATTACTTATCTCCATCTAGCTAGGTAATTAAGGTACTCATCGTTGCATTACTTGTTGTTACTGTATGTTAAGCAAAATAAGCAAGGCTGCTAGCTAGGTACCTGCTCATCGTCATGAAGCGCTGTGGTTTTGGAGTGCTTGCGTTGCCTACCCCACTGGCTGTACAGGTGGTCATAGTAGAGGCTCTGCAACAGCAGCAACACTGTGCTTGCCGTGTACAGCTGCATCAATCACACACACCCACACCCACACCCACACAATTAAATACGGAGTACTAAACTGAAATCAACTCGAAGTTAAATTTGAACAAAGAACAGGGGTGGGTAGTAACTACAGTAGTAAATTGAACTAATTTGGTAGCAAGGAACACTGACCACAGCCGTATAGTACTGAGTCGGCAACTGCACCCACCATTCCATCCACAAGCATGATCCATCGATCGAGTTAGCCAAGCAGTTTTAACATAAGAAATATATACTGTAGATGACAATAAATTAATGGATGGGTAGAAAAGCCTACCGTTGCTGGCTCCAGAAGACAGCCCACAAGGTTGAAAATATCACTGAAACATTCATTTACGATTTGTTATTAAGAAGAGCAGAACAATCCAAGACTAGTCAGGTCGATCATGCATTACAAATTACTAGCTATAGCTACTAGGCAGTTTGTGAATCATATCATACGTACCCAGCAACCCAGGTCAGGAGGAAGAGGGTTGAAACTCCATGGCTGGATTTGGTGCGGAAGTTAGTGACGATTTGGGGGATTTCAGCGACCCCCCAAGCCACGAGGCTGATGAGTCCAAACCCGAAGGAGATTTCATCTGTGACATTGCAGAGGCAGTCTTTCAGGTACTTCTCCACCCACCATACACAACCCTTCCGCTCCTTGTGACAGTAAGACGATGCTCTGTTTATACTTCCTTCAGACCTCATCGACCCAATATTCCATACCGGTGGATTCATCCTCAATCTCGCCTTTTCTACCTAATCTGAGGCTACCACTTGCTATTTATTAATTGTGGATAAATATGAGGCTACCACTTGCTAGCCAGCGTCGGTATATATGTCCCTCCTTCCTCCAAATAATTGCAATCACCGTAGAAAGCAGGAATGACAAAGCATAGCTATCGCTTTTTGTTTTATCAATAATTAAGAAGATTGGATCACCAACTCATATGTCTCGATCTCCTAATACTGTCTAGAATTGTGGCGTATTATAACGTACTTTGTTTGTTTGGCTCAGATCGAGTTTCGTACTATACTTGCTGTGTGTGTGATTTAAAGGAGCGTAGCAGCTATACCAGGTGCCGACCCGTGATTGTGGTCGAATTCATTGGATAGTCATGTAGTCATGTTTTGTTTTGAGGATTAGGAGATTGTACCAACCCATGAATATAGGCCGAATTCATTTTGATAGTCAAATTCAATTTGACTGCCAGTACATTCAAAATATGTACTGTACGCAACATGCACAGCTGCATGTCAATACAAATGTGACAGGCAGAAAGATAGACAGCGAAAAGACGACGCGTCGCGCGCAAGCAGCGACGTTGCGCTGCAACTTGCACTTTTATCCTGAGACTTGCGGAATATCCTAGAATAACGCTCGGGGATACAAACTTTATTAGGGGGACGAGAGACTTAATAAAGATGGTTGATTATTAAAGGCTAAAATACCAAATTAGTATTAAAAAATACTTCTTTCGTTTTAAAAAACATGGTCTTTTAGACAATTTAGGTTGTTTTAAAATACATGACCATTTTATATTTTCTCCCTCTTCTTTTCGGATATACCCCTCATGATAACCTCAATTATTGAAAAAGTGTAATGTTTTTTCTTTCTGATAAACAACATGCATGACTTTTAGCTAGGATTGTTATTATGGTACGAGGGTAGTTTAGGTAATATGAAAATTCCTTAATATGCGTAAATTGTCTAAAAAATCATGTTTTTTGGAACGGATGGAGTATTATTTTTGACGACTCAAGTATTTAGAAACTATATTTGGAAAAAATAGTATTTAAAAACAAAATTTTGGACGTTTGAGTATCATACAAGAAAAATAAATTATTTTAGTACAATTCTATGAAAATAATCAAATTTACAAAAAAACTAGCATATTAATTAAAAATGTTATAATAGGTTTAAACTAGTATTTTATTTATAATTAATAAAAACTTTCTCAAAATTTATTTAAAAAAAAAACAAAAAATCAAAATTGTAAATGCTTAAGCATTTAATAAAATAATTAGAAATCACTTTTTTCATGCAAATAAGAGTTTTATTTGCTTTAAAACATAATTTGATTATTCCATCATAAATCATAATATATATTAGTTTTCTAGGATGAATGTGCACAATCGTGTAAGATGAAAAGGCAAATTTCAGTTAAATGAAAGTACATGGTCGCTCGTCACGTGTTACACCCTCGAAGGTAAAAAAAAAAAAACTAGCACACATGTGTGATCCTAACCATTGATGTAATTCGATCTAGTACAATTAAGATTCATGTTCATTTCTCTACATAGTTTTCATTCTCACATGATTCATTTTATGCATATATTGGTTTTAGTTGGCGCGCTGTAGTTAATCGCTTGTGTCTCATTGCTTTATATGTTTAAATGGTTTGTTTGTACTTGGATTTACAAGGGGAAAAAACCTTCTAGCTTAGAAGAACACACTTAGAATATTGTTGAAAGTTTGAAACCCAAAAATAATGAATATTAAGTACGAAAATAAATATTATTTTATTTTATTGACAAAACAAGGTTCATCCTCAATGAGCACACTATTTATAATTCTTATAACTTTCAATGCGTGACTGGAAGTCTTTTAGAACTTCATTGCCTATTTAATATCTCAACACGGAGATGTTTTCAACCCTTTTACATTTAGTAATTGACTAGCTATTTATAGGCGATGGTCAAAGTGAGGTTTTTCAAAGACCTCCGATGTGGGACGAACGAGTTCCTTCTCTATGTGGTGATCGTTGAACGGTGTTTTAATGCAACACAAGCATTCTCTTTTCTTTTCATGAACATTTGATGTGGGATAAGTAAGTTGGCTTTGTAGTTTGCACGGGACGACCATTGATTAATACTTTAACATGATGTGTACATTCTCTTCTCTTTGGATCAAGTTCCAACATGACGTGGGTGATGCGTGATTATGTGTCGTTAGTACATCCACATTAAACATGACCAACCATCAATTATTGAGTAATGAGACTTTCAAGGCTTCAATCAATAACCTTAATTTAAGCTTAAACGGATACATGTTGACTTTACTATGAAACCTCGTATCTTCACCTTCTACTAAAGTGAGTCGGGAGCGTTGCTTGATTCATGAGAATCGGGACGCAAGACAATCAGCTAGCATGAGACCAGTTTAAGGACTCACACCACAAATCTTGGGCTTTTTTCTACAATAATCATGTTGGAAAACAATACAAAACCATTCCACGTCTCAAGTTGGGAGACAAAATTGCCTAGTATATAACGGTGTGGCGGATCCAGGATTTTAACCTCGAGGGGACTAAATAGCTTAGTCTAAGTATAATCATAAGAAGAAGCTCAATCTCTAATCATTAGAACTTGGAACAAACCCAAAATAGTTTAATCTAAATATAAAATCGGTCTTTCTAAGGGAACACAATAGAAAAATTCATATAAAATTAGTCCTAATCTTAACAAAGAAAATGAAACAAATTAAAAAACGTGTATTTTTTTTAATACTTAAAAAATAGGTTTAACTTCAAAAAAATAAAACATGTTCAAACTTCAAACTGGTAAATTTCATAACAAACGAAAATGTTTATGATTATGAATTTGCGGATTACAGATCAGCTAGTTTCGAGTCAATATAGTGGATTTGCGGTCCCATCCGTAGTATCTGTTTCATTTGAAATGTAAATATAATAGATACGACACATGAAAATACTTATCTAGTTCAGGCCCATTAGGTCAAAAGAGCACATTAATGGACAAATAACTCACACTTCCTTTTTATAAGATCAAATATACTGTTCAAATGCATTTTATTTCAATGTAGGATGTCTTACTTTTTTCTTGTATGTCAACCCATATCGAGATTTTCAAATTGGGAAAACACTTTTGAGTACTATATAATTGTAATTAAAAGATTACACATTAGAGAGAATATAAAATGAATTGAACATTTTAGATATTTTTATATAGATATAATTTTAAAAAATATATAATTTTAGTGGGGGCAACAACCCCCACTGGGCATGATGTACGTCCGCCCATGGTATATAAGATGGTGGGTTTCTCCTATAACTAATTTGTTTTAGGATGAAACCCCATCGAGCTTATACCTGGACCACCCGCACGTCTAATATTGTATCAAAGCGGGCGGTGTGAGCCTGTTTCTTCAAGTGAAACGAAGACAAAATTGAATAAACCTCATACTTCGCTTCTTTACCCGTTTCCTCGACGATCATACTCTATTTCAAGTGAGGGTCCATCCAAAACAATCCTACTCTCTTTTAGGCAAGGTGACCTTCACCACATAGCTGGCAAGGCATGTGCTTTAATCACACTACGAGAAATTTAGGAGACTTTTTTATTTATCAAAAAGTAGGAGGGGTTGTAAACGGATATTCGGTCCGTTTAGACTAATCGGATCAGATATCCGGTAAGAAAATTTCTTTAAATTGATATTCATATCCGGTCTGGTTAAACTCGGATATCCGGTCCAAATAACTCGGATAGGATCGGATAATCCGACCGGATATCCATTTACATATAAAACACTTAAATTTAAAATTAAATAGGTTAAATTACAAGGTCCAAGTTACAATTATACATACAAAATGAAGGATACATGAGATTGTAGCACATTAGAGTCGAACTCTCAACATTTAGATATCATTGGAAAGGAAAATATAGTAAAATTAATTAGCTAACTTTGAAATTATATATTATTTCCCAAACGATACATTATAAGTAATATATATCGGATATCCGCTAGAAAATATATTCATTCCATATCCGGTCCGTTAATCCGCTAACATTTACCGTATCGGACCGGATTCGGATAATTATCCATCAGATTCGGATAAACTCGGATCGGATCGACCGGATCGTCGGATTGACCAGATCGGACATTTTTTAACAACCCTATCAAAAAGCATTCAATTTAATGATATAAATATATAAGTTGTGTATTTTATGAAAATCACATAAAACAAAAATATATTACGAGCACAAAGATACATACAAATATATGAGCAAAAACGCATGCATAGAGTTTCAAACCTCACACCTAAGGATTATTGGGCAAGACCACCACTACTAAGATAATTATGTTATTTTATTTTAATTTTCATAATGTTAATTATATAGATAGGCTGACAACCAGTACTAAATAGGGACACCACCTGAATTTATAATATATATATATTACGAGTCATTAGGTTAATCAAATTTATTGCCCATAAAATCAAATTTAACTTACGAAATAAAATATATAGTAACCTTGTTTTCCAAAACTTGTTATTATAAAGTATGGTTCTAGTGATAATACCCACTATAGTGTAAAATAAGAAAATATGTGAACCATTAGATCCTAGAGATTAAAAGGAGAAAATAAGGAAAAGGGGAAAAAATATAAGGAGACGGTGACAAATTTGTAAATATACTAATTTGACAAAAAAGACAAAAACAACCTCAACCCTAAAAAAACAAAACCTAGCCGTCAATCTCGCTCTCGGTGATTTTCTCTCACAATTTCGCTCTCGGCGATTTCCATCTCCCTTCCCTCTCACGTCCTTCCGATCACCGTCCTCCACTCGCAGTCACGCTCGCCGTCCGCTCGTGCTAATTTGATCCAGGATCCCACTATTTACAATTTCCCCCTATCTGTTGCTCCCTTTTTTCATTCAACTGATCGTCGTCCGATTTTGATAGTTGCCTTCTGTTATAAGTTTTTTTCTTCTGCAAATCGGTGAATTTGACCTTGCTTTCGGACATATGTGGAAAGGATTACATAGAATAAGACGAAAAACTGGATTTAGATGGTGTGTGGCCGGTAATTTTGAATATCATGAATCATGTCAATGCAAGTCCATTCGAACTATCAAATTCTACTGATTTTGGTTTTCTGTCTTGGTATTAGTTATAGTCTTATAGACTTATAGCTGTTGATTTATGCCATTGAATAGTAGCTAAATATTAATCTTTCTAGCATTTCTCTTCGACGTGATGGTTCTTGTTGTTGTTGATGTCTCGATGGTTCCTAAACTTTATTTGATGGTTCATGAAAACACAAAATCACTTGTAGGTTCATTGTGTAAACGATAAAAAGCTTGTAGGTTCAAATGTACGGCTCATGAAGTTTAATTTTTCGGTGCACTATCTTCGACGTGATGGTTCATGAACTTGAATAACTTGATTCACATATGACAAAATGTAAAAATTATGCAAATGTAATGAGTTTGGTTTAGGATATTTTTTGAGGTGCATTTTGAATTTGTGCTTTTGGTTGTTTCCACTCTATTTATTTTGAGATTTTTGTTAGAATTCTCTTGTCATTTCATTGCACTCCTTAAATTGGTTGTGTTAGATCTTATCACTTTGAAGCAAATGTCATTTGGGATCTGAATGTTGTTCAACTTCACCATACATAGAAACTCTCATTTTGATAATGGGGTTTTACATTTACTTTCTTTTCTCTAAAAATGTTTGTTGATTTTTTTACCTCTTCATAAATGTTTATTGTGGCTTGTTTTGTGCCTGTTTGGTTAGGTACTTTTTTTATAAGGAAAGCAATTCGAAATACCATACATGCATGGTAGATCGAGAGGCCGTCAAAACCGGCAACCGGGCAAACCGGCAAGCAAAAAACACAGGCAAGAACTCTAATCAAGCAGGACAGAAGTTTAACAAAGCGATCAAAAGCCGAGTGACGATGCTTGAACCAAACACTAAAAAAAAATCAATACCGCCGGTACGCAGGAATAAACGGGTCATCTCCTTCCATGGAGTGCACAAATGGCCACCGCGACGTTGCCCTCACCTAAATGAGGGATCTTCGGGAGCCAGCTCGACCACGACCTCGACCAAACACGACTCGATCCTAACTCGAAACACCTCTTGAACACCTAAATAAAAATCTGGACCAACTTGAAAGGGCTTAAGCACCTTCTTGATATTTCTTTTGTTTTTTTTTAAATTTAGGAAAGGGTTAAAAAACGTGGTATTTGTGGTTTGAAAGGACTTGGTATTTGAGAGTTTTGGGAGAGATCAACTGCTCCGTATGCTAAATTTTTCCTTTTTCTTTTGGGTTTTGATCAAGTGTTTTTTTTTTTGTAATGTTGGTAGATGGTATATTCTCCAAAGTTTTTCCTTTTGATTTCATCCAAATCAGATCTGGAGGAGAAAGAGATTTTGTGTGTTTGGATCTAACTCAAGTCTAAATGGTTGATAATAGGCTTTTCTCTTTTGACTCCCCACCCAAAGATTTGATTTTGGTAATTGGGTGAAATGGGCATGTTTGGTTAGGTACTTTATAAGAAACCAATATTGGTGAAAATTCTCAAGGAGGGAAATTCGAAGCAGAAATGCTCAAGATGCTAGGCAAAGGCAAATTCAATCTCCCACGACAAAAGGTTAATGAAGTCATATATACTAGTTTCAATTCTTTTGAATATAATGTACTTGATGCTTATTATGTGACTGTTCATACTCTTATTCTATTAAGTTCATAACTTTTCATAATATGGTTCATGACTCAACTCTATTATTTGATTAAAGAAAACCTTGTAAAATGCGTAAATTTTGTTATGCATAATTACTTGTAGGTTCATTTGTAAACAATAAAAGAATGTAGGTTCAAATGTACGGTTTGTCGGTTCACTATCTTCGACGTGATGGTTCATGAATTTGAATCACTCGGTTCATATATGACAAAATACAAAAGTTGTGTAAACGGACTGTGTTTGGTAAGCCTACTAGCTCAAATGGGAGAGCTATATGCTTGTGTACGTAGATGTGGGTTCAAATCCCACGTAGACTAATTTGACTTATCGTACATGTCTTCTGGTACATTAGCTATACAACAATATCGTGCATGCTATTCAGTTTAACGGTTCTTCATATACAATAATACAATTCATAAGTTTGATGTCATTGATGTTAATGAAGGAGTGAATTCAATACGGTTTGAGGTTCATGTAATAATAGAGTTCATGGAAGGTGTTGAGTTGATTCCGGACGATTTGAAGAAGATTAGACACTTCAAGCAACGTAAAGGATTGATCCTTAAATCCTTGTTGATTATGGTTCATTATGTCGAAATGCGAAGGTTCATTGTTTTCCACGTGTAGGCTCATTGTGCAAAAGAAAGTATTGAGTTCATTTGTAGGTTCATGGAAGGTTAATTATTTGGTTCATTGTCTTCAACGTGACAGTTCAAGAAAAGTATTGAGTTCATTGTTTTTAAATTCATGAAGTTTAATTATTTGGTTCATTGGATTCAACATAACGGTTCATGAATTTGAATCACTCGGCTCATATATGACATAATGCGTAAATTGTGTAAAAGAAAAGAATTTGACTCATTGTGTTCCGTCCATGTCGCTTAATTATACAATTCATTTATTGTAAAACTGCATAGAAGAAAACTTAATCCTCATACACACATAACAAAACATTGTTTGAGGTACGTTTTATACTCATCCAGACAAGTAGGAATGAAATAAGAACAATCTTGTGATAAGTGAAGAATGTATGCATCACTATCGTTCTCATCATCATCCAATGGGGCTCCACTAATAATAGTAGTATCATTATCGTTCTCATCATCATCCAACGGAACCCGAACCCAGAACGACCCGACCCGAACCCGCCCGACACGACCCGATTGACAGGTCTGCCTAGTAGCGTTATATGAATATAAAAAAATCTTAACAAAAATCTGAAAAAAATCTTAACAATCTTTAAAAAATCATCAATAGTATCTAAAAATCGTCATTAGTACGTAGCAATTTTGTTATAAAGTTATACCAATATATGAATATAAAAAAATTCCAATGATTTTTTTTAAAACCTTAACAAATTTTCCTTATTAATTAGTATATATTTTGTCATTATTAAATCTTGAAGAAGAGTGAAAGAAAACTCATATGTCAATAGTATATTAAATAATAATATAAATATGAAAAGTTGAATAGAATCATTTTAAAGTTAACATTACATTAATAAAAATACATATATAGGTCAATAGGTTCAGACTCGAGTTTATCGGGTTTGGATTGTAAATTCTCAAGTTAAAAACGGATTCATTTCCAAATGCGATCTCGAATCGGTTGATTCGGGTTTATATGTATAATACCCGGACATGGTACGAGATTTGTCTTAGTTATATAGGATGAGTGATATAAGTAAGTTTTAATTTTTATTAGATGAATTTATATATAATTTCATAGCATTAATAATATATTATTTATATAAAAATACGTATGTGGCACAAAATTCAACTTGTTAACCTAATAAAACTAAGACTCATCGCATCCGACTCAAATTCTAGACTAATTAATCATATTACATATAGTATCAAAACACATAAATCAATATCTTTGATTTTTATGCTCAGTGGTATACTCTATACAGGTTATAGAGTACATATCTACATTAGTCTTTTCAATAGTACGCAGGTGCAGATGTGCAGGTCAAAGAAGATAGCGCTCTTTCGACCAAAAAATTTAAAAAAAAAGAAGCTAGCGTTCTCTCTATAGCTTCTCAAATCTTCCCTCCTCCGTATACAATTCATATTCAACTCCTGACCAATCCCTCTCACGTCACACAGCCACCTTGTCATACAATTAGTCATTATCAATACAACTCAACACACAGCAACAGCCCAACAACCGTTTAACCTTATAAAAACTGAATACAGAAGGATTCTTTTCCAATACAGAAGAAGATGACAAACTATATTTCTCTTACAAGGCCTTGTCGTCTTTCCGTCATCCAAATCCTTCTACTCCTCACCCTGTTATGCTGCTCTGCCAATTTGGCTACGTCTCAACAAGCATATGCCTCGTCAACCTGCTCAAACTCTAGTTCTGCTCCAGGGTATGCCTGCAATGGCCTCAACAAGAGGTGCCAGACGTACCTCGTCTACCGAGTCCAACCCCCTTACAACAACGCCTCTTCAATCGCCACCCTTTTGGGCTCTGACCCTTCTCAGATCATCAAAATCAATAACATCTCAGATTCAGCTGCCTTGGTAACAGGAAAGGAAGTGATTGTCCCAATCCACTGCTCTTGTTCCAGGAGCTACTATCAGTCCAATACAAGCTATGTAGTTCAAGCAGGGGATAATCCTAGTTTGATTGCCAATAACACCTTTGAAGGCTTAACGACCTGCATAGCCATTCAGAGCCAAAGAAGTGGGCTCGTCGTAGACATTTTTCCGGACGAGAAGCTTGTGATCCCTCTCAGGTGCGCATGCCCCACTAAGAACCAATCAGATCTTGGTATCAAATATTTGATTTCTTATGTGATCAAGTCAGGAGATGCTATTGCAACCATCAGTTTGAGATTTCATGGTGATATAGGGGAGACTCTCCAGGCAAATAAAAAATCCAATGAGGATTCGGTTATCCAGCCCTTCACCACCCTTCTAGTCCCCCTTCGTGACCCACCCAATTCTTCAATGACTTATACACCCTCCCCTGCCCCGCCTTCTCCACCATCACCTCCGCCGTCATCTCCTGCTGGTGTATCTCAGACTTCAGCTGCCAAGAAATGGAATTACTTCGTGTATGGGCTGATAACAGGTGGCGGTTTCATGTTGATCCTTGGAGTAGCTACCGTATGTCTTTTTATGCAAAGATTCAAGAAAAGGTCACAAGAAAAGCCCACTGAAAGGGAATCAAAGGTGGTGGAGACCGACTTTGAAGCCTTAGAGTTTAAGGGCAGCATATCAAGCATAGCTCAATCAGTAACATTGTACAGCTTCAAGGATCTGCAATCTGCCACAAACAATTTTAGCGCCAGCTCATGGGTTGGAGGCTCAGTCTACCGCGGCACCATCAATGATGAGCGACAACAGCAGGAGCGAGAAGTTGCCGTCAAAATAACAAGCAGGGATGTCACTAAGGAAGTCGACATCCTAAGCAAGATCAACCATTCCAGCATCAACACACTACATGGCGCCTGCTACAATGACGGCCTATGGTATCTAGTCTATGAATACGCATCCAATGGCCCATTGAGCAACTGGATCTACCAATCAAGCAAAACCTGCAGCATGTGCCTCAGCTGGATCCAAAGGGTGCAGATTACTCTAGACGTGGCCACGGGGCTAGACTATCTGCACAACTACACAAGTCCTCCACTTGTCCACAGGGACTTGAAGTGCAGCCATGTCCTTCTAGATGGCGAGTTAAGGGCAACGATTTCACATTTTGGCCTAACGAAGTCGGTTGGTGGACGGTTCACCCTGACAGAGCACATTGTAGGAACAAAGGGCTACATGGCTCCGGAGTATCTTGAAAATGGACTGGTTACTTCAAAGATGGATGCTTATGCCTTTGGGATTCTTCTAGTGGAGGTCCTTACAGGGAAAGAGGTGGACTTACTATACAATGGGGAGAACGTCTACTTGTCTGAGTTCTTGGAGCCTCTCGGAGACCCCGAGGGAAAGCTCGAGGCATTTATGGACCCGAGTTTGCAGGACAAGTATCCAATTCAGGTGGCCACCGCACTGGTGAGATTGGCGCAGAGGTGTTTGACAAGGGAGCCAAGTGGGAGGCCAGGATGGATGAAACAGTCAGGCTGCTGTCATGGGCTCTGACATCATCAGTCATGCCATCCTAGACCACAAGCACTAGTTCGGCACATCAACCAAGATGATCGATATGGGTCACTCCAGGTGATCGACTCTGTGCTTTCACAACTTGTAGATTTTCCATCCGTCAAGTGTTCACCGTTTGTCATTCCATCATCTCAGATTTGAGTAAGAAAGGTACTGGCGGAAAAAAGTTGCATCATATGAAGCTTGTTACAAAGCAGTGGAAGGCTTTTGTATCTGCAATGGTCACATATTCTGATCAAGGACTAAGCGTGACAATAAAGAGTAATTGTGTAGTGTACGTTAGGGCCCTAACCTTGATCTCTGATAAATGATATGTCATGCATGAATTATAAGAGAGTATATAAGATTGAGAATGCGTGGAATGAAATTTGACCGGAACTGTAATCTGTTCATAGAAATGAAGATAGGGAAACTACTGGAGCAAATTGGTCAAAACTGCTGAGCTTTCAAAGCACTAATTAAGCACATATTCAGGCCTTATATAAGAAAACTAGTAGTGATTCCAAAACGGAGATCCAACAAACACCAATTAAGCTCAAAACATGCATCCTGTTATGCCAAATGGACACTAGTTTCCAGGGTTAGATCAAGAGGGAAGAAACAGGTGCTCATTTTGTTTCTGCAACAGGATCTAGGGTACTTTACTACTCCCTCCATTTCACAATAAGTGTCGTTTTAGCACTTAAAATTTGTTTCATAATATGTGTCGTTTTAGGTTTTCAAAGTGGTTTATTAGGGGTGAATAATGATAATTTTTATTGGAATGTGTATTTTTTGACTAAAGTTGTTCATTCATTGGCCAAAAAAATGTAATGAGTGGTAAGATTAAGAAAAAGTTGTAAGTTTTAAAGTGAATGATTGCTTTTCTTAAAAACTGTGTTAAGAGCTAAAACGACACTTATTGTGAAACGGAGGAGTATTGAACAAGGCTAAATCCCTAGTATGAATTGGACTCCAATTTCTAAATTATATGCTTTTTGGATCTGCTTGGTTAGCCTTGAAATGATGGGGTTGGGGGACATGCGTAATTAAGATATGTGTAACATGTGGATCATCCAGTTCAATGCAAAGATAAAGCAATGAAGACGTATTCCAACACACCCACACTACAGTAATCATAAGTAGAAACATACAACTCCCAAAAGGCAACAAATGTGGCGAAACTAGGCAACAAATAGAACTTTTGTCTGCTAAAGTCTCTGCTCAATAATCCTTTGTTTATCTTCCGACTTTTGATTAAGGAAAAGAAAACTGTTGCCTTGCAATCAATTAATTATGCCTAATTGGTTTTTATTTTTTCATGCGGGATTACATTAGTATTGCAAGCATCTATCTTGGTATCCATCCGTATCACAAAGTGTGATAGTAATAGTAGTTGGCAGATAGGTAGGAAACCAGACAGACAGTAACAACTGATGGTCGGTGTGTATGTACTCCGTATTATGGAATGTAAAGTAATACAGGATGTTACTACAACGCAAGGCAAGAGAGTTGGGCCCCATAATCACATGACACATGGTGGTGGATTGGACCACCTCTGAGAAACATTATACTGTATCGGGAGCCGCCAGGAAGCAGGCAGCAGAGGCCTTATCTCTGCGGGTACGCTGCTGCTAAATGCCGTCCACCACCCGACCAATCAACAATAACAACCCCCACACATACTTATAGTGATACATTATACCATACGGAGTACTACATACATACGTCCCTACTTGCATACGGAGGCTTGGGTCCATTTCTAATTTTCTATGATGTTGTGGGCTTGTTTGGTTGTTTGGGGAATTGAACCGTCCCTTTAAATTTTCCCAACACCAGCGCCTTCTTCTTCTTCTTAAAAAGAATTGAATTTTCAATTTGTATTACGGAGTCGGGCACTAGGGCGGGTTATTGTTGAGATCCCTTGCAAAATGCCCCCTTCCTTAGTTAAGAACCACATAATATATAATCAGAATACGAAGCCCCAAAACAAACGAGCACTAGCTAGCTAGATTGCCTAGAGACCGGCGCTGATGCCAATTTGTTGTGTTTTGCGCTAGAATCTATTCTCTCATGGACCCAGGCCAAAGCCACTAAGCCACGGCCCCCCTCTCCTAACGTCTCTTTTTTCCCTTATTAACTGTTATAATAATGACAATCCACCAGGCACACACACGTGCATTGCACATTGGTTCATGAGCCCCCTGCCGTGCTTAATTGAGAAATTCCACCTAACGGCTAAACGCTAATGCTCCTCCCTCAAAGAGTGGCCTTCGCCGAAACCCCACCCCCTACCCCTTTTTCCCCGTTCATAATTCATTATCATACCAATTCATCTTTAAGAATCAATCGGCTACAGAAAACACACACAACCCGCTGTTGTTGAAAGGGTATCAAAATTAACCATCAACTGGTTGCGATTGCATTGTTCAACTCCATCTCTATTCCTATGATAGCTCCAATGAATCATGTATCACATCATGTAATAACTGTATCATATCATAGTTTTATAAAAAAAATAACTGTATTACATACACACAGCAAGACAAGTAAGGAATCACCCAGATTAGCGGTAAACAATTTCATATATGCAGCAGCTATACTATTACTAGTCTATTAGTCTAATTACTATACCCCCAACTTTTTATTCTTACATTTCAAATCAAATGTAATCTTCTACTACTCTCTTCTCCCCTGTAACAGTAAGATGGAAGCTAAACCAAAACTAGACAGCACAGCAATGACCCAATCATCCTTCCCCCCATCTTTTCATGGAGTAGTATGTTGTAACTAACCAAACAAAACAAAATTAAAATATTTCTAGTAGTGTTACTTTTGGGGTTTGTTGTTGTGGGAAAAGAATCTGGATGCCAAACTTATGAAGGCGGTGAGCGTGAAACCGAGTCGGCCAGTTTCCCAATCCGCTCCACCAGCTCCGGCGACAGTTTCTTGACCGCCTTCCTCGGCTCCTTCTCGGGGGCCCTGAAATCAAAGCCGAACGCATCAGAGACCTCCTCCGCGCTCCACCCGGCTTTCCGGAGCGAATCCGAATGCCGATCGGCCTTCAAAAGCAGAGCATCCAACACGGCCTGGTTGTCCAAGAGCACCATCTCGCCCTCCAAGAACCCGGACGCAGACACCCGAACCATCTCCTCCACGTCCGACGTGTCCCACCCGCCCTCTCTCAGCACCGATCCGATCTCCTCCAGGTAGTGGTCCACCCATTTCGGGGGCTCCGACCTTGGCATCTCAAAGAAGCGCTCCGGCGAGGAGGCTGAAGACGACGAGGAGTGGGAGTTACGCTTCCGGCGATCTGCGGCCGCTGCGTCGCTCCAGAACTCCACCCACCTCGGCGCTCTCCCGTCCGTGCTCTGCCGGCCGAAGTTGGGGATCGCGGAGGCGGAGGCGGATCTCTCGGTGAGCGACCTCTGCTTCCGGAGGAGGTCGGTGCTGCTGCCACCGAAGAGCGACTCCCGCTCGAAGAAGTCGGGCAGATCCATCCCGCAACAGAAGATCCGATTCTCGTCGACGAAGAAGATGGGGTTCCCGGCCAGGCCAGGGTTACAGGGGATGTAGCAGTGCCCGAAAATGGGGATGAGGAGAGGCGCCCTCCTGAGCGCGGCCCGGGCGACCCGTAGGGCCTTCTCCGGGTCGGCCGGGCGGGGCCCCCAAGACTTGGACCAGAGGGCGTTCTTGGCGATCTGGAAGGAGACCGAGGCGATGGGGAGATCCAGGAGGGCCCGCAAGTGGAGCCTGGCCCCCGGGGAACGCCAGTCGGGGAACCCGGGGGCCACCGGGAGGGCGGCTTGAAGGACGGCCCGAAGGTCCGGTGGGAAGGAGAACCCGAACTCGGCCTCCGCGCGGGCGAACTCCGCGTCCGAGAGGCCCGCCTGCACCGGCACGCCCGAGGACCGGAGCTGCGAGACCAGCCTCTGGGCCAGGGCGCTCAGGGACAGGAGCCCGTTCCGGCTCGGTATCGGGGTCGACGGGGAGGCGGCCGCGCGGGCCGAGAGCCGCCGGAGGCCCGCGATGTGTGCCGGGTTCAGACCGGTCATCCTCCGGTCGACGTCCACCATGATTGATAGATGCTGAGATGGGTAGATCGAGAGTAATCAGTTGGATGGATGTTAATATTTATTGTGTGTGAAAACAGAACCGATTGCTAAAAGCAGAATATGGGTGGATTTCGGATTGGGCAAACCGGCCAACCGGCAGAGGCGGAACCCGAAAGCAAAGCTAGAGTGTGAGCGATGGGAAAGAGAAGGCTTGGGTGGAAAGGAAAAGCAGCTTGGACAGATATTTATAGCTGCCATTTTGTGGGTGGGCGCCACCTTAGTTTTAGGGATTCTTCCTTTCTTTTCCCTTGCATTTTTCTCCAAGTCCACTCTCCACCCCATTTTGGCATTTTCTCTTACTACTAGTATCATTTGTCTTTAGTTTTGTTCGAATTTACCCGATATATGTTGTATATATTATAATATAATGACTAATGAGTGGACCGACTCTAACAGGGATCGTCAGTGGCACATGTATAGTTTCGACCTAAACACGGTAAAGCATTAAAATCATATATCAGTATATATTTTTTTATACACACCCACCATTACGAGTTACATAAGCCTTTCTTTTCCTCGTCATGGCCCACTCCACTCCTGACTCGTGAGCAACGGCTATTACAAGTTTTTTTTTTAGGTGAGGAGCTACTCCCTCGAAAAAACGTTAAAATTATGCCACCTATAAATTACAATGGTAGTCTAAATTATCGCGACATATGATCTTGAAGAATTCAAACAGTAAGGGTTGCTAACTTAATAAACATCTTGATTAAATAACTAGTACAAATCATTAACTGAAAAAGAAGAAGAAATCAAAGGAATGGTTGGAACAAGACTTTAAAGATTGACGTGTCTTAGTTGAGAAGCTGAGTCTTTCAGGTTGTACAACAATCCTGCCGGTTTTGGCTCGGTTCGGAACTGCTTTTTTTTTAATTAAAACGTCAATCGCGAGCGTGGTTAAAAAAACGCGGTCGTGGTTCAAGCCCATGCCCATGCCCATGGTCCACCAAGACGTGGTTGTGGTTTTTTAAATCTATTCATTAAACGGTAATGACTAGTTAGTCATGCTTGCGGTTTACCACCAAACTACGAAATTTATTAGTTTTGAAAATACAAAATAAAGTGGTGGTATAATTAAATGGCTTGAGCTTAATAAAGTAAGTTGCCTACGTATCCTCTTGAGGTTATAGAGGAATCAAAGCCATCATAGTTCCCTTACTTTCAATATGAAACCTCATTTACCTCTAAGTCAAATCTTCAAAACCGACGGAAGGAATGCGGCTTGTCGTTGTTGCTGTGTGGTCTTCGTCGGAATCAACCTTAGTGTAATCCATAGTTTGTTTTCCTAGATCTGCCCTCTTCTAATCGTTCACACAAACTTGAGCTTCCAAAAACTCGGGCTTTAAGTTGGATCTCTTTTTGTCTAAGATGTGGCTACCTTGGCTAAAAGTTTGCTCGATAGCTACGGTTGAGGCGGAAATGGCAAGTATTTGAGCGGCGATCTTTGCTAATGTGGGGAAAGTCTTCTTCTGTTTCTTCCGCCATTCTAAGATATCAAAATCCTCCAAAAACTCAAATCTAGTGGTTAAATAATTATCTAACTCCATATGTGAGCTCGTATATCTCAGACTTTTTATAAGATACCATCCATTGAATTCGAAGTCGGATTTACGAATGAAGGAATTATACCACAACCGCGAGATGAAGAAGAAGATGGAGGTAAGCTAGGTGGAGAAGGTGAGACATCATCACCCCTTCTACAATCATATTCAGTGTACAACTCAAACACATGCGATCTAACACGAGTAATCATGTCCAAAACATTAATATCATCCTCAAAAACTAAATCCAAGTAATCATAGTTAAGATTTAACAATTTTTCCAAACCATCTATTTTACATATAGGATCAAAAGCACAAGCAACAAGATAGATATCATGAATAAACCTATAATAAATCAACCACTTGCTCTTCATAGTCATAATGGCCTCAAAAAGTTCGGGATGTCTAAGCCCCTTCTCGAAAAGCTAAAGCCAAATTCAAAGCATGAAAACAAAACATATGAGTCGTTGGTGTATAAACATGACTAAAAGATAGATTCGCATCATTAAAAACCAAGCAAGATGATAAAGATTTGAAAACATTGGTCTCAAACCGGTCCGATGGATTGTAAATTCAGAACGCTTTGAGCGGCAAAAGAAGCCAAAAGATCTTTGTATCTCAAGCATTGGTAAAGTAGTTTATAAGTGGAGTTCCAACAGTGACCGACATCTTTTGCAAAAACAATTGGTTTAAAGCCATTGGTCGAGCAAAACTTCTTCCACTCTTTTTGGGTCTTAATCTTGAGCCAAATATGTTTAAGAACATATCTAATATGTTCAATCATTTGGCGCAAAATAACTAACCCATCTTGAACACACAAGTTTAAAATATGGCAAGCACATCAGACATGAAAATACTTGTTTCCAAAAACCGGTTGACAAGCTCAAATCAAATCATTAATACATAGAAGCGGTGTTGTTAAAAGCATTCTCAGATGAAGTTGTAAAGACTCTATGAAGCAATCTATACACTTCTAGAATCGTATGAATGATGTTGCAAATATTTTGGGCGTTATGACTTTCATCAAACACCCTAAAACCCAAAACACATTTTTGCATAAGAAAACGATCATCAATAAAAAGGCAAGTAATGCCCACGTATGAATGATCATGAGTACTATCACTCCAAATATCAGTACAAATAGAGACACGAATATCATTTTAACAAAAGAAATTAGTTAATTCACTCTAACAGGTTCTACATGCTTTCGTGACATACTTCTTAATGTTTTTTCTAGTAGTCGGTTTATAGACGGGTTGCACATCATTCACAATCCAATCATTAATTCCTATATTTTCCACAAATGAAAATGATAAATGATCAACACAAATAGCTTCGGACGAACCATAAATCATACGTTCTTGATTATAATAAAACAAAGCATTCGATTGTTGTGAGGAATAAGATGCTTCTTCAATGTGTCCATGTGATTATAACAAAACAAAGCATTCGCCGAACTTTTCCGGACATTTGTTGTCCATGTGCTTCTTCAATGTGCCATAGCCACCATTTTTCTTCCAATTGTATACTTGTCCACAATATGTGCACTTGACCACATATCAATCTTGAGCATCCAAGACCGTGCCTTTGGTGAAGTGTTTGATGAAGATGTCAGAGGTCCACGACCTTTGGCACTTCTCCAATCATTTTGTTGCCTTTGTTGGTTCGGGATAGGAGTAGGACTGGGAATGCTGAATCCCAAGTTTTGATGATGAGATTGAGAGGGAGAGGTTTGTGGTTGTGAACCTTGTTACATTTTATGAGGTAGAGGAGAAAGGTTTGGAGGATATTGGTTTTCTTGTGAGCCAACTCCAACAAAACTCATTGATGTAATTTTCCATTTTTGATTGATAAGTAGGAAACTAAGAGGACTGTTGTGAGCTTAAGAGTTAGAGAGCTTGAGAATTGAGAGAAATAATACCAAAGTAATACTAAAGGATGTGTGTTATGAAATGAGATTGAGACTAGTATTTATATCATAGTAAAAGAGGCAAATATGTAAGAGAATGACAAAAAAAACCGCACCCGCGGATTGGGGAACAAACTCATATCTAACTTATTTTATGTTAAGACTTCAAACTTTCATAACTTTTTACTCGGATGTTAAAATTGAGCTTATAATATATCAAATCAAAGGTATCGACAAGAAGAACCATATCTGCCAAAACAAAATTTGTATATGAGAAGGATTGCGCTTCATGATGCGTGACGCATCGTGAAGTATGGACACGCCGTGAAGCCTGAGGCTTCATGAAGCTTGAGTCCACCAAGCAAAAATTTGGTGTGTATAAAGCACCAACCTTATATAGTAGTAAAATTTATATTTAATCTACTATGGACATCAATTAAAATGTTGCATAGTGCTCCCCCAAATCATTGGACGGTCTTGATAGCGGTTTGCGAATCAAGCTTGAGTTTGATGAACACTTAAACGAACCGAGCTCAAACACAATATTGAGCTCGAAGCTAGCTCAAGCTCGAATGCAAGTTCGTCTATTGTTATATAAACAAAACCTAAACAATATAAAGTTTGACTCAACTCGGTTCGATTACACCCGTTAGTCTTATTGACTAGACTACTGGAAATGTTTAGTAGCACGCTAACCTAAATGAATAGGAATTATATGGCCATCTTATTTTAGAGAATGAAGTGGGAAATTGCTCTAAAAAGCTCAATTAAAACAATATTTTTGTAAAGTTTTGCATAACTTGAGGTGGTGATGGGAAAGCAAAAAGAGCTAAGAAGGAAGTGAGATTAATTAGAATATGCTTTATAATAAGATTATTTTCCCTTCATTTCAAAACACTTGTCCATTTGGACATTATATTAAGAAAAAATATTATTTTATTTTACCCATATCAAATGTAGAGTTAATTATTTGCTTTAAAATATGAAAAGGATTAATAATTATGATAAAGATAATAATTAGAGATATAAATGGAAAAAGATCGAGAAAAATGTGAAATGGAAAAGTATTATGAAACAAGAAAAAGTCATTATATATACATATATTTTAAAACGGATGGAGTAGATGGAACCGCAAACAAACCCAGCTGAACCCTATCACTAGCAGATGGGCAAAGAGGCAAAAGTGGGCATGTAGGATATAATGCAATGAAGATAGGTATCAGTTCCCTACTTTCCCTTCGCCTTTAAGAGTGCGTGTGGTAGGGCAATATACGACTATCTTTTCCTTTGCCTTTCGCTAGATGCGTATTCACATCACATACCTTTTTGTTCACAAGAGAAGGCAATCTATAGCTCCATTGGCAATTGGAGGTGTGTGTAAATGCAGAGGGTATTTAGTAAAAGCTTACTGCATGTAATGCTTCATGTGACAATAACCTTTTATTCAACGTCCCACTCTTCCCTGGCCAAACAGAAAATCCCGTGCTTTTGTTATTTATTTTTTATTTTTTGGGGTTTGCAAAGTGACTTAGAGCATCTCTTGGAGATGCTTCAAAACTTTCTCCAAAATGGGGAAAAAATAGTTACTTTCTCCAAAAGAAAATTGTTCCAACTCCAACAATTTCTCCATTTTGGAGAATGAATATTTATTGAACTAAAGCATGATCGGATGAAAGAGTTGAAAAGGTAAGAAAAAACAACCTTTTACATTTAATTAACCAAAAAAATAAAAGGAAAAGAAAACATTAATTGTAAATTCACAATATGGAGCAAGGAGAGAAATCTCCAAATTTGGAGAACCCACTATGAGTTTTGGAGGTCTTCTCCATTTTGGAGATGACTTTGGGGAATCTGTTGGGGCCAAAACTAGGACAAAAATCTTCAAATTTACATCTTCCAAGAATTTGGAGATGCGGTTGGAGATGCTCTTAGGATGCAAAAAGTTTTAGGATTGAACATCTTAAAGGGTTTCAAAAACCTCTCAACTTGTTCGACCACAAAAAAAAAAAAAAAAAAAAACCCTCTCAACTTGTTTAAGTTGGTCAGTTAAACACATTATCTTTGATTTAGACTTATCAATATTTAACGTCCCGGCTTTTTGCACACTGTTTTTTGACTTTTTGCACCACGCCATTTGAAGGCGACGTCATTTAAAAGTGTATGAATATTATATTAATTAAATTGCGGCAAATCAAAAAGGGAAAAAAAGGGGGCGTCATGGGACACCGGTCAGCGGCGTGGCTCCCCGCCTTGGCGCCTTCCCACTTAAAATATTTTTTTATAGAGTCTTAAGAGTTCAATAAGTTCAATTAGCCCAATTGGCAATTACTCACTTGGAAAAAAAACATGTAACTATTGAGATTTGAACCTTGAATCTCAAGTATATACAAGGTAAAGTACTTACCAATTGTGCTAATGGGGTTTTGTGATATTTAATATCCTATTAAATTTATATACACAGAAAGACCAAAATATCGTTGATGGAAGGGATGCTCCCGCCACGCCGGTCAACGGCGTCCTCCGACGACGCGTAATTTTCCCGACCGAAATTTAGTATTATTATATTCTGACGCTTTTAAATGGCGACGCCTTTAAATGGCATGGTGCAAAAAGTCAAAATTCTGTGTGCAAAAAGTCTATGCCATATTTAAATATGTGCATACTGTCCAATTAAATACCTAAAAGTTGATGTTAATAAATATGTAAATTACACACACTTACAAGAGAGTGAGGAAGTTTCGTTTAAAAAATATTGTCAAGATGATTTTTTTTTATTGAGCCATGGTAGAGACCTAAAATTTATTTTTATTTTTTTAAATATAGTTTAAGACACTTAAGGAGGATCGTATGGTAGATGCTCTAAGAGCATGTGCATTGGGGGTTTCTTAAGGGGTGCTTAAGAGTAGTTGAGTATTTTTTGGGCAAAGAAAAAAAGAAAAATGCTAAGAAACTCATGGTTTTGTGCTTATATAAGCACTACTTAAGAACTCTTCCCATTAACTATCAACCAGTAATTTTTTAGCACATGTTTTTTGATGAATCCATTTTATTTGTATGTTTAAATGTAAATTATAAACTTTTGATCATAATTTTGTTATGTTTTTAAAATAATAATATATAATAAATTTCTAAAATAACATTATCGATCCAATAAGACCAATATTGTATGTACTTTGTATATGTATTAACAATATTTAATTTTGGATAGTATTTACATATGATTAATTGCACATCATAATATAAATTTATAAGTTATTACTTTATAACTTTATTTAGTAATAAAAATATGATTTTATTCAAATAAATAATAGGATAATTAAATTAAAACACAATATATTAAAAAACTAACATTACGCACTATAAACCTCAAACATTACATAAAATGTGATGTATTTAGTGTTTTGTAATATAGTTACTGTTAAGTTTAATATGATTGTTGGTTTGAATATATTTTTCAATCGTGATTTACAAACATAAAAATAATCCTTAAATTTGTTGTTAATACTTTTTTTTTTTTCTAATCGCATGAACTAATATTGTTGAATAAGTACATTATTATTTTAATAATTACTATAACTTATTTATGTATTATTTGAACATAATAATTTATTTAAGTTATTAAATAATTATTTTTGCATTAAAATAACATATATAATGATGATATTAAAGCCATATTTATAATTTTGGCATGAGAAATTAAAGGTAAAAAAGAAACAATTAGGTGCTTATAAGTACCCATAGATTGCTCCATTGAACTGAAAAAAATAAATAAGTACTTATGTAAGGTTGAAAGAAGAAATAATAGTATAATAATACTTAGGAACTCCTTAAGTACCCTTAAGCTCCTAACTATTGCACATGGTCTAAGTGACTAACTTACCCAAAGTCAGACGGCCTTATATGTTTTAAGCCCATCGTAAAGTCCTCTTCCCTCAAATGATACCTCGGAAACAAAAACTGACCAGCTTTATTTACAAAAACTACTGAGGACGCATATCTAAAACAACCGAGGGTGTGGTTGTGTTCAGACATCACTTCTGACGATCTGGGCAGCACTAGCCACATAAACAGTTCTTATTAATCGGTTAACATCTAAAAAATATCGCATTTATAAACCACACAACCTACTTGCACAGCAGTTTCTTCATTCAAAAAAAAGGCAGTACGAGCTAAATCAGTTTACTTGAGCATCACTTGAATTTCCCTTCGATCATTCACTCAAGAGCATATAATACAAGCGACGATATGAACACCCATCAGAACAACACGAAATCTCCATCCAATTATCCAAGGGAAACACCATATGCTCAAAAACACTATTACAAAAAGCATTAGAATTACAATGACCTTTTGCTTGTAGAAATCAACTCAGGCGTGCTGTTGACAGATATTCACGAGAACACCCAAAAACATGTCAGCAACCGCTGTGATCCCCAGTCAGTACCTTGACCTGCTCCTGCCCCTATGACAAAAAAGAGTGTCATTCTTTTTCCTTTCACAGATAGGAGATTGTTTTCTCAAAGCAATTGGGTACGGCCGAGGGAGAAATTGTTTAACCTTGACGAAGGGGAGACAGAGCGAGAGTGAGAGTGAGAACGGGACCAGGATCGTGAACGTGAACGTGAATAGTGTCTTCTTGAACTCCTTCCTCTGCTTGGACTTCTACTGCACCGGTACCTACTACGGTAAACAAACCATACATCATAAAGGATTACAAGTGTGAACAGAAAGAGATGACATCCTATCAAAAAACAGATATGATGCACTCCTTTGAAATCCCATCACAAACATTATAACATATAATGTTATGAGGTCACTTGATCGCTATGACAAACCTAGATTCACAAATACACAATGTTCACATTCATTTTGTTTCTGTGTATCACACGACTGTAACAAGGTGCATCAGTTCCTAATAAGTCAGCAAAGCAGCAAGCATCTTTGCAACCATTCAGGGTTACTAAAAGCAACTAGTCCATATACCAGCTTTCATTGTACCATTATTATACTAGTCCATATACCAGCTTTGATTGTACCTTTATTTACTAATCCATATACCAGCTTTTATTGTACCTTAAAGACTTGTTGTCCTAAACATAAGATCTTAGCATCATCATTTTAACTCAAGAACGATTTTGCCATAAAGAAGACAAGAATTTAATGAAATGGAGGCAAGTTGTTTGGATTGAAGAAAAACCAAGTCAATTTAGACTTTTAGACCAATCAATCAAGAGTAAGCACCAAACAGGTAACATCCTCAAACATACCTAGGCGGAGATCGACTATAGCTCCTGCTACGGCTTCGTCGTCTGTGACGTCCCAAACGACTTGTCTCAGCTAACTTTTCCAGCTTCTGACGATCATGCTCCCGTTTTTTAGCCATTTCCACAGCAGCATCCTTTTTAACTACAAATATTGACAAAAGAATAGCTCAATAGGGTATTTCAAATTAATTGCAAATAGACACTTGATTAATCAAATCTCAAACAGGTGAAGAGATCATACTCTGCTTGTTTAGCTGCTTGCTCATGATCCTTTTCAGTCTCTCCTGAGGTGTTTCCTTTTTCTCAACCGGTTGTTTTACTAGTCCTGCAGCAGCACCCTTACTCAATTTTGTAAATGCTGGGGGTGTGCTGCAATTAGGAGATATGCAGAATGCATATATGAGTAAATGAAGCCAAAAGGCACCAAAATTTTAAGAGTTTAAACTTATCTGCACTATGCAGATTTACATTGAAATACCTAGACACTGGCTTGGTCGCTTTATTATTCTTCTCCTTTTCTATTGAAACACCAGAGGCAGGATCACTATGCAGTGCCTCAAGTATGGAGCCAGATAATGGCCTGCAGAAAACCAAAGCATCAATATTATAAATCTCACAAGGCCAAAACATTTAAGAAAGTCAAATTCAAGACAAAACTTTGCTTCAACTGAAAACTTCCTTTGCTCTACCCTCTTGTTCCAGTCAAGCAAGCAACCTCAAGTTCATACATATTTTAATCATCAAAAACTTTCCCAGGCAACAAAAGGGAAGTTTAAACTTTATATGAGAAAAGACTGCTGAGTTTGTTTGCAAGGTATAAACATGCAATGCTCTGACCGGTTTGACATATCAACTTGAGGAGATGATGGTGGAGAAGGCCCCTCCAGCTTTGGTCCATCTCTATTAGGAGATCCCCCAAATTCTGTGATGTATTCTATTTTAGGTGCCTTCAACTTGCTTCTATGGTCATCGGAACGACCACGTGCATGACGTCTAGAGTATGGAGAGCATGACCGTGACCGTGACCTACAACAAAAAGAGTTCCTTCCAAAATTTAAAAGTTGAAAGTGCAGTACCTTCTACAGGGAAAGAATATAGTTGAAAGTGCATTAAGAAGGGATGTTTGACAAGTTGAAAATGCAGGACCTTCAATAAATTAAGAATACCTTCTTGCACGTGGATATGCATCATATGTTGGGCTTCGTCTTGATTCTCTGCATACAAAATTTTAATTAAGTCATTAAGCATCACGAGGGAGAGCGGGAAAAATGTGCGGGAGCAGGTTCAGAGAAAGACCGATAAGGATCATGATGAAGAGAACGTGAGCCAAAAATCCTTGCAGCTTCTCTTTCCCTTTCCCTTTCCAACTGTGAAGCCTTCCGCCTTTCTTTACGGCTCAACTTTCTCTGGATAAGAAAATTTATATTAGATCTGCATACATGGAACTGAGGCAGAAAGACCAAATAAAGTAATACTATAGTTTATACTTACAACAGACGGATCACCCTTTATCACCTCCTTTTGCCTCCTTGCCTCTTCCTTTGCCTTCTTGTCCATGTATACAAGCCAACCATATCTCTTCACACCAAAGTCTTTAGCAATGACTTCCATTCCCTCATCATTACTGTCATCACTGTTAAACTCCTCATCGTAGTCATCCTCTTCATCCTCTTCATCATCATCGCCCTCTGAGAAATGGGTTTCCTCTTTTACCTCTCCATCATAAGAAAACCCCACCTGGGAATATGAACCTTTGTTTGCAGAAGGTTGCGACTGTTGTGACCTGCCAAATATGCTCAAGGAAATAAATAAGACACAAAAAAGGGGCAACTGAAGTAGAAAATGTTCTCTTATAGTCTGATACATAAAGTATACAGCTGGGAGGACAGAAATATCAACATAATCCAGCCAAAGGATGAGACCAGTCCTAAATAAAGGTCAACCTTCTCCGGTATGTGACAGAAATAAGGATGAACAAAAGAGAAGATAATACACAGGGAATAGCTGAAGACAACCAAACCTGTCAGAAGTGAATGGCAGAGCAGCTTTTGCTTCCATCTCTTGATTTACATGCTGCAAACCATCCTCATCCTTAACTGCCCACAAAAATATACTTGAATGATAGACATTACATATATTGACACAAAGAAGATACGGCCTTTTCATTTTCATCTATTACTTGCAGGCACAGCATGTTAAATAATATTAAAAACGAATGTTTGTCAAGCTCAACTCTAGCGCACGTCAAGGATATCCAAAAAGTACCGACATCCTCTACGACGATGCTTTATTAAATCCCGGTAACGCTCAAAATTGACAAACTCTTCAAGTTCCTCTTCCTCTTCCGACTTCTCTTGCGTGCGAGAACGACGACCATCAGGTTCACGGATAAAATCTAAAAGAGCCCGGCCATCAAATCTGGGTGATTTAACAAAGAAGATTAAAAGAGGTTAAACTTCTGATGAAAAGAAAAGAAATCAGCAAGATCATAGCGAACCGTTACCTGTCAATCATAACATCCTCTTTTCCATTCCAAGGTATCCTAGTCAAAAAATAAATAAATTACACGGCACAGATCAAACATGGTATAGGCTTTTATCATCAAAGGTCCACATGATCATGGTTCAAATTCATTGCAATTATCATAGGCATAAAGATAACAAACTTTTAATGACGAGCCATCTAGAAAAGTTGAGATCACAACTCAGCAACCTTAAAGACTAAAACATGATGGACAAGTATCACAAAATCCTTACTCACGTGCTAATAAATGAACACAGCTCATGATTCAATAACCGGACATATAATTTATGAAATTTGTGATTCATTATCACTAGCATCTAGAAATTGCAGTTTAATAACTCAGAGAACTCAAGAGTTTGAGCAGGGATGTAATAGGTGAGAATGAAGAGGGGTGCAACAACTCTAAAAATCTTAAGTTTCCTTAATTAAGAAGGGAATTGAAAGCGAATAACATATTTCCGGGAAGAGAAAGAACCGGTTAACTATCTGCACTAATCAACCAATTTGAGTCCCAAGATGCCCAAAAGAAGTGTGAAAGCAGGAAACAAAACTAAGATGACTAATCAGTGATCACCGATTACCATATACATGTAAGAGAAACACAGTTAATCAAAGGTGATTAGATGCGTTAGTCATGAAGAGCAGACCAGTGTTAACAGAAAGAGAATTGATACACATCGTATGATCAATTGTCACACAGGGCAGCCATTTACATTAAAATTCAAAGAATACTTGATATCAGTCGATTCACATAACCTAGTCCAAAATCCCCATCATTGACACAAAATAAGTTATACAAAAACTTGCACCCACGAGAGAAGCCTCGGATATTCTACGACGAGACCGTACTGAAATCAGAAGAACAAATTACTCACATGCCCTGCTGATCCTGTGCAGCCTGGTATAGGCCATCGTCTCTGTAGGTGCGACAGCGAGTTCCAATAGCTTGAATAGACTGCATGGGATCGCCCCGCCTTTTCGCCAGAAACACCGCCCTTCGTTGAGCCCTCTTCCGGGCGGCGTCCATCAGGTCGTGCACCTTTCTCTCCGACCTACGAGCTTCGTGCCACATCTCCGCTTTTTTTGTCCTCTGCAGTCAATGGTAATGGTGATAATGGGAGATTCGGACCAACCAAACCCTAACCCTTGAAATGTCGGAAGCTCCTCCTTTTTTCTTCTCTTTTTCCCCCAATAAATAAAGTTCGTTCGTTCTTCTACAGTATTGTCGATAGCGAAGAAACTTTCGGCCAAGTATTCATCTTGTTCTCCTGCTGAACCTTCCAGTTTAGGCCCTCGTTATCCTGGTGGGGCTTATAACAATGAAAACGAACGTTTGTTCGGCCCATGACTTTTATGTTACCCGACCGGCCCATGGACATGCAATAATCAAGTCTGTCGTTAGAAATCTTTTTTTAGAACGAAAGACATACGATAAGTCTAATAAAAATCGGCAGAATGTATATACGGACCCCGTACTTGAACGTTTTTTCCTATCAGCCCCTCTATTTAAAATTGTTCAATTAGACCCCTCTACTATCCCTATTTTTGTCTATCGAACACATTTTGCCCACGAAGACTAGCGCGTGCTTTCTAAACTACTTAACCGCACGTTATATTAGCTATCTTACTTGATTTTTAAACTTAACAAAAAAATAAAAAATAAAACCCTTTTTCATGGGACTAAAAATTCAAGAAAAAAAGGATTTGCAAAATTAATCAAACTCTTTTCACCGGAGGGAAAAATCCTCCGCCGGATCTAGGGAGATGTCGCCAATCCGAGCAGCCTTGCGATCGTTTCTTCTTCTAGTGGGTCAGTCTAGTGTTCGCCCGTCTAGAGTTGCTCTCGTCATCAGCGCCGTGGTCGGGCCGTCAAAAGTTCCGTCGCCGTACTCCGACTCTGTTGGTGGCCGCCGTGGTGTACGCCGGTAAGGCACTAGCCTCGTCTTTCGTTCTGTTTTACGAGTTGGTTCCGTCCTTTCCAGCGGAACGACCGGCTTCGTACGGCATTTGTGGGAGTCGGGTGTAGAGGGTCACGCTCGGTCTGGGTCGGGTAGGGCCAGAGCTCGGTCGGGTCTGGAGAGAAGAAAAGAAAGGCGAGAAGGGGGTTGGGGGTGAGGGAGTGAGAAGGAAGTCGGGCGCGGCCGGCGTGTGCAAATCCGGTCATCGGGTGACTGGGCTCGTCGGGAAGGGCCGAGCAAGGGCCGCGAAAACGGTAGGCGGAATCGAGAATTTCCAGATCTGGGCAGAGGATATCGGGTTCAGGCGGTGGCTTCGAGAGGGGTCTTGGGTGGCCGGAGTCGAGTTGGGCCGGAAGTGGCCGGCTGATGGGAGGCCGGAAGTGGCCGGAAGACGCGCCTCCGGGGACTCCATCTCCCTCTGTGCTTGCTTCCTGTACGTGAACTCCGGTTGGGAACTGGGAAGTAGAAGAGGAGCGTAAGGGGATGGGGAAGGACCGAAGGACTCCTATTTTCTTTTTTTTTTTCAAAAAAAATTTGTTTCGTTTTTAAAACTCCGTATCAAAATTTGGAATGTTATGTACTATAGCTTACGTGGCATACTATAGCTTACGTGGCACGGTATTACATGGCATTTTTTTTAATTACGTGGCAGACACGTGGGCGCGTGTGAATCACGTGTCGGAGCCTTCTGCCATTTGTGTTCGATAGGAAAAAATAGGGGTAGTACAGGGGTTTAATTGCACATTTTAAAGTAAGGGGGACTGATAGGAAAAAACGTCCAAGTACAGGGGTCTGTATATGTATTCTGCCAATAAAAATCAGAAGTCGAACAAACCAGCACATGACATACCAACTCAACAACATGATCCTAAGAATAAAAGACCATCAACAGGTAAAAATGAGGGTTGATGGATTATTGGATCGTGCTCGTCTCCATGGTAGAATCTTGGGAGATGTTCACGATGGACTCCAATTGGCTTGGAATACGGGTTTCAAACAAGTGCTCCTAGAATCCGATTCACAACTCGTAGTTAATTTACTTAGTTCTAGTTCTAATTTTAATAAGAGTTATCCTTCTAATTCAGCGCATCAAGCGATTTTGGATGCTCAAGTGGAGCTTGATAGTACTCTCTCAAGAAGAACTTCTCTTGCTTCAGAAATCTTGGGTTCAGTAGTTGAAGGCAGGGGACCGTAATATGAGCTTTTTTCATGCTTCTACTATCGTGAAACGTCGGCGCAATAGAGTGGAAACTCTTAAGGCTTCTGATGGGTCTTGGTTGTTCGAGGAGGGCGAGTTGGAAACTCATGCTTTGGATTTCTTTCACAAATTGTAACTCTGCCTTATTGTGAAAGAACTCCGATTAATGTGCAGGCTTCGGATTTCCCCTCAATTTCGAACGAGATTTGGACGGCCCTGGATGCTCCGTTTGTTAATGAGGAAATTCGGAAGGCTATTTTCAATATGGGCCCTTTGAAAGCCCCGGGATCTAACGACTTCCAACCGATATTCTATCAGAAGTGTTGGAGCGTCGTTGGCCAGTCTATTGTCAAAGTAGTGATGGATTTCTTTCAGACTTCTGAGATGCCTTCGGGTCTGAATGCTACCTTGATATCTCTGATTGCCAAGGTGGACGAATCGGAGCTTATTAGTCAATTCCGTCCTATCAGCCTATGTAACGTGCTCTATAAAACGATTACAAAGGTTTCTTGTTACTCGGATGCCGAAGGTTCTTCCTCTTATCATTAATCCTATGCAAGGAAGTTTCATTCCGGAAGGCTTATATAAGATAATATTGTCCTTGTCTAAGAAGTGGTCCATTCCATAAAACGTTAAAAAAAAGGGTATCGGGTTGGATGATGTTGAAGTTGGATTTAGAAAGAACCTAGATCGTCTCCTGTGGGATTTCAGTGACAATTCTCTTGTTGGAGCGGGTTTTTCTTATCAGTGGATATCCTGGATTAGTACTTGTCTGAATATGACTTTTTCCATCTTATGTGGAATGGTGAAGCTACGGACAATTTTATGCCTTCTAGGGGGTTAGACAAGGTGATCCCTTGTGGCCCTACCGTTTTGTGCTTTGTATTGAAAGGTTAAGCCAGGCGATCTGTAGGCTAGTCGCGCAAAAACGGTGGAAACCGATTCATCTTACTAGACGAGGTCCTAAACTATCTCATATTCTTTTCACACACAATATTGTCCTTTTTGCGGAAGTTTCAGTTTCTCAAATTCAGGTCAGCAATGATTGTCTGGAGAATTTTTTCAAGTTGTCTGGCCAAAGAGTTAATCTTGATAAATCAAGAACTTTTCTTTCTCCTAATGTTCATGATAGGTTGGCCCAAAGGTTGCATCGGGAAAGCAGGTTTTCTATGACCCAAAATCTTGGCAAGTATCTTGGAATCCCTCTGTCCCATGAGCAGGTTAAGAACGTGAGTTTTTTTTTTTTTTGATTGCGGAGCTACTAGCTCGAACAAGCCAAAATTAGGCTACCTTTTAGTTACAAGGATAACCTAGATCATCACGTCGGATTATGATTTTTATAAAAATCTAGCAGCAAGGGTTGTTGACTCAACAAACACCTTGACTGTGTTACAGATAAATGTGAAAGCGATAAGGACGTAGGATGAAGCGGTAGAGCTGCATTGATACTTTGAAGATTGATTTGTCTTCTTGCTAGGAAATCTGCAACAGCATTTGATTCCCTGAAACAATGATAAAAAACCACCGAGGTAATAGTAGATAGAATATTCCTAATGTCAACTAAAATAGAATGTATTTCCCAATGAACTTTCCACGTTTGTTTTAAAGAATTAATAACAATCAAATTATCTCCTTCGATGATAAGATTGTAAATATTAGAACAGTCAATGCTTCTAAGAGCGTGGAGAAGGCTAAACGCTTCAGCTTGAACATATGTCATGGGTGGAAGTTGTTGACGGCCTAAGGAAGTGATATAACAATTGTGGTCTCTAAGGATGAAACCAGCATGAGTTGATCCAGTTGTAAGCCTGGATGCGTCAAAATTTAATTTGGACCATTGAGTTGGCGGTTTTTTCCAATTCATATTATTTTTCCTCTTCGGTCTATTTCTGATTTTCGTATTGGTATTTTGACAGCCTTCCCATGCTAGTGCACCTGAGAAGGCTAAATCAGCTGGAATCGTCTTTTTAGTAATTCTAGATGGGTCAAAAATCTTAGCATTTCTATGTGTCCAAATGAACCACCAAAGAAAAGCAAGGAATGTTATATGGTCATTACGTTGAAAAGTTTGTTGAATAAGAACGTGAGTTTTGATCCTCTTATCGAGTGAGTGAACGCTAGACTGAAGGGTTGGCAGAGTCATTTCTTAAGCATGGTTGGCCAGGTCATGCTTGTGAAGTCCGTTCTCACTTCTATACCAATCCGTACTAGGCTTAGGATCCGATCCGTGATAACCTTCACTGGAATGATAAGGTATTGGGTGACAAATTTAACCAATATCGATTGGTCTGATTGGAGAAAGGATGTTGTGAATCACGTACTGTAGTGTGAAATTAGAAGCAGGGTATTCAGAATTTCGAATTCCAGCAAAAAAAAAATGCAAGATCAAACCCACATGGTTGAACAACTATTACCAAGAGACAATAACAGTCTGAGAAAAGGGTTTTTACTTACAAAAACTTGCTACGTTTCCCAGAGACTAGAAACATATATCTCAGCACCTTCAAAATCCTCAAAACGACCTTCTACGAGTTTGCCAGCCATGTAAAGGAAGTTAATCACCGACACTAGCCTACAGCTAAAGGGTCAGATGTTTCTTGGTCAGAAGTCCAAATCTTTGCTTACAACCGAAAAAGACTAATAGCAATTCATTAAGATTTAACACTAGAGCAACGGCACCGACCAACTCACTACAAGATGTTAAAAGAGTTGCTACCAAATACTACTAATCTCCCAACTTAATTTGTATAAACCCCAGCTTAATATGGGTGGTGGGGCCAGAGATAGAACTGAGAAGGCGGGGGCACGAAGCCCATTGGAGTATCAGAAGGCAGCGGATTGGTAGGATGGAGGTGTTGAAAGTAACCTTGCTGCTGCTGCTGCTGCTGCTGATAGTAGGAGGCTGCGGCGGCATCCAACGGGAGAGCATGCGGGAGAGACTGCTGCTGCTGCTGCTGGATTGCTGATCCAAAGTTGATGCTGGCACCACCCCCGCCTTGGTGGAGCTGCTGCTGCTCCTGTGGCTGCTGGTGGTGGTACTCGAGGCTCAGCATCGGCTTCTGCTCGTCAGACGAGACCTTGAGACGCTTGGCAGCCCCTCCAACAGGGAGGGCGCTCTTCAGGATGGCTTCCACATCATAACGGTTCATCTCAAAGTTGGTTACAGCATTCACCCCTCTGAACTTGATGGCTGCTATGTCATACGCCTCTGCAGCTTCCTCCTCCGTCGCTGACCCACCATCACGCATTTTTTTCATTACAGTTTTCAAATAGATAGATAGATGGACATACAGATAGATGGAGATATCTCGATCACTTACCAAATGTTCCCAGATACAGGTCCTTGTTTCCAGCTACGCGCCCAATTCTTGCTTGCCACCTCCCTTGTTGATGATGCCTCGTAACACCCCGGTATATGGATGCCCCTCTTGAGAAACCACTACTTTTCCTGCCAATATCAATTTCCATGCCCCGCTATCAGATCATGCACTGCCTAGATTGTTTTTGTTATATTTTAGAATTTGCAAGTGAGTACACCTCTGTTGTCATACATGTACTCATGTACATACCTCCTGAGTGAAGCGATGAATTCTTGTTTGGTCATGTTCTTCATTTCTTCGATTTCCTTGGAGTAAGTCGTGATCTGCATGAACACAGACTTTTCGTTAAAAAACAAAATTAAAATAGGCATACAGAAGAGATTAAGGTCTTGGCATAAAATACAGGAAAATTGGTGGTTGCAGAGGGACCCCAGTATTTCAAGGCGGCCAAATCGTAAGCCCTTGCTGCCTTGTCCTCTTTGTCGTAACCGCCTTTACACAAAAGCAAAGGCGTAAGCATAGATTTACAACTCCCTAAGCTTAGGTAACCACTTTAAGGATTCATGAGACACAAATAATTAAGTTAAACTGAAGGGGGTAAGAAGAATGCTCACCTAGATACACTGCAAAATCCCAAGTCAAGGCACATAGTGACACAGTGGTCCAAGTTGAACATGTCACAAACGGAGAAAGATATGTTAAAAGTAGGTCTTGGTTAAGCAATCAATTAGCAAGAACATTTGCGCAGAGATTAAGCACTGCTGATCCATCTGAAAAAATAAAACTTGAATAAAAGGAATTAAGTGATGTTTTATCAAGATGTTCAAACCCATTATGGTTAATTAAGATGAATATGTATATATATATATATAAATAAATACGCACAGTATATATATATGCATATATATTTTACATATACTTGTATCAAATTGTTACAAAATGGAGCGCCAATAATTTAGGGAATCCATGGAACTTTTGAGTCAACATCAACTCCAACCACACTAACAAGGCCTAAGCGTGAGTTTCTCAATCTAGCATGGTAGTAATTCCATTACCATGTACACCGGGAAGATTCTCTGAAAAAGGTAAAGCATCAAATAGGGGAATTTTTTTGCTTTTCTTGTAATGTAGAGGCAATTCATCAAATCATGACACGTTCAAATACAAATTTTACCAAAACTAAGCAACAAAGAGCAGTAGCAACTCAAATAGAAAGCCAATAATAAATTCATCCAGAATTCCACCACTTTGTTACAGAAAAAGGTTTCTCGGAAGAAGGAAGGACAAAACCATGAAAGTACTAATTACACATGACATAGCAGAGGTGCACGCACCAGCCACAATTTGCGGGTTATTTCTTGTCTTGTGAATCAAAATCCAAGGCTGGTCAAACCAATGTGTGTACTGTTCATATCTATTTCACTCACTCTCGGCCTTCAAGTCACTTTATTTTTGGCTCTTGGTGCAGGAGGAGAGAAGAAGAAAAGGTGCAAAAACAAGGGCCAAAAAAAAAGTGAAAGGTGAAAGGTGAAAGGCAGCTGATTGAATTACCCCACACAGAGCCAGTGTGTTCAGACTTAATTCAGAGCACCCCCAGTTGGGATGGGTTTTTTTTGTTTGAAAACATCCCAACTGATTGACAATGAAGGGGGGGAAGGCCTTTTGTTTTTTATTTTGTTAAATTGTCGTTTGATTAATAATCATATTCAATTTCAGAAAACGGAAAGACAATTGACACAATATACATGGAGTACAATAGAGGACCAAAGTTGCACTACGTACAAGATGTATAATCCTAATCCATAACTCCATAAGTGACAAAATGGCGGCATAGAATTCTGCTGATATGCTATCTGATCAAATCAGTGAAAGAAATGAAATGAAATGAAAGAGATGGACTATACAGTGGTACAATTTAATACTCCCTTACTGAGTACGTATATACTTATTATACTCCCTCCGTCCCGGAAAGTTTGTCCATAAAGCACAATTGCACGCAGATTAATGAAAATTGGAAAAGTTTGATAAGTGATGGGGAAAAGTGTTAAAGTTGATGAAAAGGGTATAAAAAAGAGTAATTTATAAGATTGATTGGGGATAATTTTGTAATTTTATAGGAAAAAGTGATAAAATTGAGAGAAAAATTGGATAATGGGGGTAATATATGAGATTGTATGAGGATAAGATTGTAAAAGCATAGTGATATAAATGGAAATAAAGTAGAGATGGACAAACTTTCTGGGACGCCTGAAAAGGAAAGGCGGACAAACTTTCAGGGAGGAGGGAGTACTAGCTAATACTCCTCCATCAGATGGAGAAATCAAATTGATTCAATCTTGAAAAAGAAAAAGGAGTGAGATTAATTTGGGTGGGCATAGGGGGGGTTTGCAAATTGCATGCATACTTCTTGTCAATCAGGTTGAGATGGGTTTGTTGTCACTATACTGTGGCTGCACAAAAATCCCCTACAGATCTACTCCAATATATACATGGCGTGGTCAGATCTTCTCCAGTCATCATCCATGCTTTTCTACCAGACCAGAATCGGATGCTACTACTCTACCACTACGGAAACTCACTTAGTAGTACAATTTAATTTAACTAAGTTCCACGTACACGTACACGCACTATAGTGTATTAGGGAGTATAATTATTTGAAGTATGTATGTATGTGGTCAGACATATGGAGTAATTAAAAGGAGGACCAAGCAGAGACCATTTTGCCCTGTTGCACATAACCACTACATGCACAATAGTAATGCAGTAAGGACAAATATAAGAGTCAATTGAATTCAATTCAAGAGGCGCTGTTCATTCATTTGATAATAGTAGTATTAAAGTAGGAGAAAGGGAGATAGGTAGTAAGGATAATGACCTTGACGACCCTTGCGAGCTTGGCCTTCTCTTCTGCAGCTGTTATCCCATAGATGAGCTTCATATCTCCCGGTCCACCTATGCCTGCAGTAAACACAACATATATAATAATAAAAACTGGTTTTGTTTGTTTTTTAATACTAGTATTTCGGTAGATTCTAAGTAGTAAAACAAAAGGTTCGATCATGCAAAAGTAATTAATTAAGAAGAGTACTGGAAAATGATGGGGGGGGACAAACCTGGTGACACCTCTGTAGATGGAGGTTCGCTGACCAAAAGTATCGGCAACCTTCTTGGGAATGGGAGCGTCGGATTGAGGGCGGGGGATGGTGTGGGCCTGGGGAGCGGCGAGCGAGAGAGGGTGGGCCTGGGAAGCGAACTGGTGGGAGTCGATGGCCTGGCCGGCGACCTGGGAGTCGTCGACCTCGGAGCCGGAGTTGGTGGAGAAGGCCTGGAAGCCAGCAGCGGCCGTAGCGGGGAGCGAGATCTCGTTCAAGTAGGCGGCGGCGGCGGCGTGAGCGTCAGCAAGGCTATTGTCGTAGATGTGGGTTAAAGTGGAGGAGTCCTGGGTCGACGCCGTATCGCCGCCCAGGAAGTCCTCCAGCTTAGGCACCGTTTGTTGCAGTTGCTGCTGCTGATACCCCGGGCCCATCATACCCTGCCCCTGCTCTGTTCCCGCCGGAGAGTTGATCATCCATTCTAATTATTAATGAGTAAAGCAAAGCAAAGATGGAGCCGACTTAATCAATAATATTAATCATCATCGTCATCATCATCAAAACAACAACAACATGTACAAGGGCTAGATGAATAAACAAACAAACAAACGATGCCTAATTGAAAATTGGAGTAGTTTTGGGGGGCGAGCTTACCATTAGGGTAGAAACTATCGAGCAGGAAATGTTGGGAAGGAGGCGCTGCCTGATGGTGGTAGAGAGTAGGCGGCGGAGGAGGAGAAGAGGAAGAAGAAAGCAGGGGGTGGTGCGGAGACTGACAAGTTGTTGCAAGCATTTCCATGGAGGACAGTGAGAAGTTGAGCCAGTTGCTATCTGCTGCTGCTGGAGCCATACTAGATCGGGGATGGATCTGCTGCTGCGCGCTGGACCAACTCTGCTACCTGCTAGTCTTCGTCGTCGTCGATCACACACATTCGGTCGATTGATCACCTTAATTGGGCTTTTGCTTACAACCTACTGTATGTACTCTACTTAAAGGCTAGGGATGAACCGCACAGTAGAGGAGGGGCGCGGGGGAGAGACTGAGTCCTGAAGAGAGGAGAGTTCACATTTAATTTGGGGGGAAAGTTAATTAAAAGTTAAAGACAGACAGAGACTCATTATTATTGTGATTGGGTGGATTGGCGGAAGGAAAATGTGAGGAGAAAAGAGATGATGGGTTTTGAATTCAAAGTGCGTAACAAACCCAGTTTTTACATCCAGCTGGGCCTGCCTGCCTGCCTGTGTTGAACAACCGTTACGGTCAGAGTAAAAATTAAACAAAGGGTGCGATACAAACGAAGCTGCGGGGGGATGGCATCTCTTTCTACCTGGGTAATACAATGCGTGATGTATGTATGTGGAATGAGAGTAACTGCTTCCCAACCCACACAGCCTTTCTTTCAACACAGCACAGCACACCCTTCTTCTTCTTCTTCTTGCTATTCAACTTAATTTGGCCGCTTCTGTTCTCTTTAATTGATCCACTGCGTATTTAATTGCATGCGTCCTCTCTCACCCAGTCAACCCCAAAACCCACATATATCTAATCCCAGTGGCTATGGCGGGTTTTAATCAGACAAGAACGAGTAGCAGTAGTAGCAGTAGTAGTAGCAGTAGTAGTAGATGGAAAGCAAGCAAGCTAAGACCCAGCGAGTTCTTGGAGGTGAGCAGGCAAAAGGGTTAACCCCTGAAAATGGAGGTTTCTGAGTTAGCAGGGAGGACGGAGGGGGCTGTCTCTCATTAATACTCCATATCATACTACTCATGCATAACAATATAGCAGTACTATATAATAATAATAATAATATTATTATTATTATTATTATTATTATTATTATTATTATTATTATTATTATTATTATTATAACTTAGAGATAGAGATAGAGATAATTAGATAAAGATGAGGAGGACGAAAGCAGAGCGAGTTCTGGGCTGCCAACCGCCGGAAACCAGAGGGGATAACTCCTCCCCCGCTGCTGCTGTCAACACTCAACAAATACAGTACTATACTTAGATTTTGTTTTTATTTCGAAAAATAAATATACCCACGTAAAATATTACGGAGTATGTAAACTAAATTCTTCACAGGAGAAAATATCTTTATTTTCTTGTTTAATTGAAATAAAAAACGGCGATACGGAGGAGAGGTGACTTTTAGCTCTGCGCCGAAGAAAATGTGTCTGAAGCAACGTCGCGAAAGATCCGGGCTGGCCGTAGAATGGGAATTTATTACTATGGCCTTTTTACTTATTTTATTACTATTTTTTTCTCCATTCTTATGATCTTTTTGATAATCATACAACTTTTGAGTTTATTTTGCAAATCATAAGATCCTTTTTATGACGATGATTACTAACAATATGACTTTTCAGTTTTAAGTTTTGAAATTTTGGATTTTATAAAATATTTTAATTATATTTTAAAAAATATCATTATATAAAATATTATAATATATTATATCCTAAAAAGTGATATAATATACACTAGAAAATGTAACCGTTGTACATGGTGGTGGTAGGGAAAGTGGTGGAGCGTGGGATAGTGACTATGGAGTTAGTAGTGGTGGTAACAACAGTACGTATAGACACTGGAGACGATTCTTGTAATAGTGGATGTGAGGTAGGCGATGTGATGATTGTGTAGGTTTCGATTATGGAGGTGACGGTAATGATGATGGTAGTTGTGACACAATGATAACGGTGGGGGTTGCTTGTGGGGGAGACGATGGTTGTGGTGGCGTTGACAGTGGTGGTGTTGTGACGTAACAAAGATGAAAGCGATGGTGGTGACGGTGGATGAGGAATTGATGATGGTGGTGGAGGTGGTGATGACGGTGAATCAGAGGTTCCGAAGGTGTTAGTGGTGGTGACAATGGAAGTGAAGGTGGCGATGACGGTGAATCAGAGGTTACGAAGATGGTAGTGCTGACGATAGTAGTGGGGGAGGTGAAAATGGTGATGTTGGTGGTGATGGTGGATGGGGAAGTGACGAGCATAGTGGGAAAAAAATCTTTAAATTGATGTCCATATCCAGTCCGGATAAACCCGGATATCCGTTCCGAATAGCTTGGATCGGATGGGATAATCCGACCAGATATCTGTTTATGTATATAAAACTTCACATTAAAATTGAACATGCCGATTTATATGGTCCAAGTTATAATTAAAAATGAAGAATACATGAGGTTGTAGTGTATTAGAGCAGAACAAAAACTCCTTACATTTAGATATCAGTGTAGAGAAAAATAAAGTAAAATCAATTAACTTATATTGAAATTATGTAATATATTCCAAACAATACGTTATAAGTAAAATATATCGGATATCCGTTGAAAAAATTATTCATTCCATATCTGATCCGTTAATTCGCTAACTTAAACCGAATCGGACCAGATATTGATTTAACTATAAAAGTACGAGTATTAATATATGTGTCCTAACGACATGATATTGATTTAACTATAAAAGTAATTTTAAACTTTATACAAAATTTTCTATATATATATATAATCTTGTATTGTTTTATTTAATTTGTTTCCCTCTGTCCTCGAAAACTTGTCCATAAAGCACATTTACACGCGGATTAATAAAAGTGGTAAAGTTTGATTGGTGATGTGGAAAAAGTGATAAAGTTGATGAAAAGAGTAATAGAAAGGTATAATATATAAGATTGGGTGAGGATAATTTTGTAATTTTATTGGAAAAAGTGATAAAGTTGAGGAGAAAGTTGGATAATGAGTGCAATATATGAGATTATATGAGTGATATAAATGAAAAGAAATAGAGATGGACAAACTTTTGAGGACGACCGGAAAGGAAAGGCGGACATGTTTTCGGGGACGGATGGAGTATAAGATTTATTTTAATGATATAATCTCTTCTAACTTAGTTTTTTTATTTAGAATAAGATTTATAGGATTATAATTTTTGTAATTAATTGAATAATTGTTTTATCAATAAGTTTCTTTATTTTATAGATATCTTGGAAACAAAATCAAATCTAAGTCATATGTATCAAAGTATATAAATAATGTTGGTATATGTGGAATATACAATAAAATTTTAACCAATTAATAAGTCAGATTAATTTCAACCAACTAGACTAATTTAATAAAATAATAACATTGTTTAGTTACTTCTTTTAATATATAATACTATTGATTAAGATAGAGTTCTTAATTGAGATAATGAATTGTTAATATTTTTATTTCATATATATTCTTCCTATCTAATTAATTTTCTAGAACACAATAGCTTGTATTCAAGATAATTAGGTTCTTGTTTTTTCTTGATCTTTATTAAATATTCTCTATATTTTTATTATAATAATATATTAATCAAAATTTTTATTTAAAATTTAGTTTATTTATATAAGTTAGTTCATACAATTAAATTTTAAATGTCAAACTATTTTTTACAATTTTTAATAAAATTACATAATTCATTACGGCATGCTTACTTGATCATTTAAATATATATTTATGTACGTATACAAAGTTTTAGTATAAATATTTGACGATATACATGAATTATATTATATAATAATACGACATATTAATGTTGTTTAAAATAAAATAGATCTATTATAATATTTATAATCATAATAGTAAATATGTATACACGTGGTCATTTACTAGTTCGGCCTAATTTAGAAGAAAATTAAGGGTGTGTTCGACAAATAAGGTAAGATATTGATAAGTTAAAAGATACTGATAATGATATTGATTTTAGGTACTGATGCTTATATTGATTTAAGATACTGATACGTTAAATGATACTGATGTTGAAAGCGAGTGCTCGATAGGAAGATTTTTTGATTAGTTATTTTTTTAGAAAATAAACATACTTATTTTCAAATAAGATATGGGTAGCGTCTTATATTTTTTGAGGTGCTTATAAATAACAAAGTACTTATTTAAACAAATAAGTATTTAAATTTTTAAATTGTCATACACTTCTCTCGAATACTTATAAAATAAATGACAAATATTAAGATGTCTTACCTGCTGGATTTAGTCTTGAGTACTAGTAGTCCATATTCATATTGTTTCTGATAATAAATACCACGTGGCCTACATGCACACCCTTCGCAGGTAGCAAGGTTTGAAAGAAACCACAGCAAGTGACTCTTTTTTTGTCCTCACCATGCACTTATTCCACCATTATAAAATTTACAACCATTGCAGTATGCCGAGTATATACTATTGTTTCTGCACACTCATTCCGTTAGATTAAAAAAAGTTATACCGTTTTGTCCCTTTATATTTGTTCTTTTTTTTAATTATTATCCCAAATTTTTTATCATCCTTTTATTTGTGCTTTTAGACCATTAAAAAAAAAGTCCAGTTACATCCCTATACTAGGCTTATTTTTTTCTATTAAACACTTTAAATTTACATGGACGAGCACATATTGCATAAATTATTCTCCTTTCGCGGACGCTCAGACTCGTAATCTTTCCTACTCTTCTTCAAATTCATACGCGCTTAATCATATGTAACGTCATACGAAAATAATGTTATAATATAAGATATTATTATTTTTGCACAATTAGGCTTAGGTGATGTCTAATTAGCATCACGTGACTTTCATTTTTTTACTACGTCAAACTTAGTTGGAAATTAGACCTAATACATCGGCGAACGTCTGACACACATAATGGATAAAGCCTCAGATGATGTTCAACAGGAAAAGGTGGGCTTAGTACAGGGGTATAATTAAATATTTTTTTGTAGGGGAGTCTAATAGGAAAAAAATTACAAGTAGGGAGTTTATTGATATATTAAGCCAAAATACAAATTCTCTTTCATTTTATATCATTAATTTTTTACAATATTACTCTTATTGAATCTCTGTTTTTTAGTATTCAACTTTTCCTCTTACTTTATCTCTTTTCACCCTTTTTATCTCTATTAAATTATAAAATTTCTCTTATTTAATTTTAACTTTTAATCACATTATTCATCTTTCTCTTCTCCCAATACCACTTTATCCTTTCCTTAATATTTGCAAAAATCGTACTTTAGGGCTAGCATTTAGGGACATAGGGAGTATAAAATAAGTATAAAGTGAGATACTTATGTGTAACAAATAGATTTGATAAGGATACTTTTTTAACTTTGTAATATCCGGAATTTTTCTAAGCACATATTCAGTTTAAAATTATTTGACAATATTCTTTTGAGCTGAAATTTGGCATAATGTGATAAATTAGGGTCTGTTTGGATTCCCATGCATTGAATTGCATTATGCATTATTTTGATTTAAAATTTAAACTGCATTATGCCTTTTCAAAACAATACATTATGAATCAAAAGTGTGTTTGGTTTTTTATCAACTTAATACATTATCCAATCTAGATCCTTCTCCACCTTCAATCTAGATCCTTCTCCACCCATCTTCCCCATAAAAATGGGGGCAAATGATTTCTTTTGTCTAAAACAAAAGATAAACATAATACATAATTTTATTCATCCAGACACAATTTAAATATTTAATACATTAAATCCACCTTAATGCATTTTAATACACTTTAGTTGGCTATCCAAATAGGCCCTTAGTCTTATGATCAAGAACCGTAAATGGTATGAATTATATCATCACAGTTGATGAACTAATTGGACGATTTTTTATAACTTTAAAGTATTTTTACTATTTCTAATTCCAGAAAATTTTTGGTTGGGTAAACATTTAAATCAATTCCCTCTGTCATTTTATTTTCTTGCTTTGGTTTTCCATCTTACATCGTATCTTTCCCATTACGACTACCATCGAGATAAGCATTTTTTTTTTAAACGTCACATCATAGAGAACTTCTGGCCACCACATGGCGTTTTCTTTAATTTCCATCCCAAGCCGTTCCTCGCTTCATCTTTCCTTAAAACTCTCACACCGTCTTCTTCTGGGGAAAAACTCCGCCATTTTCCCCCAAAGCACCAAAAATCTCTCTCTCTCTCTCTCTCTCTCTCTCTCTCTCTCTCTCTCTCTCTCTCTCTCTCTCTCTCTCTCTCTCTCTCTCTCTCTTCATCTAAATCAATTTGAGCTCTTCAAGTTCGACCCAGCCAAGATTTGGGGTTTTCACTCAAGGACACCGCCCATTTCAATAGCCCACTCCTTTGCGAGCCCGGATCGGATCCTTCGTAAGTAAGTTGTCTTGCATCCTCAACACTCCTAGAAACCAGAGTAGCTTGTTAGGCCCACATCACTTGAAATCGAGACAAGTGGATGGTTCATGCGTACTTTATATATATTAAATGAGATGTGGACCCGTTTAGTATATTGTATTCGTTGGGAACTAGTTGCATGTTAAAAGAGTGATATAATTTAAATTAAGTTATTAAAGAGTTAATGACCATCATGTTGTTGTTATTATTATCTCATGATATTGTTGTTAACATAGTTAATGATGTTATTATCATGATTATCGATATATATATATATATGTATGAGCTATGACATAATACTGTGTTGTGATAGAACTGATTTAGGCACGTAGTTGTGTGACCTTGTGTTTGACTACCTTGTATGAGGTATTTTATATGCTAGGATAGCATTAGAGATGAAAGTTGTCGGCTTGATATACTGTCTTATAAAAAGAATGATACAAACACATTTCATTATTTGAGGTCTTAGTGTTTGAGGTCCTGATTTGGAGTGAGCATTCGTGCTTTGCACTTGTTAATCCTTGCGTTTTCTTACACTTGGGATTCGATCATGGAGTCATTACTTCTCTCTGATCTTGCCCGTACTCAGCACCATTCGTGCTTTGTACTTGTTAAACCCTGTGTCTTTTATATGGTGGGGATTCGATCATGGAGTCGTTACTTCCCTCTGATCTTGGCCGTACTCGACACCATTCGTGCTTTACACTTATCAAACCTTGCATTTTCTACGTTGGGATTCGATCATGGAGTCGTTACCTCCCTCTGGTCTCGACCATACTCGGCATCTTAAAAGCTACAAACTTGTGTGTGTTATATTCCGACTCATAAAAGATAAGTGTGCTAGGCACATTAATGAACCAGCCATGATTCTTGGTTGCTCCTACTCCATTATGGTTTAGTTGTCAGGAACTTTTAAAAATTGTACGTACTTATGATTGGTTCCCAACACTTTTCTCATGTCTCCGTGATAAGAATCACATATGGTGCTAGTCAATTGTCCTGATAAATTAGATGCTTTACGCTCTGACAAATTAGGCGGTCCACACCCTGGTAAAGTAGACGCTCTGCACCTTGACAAATTAGGCGGTCCACGCCCTAATAAAGTAGGCGCTTTGCACCCTAAAAAATTAGGCAGTCCACACCCTAATAAGTTTGGTGCTCTCGGCTTTGACAAATTAGGTGGTCCACACCTTGATAATTAAGGTGCTCCGCGCCCTGGCAAATTAGGCGGACCATGCATAGATAAAGTAGGGCCTTTACACCCTCACAAATTAGGTGGTCCACTCCCTAATAACTTAGGTGCTCCGCGTCCTGACAAATCAGGCGCTCCACGCCCCGATAAATTTAGGCACTCGTGCATGGTAGGTTAAAGATAGTGTTGCTATCATTTCTTTGATCTTGGCCCATGATCGTCGTCACTCTATTACACTATGGAAATTCGTACTCTAGCAGATTATGTGGAGCAAATTACTTTATCGCACTCCATCAACCGTATTCGATATTCTAATACTAAAACGATATCTCTTGGTAGTGTAGTGTATGAAGATGTCTCGTATTCTCTTAAAGGTTATGATAATTTTCTCCTAACGTATCGATAACCACAAGATGGTGTCAATCCTCGTATTTTCTTACTAGTTAGAATGCTTTCCCCTAACATATCGATAATCATAGGACAACCTCGTTCCCTGAGTGCTTTTGCGAGTTAGGAAGTTCCCCCCTAACACGTTGGTATTTCAAGACTGGTCTCAATTCTTTTATTTGTCAACTAGCTAGGATGTTTTCCCTAACATCTCGGTATGCTAAGGACAGTTTTAGTCCTCTCTTGCTTTTCGATAGATTAGGATGTTTATTCTCTAACTTATTGTTGTCATAATGAATTGTCGATCTTGTAGTGATGTGAAATGAGCAATTCAGGGCGCCCTAGTTCCTCGACGAGTGACACGTTGTCCAACAAAGTTATTATGACGTGGTTAACTCCCCGTGTGCATCGTATGATTAGTGCTTATTGCACTTTGATTCATCTAGTTAGCGAAACCTACACCTTTTCTTAATCATTATTGATGTCAAATTAATCGTAAGTAGGGATTGATTTAGTATGTACCTCATAGTCGAATATATGGAGATCATTCGCCATTCTTAGCTTACTATCGATAGATAAATCGTATTTTCCCGTAAGGCTCAAGACGATACCACCTGGATTTGACTCACGAAGTTGGAGCTTTTATTCTTCGACTCCTTGCTAGACCTACTAATAATGGGACTTGTAGTCGTTGGCTACTCAAACTTAAGTTCATTATCTTGATCCCTTTTCTCTTTAACAACCAATCGTCCTCCCCACTTGCTAGTCTATTTTTAAACTAACACTCCTACTTTTCTTTCCTTTGCAGGTTTTCCTAGTGTATTTCGTTGCTTTAGGACACATTGTGCTTTAGAGGAATTGGTCAATGTAAGAGGTTAAAGATTGGGGGTTAAGTTACTCGTCTACCCTTTAGAGGATGAAGAAGTAGCTATATCGAAGTCGTGATGAAGAATTGGTCAATGTAAGAGGTTAAGTAACCATTTGTTTTGCTTCCACAACTGTAATTTTAAATACCCCTTAATGCATATTCAGACTTCAACCATATTGCCAAGTTTCAGTTGTATCATCGTTTATTTATGCTTAAATTTACTTTGTAAAGGCCTTAATGATGGTAACACTCTTATGTAAATTGGCATTGTTACAAATAAAAAGTTAGAAGAGTGATAAGTGGACGAAAAAGTTGGATAATGAGGACTCATATATGATATTAGAGTTGTCAAAGTCTGACCCGATTTGAACCGACAAAACATTTTTAGGGTTGAACCCCGAACAGAAAAGTAGCGAACAAAGGAAAAAACCGAATCCGATTAACGCAGTTAAAATTTTAGGAAATATCTTAAATTTTGGTAATTAAAAATATAAATCTAGATTTTTAGGCTACACAATTTTTTTATTTTTGGGATCTTATTCATCATTCCGGCGCGATAAATAGCAAAAACCTACAAATAGTTTTATTTATAGAAAAAGTTTATAATATAATAAATATTTAGTTGTGATATTGGAAAAATATCAAATAATGAAATATGTACAAAGTGTATAAGGATGATTATGGAAAAATGTCAAAATAATATTTACGGGTCACTAATCTTATTATTCAAAAATTGTATTATATTTTTATATGAATATGTTATTTATAATATTATTTAAATAATTTTAATATTTGAGAAATATTCATACGTGATGCAACGAGATTATACTAGTTAGTACTCCCTTCGTTAAGAAAAATATGCCGTTTTAGGTTTTGTCTTAAAAACTAAAAAATCAAATGATTTGACCTAAGTACCCTCTATCTTATGAAGATCTTTTATTTTCTATTATTGATTTAGGTAATTATTTCTAATTAGTAAGGATAATATAGGAAAAAGTGTGCTAAAATATCTAAAAATGACAAGTATTTATTAACAGCCCAATGAGGCTAAAACGACAAGTATTTCTTAACGAATGGAGTAATATTTTAACACAACTTTAATAAATCAAGTAAATCTCGATATCATTTTTGTTTTTATCTTTCTCGTTCGATCTCGTTACTAACAACAGATTAATAGTACCATGATAGCGCGTAATAATCAGTAATTACTATGTTATTTTCACTGGAATGTTTATAGCGGTTACTCGTTACGCACCCGTATGTCTGAGTTCAGATAGGAAAAAAAAATCGATACCTAGAATCTATACTATATGTTAAAGTCGAGGCTTGCCTCCACGTTAATTCTAACCTCACCTTATATTAAAAACTTTAATTTAGAAAAATAATTTTTAAAGTCTTTCTTATTCTTATTAATTTTCTATCATTTATCTTATTCTTCTTCTATAATCTATCTTTTTTCACCTAATACCTATCTTTTTCAACTATTTACTTAGAGATTCTCATATACACATTTATGTTATGTATTTAGATGGGGTTTTAGCATACTTTTAGTCATGTTTTAGGTGCTAAAGATGGAGTTTAGAGCGTTGAACAAGGAAGAGTCGAAGTGCACCAAACACCACTTGGAGCTAAAGTGAAGAGAAGACGAAAATATGTGTTCTGTGGGAGGCGGCGACCGATGCCCCATAGGCGACGACCGCTGCCAGTACAAAGGCGAAATCCGTCTTAAACGCTGCGTTTAATTTATTAGTCTTTTGGATATTGTTTTTGGTCCGATTTTTATGTATTTTGGATAGTTTGTTTTCTCCTATTTAAGGAGCTTTAGACCCTTTTGTTTAGACCTAGTTTTTGAGTTTTTGAGTTTGGAATTATTTTGTGTTTTGGAGATCTATGGAGAACTAAGCCTCTTTGCTTAGACAGACAATTGAAGTGTTCGTTTTGATTCAGTTGTGAGATTTCTAATTCCTTATCGATTGTATGGATTTAATCTTTTCTCTTGCTTGAATTGCTATTGACTTGTTTCAATAATTTCTAGGATGATCATCTAGGATTTATTGTTATTAGGTTAGTGCTAGATTTAGAGTGTTTCTGGTTGAGCATCTCTAATTCATAAGTAGCAACTGCATTGTGCTAATATCTGGTTGTGTTAGTTGTATGCATAAGAGAATTAATTTGCATTCTAGGGTAGAAGCTGGTTGTTTTATCGTAGTTTGTATCCAATTATATGTCTGTTGTTGAATGCTGCTAGTTTGATTGAATCTTGATAGTTTCATGATTATTTATCTAGTTAGGGTTAATAGTATCTGGTTGTGCTATTAATTACTTTTTAAAAGGAATTGGGATTTCCATTACATATATATTGATTGAAATCAATGATCAACTTGTCAAGCGAATGCGGATATTTGTTTGTCTTAGTGTTTCCAAATACCGATTAATAAACTCTTGAATTCTTATGATTTGCATGTTAGTGTGTGAATTAATCCTAAAACCCCCCTTGTTACTTCCGTTTGACACAAACTTCACTGCTAAAGATAACTTGTCTCCATGTTGAATTGACCCTTACTTGCTTTATACTTTGGATTAAGTTAGTTTGATTTTTTTTGCATAATTGTGGTTTAAGAACGACTAAATCATCGTTATCACATTCCTTCTTGCAAATCAAAAGTATAATTAATTTGTTAAACTTATTTGTCACTCTGAAATTTTATTTTTATTGTATTTTTATATCATATATATTTGCCATATTTTTGTCAATCTTTTTTTGTCACATAAACTTATAGCTTGAAGTAACAAATATCTAAATATATATTTGAAAAATAATATATGTATACACTAAATTGTGTTATAATTTTAATAATTTTTACTGGTCTATACTTCTACTATTATTAAGTTAATTATAATTTTATAAGATCTATTAAATATTCATTTTTTTCAAAACATATCATTAATAATAAAAGTCTATTTTTCAAAGAATTTTATGTAAATACATCATAATTAACTTAGTTTTTGATTTCAATCATCATATAAATTCTCATTAATTATAAAAATATATCTGTCGAGAAAATATTTTACTTGATATTTCATATGACTTTTTTAATTAGTCAAATATATTTTGAAATAAAATGATAGTATTTGTCTATGATTTTTGTTTAAGTCATATTATATAAATTTTAAATTTAAATTTATTCTTAACATCAAACCACAATATTGGTTCAACAAAATATTATAACAATTTCGGACAAAAAATACGATATCAATATCTAATTTCTAATAATATTAGTATGTATTATTTTATCAATTGAATAATACATAAAAGTGTTATTGATACTGGATACGGACAATAATCTATTTATCGTAAATTAACTGCTAAAAATATTACTCAAGCGTGTAATTTACCTCAGTATATTAATGTATATATGGATAAAAATAATTATTACAGTAGTATATGGAGTACCAAACAATATTTAGCTTGTGGTTATGGACTTTGACCAGAAGGCACGTGCGCGGCATCTTTTGACTCGCATATCTCGGCGATTACGGGGAGCGCACGTGCATTCCTCCGTCCTTTCCCCCGACATATTCATAAGATCTTCTACTTCGACTCTTCTCCCCAAAAGCAGAATAAATACAGTGATTAATTATGACTATTGTAGCTTAATTTCGTAATCAACTCTCGAAAAATTCTTTTCACCGCTACGAATTAATTAATGGGTGACGACGAGAATCCAATGGCGCGGCGTTGCGTTGGCCTTAAACAATGCCCATATCTTTTCACTTCCTACTTGTTGGCTACACCCCTTTTTCTGGCTGTTATTTTGGTTTTTCATCTTTTCTTGTCCGGCCGGGTTTTAAGATTGCTTTGTAATCATACCTAATTCAAACGCGGTTAGGAAAAACCCGTCAAGAAGGCCATTGGGCTACGAGCCCATATTTTATGAGCCCATGTAGCAGAAAACTCATCACTATTTAGCTCAGTACGTTCCCTTTTTCTTTTTTCTCTATAATTGTGAAACCGTTTCATCATCGTCATATATATAGCTATATACTAAAGCTTATATATATATATATATGCACTAAAGCGGAGGTTAAAAATAATATTTAGCTCAACACGTGTCACCTCCTCATTGGACAACATCACCCATATTTATTAAAATAATTTAATTTGATTGATTGGTTGAAATTTTATTGTACACACCACATTAGATTTCTTCTTATCTATTGTATACTATAAAATTTATCCAAAAAAACAAATCCTAACTTACCGTATGCATATGTAGCCAAATTTAAAAACAAACTAGTTTAACCCCCATACCATGTACGGGTAATGCGATTGTAAACCCAGTTTAATTAGATATGTAACGTTAGTGATCACGTTAAAAACATAGGATCATATATATGCATCTTCGTATTATGATTAGTGTTTTTTTTACCAATAGTAAATCAACTCATAATATAAATAAGTTGGATTTGTTCAAAAATTACTTTACGATAAATATCACGTTTTATTAAATAATAATATTTATCTGAAGATTGCAACTAATTCTTGGTAATGGATAATTCATAATTTTCGGCAATTATTACGAGATAAGATTATATGAGATTCTAACTACCTAATCTATATAGAGAAGGGCCCAACCCAGCTGATTATTTTTTATCAAATCAAATATATTTATCTTTCTATTGTGATTAATATTTTTTTTATATACGCAAGGCCCGGTTGATTATTTTATTAAAGATATGACACGTGTCACAATTTTATGTGAAGAATTTCTCTCCGCTTTATAGTATAGACAGTATAGATCTATCTAATATATTGGTTGAAATAAAGTATGCATATATAAAAAAGAATCTATCTAATATATTTTTAAAATCCTAACTTACCGTATGCATATGTAGCCAAATTTTAAAAAAATCTATCTAATATATTGGTTGAAATAAAGTATGCATATCTAAAAAAATCTATCTAATATATTTTGAAAATCCCAACTTACCGTATGCATATGTAGCCATATTGTTAACAAAATAATGATTGACTAAGAAAACTTATTGATCAAGCATTAAATTAAATTCAATCATTATTTATACAAAATCAATTCAAATTCAATCAGTATAAAACTTTTCTCGATTATAAAAAATATTCACATAATTGAAAAATAATATATAATATTTCATAAAAAAATTTAAAACATAATATATCATTAAAAAATAAGGATAAACAAATGCTCAAATCCCATAACATAAAAATTGAAGAAATTGAACATAATTTTAAATTTATCCGACTATTATTTTTGTATGAAAATCGACGCAAGTCCAAGTCGTGCCTTCAAGGCACGGGCAGTAACACTAGTTATTATCTAATGAAGCGTTGGAAACGAACTTGTTTGCTAATACATTAATTGAGATTATTATGTTTAGAGATAATGATCATTGTTATTATTTTTAACATTGTACTTGTTAGTTTTTGGACTTAGATCTCCGATGATGTGTTGACTTTGCTTGTTTCAAGTCTTGTTTGGAGACTTTGCTATGAATTAGCTTAAGATAGGGATATGTAGAATAGTGACCCGATGTCTCTTTATAATGTATTAGGGTGCATATTTATTATCGGATCTCCATATTGAGTCATGAGTATGCCTTTTCTCTGAATAAAAAGGCTATACGCTCTCGCTAAGTGTTGAAACTTTGTTTCCTTATCTATCACCTCTGTCCCTCATTAAGGTTTGTCATAACTGAAAACTCACTAAGTGAAGTACAACATTTTATAACTAATGAAAGATTACTACCTCGTGCGTAGTAATTAATTAATGAGTGCATGGTGGTTAGTACAACAACTCATCGATATGATTGATTCTATTTTCCATTCTAGACATGGCCAACATGTTTAATTCACCTAGTACGAATAAATAATAATATTGTGTATTTTGACATTTAAATTAAATTGCGTCAATTGACTTATATAAATAAATCAATAATTTAAATAAAAACTCGGATTAATATAGTATTATATTAAATATATAGAGAATATATAATAAGATAAAAAGAAAACCAATTATCGTGAAATAAATTATAATTTACGTAAATAAATAAATATATAAAGATCAAATAAAAATATTAAAAAATCATTATCTTAATTAAGAAATCTATCTTTTATCTAAAATAAAATCAATATGTAATATTATGAATATATTTAGGTGACACATTTAATATAATCTTTTTGTTAATATTTTTATTGCATTTTAAAAATGATATAATAAAAAAAGTAATATATTATTTTAATAAAAGGAAGATACGACGTAAATATAGCGGTACAATTAGCTCTCATTGATATTTTAAAAAAATCTTATAATATAATTACCAAAAATAACTTATAAATAATCCACTGCTTAATTAAATAAGTAAAAATGATAATTATGATCTAATGATCTATACATTATAAAATAAATAAATAAAAGTATTTTTTAAAATAAAAAGTTTAGTATTGATTTATTTATTAATTAAAGGAGTATAAATATAATGATAGGATTAAAGTTTATATATTAAGATATAAGTTTTAATTAAATATCTCAAAATCTAAGGTAGAAATAATATTAGAACAAATAAGTATATAAAATTATATATTATGATAAAATTAAAACATAATAAGATAAACTTTTTCATAGGGATGACGTGGCACAATATGGTGACAAAATTTGGTTCCGTTTTAATGTATGGTAATAGATATATTGATGAAATTGGCCTAGCTAAACATTCATATATCCAAAGATGCAATTAGAATTTCAACCAAGAAAAAAGAGGCAAAATCAAAAATTGAATCCTAAGTTGGTTGGATTTTCCTTGATATGGAAAATTTAATTGTCTAATTGGGTGAGTATAAGATCAGGTCATTGCTCAAATTGGGTGAAGTTTGTCCGGTTATCGAGCGAGTTTGGATTGATCAATGAACCAATATTTTCATTTACAAATGATATTCTATTTATTAGTTTATTTTAAAATTATAAAAATACATTGAATTTTTTAAATAAATAAAAAATTAACAATAAAAAATATTAATAAAGTGTTACATTTATATTTCAATCGAATCATTACCGAGTTGGTCAATTCCGGATCATATATTAGAGTTATAATCAAATTTGGGTCGAGATAGGACATAGGTCACTCAGACTATTTTTTTCAAAGGCAATCAACTTTTAATAGTTCTAACAAAAGAGCTGATTACATACCACGTCTATGCTTAATGCTTTCATTACTTTGCATCTTTGAATTTATGATCAAGAGGTTTAAAATAAATGTTTAGAAGAATCTCAAGAACAAAAATAAGTTATTTTCAACAATGGGGGTGTAGCTCATATGGTAGAGCGCTCGCTTCGCATGCGAGAGGTACGGGGTTCGATTCCCCGCACCTCCAACATTTTCTTTTTTCTTCCCTGACCTTATTAAGGTACAACATTTTATCCTGTTGACGTTCATATAGTATATACATCTGATCTTCATATAAGAAGATCTTTGGTAGCTTCAAACCTTGATGTCCCTTTCACAGTTGACATTACGCATTACCCACTACCAAAAAAAAGAAAAAGAAAGACCACTACATGTGTATATCTCACAAGAAAAATAAATGTCTATCCCGCCCTCCATAAACTATGAATTGACCTAACAACCCAACTGCACCTTCATTTGATCTACTCATAAGGTTGACTGTTATATCACAAAAAAACAAACGTCACATGCCCAAGCACCTTGCCCAACAGAAAACACCAGCAATCCTTGTTGGCAAGGAGTAGTTGGCCAGGGATTCAGGGTGGTTAGCCAAGTCTTCGTTACTGGACCAGCCATATGCACCTCTCTCTTCCCGGCTCCCTGGTACGGTGTTGTCCAGCACAAACGCTATTATGAATGTCATTACCATATTCAGTGATAGAAGCCCGTTTATAGCAAAATCTAACTGTAAGAAAACAATCAGAGACAACGACATGACAAGTATCAGTTTCTGAATTCCAACGAATACATACACATATGTTAAGACTCTGCAATCCAAAGTGGATTACCTCCCGATTGCCGGTGTTAATCGGACCATTTGATGCTGCTGAAAACGAAACGAGATAGCTGGGTAATATGAAGCTGGATTCTGGTTGGTACTGCTGAAAATATGCTGGGATGGACAGACCCAGAAACAAGGACACACCCACAATTGCCATGTTTCGAAAGCTCGATGCCTGGGTGTGCTTCAGGTTTGATAAGCCAAAGGCCACAGTCAGGGACCACAAAAAGCACAGCACAGCAGCAGCCAATGCTTGGGGTATGGAAGCCAATGTAGCACCTACTTTCCCTAGTAATCCCACATCCCCAAGAGAAGCACAACACAAGCACTAGATTTGAGGAACAACCACCTATTGGTACGTAATAACGTAAATGTATGTTCGTTTCTTAGCAAATTGACTCACCGAGAAATGACAAGAAGATCAAGACGATGGCACCAATTTGCACAGCAGTTCGATTGGCCACTTTGGTCCCATTGATGGTATGTAGGTTCTCCATTAGGGTTGTGGAGGCAGTTCCTGTACCCCAAAGCCCACCAATTATACTACACAAACCTTCCATCCCGATGCCTCTGCTAACTATCCCAGGAGTCGGAGGCTTTGAATTGATTTGCAATGCTGTGGAGTGATATGTAGCCACCTGCACAATCATGTGTTACCATTAAAGAATTGAAACCAATTGCCATACGTATGCCACATGACTACTCAGAAATATACTACTTACTGAATCCACTGAGGAGACAAGTGACACGAGTATCATAATGATGGAGGTCCTCATACGGAAGATGGGGATACCCCACTGCAGAGGGTATGGAACTCGGACCCAAGGAGCTGTTCTCCATGCATCGGAAACATCGGTTCTGCAGTGCTTCATGGTATAGGCATGCCTTCTGCATGCATCAATCAGGATGTTTGAGCTGGGTATGTCCGGGCTGCAGCCTTTGTAACTGTATGCCCCACCAGCAGTCAAAAACAATGCATATACCCATATAATCCCAACACTTAGAGGAACCTGCCACGTTTGATCAGCATCAGCAACCAGTTTATATTGTTCATCTGTGTACTAAGAGAATGTTCATATAGATACATTATTGGACTGAGATGAAAAAGTAAAACATGTGTACCGCATATACTCTGAATACCCGATGCCCAGAGATAGAAATTCCTCTAAGGTACTGGAAAACAATCAAAATTGAATGCTTGCTGTCAGCATTTCACACATTCACGTCTAATACCATAATCTTGAAACTGAAACCATATACTGTTTAACAGCTACATGGCTTAGAAAATTTACTACTGAACAGGCATCTAAAAGTTAAAATGTACCAAGGTGAAAATAAGCAGAAGTAGAATTTGAGGTACGCTTATCTCCATACAAGTACCAGCCTGAGGAAACCCATAGCTAAAGAAGGCTAAACCGACAGCTGCAACAGTAGGGGCAACAACAATTGGGTTTATAAACCTACAGTATGGGAAAACGATATACCGAGTTAGATGTTCCTTATTTTCACATCTGAAGACGTATGATTTATCCAACAAAATGGACAAAAATTGCAATAAACAAGTAAACATAGTCTTATAAGTAAAGACAGATGGCTTATTTCATTCTAGAGAATAGTAGAGGAGCTTCACCGTAGAATAAGAGACATCAGTCCACTGAATCCCAATAAGCTTTGGCAAATTGAGCCAATGATTATGGCTCCTTGCAATTCTGTCATTATGTACCTAAACTTCTGCATTTGAAGATTTTTTTTTTATAAAAAGAAACTAGTCAGACAATAATGGATGAAAAACAAAAGTGATACGAAAACAATGGGACATACAAATGCATTGCTTCAAATTCATAATCAATTGCGGTGAAAATAGCTTTAGATAAATAATTAAATGATGAAAAGAAAATGGCTGCAACATTAACTGGTTGTCTTTGACTTTATGTTTCTTCAACCCTATACACATCTAAAAATATGGGGGAAACTCCTAGTATAAAGTGTATGCGAGATTCAAGCATTGAATAAATTATCTTACCGGTAAAGACAGACACAGGACATGAAATAGCACTATTCAGCAATATATTAGAAGTAGAGCAGAAAAAAGAGTGTACGTGTTCTGTGAGATTTCGGAAGTCCTGTGAATTCATAATTACTAGTGCTGGGGCTAAGTATACAAATGAGCTTCCTTGAACCAATGGAAGCCGAGTTCCCAAAAAGGAATGGAGTAGCGTAGTAATGCCAGAGACAAGAAGCATTGTGGAAATCACATACGTTGTATCTTTCTGCCATTGTAGGAGAAGACAAGAAATGAAATTATATGAGAACAGATAGATAATCCTTTTCCCTACTTATGATCCCAAAAATAAGATATTTAAAATGAGAAAGACTCACATCAGTTCCACCCATGTTTGGCACCATCAGAAGAGGTATGAAGACAAGCGAACCAGCAAGCGATAAATAATGCTGGATGCTGTAATAGCTAAGTAGGGCTGCAACTAGAAGAAGAGAGATGAGAGGAAGCCTAGATGCTCCAAGTTAAACAAACCCTTGGAGGCTATAAAATCTTGCACAAAAACCAAATAAACCATTTGAGACTATAGAATCTCAAAACCAAACACTTTTATCATAAAATATATGAAACCTCAAAATAAAACCACCTGATAACGTTATCCAGAATCTCAAAACAGGCACCTGTCTGTCTCACAGTTGTAATGAACTAAGAAGCCAAGGTAATGCACCGTATATGGCCAAAAGTCATTGTTGTGATATGAAGGCTAGTGTTTTAGCGTCGTGCAGCATATGGAATCATAAATTGATAACATGATTCAGAACAAATATGGCATGTCAAATCTAGCACATGAATGCTTTATTTTGTTTTTGTTTTCCTAGGTTCTTATACTCTCCTCTTGGCTCCCCCACATTCAGTTAAGCAACATTATGAAGTAGTGAAGCAAAGTTGAATCAGAGTTGCTTCTCTTTTTACAAAGATAAGATTATGTGTCAATTGGAAAAGGGTGATGGGCGCACAATGAAGTGTAAAATGTACAAAGCAGCAGCGTAGGAATCAATTAAAAGACATTGCAAACCAAAATGGAAGATGATTGAATCAAATAGAGTGGGCGGAATATAAAGAAAGGAAGCTGACCAAAACCAGGTTGTTGGTGAAATTGGACTTGATTGGGACTAGGAAATGGGTGGAGAATGGGTTGTTCAGCATCGGGATACACATGGATACCCAGGTGATCGGTGTCCTCCAGCTTCTGCTCTGAAGGAGTTAGTGTCCGATTGGCCTCCCTAGTCTGGCTCTCACCACCAGCATTCCCACTTACCGGCCTAGCCCTAGGTTGTTCATCCTCATGGTGCCCAGCCCTCCTCGCGGGTGTGGATCCCTCCGCAGGTAGGACCGGATCCAGCTCAGTCTTTGTCTTTGGGGACACAGCATCAGCATCAGCATTTGCTGCTGTCTCTCCCGACGAGACGGACACAAACCCAGTTCTCTTTGCCCAGGATTTCAGCTCTCTAGGGTCGTGCTCCCTTCTCGCCCGAAAAGGCTCCATCATATGCTCGTCGCCTTCGCCGGCCCTGTCTAGGGTTTCTCCACGCCTCATTTGCCGACTCTGCAGTCTAGGATTACTGCTCTGCCTCTGCCTCTGCCTTCTTGTGTGCAACAACCACACACAAGAGTTAAGAGCATAAACTATCAAGGGGAGACTCAATCCTCTCTTTACTTTCTCTCTCCTCATCTCTTTTTGACACCTCACCTATCCTATATTTTACCCCACTCTTTCCTCTTCCTCTATTTCCACCCACAATAATGAGGATCATTTCCTTTCCTCTCTTCCAACTTTTTATACATATATCTTACCACATATTCATATTATCAATTTATGATTTATTCACTCCTTATGATTTTAATTAATTAATTAATTAATTAATTTAACATTCAATAAAAAAAAATTACTTATGACAATATAAATTGATTACTACTAATAATTAAATCTTGATTAACATTAAGATAATACAAACAACAACATAAAATAAGATTTAAAATGAAAACATTAAGCATAACTAACAACATCATTGTCATAAGAATTTAATCACAATCCGAATCCGATGCCTAATCCTTAAACTTCTCCCAAATGTGATCGACTAAGTCGTTCTTTAGAGTCGTATGCACTTCTTTATTTCTAACCTCCTCTCTCCTAGCCATAAATCTTCTTAGAGACCGATCATTATAGCGTCCACGTGTCACATTGAATGTCTCGTTATCATTTCTTCTTGATGATCCAACAATATTTTCGGGTTGATCTTGGGCAACATTATTTTTAATATTATTGTTTGTAATTTAATAATGAGTAATTGTAATAAAAATAAATGATTGTAGTTGATAAATGAAAAAGGTATGCAATATTAGGCTCAATTTATAGACAAAAAAAAATTGTAAGAATTATTCTTTTTATTTTTTGTGTTTTAAAATATCTTTTTTAAGATATTTTTATTTGTAATTTGTTAATGTTAAATTGTAATGAAAATAAATGAATGTAGTTGATAGATAAGACACGTGTCAAATTTTGATTGGGTGAATGGGGAGAAGAATGCACAAAAGCCAATGTGCACATTTCTCTACCCATAGAGGAATCAACCTCATTCCTCTCCCAAGAGGGGATCCTCTCTTTCACCCCACTATCAAGAGGCACCTCTCTTTTAATAAAAAATGGATAAAATAAGGAAGAGGAAAGGGATAATCCCCTTGATAGTGCATGCTCTAAGAGTAATACCACCTTTCTTCTTTTCCCTTGGCTCTTTCTATCGATGACGTACTATCATCAGTACTATGTGCCGACTCCGCAAAAGCCTAGAAAGCAGGCAAAGTTAATTTAGGGATCGGAGTAATCCAATTCAACTTGAGGTCTACTCAAAGTCAGGTCTACTCAAATTAGCTCTTTCTAGCAATGAATGATTGGAATGATTTTCTTAATTTGTAGTCGTTCCTTATTACGGTTATTATGTGACCCTTTCTATTTCTATCTTTGTTTTTTTTTTTATCACAAAACCACAATCATTCATTAACTTTCAAGTCATTAGCTAGTACATCATACAATTCAAGAGGAAAATAACAGTCTTTAGAAACTAGAAAAGTACTAGAAGGCTTCCAACAACTAAGCCAATGAGCTACCATATTAGCAGACCTTCTGCAAAACTTCCACTCACACTCCAAGAAGAGGCTACCGGTTTCAAGAGCAAGAGCCACCACATCGCCTAATGGAGTCAAAGGCAATCCCTTTTTGTTGCTGAGCTGCACTAGTTGGAGAGAATCCGTCTAAAGTTCCACCCGCTGCACACCTAAGGAAAGACCCACACTTAGCCCCCAACGAGCTGCCTCCGCCTCTGCTACCACCACTGCAGTTCCTGGCTGAATCCGTCTCGCACCAGCAAACAACACTCGACCATCGCAGTCCCTACCAACGACCCCAATCCCACACTCTTTCCCTTTAACCGATGCATCGACGTTGATTTTTATCCAGTCTCTCCTAGGCCGACACCACTGTTGCTGAACTCTGGGCTTCTCCTTTGCATTTCCCTCTCTTCTACCCTGCACACGCACAAATTCTTCGTGTAACCGTAAACCTTCTTCCAACACTTCAGCTGCTGTCAAAATCTCTCCTCCAAAAATCCTAGAGTTCCTGTTCCGCCATAAAATCCAGCACAAAAAAGCCCACAAACCCCTCTCTTCCTCAGATAACTCCATTGCTCGCTCAGCCTAGTCCAGAAAAGTAGAAGAAGACACACCCGACTGAAAACATGCCGGGAAACGTTCCCACACCTCACCTGGAATTTTACACCCAAACACCACATGCATAACATCTTCAATGTGACCACAAGAACCACAATAAGGATCCTGCACCACCTTTCTTCGAAGAAGGTTCAACTTACACGGCAGAACAGACTTACAAGCCCTCCAAAGGAACTCACGGACTCTTGGTGGAGCGCTCACGCGCCAAACCTGTTTCCAGACCTTCTGAGCTGAAACCCCAGCAGAGCTCTCCCCATGCCCAGACAAAGACCGCTTTTGAGTGTCAAGCAATCTATACGCCGAGCGAACTGTGAATACTCCATCCGAAGAATAAAACCACACAATCCGATCGGGTATTCCCGAATCCACAAGATGAATATCCTTAACAAGATCAGCTTCCCAAGGCGTAAAGAGTTGAGAAACAACATCCTCCTTCCAACACTTATGCTCCCAATCAATCAGCTCAATGACCTTGAGCTCCTCATCACTGCTCGGATGCCTACAGATCGGTTTAAACTTTAAATTGAGTTGGTCTTGGAAGCCATCGATCGGTCCACACCTTCACACTGCTACCATTCCCGATCTGCCAATAACAGCCACTTGACAACACTTCCTTAGCCTTCATAATGCTACGCCAACAGAAACTCGGATTATACCCAACCTTCGCCTCCAAGAAAGCAGCACGCGGGTAATACCGGGCCTTATAAAGCCTGGCCACCAAGGAGTCCGGGTTTTGAATCAATCTCCACCCTTGCCTTGCGAGCAAAGCAAGGTTAAACTGCTGTAAATCACGGAAACCCAGACCCCCCTGACTCTTCGGAAGACAAAGCTTCTTCCAATTCAGCCAATTTAGTTTCCTGTCCTTGGAAGAATCACTCCACAGAAAATTACACATAAGCCTCTCAATTTCCTCACACAAACTCACCGGTAGCTCAAAGCATGACATCGTATACATCGGGATAGATTGAGCCACCGACTTCAACAAAATTTCTTTTCCTGCTCTAGACAACGAGGCTGATTTCCATCCTTTCAGCTTCTTCCAAACACGCTCTTTAACCTGCCCAAAAATTACCTTCTTCGATCTTCCAACCATAGTAGGCAACCCAAGGTAGCGCTCGTGCTTTTCCACCTCCTGGACTTGAAGGATATTCGACACCACCTCCCTGCATTCCTCTCCCACATTTTTGCTGAACGACAATTCCGACTTACTCAAGTTCACCTGTTGTCCCGATGCAGCTCCGTACACACGGAGGATATTAACAATCTCAGTCGCTTGTTGACAGTTTGCTTGAGCAAAGAGGATGCTGTCATCCGCAAAAAATAAATGGGACACCACCGGCGCATTTCTGGCAATCCGAACACCTCTCAACCGTCCAGCCTTCTCACTTTCTCTAATGAGAGCCGAAAATCCCTCCGCCACCAACAAGAACAAGTAAGGTGACAAGGGGTCCCCTTGACGAAGCCCCCTTGTCGGTTTGAACGTTCTTGATGGGCTCCCCTTCATTAAGACAGCAAAAGAAACACGGGACACGCAGTTCATTACCATCCTAATCCAGCCCTCATTAAATCCAAGCAATCTCATACTATTTTCCAAAAATCCCTACTCCACCCGATCATACGCCTTCGCCATATCCAATTTCAACGCCATAAACCCTTTCTTCCCCTTCCTCTTGTTCTTCATATAATGAAAGAGTTCAAACGCTGCAAGGACGTTATCCGTAATTAAACGACCAGGCACAAACGCGCTTTGACTTTCCGAGATGACCTTATCAAGGATGTCCTTCAACCTGTTCGCCAGAACCTTGGATACTACCTTGTACAAGACATTGCAGAGGCTTATGGGACGCAAATCCTTCATACGAAATGGGTTAGAAACCTTTGGAATAAGTGAAATAAAAGTATGGTTGAGGCCTTCAGGAATATGACCGTTTGTAAGAATAGAAAGGACAAACTCCGTAGTCCGTAACCTCGCCAGTGTTGTTGGAAGAACAACGCTGGCATACCATCCGGGCCCGACGACTTTGTAGGGTGCATAGAGAAAAGAGCAATTCGAACCTCTTCACCAGTGAATGGACGCGAGAGCATCAGGTTATCCGTAGCCGACAATATAAGCGAGAGTCCTTGAGGAGCCGCCTCTGAGTGTGTGTTTTGACTAGAACTAAACAACTCAGAGAAGTAATCCACCACCACCCTCATCATGTTGTCTTTACTTCTCCACTCCATACCGTTTTCATCCACCAATCTCGTTATTGCATTCCTCCTTCTTCTCCCATTAGCCTTTCTATGAAAAAAGGCCGAATTCCGATCTCCCCATTTTAATTCATTGGCCTTCGCTCGTTGGTACCATAGGAGCTCTTCCTTCTCCATCAACTCCCTTTCCTTGGCTTCAAGGCTCTTCCGCTTAGCCACCCAGCTACCCTTCATTCCAGCCTTGTTCATTTTCCTGAGTTCCCCTCTAACATCAGCAAGTTGGTAAAATATATTACCAAATTCAGCTCTATTCCACTCTTTAAGGGCGTCTGCACACCTACTCAACTTATTCATCACCCCTCCCCTACCACACCTCCAACCATTCTCTATAACGACTTCGCAGCCCTCATGTTGAGTCCACATCGCCTCAAACCGAAAAGGTCTCGGGCCCTTAAATTCCTTATCCCCCTCATCACCACACTTGTACATCTCCATTAAGATAGGCACATGGTCTGAACCGAAGCGTTCCAAGCGTCTAATGCATCCTCCAGGGAACTCTTCCAGCCATTTTTCGTTAGCCAAGCCCCTATCAAGCCTCTCTTGAATAAAATCATCTCCCGCTCGCCCGTTATCCCAAGTGAACCTCGGGCCTGTCCAGGACACTTCCTTAAGGCCACAATCATCAATCGCCTGACTAAACTCCATCATCCCCGACCAATCCGGTTCCTGGCCTCCTTCCTTCTCCTCTCTACAAAGAATCTGATTAAAATCCCCCATGCAAAGCCAAGCCTCATGCTCCTCCTCAGCTAACCTTCTCAAAAGCGACCACGAATGGTGCTTCTCCTCCTTGTTTGCCCACCCATAAAAACCCGTAAAGCGCCACTTCCTGTTCTCCTCCCTCATTCTCATAATTACATCTATATGATGTGTAGTGTAACTTTGGACAGAGACATCAACATCATCCTCCCAAAACAAACACAAGCCACCCGACCTTCCCGCACAATCCACCACAAAACATCCAGCAAAACCTAATTTAACCCGAACTTCCTCCATTTCTTACGGTCACATTTTGTTTCCATAAGAAACACCACCTTTGGGGTCTCCCGGCCTCCTCACTATACTAGCGAGTCTCGCAATTGCACGGGCCTTCCCCATTCCCCAGCAATTGTAGCTAAGAGTACTCATTGCTTCCGGCAAGAGAGACCCTCAGTCTCTCCCGCCGATATCACTTGTTTTTTGCTACTCACAACATCACACTCCATGTCCTGGGAATCACCCTCACGACACCTTTTAGTTCCCCCCGTCCCAGAACTCTCACTTGCAGCCCCATTCTTCCTAGCTCTTCTTTTCCACGAATTTTTTGGTTTCTTTGCTTTCCCACTCACTTCTTTCTCCACTATTTCTATCTTTGTTGGTATCTCTCTAGATCGAGGAATACACAGAAACTATTAAGTCATATGACTACTGATCGACTGAGCAATGATCTACAACAAATATATATTGAAGTCGGCATTTTATATGGATCCAGTGATATGATACACAGCGGGGGCGTTAATTAGCGCACTCCTTTGTCCATGTGTTGCACATATATATGACCAAATACGTGGGCTAGTCAATCACACTCACACGTACGTACGTGTTGCACACCTAGTTCGGTACGTACTATATAGCTATGAATGATATATATGTAATGTAATGAATGAAGATGAGTGTCCCGATCGAGAAGATTAAAGATATGTTTGAATCTCAGAACGTACATAACATTTTTACAGAATCTGCTGGTTTCATGCATCAACTGCGCGCAGGATCTCTCACTAAATTTGATACAACATTAATAAGGTAATATAAGAATGGCATATATGGAGTGGTGATCAGTGGAACTTGAGGCTAGTTAAGATGTTGTTGTTGACTGGATCGGCAAGGTGATCAAGCAGGTTCTGGTAGGGGCCGACTCCAGTGACGAGGCCCTGGATGAAGTAGCCAAGGACAGCCAACATGGCGAGCCTCCCGTTCTTGACCTCCTTGAGCTTGAGCTCCTTCATGGACTTGTCGTCCTTGCCGAAGCCGAGAGGGTTGAACAGGGGCCCGCCCGGGTAGGCAGGGTCCCCGGAGCCGCCCAGGAACTTCTCGAAGCCGAGGAAGTACTGCTTGCCCATGGAGCCGGGCTTGGCCCAGTCCTGGAAGCGGCGGTGCTCCGCGAAGCCCATGAGGGCCATCTCGAGCACGAAGAGGGTGTAGGAGTCGGCCCAGTAGCTGTAGGTGCCGGCGGGCGGGATCACCCCGGTCTGGAACCAGGGCAGGGCAGTCTCGGCCGGGATGAGGCCGGCCTTGCCCAGGATCTCGGGGGCGATGGCGCCCGCTGCCCCCAGCATGGCGAACCGCCCGTTGATGATCTCCCCGTAGGCCAGCCATCTGGGCTCGATGAACCCGCCTGTGCCCTCCGGGTCAGACAGCCCCAATGGGTCGAATCCAAAGTCACCTGGGAGACTGCATGCATGTATACGCTGTATATAATTAATTACCACGCTCTCCATCGTACACATACATACATACATATACTGTCTAGCTAGCTCGGTGTAGCTCCCTCATGATCGATCAGTAATATATACGTACCTGCCATCCAAGTAAGAAAGACTCTGCTTGGAAGCAAACCAAAGCTGCCTGTCACCGCCTTGCTGCATATATATTGGTCCACCAAAGTAAATCAAACACGTAGCTGCTAGATCGACTTGTTATTGTGAATTTTGATTGGTGACACTAGGCATGCACTATCTAGCCAGCTAGGTGCACGTACCTTAACAGGAGGAGTAGAGGCAGCCCGGACGACGAAGCAGGAGGGCTTCCTGGAGCCGGCGACGGAGGGCTTGAGAGGGCTTCCGCCGAGGACTTGCCTGGCACCCCAAGGGCACGACACCAATGCCATACTTAATTCGTTCGTTCGTTTGTATAGCCCTCTTACTTAATTACTTGCGTAATTCCTACACGGACACCTCTCCTCACTCAATCCTCATGGAGATATGATGGTGGGATTTGTAATCGTTTACATAAAAAGATTGGGTTAGCATCTCCTCCTCCAACAAGGGCTCTACATCTGGCGCTTCCCCTCTCTGTGTGTGGATAAGATCCACATTATCTTTCCTGATTTTTATTTTGTAGGTCCTTCCCACCTCTACGTGTGCTCTGTGGTTCTCAAAATTCCACCTTTTATTAATTTACTGACTATATATTCTTCATTATGCATTTTTATACCCACTATTTTGCGATCGTGTACTCCAATAAAAAAGTTTGCAAAAACACCATTGAAACTAACCAATAACAAAGTATGCTCTTTTGGATGTTTTTGCAATAAATTTTACATCATTTTATGTTTTCTTTTATATATATAAGAAAATAGATTTGTTGAAAAAATAAATATGGGATGATTTTATGTAATTAAGTAAATATTAGGGGTGAGTTTTATATATATATATTTTTTTTTATTTTTTATGATATGCCAAGGTTACGTTATAACACCACGGAATTTGCAAAACTTCAGGATCACCATGCAGAATCTCAAAACCTTTGTGTATCATGCGAAATTCCTAAAATCTCGTTGTTGCCACGCAGAGTTTCCCTTCTAAATTTGGTGAGAATATTCACCATTTTGTGTTTTTTTACAAGTCTAGTCAATGGGCGGAATTTGTATAGTCAGCTTCCCTATTCATGCTAGTTTAACCTTATATCATTTACGGATAATATGATTACAAACCCGATTTAATATAGATTTCTCTCATGCACTTTCTCGATACGAAGTAATATAGGTATATTGTTAAATAGAAATTAATCCTTTAGATTTAGATATAGACTAGGATGACTCCCGTGCCTTGAAGGCACAAAATTGATTTAAAAAAAAGCTTAGTTTAAATTTTATATAAAGTTATTTTAAAAAATAGTTTGATATAATATCTTGTATTATTATGCTTAATTTATTTCTTATGCTATTTTATTTTAATGTACAATATTTATACTAGAGTATATTCTTTTAATCTACAAAGATTTGTACGATTATAATTTTTTATAAATATTGAATACTCCTGGAACTTGTAGGATTTATTTTAATGTTTATGGATTCTAAATATAATTATACATTTAATTGGAGCTGGCATATCTTGTTATATATTATTATTTTAATCTCTATTCTAGTATATAGTAAGATTAATTAGTTATATATTTAAGAAAAACTTATCGATACAATTCTAATGATATATATTCTTTCATATTTTATATACACGCGGGGTATACAATCAAAATTGACCAACTAAATTATTTTAATAAAGATGCGTGATGTGGTGCAGTATGAAGTTGACATGTGTTGTGATCGTTATTATTTCTAACTTAGGTTTTAGTATATAGTTATGATATGGCTTCAAAGATTATTACATGGTTTTGTTTTTGATGGTGGTTGTTTGAAAAGATATGAAATTTAAATTTAGTAGGTAGGAAACCCCCTGTACATGGTGCGTATGTAATGTCATTACGTTGATGATCACGTTAAAATGATAGGATCATATATATTTATACTTTTATTGTGATTAGTATTTTTTTACTAATGATCGTAAATTAACTCATAATATAAATAAGTTGGATTTGTTCAAAAAGTATTTTATGAGAAATATCACATTTTATAAAATAATATTGTAATATTTACTAGAAGATTACAAATAATTCTTGGTAAGAGATGATTCATTACTTTCAGTAATTTTTAAGCATTTTTTTACGGGATAAGATTATATGAGATTCTAACCACCTGATTTGCATAAAGGAGGCCCGGTTGATCAAATATATCTATTACTATATTTGTAAAGCGGAAGCAAATTCTGTCACCATATTGCCACATCACCCTCAAATTAAAAAATCTATCTTATTAAATCTTGATTTTATTATAATCTTATGCATACTTAATTAAGGTATTAGTTCTATCTTAGAATTTGAGTTGTTTAATTGATAATTTTATCCAAATATAAATATATCTATCTTATGTACACATTTAATTCATAGTACATAGATTTATCATAAATCTTTTATTTTAAAAAAATATATATTTTTTCATAATCTATAAATCATAATCATAATATTTTACCCATTTAATTAAATATGATATTAACTTTAAATAATTTTTCGTAATTTTATTATTGTATTTTTTTAAATCAACAATGATAGCAAATTCTACCACTATATTTAAGACAAATATTCATTATACTAAAATAATATATTAAATATATTTTTACTATCGTGTCATATAAAAATATCAATAAAAAAATAGATGTTATATTTGCCATATATATCGCTAATATTGCGTACTGATTACGCTGTAGAAAAAAAAGATAGATTTCTTAATTAAGATAAGAATTCATTAACATTTTCATTACATATTTACATATTTATTATTTTTTCAAAAAACAATAACATATATACAAGAAATTTTGGTTTTCGATTTAACTTATTAAATATTATCTATATCTTCAATATTATAATATTTTAATCCAAGTTTTTATTTAAACTTATGGATTTTATTATATAAGTTAGTTTACATAATTTAATTAAATGCCAAAAGATTTGTATCAATTGTTAATAAAATGTGATAGTGCATCTTATCTTATGTCATTCTTCCTCAATTATTTAAATATATATTTATGTATGCATAAAAAGTAACTATACAATTTATTTATATATGTGATGATATACAAGAATGATTTCATTTATACTCTAAAAAATAAGCGCCGTTTTAAAACAAAGTATACATGTGATAATATTTGTAATTGGTATAGTAAATTTATACACAAAGCAATAAATATATAAATAACACCCTTGTACAAGGTACGGGTTATCTACTAGTATACTTCTAAACCTGAAGCAATTAAGGGCAGTTTTGTGATTTTAGATTTTATAAACAATCCGCTACATTTTTTATAAATGACTTTTATCAAAATTTCTTATCAGTTTATACGGAGTATTTAATAGATGAATTTTGTAATGTATCGTCCCGTGAGCGATAAATAAGAAATTAAAAGTAAAAACTTATTAAAAAATCCAATATTGTTCATCTATTTACTCTATTATATAATGTATCACCACATCTTTAACAAACTATCTATCTTTCAACTAACAAAATAATTGATATAAGTAACTAAACTATAGTTTTGTCGTTAAGATCCACCATATTTTTAATAAATAATTTTTATACAAATCTTATATCAATTTATATTTAATAGATGAATTTTGTTATTTATCACCCCGTGAGCAATAAATAAGAAATTAAAAATTAAAAGTTATTAAAAAATCTAAGATCGTACATCTATTTATTTTATTATTTAATGTATCATCAAATCTTTAACAAACTACGTATCTTTCAATTAGCAAAATAATTGATATAAGTAACTAATTAACATCTTATAGAGTATATTTTATCATTTCTTCCATATTTCCTCTTTCTTTTGCAGTATTACTTTAATTTTACAAAAATTAGATGAAAAAATTATTAAATTGTTTTATTTTCTCTTGATCGGTGGTATACATGTATAGTTGTATAGTGCTTTGAAGTCAAAGTATCAATCAAATCAACGATACAATTGTATGCGTTGGTTGAATGTACGTGTACTATTTCACACCTACCATCTTCTCATAGTTGTATAATTATGTTTTTATTAATTTAAGGAGTTTTCTAATGTTTGATTAAAATACAGTACTCACTCCATGTTAGTTCTCAAAAAATTAAAAGTACTCACATAAAAAAATACATATATTTTGACAAAAACATATGTACAATAAAAAACATATACAATATGTATCTTGTAATTTGTTCGACTTCCAAATAAAAACTAGTTTAACCCCCGTACCATGTACGGGTAATGTGATCCTATAGTATAAAGCGGAGACAATGTCTTCACAAAAAATTGCGCAACGTGTCATTTCAATAATAAAATATTCAGTCGGGCCCTCCTTTATACAAATTAGGTAGTTAGAATCTCACATAATCTTATCCCGTAAAAATTGATTAAAATTTACCAAAAATTATGAATTATCCCGAAAATTATAAACTATCAGTTACCAAATTTAGTTATAATCTTCACATATATATTACTATTTAATAAAACGTCATATTTATCATAAAGTAATTTTTTAAAACAAATACAACTTATTTATATTATGAGTTGATTTACTATTGTTAAAAAACATTAATCATAATACGAAGATAAATATATGATCCTATAATTTTAACATAATCATTGACATTACATATCTATATTAAATTGGATTATAGGATCATATATTTATCTTCGTATTATGATTAATGTTTTTTATCAATAGTAAATCAACTCATAATATAAATAAGTTGTATTTGTTTTAAAAAATTACTTTATGATAAATATGACGTTTTATTAAATAGTACTAATATATATGTGAAGATTATAACTAATTTTTGCTAACTGATAGTTTATAATTTTCGGGATAATTCATAATTTTTGGTAAATTTTAATCAATTTTTACGGGATAAGATTATGTGAGATTCTAACTACCTAATTTGTATAAAGGAGGGCCCGACTGAATATTTTATTATTGAAATGACACGTGGCGCAATTTTTTGTGAAGACATTGTCTCCGCTTTATACTATAGGATAGATTTGTGTATAAAGGATCTACTTCGTAGGATTTAACAATTAATTAAATCAAATTTTAGATTTGATTAATAGTTTGTTAAGGAAAGATTTAAATTATTCCGTAATTCAATCGACTCGAGCCTACATTCAACCCAAAATAATAGAACTCGACCGTGTCCATACCAGTCCATTTGACAAATCTAATATGAATAGTATTATAATTATTTACAAATCGAATGAGTATTTTTATATGAAAATATTTAATTACACAAAATTTTCTTAATCCTCAATATGCATATTTTTCCTAATAATCCAAAATATTGAATATGTATGGAGATGATTATATAATTTTATCAAAATATATCAATTTATCAAGAATCAAACTATTGTTTATGTCAGTTTGATGAGTCGATAATTTTGATTTCGGATGAAGTACATGATTAAGATACTATGTGAAAAATAAACCTATTGATCAAATTCGATTGTGATATTATATATCAAGAAGATACCTATTAAGTATAAATTTGAGATTTGAGACCATCAAATTCAAATTTGTTTTACATAGGTTCATGTTACTAAAATTAAACAATTCATCGATTCTAAATATTGCACTTTTCACAATATTTTTCAAATTTGAATAAATTATAAATTTGATTTATAATATTTATATAATATATAAATTAATATATTTTTTAAATTTTATTTCAAAAAAAATCCGGGCAAGGCCCAGGGTTATAGCTAGTTATTTTACTATAGAAATGTTTGTGAAGATATTGACTCCGCTTTATACTATAAGTATAGATTCCATGACCGTAAGAGCTGTGTATTCCCTTTACCATGTACGGGTAATTAATGTGATTAGAAATCCAATTTAATTAGATACGTAACGTCAATGATCACGTTAAAAATATAGGATCATATATATTCATATTCGTATTGTGATTAGTGTTGTTTTACCGATAGTAAATCAACTCATAGTATAAATAAGTTGGATATGTTCACAAATTACTTTACGAGAAATATCACATTTTATTTAATAATAATATTTATTAGAAGATTACAACTAATTCTTGATAAGGGATAATTCATAATTTTCGATAATTTTTAAGCAATTTTTACGGGATAAGATTATATGAGATTTTAATTATCCAATTAATTTATACTCCCTCCGTTTCACAATAAGTGTCGTTTTAGCACTTAAAATTTGTTTCATAATATGTGTCGTTTTAGGTTTTCAAAGTACTTTATTACGGGTGAATAATGATAAATTTTATTGGAATGTGTATTTGTTGACTAAAGTTGTTCATTCATTGGCCAAAGAAATGTAATGAGTGGTAAGATTAAGAAAAAGTTGTAAGTTTTAAAGTGAATGGTTACTTTTCTTAAAAACTGTGTTGAGAGCTAAAACGACACTTATTGTGAAACGGAGGGAGTATAGTATAAGGCACAACTAATTAAATAGGTCGGAATAGCAGCGTAAATTTTGTCGAACATTTACTTCACTTTATAGTTTATACTACTCCGTATAATTTAAATAGGATAAGACAGAATCATACACAAAGGGACTAATCTACTGTATGATACAAAAGTTAACTAAAATAAAGAAAACGCGTGCCTAGCAATCCAGTCAACTGGTATATATACATGCACAGAGACGCACAAGAAAGGTGCAAGCTTTTGTTAAGAAGTCAAACCACATCGATGTATCGTCGGAGTTAGTACAAATCCCTAGCTGCTTTATGGCGTCGCCGACGATTGAGCTGCTGAAGAAGGAACTTCCGGTGAGCTGCGAGTCCCTCTGTTTATCAGGGGAGGTCCGTACGGGTCTTGTCCTTGTGGACGTCGTCAACGGATTCTGTACGGTTGGCGCCGGCAATCTGGTATTTTCCTTTGACCTGCTGTCGCTCGACCTAATTAATACCTGTAGCGTACGTACAAGCTAGCTAGCTGGTGAATTGGATTGTTTTGACTTGGATTCTGAGTCTGATTGTGTGTGGGATGGATGGATGGATGGATAGGCTCCGGCGGTGCCCAATAAGCAGATCTCTGATATGGTGGAGGAGTCGGTGAGAGTGTCGACCATGTTCTGCGCCAGGAAGTGGCCCGTCTTCGCCTTCATTGACTCCCATCATCCTCATATTCCCGAGCCTCCCTATCCTCCCCACTGCATTATTGGAACCCACGAATCCAACTTGGTTCCTGGTACGTTTTTGATGATTGTGATGATTGATGGTTGAGGATTGATGATTGATGATTGATGATGATGATTGTGATGATTGTGATGATTGATGATTGATGATGATGATTGTGATGATTGATGATTGATGATGATTTCATATGTAGCTCTTGAATGGTTGGAGAAGGAACCAACTGTCACAATCAGGCGCAAAGATTGTATTGATGGGTTTCTTGGCTCCGTGGACAAGGATGGATCCAACGTGTTTGTTAACTGGGTCAAGGACCACAATCTCAAAGCAGTAAGCATCCTTCCAACCCTTATTTGCATTCCCTTTCGCGCGGGCGCATTTTGACTACTAATTCGGAACTGATCCTTCATTCATTTAAGGTTTTGGTGATTGGTATATGCACTGACATATGTGTCTTGGACTTCGTTTGCTCCACACTGTCTGCCAGAAACCGGGGTATGCTTCCTCCGCTGGAGGATGTGTTTGTATATTCTTCAGGTTGTGCTACATATGATCTTCCTCTTCATGCTGCTCAGCTCATCAAAGATGCAATACCTCATCCACAGGTAATTCTATCTTCCACATCAAAAAAAAAAAACCCATTTCTATGTATACTGAATTTCCATTTCTTTTTTTTGTTCCTTGTTTTGATTTGTGTACCCACAACCATACTCAGATCTGAGAACATTCTCTTACTTATATTCTGTTCTATCTTTAAACTATGAATTTTTTCAAATACAAGACGGTACCACCAAAAACTGAGAGTAAATGTACTAGTACAATAAGAGAAATTGAAAGTTATGTATACCCTTTTTATGCTGCATAAGACTTATAGAATTGGTGCCCTTTGGTGACATCTACGAATATTTTAATAGAATAACAGTACCCTGAACCTAGAAGGATTTTCCCTCTAGGGATTTTTTTTCCCTTTCCTATGCTTCATATTTGAAAAATCAGTCTAAGTTGGTACCAGAAACTAAAGTATAAATTCTTTGCCCTGAGCACTTTTCTCACCGTGTTTCTTTTCTGTATCAAAGTCATCTTATGAAGCATTTCCTTGTCCTTCTGTGGCAGGATTTAATGCATCATGTAGGACTTTACATTGCTAAAGGAAGGGGAGCAAAAGTTATTTCAGAAGTTTCTATCATTGACTAGCCCTTGGCATGGTATCCTTCAACATGCCCTGGGAGAAGTTTTGTATGGCGTCTCTGTGTGCAATTACTTCTCTACATCCAAACACCCGCCTCATTCTTCTTTTTCCGCAGCCACAAGCATCTCTTTGGAGCATGTTTAAAATCCTATGTATACCCGTTACAACACTTAATATTCGTCCTAACTCGAGTGAACCAAGAATCCGAAAAGTGGAGCGAATGATTTTGCAATGGTCCTTTCTACTGTAAGAATTTCCATTTCTTTTACGGATTGAATAAATAAATTCGCATCACACTATTTGTTTGGTTGATTCATCAGCTATGAGTATGACCCAACTTTGGATGTCACTCCGGTTCAAAACTTCATTCTATAGCTTTGGACCCTCATTTTGACTGAGATTTACAGTGCCGTATAACACTTGTTTAATTGTTTTTGTACTTGAATAGAGGCGTGTGTAAAACATATTCACTGTTGTGTTGCTTTTGAAGAAATGAAAATTGTGTATTGAGATAAGAGGATGTACAAAATCAACTCTATAAGAGCCTTTACAAAAGTGGCAGCTAACCTCTAGCATAAAGATCACTCAAGATGGCATCAAACAGATATAACCAATGGCTTGAAGCCATATTTGAGAAGCAAGATTCCTTCATTTGGTTAGAAGAGTGGTTTTGAAGGAGTTGCAGATGCAATTGAAGCAATTTGTGATAACAGTTGCTTCATCACGAAAAATGACTCCACTGTGTGCGTATGCACATGCGCACGTGCCAGGCAGTATAAACAGCGGTGGGGAAGATCAGACTTGTTTGTAGCAAAATGGAAGTCCTCAATACTTAAAAGACTTTGAAGGTTAATACTTTTTATGAAATACCGGGTGCACACAGGAAAATATTGACTGCTTTTGTTTCTTTGGCTTGACTCCAAATATGAATGAGCGTAGTGGTACCTGATTCTTGCTCACTGTTTGCCTAAATTGAGCGCTGGATTGGCTCTTTGATGCAGGTATTCCCAACTCTTCATTCAATTTGAGTATGGTTTTCTCAATATCAATTTGCAGGGTCGTCACGTTATCTAGACTAGATTGTAATTCATCAGCAACCCTGTTGTTCTCTTGTTGCATGTTGAGTACCTCGCCTTGAAACTTTGCAGCCTGAAGACTAGTAAATTGCATCTGATCATCTATTGCACCCTCATTTAGCGCCTTTGTTATCTGTTCTTGAACATTGCATAGCTGTGAAAACCGGCGTCGTAGCTCACTTCTTAATGTCATGCTTTTCTCCAGCCACACCATCAACTCGGTTTGTATCTCCTTGAGGTGCTTGTATATTGCCCTGGAATCTGATTTAAGAGATGGACCCACCTCACTGCTCACTTCTCTCTTTTTCTTGTATTCCTCAACCTTGGCTAGGTCCTTGTGCAGATCCTCGACCTGGCTCTGAAACTTTTGTATCTCGGCAAAGGAAGAGCTAAATCTGATCCAGAAATCAAGGTTCTCTTCCAATATCTCATCAATATCCGCTCTTAGCTTTGCCTCCTGCGGGGACATCTCTCTTTGCTCTTCAACCTGTATTAACTGTATAATAGCGTCATCTTTGTGATGACATTGCTCTGGGGTGTACCCATTGGTTTCTTTCATCTTCTTGTACTCTAGCTTCTTTTGCAGGAGAGTGAGTTTCTGATGCAGCGACTGGATCTCCTCATCCTTCTTGGCAATATCTGCTCTTAGTTGTGCCTCCACAGAGGACATCCCTCGCTGTTCTTCAACCTTTGTAACAGCCTCCTCTTTTTTAGGGTGACAATGCTCTAGATTACACCCATTGGCCGTTTCATTTGTGTTCTTGTACTTGTCCAGCTTCTTCTGCAGGAGAATCAGTTTCTGCTGCAGTGACTGGATCTCCTCGTCCTTCTTGGCGATCACACTCTCCAGCTTCCTCACCTCTGCAAGACTATTGTGCTCCACCTCATCCAACTTCTTCTTCACTTCCTTGTAATCATGTAGAACTGAAGTGTATTCCTTTTCCCAGTGCCCCTCATCCTCTCTTTGTTTTGCCCGGGTATCTTCCACTGGCTTTTCTGATGGCTTGCTGGCTGTATGTTCTTCTTGTTCTACGACTTGAGTTGATGTATCTCTTGGCTCTTCATATCTCCTGATTTTCTCCGCAAAGGCCTCCTCTTCCGGCGGCTTTCCTTTCGACAAATCTTCAACCTCCTCTTCATCCAATTTGAGATCAGGCAACTTCCGTGAAATCAAATCAATATTACTACTGGCTTCAATGAACTGGGTGTAGAGAAGGTTGTTCCTTGTTTCAACTCTATGATCCAGCTCCTGTATCCCCTTTAGTTTCTGATCCATCTCCTTGAGCGTCTCACCCAAAGCATTTTTCCCATCAATCAGACTGGCCTTGTCCTCCTCCAGGCTTTGAATATGCAGTTGGAGCTCATCACTCTCCACTTTCATCCGGTTAATCATGGCCGTCTGAGCCGACACTCCAGATTCCATGCTGATAACCTTGTGCACAAGCTCATCAATCTTCTCCACCATCGCCGACATACTAAGGGATGAATCCCCTTCAAAGTGCTCTTTCATCTTATCCCGCAGCATCTCAATCTCTCTCGCCTGACTGGATGTGCTGTTTCCCGCCTCACCATCAAAGTCAAACCTTTCCCACTTGTCTTCCCGGGGCGTCGGCTCGCTTTGACCGGCAGCAGCGTCTGAGGGATCAAACTCTCCCTTGAAAGACATGATTTTGTCTTGAGCAGTCTTGACCCTTAGCCTCTCTTGTTTGGCCTCTTCGTCGGCTTTGGCCTGCTTTTCGTGCAGCTCAGCTAAGGTGTCTTGGCAAGACTTCAAGGCGGCTTCAAGCATCAGAGTCCTGGCCTCACTATCCTCGATCGCCTTTCCTACGCCAAACTCTTCTTGCAGAGTCGACACCTTATCTTGCATCTCTGTTATCTCCTTCTCGATCTCCATGTACTTGGTGACACCGGTCTCGTACGATCTCTTGGTGAACTCCTTCTCGGTCTGCTTTGTCAATATACTCTTCTGAAGCCTGTCAATCTCCTCCACTGCCTGAGCTTTATCGAACCCAGATCTGAGAGCTTCAACGGCCTTGTTGCCGGGCCTCCTCCCGCCTTTTCTAGGCGCCTGGCTGCTGCTGTTGTTTCCGTTGGCTTTGGAGGCGAGAGCAAGGATTGCTTTTATGTTTTTGGTGGGGAAGTGTTTGGGGACGCTCGGGACGTTTGTGTTGTGTTTGGAGTTATTGTTATAAATTCCCTTCCTGGGCATTCTGGGGGGGTCATTGTCATCGTCATCGTCGTCCATGATGAACTGGAACTGGTCAGGGAAGGCGGAGGCGAGGGTGTTGTTAGCATTCTGAAGCTCCTTGGAGATGTGGTCGTATCTCTCTGCTAAGGCCCTGTACGCCCGGAAGGATTCCTCTACAAAGCTGAGCAGCTCCGGCCTCCTCTTGTAGTACATCTCAGCCCTCTTGGCAAACGAATCCCCGTCCTCCGACAGCAGTTTCATCACCGTTGATACCTTCTCCTCCATGTCTGAATCAATGACAACAAGATTAATTGGTAATATGATGGATGATGTAAGAATGTAGAAGCCACCAACCAAACCAACCTTGAAGGCTTTGTTCAAGCCATTTGGACTGTTTTGTCCGGATATGGCCTGCAACCCACCAGGAGTAAGCATTGCTCGCCGCTCTTTGCAGCATTTTCTTTGACTACTACTGTATTATGAAGCCCAAGAGTCTGGCTAGAAGAATACCCCGGCCCCCACGATTAACTAACTAGACAGGAAAAGACAAAGCCGAAGCCATTGTTTTGATTGATACACAGGATGCATTTGTTTTCAACAAGCACATGGAACAAGCCAGAATCTTCCAACAACCCCAAATTCAACACCGATCGAAGATGAGAAGGAATATTTTCAAACTCCAACCCCTTTCTGCGACATGGAGGGAACTTCGCTAGCTTTGCTGCCAAACCATTGATTTGTGTTTACTATTTTTTGGCTGGAAAATAAAATTGTAAGAATCACCCCAAAATGAAAGGTTCACATATATTCTGAACAAGGCTCATCTATCAACAATAGCAAAGTCATGTCTTACTAGCTACGTTTAGGTAAACACTCAAGTACGTTTTGAGCAAATGTGTCTATCAAATTTCCATAGGTAAATATTCAGTACATACAAGATTCAAGTTTAGCATTGGATTTAATAACAGGCTTTCAGGGTAAATAAAAGAATTAACTAGCAATAGCAACGAATGCTTGTGGTTCTCTAGCTACATAAGTATAACATACCGAGAAATATACAAACTGACGATAACCCCCAAAATCTTATGTATGTGGCTCCATGCGAAGAAACTTCACATAGATAATGGGACTATCCTTATTTCTCAACTATAGAAAGCAAGCAATAAAAAACACAGACTCTCTTTCTTTTGTATAAGTAAATCTATACGTGGCACATACAATCAGGAGCTGGATATGTATAGATAGACTGTCTTGGTTTCCTCATCCTAAGCTGCCCGTATCGGTTTTGGTGGCCCTCCACCGCCGCCTGACTGAATTCAGCCCAGCTCATGTTCTTGTTCAAGAAGAGCTGCCCAAGTAACACCATGCTGGGTTTTATGGTCTTGAGGTTCTCAAACGTCCGATGCCCCACCTGTGAAGTTGTTGAAAACGTCATCATCAAAATTAAATTTCCAGTAAACACATTCTACTGGAAATGCTGCTCCTTGTTTCTCACTCACCAGTGCATTGTGCATGTTCCCAGGGGATGCAGAGATGAAGATGTCACTGTGCATGCTCACATAATAGTCAACAGCAGCCAACAAAGAGGCCTTCCCTTTGATCTGAGCCCGTTCCTCAGACGAAGCAAGGCTCTTTTTCTCTTCCATCAACGGAAACAGTTTCCTTAGTGTTGATATCCTGGCTTCACCACCAAACACCTGCCCAAATGAAAAAGTTTCCTTAAGAAATCAGCTACAGCATTATCCAAAGAACCAAGATAAACCTTCTTTGGCAACCAAAAATCCATATGAGAACCTTGTGGGAAGCGAGATATAGACGGGTAGAGTTGTCAAAGCCCAAAGCAGCAAGAAGCAACCCAATTTCCTCGGGAGTTAAAGGGCAACGTCCCTGAATCCGCAGCTCCTCATCAGTGAACTGAGAGTTGAGGACCCTTCCTTGCCAAATTATCTGTCGGTACTTTGCTAGAGCTAGTTTTTCAGCTTTGCCCCCACCGAAGTCACAGGCTGAATGAGCTGCCATATCCTGAAGATACAAAAGAACACTCAGAAAAGGTTTCTGCCTAACAGATTAAACCAACCTTTCTAGTCCCTAGAGCTCCTAATACACATGAAGACGCTTAGCATCATCATATGCCCAGACATATAAAAGCTACATAAAAATTTGCAATTGTTAGTTTGTTACCAAAACTTTTACATACTTTATCAAAGCGAAGGTGCAGCACAACAAACTTCACAGGCCTGTGCCTATCTCCTCTATCAATGATGTCTTGCTGGTAACCGGCATCAAGTACACTTCTTCTGGAAGAAGGGTATCGAAGGCGACTAACTAAAGTATCCCCAAGTGCTCTAATGTGGGGAACAAATATAAGAGCCTCAAAGTTTACTTTGCACCTCAGGCGTTGGATGTGCTTGGGCATGTTGTCAAAAGCTAGGCGGTGAGAGAATGGAGATATTGCTGCAATCCCATAGCTGGTTCATATTGAGCCAAAAAAAAAAAGGATCTCATTACCTTAGAACAAGACTGTGATGAAACATAAGAAATCAGCATTTAAGCATATCAGTCAGCTGTACTACGTAATGCGGAAATTCATGAGAAAATATGTACTGTTGAAGAGACGTATGATAGCAGCATGAAGGGTTCATTATATAGTTTACTATAAAGTAAAATATATATATATATACACACATATATATATACACACATATACGTACATAAAAATGAAAAAAGTTAGAAAATATATAGGATAAAGCACAAACCTTCGCAATATAGGCAATACATTCTGGGTATACCAATTAGCTGAAGCATGAACAGGTGCTATCTTCACCCTGGTCTCTCTAATAGCAGTGGAATAAAACTCCCTTGTGCTCCAGGAATATTCATATGGTAGCTCCTTAACTATGGAAATATCATTTTTCAACACACTAATAAAGTGGTCCACGTCAAAGATTTCTTCAAATGTGCTGCCAAAATTGAGAAATATGTTACTAAACAAATGACAATTACTAACATTCTACAAAACTCTAACATGACACAAAAGTAAAACCTTGAATCCTTCCAAACAGGATTTACTTCAAGATGTGGGATGACCAATGTTGCATTCAGAATTTTAGCAACTGCAACTGCATCACAGACCTACCAAAACAATTACTCTTGTGGTCAGAGCCAATTATTGATGCCACATTGAGCTATGAGTGATAATTAAGAATAAAGAAAATAATCGTGACTTACCCCCATTCTCTGTTGGTTCAAACCTCCATCAAGAAATACTTGGATATATCCCTCTGACTTTTCTGGTTTTCCTACATTAAGTCGCATAAAATACATGAACAGAAGATTCAAAAAACATTGCCTTACTCTGCCCAGAGTCATGATTTAAAAAAAAAAAAAAATCTACATAAGAAAGTAGAACGCTCAGGTTAAAGTTGCTACTTAGTACTCACTGGGTGCCTCTGGAGATTTTGTGCATGGTCTCCATCCTTGGTCAATCAAAGGGAACCAGAGATCAGATTCCTCACCATTTGCCTAGAGAAAAAACAAATATACATGAGCTGAATAACCAGAGGCCAGAAAAATCAGTGACTGAGCTAGCAATGCATTTCATCCACCAACTTACATTTTCACTTTGCAAAGCACCCTTTAGCAGGTTCGAGTGTCTTGGTTTAACCACATTCCACTCCTGCAACAGAAAGTATAGAGTACAACTATAAATGGCATAGATCAAGAGATATGATAACAAAATACAAGGAAATATTAATATATATTTTCCTATAGACTGCATGTTGACTACGTCAAAGAGAAACTAAGATTACCCTAAGAAGTAATTAAGCTAAGCACACTAGAATGGACAAAATGGATTAAACCAGCATGTTGCAGGCAGACAACAAAAAAGTGGAAATATAATGGCTTGAGCATGCTAAAATCCAATTCAAGCAGTCCAATTGCAGGATATACAGCATAGAAATGAAAATAAAGGAGGATTGGGCAATGTTGAGACCAGATCTTGTACAAAGGTTGATATATCCGCAGTAATTCAGGGTGGCCACAGGGTGATGAAACCCTTGAGTCAACATGAATGTATCAAGGTTGGTTATACACAGGGTGGTGTCATGTCACCCAATTGAAGCAATATTGGCATCATCCTCGAATGAAAAGTTTGAGTTGGTGAGACAAAGGCATACATGAGGAAGTTGGCTCCAAATGTTGAAAACTAACAAACATATATGTAGTAGTACCAAACAGCAAAGGAATATTCACACAATTTTGGTCTCAAAATATCACCCACCTGCTCCAATAAGAATATACTTTATAACATATATCTTCTTAACTGCCACCCTTTAACTATATAGCAAATTCAGCAAAGCACAGTAGTGAATCAATAGCAAGAAGAGTGATCCAGGGAGAAGAGAGAGCTTACAGAAACGGCAGGAGAAGAAGCATGAGCCAGAGGTATGAAAAGGGCAAGCCAAGAAACGTGAAACAGCAGAAGAAAGTTGGGCCTCTGGAATTCCTTCATAGCAGAGCACCCTAGGATGAATCAAATACAGGCTAGTGCGTACCTAGATGGGATGGGACTTGGGAGGAGGAAGAAACCCTAGCAAACCCAGAAGCAGCAGATTGAAGGGGAAAGGGGAATTGATCCTCTACAATACAAGCATAAGCAGACTGAAATCAACCAGCACATCAATCGACAGCGAGGAGGGTGATTGGGATTGTGCAAGAGATAGAGGCAAGCAAAGCAAGAGATAGAAAAGGGAGGTGAAAAGAGGGTGGCTGTCCTTTTCACTTCTCAGCCTGGCTGGGTCCCAACGGGTAATTGCTACGAGTACTGGCTAGTAGTGAAAAGCATTTTCATGTCATGTGTATCCGTGCTTACCACCACCACCCACCCAAGTCCGAGGGTAGCCGCGTTTCCACGCACCACACCGCTGTTTCCTTTCAATGCTTCCGAGTACTGTATTATTCTATTTCACCGACACTGCTTCATGGGCTTTATTAGACAGGTCGATTTATTATTATTTGATTTCATTCTGTAGACAGGTGTCCCTTCCCTTATCATCATCATGATTCATGATAAGAGAAGAGAATCTCTCGACTTATGATTGATAAATACTCCCCTCTATTTTTACTTTACTAGGGTCACGGGGGCTGGTGAGGAGTGCTATGGCAAATTGTGAGACTGGGTCTTGATCCCCACGTATGAAGGTGATGAATGGAGCCAAACTCAATCCTGAAGATACTGGGTTCTATTTACGAGTTACAACACAACCAGTTGATTGCATAGATAGATTTAACGGTGCAGACCTTCATAACCTGGGTCTGTATGACAATACAGTTGGCTACGTGCCCTTGATGAGCGAAATTAGGTATCGTTGTGCCGATTATGATCTTGTGGAAAGTCTTCTCGTTCCTTAGACAGCTCGCACGAGATGTGTTATATGACTTTGTGTAATTTGGAAATATCAGTTCGTTTGGGTTTGGTTTGCAAGTTTTTCAGCTAACTGGTTCATTATAATATCTTTGTATAATTCATGGAACGCTTGTGTTATTATAGATTCTAAGTCAACACCTTGGAGTCTGTAGCAATTGCTTGCTTGCCCCTATTATTTCTTTGTACAACTCAAGAAGGCCCATTTCTACAAGTTCTTCTCTTGCTTTTCAAATGGATATGAAATGTTATTACAGAGCTGTAAAAAAAAGCAAACCACAACTGATCTTCATTTCTGCTATTATATAACCCAGATTCAAAAATAATGTCCTCACATTGATCTTCTTTGCTTATATTATTTTCGTGCATTGCTCAAACATCATTATGAATACGCTATTTCTTATTGTGAGTTGAAATTTGTAGCTGTCCAATATACACAAACCTTTGCCATATGCCAAAGTACCTTAGAGAGTCAAAAATAATTCTAAAACCTGCTCAGATTGAAACCACTGACTTGGTTGGCAACTGTTTTTTTTTTTTTGTTCCCAAGGCTTGTGTTTGTTTATAGGTGTAGTCTTTGTTGTGACTTAAGTTGTTGACAATGTAACTTGACAGCTCTGAGCGCCTGAATGAGGTTCTTGTTCTGACCACATCATAGCTCATTTGTAAAATATTCAGTACATTCCTTTTAATTTTAGCTAAGAATGATTAAGTAGCACGAGCTAATGAAAGTGGCAAGAACATGCACTATATATTATGTATTGTTTGTGATTACTGTAGTGTGATGCCTAAAAAAGATGTTGGTCCGATAATGAGGACTGATAATCACATAGATGAAAAAAGGGAGACACTAATATTATGGTGCAGAATTGCCCCTCTAATATCGGCCCTTCAACTTGATATATGTACTTTTGACTAATTAATGTCTTGTTTGGGGAAAAGCTTGGAAGTGCAGACTCACAAAATTCTTTAGCAAGCACTGTCCTTACTTTGAATATATATATTCAACATCTGTTTATTATTTTTTCCCTTTGTAAAATCTTCACACAGTGTTTGTGAAATTAGGCGTGTTCTCTTTCAACTTGTACGCTTTGCTTACTTGTCAGTGCTGATTTTCCTGGAAAATTGTGGTGCTGTTCAGGATATTCCCAATAAGAGAAAATGAATTGACTTGATCAGAAGAGCATAAATCAGAACCTAATGGTTCGGCACCCCCTGAAAGCAAAAAACAATCCCTTCCGTGGTGGATCACGCCAAATTGCCGCCTGAAGCAGAATAAAATCTAAAAATATGCAGTAAACTATAAATCAAGTCGACCCCAATTGTTTTTGCACTAAAATACACGGCAAAGGGAAACTATTGTCCTTGTTAGTAATATGAGAATTGTAAAGTACATGTGTGTATGTGGAAGAATTACCCAAGAAACATATATTTTCAAACACACATTTAATAAAACTTGGATGACCCAATGAAGTAGCAAGCATTGCCCAAGCCTCCATTGCACTTTCTGCAGTTCAAAAGAGAGCTTTCCTCTCTCTGGTCATCCATCCCGGAGGATTCTTGTTTTCTAATTTCAAACGGAATAGGATTTGAGGGAATACGACATCTCAATTTCAAGCATTTTCTGCCTCACCTCAATTTGCTCATGAACTGCTGCGTAATTGGCCAATTTCTGGTAAAGACAATCAACAAAGAAGATTCAACATCAATGCATTTCTTTTCTCAACTAACCAAAGATTGAAACAGAAAGGGAAAACCATTTATAAGCATTACTTGTTTACTAAGGTTTGCTGTCTTAAAAAATCATGGTTGCCTTTGCTATCTTTAAAGACTACAAAGAGGGAGGAAAAAAACAAGATGAAAGACTTTATTCCCAAGAAAGAAACCTGCAACAAAAAGATTGACACAATCTCACCTTCCTGATTAGAGTCCCTGCAGAATTCTATTGGTTGACGGTCCCTCTTTATCTTCTAACAAAGGCTGCAATTCAGCAAGCATGCATTTACAATCAATTCAGGTTTTCTGAAAAATACAGAATTTAGTTGATACTGTCTCTGCACAAATAATTTTAGCCTATCATATTCTTGTCTCTTATCAGAAATCTGATATTCCAATGACATAAGTAGGGCTAGAGTTTAATTTCCAAGATCAAGAAAATATGAAAAACAGCAAATATGAAAGAAACAACAATTACATCACCAACAAAGGCATAGAAGAACTATTAATATCAAACTTAAGAATGTCACAATGCATAAATTGCTCACCATCTGGCAAGATTTCTTCTTTCCATCACCCAATTGGGACAAATCCTTATTAGTACCATCTCCGGAAGATGGAGGGTGGTCGTCCTTCACTACAATTGGATCAACTTGGTCCTGATACAATGATTTGTTTTTGCAGTCTTCGTTCTTTACAATCACAATATCCTCCGAGTCACGATCTAGAACAATTTCACTCAAGGGACCGCTGAGTTGACTACTGATAGAACTTGAAGCTCTACATTGTATACAAAGTTGGGCATAAGCTAAATCAGTGTATCATAAGCTAAATCAGTATATCATACTATGAGTGATAAGCTATTACAGACAACAAGGGGTACATAGAGTTCATTCATACTTGAGACAGACTTGTTGCTTCCTTTGCCCTTTTGAGAACAGAAGATACAGGTTTTGGACCACGGGTAAAGGCTTAAACGCAACATCTCTACTTTCTGAACAGTAAATACAACCAAATGATATTCAAACACCGAACCAAATCCCATCCAGATGCCAATCAAAACAGATTTACACATTAGCACAAACAAAACATACCTCTAAGCTGCCTCTGGTAATCCACAACAATTGCATCTTCAGCATTCTTTTCCTACACAATTCAACAAGACACATTAAACAACAGTTACAAAAAACAAAGGGTTTTCTGAATTTGACTTGTGCCATTGAAATCAGAAACTTACTTGATTCACCTTCCTTCTTGAACATTTAGGCTTCCTGTCCGCTCCAGCACTCTTATCATCACCCTTCTTGTCCTTCCTCCTCTCCTTTTTTTCTTCATCGCCACCATTGCTCGTAGCCCTCTTTTTACCCCCCTTTTTAACGTCAACAACGCCTTTCGAACCCTGATTTTCCGAATCTAGATTCACAGGAAGCAAATCAGTTATGAGATGATAAAGCAGCCAATAGACAGGAGAAATCCAAGCTTGAACAATCGCACTTGCATCATCGATTTCTACAAGGATGAAAAAATTAACATCAAACTGGAAAACCTTATTACCAGTATACACCAACCCGCAAATGTCCTCATACGAGTACAGAACTATGAAACCCTAAACTGTAAATTGACATTTACATATTCAAGCTACTTATTAGATAATTGTAAGAGTATATCTAAGCACACACGATTTGTACCTTTTGCATTAAGCAAGCACACAAAGCTTGTGAGGAAGATGAAAACGATGAGCAAGACTCATAAAGCGAAATGAACTCCAAAAATATTCTCCGAGATGCTCACCTTGAAACTAGCTGTTCGGCCTGTTCAACCAATCGTCCTGTCATGCCACATGTTGTCATCCTTGGTCGCCAATGGTGATCCCTGGTCATCCAATCACCCCCTTTAAAAATAAACCCAGATTACAAGTTAGAACCAAAATTTTGAAGACTAATAAGAGGGACGAAAAGCAGGAGCGGATCAAACCCCAACGATCTTGTAATTATCCACTAACAGATCAAATCCAAAGCCGAATCCGGAATCTAAGCCCAACAACGGAAAATTTTTTTTTCAAGCTCTTGTCTTGTTATGATCTTCCCATGCTGATCAAAAGACAATTTCACAAACAAAGAAATAAATAGATTGATGTAACAACGACAAACAAGCATCATCATCAGATGCTCCTACTCCAAGTGTGTATGTGGAGAAGTAAAAAACAAACAAGTGCTTTATTTGATGATGCTCAAATTCTCTTCTTACTAAATGTCCAGTTGTTAATTGCTACTCAACAGCGACATCCTACATGCCTAGAGAAATTGTTTTTTTTTTTTTTCAATTTTATGTTCAAATGTGAATGGAGCATAATGTAATTTCCGAACAAGATTTTCTTCTGATAAGCCAAGAACTAAGATTATTTGTATGGTTGCTCTCAAAAAAAAAAAGATTATTTGAATGCAGTTGTATAGTTGTCTCACCTCTTCGAGAGGAATCCTTGTCCCTAATTGTGAAGAGCTTGCACACAAATTGGCAAATATCTGCAAATCACTTTCAACAGTCTTAGGAAGGATGTATTCATCTGTGATATAAAGTGAATAAGAATCAAAGATAAATGTGACAGGCTCTAATTACATGTGTAACAAAGACATCCTTATGGTGCAAAGAATCGTGTCTGTGTAGAACGGAGAGTTGACATACCCGTTTTCTCTGGAGGCCAATCGAGAAACTGAGCACATATTTGCTGAAGCCTGATCTGCTGATATGGCTGCACTGCAAGAGCTCTGCATCAACAACAAAAAAAACTCAGATTTCAGATCACCAACTGCAGAGGACATTAGAAAACAATCGATTGGAAGTATCACCGATATGTAGACCTCAAAAAAGGGCATAACACGCATACAAAGATACATATGTCTTGTAAAAAGAATGAAATATACCTCGTGTCTGAGTAGCTTGGCCTCTGCAAAAAAAGCGCAATATACCTCATAGAGCAATTTCTTCGAACACCTGGGGAGCACAAAAAGGGAAGACCTGCTAATCAGTTCAGAGTCGAACAACAACCACATAATTTGGGGACCTAAATCCGACGACTCAAAACTCGGAAGCAATTCCGGCCACAACGACGCCGGCGACGAATTTATCACCAAAGCAGGAGGAAAAAGACATAGGGAACCCACAGAGTGCGGATACAACAACGGCGGTGAACAAATCATGAGCAAATAATGAGAACGAAGTAGACGAACCTGTATCTTGTGACGGGGCCGTGGAAGTGAAAGGGCGGACTGTCGAACCCAGAAGAAGGAGCAAGCGGTCAGCAGAAGAAAGGAGGCGAACATCAGATGAACTCACATTCCACAATCAGTTGAAAATAGCATCGATATGTACAGGTCAACAAAAGGAAGGGGAAATTGAGGCGCCCGGTGGGTCCTCAATTTCTTTTTATCTCCTTTTTGGTTTCTGTCTTTAATTTATAGAAAATTACGGGATCTGTCCAATACTCTATGAATTATTTCAGATCTACCCTTTTAGAATGATTTGTTAATTTTGGTGACTTAAAATGGTACTTGCTACCATAATCTACTAACTATATCATGAATAATCTATTTTCTATGATCACAAGCCCACCATGCTCCGTAATGAACGATAATAAAATTAGAGAGGTTTGACCGTTACCTGGACGTAGTATCGCTGGATCTCCGGCGTTCCTGTAGCTCCCGGATTTCTAGGGGTGGCTAATCCTCAACCAGGACTCCCTTAGTCCAAGCACATCACAGATCTGTTTCGTTTCCTACCTCAGATCGTAGTCTCTAACTTATAATCTTTGAATAGGTGGATGGAAGGTTTGTAATCAAGAAAACGGCTTATTCAAGACATAGCTTTCGATTAAGTAGCTTTCCCTTCCTTAAAAACAAACTTTTATTAAATTTGAAAGGATTACAAGCCCACAAACACACTGAAAAACACAGAAATCACTCAAACACTCAAACTAGAAAGATCCATAGAAGGATTTGAACTCTTAGAGTGAGGGAAACTCCGCTTCACTGGTAAAGTTCAAAGCTTTCTCTTTCTCTTTCTCTAGATTCAGACTTTGCTCTCTATTTTTCGGTGCCCCTTCTAAGCTTACAAGAGGGTGTATTTATAGAGCTGGTGAGAACATAGGGTGCTCTCTTAGTGCTCTTGAAATTATAACCCGACAAAGTCTCAGGGAATCCACTCACATGGCAACAGTGTCATTACTCTCTGAAAAAGAAAAAGCATTCTGAAAATAAAATAAATTAATGATAAAAGTAAAACGACAAAGATCTTCTGTGACCGTTTGAAGTGGAATGGTGACGTGGCCTTGGCAAGTTTAATCCATGCAATTATTGAGGTTATGCATGCCTTCATCTCCAATGTTATCTTCCCAGTTCTCTGCATCATATTCATCAAGCTCTATTTGCTTGATTAAGTTCTCTGAATACTCCGGATCCCAGTCCATTAGCTGATCCCAAAGGAACTCTTGTCCCTTTGGTGATAAGTATCTCCCATATTCAATTTGTGACAAGTACTCTTGGATAGAATCAGATGACTCTATGGCTTCTAAAAAATAGGATTTTAGTTCTTTTGAAATTATGACAGTGGTAAACCCAACCTTGAACATAATTACGTCTTTTTTCTGATATTCCTTGATGATCTCGTAGATGTAGAAGAATCCCATGGCTCTAGCTTCAACAGCTGTTTTGAGCAGTGGTTGATATATTGTCCGCGGTCCGTCTGAAAAATGATCTGTTTTTTGGAGAAATCTGAGTAGGTAATGAGGTGCTTTTGAGTGTCCTCCTTCTGTTTCTATATTAGCACACATCACGAAACTAATCAAATTATCTTCTTCCTTTGATTTTATAATCCTGTTGAACACGTACTTCTGGAACTTGGTGAAATGTTTATGAAGTGGACTCCATGGTCTAGGCAACTTTCCATATATCCCGTGACACATTCCATAGTCCCATGCTTTTAGAATTCCTACATCTTCATCGGGACTTCCAGGTAGACAAACTCCTCCAATTCCAGACTGGCCATACATAATTTGAGATCCCCATTCTTCCCATATGTCGTAGTAAATACCTGAATTCCTGTTCATCACTTGAGCATACCAATTTGGAAAATCTTTATATTTCCAATAACCCTTCAGTTTTTCCTGGAGCTCCCAAGGAAGCTGAAGCATCTTGTTAGCTATTTCTAGCTCTAATATTCTGGTACTGGACATGCAGTTTGCTATTTGATATCCATAACGACATCTCCTCTTACCGACTTCCTCTAAAAAAGAAACTACTAAATTACTGGGAGGTGACACCCATCCCTTATGGTGCTCGATTTTTTCTGCGAACTTAGTCCTCTCCGCATCCGAAGGACGCACGGAGAGGAGAAACTCGACTGATTCTTTTATCTGTTGTGGAGAGGCATTCTCTAATCCACAATCCTGATACAACCTCATAACTGGTTGTTTTCCGCTTGTTATGTATCTGTTTGGCATTTCTATCAATTGCAAGCTCTCTTGTCAGGCTGTCTGCTAACGAGTTCTTTGATCCCTGCACATGTTCAATGTTAAAGGAAAACTGGTTAAGGGCTAATTGCCAACGCAAGAGCCTCCCTTGTGCTTTCATATTATCAAGATTATTTTGAATAAAACCCAGTATTCCTTTACAATCAGTTCTTACTGTAAAGGGTTTTGGAGCAAGAAAGATTATAAATTTATTAATTCCTTTTAAGATAGCAAGAATCTCTTTTTCCATAACTGTGTAGTTACATTCAGCCTTGTTGAAACTTCCACTGTTGTACCTGCACAACTTATTATCCTTCTTAATCTTTAAAACAGCACCCCAATGATAATTACTCGCATCAGTTTCAAGAACAAGTTCATCATCTTCATTGGGTAAAGTTAACACAGGCAAATTCATGCAACATTTTTTAAGTTCTCGGACTATCTTAGTGTCCTGACTACTCCAAGTCCACACTTCTTCTTTTTTCAGCTTACTCTGTAATGGCTTCCTAAGTTTAGCCAATTTTTTTATGAAGTCAGAGGCATAAGTGAGACATCCTAAAAACCTTTCCAATTGCTTCCTATTTTCTATAATATCAGGGAATTTTTCAACCTTTTCAAGGATATGGTCTTGTAATACAATCTCCCCTGCCTTAATCTTCAATCCTAGGAATTCAATTTCTGGTACTACATAGATGCATTTTGTCTGTCCTAGGACGATACCATGATTTATGCACTCTTGAGTTATTGCTTTAAGATCATGCATATGTTGTTCTAAAGTCTTAGAAAATATTAAGATATCATCAATATAAACAAGACAACAATGTTTAAGATCTTTAAAGATTTTATCCATTCTTCTTTGGAATATCTGTGGAGCGTTCTTTAACCCAAATGGCATAACTACCCATTCATAATGACCTTGTGGTGCACTAAATGCTGTTAAGGGTATACTATCTTTATCCATTTTAATCTGCCAATATCCACTTTTACAGTCCATTTTAGAGAACCAAGTGGCTCCTTGTATCCTATTGAACAAGACCGTTTTATTAGGGATATAATATCCATCAAAGACAGTGTTATCATTTAATTTCTTATAATTGATAACCATTCTAGCCTTTCCTCTTTTTTCTTCAGCATGATTCCTAACCATAAATGCAGGACTAGAATGAGGACTCTTACTTTCTCTAATTAATCCTTTTTTCAACAGTTCGTCTATTTGTTCTTTAAACTCCTGTTGATCTTTATAGGTATAAACCATTTGCTTAACTCTGATGACAGTCTTAGAATCTATAAGCTCTATCTTAGCAAATGACTTATCCTTATCCCAAAACTTTAAAGGATCTTCAGAATATAATTCTCTACATAAATCCTTTTGTTGGGTTGTTATCTGTTCTTTTATGCCTACATCATTTATAAAGAGCGCAAATTCTCTTTGCGTTGGAACTATCTGCTCCTCACCACGCTTACTGCGCGTGAATTCAATTTTTTGATGAGTATAGGCATCTTTCATTTTTCTAACACAAGCTAAATCTCCATTAATAGTAAATATCATACTTTTTAAGCTTTGAGTACACGGAGAATATAGCCTTTGAAAGTTATTTCCTATTATCATGTCATGAGATGTTTGTTCATTAGCCCAAATAATAGGAATTATACAAGGGTAACCCCCAAGCATAATTGGTAAATCCAAAATAACTTCTGAATGAACCATAATACTATTATCAGCTATTCTAACTTGAATAGGTTTAGTAGCAGGTTTCCACATAAATTCAGGGAATAATGTTTTCTTTCCAAAACAAACAGAACATCCACTATCTACGAATGCACATAGCTCATAATTATTAAATCCTTCAATGCATATCACTATAGGAATGTAAATACTGTTTGGATTAGTGACTCTTAGACAAGCTTCAACCTGCATATTTAACTCTTCATCCTCTTCATACACAGGTTCACTAATGGTTTTAGTTTTAAACCCTATTAGCTTTCTATCCGATCTAAAGTTCGAGGACTCTCCTTGTAGCATTGGACGACCTTCTGGGTTTGGGTTAGAACTTGCCATTGATCCTAGATCTATGCTATGTCTAGATGGCTCATTAATAGTTCTACCAACTGTGTCCATTTCAAGTTTCTTATTCAAAGTGACTAGCAATATCCTCATTTATCTTAAAGGGACTTTCTTCTTTAATTGTCCTATTTGGAGGCGCTAATTGGTTTCTCTGGGTAAGATTTAAACTAGGATTGAACCTAAAACTTCTACTTCTTGAAAGACTCCTATCCATTGTTAGGTTTGCGGGTGATTGAGATGTGGTATGAATTCTGCCTTCCTCATCAACTGTTAAGATTTTTTCATGCATATTGTTTTTAGACTGATTTGTTCAGGCTTAACCTTAACAGGAACTGCTATCTGACCTGGTCCACTAATTTCATATTTATCAGCTTCTACCATTTGCATCCTTAGTGGAGGATTGGTGGTGTTTTCTAGTTTGTATACCACCTTCCATTTCAACTGTATAGGGCAAGTGCCCTTATGCATATTAATTCCTTCAGTTAACAACTTAAGAGCTAAGAATTTAGGTGCAAACTGATCTTCTAAGCTAACATAATATTTAGGCCTACAAATCCATGACACTGGCCCTTGACTTAAGTTGCATATGACTCCACTTATGGTTTGATCACTAAACTTCTTATGCCTAGTGTCACAAACAAAGTTAATGCAATGCACATTTTTACCAAAGTCTTGTAGTGGAGTTATGAATATTTGGATACCACACACAAAGATATACTTATATCTCTTATCCTTGTTATGTTTCTGGATATTTTTCCAGTTGATTAGATTGATTTCGGTAGCTTGATTTTCGTTGTTTTTAATTACTATATCTCCAAGCATTTCTTCGCACACAAACTTAGAGAATGCTGGGAAGAAATGTCTCTTGAAGAATTGTTCTTTAGCAATAACAGGGAATTCTACTCCTGATTTACGCATATTTTCAATTTGTTCCTCATCTATGGAGGATTCAGCTTCTTGGAGCTGAGCTAGCGTTGTCATTTCCCCTCCAGATTCGAATGCTTCTGAGAAATCAGCGATGCTAGAGCTCTCTCCTTGCATCATTTCATTAATTTCTTCACAATCCGAATCTTTCACCTCTTCTTCTTCTACTACCTCAACAACTCCTTTGTTGTTGCCCAATGCTAATTCTATAGCTTCATCCTCAGATATTTCAATGTAATCCATACTTCCTAATGCTTCTGCTAATTTATTATTCTTTCTATTCTTGCATTCATTAGCATAATGTCCAGTCTCTCCGCAAGCCCAGCACTTGCAACTCTTTTTCTTTTCTGGACAATAAGAGGCTTTTCTAAAAAACCTTCTTTTCTTAACAAAGGGTTTTTTATAATACTTCTTATGATATTTTTCACCTCTCTGCTTATTGAAACTTTTCCTTCTATAATGTTTTCTTTGATAATCTTTCTTATCACACCCCCATTCGTTAGGGAAATCCCAACATGTTAGAAACTGTCGTTTCATTTGCTGTGTTCCCTTAACCTCTCGGCATTTTTTCTCAACCCATCTTTTTAGGTATTTCATTCTATTTCCTAGGGTATCTCTAGACATATACCTTTCTTTCCACTCATGGTAACCATCACTAATTTCTTCATTAATTGGTTTGAGAAGTTTATCATAGAGCATTTGAAGATTAATAGGATTTTCACCAATCTTATAGTAGTAATGCTCAAATTCAGAAAGATAACTATCTAGATATTTCATGTTACAGATTTCAAGGGTGTTGAGTTTTCTTTGCCATTCGATAAATTTTTTATCATCTTCATCTCTTTTACCAATAAACTCTTCATCTATAGCCTCACAAAGGTCTTTGAACATAGACGAAGCTAAGTTATTAGCTCTTAACCCTTCTTTGAAATCTTCTGGTACTCCTTCGTACCAGTCAGCAACTATTCCCTTTAAACTATGCTCAATATAGTTCAGGAAGTTTGTTGCTCTCCAATCTGTATTGAGGTTTAGCACGCTCATCATACTTTTCTTCCAAAAGTCCATTACTTCTTCACGTTTTCGAACTCCATCTAAGTTTAGCTTATAACCAGTTTCACTTATGGGTTCCAATTTGAGTTCTTTCTTGTTAGGTCGGTTATTGGGCATAATCCTTACCCCAAATCTGGCTGTTTTCTCTAAAAACTCCTTCGGCTTACAATAAGGTTTTCTATAGCTACAAGATCCTTCTTCATATCTTTTATAATAGGATCTATTAGCTTCATTAGTTTCTTCCAACTCAGTAGGTGTTATTTCCTCTTCCATTTCGTTGGTGTCTAACACCCTTTTACCCATAATTTTACTTATCTTGCGTTTTATTTCCGTTATAGGTATGGTTTCCATATCTTTTAACCTTATCAAACCCATTTGTTGATACATTTCTTCCTCTTCTGTATCATATTCAGATTCTTCACTACTGATGATACCAGGTTCCTCCATGGTATCTTCTCTTAGTTCCAAACTAGTCTTCGTTGTCTTTTTCATTTTCCTCAAGTTTGGTTTTTCCTTTTTCATTAATATTTTTAACTGGTACAGAAAATACTTTTCCTGGGTTTTGATCTTGGAATGGATATTTGTAGGGAAATTTGGTTGATTTTTTAACGTCTAGACCTTTTGCAATTGCACCTTGATGCCTAATTTCGTGAATAAGTTCGGTAGATATTTTCTTATTTTCTTCTGATTAAAGGTTACAATAGATTTTTAGTTCTTCTCTAATATTTTTTATTTTTTCACTTAATCTAAAGATACTACTTTTTAGTTCAACGATATCATCAACTATGGTATTTAATATTGCTTCATGATGTTTATCGCCAATATTTAAATGCTTAATATGTGGAGCTTCTCTATTAATGCATTTTTCGGAAATCTCCAGCTTGTTAATTGATTAACTAGGCTCTGATACCAAATTACAGGACTCGATTGTAAAACAAGCTAGCTAATAACCAACTACTAAATAGTCTAAAGACAAACAGAGTACATATTAAAACTTATAGAAATACTTCGTAATTATATAATAATAACGGGAACTAAACGTAAATATTATAAATTGCAGGGCAAACTAAGAATTAGAAAAGCGGGGCGCTTGGAAATTCTGTACGGGGCGCCTGGATGGCCCCAAAAGGAAAAATAAGCGCATATCAAGATACCAAATTCTCGAAAAAAGAATGCAATATACCTGATGTCTGGGTACCTTGGCTTCTTCAAAAAAACGATGCAATATAGTTGGCAGAGCAATTTCTTCGAGCACCTGGGGTGCACAAAAAGGGAAGATGTGAGAAGCAATACAAACTCAAACGCAAGCACAAAAGGCGGGAACCTAATTAAATCCGACCAAGTAATATACGTGGAGCACACAAAGACCGGAAGCAATTCTGGATACAACAACGACGGCGACCAATTTACCACCGAAGTAGGAGGACAAAGACATACCTCTGTTTTGCAAAGGGACAATGGAAGCCTAAGCTTGGGAGTCCGATCCAGAAAACAGAATAGGAGGCGAGCAGAAGAAAGAGAATGCTAACGTTATTGTTGGGATGGTGGTTAGTCCCGACAATCGATCCCGTTAGGTTTTGATGATGATTGAACACTTGATAAACATTTAATGAGGTTTGCTACATGTTTCAGGATCAAACAGATTAGATTGAGCATGAAACAGAGCAGGATCATCCGATGGGATCAACCGGATCATCAAATAGCTGGCGCGCAAGCAGAAACTATTTATGGAAGGTGGATCAACGCGCAAAGCTGGAAGCTATTTATGGAAACGCGCGTGAAGGGATCGGATGGAACGAATTACTTATCTTTGGAAGATTTCGAAGATTTGTTAGTTTGTTGAAGATATTATCTTATTCCCTAAGTAAGATATATCTGATTTGATGATCGATATATTCTAGGATAGAATCTTTTTCTAGCCAGTTGGTATATATAGATCATTGTATTAGGGTTGTTACTTACACTTTTTCAAGAGAGTTGAGAGAGCTTTGTGCCTGAGAAAAAGAACACACGAAGTACTCTAGGTCGAGTTGTGTACGAGAGCTAGAGGTGTGGGTCAAGTCCGTTGAGTCGAGTTACAAGTGTGTCCGACGCTGAGGGATCTAGATCTGGGTAGAAGGTATTGTGTATACCTTAAGATCAAGGATTCGCGTTTGTATGTTCATGCTTGGTAATAACAAAAGGCTGGCTTGATTTGAATCGTTTGTGTGAACTTAAACTTGTTTGAACTGTTTGTTATTTCCGCTGCCCGGTTTGTTGATCCCTCTGGAGAATCAACATCCGTATACTAACACACGTAGATCCTACAATTGGTATCAGAGCCTGCGTGCTCTAGTCTGTGTGTTTGTGTCAAACAGGTTTTAAGATGGAGAAACAACTTCAAGAACTTGGTGTCTCTAACTCCAAGCCCCCGTTGCTGCTCCCGGGTCAGTACAATCAATGGCAAGACGCTATGTCTGATTGGATCAAGGGAAAGAACTTCCAATCCTGGTTGGCTATTGAACTAGGAGACTTTGAAGTTGATGCTGATAAAAAGGCTAATCCCAGAACCATGGGACCAGATGATTTCAAGGCAATGGAAGCCAACTTCCTTGCTAAGACCTTCATCTCTTGTGGGGTCACAAAGGAGGACAAGAACAAGATTGGCAACCTGAAGAATGCCAAGGCGATGTGGGAAGCTCTGAGTGACATCCACAACGGCACTACTGAGATGAAGGATGATTTGATCCTTGCTACCCAGAAGGAATTCCTCACCTTCAAGATGAAGGAAGGGGAAACTGTATCCTCCTATCAGTCTAGATTTACTACTCTTGATACTAAGATGATTAGTCTAGGTCTTAATGATGACAAGATATCGACTAATACTAAAGTTAGAGTGTTAATCAATGGACTTACTGGTGATTGGGAACATAGTCGTCTAACCTTCCATGAAAATGATAAGAACAAATCTCTTAAGTTGCATGAGTTCTTTGCTAAGCTGACAAAATATGAAATTGAAAGAAATTGTATCAGGGAAGGAAAGGAGACGCCTAAGTCCCTAGCTCTCAAACTTGAGAAAGCCATCGGGTACATCGTGGAGGATGGAGAGGAGGACACTGATGATCCTGATGACCAAACTGCCCTCTTCACTAAAGCAATGAGGAAACTGTGGAACAAAGGGAAGTTCCCAAGGAGTCGCCCCAACAACTCTGGTGGGCGACGTATAAACAATGATGAAGTGAGAGACAACAAGGACGTCACCTGCTATCGGTGTCGTGACAAGGGCCACTATGCTAAATACTGCCCTAAAGGACCAGAAGGAGAAAGGTCCAACAAGATGAAGAACAAGGAAAGAGCTTTTGCTGCATGGGGATCAGATGCTGAGGAGGAAGAAGAAGAAGAGCATCACACGTGCAAAATGGCCATTGCTACGCCAGAGTCTTCTTCATCTGAGGTACCTGAATCGGAGTTCCTTGATTCTTTAAAAGATCTATCTAGGGAAAGTTTGATTAGAGTCATCACTGAATTGCATCATGATTCTATTGAGGCTCAGATAGAATTCACTAAAGCTAATGACATGTGCAATGAACTGAAGGAATCTATTGAAAGTGCTTCTGAAAAATCTGTTGATACCTGCAAGCATTGTCCCGAACTTGAAATTAAGATTCTCAATATGACCACCACTATTGATGAGCTAAATGATGAAATTGTTGCTTTGAATACTGAAAAAGGTGTGTTGTTGACTAAACTTGATATTGCTAAGGGTAAACAGGAAGTTGTTGATGTAGGTCCTACCTTTGTTCCCCAGAGATTCGGGATAGGTTACACCGGAGACAAAGAGAAGGATGGGGCTCATAAGAATTTTGATGTTGCTGAGTTATATGAACAGAGGGGTAGGGAACTACAGAGCCTTAAAGACAGGAACTTGCACTTGACCAAAAGAATTCAGGTCTTAGAGCAAGGTGAGGAGAAAAACCCGAGTGAGGACTCTAAGTGGTATGTAGGGAAACCAGCCCACAAAATGTTCATAAAACAATCTAAGGGAAGTGAGCCTAAGGACCTAAACAAGGATAGGATCAATGAGAGGAGAATTCAGAAACCTCACCCTAAGTATCACATGGGAGCTTACTTTATGACTTGTTGGTACTGTGGTGATGGGGGACATAGGAAAGCTGATTGTGAGAAGAGAAAGTCCCAAGCTGAGAAGAGTAAGAATAGGACCAATGAAGCTAGTACCTCTCAGGAAAGACCTAGGAGCAGACCTGCTAGGAATAGAGCTCCTAGGAACAATGGACCTAGGAACGATAGACCTAGAAACAATGGACCTAGGAACAACCCTCGTAGAGCCCCTAGGAATTTTCAGCGTGCTAACCAAGGTCCACCTAGGATCAAGAAACTTGCTTCTCAAAATGCATGCAATGTTGTGAATCTGCTTGATTTTTATGAAGCTAGTCTTGAGGAACAAAGAAAGTATCAGTATCTTGCTCAACCTAGTCAAGCGAAGCTTGTCTGGGTCGTTAAGGACTAATCTTTTAAATGCAGGGTGTTGTGAGTGAGGAGAACAGGTGGTACTTTGATAGTGGTTGTTCGTGCCACATGACCGGTAACAGAAACAACCTCAACTCACTGAACACAAGTGCTAAAGGAGCTGTGTCCTTTGGCAACAAGAATGAAGGCAAAATCTTAGGGACTGGCGCAGTAAGGATCAATGACAGTGTACAAGTGCAGGATGTCAAGCTTGTGAATGATCTTGGATTCAACTTACTTAGCATTGCTCAAATCTGTGATCAAGGAGACAATGAAGTGATTTTCTCATCCAAGGAGTGTCTAGTCAAAGACAGGAAGAATGGAGAAGTGGTACTTAAAGGTAATAGGTTCAACAATGTTTACATTCTTGATCCTTCGTTCAAACCAATTCAGGGAATTTGTTTGGTAACAATTGCTGATACTAGTGCCCTCTGGCACAAGCGTGTTGGACACGCGAGCTCTCACCTTTTGTTCAAGCTTTTCAAACAGGACCTAGTAACCGGTTTACCATGTGTTCAACAAGACCAGGGATCAATCTGTAATGCTTGCGTTACAGGTAAACAATCCCGTAGTTCCTTCAAGGCGAAGAATGTTGTGAGCACAACACGCCCCCTGGAATTGCTCCATATGGACTTATGTGGACCAATGAGGGTGGCTAGTCATTCCGGAAGTCGATATATCTTTGTTATCATTGATGACTTTTCTAGGTACACGTGGACCATCTTTCTCAAGAACAAGAGTGAGGCGTTCCAAGAGTTTGAAGTGCTTGTCAAACAGCTGGAGGTTCGTGTGGGACAGAAGCTTGGTGCTATCCGGTCGGATCATGGGACGGAGTTTGAGAACGCTTCATTCCTACGTTTTTGTAGGACTAATGGAGTTTCTCATAACTTCTCTGCCCCTCACACACCTCAACAGAATGGAGTGGTAGAGCGCAAGAACAGGACCTTGGAAGATATGTCCAGGACTATGCTGATTGATAGTGGACTTCCACAAGTCTATTGGGCCGAAGCCGTCAACACGGCTTGCTATATCCTTAATAGGGCTATGATTCGTCCAATTCTTTTGAAAACTTCTTATGAATTGCTCAGGGGAAGAAAACCCAATATTGCACACTTGCGGGTCTTTGGTTGCAGGTGCTTTGTACATAATAATGGCAAGGATGCTCTCGGGAAATTTGATCCCAGGAGTGATGAGGCCATCTTTATGGGATATGCACTAGATAGCAAGGCGTACAGGGTTTTCAACAAGAGAACAAGGAAGGTGGAGGAAAGTATACACGTGGTCTTTGATGAAAAGACTATGGCTGGAAACCATCATACCTCATCTCTTGATCCCGCGATGCATCTTCAGCAGGATGATTCAGAAGAAGAAGATGAAGGACCAAGGCGGACAGGTGGAAGTGGAGGAAGCTCAAATGTCAATAATTCCACAGAGACCAATGGTGATCCTCCAAATGACGATGATGGTGCATCCGATGCATCTATGCCATCACTGGAGGGAGATCCGGTGTACGATGAAAGTCCTGAAGATGGTGTTTCCTCTGATCCCACTCCCAATCTCTCTTCAACCAATGTTGAAAGTGATCCACAAGCCGAGGGGGAACAAGGAGGAGGTACATCAACAGAAGGATCGATTCAAGTCAGGAATTACCAACAGCGAGCTGCTCATCCACTTGATAATCTTCTAACTCCATTAGAGAAGGAAGGTGTAAGTACTCGATCCCAACTTCGTAGTTTCTTTGCATACCATGCGTTTATCTCTTTTGGAGAGCCCAAGACGATCGATGAAGCTCTTCGTGATCCGGATTGGGTTGTGGCAATGCAAGACGAGTTAAACCAGTTTGTAAGGAACAAGGTGTGGGAACTAGTACCGAGACAAAAGCACAAGAAGGCAATTGGAACCAGAAGGGTTTTCCGGAACAAACTTGATGATGGTGGAGTTGTAGTGAGGAACAAAGCGCGACTGGTTGCCAAAGGTTACAACCAACAGGAAGGGATCGACTACGACGAGACCTATGCCCCTGTTGCCAGGATCGAGGCAATCCGTTTGCTAATTTCTTTTGCAACTCACAAAGGCTTCAAGTTGTTCCAAATGGATGTGAAGACGGCGTTCTTAAATGGATTCCTCCAAGAAGAGGTGTATGTGGAACAACCTCCTGGATTTGAAGATGTTGATTGTCCTGACCATGTGTACAGGTTAGACAAGGCGCTGTATGGGCTCAAGCAAGCTCCCAGGGCTTGGTATGATAGGCTTGCTCAGTTCCTATTGTCTAATGGGTATAGACGTGGTGCAATCGACAAAACGTTGTTCCTTCTAGAACAACGCGGTGAGATTCTAGTAGTACAGGTGTATGTTGATGATATTGTGTTTGGTTCCACTAACCCAGCTCTTGTAGAAAAGTTCAAAACTCTTATGAGTAGCGAGTTCGACATGAGTATGATAGGGGAACTATCATTTTTTCTTGGTCTTCAATTTTCGCAGGAAAAGGAGGGAACAAGGATCCATCAACAGAAATACATCAAGGAGATGCTTAAGAAATATGGCATGGACAACACGAAACCTATTGATACACCTATTTCTACTAACACTCGTTTGGATGCAGATGAAGGTGGGATCAATGTTGATCAAAAGACGTATCGAGAAATGATTGGTTCCTTGTTATATCTAACGGCCAGTCGGCCAGATATTGTGTTTAGTGTTTGTCTATGTGCCAGGTTTCAAGCAAATCCCAAGGAGTCTCATCTCAAGGAGGTGAAAAGGATCTTTCGATATTTGAAGGGATCTACCAATCTCTGTCTTTGGTACCCCAGGATCTTCGAGTTTGATCTTCTCGCATACACAAATGCTGACTATGCTGGGCACATTGTGGATAGAAAAAGTACATCGGGGATGGCGCAATTCATAGGACCTTGTCTTGTTTCTTGGGGATCTAAGAAACTGAACACGGTTGCTTTGTCCACGGCCGAGGCAGAGTATGTCGCGGCTGCAGCGTGTTGTTCCTAGGTACTTTGGCTAAGACAACAATTGGTGGATTATGGTATGTCTCTTGGAACTACTAGCATTCGATGTGATAACACTAGTGCCATAGATATTTCCAAAAACCCTGTTCATCACTCTCGTACTAAACATATTGAAATTCGCCACCATTTTTTACGAGACAATGTTGATAATGGTTTGGTTAAGGTGGATCATTGCAGGACCGAAAACCAAGTGGTAGACATTTTCACCAAAGCATTGGATAGAAAACCCTTTGAGCATCTGAGGATACTCTTAGGCATGATCACCATGAACTAGTCAAGTCCCGGTCCTCTATTCCCCCAATGACTGGCTAAAATAACTCTTTGATCCAGGGGAAATAACACTGTTAAGTGCTATCTTCTTGATTATGTGCACTCATGATGATTTACTTGTTTTGATTCTTGATCCATGTTGCTATTATTCCTTTACTTGAGCTATCATTTTTAAAGCATGAAAACCTTTTCTTTGATCCCAAAATGACTAACTTGATCTTGTTATCCCTTGTTATAAGCCGAAATGATAGTTAGTCATAGACCGTCCCAAGCCTTGATCCAGGTAAACGTTTCCTATGAACATATCTTTCTTGATCCTTTCTTTTACGGGATTTACTTATCTGGATCATTTGTTGTGCCTTGCTTGTGTGAAAAATATTGTTTTGGATATGCGTGTGAGTTTTCTTTGTTACCTATTTGCTATCCAAAACCTGCCCTTTTTATTCACTCAAGTATGTGTGTGGGATCAGTCTAAGGGATCAGTGTGAGTTGTGCAGAGTTTGGGATCAGTCTAAGGAGCATCGAGATCAAGTGTACCGGCTAGTAAAACTTGAGGAGATGACTTTTTACCGTTACCGGGTGAATTTTGTGCAGATTCTAGCCGTTGGAGGAACAATTATTGCGCAGTTTTTGAAAAGAGAAGTTGCAGGGAGCCGTTGGTGAAATATTGTGAATGTTGGGGGATCGATCTGACTTGTGGCCGTTGGGAAGTCCGTTAGAGGTACAAATCTTGCCATATCTATCCATATCTTTTCCCTCTATCCTCTATCCATATATATCTCACCTAAATCACCCGAAATCCCCTTCACTCTCTCTTGCCTAAAATCTCTCTTGCCATAACCGAATCCCTGCTCCCTATAACTCTCTGCTTTCCCGTTCAAGCTCTAACCCTAATTGCCTTTCCCGTTCAATTTCCCACAAAATCTCCTAACCCTAATTGCCTTCCCAATCCAAGCTCCAACCAAAAATCATCCATGGCCTCCCAATCCAAGGATCAAGAGGGTGTTCCCTCAGAGTCCGAGAAGAAGGCTGAAGAGGAGGAGGCGGAACAGAAAAAGGCCGATGCTGTGGCTTCTATGAAAGAAATAGAAGAAGAACTCGCCTCCCCTGCCAAAAGCAAGTCTCTTTCCAAGAAAAGAGGCAGAGAAGAAGAGGCTGAGGATGATGATATCATAGAGGTGGCCTCGGATCTGAAAACTCCGATCCCCAAACGGAAAACCAAGAAGCAAAAAGGCCAATCCTCCACCCCTCGTTCCTCCGCTCGTGCCACTCGAAGCCGGACCAAAACAAAAGAAGAGAAAGGCAAGGCGGTCCTTGCTCTAGTGGTGGAATCCGAAGAGCCTGAGGAACAGGCCTCTGAGGATCAGAAGGATAGGAAGATAGTCGCTCCCCTAATCATTACAGAGGCTCTTGCTGAGGAGCACGGGCTCAAGGATCTCTGGGAGCTCATTACGTTTCAGGGCTGGGATCATCTGTCTGAAGACAAGGTATCTGTTGATCCTGACCTTGTTCGATCTTTCTACTCCTCCTTCCAATGCTATGATACTCCGGTCTGTCTCTCTGGCGCTGCCAAGATCGGGACCAAAACCCTTGTCTTCTCTGCTGATGAGGTCGCTGATTGGTTGGGGATCCCGCATGAGGGGATCAATGAGTTGCCAACGACTGGAGTCTGGCCTGCTGACAAAGATAAAGATGAGCTCATGGAGACAGTGTTTGGGAGCTCTGAGGCGAGGATGACCACTGCTGAGATGCCATTCATGGTGAGGATCGCTCACCAGTATCTGGCCAAGGTCCTTCTTCCCAGGCAGGAAAAACGCAACAATCCCACCATTGCTGATGTGGTGATTCTGGATCAATTCCTCAGGAAAGAACCCCTTGACCTCTCCAAGCTTATTCTTCTCCATATGGGCAAGTGCACTGGCAAAACCCACTCCCTTCCTTACCCAAGGCTCGTCAAAATCATTCTTGAGAAGAGGGGCCTGTATCAGCCTAAGGAGGAACAATCTTTTGGGTTCCCGCTGGCAAAGCACAACCTTGAGAGGATGGTGCATCAGGATCGACCTGCCCCAGCTGTGAAGAAGACCCCCAAGAAGAAATCTGCTCCCGAGGGCTACAGCTTACAAGGTATCGAGGATGAGTTGACACGGATCAGAGAGCTCTTCGAGACTTTTGTCAGTTTCTATGTCTTCAGGGCTCAAATTCAGGATGATCCCTCACTCCCTGAAGGCAGAGATGAATCCCCCTCCCATGCTTGAGTGAACCCCCATCATGATCCCTAGCCTCTATTATCTGATGTTTTTGAGTGTTTTTTCTTTGTTTTTATGCTTTGCTTGTGATAGTTCAGGAACCACCACTTTTGTTGCTCCCGATTATGTAATCCAAACATTAAAAGTAATGAATGACTTGCTATTTTCCTGAAGTGTTATGTGCTTATGTGTTAAAATGTTTCATAAGGATCAAATTGAGTTATTTGATGATGCCAAAAGGGGGAAGTTAGGAAAATTGCAGAGATGCGACTGGTTCTTGGAACAGAGGGATCGACCATATGCTAAGGGGGAACTATGCTACCTTGTGAGTAAGTTCGGTGAAGATCCTACTCAGGGGGAACGTCTTACACTTTGTTATCTTTTTTTGTTAAATTTTCCCAAGTGTTTGTCATCATCAAAAAGGGGGAAATTGTTGGGATGGTGGTTAGTCCCGACAATCGATCCCGTTAGGTTTTGATGATGATTGAACAATTGAGAAACATTTAATGAGGTTTGCTACATGTTTCAGGATCAAACAGATTAGATTGAGCATGAAACAGAGCAGGATCATCCGATGGAATCAACCGGATCATCAAATAGCTGGCGCGCAAGCAGAAGCTATTTATGGAAGGTGGATCAACGCGCAAAGCTGGAAGCTATTTATGAAAACGCGCGTGAAGGGATCGGATGGAACGAATTACTTATCTTTGGAAGATTTCGAAGATTTGTTAGTTTGTTGAAGATATTATCTTATTCGCTAAGTAAGATATATCTGATTTGATGATCGATATATTCTAGGATAGAATCTTTTTCTAGCCGGTTGGTATATATAGATCATTGTATTAGGGTTGTTACTTACGCTTTTTCAAGAGAGTTGAGAGAGCTTTGTGCCTGAGAAAAAGAACACACGAAGTACTCTAGGTCGAGTTGTGTACGAGAGCTAGAGGTGTGGGTCAAGTCCGTTGAGTCGAGTTACAAGTGTGTCCGACGCTGAGGGATCTAGATCTGGGTAGAAGGTATTGTGTATACCTTAAGATCAAGGATTCGCGTTTGTATGTTCATGCTTGGTAATAACAAAAGGCTGGCTTGATTTGAATCGTTTGTGTGAACTTAAACTTGTTTGAACTGTTTGTTATTTCCGCTGCCCGGTTTGTTGATCCCTCTGGAGGATCAACATCCGTATACTAACACACGTAGATCCTACAGTTATCCCGCAGAAAAGGCAAAGATGAAGCATCCAACAGAAATGGCTCTCAATTCCTAGAAAATCGAATACAAACTGATCATCTGAGAAAAAGAACCAAATTGAAAATAAATGCTTCTCTGTTACCTGCGAAGGCGATTGCGGATTGTGGAGTGAAGGAGACGGGAGTATATAGTAACTACAGTATTAACACAACACGGTTGATTACCGATGAGTTTATTGTTGTAGTGCTGTTAATAAAAGCATTCAACGCTTCACTGTACTACTGAGTGTCCAGTTGTTCATGAACGTTGGGGTTTTACTCTACTAAAAAGTGGACTACAAGTAACCTTGGAAATTGAATAGGAATCATCCATCCGGTTGAGTAAGATTTACGACTAAGCCTGGCCAGTGGTCATGCATCTTTAGCACCTACACGTGGAACCAGGCAGCAGGGGAAAACCAAGCCCATATGATCAAATACGTACAGTAGGATATAGGCCTCCCTGCCCCAGGCCCAGACACAAGCCCAAATGTTAGATAGCCCAAAACTAATTACATGATGGCCACTTGTCAGTTGTCAGTTCATTCTCTTTTGATGAAGATTTGTTGCATGTTGAGGTCCTCAATCCATCCTTCACGCCTATGATACACTACAACAACAACAACAACAACAACAACAACAACAACAACAACAACAACAGCCGTCCTGCTATAACAAACAATGACTGAATTCTCTCCCCATCCTTCTCCTCGCTATACATACATACCTACCCTGTATAAATATATAGGGAGATGATGTTACTTACGCCTCTTTTCAAGTCTCTGTACGCTTTGATAGTCATTTCTTTCTTTTAGCAATTGATCTGCAACTGCTCCCATTAATTTCTACCAAAACAAAATATAAATGGCCTTCTTTTTCTCCCTCCTAAAGCGCGTTTATCTCCCCGCATACAACTGGGTTGTCTTCTTTGGCTGGTACTCAATCCATCTTTCATCATCTAATTAATTTCCCTTTTAATTTGCTCTTATTTTTCTCCACTCGCTCTGCTGCATCCATTGTCGATCAGGACCCAAGTATTGTTTTTAGCTGTCAGCACACTCTGGGAGGATGGCTATCAACGCGTTTATGATGCTGTCCAGAAACCCCTTTTGCTTGCTCAATCTGCCGCCTTTTTGGAGGTCCCATTCATTCACTCTTCCTCATCCATTTTCCATATCTGTTTGCTTTTTTTAAAGCTTTCATCTTGTAATCTATTTGTCTGTTCTGGTTGTAAATACAGATCCTTCATTCTCTCATGGGTAAGTTAAGGCTCTTTGTTAACCGGCTCTCACTCATCTCAGCTCTTTTAGAAAAGAAATGTCTCAAATCTCACTAGGGATTTGTTTTCCCCCCTAATTGTTTATGGGGTGCTTTGTTTATAGGTCTTGTGAGATCCCCAATTACAGCTACTTTCCCCCAAATAGTATCAAGGTTGTTCGTTACCTGGGGAGTTTTGTACTTTTACCCTGAGGTCGAAGCTTTGCAACCTCTCTTTCTTTTTAAAAGTGCATGATTTTTTATTTTGGAAATAATAATTGAGTAAATTTTATGGGCTCTTTCAGGTTCGAACCCACATGTTGGTATCATCGTTGGTACTTAGCTGGTCTATTACAGAGGTGGGTGCTCAATTTGTTTTCGGTTGTTTCGGAATTGTGAATCCTCGTGTATCTTTAATTTAGATCTTGATGCAACTGTTTATGTGTATTGAGTATAAAGAAATAGCGTGAGATAGCATTCCATAGTACCTAAGATAAATTTGTGGTTTCTTTATATTGATCTACTCATCATTAAAAGAAATTTTCATGATTGTGATTATGAATTCCATAAATCATAATTTATGGAGAAAATCAAGGACCTCTTATATCATAGGGATAGGGATTCTTTGTAGATTAACATGTATAAAACCGAGTAGAGTTTAAACTAAAACCTTATGCCTCTTTTAAGTACCATATCTCCTTTATGTTCTACTTGTTTTCAGATCATTCGGTATTCCTTCTTTGGGATGAAAGAAGCGTTTGGCTTTACACCTGCATTTCTCCTGTGGCTAAGGTACACGAGTTAAACTATTGTAATCTTATTTTCATGTCGGTAAGTTTGTAAGTGTTGACAAATTGGTAATGCAGGTATAGCACCTTCTTTGTGTTTTATCCTACGGGCATGTCTAGTGAAGTTGGTCTTGCGTATCTTGCCCTCCCTTACATCAAGGTTAGGATGCTTCGGATGGGTATTAACTGTATTTTCTTATTTCATGCACTGCCTTCTTTCATCACAAATAGTGATGATGATGATGATGATGATGGTTACTTGTTATTATAATAAGACACTAGCATTTGTTTTACCCTTGTTCATTAACATTTAACTGTATCTTACTACTAAAGGCAAAATATAGCCAACATAGGTTGCAGACAAGATAGCCATGCTGCTACTTTTTAGCCTAATCTGGTTCCTACATTTTGGGGTTGACAATGTATGGGAAGTTAAGTATCTTAAATGCGTGCTTTCATCTTCTGAATTATTTTGGATTCTCGTGGTATAGATGTCACTTTCAAATGTTATATAACCACAAACCAATCATCACTAATCTTGTTTTCGACCTTGGTTGTAGAAGTGCACATGCTTAGAAACTTGTATTGTTGATTATACGCTTGATGTTATTGCTTTAACTTTGTTCTTTGAATTCGAATAGAAACAATGCATTCCACATAGACTGGCTGAACAAACTAGACGTACACATTGACTTGCTTTACAGGAATATGAAATTATCTGCTTGAGGATGCCCAACAAATGGAACTTCTCTTTTCACTACTATTATGCATGCATCTTAGGTCTCATGTGCTATGCTCCAGGTTTGTAAGCTTGTTATCCCATTGCACCATGTACACTTTGCTGCATGGCTCTGATTCCTAAACCAGCTTTGGGGTATTGCAGGTTTTCCACACATGTACACATACATGCTTGCACAAAGGAAGAGAGTCCTTTCAAAATCGAAAAGCCAATAAGAAGAGAGTGAGCTATGTTATGGTTAAGTATTAGGAACTCTCTTGATTTTATGCAACAATTATAATTTTACCAAACTTGGCCCATGATGAAGTGAGCTACTATATCGCCTAAATTGATGATGAGGTTGTGGCTGTAAGAATTGTAAAGACATCCAATTTGGGTTTAGCATATAAAGCTAATCAGAACTTTGATGGAAATTAACCGAAAGCTCTACGATTAGACATGCGCATATATAAGGTCATTGGTTTATGGAGAGATGATGTGCTTATGAAAGAAGAGTGTTATTGGGTGCGTGTACGACTAGTTTTTCCTTTTGCCCCACACCAGCAAATTTTCCAAAGACATTAGAGTGAGGTGTTAACGCACACGATTTTGATCTCCCACATCATGTTCTCATCACATTACCGTGAATTTCATGCATATTGCATTATATATCTGGATTAGGAAGTGTGTAATATATGCATGAGGTGACAATTACAAATTGGTGTCTCCAATCGCAACCATATAAACATAAAACCATATAAACATATTATCCTTATCTAAGTTACACATGACTAAGTACGTAATTACAATTTTTACAGAATTAGGCCTATGTTTACATTTAATAGCCCCCTCAATAAACTAGGAGGGGAATTTTCTAGTCTGGATGACAAAATACAAACTTCCTCACTCCTGACGTGATCTTCTTAGGAGCTGACATGTACATGTGTTAAGACTTGAGATGGTGTTTCTTTCATGAGCAAGTGCATTAGTAATGATGTGTTGTGTGCAATTCAGCCTTATCATCTTCTTTTATGAGCAAGCTAGCGATGGTCTACATAAAAGCAAGTTTGTATTTTAGATATATGGGAATTAAGGCCTTTAATTAGTTGGTTGTTGAGACGGTACGTGGTAGAAGCAAGGTAGCTTAGGTAGTTGTTAAGACGAACTCCATACACTGTTTTTGGTTAGTTAGTTAGTTAGATCAGACACTTGCTTCACATTCATTGTGAGAGATGGTTTGTTTCCACAGTTTTGGCCCGAGTGGTGTTGGTGTGATTATGTGATTTCTCCTTAATTTATTCTAGCTTGTTTTTTATTGCTGCTTCTTTTTATTTGTTCTTTCCATTGACCATTGCTTTGTCCATGCCACTTGATGAAGTATTCACAAGATGGATGTCAAGTGTTCATATAAGGATGCACGTTTTATAGGCATAAGTGATAAGTATATAGCTAATATGATAAGATAGTATGTCAGGTAGATGACAATGACCGCAACAAAATAGGAATGAATTTTCTCCGTTTGATCATATCGATCCCACGGCTGATATCACGCGTCTCCCTTCCAAAAAAATAGCTAAATAAAAAAAAAGAAAAGCCTCATCTTCTTCGGAAGTCCCAAATCTTTCAGCCTCCCTCTGAAACAAACTCGATCATTCCAGATCCATCGCCCGTTCGATCGTCGGCCTCCGCCAGATCCTCCCGCTCCGCTCGCCGACGGGCCATCTTCCGGCCGCGATTGCCGACAACGCCGCCGCCTCTCTCGGCAAATCCGCCTCTCATCGACGCTGTCCACTTGAAGGACTCCGTCAAAACCGCCGTCATCCTCCAATCGCTCGACGTCTTCGCTCTCGTCTTCGGTCGGATATGGCGGAGGGCGTGGATCTCGGCCTCTTCTCCAACCTTGTCTTCTGGCGGAGGGCATGGATCTCGGATCCGGTGAAGCCGAACACTCAGATCCGCCTGTCGCTTCGCCACCAACCTCCGGATCTCCTCCGTCGCTTCGCCACCGGCCAGATCTACCACCTCCCGAGCGGACCGATCTACCGAGCGGCGGCGTTGCCGAAGTAGGAATCCCGATCTCTCGCCTCGAGGAGCCACCGGTGGAGGACGAGTTTCTCGGCGCCAGTCCGTGGAGGACGAGTTGAACAAATACTCAACCCCAACGTTGGACGATCTGGAAGCTGAGCATCGATGAGGTGCAGAAGATGGAGTGGAGCGATCTGGAAGATGAGATCGAGCGTTGGACGATCGTCGCCAACGTGGCGCTCTGGATCCTCTTCCCGAGCGAGCGGCGGCTTTGCGAGCGCGTCTTCTCCGGCTATCCATCGGCGTCGGATCTTTCGTTCATGGAGGTTTGCAGAAGCTCGGCGATTCAGCTCCTGAACTTTGCCGACGCTGTCGCGATCAGTAGCCGGTCGCCGGAGCGGTTTTTCAAGGTGCTGGAGGTGTACGAGACGCTAGGGAAGTCGGGAGTTTGATGACCGAATTTCCTAATTCTCCTAGAATTTCTTTGTCAGAAATGATGATGATAATGATGAGTTGATGATGTCAAAAATTGTCAAAAATTGATTCCTTGGTTTTTTATAATTTTTCTTTGCTGACGAGTGCTCTGTCTCTTTGTTTTGTTCATAGTGAGCATACAAAGTCCTTGTTGACGAGTGCTGCATATGTTCATTTGAAGCATGCTGAGATCTCCAAGTTCACTCGCAATCTCTCACCTGCGAGCAGGACTATTCTCATTTCTGGACCTGCTGGTTTGTAGATTATGGATACTTTTGCTGATCATTCATCCATTTAATAAAGTTTTTGGTTTTGAATAACTGTTCTTTGGTTTTCTTTCTCATTATCATGTTAGCTATTGAAATTGAGTTGATGATGTGAAAAAATTGTGCACTTAGAAGAGAACAGTTCTTTTGGCATTCTCTAGTTTCTAAGATGTGTTGGTTTAGCTTGACAGACTGTCTAGATATCTAGATGTATAAGCAAGAGACTATATGGTAACTTTGGAGCACATTTCATATGTAGCATTAGATCATCAAAAGCATAGACACATACATCTGATGAGTGTGCTATGTTTTTTAGGAGATCCGAGGGTTTTTTGGATGGCATATTTGGCCCTGATTTGGTGGCTGACAAATCGGTCTTGGAGGATGTAGTAGAATTGAGCTTCTTGAGCTTTGTTTTTCTCTAAAAATTCTCTATGAACAAATTGACCATAGAGTTGTACAAATTTGACCATTGAGTTGCACAAATTTGATCATTGAGTTGCACAAATATTGATGAACAAATTGACCATAGAATTCAACACATTGGCAATAGAGTTGAACAAATATGAATGAACAAATTGAACATAGAGTTGTACAAATTTGACCATTGAGTTGCACAAATTTGACCATTGAGTTGCACACATTTGACCATTGAGTTGCACAAATATTGATGAACAAATTGACCATAGAATTCAACACATTGACAATAGAGGTGAACATATATGAATGAACAAATTGACCATAGAGTTGTACAAATTTGACCATTGAGTTGCACAAATTTGACCATTGAGTTGCACAAATTTAACCATTGAGTTGCACAAATTTGACCATTGAGTTGCACATATATTGATGAACAAATTGACCATAGAATTCAACACATTGGCAATAGAGTTGAACAAATATGAATGAACAAATTGACCATAGAGTTGAACAAATTTGACCATTGAGTTTCACAAATTTGACCATTGAGTTGCACAAATATTGATGAACAAATTGACCATAGAATTCACACACATTGGCAATAGAGTTGAACAAATATTAATGAACAAATTGACCATAGAGTTATACAAATTTGACCATTGAGTTGAACAAATTTGACCATTGAGTTGAACAAATTTGACCATTGAGTTGAACAAATATTGATGAACAAATTGACCATAGAGTTGAACAAATTGGCAATAGAGTTGCACAAATTGTCAAAGCGAAACAAACTATACGAACTTCGACTGCTATAAAGTTGACCATAGAGTTGCACAAATAAGCAATAGAGTTGAACAAATACGGCTGCACAAATCGGTCATAGAGTTGCACAAATACGGTTGCACAAATTGGCCATAGAGTTGCACAAAGTCTGGACGCCCGTGCCGTTTTCCGAAAAATACGCCCGTGCCATTTTTTTCCTTTTTTCTTGAGCACTTGATCTCTCCTCATCCAATGGCTATGATTCATTCCTATTTCCTACTATAATAATCATTCCTACCGGATCCGGACCCATATATATATATTAAATTTCATTATTGATATTATAGATAGACGTGCTAACAAGGGGCATCCAGGGAGAGGTCTCAGGGTCTCGAGGAAGAGTAATTTAAGGTAGGTATGGGTCTTCACCAAGGTTCAACCCTAAGTCTCTTTCTGTTCACGCTAGTGCTAGACTTGCAAATTAGGGACATCCAGGGAGAGGTCCTGAGGTCGGTGTATGTTGTTCGCAGATGATATCGTCTTGGTCGAGAATTCTAAAGCTGAAGTAAGCTGGAAGTGTGGCGGGAGAGGCTGGAATCTAAAGGGGTTTAGGCTGAGTAGGTCGAAGACGGGATATGTGGAGTTCCTGTTCGAGCGAGATAATGAATGTTTGGGTGAGGTACGGTTGGGAGGCAAGGTCATTGTGAGAAAGGAGAACTTCTGGTATTTAAGATCTGTTCTACATAGTGATGTGAGTATTGGTGAGGATGTTAGGTCCCGGATTCAAAGAGGTTGGCAGAAGTGGAGGGCAGCTTCAAGAGTATTTTGTGACAAGAATCAAGCTCAAGGGTAAGTTTTACAAATCTGTCATAAGACTTGCGACCCTAATATGAATAAAGCTTATTTTCTCCATATAAATATATGATATTTGAAGAGAGAATGGTAAAAAATAATAGTTATCACGACACGTGTCAACTTCACATTGGACTACACCACTCATCTTTATTCAAATAATTTAATTGGTTGATTTTGATTGTAAACCCTACATATATGTAAAATATGAAAGAACATATATCATTGAAATAGTATCTATAAGTTTTCCTTAAATATATAATTAACTAAGCGTACTATATACTAAATTGAAGATTAAAATAATAATATAGAAAAGCGCATGTCAACTGTAATTAAATATATTAATAAAATTATAATCCATATACATTAAAATAAATCCTAAAAATCTTAGAAGCATTCAATCATTATACAAAAATTATAATCTTACAAATCTTTATTCAATTAAAAGAATATATTATGACATAAATGCTATATCGTTAAAATAAATCCCATAATACAAACTAATACAAGATTTTATATATAACGCTTATTAAGGCTAATTAACTCGGTGAAATAACTAGCTAGCTATCCGGGCTGGACAGGCCGGGCCGGGCTTTTGGGCCCATGACTCTGGGCTGGGCTCCTGGTGGTCATCACTACTTGGGGGAAAAACAGAGGAGCGTAGGGGCAATTACGTCAATTCAAGGAAAGACGGGGCGTGAGGGGGCGAGAGACGGCCACAACACACCACACACGCATCGATCCGGCGCTTGACTCTTCGAGAGTCGAGAGTTGAGACCACTTGGAAGTTGGAATTGGAATTGGAAACCCCTCAATTTCAATTTCACAAGTCGCAGACATGGCGCCGGAGGAAGACGCCCACCCTCTCTCCTCCTACGAGCTTCTAAACCTCGCAGAGAACCACCTCCGCCTCCGCAACTACTCTCTCAGCCGCCAATACGCCCTCGAGTCCCTCCACGCCGACGCCGACGCCGACGCCGACGGCAGTTCCCTCCGCGACCGCGCCCAACAAATCGTGGCCGCCTCGGACGTTCTCTCCGCCGCCTCCGAAACCGAGCACAACTGCTACTCCGTCCTGGGCGTGGACACCTTCTGCTCCGACATGAACCTAATCAGATCCAGATTCAGATCCCTGGTCTCGCTCCTGGGCCCCGTCAGGCCGACCTTCCCCGCGGCCGACGAGGCCATGAGCTGCGCGTGGAAGGCATGGAACGTGCTGGGCAGCCCTGCCAACAAGTCCCAGCTCGACGCCCGCCTCAGCGCAGCCCTCGCCAGACCGGGTGCGCCCTCCTTCTGGACCCTCTGCCCTTATTGCTTCTGCATGTACGAATACGCCGGGGCTTTTGAGGGTTACTGCTTGAGGTGTCAGAACCCTGCCTGTAGGAGGGCCTTCCAGGGCCTGCCCACCCCTACCCCGCCTCCCAACGGCCATGACGACCCCTGCTTCACCTGTTTTGCCTATTTCCCACTTGGCAATGGGATGCAACAGCACCCACCACCAACATGGTCGCCCTTTGTTGGCATGTTCCACAGACCTACTACTAGTGCTGCTTTTGTGGATATTTCAGATGACACTAACGGCTCTGCTCCCACCTCCACTCAACTCCCAGGACCTGCTTCCCATGTACGATACGGGCCTAACCGCTACGGCAAGATGCTTATGCACACACATCCGAGCGATGCTATGCCCGATGAGGGCTTTGATGTTCAAGATGACTCTGATCAGTATCACCCAGACTACGGCTTTGTATCACAAGGAGCATGTACAGGAGGGCCTGGACTTGAATGTCATTTCGAAGCTGATGTGCAGTTTGTTGAGAAGGACGGTGAAATTTTCTTGGAGATGCCTTCTGGTTCTGCTGCTGAACATTAGTTAGGCTTCTTCGTTTTTTTAGGATCCCCTTAGCTAGTAGAACATTATATGTTCCTTCTTTTTGTGGATGCGTGACTGCTTCAACTATAGAGCACTGAATCTATATGCCATTACCCCCAACCTTCCTACTCTTTCATTCTTTTTGGTAGTAGAGTAACTGCTAACTTAGCTAAGGATTACTTGTTTTGTTTTTCTGGTGCAAGATTGTAGTTCAAAGTGAAAGAGCTTGGAAATGATATGAAACTTTTGATGCTCTCCACATATTGTAACATGTATTCATGTCTAGTTAGAAATTCAGAGCAGCTTCACTCTTTGTGCATTTCTTAGCTTGTGTGTGATGCACAGTCATTCTCTCCTATTATGGCTTCCAAACTATATCTTCTCTTCTTTTCTCCTTTGAAATATTTCAGGGCAAAAGCTTAAGTTAGAGTGGATTCAATTTCTCTATGCCTGTGATTTTCCGGCTAGCGTGAGAAGTAGGATGTCTGAAATGCTTTATGATGGTCTGAGGACCTTCCTCAGGATCCAGATTTATGAATACCAATGTACTGCACTCATCTCAGAAAATGAAGGCACGGGCTTGAAACTCATTGCTTCTATTGAAGAGCCGTAATTGGGTAAGTAACTTTGCTGCTTGTAACCTCTAAAAACATTGCTAGGAGTATTGATTACAAAGCTATCATAAAGTTTACCTTATGCTTGTTAGTTTGATTATCTATAGATCAATGGTCAATTGCAAGTAGGAAAAGCCATTTTCTGCCAGTGAAATAGTTTCTGCCTTGTGTGCAGTACTAAAAAAGCTTCTCTGCCTGTCTGTCTGGTTTAGGCAGTATTTTCCCTTTGGTATGTATCTCACTGCACAATTTGTCTCCATATATGAGTTGGCTCAAGTATTTGCTTCAATATGAGCTAGTGCCCTGCAAAACTACAAACCTTATCGTATGCATTTGATAATGACATTAAGTTTGTTTATGCTCTGTTCATTAAATTATCTCACAGCATATGTATTCTCAAGTCTGAATTCCATTTGATTATGGCATTAAGTATTTCCAGCCTTTTTACACTATTTTAAGCCTATGTTTATTCTTTCTTTCCCCGTAAAATAAAAAAAAGGTAAGGTGGAATCTTCTGATGGTTGGTGAATTCCATAGTCCATACATAGTTTTTCTGGGACATGTTCACAGGAGCCCGCCTGGCTCACTTCTTGACTGCTTTTGAATTGAAAGACCTCAGACTCTAGCCAGCTACCTCCCTATCACAATACTTCTGTTCATACTACTAGTGCTACAGATCCTCCTTTTGGCCTTCAAAAGTACAGTAAAAGCAAACGCATCCCACAATTTTAGAGAACTTTCAAAACTTAACTAATAGTATATGCACCTTACTAGTTAACTGCCTTTTGTGCAAAATATCAGTACCTTTGCTTAGACTGTTATTTGGTAATATACTGTTGGGATGAGCAAATATACAGATAGAAATCGAATCAAAAAAAAAAAATATACAGATAGAAATAATGGACCCATATTTATCCCAACAAAGTTGTGTTTTTAATGAGCAACAAAAGGATGCTGAAGATATGCTATGCTAGTGAAGTTTGGAATTTAAATGGATTACCATCGAAATTACGCAAATTATTACCCATGGACGACCGCCCCATTTTATGGATTATGTACCTAATAGTTACCTGCTAGAGTGCTAGTTACCATGCATAGCAAAGAGAATGTAACTGATTTTTGATAAATCTCATCATTTGAATGAAAATGATTGCAAGGAGCATGTTTACTTGTTTGAATTACCGGAAATGATGTGGGTAATAGGTGGGTCAGGTAAATAGATTGGATGACGGGATGGGTGGTCGAACCACACCGAGTCACTGCTGTAAATAGATTGAATTACCTAGTCCATCATTTTTTTCCCTACCTCTCTACGCAGGTGAAAGTGAAGTTCACAAGGGTAGTAGACAAGTTCTGAGCCCAAATTTGTAAAGGGCAGATTTCAGCAGGCAGGACAACATCATTTTGTCTTTGAACTCCTTGCAAAATGCTCAGGTACCTTACTTTACCTTACCTGGGGCTCTCCCATCTGAGCACACAACAGTGAATAGTGATCCATCCGCCTTCCAAATGACTACTGTTTGTACTTTATAATGACATCTTTATCTCAGAATTAGAATAGCTGTGTGTTGAGCCACCCACAGCTTTCGGTTTTACTTGCCTCTTTTTTGCAACTCTGCAGATTATTGATTCTTGATGCTTTCCCGTAATACTGTATTTTTTGGGTCTGTCTCTCCCTCCCTCCTAGGGGGCTGAAAATGAGCCTGCTCACTTGCTTTGTTCAACCCTCCGGTTTGGCTCTCAGTGTAACCTGAGCTAAGTGAGCTTAGGTACAACTTGCAACATACAAATCCGACTCACTAATTCAGCTTATGCTCAGCTCACTTTCTCTCTTTTTGTTATGGTAGGATCTCTAGTTATTGCTACACTAACTGATAAGATACTACATATACATACATAAACATATATATACACCTACATTTCTATAGCCTAATCACCTGGGCTAATTAAGAGCGGCTGGAGTATTAATTTGTTATTCTGAATGACGTATGTAGATGGTTAATTCCATGATATATAAATTTAGATTTGTCAAGATTTCCGACTTCTGAATGGCACTTAATATCGCGATCCTGAATCTGTCCACAGTGTACTTGTGATGTGTATTCAGTTTTTGCATCAGAAAGGCAAGGGGGGGCAAGTATCAATTTGGCCCTAAATTGGAGTATTTGAACACAATTTCTAATCTCGTGGAGGTTTGTTTCAATTTTTATCACAGGAAAAGTAACCAAAAGAAAAACAAGACAGTGAATACATTCCCTTGCAGGTGCAGACGAGGCCATTAAAAGCATTTTGCGAAAACATGGAAGTGGGCAGTATGCAAATCTGCAAAATGTAGTTTTGGTGTTAAACAAATACCCAGCCTTTTTTTCTCCCTCTCTCTTTCTCAATCTCAATCTCAATCCCATCTAAGCTTTTCACCGAAAAGCCCAAAAGGGCAAAATGCTTGATTGTTTTTGCTGTGTACAGTTGTTGGTATAAAGAAGAGTATACATGTTCCCTGTCTCTTCTTCTTTCTTTATTGTAGTAGTAGCTTTCATTTTCTTTGTTTTAGTCCTCGTCCTCGTCGTCTAAATTATTTTGTACAGGTTAAAAAGGAAAAACAACTGGGCTGCAGCAGGACTTGTCATTGATAATTTCCTTTTGAGACAGAATTTCGCCAGACAGGAAATAGACCAGCTCTAGTTTTAAAAAGCTCTTGTAAAATTATTGTTATAGCCTTTGAATTCTACGAGTATATATACAAGTCAAAATTATTGGTGTCGTTAGGCCGGGTTTAGGGTTTAATCATAACGGCCCAGTCAAGGAATTCATCATATACACCTACTGCAGAATTGTATCAATGATGGAATTAACCATAATGAAGTACCTGTAGATGGACTTCAATTTGAAGCTGAGGGTATTTACCTTTTCACTAACTGTTATTTTGGTCACTCAAATGATTATTTGTTTTTGTGCTAATTATAAGATGGTAAAGTTAAACTTTTTGGAAATGAACAAATATTACTCAATGACTGAGGGACATCATTGTGAGTACGTACTTGGAATGATTAAAGGTAGATGCAACTTTCTTTCCAATACAATAGAAAGTCCATAAATTCCAATCTCTTTATAATTAATTCCAATCTTTTTATATATGGTGATCACCATATATAATGTATTCTTGAGGTTGAGGTTACTTAACAGTTGTTGGTTTATATGGATGAGGGAGGCCCCCAGCTGGTAGCTAAGGCAAATGCTAAATGGTAAAAATGAGTGCAAAAGAAAACATACTGGCAGGAATATTCCACCCCAACCCTAACCTCTGTTATTTACTTTTATATTCTCCATTTTGTCTCCTCTTTCATTCTATCTCTCTCTATCAAACACCTCTTCGTCCTTTTGCTTCTTGTCTTATACATGTATATGTGCGTTATGTATATAGATTAGTTTTGGCTTTTTAGTGTGACATGCATCTTACAATATATACATTGATCTTGGGGCAACAAATTGTGGACAACGGAAGATTCGTCTTCCGAGATTGACCGGAGCTCGCTCAGCTCGAACCTAGCTTGAATCCGGCCTACAAGAAAAACAAGGATCAAATCAATTAAGGTGGGGTTTACCCCTGAATTGAACTAGCCTTGTAACACAAGTCAGACCGGAGCCTCATGAGCTGGAGGCCGAACGCTAACGCCGATGACTGAGTGAGTTTGTTGCTTAATTCATGACGCGTACACCTCTGAATGATATATTGATGGAAGGAAAATGAAGCAAGTGCACTCACTTATATTATATACACGCCTTTGAAATAGATACAAGCTAGCTAGTAATATACACACTAACACACACATGTGACATGCATTATTAGCCATAATCACCATCATTTCATAATTCATGATCGAGTTACCAAAACATACAGTCGATCTGTATGCTAGCTAGTACCCCGTCCAGTTGGGCAAAAATTAGAAACTTAAAGATGTAATTAAGGAAACCCTCATCTTTCTTTCTTTTTTTCTTTTTTTTTGGTTTGTTTTTGGGGTGTTGGGACTGGGAGATAAGAAAAGAAAGAATGAAAAAGAAATTGTAGTGGTAATTAAGGGTATTTGTATAGTTGTTTGTAAGCATAAGTAAGTAAGAGCAGGGGTGCAGGCATGCATATTAAGAATGCAAACAGAATGAAAGCATCAACCCGGGCGGCCTGCAGAGAGACATCCATCTCAAAAACAAATTTTAGAATGATTTCATTTGTACGTACGTTGTGAATTCAAAATTTCCCTAAATCATTTTAATTCGTTCTCTCCCATATATACATGTCTATATATAGAGAGATATTCCCGTATATTCACACCAAGCTAATTAACTGATCCTACTACTACCTCTCAATCCAATAATCCATCGATCAATCTCCTCTCCTCTTGTCAACACCATATCGCCATTAACTGCGTGCATATATGCATACCCTGTAGCTAGCCGATTCCCAACCATGCCTATGTATAATCATGACATATTCTCTTTCATAAATACGTACCTTGCCATGCCATCAATAAGTAGTCTTTCATTAATTATCTGATCTTCAAATAATTACCAAACTCTCATAGGTGGGTGTACGTTTAGGGGCAGTTTGAGCTTTGACATACTATATAATTGGGTTGTTGGGTTCCTTTGTAGACTCAAAAATCAAAGTAACCCTAGGTAGCTAGATCTGAACCTCAGCTCTTTGGTGCATCATACTGTATTAATTAGTACGGAGTAAGAGCAAAGGAATGATACACGAGGAGAAGTAGCATATATAGCAGTACAAATAGCTCATTAGTTGCGCCTGCAAGGTCTTTCTTCTCTACTGAGACCCACTTATTATTGCAGCTGCAGGGTGGTAGTAGTAGGAGTATGAATATGAGTAAGACTAGTGCTGGTGGTCGGAGCATTTCAAACCCAGCTGCTGTAGTCGTCATGAGCTCTGCTATGGTGATGAGCAACCAGGTGCAGCCGCCGCCTGCAGGATCCATGTCGTCCTCCCGATCCGCCGCCTGCAAGAGTACTCACAAGGAGGCGGAGCGCCTCCGCCGGAAGCGCATCAACGCCCACCTCGCCACCCTCCGCACTCTCCTCCCCAACCTCCTCAAAGTACATCATCCTCTACTTCATTCATCTTTTTTTATACTAGCTTTTTATGTCCATTCATTCTATTCATATATAGTCCGGAATAGGTTCAAACATCTTATCTTTTCCTTCACATACCTTTCAATATATACAACATATATAATTAATGTCGGCATATATATATGAATATGATATTCATCATTTACTTAGTACTATTGCAGATAATATATGTACCGATCGAAAACATTCCAATATTTAATTTGATGATTGCCTTATTTTAATTCTTGCAATAACAACAACAAACAAATTACTGTAAAAAGAAGATGATCGAAAGATTCCTTCTTTTCTTTCTTAATGGGCAGCAGCATGCAGCAGAGATGGATGGAGATTGGAGAGTGATTGTGATGCTAAAATTACAGACACTACACTTGTATTATTATTATTATTATTATTATTATTAATGTGTGGTTGTTTGCTTGTTTGTGTCTGTGTGTTCACTGCGGGCGCGCGCAGACTGACAAGGCCTCCCTGTTGGGAGAAGTGGTCCGGCGCGTGAGGGAGCTGAAGCAGTCCGCCTCAGCCCCAACGGCGCCCTTAGTCCCTGACGACACCGACATCGTCAGCCTGGCCCCCGGCGTCGGCGTCGGCGTGGTGGTGGCCACGCTGAGCTGCGAGGACAGGCCGGGCCTCCTCTCCGACCTCTCCAGGGCCCTCCAGTCCGTCAGGGCCACGCCTCTCAGGGCCGAGTTCTCCACCGTCGGCGGCCGCTCCAAGGCCGTCCTCTGCCTCCAGTGCGCCTCCCCCGCCCCCGCCCGGGATGGCGGCCTCGCCGCCTTGTCCAGAGCCTTGAGGGTGGTTGTCGACACGCCCACGCCCACTTCCTCCTCTGCTTTTGGGCCCTTCCCCTCCAAAAGGCAGCGTCTTTGTCCTTAATTAGTAACTTAACTCTATCCATCTGGGCCTTCCACCAATGGGCTCTGTTTAATACAGTACTAGTATCTTGTACAGCTGCTCCCCAGTTTATTTAGTTAGCGGCCCGCCGGCCCCTTTACTAGTAGATACTTCTGCTTCAATCTTATGAACTACGTACTCCAACACTACCTACAATTGAATTTGACTCCTTGAGAAGTTGAGAGCATCCTTTCATTTGTCCAAGTTTGCCCAACTACGCTACATCTCATCAAACTACCACTTTAAGTTCCTACAAATTAATGATACCCAACCCACCCCAATCTTCCAATCCATCACTCCCAACTCAAACAAGTACCTCTTGTGAAGCCACATGGCATCATCATCACCAAAGCTCTACCTCATATATGGAAAAACATCTATTACTATATACTAAAGCAGAAGCAAATTCCGCCACCATATTGCGCCACATCACCCCTTTTATTAAGATAAAGTATTGTATTTAAAAAATTTTATCCTCTACCGAATTGGAAAAATTATCTTTCTATACCATGTAAATTTATTTCGCTACTTATATAAAGATATATTGTAAAGATATAATAATACATTTTAATTTCACTACTTACCCATTAAAGATAAGGTAATACTCCGTATCTTATACAAACAAATTACGTATGCTCATATGATAAGGTAGTGTCTAACAATTCTTTTATATATTGTAAAGATATATATAAACATGCTAACACATTTAGCTTATATATATATATATTATGTAATATATTGTATATGGTATATCTATATCTACCAATAATTATATCTTTATCAAATCTATTACTATATTACTATATACTAAAGTGAAAGCAAATTCTATTAGCATATTGCAGCCATTTATTTAAATTGTCTATTATTATAAGTTATTTTTTATAATTTTAGTATAAGTTTTTTAAATCATTAATGTTAGCAGATTCTATCACTATATTTATGCTACATCTTCCTTTCATTAAGATAATATATTAAATATATTTACACTATCATATCATATTGAAATCCCTATAAAAATACTAAAATATTAGATGATATATTTACCCTAAATATATCCGTAGCACTATATATTTATTATGTTTTTTATAAAATATAGATTTGTTAAACCTTTTATTTAAATATTTTTTCACAATATAATATCATATATATACAAGATAAAATGGTTTTACTTTTTATTTAATTAAATATCCTCCATAACTTTAATATATTAATATATTAGTTCTTATTTAAATTTATTTATTTATATATATAATTTAGTTTGTGCAATTTAATTTACATTCCATAAGATTTGTATCCATTTTTAATAAAATTTAATAATGCATCTTATTGTATACCATTCTTCCTCTATCATTTAAACATATGTTTATGTATATATGTATAAAGGTTAATAAACAAATAAAGTATATTTTTATATACATGTTCGATGATATATGAGTATATATTATTTTATAATCTAAAAGATAAGCGTTGTCTTAAAACAAAGTAGACATGTGATAATAATACCCCGTACAAGGTGCGGGTCAATTACTAGTATATCCTATACTTTTTATGTAACACACACAAGGTAACACATACCGATTAACCTAGACTATGAAACTATGTAGTGTGTACGCATCTATGATTTTTTTTTTTTTTTTTTATCAGAAAAGGGGAAACCTCAAATTAACTAGGAAGGGTCATTAGAGTTCCGAATGCGCGGGGTGACCCGCCCCGCGACATCTTCAAACAACGAACGAGAAATACATGAAGGAATTTGCAAAAGAGTGTGCAATCCGATGGGAAAATCGAAAGCAAGCTTGGTGAGGGAGTCGGCGACGATGTTCGCTTCCCTGAAGACGTGGTTGAGTCGGACCTCCCAAGGCCGACTAATGAGGCTCCGACATTTAGACACCGGGGCAGAAAGGGGATGGGTAGAATGGACACCCTTGTGGATTAACGAAACCGCCAGGCTGGAGTCGGTTTCGAAGATGATTTTTCTATGCCCCCGGGACCAAGCGAGCTCGAGGCCATCGATGATGCCCCATAACTCCGCCATGGGAACGGTGCATTGGCCGATGTTGTGAACAAAGCCGCAACACCAAATCCCCTCCGTGTCCCGAATAACACCCGCCGCTGTAGAGAGCCCGTCGCTATTTCTTGAGCCATCCGTGTTAACTTTAACGAAGCCAGCGACCGGAGGGGTCCAACCCACCAAGATCTCCGTTTTGTTGATTCCACCGATCGTCTTCTTGGAGATGCTCCAGGCGTCCTTGTATTCTCTCGCTTTGCTGAGCACGAAATCCACCGCTTTGTGCACGGGGTTGCGGTTGCCGAAGATCCTCTCGTTTCTCCACTTCCAAGTCCACCAAATGCAAGATGCGAACACTTCGGACCAGCCAAGTTCCCCGTCAAGCTCCTCCTTGGAGAGAATGTTCATCCTAAGCCAGCCTGCAAACTGAGAAGTATAAAAATCAGCACAAAAAGTGACAGGATTTAACTCAAGCCAAAGTGCATGAATTAAGTTACAATCACGAAAGAGATGCAGGAGAGTTTCAGAGGAATGATTGCACGCAGTGCAAAGGTCATTAGGGGCCATGTGGCGTCGATGTCTTTCATGGTTAGTCAAGATGGCGCCACGAGCGACGAGCCACAAGAAGACGCGGACGCGCTCAGGGACCTTGAGCGTCGATCCTGCGGTAGAGGTGTTGGTCGTTGCTGCTGATCCAGAGCTTGTTGGAGACTAGGTCGTAGCCCGAGCTGATCGTGTAGATGCCATTCGAGGTGGGGGCCCAAGAGATACAATCAGTAGCGCCATCGTCGTCCAGGACATGCATAGCGGCGATTTGCAAGAGAGTGCGGGACGGGAGGAGGTCAGCCAGGATATCCCAACACCAGCCGGTCTCACGGCACCAATAATGTCGGACTTTCGAGTTGATGTGCTCGCTGTCAACCGGAGCAGAGGCCACATCAATCAAACGCTCACTGCTCAACCAAGGATCAAGCCAGAAACGAGCAATTTTTCCGTTGCCCACAATCCAGCGAAAGCCAGGGGTGATAACTTTGTTCATGCTAGTCATTATGGCATTCCAAATAGCAGAGGAGTTGGCGACACGAGCCCCGCTCTCCCGGGTGTACTTTGCTTTGAGGATAGAAGCCCAACAACTATTGCCATCGCTAAGGAAGCGCCATCCAAGCTTCCCAACCGTTGCCAGGTTCACGTTATACATTGAGCGTAACCCGAGACCGCCATCATTCTTCTTCCTGCACATATCGGGCCACCCGACCAAGTGGATTTTGCGTTTTTCGGGGCTGTCGTTCCAGATGAAGTTTCTGATTTTTTGATCCATCAAGTCGCACTGTTCTTTGGGCAGCAAAACCGTACCCATGATGTAGTTGGGCAGGGCTGAGAGTACAGATTTGGCGAGCGTGATACGCCCCGCCAAGCTCAGGAGCTTACTCTTCCAAGTTGCCAATTTGCTGTCCATCTTGGCCAAAACAGAGGCGAAGGTGGTTTTATCCACCTTTTTGTGGAGCACGGGCATCCCCAAGTAGCTACCAAGATCGGAGGTGACATCGAAATCACATTCATCATGAAGAGCTGCCAAGGTTCTGCTGCTAGTATTCTTGGAGACAAAGAGTTTAGATTTCGCAGAGTTGATTTTCTGGCCCGAGTGGGAGCAGAACGCATCGATGGTGCTCTTGATAATGCGCAACTGCTCAACGGAGGCCTCGGCGACAAGGATAACGTCGTCCGCAAAAAAGACATGCGAAATTTCCGGGCCTCTTCTAGAGATCTTGATCGGTCTCCAATCACCGCTTGAAACCGCTAATTGGATCATTTGGCTTAGCCGTTCCATGCAAAGGATGAAGAGATAGGGGGAGATCGGATCGCCTTGTCGAATACCCCTTTTAGGCCGGAAGCCCTCTGTCATTTCACCATTCCAGAGCAGTCTCATAGTCACAGAGTCGATACATTCCTTGATCAGGGAGTTCCATTTACTTGGGAATCCAGCATCATGGAGCGTGTCAAAGATGAAGTCCCAAGAGAGCCTATCGAAAGCTTTTTCGAGATCGATTTTCAGTAACATCCAGCCTTTCCTCCCCTGCTTTTTTCTCATAGAGTGAACCAGCTCCTGAACGATAACAATATTGTCAGCGATATATCTTCCCGGGAGGAAGCTACCTTGCATGGGGCCGATCAGGTCAGAGAGGATAGGGCGCATACGGTTCACCATAATCTTGGTCACAAGCTTGTAAATCACATTACAGAGGCTTATAGGTCTGAAATGCTTAATGGATTCAGGCTTCGAAATCTTCGGAAGGAGGACGATTAAGGTGTCGTTGACGGCCGGAGGAATAGCACCAGAGTTGAAGAAGCCCTTGATGAAGTCCCTAATCGATGCACCCACATCACCCCAGCATTTCTGAAAGAAGATTGGTTGAAATCCGTCCACTCCCGGAGCCTTGAAGCTGCCCATCTGATTCATCCCTTCCCAAATCTCAGCATCGGAGACATCAGCGCAGAGATGGTTCCACTGATCTTGGCTTAAGTGTTTGAACAGCCCAGTCGGAACGATCTGATCGACCGAGGGAGCACTATCACAAGAGTAGAGCTGTTTGAAAAAATTGATGGCATAGAGCTCGGCAGCCTTAGGATCACTAATCCGGTTGTTGTTGTCGTCAAGAAGGCCGTCGATTTTGTTGGATCTTCTTTTGACGATAGTGGAGACGTGAAAAAAGGAGGTATTCCTATCCCCAGCGATCAACCAGTTCTCACGGGATTTTTGAAACCACAACAGCTCTTCTTGTTCGAGAATTAAACTCAGCTCGGAACGGAGTTCAGCTCGCTTGGTAAACAGAGAATCCGGGCAGCCATGAGTGCATTTATCCTCGACCTCCTGAAGACAATTGAACACCTGCTTTTTCCGAAGGTGGATATTCCCGAAGACATCGCGATTCCATTTGATAAGGACATCTTTGAGGTTGAGCAAGGCGGAATGGGCAGGCTCATCCGCCTTCCAATTGTCCTTAATCACAGAATTGAACTTGTGGTGGGTCAGCCAAGCCGCCTCAAAGCGGAAAGGCCTCCTACTCTTGTTGCTGGTTTTCGGGGGGTCCAAACGAACGAGCAAAGGAGCATGATCAGAACTGAGCTTAGCAAGGTGACTGATGCAGGCATTCGGCCAAGCAGTACGAGCATCCGGGTTGATGAAGAAACGGCTCAGGCGCCTGGCTTTGTAGGTCGAAGGAGTGTTCCCTGTAGTCCAGGTGAAAGGAGAGCCCGCGAAACCCATGTCTATCATGCCAGTGTTATCCACCCATTCACTGAACTTGTCAGAGTCCGGAGATAAGTCGTTAACAGTTCCAGAGCTCTCCCAGCTATGCAGGACGCAGTTGAAGTCACCACCGACAAGACACGGTCCGACGATAGAAGCCACATAGTTCTGCAAGAAAGGCCAAAAAGGTTTGCGGTCATTCTCATGAGGAGGAGCTATGATTTTTTTTTTTTGGTTGAAAGCATCTATGACTTTTTGACGGCCATATTCCACGAGTAATTGTATGGGTTAGGGTTAACATTTCCAAATTCTGATGATGCGCTAAACTCTTCTGTTGTGGAGCACTTTTAAATTGTCAAACTCAAAGTAGCCGATTGCCGGCCACCACGAGATCGAGCTCATTCATGAATTATCAACACCTTTGATCAAAAAAAATAAAAAAAAATGAATTATCAACACGTCAGGTCAGGATATAGAGAAGGTGAACTACCAAATCAAATACTCCAACCCTATTTAGCAATCATATATAGTTAGTTTCAATAGTTTAAGATCATGATCAAATTATTAATGAGATATTACATGTCAGGAAGGACATAATCACATAATTAAAGCGAAATGGAACCCATATTTGGAAGTGCCTTAATTAACTAAAAGATTTTTTTCTTTTGGTTGAAAAAACCGGGAAGTGCAAGGGCGGAGGGTAGAGACGAAGGTAGATCGATCTGATCGAACTGTACGTAGTTTGATTTTTTTCATTCTGTTTGTATACGACTAAATCATTTATTTATATCTATACGCCTAAACCTTCGGCATTACATGATCGACATGCAATTTCAAAATTGCAAATTAAAATATATAGAGTCCAATTAATTGAATTAGTACGTATGTACTTCAACCCAAAAGAAATTAACACGTACGTACTGGCTAGAACTTGTTGAGAAGTTGAACTAATTATAGATCCCTTTGATTTGAGAGGTCTTCGATCTCCAAGTTTGTCCAACCACATCTGATCAACTTGTCACATTTTGATTCCTATAAATTTGCAGCCCAATCTCTTAGCTTGATCATCACATATCCAGCTCACAAAGCCAAAGAACAAGCATCTTTCCGGGCTGGATCGTGTTTTTCAAATTAATCAAAGCAAAATGGCATCCACAAGAGTCTACCTCGTAGCTTGCCTGATGGTATCGCTGGCTTTGATCAACACGAGCTCGGGTGGTCGCCATCTCCTGCAGTCGACACTGCCGAAGCCAGCTGGGCTGCCTCCTATGCCATCCGTCCCCATCCCCAAGCAGCTGCCGAAGCCCACGCTTCCAGCAATGCCCGCCCTCCCAAAGGTTGCGCTGCCCCCACTTCCACTTGGGATGCCTAATTTGCCGTCCCTCCCTGCCACCATGCCAACCATCCCTTTCCTTAGCACTCCACCGCCTTCTAACTAATGAAGGGATCGCCGCGTCGAATATCTATCGATTGGGAGAAGCGAGTGCCGATTCCAAAGTGGGCCCAGTCGGATGAAAAAACAAAAGCAAAAGCAGAAACATCCTCCCCCAAATACGACCCGACCCACACTCCGAATCCATTCCCACCTCCCTCTTTGCGAATGCTACTGGCCAGGTCTTACTACTCCTCGTTGCGTCGCGTATTTCCTTGACACGTGTCACCTTTAGATAGGGCTGATCCCCCAGCCTCACTTTTATACAATTTCACATTTACAACCCCTTTTTTCTCCTTAAATTACGGCATAAATACTAGACATCTTCGGCAACGGATCTCTCACCCTACTTATTCTATTTCCTTAGGAAGATGAACTCTCGGTTACAAATTGTGCCCTTTTCTATATCATATAGAATTGATTACCATTAGAACGTAGTATTAACAACATCATAGTATTCCATTATTAAATGTATTTATTTATTTTCTATATATGTGCATATAATGTTTTTTTGGTAGCATTCACAAATAAATCAACTTTGCGGAGAATATGCATCACATGAGGGGTGTGCACTTTCTTTCTTTATTTGTTTTTTAGGGTACGGTAGATGATGAAAGGTGGATGCTAAGTTATGCAAAAGGAAACTCTAGTGCATGCGCTATGGAACATCGATCTACACAGACAAGGGCAGTGTATCGTATGCCAAATTAATAAAACTAATATGCCACTTCTCTATGTAGTTGATAAAATCAGTAAGGGTTTCAGATCTCATAGAGTTTTACTTGAGTATATATTTTCTCAAATTCTAATATTATAAATTATTTAGGAAAATCTAACGAAATACCTCAAAATACTACCCCGGGATCACATTCACTTGTGACTCGTCCACATGTCCAGACACACCACATAACTCTTACGGAGTATTTAATTAACAGATATGCATTCTCTTATGAAAAATTCGCTTAAAGTTTTGGTGTTGTCATCTTAGACTAGTATGTACTACTCCATATTACATAACTTTTTGATCTGAAAAATTGGATGGAAAATTTATCAAGTCGCCTATTATAAGTCGCTTAAGATGTGTTTTTTAACTTCAAAAGGTTGGCACGATAGAGCAAGACAAATATTGGTCTCAATAGTTATAAATTCGATCTCTCACTAGTCTCCTTGCAACGAGACACCATACAAGCCAATAAACCATAATCGTAAAAAATATCAGCCAATAAAAATCTGTCTTAAACCGAAAAAGAAAAGTAGGAAGCCTAGAAGGTTAGGAAAAAACGAAAAGGGATGGGGTTGGGGTCCACCAAGCGCGTAAGGTGAAGGGCAGAAATTGAAATCCCTATTTCTCCTGGGAGCCCGCAAGATGAAGTTGCGCCTCCGTCTCCCGTCCCCCCTAAAAATATTGAGTATAAGAAGAAGCCCCCCGGGGGTTTGGCTGAATTGGTCTCTCCTTCCTGACTCCTCGTGTATTCTTCCCTCCTCATATGTCTCAGAGGACCTGCGACCCCCATTCTTCCTGCATCGCCTTCGGCATCCATTCTCATCTCCTGGTCTCCAGTGAGATGATCTCCGCCTCCAATTGGTCTCTCCTCTGATTCATTCATTTCCCTTCGATTCAACTAATCTCAATTCCCAGCCTCCCGGATCTCTTTTCTCTCTCTCAAGAAATCAAGAAATCAAGAATCAAGAAATCAAGAATCACGAAGAAAATGGGCGTCAAGGGCTTCGTAGAAGGAGGCGTGGCCTCCATCATCGCGGGGTGCTCCACCCACCCGCTGGACCTAATCAAGGTCCGTATGCAGCTGCAGGGCGAGGCCGGATCTGTTCCTACTGCGGGTATCCCACGCCCTGCAGCGCTGGCCTTCCACCACCCATCAGCCGCCACCATCTCCGCCGCCGCCCCGCCCCCGCGCTCCGGCCTGGTCTCGGTGGGGGTCCGCATCTTCCAGACGGAGGGCGTGGCGGCCCTCTACTCGGGGGTGTCGGCCACCGTGCTCCGGCAGACGCTCTACTCGACCACCCGCATGGGCCTCTACGACATCATGAAGCAGCGGTGGTCGGACCCCGTCTCGGGCACCCTCCCCCTCCCCACCAAGATCGGCGCCGGGCTCCTCGCCGGGGGCATCGGCGCCGCCGTGGGCAACCCCGCGGACGTGGCCATGGTCCGGATGCAGGCGGACGGGCGCCTCCCCGCCGCCCAGCGCCGCAACTACAAGAGCGTGGTGGACGCCGTGTCCCGCATGTGCAAGGACGAGGGCGTCACCAGCCTCTGGCGGGGCTCCTCCCTGACCGTGCACCGGGCCATGCTGGTCACCGCCTCCCAGCTGGCCTCCTACGACGAGGTCAAGGAGGCCATCCTCCGCAAGGGGGTCATGGCGGACGGCCTCGGCACCCACGTCACCGCCAGCTTCGTGGCCGGGTTCGTGGCGGCCGTGGCCTCCAACCCCGTGGACGTCATCAAGACCAGGGTCATGAACATGAAGGTGGAGCCCGGGAAGGCCCCGCCCTACGCCGGCGCCCTCGACTGCGCCCTCAAGACCGTCAAGGCCGAGGGCCCCATGGCCCTCTACAAGGGCTTCATCCCCACCATCTCCAGGCAGGGCCCCTTCACCGTCGTCCTCTTCGTCACCCTCGAGCAGGTCCGCACCCTGCTCAAGGATTTCTAACCTCCTTCCTTCTTCCTCCCCAATCCCATTATTATTATAATTGCATCCTCCTACAGTCCTACGGTGCATTCATTTGATGATGATGATGATGACGAAACATGAAGCCCCTCTGGTTTGGTTGTGTGTCTGTGTGTGCTGTTGTTGTTCTAATTAAGTAGTAATTAATTACTCCATATGAATGAAATTGGATCTCATCTTCTTGTATAAGCAATTTGGGACGGAGACGTACGTGTATTGGTTTGAGAGTGAGTCACTTTAAAGTAACATCATCCTTTTTAGAGTTTCAATCCGTGTTTACAATTCTTTCTTCTCCCTTTTCTGCTGAATTCTTTCTTCCTAGTAATCACTACACTACGCTAACTCTACACTAGTGTTTAATTTGCTGTTGTGATTGATACATAACTTCAATTGACACTCCCGTGTAAAGTCCTATTTTACCACATCCTGTATGTAATTATCTAATGCTGATGATGTAAAGCAGAGCCAAGAAATGCCCTTGTTTTGGTACTAGGCAGTAGGCACCATCCACCACAAGGCTTGGTTCTATGTATGCCCTTCTGCATCAGTTCAATGCTCTCTCAATTTCCCACTCATGAACAGAGCAAATTAAAGAGTATAAAATCCTCGCTTCACTACTTACCTGAGATGTATGCTTTTACCATTTAACATGGTCAATTTGCCGTGCCTTCAACTCGGGTTTATGTGCGCCTCAAGCCCATTATTTTTTTCTTCCCTTTTAACTTTGGTTTACACTAATACGATCTGTGTAACCAAATTAAAAATCTGGGACGAAACACCAAGGAAGGTGCGTGTGGATGGCACGTGCAAGAGGCAGATGGTTCCATTCAAACAGGTCCTAATATACTAGAGTATGATAAACAAACAGGGATCATCCATGCTTGCTGGAAAAGCGTGTGGTTAGCACGTGATTGATAGTCTCAATTCCGATTAACTTTGCTTTGCCTTTACAACTACTCCTACGTAATAGTATCACCTTCATCCTGGTCATTGACTCATTGCCATCCTCCGCCCATCCCATCCTCTTACAAAGCATCCGTTCAGCTGTGCTGGTAGCGGGGAGCGCCAAAGAAAAACGCTAATGGAAAGGCATGCTATTTTTTTGAAAATTTTGTTCAGGTTAGCAGAACACACTCTATAAAAAGTTGGTGCCGAACGAAGTCCATGTCCTTCCATAGTCATCTCCTTCTTAATGAATGATTCAATTTTGGAATCGGTATTACAATTCTTATCTTCAAATTACGCCACCTATCAAGAGATAATCTAGGCCGTTCCGTGTTTAATTGAATGCATTGTTGAGACAATTCAAAGCATAAGATCATCTCTCATCTCTCTCTATACGTGGCTATCTATATGATATGTATGTCATCATTTAACCATAGTTAGTTACTCCTTGGTTGATTTGAAAGGTCAGGCTTTGACATACTTAGGCTTATTTATGCAACTTTTACATGATCTTATAAGATATACATATGTAGTACGTTTCCTAAAGTCAAATCTATATAATATGTAACTAATGGATTGATTAGTACGTTAATGACCAAACTATTCCATCTTGTATTATATATTTAACATAATTACCACAATATTTAGGCTCTATTGATACACTAGTTTATAGTGCTACATTGTGAATAATTATGGACCATTAGATCTAAACATAATAAATGGATCAAATATAAAATTGAGAGACTAGTTAGAAAAATGTTTCAAACTAGGACTTATTTAAAACTTAGAACAATGTAAAATTAAAGGATTAATAAGAAAAATATATCAAAGTTGGGATGTAATTTACTCCTTAAACTTATGAGCTGAATAAAACAAGACATTTAACATACACATGAAGTGTACGGGTTGTCTGTCATTTATACATAGTTATAAAAATTTAGATCACAACACCCATACATCAATTATAATAGTATATTCTATCACATATGGAACATAGTGCTTTAACGCAAGGGTCACAATGGCCCATCGATATCAATAATGAGACATGTGATGCGGGCTTACAACATATACATATACATATATGTAAGATCCATCGAGGGTAATCGATTACGAAAGACGAGCCGACCTGACACGTGGATGGTTCATAGTTGATTGATGCACCATTTCACCAAACATACACATATGGGAGCATTATGTATGGAGCAGAACTTGCGCTACGAGATAGCCAAAAAGTAGATGTCTCCTGAGAATTAATTTCATAAGATTATTTGAACGTTGACGATCGAGCACGCACGTCGGTATTGCCTAATTGTCTATGCTTATCATCCTTGTCATTCTCCCAACTAAATTGACGGAGTACTAGTATTTTCCATTATATTATACTCCAGCTAGGCTTTGAGGTTTGATTCGACTTAAACTTGGGCCAGACTGAAGACCTAATGTTAAGCCCATTCAGATTTATGATCTAGCATGTAAAATCGAGTTTCGCAAGGTTGATTGGGCTTCAAACCTACATACGTTCTTAACCCAACTCTGTCAGTCCAAGTTTGCTTCTATGAAAAACAACAAATACAACTCGTTAACGAAGATATGCATTTTCACATGCACTACATGGACAAAGGCTTCAACTTAGTGTAATTTACGTTCAAAAAATCCCTTATATGCCTTATTTAACCACTAAACGGTTCCCATCCGCTTAGCTTTTTCACTCGTTTAGAAGTCATTCTAGTTCTCCTAGCACTTTTTTAGAATACTAGGTGTAATTACTAATTAGTCAGAGCGCCCGGCTCTCTAGCGCTTTTTTAAACCACCGAGTGCAATTAGCTTGATTGCCAACTTGTTGAATGAAGTAAATAGATTCATCACAAAAAATAGAGTCAACTTTTACCTTTCAAGATTAAAAAAAAGTCAATTTGATAGAGTAGGTAAATTGACAGAGAGAGTAAATAATCAAATGGTTAGTAGCAAATAGTAAGCGGAGGTTCACAGGGAGAGTTGATCAGAAGGTTATTAGTATAAGAGCATGGCGCTGTGGTGATTAATCAGATGATCGGCGCTTAATGTGGAGAGCATGCGGTCAGCCATGAAGCATGCATGTATATATAATGAGAAACTTAACCATGATTGGGTAATTAAGCGTACTATTTTTGTAATAACGATCGAATGGGTTAAAATAATACTGTAAGTACTACATATATTGCAAGTGCTTAATAGAGCTCGAATCTCGATCGATTCCCTGGAAATGCAAATTGCTAAATTCAAATATGCAATGGCTTCATGCATGTTAGATTTACAAGTGGTCGACGAATTGGATCAGAGAGCGATGCATGCAGCATGCCTGGCCTGGCTAGCTAGTAAGTATGAAATTGATCCAATTAATTCCTTACATTTTATATATCATGCACGTACGTAGCCTGTAAAATATACATGCCCATGATCGTGGATCGTTAATGTCATGAATTACCCTACACGCGCGCGCTATACTAATTAATCCCTCTCTCACGTATATACACGTACACTCGATCGATCAAACAGGTATAGTACAACATCTTTTTCTGACCATGACATATACATATACTGATATACTTGTTAGACGTGATTAATTACCGCAATATATTTCGTACATTCTAGGATGAAACAAACCCAGCATGTGAGTGAAGGGTTTTAGATGCGTATAAGCGGAATTTCAGAAACAATTTCTTGCACCTAAACATGGATCTAAAGCATTCTTGATCAGAGACAAAATTAGGGTTAGTAGAATACCTCCTGATGCGTGGTTAGGGTTCTTCCTTCGAGAGATAAAGCCTCAATTGTGACTTCTCTAATCAGTCCACACGAGCACGGGGTCTGGATCTCCTTCGCTTTCGATTGCTAGATCGAAGTGCCAAAGACTAGAAGAAAATAGTAGAAGAGAGTTTTTTCTGTTTTTACGTAAAAGTTATGAAACCCTTGCTCTCTTCTTTCCTGTCAAGGCCTTATATATTTATTTCTCCAAATAAATATATCCTTTTCTTATTGGGCTGACTTTCAGCCCGCTGATCCAGCTCGTCAACTCAAAGTGTGTGACCTTATAGGACCCAATTATAATAGCTATGGATTAAACTATTTAATCCATTAATCGTAGTTGGTTTCTAGCAAAACACTACGACTCCTAAAATAACCGGATTGAATCTCTCTATCAATTGTCCTATTCCATGTTCGGTAATTGCAATTTTTATTAAAGGACACAATTCCTTCAATCTCCCACTTGTCCTTGAAAACAAGTGTGCAATTTTAAGATACCCTTGTCACTTAATGTCTTATTTGATGATATGCTGACATTCATATCTCCCATCAAATATGTTTCTTGAATACACGAGTTCGAACTATCAAATAACGAATGATTATGATTAATCCATTCGAGCATGGCCATGCATTTTCTAGTTCTAGCTCTTCAAGTGGCCTAGACACCTTTCCTTTTTCATGCATCAATGTATACATGAATAAGGAGGACAATTCCAATCTTGTATGACTATGGCTCCCACTCAACTTTTGGCAATCCCAATAATTGCTTTTATAACCCCCTTTTACGGAGAGCGTTTAGCAATATCAAAGACATACCAATCATCAACTAGGAAACATAACATACTCATGTTTAAGGAATCCACCAATCATGGTCAACTTAAAACTCCACAATCCCTTTTGGAGAGTTTTAAGGTTGGTCTGTCCGATATGTATCATCCATACATATCTATGTAATTGACTGGACATCTCTATGTCCCCATAGCACATGAAACCCTGAGCAATCAATCAATGTACAATATAGTTATAAATGAAATCATCTATGTCCTATTTAATGATTCAAACTATGGACGTGCAATAATTCATAACTGTAGTCACTTAATGGGGTTTCATTCACCAAAACACTTAAGGTGAGCCCATTTACGAACTATGAATTATTCGGACATATTATTCAATATTAATCAGTGTAATATATAAATAAGAATGAAATATCATATATTATCAGAAAGTCAAACATAACAAGTGTCCAACACTAAGCAGAAATAATGTAATATAAGACAATCTCACAACCATTCACCAATGTATTTGAGATCCTACGCCTTAGTGTGACTATCATGCTTAGCCCTAGGCATAGGCTTAGTCAAAGAATCTGCAATATTGTCTTTTGTATGCACCTTACACATCTTGATGTTACCTTCAACAACTATTTGTTGAGTAAGATGATACTTCCTCATAACATGTCTAGATTTGAAACTCAAATTTTTGCATATTGAACTTGTCAAGAATCTTATCCATATAAGACCTTGACATAGTATCAACAATCTCTAAAATCTATCCTTATAGATTTTTATTCCAAGTATGCACTCTGCCTTTCCCAAGTCTTTCAGTGAAAAACATTTCTTCATCTATTCCTTAACGGACTCTAGCATTGGAATGTCATTCACAATAACTAGTATGTCATCCACATACAAGACTAAGAGAACCACCTTACTCCCACTAAACTTCTTATATACACAAGGATCTTCTTCACATATGATACAATCAAACTCTTTGATCTTTTCATCAAAATGAAGATTCCAACTCCTAGATACTTAAGCCCATAGATAGATCTCTTAAGCTTACATACCTTCCCAGCATGATCAGGATCCTCAAAACCCTCTGGTTGTCTCATATACACATCCTTTTCCAAAATACCATTCAGAAAAGCGGTTTTAACATCCATTTGCCAAATCTTATAATCATAATAAGCGGCAATAGCTAGGGTTATCCTTATGGATTTAATCATGACAACTGGCGAAATGTTTCATCATAGTCAATACCATGAATCTGTTTAATACCTTTAGCAACTAATCTTGCTTTGTATACAAATACATTTCCATTTTGTCAGTCTTAAGTTTGAAACCCATTTGCATCCTATGGGTTTTACCCCATCTGGCAAATCTGTCAAGTCCCAGACTTGATTTTCAAACATGGAATCCATTTCAGATTTCATGGACTCAAGCCATTTCTTGGAGTCTGGACCCGTCGTTGCTTGTTTATAGGTAGCAGGCTCACCATGTTCTAACATTAGAACATCAAGGCCTTCGGTCAAGATGAAATCATCATATCGTCTTGGTTGAAACCTTTGCCTGTTTGATCTACGTAGGAGTTCAACTGGTTCAACAACTGAGATTTCAGCATGTTCCACAACTATTTGTGGATCTGCTTCTTGAGGAATTTGTTCAGGTTCTTGGATAACATCAGATCCTTGGCCTTTAAACAAATCCATCTCATCCTCGACATCAACTATGTCATCTTGTTGTTGGGTTTGTTGCTTTTCATCAAGAACCGGTTCAAGATGAATATTTCTCCCACTTGACTTTTTGGAAATAAACTCTCTTTCCAAAAAGACACTATCCCTTGCAACAAAAACCTTTTGTGCAGTGGAATTGTAGAAATAATATCCAAAACTACCTTTAGGATATCCTATAAAATAGCATTTTTCTGATTTAGGTGCAAGTTTATCAGTTTGTAAACGCTTTACATAAGCTTCACATCGCCATATTTTCAGAAAAGACAACTTTGGAACTTTCCCAGTCCATATCTCATATGGGGTCTTGTCTACAGTCCTTGACGGAGTCCTATTTAGTGTAAGTACAACAGTCGTGAATGCATATCCCCAGAAGAATACCGGAAGGTCAGCAAAACTCATCATAGATCGAACCATGTCCAACAAGGTCCTGTTTCTCCTTTCAAACACACCATTCAATTGTGGTGTTCCTGGAGTAGACAATTGTGTTACAATCCCACAATTTTCAAATGATGATCAAATTCATGGCTTAAGTATTCACTACTACGATCATATCGAAGTGCTTTTATCCTTTTGCCAGTTTGAGTCTCTACTTCATATTGGAATTCCTTGAACTTTTCAAAGGTTTCAGCTTTATGTGACATAAGATAAATATACCCATATCTGCTCATGTCATCAGTAAATGTAATGAAATATCTATAGACACCTCTAGCTTCTGTACTCATAGGCCCGCATACATCAGTATGTATTATGGCTAAAAGTTCATTAGCCCTTACATTTGTTCCTTTGAAAGGTGACCTTGTCATCTTGCCCATCAAGCATGATTCACATAAATCAATAGATTCACAATCCATATCCTTTAGAATTCCATCTTTATGGAGCTTCTTCATGCGATTCAAGCTAATGTGACCTAAACGACAATGCCATAGATAGGACTCACTCAAACAATTTGATTTTTGCCTTTTAGTATTAATGTTATACGATTCTGATTTGAGATCCAATACAAATAGTTCATTAACCATTGGAATACAGGCATAGAAGATTCTATTTCTTAAAATAGATATACTTCCATTCTTGATATTAATCTCAAATCCTTCAGAATGTAAACTTGAAATTGAAACAAGGTTTTAGTAATAGTAGGAACTAAATAACAATTATTTAGTTCTAAAACTAAACCAGAAGGTAGAAATAGACTAAAATCTCCTACGGTAAGCGCAACAACCCTCACTCCATTTCCAACGCGTAGGTCTATTTCTCCTTTCTCCAACTACCTCCTACTTCTTAGTCCATCCACATTCGAAATAATGTGAGAACCACATCCGGTATCTAATACCCAAGTAGTAGCATTGGTTGTTAAAATTTCAACAGCATTAATACCTGAACTAGAACTCACAGTTCTGTTCTTCTTGTCCTCAAAGTACTTGGGACAATTCCTCTTCTAGGGTTCTTTATCCTTATAGTAGAAGCAATCATGGTCAGCAGCCACCATTGGCTTTTCACCTTCCTTGGGTTTTGCAACTTGTTTGCCTTTCCCTTGGATATGATTCTTCTGCTGTCTTTTCCTCAACATTTGAGGCATCAGTCAAAACAAGAATTAGGGTTGCTGAGACATTCTCACGTCCTTTGGGTTTGAGAACTATTCTCGAATTCTGATCACAATCAGGAAAATTTGCTACATTGAGCTTGTTTCTCTCAACAATTGAGCACAAAGTGAATTTCAAAATATCGCTAGACATGCTTTCTACAAAAGGAAATAACAAAACAAAAGTTCATGTTTGACATGCAAATACTTAATATTAAACTCGCTTTAAAACAAGTAAATGCACATTTTATTCAAATAAACAATTTTTGTTCCCGGTGAATAAAATGATTCCAAGATCCTATTCCAGACAAGACTCAACGTACTTTTGCACTGCCTTAAATCTTGTGTGTTCAATGTAAGCAACAATTGCTAATTATAACTCCTTATAATTCTTGGTTAGTGGTCCACATCCAATGTAGGATCCACTACCATGTCTCAAGATCCAAAACTTTGCCTTTTGGTCTCTTGTTGGGTACAACCATATCAAAGTTTATGAACCCCCGTATAGATCCACCCTCACTAGTTCAATGTTTTAGAAGGACACCCTCGCTTTTGCGAAGCCCATCCAACCAAAACCAAAAACCATCATGGGTTATGATATGGAAAGACATTGCCCCAATATTCTTTTGGGAACTTAAGCATGCAATGGTTATTTATTACTAGTGACAAAAACATAATAAATAACTTATGCAAAACTTAAATAATTCATCTCATGAAATTATATTATGAACCATTCATATGTAAGAATTAAAATCATATTATAAAACATTCATATATGCAAGAATTAAAATCATATTATAAGACAAGCATATAACTTTTAGACAATCCATCTCATGGAAAATCTAGCATGAAAATCTTGATTCAAAAGAAATTAATATATAATATTAATCAAAATTAATCATCAATGTGCATTTAATTGGACAAAATTGTATGATCAAGATATAATATCAAATATATTATCTTATTTTAGTGGGATTTCCTAACTCCTTAGGAAGTTATTATATTAGATAATATCACAATATCATCTAATACACTGACAAGATCTTATCTTATCATATATTATGGAAATCTTAATTTCTTAGATTGGATCATGACCTAGTCCATATCCAAACTAACATGAAACAAAAGATAAAATTAACAATTAATTTATCCAATTTTCCACATAATATATAGAGAACACTATATCACAAAATCCAATATTATGATCATAATATATAATAAAACAACACAATTGTATATATTATATAAGGCGTTCTCATTAATTAAAGTAAAATAAACCATAACAAATAGAAATCTAATTTCAAGTTTGATAACACGTATCACATAATTGTACATACAGTACAAAAGTAAATTTGAATGAAATCGTGTGAAATCCAATTTCACGTGTACAAAGAAAAATTGTCTTGTACGATGCTATTCATCCAAATTTCACAATGTGTTCGTACAGCACAATTCAACCAAAAGTTACTGTACAAGGCTACTACGTCACACGTATTTACCCAAAACAAAATTGTGCACCAGTTAACCCATTAACGCACACCACGTCACAATGATGTCAGCTTACATAGCACAATTCAAAATTGTGCACAATACGTAACCCAACATTGAATTGAAACTATTTTCAATTCTGCCATTCGATTACATGAAGCGGTGGACAATTCCACCCAATACAAATTAGTACATCGTACCGCACAATTCCAATTGCACAGTACGCATCTATATTCAATTGAAACAATTTCAATTATATCATGCGATCGGGTGACGAGTATGATTTCATACGTGTACAACTTACGGGTATAACTGAAATCCAATTTCAATTACCAAAACTCAATAGTCCAATTAATTAAAATTCCTATTTCAATCAAGCACAAAAATTATATATCAATTTGAATCAAAATTTACACCAAGAACAAAAACCTAAATCTTTGATCCAATCAAGATATGCTTAAGGCTCTGATACCATTGAAGGGTTTTAGATGCGTATAAGCGGAATTTCAGAAACAATTTCTTGCACCTAAACATGGATCTAAAGCATTCTTGATCAGAGACAAAATTAGAGTTAGTAGAATACCTCTTGATGCGTGGTTAGGGCTCTTCCTTCGAGAGATAAAGCCTCAATTGTGACTTCTCTAATCAGTCCACACGAGCACGGGGTCTGGATCTCCTTCGCTTTCGATTGCTAGATCGAAGTGCCAAAGACTAGAAGAAAAGAGTAGAAGAGAGTTTTTTACGTAAAAGTTATGAAACCCTTGCTCTCTTCTTTCCTGTCAAGGTCTTATATATTTATTTCTCCAAATAAATATATCCTTTTCTTATTGGGCTGACTTTCAGCTCGCTGATCCAGCCCGTCAACTCAAAGTGTGTGACCTTATAGGACCCAATTATAATAGTTATGGATTAAACTATTTAATCCATTAATCGTAGTTGGTTTCTAGCAAAACACTACGACTCCTAAAATAACCGGATTGAATCTCTCTATCAACTGTCCTATTTCATGTTCGGTAATTGCAACTTTTATTAAAGGACACAATTCCTTCAGTGAGAGCACTGAGCAGGGTTATTCAACGATCAGAAGTTGATGCAATGATTCTTCATTCAAATCTTATTTATAATAGAATCTTAATTAGTTATAATTACGATCTATAAATCTTATTTGTGGTCGAATCTTAATTAATTACAATATAAATTTGTAAATCTTTTGTATGATTCGATTTTATATAAGATTCTCACGATTTTATAAATGATTACAACAATTCTACAAAATGAATACTTTAGGTTCATTTTATTGTTTGTTGACGGTTTACCCCTAAATTCTATCCAATTATTACTAGTAAGAATTTTACTAATTGAATATTCTTTGTATTTATGATGTTTTATATTTATATAATAAATCTACAATATATAACTCGCATTTACTTGGTGTTAGTTATAACTTACAATGTAAAATCTTAGGCTTTAACGATTCGATTTCATGAATGATCTCATCCAAACACCCTTCTACTATTGGATCCTAAAATCGTGATTTTACAATTAATGATAGTAAGTGGTTTTGAATGATTTTCGAATCGTCTCCGATAATGTTTTTTTGATTAAATTTCTCTGATAATATTTTGTAACTCGTTAGATTGTTACATAGAGTCTCCGTCGATAATCATGTAATATGGTGTGTCCAAAAATGTAACTTTTACATACATGAGTTTACCCCAAACTTGATGAAATTTACTCGGGCTTTATAGTAGTAGTTGTTAATTAGTGATTGAAATCCATACCGTAAATGGTATATGAACATGTCCATACATTGGTATGCAGGATCAAAAATGCTTTCCTTTAATAGGTTCTTCCCCATCTAGTTTTCCTATTTTATTTCATTGATCTATATAGACGTAGGGTACAGCTAGTATGTATATAAAATTGAAAATTGGCATCCTCAAATCAAGTGAGAGGCCCATTACCCAAATCACTAGTTAATTAGAGTTTTATATGTTAGTTGTGGTGATGACCCAAACGTTTGTTTACCCTACAAAAACAAAGGGCCTGCTGTGCTGAGTGGTAGTACGTTTTGTACGTAGAGTTGGCAACCCCAACCCCAACCCCCATATAAAAGCTGCTCTCTCCAGTTTCCCCTCCTTTTGCTCTTCTCAGCCTCCTCCTCCTTCTTCTCATCCGCCCCCTTTTCATGAATTTGCATCTGCTGTTGTGACCTATCCAAATCCAATCCTCTGCTCATCTCCCATTCTTCCATTTTCAACCGCCTTCCACAGCTTTACAAGTCTTTTCCTTTTTACATCCCCCTATCTTGAATCGTTGGTTTGGTGGGTGGACTAGATTGTTGAATTTTGCAATTCAATTGATGGCCGGAATTGGTGCGGATTCGCTCCTCTGCAAAGAGTATTGCTTTGACGATGAGGTTGGATCCGACCCGGACATCATCACCCGTTTCCCCTTCATAACCACCGATGACTTGTTCTGTGTGATGGTGGAACGACAGAATGCCTACTTGCCCAACCAAGATTACCTCCTCAGATTGCGTAGTGGTGTATTGGACTTGAATTCCAGGAGGGAGGCTTTTGATTGGATTTCCAAGGTCCACAATTTTCACTTCTTTCCTCCCTCAAATGCATTCATTTAGTAGTATGTGTGAGGTTTGCTGCATTGTTTGATCATGTTTCTTTGATGGCTCTAATCAACCCATTTGCACAAAATCATAATTAATTGGAACAACCTTATATTGGAGTAGTGTCTTTGAAACTAACTTCATTTGGTGCTTCTGAATGATTCAAACTTACAGTGCACTAACATTGCAGGCTCATGCTTACTTGTGCTTTACGCCTTTGAGCTTCTGCTTGTCCATGAACTACTTTGATCGCTTCTTATCCCTACATGATCTCCCTGTAAGTTCCACCAGCCCTTATATATACCGGAATTCCCCTCAGCATCTGGGGCTGTTGTTATACATTTTTCTTCATTCACTCACTCTCTCACCCTGTGTAATTGTGTAGAAAGATAGAACATGGGCAGTGCAATTACTAGCTGTAGCATGCCTATCTCTTGCAGTCAAAATGGAGGAGACCGTTGTCCCTCATCCAATGGAGTTACAAGTAAGTTCCTCATTTTTAAGAAAGTTTGTTCGGCCACCACGACGCGGAGCTTCATTTTAGTATTTGTTCTGTTCTTGTCTAGCAGTGTTTTACCAAATTGTAATTTTTTCTTGTGTGGTGTGAGTTAGGTGGCAGACCCAAAGTTTGTGTTTGAAGGCAAGACAATTCAAAGAATGGAGCTGCTAGTGCTAAGCACATTGAACTGGCAAATGAATGCAATCACACCTTTCTCCTTTGTAGACTACTTCCTCTCCAAATTAAGTGGTGATGATGATGATGGTACTAATCCGGTACTCGCAAATTTGATCAGCAAATCATCTCAGCTCATCCTATGCACCACTAGAGGTTTGTGCTTGTTGTATACTCAAGCTCTTGATGTTATTCCTCTGAAAGTTGAAATGGCCCACTTTTACAGGGATTATGATCATCTGACAATAATTGATTCTGTGTAAAAATGTAACAGGGATTGACTTCTTGGAATTCAAGCCTTCTGAAGTGGCAGCTGCTGTGGCAGTTGCCATTATCTCTGTGACAGCAGGGGAGATACAAACACCACCAAACATTGATAGAGTCATGCATTTACACAAGGCAAGTAGCTTGCAACACTAGTATATTAAGAAAGATGGAAACTTTCCATGATGTGTGAGATTGACAAATAAATGATGTTTGCACTTTGCAGGGTAGTGTTGTGAACAAGTGTGTAGAACTAATCAAGGACTTGTCGCTGATGAGTTGGATTGGGGAGGTAGGAAGCAGTGGACTGTCATCCCTGCCAGAGAGCCCAAATGGGGTCTTGGAAGCAAAGTGTTTTAGCAACACAACGACTGATGACATTACAACACCACAAACTCCTCCTGACAACAAGAGGAAGAAGCTTCATCATACAGTCCACTCTTCCAACTCATAATAATGGAGTATTGTTCAAAATCACCACCTAGAAAACGAAAGGAGATGGAGCAATTCAGTTTTGTTTTGTTTTTTTTTTAGTTTTTTTCTTTAGTTTTGGCTGAGAGGGGTGGTCCCTTTGCTGGTGGCCCGCCATTTATAAGACAACATTACTGTAAAACACACAGATTGAGTGAGTGAGTGAGAATGAGAAGATGAGGATGAAGATGAAGAAGAAAGTGAGAGAGATATCTAATCAAATCTTATGGTGAGGAGGGGAAAGAGTGATGGAAATGAATGAGAAGAGGAATCATGGTAGAGGCCTGAGAAAAGCTGTTCATAAGTTTACTGCAACAATACATGAACAAACCAAAGTATCACATACAGAATGTTGTTGAGCAAAGTGTAATAAATCTTTGTCCTTGTTTTTTAGTGGTTAGTTCCTTTTAGTTAGTAAGTTTACTAACACATGCAATGCGTTGTTTGGCCGAATGATAGAAAAGAGAGAGTAATCTCAATAAGTAAGATTGCTTACAATTGAAAGCAAGAAGAGCGGAAGCGAGCTTTGCAAACCAATTTCTTGGAGCTTGACGAAGGCCATAAAGTGATTTTTGAAGGCGACAGACTTTGCCTGAAGGAGACGAGTAGCCTGGTGGAGGAAGCATATAAACCTCGTCAAGATTGCCATGTAAGAAGGCGTTATGCACATTCATCTAATACAGAGACCAACCACGAATGATGATCTCCATGTAAGAAGCCCGGTTTGAATATCATCTGATGCAGAGACTAAACTCTGTGAAGCCCTCACTAGCATAGCTGTTATACAATGACGGTCGTGATAATTAGGTTGTGGGTTTGAATCATTCGTTAATTAAGTGTCTATAATTAAAAATCCGAATCGTCATTGCTTGGACTTGGTTTGAGATCCACGACCCCATTGTAATTTGTAGGTGTAGGGCCACATTTACAAGCTTTGAAAGTATAGGGTACTTGTGTTTTTGGGCAAATTTGGGTCTTTATCAAAAGGATTGGACCCCGTGTGGTAGGAATTGGAAGCAAGAGTGAGTTTGGTGGTTAAAGAATGGGCCTCACGAACTATTAATGACATTCCCTTGGGCCGGATCGATGGACTATATATAGTCCATCTGTTTTCATAAATACTAGTAGTAGTACTACGCGCGTATTAGAAAATGATCTGTTTTGGTCGATTTTTTTTTTGGTCGAATATTAGAAAGTGATGTTTAATTATCACACCTCAAAAGTAAATACAGTCAAATGTAAAATCAGATGGCATTTTAGTAATATTAGTTACGTAGGTAGGTATGAAGTCATATATACATACATGAAGAGATGAAATGTATTTGAGTAGGTATGTGTCAACTGTCAAATGTTATGTGGTGCATCCTAGCCTGTGTTACATATGAATATGATGCATATATACATGCTAGTTATTTAAATTGTGGAGTTTAGGAAATACTAGGTTTTAGGTTGGACAGTTTGAATGATATTGGCATGGTTGGGTTAAATTAGAAATGGCACAAGACATAAAATAGAGTACGTAGACGTTGAAGAAGACCCATCACCCAATCCTTTTGAAAATCGATCTGATGGAATAACTGGGTTTGTTTTGTCGGTGGAGTATACGGTTGCATGTTACTATTGTTATGTTAGGGAAACCACAAGTCATTAACGGATAATGATTAGAGCGCGTTTGTTAGTTTATGCTAGGGAACCCTATATTGAAATGCCGTGATTAATGGAAAGTTAAGAAACAGCCAATTAATTACAGTAGGATGCAACGACGTACTGTTTGTAGCATTTAGAAAACTTGGCTTGGAAATGGAAACGTGAGCTGGTATGTCTTTTGGTAAATTGCGGGTCTCACTCTATCTCCAAATTGGCGAACATGAAACAAATGGAGACAGCTAATGTATTAGCTCCGCCATGTGCGTTGCTGCTGTACCCCAACGTCTACTTATTGTTCATGGCGGCCCCCTATATAGTTAAAAATGTCATCTTCTCTTATTATTTAATTAATTAATTACGACCTACTAGTAGTATAATAAAACTATAACAATATCATTTTGATTATTTTGTTAATACGTACAATTAGAATTACAACTAATACTACTACTGCAGAATGATTTGGTGATAACAATAGTATAGGAGGAGTAGTAGTTAGGACGTCGTAGCAGCTGCCAATATATAGCTCAATGAATGGACTTGAACGTGATACAGTATGATGTGTAGTAATAATTGAGTAATCACTGTCATCCACATGTACAACATCTCCCTCTCTCTCTCTTGTCAATTTGTCAAAATTAATCCCATCTCCCTCCCAGTCTACTAATCCAACAATAATCAACTAATTGCATTGCTTATAGTTTTAGTACAACTCTACTACAGTACTAGTAGTAATAAGTTAAGCTGGTTGACACTCTGCATCACATGAAGCGTATGTGGTAACGAAAAACTGTAGCTTAGGGAGTAATAACATACAGTACTGTACAAGAATAGGTAGATTAATTCATTATTGAAGGGAAAGCTAGTCACTGTTAATCAACAAAACAAACTTTAAATAAAGGTTAGTAGAAGACAAGCGGGCACCGAAACCTAGCAAGGCAAGGCAAGGGAACTTAGGGAAGGAGTGCACACTCTACAGCAAAGCATGGGCTGGAAATGGAATCACCCATCAGTCATCATCCACCCCGCTTCTTCATTCTTATAGAAGTCGTAAAAAAATCCAGGCTGGACTTTCCACAATAATTAGGGAGCGAGTGAGTGAGGCGGTCTCCTTTTTTATATACTCCACCTCCACAACCAATACACACATCCACTTACAACTTTAGCTACCTCTCTCAATCTCTCCCTCAAAGACTCACAGGCTCGATCATCACGCTCGCATATATGGAGGCCTCCAAGTTCCAAATCGCCCTAGCGCTGGCCCTCCTGGCGGTGTCCTGCTCCGCCCAGGCCCCCACCCAATCCCCGGCCTCATCGCCGCCTCCACCGTCCACGGCTACACCGCCCACCGCATCTCCACCAACGGCCACCGCCACGCCTCCCACAACCACCGCATCTCCGCCACCCGCAGCCACGCCCGCTCCCGTGGCGACCCCTCCTCCCCCGGTGGCCGCCGCTCCCTCCCCAGTCCCAGTCTCATCCCCACCACCAGCTCCGGCGCCGGCAGCCGCCACTCCCTCCCCAAGCGCGGCCACCCCAACCGCCGCCTCCCCATCCCCTGCCTCTTCCCCACCACCGTCCGACGGCGGATCTTCTCCGAGCCCTTCACCCGACAGCAGCAACCCGGCTCCCAGCGCCGCCTTCGCCCTCTCCAAGGCCTCCGTCGCCGGATCCGCCCTTCTCGGATCCCTCTCCCTCCTCCTCATTGTCTGATCCCCCCATCCACACCTCCTCCGCAACGTCGCCCTTACTTATTAGATCAAAACCCCCTAGACATTCAGATCTACAGTATTCTTTTACATTCCGCTCTTTTGAGTTGACTACTTCTTTTTCCTATTTCCTTCTTGCTTGTGATTATTTATTTTGTTGGCCTTTTCATCTTCTTTTTGTTCAACAATGTTGATAACATGGTGTCACTTGTCCGTGTTTGTATCACATTATTTATTTGTTGAGACTTGCGGGGACTCATTGATCTGATTCAGATTGTAGATGATGATTGTGATCTGTGTTTCTGAATCCGTTGTACGTACATGATGAATAAACTCCCCCCATTTCATTTCCTATTACATTATTACAACGCGTACTACTTGTCATCTGCTGTTTGTATTTGTACCTACCTGATTCCCTTCTACATTTCTCATTTCGTAACCGTTTACTTACATACAAGTTTCTAATTACTTCCTCCATCGTAATCCTCCCTCCCTCTATATTCAGTTTTAAATCTACGTACGCTTTTTCGATCACTACAACTTGCAACGTTGAGATCCAAGATTTCATGGAATTCTAGTGTCCACTCATTGTTCCCCTCAACTCCAGTCTGTAATGCCAACTTTTAACAGGTGCCACCATAATACAAATCAATTGCATCCACTTCAAAATTACTGTATTTCACATGTACACTATGACTCCTCATAATGCATTCTTTTCGATTAAAAGTCAACTACGAACCTTGTATATTCACATAAAGTTATTGCTCATGAATATGTTCCATTATCAAATTCTGACCAAAAAATTTGTTCCATTATCAAAACAAAACATACTTAGCAGGGGCGGAGCCAGGAAAGAAGTATTGAGGGGGCTGACGGTATTGAGGGGGCCGACTATGCTAGCTAAACATAGTAAATTTATAACTTATACTAAGTAAATGACTTAAAATTGGTTTACACATATTCAACCTTCAAGTACTTATAACTTTTTGTTTAGATATCGGATGAAGGCATATAATATATCAAATCGAAACCCCGAAAGAGAAGAATAATATAAGGTAAAAAAAATTTGGATTGGGGGGCCATGGCCCCTACAGGCCCCAATATAGCTCCGCCCTTGATACTTAGTTTTGTTACAATCATCGAATTATTAAACGTTCGACTTTTCTTCTAAATAAAGCGCACTAATTAATGACGTTTCCCACTTTCCCATGGAGGGTTTGTCTCAATGTCTCATGGATCAACACTTATGGGCCGATCAGACACACTAATATTGGGCCTCAATCACCTCTTATTAGCTGTGTATGTACTTGGGCATTCATTAGTCTACAATTATTTTTCCCTGTGATTACGGGTCTTAATTCCTGTCCCTTTATCGACACCTTTATGACACAAAAATTTACATTCACATTATTACTCATTCATGCTGTATAGCACAAGTGCACAACACCTATAGCTTAGCTCGCTTGTAGGAACTCCTACTCTTTTGTGGATCAACCTTAATCTTCCTTATGTTCTTCTCCAAACTCGTTCCTAGCCCCAATCTTTACTTCAGGCAAGGTGAATTTATTCAGTAATTAACTCACCCAATATTGTTTTAAAACCTCTTCCTTTGCTTGCACCAAGTCAACAACTTAAATCCAAACCAACCTCTCAATTTCTATGACTTTTATTCTTAGATCTCTAAGGAAACCCAAGAGAACACTCAAGAACACAAGTGCAAGATCGTATATGGTATGCTATATCGCAATATAAAAATCAAGGCTCATTAAGTAAGGAAGAACGTGTTGATCGAGACAAGAAATTAAATAAACTATATCAAGTTATTGAATAATTCAAACCTTTTTATGATGATCAAATACTACTAATTAAGCCACCTAGTATCATTAGAGGGTGATGGACTTGTCATGGTAATAAGCCCAATACCGAAGTGGCATATCCTATATTTGAATTTCACCAATTCTAAATAATGACCCATAAAACCTATGTTATTGGACCCCTAGTAAGCCCGAAACAAAATAAGCTAATCGTATAACATCTCTTGCATGTAAGAGTTCGACCCTACATTCAACCGAAAAAAAAAAGAGTTCGACCCTACATAGAAGATTAAAAATGTGTATAGGCGCCATTAATTATGGACGACCTAATGCAGTCTCACTTGTATGTGAGCATGGTCGCAAACGGCAGCTCTAATGGTTCTTCAATTAGCTACACAACTAGTTGCGAGTTCTTAAGATTCCATCAACCAAAGATCACTCTATTATCTCCTTTATGGGTCTCAACATCTTGTCAGTGTAACAGTGTTGGAACTGTACGATTAAGGGGCCAAGGCCGTAATTGATTCTTGTAAGAACTTCAATTTCATGTTATAAGCTCAAATTCAACATTTGAGCAAAAGATATAGAAGGCTGAAGATTAGACATATGTAAACCACTTTCACATGTCATTTACTAGGTCAAAATAATTGTATTTCTTTGTTAAACATCATACTTTACATGATAATTGAACCCAAAAACTTCAAAATAATAGGTTATATATACTTAAGATATTGGACTATCATATACTAAACGCATATACCTATTTTCCGTATTTATTTTAGGTATGCATTTATAGTATTTGAGTTTTTTCTCCAAATTTTTTCAGTCTTTTGCATTTTATTACAATTAAAAATATTGGTTAGAATAGAAATTATTTAGACATGGGAAAAAGAAATTCACGATAAACATTGAGCGCATGTTCCAAGCCTACTCCGAAACGAACAATAATTAAACTCAAGTCTAAAATGTAATCTCTTTGTTCTTGAGTGGTATATATGAGAAGAATTGTGATATTGTTGATGGCTTGGATAATTGTCTACAACCAATTTCTGGCGAGGATTTGATCTCTTCAATTAATCATCCATGGTTTGGATCCGGCCTATAGCTCACAGTGTAAGTAAATAATCTCTGCAAATAAAAACTATAAATGCATACATATGATATCATTATAGCAATTCATTCAACAATTTTATATCAAACCATTCATTCAACAATTTTATAAAGCCTTTTCCTTAAAGGACTTTGGTGATCTTCATTCCTTTTTTGGCATTGAGGTCATACCTCTGATATGTTAAAAGTTTATCTATGCAATAATTATTTGGTTAGTTAAAGTTTAAACATTTTTAGAGCATCCACTATGGAGAAATTTTAGGGATTTCTTAACTAAAATGGAAAAAAAAGAAAAGAGAAGAAACCTGACAAAGTCAGAGAATAGAGAAGAAGAAATTGAAAAAGATAAAAGGGAAGAAAAGAGAAACATTTCTCTGATTTTGTCTGACATATCTCATTTTACCTTTTTCTAAATTGTTAAGAAATTCATCTTTCAAGTCTCCATTGTGGATGCTCTTAGAAGCACTTGTGGTGAATAGTTGATGGACTAGATTTATCATATTCACCCTTATAGATTCACATATGCTAAGTGACAAGTTACCTCAATCAAGGGGTTAGTCTAGTAGAGTAAAACATGCATGACATCGGTCTAACTGCAGGTTGCAGATTCGATCTCTCGTTAGTCTCTTTCAAATGAGACATATATAAATTTTCTTGTAAGAGCTCTCCCGCTAGTCTTTGCCGTTGGACTTGTACACCGTATCCTCACTATAAATTTTTCGGACCCCAAACAAAACAAAAAAAATTGAAACATAAATGGGCATCTACAGGGAGGCGATGCAGACATACCTATCATTATAGCAATCATGGGCGCCACTTGTTGCTCGGTTACTGTTTATAGAATTTAGATGGATGGCGATTGATGAATCTTTCTTCTTGCCCGATACACCTCACATTCATGAATTGGTTTCCAACTTTCCACCACCCGTTGAAGTGAAAGTTAATTTTGGAGTGTATACAGATATGTTTAGGCAACTAGTTGCGGTTAAGTTAAACAATTGAATTGTTTTGGGACAATATTGTCTTTCAAGTTTCCCACCAAAAAAAATATATTATCTTTTAAAGCATTTTCTTGCCGCATTCGATCATAACAAAAAATTAAGCATGAATTTGAGAATGCACCAAGGTCGTCCAAATTTGAAAATATAATAGAGAATTATTGATCACCCATTTATTACATTGTGAACCTTCAAACTTATACCATTTTCCCTCGGATAATCTAATAAACTATTAACGATTATTGAGTTGCAATAGCCGAAACTATTAATCATATCATAAACTTAAGTTTATGAATATTAGTTTCACAAGTGTCATTTCAAAAACAAAATCTACTATTTATGTACATTTTTTAACTAAAAATATTAATTTATCATTTTTTATAAATTAATAAAAGATCATAGATCCTATTGATCTATACATGTTTAATCGTAGTTAGATTTTGCTATAATAATTCCTTAGTATTAAAATTAAAATCAATAACCCGTAGACCTGTAATTTTTGTTGTAAATTCACAACAAAGTTTAGATTGGGAAACTCGAGTTTGAATTAGGAAGATATATGATTTGGATTTAATATCAAGTTAGGTCTGGCTATAAAAAGTTGGCTCGGGATAATCGGTCAAAAACGTCATTTTCTTAATATCTTTCTTTTAATTGTAAAATACTTTTAATATAGTAAAAATGCTATAAATATGTAAAAACACGTTAAGTTTATTTTATAAATGAATATAGGATTAATACTTATGTAGATATCATTGAGAATATTACACCAAAATTGCTATAGTTACTTTAGTTTGTAAGGTTTTAAATTGTACTCCGTATTAGGTCACAAAAAATTATGGATTTATAAAAAGAATTACACAATTTAAGCATTGTTCATTTTCGGAGAAATGTAATATATTAAATATTTATTATATTACTTGTTATATAATATACATTGTTTAAGTAATGTTTTAATCAAAACTTATGCTAATCAGTCCAGTTCGATGAGACTCGAGACGTCATTAAGTCTTGGTTTAGAATCGAGTTTGATTTGAAATTTGGGCAAGTTTATGCTATTCGGATTATAAGTGTGGGTCAATTTTTTGAGTTCGTTTACTTTGTGTTCTATATTTCGACCAAAAATAATAATTTGTGTGCTATATATGATTGAATTTATAGTGTACAATTAGTAGCTCAAAAAGAGCACAAATTGAATAGATAAGCTAGTGAAGGTAAGGCAGAGGTGTTCCCGCTTTTATAAGCAACAAAGAGAGAATTTAAAAATCGGTTTTTCTATTAATTGATTGTGTGTCATAAAGGGCACACGATAAGAATATAAAAAATATAAACTAAAACCCTAAAAAGGAAATAGTGAATCCGTCAAAAAAAAGATTAAGAATAAAAAATTTAGGATTTATAAAATCTTTTTATTATTAGCCTCTTATATTATATAGTGTGTCATTAGGACACATAATAAAAAAATCTTTGAAAAATATAGTAAATAGTACCTGAATAATAGAGGTTTTGCAATTTCTACGTACAATTCAAGATATGCATGGTATATTCCGTTTTTTCTCTCTTCAGTATCCTTTACTTTTGGTCAGATTTTCTCCAATAATAGTATCAGCATCGTCACACACACATGCAACAAAACACACGTACGCGTATACTAACACATTAATAGTAGCATAATGCTATAAGTCTATATATCTACAAGTTTTTCCATTACAGATAAAAAAAAAACAAGTTTTTCCATTAAAAAACGCCTACAAAGTTATGAGTCATGCTAACTATAATTTCAATTGTATGAGTCATGTTTTGTTAGTTGCTCCATTCACGACAAGTTATCAAGTAAACTAAAGTAAATAAATAGAAGTGATAATCATATCTCAACCGTTACGTACGTTCTCTAAAAGAAACAAAACATAATCGATGATAACTTGGAAAATTAACGCATAGAAAAAAAAATTGGAGCAAAATTAAAGTATATACATGGTTTGATTGGGGGAAAGGGATATGATTTTAGAGAGCCGTCATTTTTTATGGCCACATTTTTTGGTCGAAATTTAGAGAGCCATAATTGAATTGATATCATTTCAGTTGGTTTATCATCAAATCTATCCTGTATACACAGTACGCACACATTAGCACCATGACAATTTGTTACAATTTTGGCATTAAGTGATGACAAAAGAACGATATTAACTATTTAGGCCCATAACTGATCATGTGTCACTTTCATCTAACCGCGTTTTAGAAAATCTTACATTACAATGGAGATATTAATTTGTAAAATCGTAAGAATAATTTATACAACCTTTAAAATCCTTGTGAAATCGGTATCTAATCAATCGGTCGAACACCCTACAGTGAATTGATCATATACTATATGTAGGATCATGTGGATCATTTTCCCAATTTTCAATCGTATTAATTGATCATACCAGAGTCTTAGTGTTGGGATGAAATGTCCGATGATCTTAGTGTTTGGGATGAAATGTCCCGCATCTGACATGGAGCAAAGATATCCACTAGTATATATAGGGGGTGAAACCCCTACCCATTAGCTTAAGTTTTTGGGTAGAAAGGTGGATCTCAACCTTATATACAAAATGGTTAAGTTTACCCCGAATTTCATTATGAGCTACTGCCCGTTTTTGGGGTCGAGTTGGCTAAAAAGAGATTGAGATGTCACCGCTCGTTCTCTGGATCTTGTTCGGTTCGGGTTTGTTTCTTCCTGGTTATTTGGGCTTGGGTATATGCTTAATCAGCTCGATGGCCTTTGGACATTTATTCAAGCGGTTTAACCTCTAGCAAAAAAATAATAGCTTAAATTAAAATAAATCAAGCAAGAGTATGTTCTATATACATTAAGCTGGGCCTGCCATAAGATCTCTATTACGTCACCTAGATTTCATAAGAGACCAACCCACATAATCCAGCCAAATGTAATAAATAATTGTAGCTTCTTCAGTTGTGCTCAATTTATACAGCATCAACGAGTACGTGTGGGAAAAAAAAAACATTTCGAATGGAAAATTATACTCCCTCCCTCCGTCCCTGAAAGTTTGTCCGCCTTTCCTTTTCGGGCGTCCTGGAAAGTTTGTCCATCTCTACTTTATTTCCATTTATATCACTATGTTTTTACAATCTTACCCTCATACAATCTTATATATTACCCCCATTATCCAATTTTCCTTTCAACTTTATCACTTTTTCTTATAAAATTACAAAATTAACCCCAACCAATCTTATAAATTATTCATTTTTATACCCTTTCCATCAACTTTAACACTTTTCCCATCACTTATCAAACTTTTCCAATTTTCATTAATCTGCGTACAAATGTGCTTTATGGACAAACTTTCCGGGACGGAGGGAGTAATTAATAACGAATCCTAGCTACTAAGTCTATGCTATTGTATATGTGTATATATATGGCAATGTTATGATATATAGACTTATCTACCATTATTATTGTCCTACCAACCTTTAATTTAACAAAAGGAGAGAATAAATGGATATGCAATTATGCAAAGAGATGGAGCTAATTAGTTGAGTATAAACCTCTATGATGACTAGCTATAGAGAATATTTGTCAGAATTGAAAACCAAGATAAGCCAACTGCCAACATTTGAAGAATTGTATACCGGATAAGATGTGTACGTAGCTAGTTGTTTAATAATACCTGTATATATATAGTGAGTACGTATACCCTCCTCTAATTAATTGATTATACACAACGCGTATAAAACTAGTACATATGTCAAAGCGCACTTCAAACTTGGTTGACATGCATAGCTACTATATATATATAGATACACAATTAAGGCTGCATATATACACTGATTTCGTGCATTAATATCCATGCATAAAGAGAGATACATATAGATCGATAGAGAGAGGGAGATGAGCCTTGAAGCTGTGGTTTTCCAGCGACTGCAATCCAGCAACGGCCATGGAAGGAGAGACTACACTACTCCAAGCACAAGACAAGGAGATGATGAACCTAGCATTCATCATACCTTTCTGCCTTATTATGAACTACCAATCTTGAAGTCAGGTCAATACACTCAATATCCTGCTGGTTCTACTCTTATAAGCGTCGCCTCTTCCTCCTTGAAATCTTGTAATCCTGTCTCCAATAACGTCATTGGGTGTTGGAGAAAGAGGAGGATTACGAGGAAGAGAAAAAGGAGCGGGGATGAAGAGGAGGAGAGGCAGAGGAAGAACCACATACAAGTAGAGAGGAACCGACGCAAGCAAATGAACAGCTATCTCTCCCTTCTTCGATCCCTTATGCCTCCTTCCTACTCTCGCAGGGTATGTTTCAATTCCTTGCTCCTTAGCTTATTCAGAATTCTTAAATTATGCCAATTGTAAAAAATCTATATATATGTTTTTCCTTAGGATTTACTCCGTACTTTATAATAACGGAATCATATAATAGTTGGACTCTGTTTTTTTTATCAAAAAAGAAAAGAAAAAAGTAGCTAGTGTAGTGGAATAATTATTAGTAGCGATACATGCATTATTATGTACGTTGGTTAAGTACAAGAAATTATTATAAGTCCTTTCGTATATAATCATATCATACATGACATGGTAGTTGGTGCGTATACTTCAAAGTGAAACCACATCAACTAGTACTGCATAAACCATATATAGTAGCAGTAGCCTATTCAGAATCCTATACTGTATTATTTTAGTAGTAGATAATCAATGTTTTTCGTTAGGATTTACTGTTTTTTTGAAAACGGAGATGAATCATAGTTGGACTGTTTTCTTATTAGCATATTAACGAATCCGGACATAAAATTGACTGATGAATTTGTGAAGGGGGAGCAAGCATCAATAGTAGGAGGAGCCATCAATTTCGTGAAGGAGCTAGAACAACACCTCCAATGTCTTCAAGCCCACCACCACAAGAAAGCCAGGCTTCATCACCAACCGACCGCTCCACCCGTGTTCTCCGATTTCTTCAACTTCCCACAATACTCAACGGCCACCACCCTTCATGGTACCGAAGTTGGCGCGGTGGCTGACGTGGAGGTGACATTGGCAGAACAGCACGTGGCCGTCAAAGTGCTCACAAGGAACCAACCGAAGCAGCTTCTTCACTTGCTAGTCGAGCTATCTTCTGCACACCTTATGATTCTGCATCTTAACGTCACTTCCGTGGATGCATCTGTGCTCTACTCTTTCTCTCTCAAGGTTCTCGCTCTCTCTCTAAGGCCTTGTTTTGATCACCAAGAAAAATACATCATCAATCGCGCGTTAAAACACGCATTGTAATGCAAGATAATGTATTTCTCTTAGGTGATCAAACACGCCCTGGCTAAAATGTTGCCCTTTTAATTTGTTCTTAATAACTAATCTGTATGGTTGTGTATTGGAGCTGATAATGCTTGTGTAAGCGGTTGTAGAGGGAGGAGGAGTGCCAACTGAGCACAGTGAAGGAAATGGCCACAGCTGTCCACAACATGATCAGAAGGATCCAACACCTTCCCAACTTGGAGCTTTGATTACATCCATTCATTGCAACGTTTATTTTAGCTTTGTGTACGTACGCCCCTGTAAAGTAATGGCTAGCCGTAACAATTGGGAGTGGGTTGGAACCTGAACCGGGTTATGTCTGTGGTTGTACTTCTTAATTACATACAGCATGCCCATTTGTACGAGCTAAGCATAATTGGAGGCCAAGTGGTGTGGTGGGCCGCCATTTGGGCAGCACTTTGGACGACCAAGTCAGCCAGAGAGTGACTGCACACCACAACAGCAAACAAAAAGGTTGAAAAGAAAGGGACAATCATGTATGAACCGTTGCTGTTTTATTCAGTCTTTTCTTTCCATTCTTCAAAACGTACAACACCCACAACGCTCGATCTGAGTGCACATCGGTCAAGTCATTACATGATACATATGTACAACTCATTGACGTCTGTAATGTAAAGATTAGTAGTAGTAGTAGTAGTTGTACTACTGGAAAACCAAAGGTCTAAGAAAGTTAGAAACTCATAACAAACCTTTGGAAAGTTTTCAAGTGAGATTTCATATTGTAGCTGGTTTGGCATTCAGTGTTGAATAATCAATTTGATCTGCTCTGTCATCTGTTTAAGCTCTCTCTCTATGGTCTATGGATTCATCTTGCTCATACCTGCCACCAAAAAACATGCACCAAATCATCACTGCCGAAACAAACTACAAAATGCATATATTATTATCATAGAGGGAGACTGTCAACCTAATTAATAGCATTACACACAATTCATTTCATAGTTTTTTTTTAATTTACAGGGACAAATAGAGCATCTAAATTCAGATTACAAGACAAAAGCAAACAGTTACAGATAATAAAACAAGTTGGCATATAGAAGTGCAAAGTTGAATGTACACAACCACTTCATAGCAAGTATTTAGTATATAAATGCTAAACTAACAGCCACTGAAGAAGGTCATGGCTTATCTAACAGTAGTGTGCAGATAACGCCTTAGAGGCACACGTCCAATATTTCATACTCTTAGAAGGCCAAGTTTGCAGATATACCTCTTCCTAGTGAGTTTCAATCAGCTCCAACTGTCCTTCCAAGTTAGTTTGGGTCTCAACAACTTTGTACGGTGTACAGTACAATGATATTTAGAAATTGAAAGAGCTGAACAGTGTTAGGAATTTCTTTAGAGACGGGATCGATGTTCCAAAAAGTCCAAGTCAGACATAAAATCTGTTCAGGGTGACAAGACAGGAACTACAACATACTGGAACCACTTTCTTTATACATTCATGTCAATTTCATAGTTGGAAGTGCTGAATAAATTCTTTGGTTGCAGCTTGCACAATGAAAAACACACAACTTTCACCAAGGAAAACAAACGTATGAAATATAGATAACCAACAAAGAAAACAGACATCTTGAATTCAATGGTATCAGCAGTAAACAGCCTAAATGGCATGCATAAGCCTAAGATACAACTCAACTATGTAATTTAATGAAGGACTATGACAAGATTATCTTATTAATGCTCCTGTACACCTTTAGAAACACTTGTATGCTTTACATATGTAATTTAATTAAGGACTATGAATCGAATATCATGATGCCAATTGAAACATATATATGCTTTACATTAATCGAGAAAAATGTCTCTGTTGTGTAATATTCTCTTGTCCCAGTCTGCAATTGGCATTAACCTGCTTTTGAAACTTCCTGGTTACTCCTTTATGATCTAGTATATCCACAAAAACCAAATGTCAATACTACTAATAACGTCAAGTCGTTAAGGTATTCCTCACCTTAAAATGCATCACAAAAACAAATAACATAAAACTGACTCCTTACGGATATCTTTATTAGCTAACCTACCTCTTCAACACTCCTTCTGGTGATTTCGGAGGGTGATTTGGGAGGAGGAGTTTGTGTAGTCACACTAGAAGTTGTCCTACAGGGAAAGTAAAACATGAAGAATATTTCAGTTATCCAGCTGCTATGGCTCAAAGCCCAGCAGCAATGCAGGGGTTATGGGCTTGCTACCTAAACATCTAGAAGTGAATTAGGTGTGGAATTTACCATATCTAGAGCAATGCATCCATTTAGCTACATCTCCGGTGGTCATCACACGGCGCATACCTTTCTCAGCTGCTACAAGTGGCAGAACTACGTCTGCGATACTTGCAAACTCGTGTACGTCTGTGTGGCAACCCTTTCCGCCTACAAGATCATTATTACTGCCAAAGTGTAGACGATAGACCTGAAATATCCATCATGTCCTAAGATTTACAGGTCAGCAGGAGTAAGTAAACAAAACAAAAAAAATTCTTCTACACTACCATTATGTTGGGGTGAGTCCTGAGGATAGGAAGCCCAACTTCGTTTAGTGGCAATGGCTTTTACACCGAATGGTTTATAGCATTTTACCAATTCTTCTCCAATACTCTCAAATCCCATGATGAACACCTATATCAGAAGTAAGATAGCCATGGGTAAGTAAAAACATTAAGTGTCATAAAAAAGAGGAGCACTTAAGGATGGCAAATTTCATAGCTAATCAGCCATGATTTGTACATCCAGAACATACTCACCGTCTTACCAAACAAGGTTTCACCATGAGTCTTTCCCAGTTTCCTCAAGTTCACTGCATTCTGCATCTCAGTCTACCACACTGATATTTTCATGGAAAGTGCAGGGCAAGTCATTAACCAGGCCAAGTTAACATCCTACAACCAAATTATTATGATTTTAGCAATCAGAATAGCAACACTTACTTGTTTGCGAAGGAGACCTAGCATAGGAAAAATTGCCATCTCAGCACATGAAGTTGCATCTCCAGTGGTGTGCCCTGGAATTCAGCAACCTTAATTCCACAACTGGTTGCAGCATCAATATCAACACCTAACATACGCAGCCTCAGAATCATTTCAAGGAAAGGATAACCAAAATCATACTAAATTACTAAAAGTCCTATTAATGATTTCAAAGACAGTTCACCTTCAAGTCCAACTTCAAACTGCATTATCAATTTCATTTTCTTTGCACGAGATATAATATCTGAACCCATCCGCTTGAGCACATCATGAAGAGGTGGTAGTTGTCAATATATTTGGGCACATCATGAAGAGGAAGAACATCCACTTGAGCCACATCAGAAACCCCAGCAAGTTCAGATTACTTTCCCAAGGACAATCCACATATCAAACTCATAATGCCAAAACATAATTGCTGAATACTGAACACAAAAGTAATCCATTCCCTTCAAGAACGACAGTTTAAGGATGGATGTTTTAAAATATACAATAACAGATTATTTTTCTTTCTTACCTTGATCATACAAAGCTCTGGTGCAACGTTCTGAGATGAGCATAACAGTCCTCACTTGAACTGAAGTGCTCCAAACAAACCCAGCAAATGTGCCTCTCACACCGGCACGTCACATGATTACAACCCTCGAGTTTCTCAATAGTAAAGCCACAGACAGGACATTTCTTCACGTTGTCCTTCCCACTGGACCACTCCTTAAGAGATGATTCCGGGTCTTCCTTAAACTCTTTGTACTTCTCACAAGACAAATACGGATGGTACTCCACATGACAACTCGTACACGTCTCTGCGAAACACGCTCCGCACATGAAAGGCTCGCCGGGCGTCCCAGGAGAAGCTACCTTGTACACGGAAGGGCAGTCGGGAGAAGGACAAAACTTGTAGGCCCCACCGCTGGAACTAACGAATGCGCTCAAGGAAGACCGAAAGAGTTCCTCTAATTTCTCATTAGAGAGAAGAGACTTCAAGTCTACTAGCAGGATGCGGGCCCCACACCCCTCATGTATACAACAAATAGGGAAACCTTCTCGGCGTCTCAAGGCTGACTCACACTGCTCCACTAAGCACTTGCTGCAGAATAAATGCATGCAACTCTCAAGCTGATACCCATCATCCACTTCACATTGGCAAATAGGGCAAATGGCTTCATTCTTGGAGATTTGTCCGACATCATGATGATGATTGTTATCACTTGCAGCGATTTCATCAAGAATCTCTTCAACTTTTTTCTTTGCCTCTTGATTGCCGCCAGAAATAAAGAGGACATGTCGGCGAGTGTTAAGGGTGAACTCATCAACTTCCGGCACCATCTCCTTGAGGCCATAAAGCTCGGGGCCGAATTTACTGACAACAGACCTCATTAAGTCAGGAGGCCATTTATCCCTGCGTAGATGGATCTCCATTTTTCTGTTCTCATGGAGATCAAGGAGGCGCTGAACTAATTTCTGCTCTGCTGAAGAAACATTATCAGGCAGGCCAAAGATCTTGACATTGAGAGCATGGCGGTCAAAGAGGATGTAAGTGTCAGTCTCTTGCTGGATAGATCTCATCAGAGTTATACCGTCCTTGGAGAAGAGATTCTGTAGAGCAGCAGGAGTAAGGCTGGGATTGGAAATGACAGTTCCTTTCAGCAGCGCTTCCAGAGGCCTCCTTACTTCAGCCACTATCTTTGTTGCATTGCCAGATATCTTCACTCGAAAGGAGCCATTGTTGTTCCTCTCCAAAGAACATTCTACACCTGTACCCTACCAAAGATCCATGAGATTCCGTATCTAACAGCATTTGAAAGGACTTACAAAAGAAAAATTCTAGTTCACACCAGGGCATTGTTCAACATTTTATGTGGAATACCATGAGAGTCACATGAAGCAAACAAACAAAAAAAATTAGATGCTTCAAAGACATTGTCAAGGTGAAACAAGCTTTAAATAGCCAATGTGCATACCTTTTCGATGCTTAAAACGAGCTAGTACAGAGTCAAGCTCACTGCGGATAACATAATAGACAGAAGAAGGGCATGAAACAGAACTGTGGAATAGCCGTTGGCACTGTATTTTCTGCCATGGTTGAAAACCAGGTAGGACTTTCCCTTCAAGCTGCTCCAAAGCTTTTGCTGCCTCCAAATGCAATCTGCCATCAAAAGTAATCAAGGCTTTCATATTTGAATCCTTGGGCTCCGGCTGAAAGACCTGAACTCTGCAAAAATTACTAATAGGGTTCCCCTTCGGCATGAAAAAAGATAGCTCTTTGGAGAGTGCTTCTTCACAGGAACGACATGGAGGATTGTCTACTGCATCCCCTCTTACCAAGAAGAAATCAATAATTCTATGGCTTGTAGCAGCCCTCAGTTCTTTGAGAACATCAATTTCAGACAGACCTCTATCAATCCCTTTGATCACTATACTATCCTCCGGGTTCCTGGTACTACGCTCACACCGAACGTACTTATCTGCAAGAGTCAAGTGGGAGAAATCATCTAACATGAAGCATACATCACGGACTTCACACTTCACGAAACCTAAACCATTGCTGTATTTCCGTGGCCAATAAACCTTAGCATTGACAGCAGAAAATGAAAAAGATCGGTCTGCTACAATATTTGCCCAACAGAGATTTGCCTTCAGCAAGGAGCCATGATACTCAACATTATTTAACTCCAACGCTTTTTGAGCAGCATTGGGAGAAAGAAATGTTACACTAGCCCATTTTGCTTTGTCCTCGCTTTCCACAGAATGACCACCAAATTTGTGAACAGCACAAACCCCAGGCTCATATTTTTCCATTAACATCAGAAGTTCCTTATCATCAATGTTCTCTGCATCTGAATGATACACATCAACAGTTAAACAACGTTTATCAAGCTCCAGATGTCTGATTTCAGCACCAGCACCGAATAACGCAACTGGTGGGGGTGCACCAGCACCACCTGGGTACAAACATTTTTCCATACACTCATTCTGCAATCGCTTTTTTTCATGCTCCAAAAAATTCTTGACATGATTAAGAACCTTCTCCATATCATACAAAGCAGCAAATACATGGATTTCATTGTTATCGAAGCTGACTCGAATGCCAATCCTATCATCACCACAGATAGTCCGGACGTGTGATAATAAACGTGAAAGGCTAGCATTAGACTTCCCACAGAATCTCTTAACAAGAGCGCTGCCAAAACCAGACAGCTTGTGCATCTGCAGTTTCCGGTTTTCCACTTTCAGCACATCAAATGGAGGGGGAGGATATAGAGTCGACAGAACCTCGGCATCAAAGGCAGTTACACACACAAGATATTCATTAGATGCTGATAAAACATCTCCAAACACAACCCAACTAGGCTTCTGGCTGAACATGAGCAATGAACATGAAGGATGCAATTGTATGTGCTGTCCAGTCAAAGAAATTTCATACCCAAGCTCATCACAACCCGAATAACAAGCCACATTTTCGGAAAGAGAGGTAAGGATGGCCCTCTTCAGATTCCTATCATGCTCTGTGACGACATCAGGTAACCAACGCCAGTAACTGGGAATAATTCTACGAAGTTCAGTCTGAAGGCAGTTCTCCAACTCTAAAATGGTATCATAGCACCTCCTCATGGTTTTGGCATTAACACTGTTCTCCCAACACCATTTATTTCGCATGTCAAATGGAAGATCTTCCCATTTCTTGTAGACTGAAAGTAAAGTGAAGAGATCACCATCACGATGGCAAAAGGGCACCTTAAGGCGATCAGACTTAAACTTTTCAGTGATATTCCCCACTCGACAAAAAATGCTACTGGAATTCGCCATTACAGCAGCAAGAACAAGACCCTCTTTGCCCAACTGCTCCCGCATGCAACTAAGAATCAGTTTACCAAGTCGGGGCTCTAAACCTAACTTCACCAAAGATCTACCTTCTTCAGTCAATTCAACTACATCACCCCTCCTTGTAACAGCTCCCAGATGTACAAGATTCCGAATAGCCATATCAATAGCTTCAGCAGATGGCGCATCAACAAAATCAAAATTATTTACTTCTTTCATGCCCAGCGCAAGAATTTTCAATACAGCCACACCAAGATGGACACGGCAGATCTCAGGTTCTTGTTGGGCATGCATTAGCTCGAATTCATCTTGGGTGTACAGCCTATAACACTGTCCAGGTTCTGTTCTGCCAGCACGACCAGCTCGTTGATTAGCAGAACTCTTGCTGACCCAGGACACCCTAAGCACATTCATTCCAGAGACAGCTTCATACCTGCTTTCCTTCACCATACCAGAATCAATAACATATTTGACCCCTGGGATTGTCAAGGATGTTTCAGCTACATTGGTTGCAAAGATAACTTTCCTTTTACTGGGATAGTTTTGGAAAACTTGTGATTGCTCTTCTTTGGAAAGTTTGCCATGTAAAGGCAGTGAAACAGAGCCAGGTATCTGAAATCTCTCACAAGCCCATTCTACTTCCATCTGAGAAGTCAAGAATGCAAGGATGGTTCCTTCTTTCTCTTTCCTGTGAATTTCAGTTGCCATCCTAAGCACGCTAGATACATATGGGGCTATATTGCTAGACGATGTATCCGAAGAGACCGAAGTTACAACAGGTACACAGGGGACATATTTCACCTCAACAGGAAAACTTCTCCCAACTACTTTGAAGGTCCCACAGCCAAAAAAGTACTCAGAAAGCTGGTCGGCATCAGCTGTAGCAGACATGATAACAAGACGCAGATCAAGCCTTCGCGAAAGTAGTGATTTAATCAATGCCAAGAGTAGATCTGTGTTTAGGCTTCTTTCATGAGCTTCATCCACAACAATACAGGATATATCAGACAAGCTTTCATCATTCATGCAATGCTGCAGCAAACAGTGATCTGTCATGTATACAGCCTCAGCATTAAACCTGTGACTGGAAGAATAAGACGAATAACAACTAATTGCATTCTCTCCATAGCATCCATTGCTTTCATCTCGAACTCTGTCAGCTAATGACACAGCAGCAATTTTTCTTGGCTGTGTGCAAACAATAGATCCATTGACAGAAACTCCAGCATCAATAAGAAACTGTACCAGCTGCGTACTCTTCCCTGAACCAGTCTCTCCAATCAATACCATGACCTGTAGACAAAACATGATCTAGTGAGCAGCATATAGTAGAGAGCATATAAATAACTAGCACATTTTCAAAAAGGCCAAGACAATCAACATCACAAAGTTAGTTCTCCTAAAGCATTAATAGAAGGCCTTCAGAATGTTTCAAACAGACTCTAACCCATGTTATAATACATCAAGAGCAGATGAAGAATGTGATGTTTATCAATAACTGGTGCCAGTGTACGCCAAGACAAAATCCCCAGTTGGCCAACCGCTATTTTCTGATAATGATGCAATATATAAATGAATGAATAAATTAAACAAAATAAAATAAACATGTTGCCTGCTGAGAAGCAATCTGGGAAACTATTTCCCGCCGGAAAGCAAAGATGGGCAAGCCCTGTTCCAGGCGCCGGCACTCTCTCATGATCAGTTGAAAAATTCTTTCCCAATTGAACTTCCCTTCTTCAAAGGACAAAACCCTAACATCCCCACATTCATCCTCTCCAACAACCCCTTCCACGCCAAGATGATCAAGTATACACCTCATCCCAGCCTTAAACTCCTCTAATCTCTTCAAAATCAGCTTTCTCTCACACATAAGCCCCTCTTTCTTCCTCCTCAGGTCCTCAGAAACCCCAATTCGTTGGGGCCTCCTAAGCATAGCAGTCACAGAAGCAATCTCCCTCTCTAAAAAATCCATCCTACTCCTCCACCTAGCCACCATCTCGCCGTCCAGAAAGCCCCCAATTCTGGCCACGAACACCGATTTCAGCCGCTCGTTGAGGTCGTCAGTGTCGGAAGGCACGATCAGTTTGGGAATCAGTAAGGGGGAGAAGCCACCGAGTTCCCCTCCGTCAAAGCGCCTCTTCCAGAGGGCCACCATTGTCTCCAGAGCGGAGCTCCACATGGTGAAGAAGAGCCTGGCTCGGGAGGAGTCTGAACCGGAGCCCCGGACAGCGAAGGAGTCGGGCGAGAGGCCGCATTCTTTGAACAGTGACTCGACGTTCTCCCTGGAAGCTTGCACGCCGGTGTCCGGACGGAGCTCGACGATGAAATTCATGCGCCGGGATGGAGAAGGCGGAGGCTCCGGCCGGCGGTAGGCGCCGAAATTGGAGTTGTAGTTCATGCGAGAGCGGTTGATGAAGCGTGAATTCGGCGGAGCCGACGGTCTAGGGCGAAAATTAGGGTTCATGAGAGAGATTGGGGCTCAGACGATGGGGGACTGAAAGAAGGAATTGCGTGTGCAGAAGAAGAAACTGGATCTTTTTCCTCTATACCCAGAGTCCAGAGACGAGGGCGGTGGATCATTCACTCCGTTTCTACTCTAAACATTAAAATAACAAAACTTTACTCTATCATCATGTTTCTCCAATACGGAGCTAGACTACTTTGTTTTTTTTATCTTTTGGGAATCATTATTCACCCGGTCTAGAAAAACCGGTCCCAACCAATCACCCGTTGGTCTAGTGGGATGTGGCACTTGACCCCTTAAGCGTTTGTCCAAGAGGTTCGAAGTTCGAATCTCCTTGACAGCGTGGATGGAGCAACGGAATTGGGAGGGTCGCCCCCTTCACAGGGCCACTGCAGTACCCGGTCCGGACGTAGGCAGGGTTTACTAGCCGAACCGGACGCGAGAGCAAAAAAAGAAAAACCGGCCCCAAATTTTACAATTCAAACGTCTCCCAATGCGATTAAATTATATACAGAATATAAAAAAGTTTATTTTGAAATATTATGATAGTATAATTTAGTACAACGCAAACTATAAAATAATATTCCTTCCGTTTCAAAATACATGACCATTACACATATTTTAAGAAAAAAATGTTATTCCTATATTACCCCAGTCAAATATAGAGTTAATCATTTGTTTAGAGAAATATGAAAAAGTGTAATGATTATGATATAATTATTAGGGGTATAAATGGAAAGAGATGGGTAAAAAATGTGAAATGGACAAGTATTATGAAACAAGAAAAAGTGTCCAAATGGTCATGTATTTTGAAACGGATGGAGTAATATTTTTTTAATAACTACTCCCTCCGTTTCACAATAAGTGTCGTTTTATCTCTTAACACATTTTTTAAGAAAGACAATCATTCACTTTAAAACTTACAACTTTTTCTTAATCTTACCACTCATTACATTTTCTGGCCAATGAATGAACAACTTTAGTCAACAAATACACATTCCAATAAAAACTATCATTACTTACCCCTAATTAATCACTTTGAAAACCTAAAACGACACATAATATGAAACAAATTTTAAGTGCTAAAACGACACTTATTGTGAAACGGAGGGAGTATTATATAATTAAAATGTTGTTATAATCACTATAAAAAAAAAGTTGGCATTTTTGAACCATTGATCAATATAAACCCAACGTAATAATCTGATATGACCCAACCCAACTTGATCCGTAATTCAATTAATTTTAACCGCAAGGAAAAAAAATAAGTTCAAGGGCTTGCTACACATTTGTGTGAAAGTATACATCTATACTATATATTAAAGTCGAAGAATTTCGAGCCTCCACGTTGATTCTGGCCCCACCAAATATTAAATTCATTATGATCACTTATCTATTCTCATATGTATCTATCTATTTACCATATATTGATATATCAGAATAATCTCTATATCTATAATCTATCAAAATATTTTTGATATGAAAAAAAATCTGTTAGAGTAATATCAAAAAAGCCCAATCAATTTATTTTTTTAGTTCGATCAAATAGCCTGTACAAATCTTATCAATTTGGTACGTATTCATTCTTCGTATGAAATCAATAATTTTAATTACGAACGTCATTGGATTTGTTTCTTTCTTTCATCAAATACCATACTACGAATTTCTCTTCCTGATCCATAATCGTCTAGGCAAATTATAGAGTTTACCTACACATAATCGTCTACAAATTTTATATTATGATATATATTATTATGCATTTTCATAATATTTTATAAGAGCCTAGGGGTTTGCCCTTATAGTTTACGTATTATTACGTACACATAATTTTGTAAATATCACAGGTATTTTAATGGCAAACTTCGTTAGTGAAATTACGAAATTGAACCTGAATTTGATCATCAAAGTACGTATTTTATCTCTTTGGATGAAAAGTACGTGATTTGTACAATAACATATTCTCAATCAATCATTTAACGTTTAAAAACTTCTAATATTCGATGAAACCAAATTATGTTAAAACTTTTATTATACATTTTTACATTGATATTCTATTTATTATATATCAAAAAGTAAATTTAAAAATACAAGTCGTGCCATGCACGACGGGTACCGCTAGTTCTTCCAAAAAGTATACTTTCATTGTCTTGGAATTGATAAAAAACAACTATATTTCATTAATTCCAAAACGATTAAAGTATACTTTCAAGCTAAAGTGTATCAAGCCCCGAATCCGAGTGAACCCAAGTCTACACACGATAGAGTATATAATAATTTGTAGTAGTAAAAAAAAAAGAAGAATTTTGTGTTCCTTGTACCCTACTTAAACTTTGTGATACTTTAACTTTGTGATGTGGGTTGAAATCCTAGTCATCAAAGCAACAGAAGTTCACTCCATCCTCCATTCAGCTCCATTCCAATTAATTTTCTATACTACTATTAAAGTTGTCCCAGGGGTCAGATACATGAAGATGCTTTCAATTAGCCCCCCATATTTACTTTCTTTCTTACCTTTACATAAAATCTAAAACCCTTGAAGTCTCCTTAATTTAATTCCTTCTTTAGTACGGAGTAGATAAAAATAACATCTTTTCTCTTAAAAAGAAAATTTGACATTATTTTTATTTCCTAAAGCTAGAATTGGAATAAACATTATAACAAAAAAAATCAATAACAAAACAAAAAGCGAAACAAAAAATAAAATAGATTGATAGAGTATTTAAATGGACACCAAAGCAAAAAGGACATAAATAATACAAAAAAAAGCAAAAAAAAAAAACTAACATGTAATACTAATACATCGCCGTAAAATAAAAATATATCATGACATTATTAAGAATTTCGATGATTTATAATATACCATGACATTATTAAGAACTTCTAATATTTTTATGACATGCTTTCCTCCGTCCATCGAACGGGGCAATGTTTTCAAGTTTGTAAGAATGAATTTGTTAAATTTGCGTATTGAATGAATAGACCCCGATTCTCTATACCGATTATTGTACCAAACAAGACCTCAAAAGCACTCAAAAATAAAGTGCTTAAACACAAATGACTAATAACACCACTATAAGTCTATAACTTCACTTTTTTCTTTTTAAAAAGTGTACACTGCAAATCCCACCCAGGCACCCACCAGGCCACCATCCATTTATACATATCTGTTCGGTAAAACTAACTGAAATCAAGCTAAAATGGTAATTGAAGCTTATATTTCTAGCTGAAATTTGTAACTGATTTTAAAGGTTGACAATTTTTTAGTAAGCTAACTGGTGTTCGGTAAAATAAGTTCATTGTGGATAAAAGTACAGGGTAAAATCACGAAAAGGGTATTGAGGAGGGAGAAGACAGTAAGATGAGGGGTATGGACCCACCTATATAAATTTGGAGAAAATGGGAATAAGCTACTATAAGTTGGATAATCTACACATGAGGAACTTAAATTTATAACAAAAACTAAGCTACTACAAGCTAGAATAAGCTATCATAATCTACTCCTGTCGAACACCTCCTTGCAAGCTTATTTATTTTAATAAGCTATCATAAGCTCCGGTAAGCTCCAATAAGCTTTTGCCGAACACATACATCAACTACGAATATCAAAACATCTATGTGTAGAAAAAAGGAAAAAGATTGATATGTGACATTAGATTACAGGAATAGAACCATTCGGTATGTGCACATCAAAGAACAAGAATTGATAGCAAGTTTTCACCACTTATTAAGGATCCATTATTAGCAGCATGATCAATTTAATCGGCTATTGCATCTTTACAGATCGAGGCTTATCAAACTAATGTTCAGAGAAAAATATACATCATAGTTTCAGAGACCAGTATCAATCCAAAACCTCACTGATAACGTGTTACCACCATTAAAAATTTAAAATGAGTCCAACCGAAAAATGATGCAACCACCATAAAAATGATAGAAGCCGTGTTGGCAAAAGATTTTGCAAGGTAGTAGAACAACACCAAAATTGAGTTCCATTCATCACTCTAGTCATTTATTCCTTCCTGCAAGACAAAAAAAATCTGAACCAATTTACACTTGAAGCATTTCTCACTCAATATTAGCCCTCACAAAGTACTATCACAATGGTACGCAGCTATTTCTCCCTACTAATCATGAGTATTCTGAAGAACCTACATCAAGGAATTAAGTAAACAGTTTCCTCATGCTCTTTCCTCAAACTCATCTTCATCATCAGATTCAGAGACACTGGTATCCGTCAGAAGTGGGACCCGCCCCGCAATTGTCAGGCCATAGCCCTTGAGTCCCACATAACTTGCAGGGTTATTCGTCATCAACTTCATAGTAACAACACCCAAGTCTCTAAGTATCTGCATCCAAATCAGATCACGGTTTCGACAAGGTCAGTAAGTGGAAATAAACTTCTTTCTTTCTATATGCACATTTTGAGTTTACAGCATTTTAGTCTTAACTTCAAAGCCATTTTTTTTGGTTTTAACAATTGCTGCAATAACATAACAATCATCTTAATTCTTAATTGTGAAGCAAAAAATGAATAGCTCTTTCTTTTCCAAAGAAATGATTTTGGCTTTAAAAAAAATATACTAAAAGCTAGAAATTTGAAGTCTAATTTTAGCTGTTAATAAAACATAAAGTTAGCAGAAGAATCAGGCTTTCCGTATGAAAACTGAGTTTACCTGTGCACCAATGCCATACTCACGAGAATCAAGTGCTGCTCCCAACTCCTCATTACCATCAAGCAGTCCATGTTCACCTTCCTGCATGACGTACGGGCGTAGCTTGTGGCCCAAGCCAATACCCCTTCCCTCTCGTCCCCTAAGATAGACCAAAATGCCCCTGCCCGCCTCCTCAATCTGTTGCATTGCAAGTGCTAATTGGTTGCCACACTTGCACCTGGCTGACGCAAAAATGTCACCAGCCAGGCACTCTAGATGTACCCTCACAAGGACATTATGTCCATCTCCTATTTCACCCTGCACAAATTCATCCCAATTAATCGCCCATTTCTTGTTATAAGCAATTTACCCAAGGCATTTGCATCTAAATACAGCAGAAACCATGAGACTGATATCAATTTCATATAATACCCTTTTAACATGAAAATATAACTCACAAGCAGTTAAACTTAAAGGGTGTATTTGGATGGCGGATATTATAATTTTGCATCACAGAACCAAAAGCTGTCCAGCACATATAAAGATACCTCTAACCAGCTAGATAAATGATCATCCATGCACAGCAGTAGAAGATCAGGAGTTGATATCAGTAATCTGAAAACTCGGTTACCTTCACCATGGCAATATGCTCGGTACCATCTAGTACCGATCTGAAGCAGTATGCAGCAAAGGGTCCCCACATGGTAGGGATTGGTGCGGATCCAGCCAACTCTACCAGTTTATCTCTTTTTCTTCTAAACCTGTATATGATTCAAACATAAAGACTTGATATCCAAGAATACTTTGTTTCTAAACATATACACCTGGTATAAAAATGAAATTGTGCTTTACCATTTTATCAGTACTTACATAGATATTACCTCTACCTGTATATATGACATGAGACATGGAGCAGAGAATACCATTAAAGCGGCTAAAAACACTATATCAATAGGATCAGTAGGCATATATGTTTTATGTAAGCAACAACTTGTAAGCCTATGGTGGCAGATCTTGTTGCTTGGAAGCAACTTGTACTAAGAAAACAGCTTGGGATATACTATGAACTTGATCAGTTTTCACACAGGTTAATTTAGGATTTTGAGGGTTGGAACATAGCAGAAACTAATATATTCAACTTAAAGAGCCAAGTGGCCAAAGTGTTGATTGTAAAAAGTGACAAAGCATAATTCGGATATAAGAAAATTATCTACTGGGAAGAAGCAAAGCCAAGTAATGGAAGATTCGCAGTTTGCAACATTCTGTTAAGGGTGCTAAGATAACAGCTTGGAAAATAGAAAGGCAAATGGAATTCAGTGAAGGCCGGCATGAAAATTGAGAGGATACCTTATCAAATCAGCAATAGAAACAATTTTCAAATCATGTTCCTCAGCAAATTGTCGAAGCCTTGGCAATCTTGCCATTGAGCCATCATCATCCACAATCTCACAGAGTACTGCAGCGGGTTCAAGTCCAGCCAATACAGCAAGATCTACAGAAGCCTCTGTGTGGCCAGCTCGTTTTAGCACCCCTCCCTCTCTGTACCTCAGGGGGAATATGTGACCAGGGCGGTTAAAATCCTCAGGCCTGGAGCTTTTGGATGCAAGATTCAATATGGTTTTCGCCCTATCCTCGGCTGAAACACCTGTCGTTGTACCGTACTTTGCATCCTACACATTCAATTCAACAAACATACAATCAAAAACAAAAAGACAGGCTCATCCATGCAATCAAGTCATGATTAAACTATCTACTATTAAGGAATTCATTACTCAAAACTAAAAATATGATGAAACTTTCCCAAAATTTACAAGCTATTATATGTGCTTCATCTGAAGCAAATGAATCAAATTTGCACAGCTTTGATCATGCCATTGAGCAAAGAACTAAACCTACCACAGTCACAGTAAAAGCTGTCCGAAGCTTCTCATCATTTTCATCTTGTTTTACCATCAGAGGAAGATGAAGCCTTTCAAGGTCTTCTGCTCTCATGCTGACACACACTATCCCAGTCCCGTGCTTAACAACAAATGCCATAGCTTGAGGAGTCACAAGCGAAGCCGCCATGATAAGATCTCCTTCATTTTCTCTATCTTCATCATCCACAACTATCACAAACTGCCAATTCGGGCCAAAATTAGCCATGGGTTAAGGTTTTATCAAGCTTGAAAATGGAAGAGGGTGTCATTAAACCTTTCCTTGCCGTATGTCCTCAATGGCATCTGGAATGGATGAGAAGCCTCTTGTAGGGGAGTCAAGGTCATATTCATTTTTATTACCAGGAATGCCCTTGATTTTGGGGGTCATTTCAGCTGAAAGCGTAGTGAAAGCCACCATATCAGGCTGTATGCCAATCCCATTTGGAGGTTTGAGAGGTCCATTGTCAGTATTGTAAGAGCTTTCATTATGATATGGCAAGACATCGCCAGAGTTTATGGTACATTTAGCTTTACCGCCATGATTGTAACTAACTGAAAGATTTCTACTTTGGATACTAGAGCTCAATTGGAACATGTTGTGGTATGTATATAACGGAGGCAAAGGCAAGCCATCAAATAATCTGGCAATAAGAGCGAGAACAAATTGAAAATTCATTCACCAATCAAAAGATAAAGATACTAAAATCATGAATTTGCCAACCCATTAAATAATAAATACTTGAAGAACCTCTATTTCAGTACAAACTCAAGGAGACAGAGGGGATTACCTTGAACGAGAAATTGCCATTCTAGGGTTGAGAGAAAGCATCGTTCTCGTCTGAAAAGAGGGATTAAGAACTGAATTTGTTGGCATTTGGGAATCAAAGGTGACAATCGAGAGTCCGCGAAATCAAACTTGAGATGATGAATTTGGAGTCGGATTGGCACTCGGCAGATGAAAGGCGGTTCAAGAATTTTATTCGTTCGGATAATGAAATAAAACCAACATTAAAGAGTAAAGGCGGCGAACATGGAACCATAACGCCGACGTGGCGTCGCTTTGTAGCCGTTGGATCATCATCTATTACTAATCTGTCCATACCTTTCCAATAAAAATCTCTACTTTCTGCACCCAATTCGGTGGTTGAACAATGGCGGAACCTAATACTATCAGGGTTCTTTGAATTCCGATCGCCAAACCGAATCAATAGTCAAAAACCCATCGTTCTTCCATTGATTTCTTGTGCGATTGGGGCCTCAGAAAATTGACCCTTTTGGATTTTGCCCTAGGCAAGTTGATGTCAATGTTAAAAGTAGTCATACAAGATGTTTGTCAATTTGTCAAAGGGGTTAACTTTAACTTCCTAGGGTTTTGAAAACTCATGAATTTAGCAAACAACTACTGAGATTATGCAAATGCATAGCACTCATTGAAATTACAAAGCATCAGCATATATTGTCAATTGAAAGGGTGGGACTTTTGCTTCTTGCTCAAGAGAATACAGGGAAATTCGTGCACATCCACTTTTGATTTTGCAGGAAGGCTGCTTTTTAGGTTTTGATTCCCGTTGCTGTCCGCCACTCTTCAAACGGTAAGCGTTTGCCAAATGGCCATCATCAAAGTGATAAAAGAAAACTATTGTCAGTAAAAAACTTTGCTTATCCAAATCCACAGTCATCACTCAAGTCTAAATTTTGATGTTTTCAGGTCACAAGACTGCATATACCTGCATAACCTGAATATGGATGAAAAGAGAGAAGAATCTCCAGCACGTTCAATTTCATATGGCTTGTAGTAGTAGATTGCTTATGAGCTATGAGCATCATCATCTGCAATTCCAGGTATGCATCTCTTTTCTCAGTATCTAAATTGGCCCATCCCTTGTTCAGATCTACTTCTTGGAGTACTAATAATCAGACCACAATGTTGCTTGTAGATTGCAATCTGAATTCATGCACTGTACAGAAGACAAAAACAAAGTCCCAACCAGGATTCCACTTTTCTTTTCCAACCTCGACTTTTGGGCAGCACTCATGTATAAAAACAAAGTAAAAAGAAAGCTAAAAAGAGAAAGCTGCTCTCCACAATGGGGGTCTCAATATAAAGATCCCTAGTTTAATCATATCTTCTTCTTTTAACAATATCAAGAGTTAATAATCTTGTTACTTAAACCCACTCTTATTGTTAGTTTCCCTACCTAATTGGATTCTCTTCTGCACTTTAAATCAAACACATAGGGCATAGGTCTACCAATCACCCAAAAAGACCTCCCTCTTTTGATACCCACTTAAGCAAATGCCTCTATGGTTTCTGGTGGTGCTATTAATATTCTCTGTTTTCTGTCACTCTTGAAACATTAAACACACAATAGGGTATAGAACCCATGTGCCCATCATCTATGTAGAGACATTTTAATTACATATAGCATATGTAACCATCACAATAGACAAAATTACAATACCATTACAGTAGACTCTTTCTTGCATGAAAATAAAACTCTATGAGAGAGATCACACTTGTTCAGGTTTTTATTGGTAACTAATCATTACCCATGTATGTCTAGAAGCTAAACATGGTGGTCAAGTGCTGTTGATTACTTCCAAAGAAACCTTAAATTTGCATTATGACCCTTTTGAAGCCAGGCAGCCAACAAAAGGTGGAAAAGAAACCAAAGATTACATAAATCTATGATATACTCAAAAATCAAGGTGCAGAAATCCGAAATCCGTCCAATGGGAGCTGGGTTGTCAACTTCATTCATCAAATCCTGCCTCACACCAGATCTGATCATAGTGTTACTGAAATTCAAGTGCTCCACGTCTCTTGGGTTGGGCCCATATTATAATAAAAGCCTTTACTTATCCAAATCCACAGTCCTCTGACAATCCAAGGTTAAATGTTAGCTACAAAAACGTTTGATCATCCATCACCGGAAGCTTTCATTTTCTGTATCAATTTCATGCTAATCTGTGAGCACACCTAACCAGACCCACCAAGTCAAGAGAAAAGCCTAAAATTCTGTACCAATCTAAAACCCTTTGATCTTTATTGTTAAATCCTGATGTGAAATGGCCATTAATGTCCAAGAAGGAAAGCAACGGTCCATACAAGTTTTTCTCTTGTGATGGGTGGACCAGTTTTGAGTCATTTTTTTAGGTCTGATAGAACAGCTTTAACCCTTTGGCCTATTGGTCCTATTCCATTTCCGAGTGGTGTATTCAAAAGCTTTGGGTGAAACTGTTTTCCCTTCTTCTTTATTTTGTTTTCCTCTTCTGATAACAATGGCAAAGATTGGCAGTGCCCACATGCTCAAGAACTGAGTTCCCCTTTCAGAGGGCATAGGATTGAAACTTGGGAGTACTCCAGCTCACACGTGTTGCTGTCATTGAAAAGATTGGGGGAGTGGGTCCCCCCACAATCCTCTCCCTTTTGCACAAAAATCAAACTTTGATTGTATATGTTGGGTGGTGGGCTCTGATTTTTTTGTGATTATGATCACACACTATACTCTAAAATATTTATTAGTATATCATAAACAAATGCCCACTTGACTACTTGAGCCACCAAATTCACTATGTGGATCGGTGGCAAATAGAGTTTGTGATGTGCTTTCTGATTTCTTAAACCCAAGTTTACGTGTGTATGTCATATGTGTGTGCCTGATTGACTTGATTTCTCTCCGTAGGGTTTATTTGTAACCAACAAATAGGTTGGCCTCCTATCTTTCTCCGTGATGATGCCCACAAACGTCTTTCAAGTGTTGTTTACATGTACATATCATGTTTGTGTTCCTCGTTACAATTAAAATGCCACCCTTTTCCATGTCCGAATTATCGAACTCATATCCTTATAGGAAGCAGCTACTACAAGTGTTTATGTCACATGGATCATTTTTTATCGACTTACCAATATTTATCAAATATTATCATAAACATTAGTACTCCCTCCGTCCCGGAAAGTTTGTCCGCCTTTCCTTTTCGGGCGTCCCTGAAAGTTTGTCCATCTCTACTTTATTTCCATTTATATCACTATGCTTTTACAATCTTACCCTCATACAATCTCATATATTACCCCCATTATCCAACTTTTCTCTCAACTTTATCACTTTTTCCTATAAAATTACAAAATTATCCCCAACCAATCTTATAAATTACTCCTTTTTATACCCTTTTCATCAACTTTAACACCTCTCATTAATTCGCGTGCAAATGTGCTTTTGGCCAAACTTTCTGGGACGGAGGGAGTAGTATTTTTTGAGGACGACGACAAGTAAATGGTAGGCTTTTGATGTGAAGAATACCAAAAGCTTTGTTTCATACCACCGGATTTCAACGTTGTTGAAAAATCGATGCAAGGCAGAGGAGGGTTTTTCACCCTTCTTTCTAGGGGACCAAGAGCCTTGCTAAAGGTGGGTTGATTAAAACAGGCCTTTTTGACAAAAATGCCATCACTTTACTATGACTTTTGTACTTACTCAATATTCTCAACTTAAGCCCATCTCAGTTTTGATGCCTAATTATATACGCCCTTGGCAATGCACACAAAACCACAAATCTCCCTTCATAAATTATCTTTACATACTCAAGAGAGAGTGATGTTTAGATCTCTCTGTTTGTAGTTTTAACTCATCTTTCCTGAAACAGTTGGACAGTCCTACTATTGGACCTTGTAATAGTAATAACTGTTGCACTACTCCTATAGTCACATGTAATGAATTAATACCACAGGAAACAATCTCATCCAAAAGTTGAAGGCCAAAGTCTTGTAAGGTCTCTTAAACTGTAGACACTGGACCCTTGCAAAAGTGGGAGATTCGAAAACGTTAGCTAAACTATAGTCACAACTCACAACTTATATGGTACACCTTTTTAACTAGAAAATGCTATGCCACAAGTTACAACGAAAATGAATACTGGAAAACATCAATATTACTACTATGTAGTCTTACATATGTATATATAGACTGGGCTGTTACATTTTCTGTGTAACATGGGTCGCCTATTGTAAGCTGGCAGACGCTTCTCATCCCCACAGTGGGACTGAAAAGGATTGTTTTTCTTTTTTCTTATTTTATGTAGAGAGGTCGCCATCAGAACAGAAGTGTACAAACTTGGAGGAGGTGTAAACCGGCTAGAGCCGGTCCACGTGAATTTTGCATTAGGGAGGAATTTGGGTTCCATTTCATTTTTGGAAACCATGGGTCAAGAGTGTAACCTAACCCCAGTCAGAATCTTAACCCATGTCTCTAACCCCGGTTAAGTTTTACTATTATTTAAAGACAAGGGTAGATGTCGGATCTGGGTCTTCTTCATTGATCTCTTCTCTCTATCTCCATCTCTCTCTCTCTCTCTCTCATTTCCTTGTCTTTCTTTTAGCACCATAATTTCCATTGCAGATGAACAGTCCATGACTTCTTGTTATCAGCATTTCCTGTTAAAAAAAATATCAATCTGATTGTGTAATCATCCACAGAGAAAGAAGCTAGTGCAATTTCTTATATACTACTCACTTGTTGATTACTTTGAGTTTGGGGTTTCTGTTTTTGCTCCTTGTGATAATATCATGTGTACAACTCTGTTAAGAGTAAGCTAGTACACTACTTTAATTATGAGCTGCTGCTCAAACTGAGTTCTGTCTCTCAATTTCCAAAGAATTCCGGTTCAAGTACTACTGAAATCAAATCAAGCTCTTAAATTGTTGTACCTGATCTACCTAAAGTCATGAAGAGAATTAGCAGCTCAGATCCCCCTGGCGCTCTGATCTCCATGTGCCCATCAACAGGTCAAATCTCAGTCCTAAGAAAGATTTCCCAAGATCCATTACCACTCAAATCTTGATCTTGTATTAAATTATGTAAGATTTTTTTTTGATGATTAACAGATGAGCAGAAGATGGTTTACAGCAGAGATTTGCAGTCCATGCTAGATGGGTACGACGAAGAGGAAGCTTGCCTGATGGAAGAAGGCACAGGGCAGAAGAAGCGGAGGCTGAGCGTTGACCAGGTCAAGGCTCTGGAGAAGAGCTTCGAGGTGGAGAACAAGCTGGAGCCAGAGAGAAAGGCCAAGCTCGCTCAGGAGCTGGGCCTCCAGCCCAGACAGGTGGCCGTCTGGTTCCAGAACCGCCGTGCACGGTGGAAGACAAAGCAGCTTGAGAGGGATTATGGCGTTCTCAAGTCCAATTATGATTCCCTTAAGCTCAGTCTTGACTCGCTCCAGGCTGACAACCAAGCTCTCGTCAAAGAGGTACATATATATACATCTATATCTACTAAAGATCGGATCTTTAAGCTGAAAAGTTTACATTTTCTTTTCCGATTGCTCACCGGTTCACCAGAGCTTCGTCTTGACTACGCAAAGTTTACATTTTTTTTTTGAACTGTTTTCTGTGATATGATTTGTAGATAAGAAAGTTGAGATCTTTGGTCAATGAGGAGGAGGACGTCCCGGAAAGCGTGAATGTGGGTGAGAAAGAAGGACTAATGGGGTCTGAATCAGACAACCCAGAAACGGAATTGCCCGCCATTAACCCAACACCGGAAGCTTCATCCATGGAAGGATTAGGATTGGAAACCCTAAAGCAGGAATTCAAGGATCTGGGTCCTTCTGATAGTGACTCGAGTGCGATCCTGAGCGCCGACGACGTAAACAACAGCACTAGTCCCAAGCCTATAGCCGCCGAGGCCGGCGTTTTCCTGAACCCGGAAGACGGCGCCGGATTCGAGTTCCTGAACCTAGCATCGGATTCCGGCGCCGGCGAGAGCAGCTACCATAGCCAGTACGTGAAGATGGAGGAGCACAACTTCTTCAGCGAGGAGGCGCCTTGTTGCAATTTCTTCTCCGACGAGCAGGCTCCGACGCTCCATTGGTACACCCCTGAGAATTGGGCCTGAGTCTGAATCTGATCCGATCTGTCGATTTTCTGAACAATCAATTGTACAAAAGAGGGAGGGAAGATGGATCCTCGAGGGGCTGAATCAATCAATCTCGATCTGTCAAATTGTGCCCTAGATGTTGGGCATGACTATGATTAGTAGTGAGTAATTAATTTGGGTAATGATGATTACCCAGTGCTGGTAAGATCAGTTTAAAATAAGGGATTAATGGGCTTTGCATGCATGGACGAACGAGCTAGCATTAGCAAGCAAATGCAAAAGGTATGAGCTTGTAGTATGTAATGGGGGAAAATAAAAGTGTAGAATGCTATTGTTGTCTTATTTATAAAAATGGTAATTATGTCTAAGTAGATATGATGATCGTTGTCACTGATAAATGGTTAGAATTAGTGTCGGATTATAAGAAGAAAGAAGTTGATTATCATTGTAGGGTGGCTATTAAAGGCGATATGTGGATGTATTGATTTGATCGAACGAAGCATAAAACAATCTAGTAACCTCATTATCAAAAGTAGGAAAGGGATCGAATTTTACTGAATTTGGTTAATTGATCAAGTACCGTGAACACAAGAAATGGAAACTAAATACGGTTCATAAGCTAAAGCTAGTAAGAGACCACAGTCCTATCAAATTTGGGAGGCTCTAATTGAAATACACAAGTGACTCCAATTGGAAGGCGTAGGGTTAATTAGTTTAACTACAATAGCTTTTTATGTACCTTAATTAGAAAAGATTATTAGGACTATATATATATGTTGGGACGATTTGAATCTAGCTAGGGGAATAACGTAACAATAGTTTTTGTGTCGCATGTTATTTAGTCTAAGTGTTAAATTTGTTGGGAAAATTCGAAGAATCGTTCCTGCGGTAGATGGAAAGAAAGCAAACCAAGACAAACACAACAGATTTGTTCACCCAGTTCGTCTCAAGGACTACGTTTGGGGGCACTACTAAGCCAGTGATTCTCCACTAGATTAGAGGACTCAAGGATCACAATGACACTGATCTTCGGATCTACCCTGATCAAGATCTTTCCAAGTCCAACCTCTCAATCTCGTTTTTCAGGATTTTCTCTCAATGCTTTTGGTAACACATGCACAATTACAGTAATCCAGTCGAGTATAAATAGAAAAACTAGAGCTAAACGATATCTTTTTCCCTAAGAAACAATATCTCTCAAAAAGGATAGAATCTCCCGTCGAAATCTCGCGAACACGGCCCAAAACTCGGACACCAGCCCCATCGCGCAGGCACGCACCGGGCGTCTCAAGCCGTGTTCCGCGTCCAAACTACAATAGCACGAGACGCGGCCGCGTCTCCACCTGTCTGCCCGCGTTTTCGTCTGACCTTCGAGAACTCGGCCACAACCACCAAAGCGCGGGCGTGCTTTCGCCTGCCCCTGCCGGCGCTTCCATGCCAGGCTCTCTGTCGTCATGGCGCGGGCTCACTCGACCATGGTGCAACCGAGCTTTCGAGCCACCCCGAGTTCCACTTTCTCCTTCGCCCTTCTTTCAACTTCTCTTCCTCGTCTTCGATCCTTAGTTCGTTCCGTCTTCTCCCCGTCTAATCGAATCAGGCGCCATAATCAACAAAATATTGATGTTTTTAATGTATTTTTGAATTAATAATATATAGTGTGGCTACTTAAGGCCATATGTTCAGGTTGAAGAGGAGATTTTTTCTAAGCCATAATGCTTCTTTTAATTGTTATCAGGATATATAGAATTTTTACCATGTTTTGTTCGTATAAATAGGTTCAACCCTTTCTTTTATAATAATCCAATAGATTCCATTACCATTTATATGTTCTTACTAAACTGAACTCGATCTAAAGTGTATAGTATTAGAGAAAACGTGACACATCCAACCAAAACTTAGGTAATGGATAAAACCATACATCTACGTGTAGATGAATTTCAATTTTGTCCATGGCATATAAAAAGATGCCCGAAGATGATTTCATATCTGAAATGTTGTCCGTCTCCTGTTGGAAGAATCTTCCACCTATTTTTTTTTTTTTAAATAAAATAATTTATCAATTCAAAGCAGTAGCGTATGGGTAGAAATGAAATTGTTTTAAAGATATATATATATATATATATATATATACTCCGTATGCGATTAATTAAGAAGATGAATGTCAGCATTTTTTTTAATATACTTTACTCGATAGGCAAAATACATACAGAAGTCCCCATACTTGTACAAAATGTGCAAACGGCCCCCGTACTTTATTTTGTTCTATTGAGTACCTGTACCTATCCAATTTTGTTCTATTGAGCAATTGTGTCCCAATTAGTGTTCGCGTGCATTTTACGCGCTTTGTTTAATTGTCATGTAATGACCATGTAACACGATTTTTGTCATTTAATGTCCACATATTGCAAATTCAATCCGCGTAACACTCAGTAATGCCACGAAGTACCATAAACAAAAAATTAAAACAAAATGGATTGTGGTGTTTTACGGTGTTTCGTGGTATTACACAGTGTTACGTGACTTGAATTTGCATTACGTGGACATTACATGGCAAAAATCGTGTTACATGATCATTACATGGCAATTAAACAGAGAGCGTAAAATGCACGTAGTCACTAATTGGGACACAAGTGCTCAATAGAACAAAATTGGATAGGTACAGGTGTTCAATAGAACAAAAAAAAGTACAGGAAGCCGTTTGCACTTTTTATACAAATACGGGGGCCTCCGTATGTATTTTGCCTCACGTTCCCATGCCACGACGTATATACAATCATAATATATGTGCAAGTTAAATTAATATGTGTATTGCATTCACAACATATAGTACAGTACCATATAACAAGACATGAGTAGTACTGTAGGAGTAGTAGTATTAATTAGCGCCTAATACTGACATTGCAATGGCGAGAGGGCGAGGGACATGCATGTGCAAGGTGGGGACAAACAATATGCTTTCACTCAATTCAGTAGTCAGGGCTCAGGAGTCAGCATCCCGCTGCGAGAATCACTCGATCGCACTTTGGACACTAATTTCATGCAAAAATTCGTTCCCCCACCACCTTCTTGTCCTTTTTATTATTGGGGTACGTAATTGGATGAAGTTGATTTTAACTCCAATGTCATATCATAATTTAATACGTGCAGAATTCAGTCAGTCATCAGTGCTCTTCTTCTTTCAACTAACTTCTGTATAAAATGCGATGGCTCTTTATCTATCTATCGGAGACTTGGATGTTGACACGAGTTACCAATTTTTAATGCCCTCCCTATACGTGTAGTTTGATTGAGCAGCCAATTAGACTCATTTTTTTCACCTCCTACACACAATTATAGACTAGCTGTTCCAATGCGTGGGTGATGCATGTTGTAGTGTTCATTTTAGTTAGAAGCTTAGAGGGATACAAAAAATGTTACGTCCAAAATATGCTATGGATAATATCGTCTCCCTACAAGAAGAAAAGAAGAGGATATATAATATAAGGTTATGATACTCGACCCTAACTCCCTAAGTTCTTGGTGACAACCTAGTATGTTAGAGGCAATTCACAAGGACTTACTATGGCATCTCATATAAGGAGTAGTCTTCAACAAGGTATGCTAGGATTGGTTATTCCTAGTACTTAATTGCCACGTGCTTGGTGATGGAAAATCAGTTGATTTTTAGTGTGATCTCCCAAGCTCGTAAAGCATCGTCCATTTGATACTGCCCTCGTCAAGGTGAGAGAGAGGATGATCAACAAAGGATTGTTAGGCCTTTTTGGATCATTGGTGTTGGCTGGAACTGGGAGGATCTAGTTTGACTTTATGTCGATTGATTCTTAAAGGGATGTCCAGTTGATGATATATGCCAACCAGGTGGTGGAGTATGCTATTGCTCGGTGGCGGAACACTACTACAAAATTGGGCTATTACCTTGTGGCATTTACCCTGGGCGTATATAGTACGAGGTATTGTAGCCGACATTTAAAAACATTAGAGAAAATACACCGGTTTCGTAACGCCCAGTGTAGGAGATCCTACACTATGATGGACATTGGATTTATGGATATCTTCATAATATCGGGGTTTGATCTATGTCGAAGCTTGAGCTTTAGGGTATTCTACCAGGTTTATAGTTGCAAGCTCCTATATATGAATTGGATTCATAGCTAAGATTGATTCAATCTTGACAAGAAATTGGACAAATGACACCGTTATTTAAGCCTCATAACTTGTTGCTGTGATTTTTCGAAAAGGGACTAAATTATCCAATTTTATCACATAGGGAAGCGAATGTTATAACGGACTACTACGTATTCATCTAATTTTGTTTCCTTTTTCATTAGATTAATTTTAGTGTCTTATTTGACCCGCTTAAAGAGTGTTTTATAGGTTTGTGTTAGATGCCCTTAATAAGGGTGAACTATGTTCCATTTATCATAACCTTTACTAAATGAAAATTTTGAAGGGCACAACATCTCTTACACCGGATTGGTCTCGATAAATTAATTTTACCATGATACATGCATTATGGAATTGGTTGCTCTCGTTTAATTTTTTGACTAGCACTGTTAATTTTATATGAATCAATTAGTTTCTCAAACGTCTTCTATAGTGGCATATGTTCCACTTTGTTCCCACAAACACAATTGCTCTGCCTTTTTTCTAATAATTGTTATCTTTATGCGTGTCATTTTGCCAATTCGAATCTAACCAATTAACAACCATGCTTTCTAGCTAGCTAGGAACCAGCCACAAGTGATTAACTTACTCCACTAGATTTCATAAGTAAAGAATTAGATATATTTCGATAGTATAGTACTAGTACGTATTATTTATGATAAATAATACTCGCACATTCAAATGCATGCACCTATTTCTAATCATCATAGTACGAATCCTTCAAAAATACTACTCCCTCCGTTTCATAATAAGTGTCGTTTTAGCACTTAAAATTTGTTTCATAATATGTGTCGTTTTAGGTTTTCAAAGTGATTTATTAGGAGTGAATAATTATAATTTTTATTGGAATGTGTATTTGTTGACTAAAGTTGTTCATTCATTGGTCAAAAAAATGTAATGAGTGGTAAAATTAAGAAAAAGTTGTAAGTTTTAAAGTGAATGATTGCTTTTCTTAAAAACCGTGTTAAGAGCTAAAACGACACTTATTGTGAAACGGAGGGAGCACATTGTAAGGCCACCATTATATATATATTGACAATATTGTACTAAATGCTAGCTCGATCCCAATAGCTTGTGAAGCTCGTACACGAGCCATATATAATAATTATGTCATAGGCTAAGGTGTCAAAAAGCCTACGCACATTTCTTGATCTTGATGTATATTGCTTAATAATGACATTAATATTGAATGATGATGCTGTACGTAGCTACGCTTGTAGGAGTATCTTTAAACATATCGTAATGTTTTATGGTAGTCTATTTGATTATACTAATATTTACTCAAAAACTTCTAATTAATCAAGTACTTAATTAAGTCGACTTGTGAGCTGAGGAACTTTCCATGTGTCGTCGGTTTGTTCATGACAATAGAACCGTATATATTGTTGTAACCATGATTCGCCCTATCCTTATATTATATGTATGGCTACCTAATGGATATGGCCGGTGCATGTACTCTTTTATTCTAAAACTAAACTATTATCATGGGAGAATTAAAGGAGTTGGTCCATTTGTCCACGTGTATACTCTGGATTAGTCCTTGCAAAACTTTGAATATTAATTCACAAATTATATAGATTTCACCTTAATAACATCCATTGTCGCAAAGTTGGATTACACCTCCTGGATCTTATGTAGAGTAGAATGTAATTAAATGAAATTTTATGAGAGAAAATCGATCAGATTAAAATGGAGGAGGATCTTATGTAGAGTAGAATGTAATTACATGAAATTTTATGAGAGAAAATCGATCAAATTTAAAATGGGCGGTGTACATACTTTCTTTATCGATCGTTTGAATAACTTTCTACATGTACATGCGGAGATTTATTAATTAAAGGGTACGTTTGAATACAAAAAATGAAACACTATATCTTGGATATCTGGTCAAATGATTAAACCACCAAAAGTATTATTCAGAGAACAAAGAATTAATTAGGAATTTTTTTTGGAGTGAATAATTTGAACGTCGCCGATTTCGACAAGTTACGAAAATGACAGCATAAGAATTGTTTATTTGATGGATTCAATTAATAAGGTGAAATACTCTTTGGGATTGTTAAAGTATTTATCGAAATTGACGTCTCTGGAGGGAATTGCTTCTCCAAAGTATTGTATATTTGATATTAAAAAAAAGAAGGTGATTCAAAGGTGCAATTCAATCAAAGTGTTTGGCTGCCCTCCAATCTGCATTTACAAATCTTTGTCTACGCCGGATTATTTAATCCCAGTGGGTGGAGAAATGACGATGAAAATCCATACGCATAATTCCTATGATTAATTATATATATATATGGTAGTACAAACTAAATGGATATTATATTTTCAAATTGCTATGAACCAGGGAGTATGAGTATATAATAAGATGTTGCTCAACTCCAGGAACAGTAATTAATTTCACGCCCAATAGATTAAGGATTGCCCACACGTAAGTTTGTCTAGTATATATGTCATTGAGTTAATTTTATATCCTTCAATATTGTTCAATCAAACTTTAACATGGTCTCGTAGTTTCACTACTAGAAAACCATGTTAATACCGACACATTTAAACGCCATTTTCGACACCTTAAGCTGTCGAAAATTTAAGAATCGACACTATTCACAAGTGTCGAGAAAATCGCTGTCAGTAATGGCAGGCCCGTAAATCTCGACACCTTTCGGTTGTCGTTATTTACACTAATTTGAGACACCTTTCGGTGTCGTACTTACAAACATCTAGAAAACTTTGGTTGTCGGTATTTTCAGGCATTTAAGACTCCCAGAGGAGTCAGTATTCATACCATTTAAGACACCTTTAGGTGTCGGAATTTTAAGACCTAATATTAAAAAAAAATAATAATTAATTATCAATAATTTAACTAATATAATGCTTGTGCACCAAAAAAACAAAAGCAACGCATACAACAAAATCAAAAACACCATGAACTTCTTTATATTTAATCAAAACAAATAGTCTCACACATTATCAGTGTTGTATTTGTAGGAAATCCATCGTCCTCAAATTGAGGTTTTATTGTCTCCTATTGTGCAGTCTTGTAATCTAAATAGCCAGATCTCACCATCACCTTTTGCTCCAGGAGTCCACCATCAAAGATTTCCAAAACGGAATTCATCTGCACACACTCATTTAATCAGCCCAGGTCACACCAATCACTACATCAGATTATCAAGACACCAGTTTTTTTGCCATGTCAGAAGAAAGAAAAAAAGAAAAAGCATGTTACCACCAATTGCCAAGTTAAAAAAACATCAGTACTTAATTAATTATCAATAACACTAATTATCAGTAATTGTTGATTAATAAAGAAGAGAGGACTATGAAAGATGATTAGAGTGGGAATGCACCTGGACAATGGCAATGTGTAAGAGGACATCATGGAGGCCAACGGCAATGGAAGTAGCGGCCATGAAAGCTGGACCAGTGAGGTTGCAAAAGTTATACTTCAGTTCAAAACAAGAAGGCTAAAACAGTTTGTTTCTCTTAGAAATGTAAAGCACATAGTACAAGGAAGTTACCCTTTGTTAGTTTAGTAATGGGGTTAAGTGTATTCAAGTAAAGCACTGGCAAGTGATACCTAAAACAAAAGAAAAAGTTGGATGGAATTTTTTGGAATCAACACAAAATCAGATGAATAAAATAGATTAATGCAAGCAAAGTACAAAGAGAATAAACAGAGGGGAGCAATGCAGTGGGATATTGAGCAGGCTAATTAAAGCAGAGCACATAGCAGAAGACCCACCACACCACAATTTCGTATTTTTCCTGGCAAGTGAGGTTGTTGTTGTTGTTGTTGATAATCCCTCACCTTCATTTGATGTCTCTGAAATTGGCACATAAGTAAGAAATTTTACTGAAGAGTAGAAGAATGAGAGTGAAAGACACTTATACAAGGAGTAAAACCATAATAGATTTGAACCTCAATACAAGAAGCAGCAGTTCAAAGTGCTTTTCATTTGTTCTTGCAATAAAGATGTCTCGAAAGACAGTCAATGTTCAAAACAGAACAAGATTTTTAGTTACTTATCAAGCATTACAAAAGTGAATCTCACTTATAACTAGTTACTTATCAAGTATTCAACAACACCAAAACACAAAGGAATATGTGAAGTTATAATTTTTTTAAACCACAAAATAAAAAATGTCCTTGTTTACTGTCTTACATTAAACGAATTAAGCTTAACTGGCATTTCTGTTACTGGTGGATTTTTTTTTTTGATATATGGTTTTGCTGCTTGTAATTCTTTAGCAATTAGCAAGCCTTGACCTTGAAATGTATAATTCTTTAACTGGTGGATTGTTAAACCACAAAGTGAAACTCAACTCACAGGCTCATCAGCTTACATGAACAAACTAGCCAACAATTCAGCCAAATCCAGCTGTGCTTTCAGTTGATTCCTAATACTTATCATCCAATTTTGAGGCTAGAACACACAATAGTCTACCACAAAAGTCTTGCAATTTCAAATTTCAAAAATCAAACTATTCTACGAATTTGAAAAAGGAAAAAAAAATTGTCACGAGCAACAGAAGCATATCGAACATTCGAGATCTGAAAAGAAGGAAATTCTCAAGCAAATTAGACAGAGAGTAGGAGAGTGACCTGGAGCTAGCGAAATCGTAGAGTCTGCCTGTGCTAGAGAAGATGATATCAGAAGCTTGCTCTTGAACCAATTTTTCTCTGCAAATCAACTCACCACATTCGAGCAGGTAATCGATAGAGAATCAGTCAAAACAACACGTTTCAGGCGAAGTCAAAACAATGCCAAAATAAATCCAAATTGAGGACCAGGAAAGTTGAATTTGAGATTCCAGTACCTGAATTGTGGATAAGGAGATGAATCACTCAAACGACTTGTCGCTCATAACTTGTCGGTTGATCAACTCAATCAGAGATGAATTAGCAAGGAGACTTGCAATCTCCAACCATTTGAGAAGAGGTCAACGAAGAGTTCTCAATTAATCACTCAAACAACTCAATCAGAGTGATATTTCGTAATGGATACAAGGAATAGGTTAATAAATCTTCCTTTGAGGGAGAAATAGGGGTGACATCAAGATGAACGACTGATCGATATGAAGCGATCGACCAAATCCAATTGCTTTCAAATCTGATTTCTAGAGTTCTTCTATCAACAAATACAAAGTGGTAAAGATACGGAGAGTCGCATACCTTCAAACGAAAAGGATCTGAAGTTTCCTTCCTCTCTTTTGGTGGCGGAACCCTAGATCGAAACCTTTCAAAACCGCCATTCTCGGGAACGAAAAACACTTCTTCTATTTTCAGGGAAGGAACGCAAAAACGCTCAAGTCAAGCAGGGCTCAAATAGATTTCGCATGGGTGTTTTTGAGTATTGACTAAATAAGGTGTCAAGATTTTGCTAAGCTAAACCCCGTTTATTAAAAAAAACGACACAAGGTAAAAGTGTCGAAGGCAATGTGTCGAAATTGTACATGTTTTCTAGTAGTGTTTGTTTGATTTTGATTTTTTTGGTGTATTAAGTGCTAACAAAAAAGGTATCATATGTCGTAAATTCTGAAAGAACTTGTCTAGTATATATATAATCATTGAGCTACTACTCTAATTGCACAATTGTATTTAGAAAGGAGCCTCTGTTAAATTATTACTCAACCACAAAAGGGGCACATGTCCCCTCATTGAGCTACTACTCTAATTGCACAATTGTATTTAGGATGGACCTCTAATTGCAGAATTGAATGAAAATGGTTTGATTCATTCATAGATAGACCTAGAGTGACATGAGGGGACATGTGCCCCTTTTGTGGTTGAGTAATAATGTAACGGATATATTAATCTTATTAAACAAGATCTCTTGCATTTGTCTTTGGGTCCAATTGACACTTAGACAAATATGTCCAATATCTCAATTTCATCCTCATTATTAGCATAAATAACATTAACATCTCAGTCTCTGTGCAATTGAGAGCTACACAAGCACAAAAAATGGACCCTAGACCCAACTATCAATTGTGATACCATATTAAAGTCCATAGGCTGTTATCGCACATTCAAACTGAATATCGCACAGATATAAACTTAGTATATAACCTCAGCTAGAGTAACGCTTTTATGAATGGAGGGAGTACATAGTTTTTTTTTTTTATAATAAGGGAAATTCGATATATTCGACAAACTTGATAGAACAAGATGACAAGAAAATGACAATCAAACAAAACATATAAGTCCAAATGTAAGTTCAGAAGTATATAAAACTCGAATTCGAGTGTAACAAAACTATAAATTCGAATATACAAGAAAAACAACGGACAAAGAGTGACCTATAGTGATAGAATCAAAACGGGAGATAAAAGAAGCAAATAGGCAATCATTTTCCACGTCCGAAAATGAAGGACCCATGAACCACCGATGAAGCATACAGTATGCAACGCCATGAGGAATTAAAAGAAGAATAGAATTGATAACAACACATACATAAGATGAAGTCATGTGCAAGACCTGAACATAACCACATCGGTCCGTTGGCCCGCCTAGTCTTCCCATAAATTAGGTGAGCTTTGACAAGGAAAAAAAGTACATAATTACAAAGGCTCAATTCGAGTACGTTGGCAATGCTTGTCCATGGACTGGATTTTCTAGTCAACATTGTTGGAGCATACTTTCAATAACCTTGATGCTACGTTACCCAAGCCTTTTTTTCCCAGTTTTTCTCTGTAATCAATTACACAACAACAAAGGGGAGCTTCGCTTTCGAGAGTCATTTTGTCGATTGAAACTCTCGCGTTTCATCAGGGGATTCTCAAGGTCATTCATCTTGGCGTTTCCCACATCTTTTTGATTGAGGGAGACAACCTACGACCTATCTACACCATGCAAGATGATTGGAGTTTCCCTTGAGAGATCGATTTAAACATATTTTGTTTAAACCGATATCTAGTGTTTGTTATGTCGCTTCCAGAGTTGGAGTATTTCGCATGTTGTTTGAGAGGTCAATTTTATCGCGAATCACATTGTTGTATTGTTTCGTTGCGGTTCATGTTTCTCCATTGTTTTTGAACCGATACTTAGGATCTCATCCGTAAAATTTTTGTAGGATAGTTTAACCATGTTGGGTTTCTTTCTCAAATCCTTTACTCGTAAGAACAAATAATTAGAGAAAGTGGGACCTACATGAAAAAGTGGAGCTTTTTCTTAGATGGGCCAGGATGCCATACGTTTGGGCTGGCCCATGGGGCCCAGTAATTCCCGAATTGGAAAACAACCTCCCACCTGCCTTGTCTATATAGACTTTGCCACTACACACACCTTGCAAGTTGCAAGTTGCAAGTTGCAATTGCAATGCAAATCCCTGCAAACTGAAACTATCCCCCGCTAAATTCGCTCAAGTTTTATTTTATGCTACCAGATTTTGGGAAACATATGATATTATATGGCTTTTACAACGTTTGTACTTAGCTTTTAGTTGACACTATCCTTCAACCCTAACCCCTAAAACTTTAAACTTTAAACTTTAAACATGTATGTAATGCTCTCAATACACCTTCTGGCCTGTTAATAAGAATGCAAACGTTAGATATGTCTTACTCCGTAATATATATGTATAAAGTAGTATTCAATATTTAAGTTACTTGATTGTTATACGAATTTCGGATCTAACCCATTAACTCTATCAAAAAAGAGCTCGACAAAATGGGGATTTCGATAACCAATGAATATAATAACAACAAATTGGCCTACTTCACTTGAAAGATTCCCGGGATCAAATTAGTAATATGCCATGGTGGGGTGTCAAGTTGGGTATTGAAATGATAGATGCTTGCAAGTATGACGGGCTATCCAAAGACAATGTGATAAACTTTGCTTTTCTTTTTGGAAATTGAATGATGCATTTGACTTTACTTGACTCTGTTTTTCTTTTTTTTTTTGGTCAGACTTGACTCTATTTATTTGTTTGGTCTTTAATTCATTTTAATCGGTTAGAGCCATTCTATAGCCGAACCAAAGGTTTAAGTCATCATCATTTAAGAGATAGTTCCTTCTATTTACAAGCCACTTCATGCTATAAAAAATTATATTATCTAAAGTTAATGATTCACAAGCTACTTGATATATGCTATAAAAAGAATGAAACTTTGTTTAGATTATATATATTATCTAAAGTTAATGATTTAGCTTGAATGGTTATAAATTATTTAGTTCAATATACTTTTACCATGGTTATCGATTATGCAGGCCTTGTTAGTTATATTTACGGCCCGGTGAAGTTTTTCCAACTTTGATTGACATATATACATCAATTAATATGAATTTATATATTTTTTTCAACCAAAAAAAAAATTTTTTTTGATTTTTTTAATCCGAATGGGTTAATTTTTTGTAATAAAGCTGAAAGCTGAAAGTAGTAGCGAGTTGGCTGTGAGATTTGTTTCATCTGACCAAGAGGAGGGACACGGGAAGGGGACGTGGGACGGGAAAATATAGTTCCTTCCCGAGTCCCCTTCCTGTGTCTCATCCCTTCTTATTGGTTGAACTTATTTATTTCGGTAGAATTAAAGGGAAAATATAGTGGGGGACCCATGCTTTCAACCAATAGGAAAGGAGGGACACGGGAAGGGGACGTGGGACGGGACAGAGGATTTGAATCCGAGCAAGAGGCACCTGAAACCCAATATTGTTGGTCCCACCAAATGCTAATTTAGTAGTCGATCTTAATTAAAACTTTTCACATACACAATTCAAATCGATCAAATCTTAATTCTTTACTCCCTCCGTTTCAATAAACATGTCGTTTTAGCCATTTGCACATATATTAAGGAAGCTATTAAATGGACTATTATACCCCTAATTATTACCTCACTTTTTTACTTTATTGAAAACCACTACTAATAAACTGCTAACGATTATAAGGATAAATCTGTAAAGTAAATGCCCAAAAATGTAAAACAACATGTATTTTGAAACAATATTTTAGAGCTAAAACGACATGTTTATTGAAACGGATGGAGTATATCTTATCATAGCCCTAGGCGTGCAAGTGTGGAACCCAAATGGTACGTTTTCATCAGAATTGACGGACGGAATATTAAAAACAAGGTAATATATGATATATCAACGGATTTCATGCTATGCTTCAAATATAAGTGGAAATAGCTAAAAATAGCACAATATACGTAGTTGATATAGTGTGGTAATATAGGCTCTGAGTTTCGGCAAACTATGTTATTATATGCATGAGCTATTGAGCTATGAAGCTGAAATATAAGAGTTGATATTAAAGCTGAAATTATAATAGATGCATGTTAAAGTTGAAATTATTTTTAAATTTAGTGTTTGAAAAAGGAAAAAGATAAATGGTAAAAAAAATAGTTTTCATAATGTTAGAAGGACTCATTATTTTTTCGCCAAATTTAAGTTTCTATAAGTTATGATAGGCTAGTTTTGCTGAACACATATGCACAAACTTATTTATTTCGATAAACTCTTGATAGGAGCTCATAAATACTACTCCCTCCGTCCCATTTTGTTTGTCCTCTTTCCTTTTCCGACGTCCCAAAATGTTTGTCCTCTTTCCATTTATATCATTAATTTCTTACAATATTATCCCTATTCAATCTCACTTTTTACACCCAAAATCCAAGTTTTCCTTCTACTTTATCATTTTTCCACTTTTTCCACCTATAAAATTACAAAACTACCCTCATTTAATTCATCTTTTCTTCTTCTTTTGCTCTTATCTTTTAATTCAATAGACGACGTGGGTTAACTACTTATTTGATTGTTATTGAATTTTAAAATTTCAACCTTTACCCACTTTTTCATCTCCCAATACTACTTTATCACTTCCTTAATAACCACAAAATGTGTCATTTGGGACAAACAAAATGGGACGGAGGGAGTATTTAAGGACTACCGAATGGAGCCATAATTCACAAAAGGTCAAATAGACCGGTCCTCTCTATTACGTCTCATCCACCTAGCCGTAAAAACCACTCTAACACACTCATCTAGTCATCCACATCAGTGACATCACTCACACTTTGTTGGAAGATTATGCGGTTTCGAATCAGCCAGACAAAGTAAAGCTGTTGCACTATAACAGGCAAGCTAAGCAAAATTTCAATCCTTCGTTGAAGATGGCTTACTTCCAAAATAAAATAAAAAAATTGATGATGGGCTAGATAAAGCCCAGCCCAAAACCAGATATGTCATTACCGGCCCAACAGTATATGTGACCTGCATGAAGTCCCGAAGCTGCTGGCCAGGTGAGACTGCCACCCTGTTAATGTGTGTATGCAACCTAAACATCTCAATCATCATTGGTGTGGAAATTATGCTTACTTACAATATGGTATATATGGTATAATTCCTTTGATTCTTTGAATATGTCTTCGATCCATCATATATTCATATGTATGTATTATACTATACATATAGGCTCCAATGGCAGTTTAATTAAAAGGGATGCATGAAGTCCTCAAACGCTATAGATTAAAGATAGGTGACATGACATTCATATGGATTCCTCTAACTTTGAATAAATACATGAAGAATATCAGGTTTATTACGCCATCTACATAGACTAAATCCATACTCCTCAAAAAACAAACAGAAGTAAATGGTTGGCAATTTGATAGTACGTATATAATGGATATTGGTGTCCACTAAATTGGACCCCTTCAAAGGTCAATGAAGAAGAAGCACAACAAAAATCCTCCAGCCACGTCTTGTCGTCTTGTCTTCCAACTTCCTAATCTCTAACTAATACGGAGTATAAACATAATCAGGCACCACTCAGCCGGGGTTTGATGGCTCTTAGACTGCCAAGATCAGTATTAACAAGACTTATGAACTACTCATGAGACCAAACAAAACAAACACGTAGGTTCACATTCAAGTGTGGAACACACAAGACTACAAGAGGGCTATCGATAACTATGGAAATACGTACTATGTCCCTTTGCTGCCCATGTGGTGTCCAACTCATCTCAATGGACTGACATTACTAGATCTTGTCTTTAACAATAAAACTAGTTCAATTCTTTTATTAAATTAATAAAGATATTATGTCTACCCTTTGCTTGCCCTATAGGGATTTTTGTTTCATTTTTTAAGTTGTTAATTTAAGATCAATTCGTGGAACTATACAAACATTCTAGCTATGGAATAGTTCTATTTTACCTACACAAAATGGAAGGGAAAAAACAACATCCATAGTTACCTATATAATAAAGTTGAAGTATTTCTATTTAACTAAGGGTTTATTCGACACAAAGTCAAAGGAAAAATCACATACTTACATAGTAATGTTAGTATGACAATACATTAATAAATGACCGATCAACTAAGGTAACACATAAAATATCCGATCAATAAAAACATCAATTGGTAATATTTGATTGTTTTGTTTTATTTAACACGAATGAATTTCAGTTTACAAATATATTAATCAGTTTCTCAATAAAAGAAAATCCAAAAAACATTTTACTCAAAAAAATATTAAAAAAAAAAACCAAAGAATTTATGTGTGTGTCCGTGTGACGATTCGTGTTCCCACGTTTTAACGCCTCACTATAAAACCCGTCATCTCCCCGTCCTTCCTCCTCTTCACTTTCCCCAAACAAACCCCCCAGATCGATCGGGAATTCCAAAAGCAGGTCAAACACAGATCCGATTCAGAAGATGGTCGGTTTTCCGGATCCGGATCCGGTTTGCCGTCGGCACCCGAACCACAAGAAGCTCCCAGGCGTGTGCTCCTCTTGCTTACGGGAGAAGCTCTCCAAGCTCACCGCCGATCACGTCGCCGGCGAATCGAACTACTCGACGGCCTGCTACACCTCCCTCTCCTCCTCCCCGCCCTACTCCTCCGCCTCCTCCTTCTCCCCGGCCGTCCTCGCAATTCCGGCGGAGGACCCCCCGAAGATCCGCCGGAGGAACGGATCCGACGAGCGCGTGGCCGTTCCGTTAGGGTTTCTGCTCAACGACAGTAACGGAATTGGGGACCTAGGGTTCAAGAAGAGCAGGTCTGTGGGGTGTGGGCCCAGGATTTATAGAGGGGTTAATACTAACGGCGATGTTAACGCTAACGGCGTCGAGATTGACGGCGGGAGGAAGAGGGAGAAAGGCGGGAAGAAAGGCGGGTTTTGGAAGAAGCTGATTCATTCCACCAGCAAGAAGACAAAGGGGGTTCTGATGCATTCTAGCACCATGAAAGAGAGGTCTAATCATCATGATGCCATTTCTTCCGCTTCTTCTAGAAGATTCCGATGAGATTTTTGAAAGTGCTGTTTTTGTTACTCATCTGTATGGTATATGCTGAATGAATTTTGGTGGGGGGTTTCAAAGTGGTAACGAAGATTAGAGGGTAAATGGAGGAGGAGAAGTTAATGTATAGGTCAAAGTTTGGTGTTCCTTTTTCCATGTTCATCTATGTCTAGCAATTTCAGTTGTGGTATATGAAAAAAAGTGTAAATGTTGAGCCCATCAAATCAAGAAAAGTACTACTCCAGTATGTATCTGTCTATTCTGTGATGTACTAAAGTGGCTGCAAGTCAAAAGTTACATTAATAACGAAAGGGTAGCTAAGCCACACCTGCATTTACGTGTTGATGCTCCATGGAAATTGATAAGGTTTACCTAATTACCAACAAGTCGGTACCTAAAATTGCATCATTCATATGAATGAGACCAGTCACCTTAAAAGTGGTGGCCCTTCTAATCTTTTACGTTCCCCAACATTATCATCTCGTTGTTTCTTACTGTGTTTCAACTGAATGAACTGTCTTCTGGCCTGAACATGTTGAATCAGAAGAGCAGCTCCTTCTAATCTCACTGTTTCTCATTTCCATGAACAAGTGTGTAGAATTTATGCTACACACCGGTCCTTATAGCTGTCTTGACTCAACATCATCAATGCTTATGTTGCCATAACTCCTTCCCTTGCCTGTTTATGCATAACATGTTCACCAATTTTCTCCCCATCTTGCCAGAATTCGTTTACATGAACATGAACCTCCTTCCTTGCAGGCTGTCTGACAAGTCCTTAATAAAATGTTCTGAATTTGTATGTTTCCATCTTGTGATATTCAGTTACTCAGCCTTCTCCATAGTAATTTACAGAGAGCAAAGATTTGAGATTGACATTTTGAGAACAAACAAGGCCTATTTGATGTTTACTTGGTTCGTCCAAAACATACAAGCTGTTTAATGGTGGCTTCTCCTAGAAAATCTGCTCATTATACTCGTATTCCCCATCTGTTACTCTCCACAGCCTCCAGCCACATTTCACAACTAATAGATTCTTACCAATTCGTAGCAAAAGCATGTAGTCCGTACACAGTATGATCATCCATAAATGAAAATGCTTGATAGTCAAAAGTTACATTAATTAATGGATAGCTAATCAACACACAGATTTATATGTTGATGCTTCAAAGAATTGACAAGGCTATCTAATCTAGTTACCAAAATTTTCGGTACCTATAATTTGTACCAATCGCATCTTAAAATGGGTCCTTCTTCTCACATACTAACAATATGATAGCCTATTCCTTTGTATTTGGGTTGTTCAATCTTTTCTTTATTAGTTCCTTGATCAATATTAATTATGTACCTACCTGCAGTACAAAAGAGAGAACTGAACTTCTCTGTACCTGTATTAGTTCAAGGGATTTGCATAATCTTGTCTGTACTTCCTTCTAAGATAATTGATCTTTCTCTTCTTCGCTATCACTGTATGTTGGATGATCCGTGGTGGGGAGTTTTAGCCTCTGAAAGATATCATCAAGTGACTGCGACGGTGATAATGTTTGGGAGACTAATCTGCTCTCTTCTTCTTCTCCTTCTTCTTCTTGTTTCATTGGGATGAATTTCCTCGCACGGATACTTTCCTTGATATTCTGGAAACCCAATTTCATGGTTTGCCATTTTGTGGATAAACCAGAATCAGAAAATGCTTGCTGGGCTTCATCCTTCGCTGAAGCCTGACCCACTTTGTTTGAACTATACCGCTGAACATCATCTCTTGTCGGTTTTGCACCACTTCCTCTTACCGCGATCTTCATTTCAACATCCTGAGTATGTTGAAGCAGGAAGAAACTTAGAAGTCCCGCCAAGAACATCTTCTAATCGTATAGTAGTGGGGGGTATATTGATTTGAGGGGTAGAGGATCTCAGTTTCATACCTTACGATGGGTGTTTGAATCAACATCATCGACGCTAATGTTGCCAAAGTTCCTTGCCAATGGGATAACATGCTCGCCAATTTTTTCCCCGTGCTCAAGCCATACACGTTCTAGAAAGGGAAGGATAGTTTTTCAACATTTATAATAACATATCATATATGCAGTAGATATAGAGGGGAAGGACATGCTTAATTACCTTTCTGCAAGATGATAATTCCAGACGGGTCAAAACCATGCATATTGTCTTCCTCAGTTTGTATATGGAATCTCTTCCAGCTTCCGAAGAAATCAATCACCCGGTTAAAGAAGTTACTCGCCACCAGAAGGGTGAATACAACCATGATAAGAGGATATAATCTGTTAAATCTTCTTCCAAAAAAGGGAACAGCGTCGTCAATGTTTCCCATTCGCTGTTAACAAGAGAATCATCACTCATGCTCATACATAATGACATGCTAAAAAAACAGTTCTAGATATATAAGCTCTGCGCATGTTAGAAGAATATGACCAACTAATTAACAAGCAGCAACTAGATCTGACCTTTTCAAATATAGTTTTAGAACCATTACCAAGACGAATAAGATTGAGAAAGTTGTAAGAAATTGGGGCTGCATATCGAGCAACCATGCTATCCAAGAAAAAAATTGTTCTAATTAGTTTCTGCAGTGAACTGTGGTTTTATAGTTATAGTCCAACCCTAAGTTCCATAAAAGTGCATAACTTACGAGCAAATCCTTAGCAGGTTGACAGAGCTTGTTTGCCTTGCAGTCAAAGAATTGAACGTGAGCATCCCAATCTTGAACAATGAATAATATGTACAGATACACATGTACAAGAGCGGTACAAAAGCATAGCCCTGAGTGTAACAGCCAAGAATAAGGAGATGGTCATTACAAGTTATGAGCATAAAATACAATGATCAAATAATACATTACTTCTTTAAGAGCCGAATGGGTCAAAACCGCTTACACAAGCATTGATATCCAACAACAAATATTCAACAAGTAGCTACCATACCTGCACAAGGACTTCATTGTTTCCAGCCGACTTAACAAGAATAGAGAAAAGGGATAAATCAACACTTGGAAGTAACGTCGCCTCTGCCAAAATAATAGCAAATGACATGAAGGCAAGAATAATTGCCAAAAGTCTTTGTAAGTGGTTCCTCATTTTACAGCGCCACAAGAACTCTGCAATCAGAAATCAAATGTCTGATTAGCTTGAATGTTAATAGTATATTCACATAGTAAAAACACATCAACTATGAGACATTTAGAAAATGATAGGAGAAAAATGGGAAATAGCAGCAGGGAAAGACATTTATACAAGAAGATGTTCCAAGGTGAAGCACTGAGCAATTTAGTTCTCAAGGCTTTATCAAATAACATTTCAAATTATACACACGTGCTTCACCCCACACTCATAAGAAAGAATAACAGAACAGGTAAACCAATAAAAGTACCAGAGGTGTCCAGTAAAGAGCCCATAGAACCAGAGCGACTGCCTCTGAATGTTGAAACATACTTCCTGCAGGTAGTTCATGGGGTTTCAAGATTTAAGGAACTCATCTTAAGCAAAGCATATTCTATGAGAAATCTTATGCAAAATGAATATAAATAAAATCATAATTTATTGAGGTCATATATATTCTTGTGATCTCATAGATCGAAACATGGAATGAGGCACATTATAAAGAGATCCCAGATGCTAATCAAGAAAATGACAAACTGCAGTTGCTTAAATCCAAAAATGAAGAAAGCAATCATTCATTCAATTTTTTTTATTAAGCCAGTTATACAATATCTCAGCAAGCCAGTAGGACTACTGTGGTTCGAGGCTTCACTCCCTAGATCATCAGAAGCACGGCAAAACTTCTTTCTAATTAATCCAACATTCTCATACGGTAAGCTAAATGAATTAATTGCATCTCGCTTGATGGCAATTCTCATGAGCAATATCAAGGTCATTTATTACAGAACATAAAACGAAATTGGACAAAGCAAGATGAGCCGAGTAGCAAACCAGCCAATGGCTTCCCGAAGTTCAAAGCTTTTTATAGTGTCTTCTAGTTCAAGTGCCTCAATCACATATCTCAGGTACTTGCTGAAAAAAAAAAAAACATTTACAATCAGCATATGATTAGATTATACAAACAGAAACGTTGAAGTATGAATGCTATCGACAATGGTAAGAAGTAAAACAATAGCTGAGCAGGATCCTCGTGCATGGTCATTCGTACAAGAGTGTCATCCCACTCTTCAATTTACCTTTTAGACTGGTAGTATTGTTCCCAGGCAAGTCTTAGTTGGCGCCTAAGAGTAGCCATTGATTTCTCATCTGTATCATACTCCATGTCATTTTCCCCAAGCTGTCCTCCTTGTGGCTTAAAGGATGGATCCTCCTTTAACTGGAAGTCAAGAAAGATCTGAATTAGGAGGATCGAAGACTTATTGTTTTTTATACCCAGGAGCTTAAAAGCAGGAAATTAAATTGGCATACCATTTGGACCAACATCTTATCAATAACATCCATATAACACCGCAAAGGATCACGTTTTGTCATTTGGTTGGATGTTGCTTGAGCAACCTGACATGATTCAGCATGGTATAAACCTAACAGTCAATCAAATAGTATACTCTGAATATCCCCTAAATGAAGCACTGAACTACCAAGAGTAAGCAAATAGCCTCTAAATCACCACAGAGTGCAATGATGGATCATTTTCCATGTCAGGAGATAAAACAGTATTTAAAACACCCTAGCATGACCACAGACTGCAAAGGAAGAGTGCACACATGTCTGTGAGAAAAGTTAAGATATCAATCAACGTCACGACAAGAACACTGAATTTGAATTACTCTGAACAATGCAGGAAGTGATGTTTTGAAGTGACAGTTTGAGACAAACTTACAACAATGACATTTGAAAACTTTTGATGAGCATCATCAAGCTTCACAGCTGTTGATGCAACCTTATGGGAAAGTACTTTTTGGCGAAAATTCCAATCAGCATTTCTCCAGAGGCTTTTCGGAAATTCACTTAAACCAAAGCCAAGAAGAAATGCTCCTGTAACAATTCCAAATGTATTTGAGCAGGCCATGGCAAAACCAAGCCAGCTTCCAGTCCTGAGTTACCATCATCAAATTAAGTGTATGAAGAGATTTGTTAATCAGTAGAAGGGCATGATTGCGACATGCTAAGACGCAATGCAGGAAACAAAAGAATTAAGGCTGACCACTTGTGCATGCTGATGAGGAAAACGAGTCCAAAAAGGGCAGTGGATCCAACAAACAAATAAAAGATTAAGTTGATGCGCACACTGGTCTTTAATCTTTCAATTAGTGTGAAGTCGCCGGCATCTTCGTAACCCTGAATAAGGGGCACCACAGCCCTGCTTAGAAGAAGAAGCCACATAATTGAGCGCATAAGGCTGCTGATATGCATCACAATACTATACTTAATGAAACAATAAAAGGCTCCATGCTCAGTTAGTTGGATCAGATGGGAATGATGGTACCAAGTTAGTAAAAACGTGCTCCAATAAGACCAGCTCCAAAAGAAAGAAATTCGTCCGTTATGACGATCAATAATTGTCTGCAAATAAAGAATCAAATACATATATATCTAATGAAGCTAAATTTCAGCTACAATCAAACAAACAAACCAAGAATGACATTCAAAATCAGAAAAATCACATAACCGAAATGCAAAAACCTAATTAGGAAAGCCTAATCATGATTCCAATCCATACACAATTTATAAACTGTGGAATGATAACAAGAGGGGGCTAGGGTTAAATAATGGAATTGAAAAGAGGAGAGGAGATACCGTCCAGATGTCGGCGGGGACGAGAACGATGATGGAAAGGGAACAGAACCAGGTGTAGGCGACGGTGAAGAAGACGTAACGGGGGACATGTGCGCCGGAGAAGTATCGGAGGGTGAAGAGGACCATTCCCAATGTCCATGGCAACGAGATGATGTAGAACACCCACATTTCCCTCACTTGGTTCTTCTTCCTTCTTGCTAACTTTGATCGTCGATATATAGTGCTTTCCTGATCGAGAAAAATCGACAGAGAGAGAGAGGAGCGAAAGATGAAGAAAGCATGGAGAAACGGTCGCGCGCATCGCACCAAACACCAACCCAATTTCAGCTTGTGAGGGGGAATGGAGATTAGCGGATCAAATTTGTTGTAGGAGCAAATACGACGTCGCTCGAGGTTTTTTTTGCATTTGAAAGAAATTCGGTTTTGTTTTTCGTAAATAACGGTTCCTTTGTTCATCCAAAATGGGCTCACCGGCCCACGTTCCACATCCCAACATTCGCAAGCCCAAAATATGTGTGAGCGCAAGTTTTGGTTTTTTTCGGATTGAAGCGTATTAAAGCTACCAATGGGAACAAGTTTTTTTGTGATAAGAGCTACCAATGTCACGATGTGTGAGCGCAAGTTTTGCACGGGGTGATTTTTGCTTTTATTATTTTATATATAAACTAGCTTAATCTTTCGTGCCATGTACGACTTTTTCACTTAAAAATATTAAAATAAAATTATATATTTATATGAAAAATATTATATATATAAGTTTTATTATATGAACATGTTTTTTATCTTTTAAAAAGAGTTATATTGTTTTTGAAGTTCATATAACCCAAAAACTATTTTTATAAAACCCCATTATAAAAATATAAATTGAAATTTTACTTACAATTTTTATTATATATTAATAATGACTATCATAAATGTAAATATAATTAAATAATCCATCAACTGATAAATTGATAAAGTTTATAAAAATTTAATATAAATTGTTGAAAACCATAAATTTACTTGTATTAAAGAAATAAGTTGAGTCCAATCTTCATAGATTTTTCTTAATTTGTTTGTCAAAGATTTTTCCCTATAATTCTTTAAGAATTAATAATTGACAAAAGCTTTTTATTATAGTTAGATAAGAAGAAATTCAATAAGAAAACCCTATATAATGCGAATAATAAAAAATAGTTTTTTTTATATATGAGGTAGGGTCAAAATTAATGTGGTGGTTCAAAAACGACCACTTATATGTTTGTATTAAGAAAATAATGGGTGTTTGTATAGTTTGAGAAAAAAAAGTGGGATTATTTTGTGAATAAGTAAAAATTATGAAGAAGATGTACGTCATCAAGATATAAATCGAGATTATTATTTGACATGGTTTTAAAGAGATTAGTTGAAATCAAAGATAAATAAGTTTTAAAATTAAAGATATAAGATCAAACCACGTTGATTCTGGCCCGTCATGTCATGCACGACTTGTACTTTTAAATTTATTTTTGGATATATAATAAATAAAATACTAATATATGTGAAATGTTTAATGAAAGTTTTAGCATAATTTGGTTTCATTTAATATTTTTTAATTGTTATATGATTGATTGAGAATATGTTATTTTGCAAATCACATACTTATATTTTATAGTCAATAAAAAACATTATTATGCAATTTATATTTACTTATATTTTAGTATGCAAAGCACCAACTTGATCTACCCAAATTAAATATAGTTATTTTAATCATAATATTTAATGAATAATATTTTGCCTCTATATGCATGAATAGACCAAAAACAATATCTTATTAAAATATAATATAATATAATTAATAAGTCAATTATAAGATAAAATTTTAATTTTAAATACAAACAACATAACTACATGCAAAATAACTACAAAATATAATACATGATAACCTGGATTATTCAACACTAACCGTGTAGAATGATGTACGTGAATATAATTGGTCTTATCTTTTATTCAATCAATATATATATATTATAAAAGCCGACCGTTTTCGAGCCACCACGTTGATTCTGGCCCCGCTTAATTTTAATTTTCTTTTCTAACTCAAATAGGTAATAACAACTTTATATCTTTTATTTTCCCTAATTGTCTAATCTTTAATTTTAATATCTATCTTTAAGGTCATACTATTTATCTTTATAATTTCCTTAATCATCAAATCTTTAATTTTATCTTTTCTCTTACCATCTAATATCTATCTTTAAAACAATACATAGTGTAACCATTTTTTTTAAGATCACGTACAAACAAGCATCCATAGAGTTTATGTTATTGATTTTTTTTAATAATCTTTCAATTGTACATCAATTTGAACGTGATTATTTTACATCAACCTTTTGAACAATTTAAAAACGTAGTGTAACCAATTTTTTTTACATTGTCTAACATCATAAGCTAATACATGTTGATCGATAAATTAATTCTATCCTTACCCTATACATATAATATTAATTTCTATTTCTATTATTTCACTTTTTCATATTTACAAAAATCAACGACGTACTAATAGTAACTTATTATATATACATTATTTATTTGATCTCTTAATTTTATTTTGGAAAGTTATAAGATAACACAAGATATACATACAATTTTATTCACCAAAATTATTGAACCATTTTTATTTTAAAATCATATGAAATATTCGACATAATATTATACATATTTGAAGAGTTTTGTAGCTAATATAAAAATCCATTCTTATAATTAATTAAAAATATATAAGAATAAATTTTATATCTTAATGTATTATGAATTTATGGTATTTTTATTAGTTTTTGATAGTTTTTGATAAAAAAAAAGTTTTTATTTGTTATATTTCAATTAATTTGATAAAATTATATTATCTATTTATGCAAAATTTATATTCAATTTTTAAAATTTCGGTAAGATATTCTATCTTTTTTAATATATCACTTAATTGAAAAACATGATTCTAATATATATCTTGAATTTTCAAAATATAATTACTATGAACTAATTATATTTGATTTACTTAATTAAATTTAGAATTTTAAAGATAAAATTAAAAAAATGTAATAGAAATACTAATTTTGTTACTTTATTATTTGATTTACTTGATATTATTTTATAAATATAGATATTATTTAGATACTAATAATATTTTGATATTATTTTGATATTTTATAAATATAGGATAGTATTTTGATAGATTATGGATACAGATATTATTTTAATATATTAATATATGATAATTAGATAAAGACATGTGATTTTTTTTTACTTATCCATGATTTATCAAAATCATATTATATATTTAAACTATACAAATAATATCTATCTATGAAATCTATCAATATCGTACTAATTAAGAAAATATTTAGATTTACCCAAAATTTCTATGGCAAAAACAAGTTAATTCGAAATATATATAATCGTACTATTATGATGTATTTTATTAGTAAGTGAAATTATATATGTATAAAATCAATAATATAATGTATTTAAAATACGTTTAATATTTAAGACATAGTCGTACAGGGTACGACGGGTTAAGCTAGTATTAACCTTCAATTTAAAGATAGATAGATATATTGATGCGGTGATTTTCAAATTAAAGATAGATATTATGACTTTAAAGATAAAATTGAGGATTATGTAATTAATGAAAATAAAAAATATAAAGTTGTTAATATCTATTTGAGTTGGAAAAAAAAAAGTTGAAATCGAATAGGGTCAAAATTAACGTGATGGTGCAAATCAAATTATATGATTCATGGGAAATACACTCGTTTATAGCACTAAACTTCTTTTCCCTCTTTTTGTATTATTAATTGATCCTATTCTTTCTATACAAAACTTAACTACTACTAAAATATATAGAACAATATTTGGCGGCTAAAATTCCAATCTTACAACTGAGTCCTAGGACCTCCGAATCTCCCATTATTTTCTATCTAATTCATTGACAAATGTTATTGAATTTAACAAATATTTTCCACAGTTGGTTAAAATTTATAAGATTTTATGTCTATAGGAATCAACAAATCATCCCGTAGATTACCCCATTCGTTCTTATCAAGAAACTTGGGCTATTGATTTTATTCAATTATGGAAAATAGAGTATAATGGCCTATTGGTTTTGTAGGAATAAATAATAGAATAAATACTAAACTTCCAAAATTCAAAATTATTGTGGTGGTCTATTTAAGGAAAATAAAATTAAAGATAAATAGTATGACTTTAAAGATAAAATTGAAGATTGTATAATTAAGAAAAATAAAAATTATAAAGTTGTTATTATCTATTTGAGTTGGAAAAAAAAAATTAAAATCGAGCGGGGCCAGAATCAACGTGGTGGCTCGAAAACGGTCGGCTTTTATAATATATATATACTAGTATAAACCCCGTACCATGTCCGGCAGTACGGGTAATGTAAATATAAAACCGAATTAACCGATTTGAGATCGAATTTTGATACGAATACGCTTTAACTTGAAAACTTATAATCCAAATCCGATAGACCAAAGTCCGAACCTATTGACCTATATATGTACTTCTATTCATACAATTTTAATTCTAAAATAGTTCTATTCAAATTTTCAAATTTATATTATTAATGAATATACTATTGACACATGTGAATTTTTTTCACTATTCTTCAATATTCAGTAATGACAAAAATGTATTAATAAGAAAAAAAAATTAATGAATATAAAAGAAAATCACTTGAATTTCCTTATTTGTATAAAGATATATAATTGAGTAAGATACTAAGTATACATAAGGAAATTGGATAAGATATCAAGAAGATATATAAGTTATTTTTTGAAAATCAATGCAAAAAATAAAATCATTATTCTATTCAGGGTTGATGACGTGGCGCAAATTTTAACAAAGACTTGGGTTCCGCTTTATACTGTATTATAGTAGATATTGATTCATTATAATAATTATAAATATTATCATATGTCTAATTTCTTTTAAAATGCTACATATATTTTAGATTATAAAATAAAATAATTTTCATATATCATCAAATATTTATATAAAAATATTTTATATATATTTATTATATTTATACATACATAAACATATATATCGAGGAAGAATGCAATAAGATGAGATGCATTATTAAATTTTATAAAAAAATTGATAAAAATTTTTTGAAATTAAAATTAAAATTTTATAAACTAATTTATATAAATAAATCAATAAGTTAAAATAAAATTTTAGATTAATTAGTATTATATTTTAAATATAGGGAATATTTAATAAGATAAAAAACAAAAACAAATTATCTTGTATATGTGTTATTATGTTGTAAAAAATTAATTATATAAGAAGTATATTAAATATCAAATAAGTATATTGACAAATCATTATCTTACTAAGAAATATATCATTTATCTAAAACATAATCAATGTGTAATGTTAGTATGTTGCAGATATATTTAAGGTACATATATCATCTAATCTTTTTATTAATATTATTATTGGATTTCACTATGAGATGATAAAAAAAATATTTAGTACATTATTTTCATAAAAAAAGATATAGCGTAAATATAGTGGTAAAGATTGCTACTAATGATGATTTTAAAAAAATGTTAGAAACCAATTACGAAAATAATACTTATTATTAATATAATATTTAAGTAAATGGGTAAAAATGATTTTTTAAATAAAATATTTAGAATAATTAATATATTAACTAAATAGATAACCATATAATAATAAGATTGAGATTTATATGTTAGGAATCCTAACATAGAGCTAATATTTTAATTAATTATGCATAAGATTAAGCTTAAAACTAAGATTGATAAGAATTTTTTTTTAATAAGGGGGTGATGTGGCGTAATATGGTGGCGGAATTTGATTCCACATTAGTATATAGTAATAGATAGATAACAATATCAAATAAATAATAAATAATTTAAATAATCATGATATAGTACGTACATGCTTTTGGATCATATATGATAAACTTGCATGTAATAAGTGGGGAGTAGAAAGATAAATTTTCCAATTTAATAGATAATAAAAGATAAAATTTCCAAGTAGGAAGTAGAAAGATAAAATTTCCAATTTAATAGATGATAGCAGAATTTGTATAAAATATATTATTTTAATAAAAGGAGTGATGTGACGCAATATGGTGGTGAAATTTGCTTCCGCTTTAGTATATAGTAATAGATTTTAAATTAATAAATAAATAGGAAAAAAATATTTTAAGGTGCTTACCCTATAAATAAATGTATTTTACGACAATTATAGCACATAAGGAAAAATTGACATGATAAGAGGCTTGTATTATATCACAAGTATATTAAACCTAGCTTCATGCTCCTCCTCTACCTCGCCCACTCGCTGCCTATTGGTTACATGTCTTTGATAATCCTCCTTCGGAGGTTGACTTGCTTTTGTCTAATGATGTTAATGGGCTCGGCCGCCCAAGGAACGTTATGGCCACCAACTTGAATGAATAAAAGGGTCTACCCTCTTCGATCGAAAAAAAAAAGCTTCATGCTCCTCAACTTGGAAATCATTCTAATAAGAGACTTGTACATAACAAAACATTAGATGTTTTGGCTTTAGATAAGACCATAACAGACTGGTTGAACCAATTTTCTTTTAATTATTCAACCAATACAAAATCGAAATTATTATCAAACATGAACTCACCATCATCACTATGATGAATTGTTGTTATTTCCTTGAGACTGATAGGATCGATTTTCCTTTAAACGTAAATTAAAGCAAAAATATCAAATCATAAATATATGACATACTAAATATATTTTATGCTACTATGAGGTGAGAAACAGGAATGTCCACTTAGGCACTTACTCTTCAAAGACACACGTTGTAATACATTCATGATTCATGCAAGACAACTAATAAGGATGAACCTCAACCACGCCCAACCTACGTGGTGTTGAATTACGCTTGCTTGGATCTCCTTTACTCCAAACCTCATGAAATTCCCCTTTAAACTTTAAGTGTCAATCCTTAAAATGACTATTATCATAAAATAGGTCAAGCACTGTCTTGTTTGTCGTGTAAGTCATATTCTTGAGCCTCGCGACAAACTCAACCTTCTCTCGAGTAGACCAAAAATACGGGTGGTCTAAGAGAAACGTCTCCGATATACCACTGTCAAAAAAGTGAAATTAGGACTTATAAGAATAATATAATAGAAAGTGGAATTTTAAACAATAGACTTCAATAATTAACCATATCTCTTTTATTCAGGAGTACACCTCCCTCCTACAAGAATGATACTAGATTTCCCTTCCTCACAACAAATCGGAAAGTAAATAGAAGCAGTTTGTCCACACACACTCCTTATCTGGGAATAACACATTTCCATAAACTACCTTTGAACTACACCCAACATATCTACTTAATTATCTAGCTGAAGAAAATATCACCATAAAGGGTCTTTGATAGACATCACAACCCAAAGGAAGATAGCCAAGTTCGAGTAAAGAAGCAAGAGCACTTTTTCATTAGGGGAAAGTGCACCAGGCACTGTAACCTTTTGTTCAGAAAATCAAGACGATCTACATTCCATAACTAAGAAGGTAAGGACCGTAAAAGAAAAATAAGGTTCTAGTCTATCTAGCTCCTGTGCCAAACCATTCTCATGTCTAGCTACAAAATTCCACCCAATCCACTGTGACGGATGATTGATATTTTCTTGAGATCGATAGCATCGATTTTCCTTTAAACGTAAATCAAAGCAAAAATATGAAATCATAAGTATATGGCATACCAAAAATATTTTATGCTACTATAAGGTGAGAAACAGGAATATCCACTTACCCTTCAAAGACACACGTTCTAATACACTAATGTAGAACAACAAAAAATTCGGGGAAGATTTTGCTTAGCTCTGCCTCGATCTCATCTTCTGTATAAACCTACATAAAAATTAAAACATGTTCAATATTCCGACTATACTTAAAATCTTAAAATTAAGACTCAAGTCTAATTTTCTAAGCTTAAATCCTTTGTAAGAAACGACATATACTCTCCATCATTGATATACTTGTAGGCTGCATAGAAATAGGGCCTAATACCTATTGTCCTATAATAATAAGGATGAACCTCAACCACGCCCGACCTACGTGGTGTTGAACTACACTTGTTTGTTGGATCCCCTTTACTCCAAACCTCATGAAATCCCCCTTTAAGCATTAAGTGTCAACCCTTAAAGTGACCATTATTATAAAGATATAGGTCACGTGTTGTCTTGCAATTTGTCGTGTAAGTCATATTCTTGAGCCTCGCGACAAATTCAACCTTCTTTGGAGTAGGCCAAAAATAAAATTTCAAATTTAATAGATGATAGCAGAATTTGTATAAAATATATTTATTATACATACCAAAGAATACACTTGCTTTGCTATCAATTTTTCTTCCATTTGTGACCCATACCTAACCAGATGTACAATCGTGAGAAGGCTAGGGTGTGAAGAACATAATCAATGGAGATTCAAAAACTTATCCTTCTGAGCATTGAAAATTTTTATTAGACTCTTAGGCAGTCCTATATTTTCGCTCTGAATCATCCAGAATGGACTCTTCTTATCATACACTAGCTTAATTGATACACAAACTGCTAAAATAGCTAATACAAAAGATTGTCAATTTGATAAGTGAAAACCTCAAAATAGGTTAAAGATATAGACAAAGAACTTTAGGTCAAAAAACATAACTTCTACAAACTCCATAGATCCTCCAGCTGTGTTATCTCCCTTATTGTATCACTACAAAATATTAACACGATAAAGATTAACAAGCAATCACAATGTTCAAATTTAGAAATGTCACAACATCTAAATAATAGTCATCTATCTATATCTATATATATCTTAAAATTGTCCCCAAGAAGAGTCAAATAAATGCATTGCTTTCAAGAGGCCACCCCATGTTTGCTTTCTTCTTTGCTTTCACGTGAAATCTAAACCCTTTGAACTCTCACTTACTTAATTCCAGCATTTAATTCCAGACTTATAATCGGTTATTAAATTCGTATTTTTATCTTTTTTATATAAACATTAAAATTTTACAAATATTATAAAGAAATACTAAAAAAAAATTCGTATGTCTTTTTACGTTTTGGTTCGCCTATGGGATGGGATATGAATGTCATGTATTAAGAATTTCTAATATTTTTCTGACGTGCTTTCCCCCGTCCATCGGACGGACAATGTACATCTAGTAATGCATTATGAGAGTTTTTTTTTGATGAAATGCATCATGAGAGTTGCATTAAAACTAATTGATGAAAAAAGTACGAGGAATCACTCAAAGTTCTTAATGGTAAACTCAAAGAAGATAAAATTGATGTTGCTTTGCTTGAGTTGCTAGCTACGACTCATATATAGCCTCCTAGGTTTAAGTTTGAAATGAATAAGAGACATGTAGAGAGAGTGTGAAATATGGGGAAAGATTTTAGGGTAAAAATACGTCAAGAGTCGTATACATGGTTAACACAAGGAGTTGGAGGGAACACCTCCTAGGTTTTAATTTAGAGAGGGATGTCACAATATTTTCCCAATATATGTTTTTTCAAATATGATTTCTTATATATATCCTTAATCTCTCAATATTTTATTGTTCCCAAATTATGTTAAAACATGGCTCTTCAAAAAAATCCAACATATTTGGAGACCTGATAAAGAAAAAAAGAAAGAAATGATACGATATGGTTGAACATGAGACATTTAGTCATTCCGGGAAATTGTCTTGGACGCCCGTTAGACATGTGAAATTAGGTGTACAACTCTATAAGATGTTCAGATGCGATCAAGTCCAACATGTCTTAGGTTTGTGCTTTGAATTACATAATAATAATAAGGAAAAATGACTTAAAATAATCTGATCGAAGTATCAACTTTCAACAAAAAATAATCTCAAGTTTAAAAATCATCACCAACAATACGAACTATTACAATATTAACCAAAAACGATCTTAAATCATTTCCTGACAAGTTTTTCGATGGAATAGATGATATGACGAATGAAAATATTTCAGCCAAGTGTAAAATGTTAAGTGTTATGTCAAATTTTCGATCACCGAAACATCGATTCCACCGGAAAACTCGTCGAAAAAAACTTCAAAATCGTTTTTGGTTAATTTTATGATAGTTCGTATTTTTGGTGATGATTTTCAAACTATTTTTTTTGGTTGAAAGTTGATAGTTCGGATCATTTCAAGACATTTTTCCAAACAAACAACCAAAACAATAGGAAAAAAAAGCATAGTAAATTCATTTACAACCATTTCCTTGCACGAATACTTTCTGTGATATTTTTCTATAGGACCTCCGATCTCGTCTTATGCAATTTTTATGATTGATGTTTTCTTTTATCTTCTCGATCGTGAAGTGTCACACTATATATACTTCGACGTTTGACCCTACCGTTATGGTTTTATTTTCGTTCTTTGATCTTTGGCAAAACGATTTATTGAACATATGTAATTTAATATAGACACATGATTAAACATTTTTGGAATAAAATATAACAAACATAATAATTAAGCAAGCATCAGAAGGAGCAAAAATAATGCAAAATAGTGTTTTAAATACTCAATTCGAATGTAGGATGCTACTAGTCAATCGAACAGGGATGGTTATTATATGATTAAAAATGAACCAAACTGAGCTAGCTAGTGTCATGGTTCATAATGTAATAACACATTTAGGCACAACATAAAGCAAAAAAACTAAGGAGAGCATCGCATGAAGCAAATTAGTGTAATGATTTATAACTGAAAATCATGACAAAAAAAATAATAATTCGAACTCATATATGATGAATTGATCCGTGATCGGTAGCTAATAAATTGCTCTTGTATTTCCTCCCTTTCATCATTATGAGCTCTTTTCACCTATTCTATTACTCACTCCTCTCTCTTTTTGACTTTTAATTATCTGATTTGATTTAGAAGATCCCTAATTCGAAGTCTAACAAGGAAACTTTAAAGCAGGCGAAAAAAAGTCTAACAAGGGACAAAGTTGTTTTGTTACATCTAACATTATTGTGGTGTGGGGCTGATATTGCCTCCTACCTAGCTCATCACATCCATCGGCTTGAAATTCACACACATGTATACATTATACGTCAATTCGAGAAACGTATAGTACGCTTGCAATCCTTGAAAAACATAAAATTAAAGTTTACTTAGTGAAAATAAAGTATTCTCTCATACATGCTAAGATACTTCATTCTTAAGAATTGAATTAGTCAAAAAGAGTCCGTTTGACATTATGGTTCCTCTTATTTCTTTCCTAACTCTTTGTACGTTTCAAGGTTTGCATCTTAACTAGCAATGCAACGTCATTTGTCATCTTTATCAAAGAATATTATATAGTGACGAATGGGTGTTATCAAACTTTTTTAAAGGAAATATACTAAGCTTTATAAAAAACGAAGAAGCTCAATACAATATAAACACATCCTAAAAGGTCATCAAAGTTAGCAATTTAAGCTTCTTTTTTAGGGATAACTCCAACACCAAATCAAGTGCACCACAAGATCGATAAATATACGACTAGTGGTCTACGTTTACGGGCAACTTTCAAACAAAGTGACATCTTACAACCATATATAAATATAACTGAAATTTCACTTCACGTACATACATGTAAAGTGCAGAGTTTATGTTGCAGATAAGACGAAATTAAAGCATCTAACAGCCATATATAAATTAAGTAGGGTAGTGAAAACGAAGAAGAGAATAACTAATTTGTGCTATTATACCATTTATACGTACACCAAATCACGTCTGATTCAATTCCCATGCAATTAATAATGCATGCTGTGCAAGTTGAGGTTGAGCATGATATATAATTGGGCATATAGTTGTGTGCATGCACCATCCCTGTTTGCTAATTATCTAACTAATTAACAGTCTAACACCACACATTAGCTAGCATATATGCAACGTATATAAAAATAAAATCACAGTCCATTTATATATAGTAGTTTCAATTAATTACTTCTGTATTAAAAACTATACTATATATGATATACATATGTGACGTCATTTTCTTGGTGCAATCTGTCACCCCTATACTATTGGATGACTTACCTTAGTCACCTACTACCGGTCCCCATGACCAAATTAATATTTGTAGGATCTACGTGTGTTAGTATACGGATGTTGATCCTCCAGAGGGATCAACAAACCGGGCAGCGGAAATAACAAATAGTTCAAACAAGTTAAAGTTCACACAAAGCGATTCAAATCAAGCCAGCCTCTTGTTATTACCAAGCATGAACATACAAACGCAAATCCTTGATCTTAAGGTATACACAATACCTTCTACCCAGACCTAGATCCTTCAGCGTCAGACACACTTGTAATTCGACTCAACGGACTTGACCCACACCTCTAACCCTCGTACACAACTCGGCCTAGAGTACTTCGTGTGTTCTTTCTCTCAATCGCACTCAGCAATTGACTCTCTCAGCATTCGTTACAAATGCAAGTACATAAACCCCTATATATACTAAAGGCTAGAAACCGATTCTATCCTAAAATATAAATCGGGATTTACCCTAGAATAATCTCATTAAGAGAAACAGAATATCTCTCCTAACAATACTATCCTAACAAGAGAATTATCTTCAGGCCAAAGATCTGATTCTCTCCTTAATCGTCATCCATCAACGCGTCTTTCCATAGATAGGAAGATCCCTCGCTGGCGCTCGCGCGTTGATACTCTTGCCAAATATAGTAACTTGCTTCAGCGTTGATCCCTTGCTTGCGCACTCTGGAATCTCCGCTTCTCAGCATAGCTCTGTTTCCTTGGCACCTCATGACGATTGTTCCTGCTTGTGTTCCTTTGCTCATATCTCCTAGAATGATCCTGAAACACTAGCAAACAACATTAAATCTTTTTCAAGTGTTGTATCATCATCAAAACCTTACGGGATCTATTACTGGGATCAAGACCATCCCAACAATATTCAACCAGCTCATGTATTTATAGCAATAATACTTATTAAACCAAGTTATATTAGGACTTATCACTCAATATTTAAATCGGTTTTCCAGATTAGAAATATAGAACAGGTTTAAGTTCTGATTAATTGGGCAAAAGTGTACCTGATCTGCTATCAACCACATATATTACGGAGTAGTACATTTTCTCACTTAAAATTGAAGTTAATTAAATAAGCCAAAACATGAATAGCTAAACATGTAATGACGAAGTAAAAGGCGACAAACCGTAAACAAAACAATTGTTTGTTTATGCTGTTGTAAGTCGGTCCGGCTCGGTGGAATTTACCCGGTTCGAACAAAACAATTGTTCATGGCGTTGATTTGTCACAACCGTCCGACCCACTTTGGGTAGTCACCAAACCTACGGCTCCGATTCAATCCCATAGAGACACCATCTTCGGGACCTTCCTCCAGTGGTGGCATAGATGCATCAGATGCACCATCATCACTATTTGGAGAATCACCATTTGAATCTGTGGAATTATTGACATTTGAACTTCCTCCACTTCCACCTGTCCGCCTTGGTCCTTCATCTTCTTCTTCTGAATCATCTTGCTGAAGATGCGCCGCGGGATCAAGAGATGAGGCGTGATGGTTTCCAGCCATAGTCTTTTCATCAAAGATCACGTGTATGCTTTCCTCCATCTTCCTTGTTCTCTTGTTGAAAACCCTGTACGCCTTGCTATCTAGTGCATATCCCATAAAGATGGCCTCATCACTCCTGGGATCAAACTTCCCGAGAGCCTCCTTGCCATTATTATGTACAAAGCACCTGCAACCAAAGACTCGCAAGTGTGCAATATTGGGTTTTCTTCCCCTAAGCAATTCATAAGAAGTTTTCAAAAGAATTGGACGAATCATAGCCCTATTAAGGATATAGCAAGCCGTGTTGACGGCTTCGGCCCAATAGACTTGTGGAAGTCCACTATCAATCAACATGGTCCTGGACATGTCTTCCAGGGTCCTGTTCTTGCGCTCTACCACTCCATTCTGTTGAGGTGTGTGAGGGGCAGAGAAGTTATGAGAAACTCCATTAGTCCTACAAAATCGTAGGAATGAAGCGTTCTCAAACTCTGTCCCATGATCCGACCGGATAGCACCAAGCTTCTGTCCCACACGAACCTCCAATTGTTTGACAAGCACCTCAAATTCTTGGAACGCCTCGCTCTTGTTCTTGAGGAAGATGGTGTACCTAAAAAATTCATCAATAATAACAAAGATATATCGACTCCCGGAATGACTAGCCACCCTCATTGGTCCACACAAGTCCATATGGAGCAATTCCAGGGGGCGTGATGTGCTCACAACATTCTTTGACTTGAAGGAACTACGGGATTGTTTCCCTGTAACGCAAGCATTACAGATTGATCCCTGGTCTTGTTGAACGCATGGTAGTCCGGTTACTAGGTCCTGTTTGAAAAGCTTGAACAAAAGGTGAGAGCTCGCGTGTCCAACACGCTTGTGCCAGAGGGCACTAGTATCAGCAATTGTTACCAAACAAATTCCCTCAAGTGGTTTAAAAGAAGGATCAAGAATGTAAACATTGTTGAACCTGTTACCTCTTAGTACCACCTCACCAGTCTTCCTATCTTTGACAAGACACTCTTTGGATGAGAAGATCACTTCATTGTCTTCTTGATCACATATTTGAGCAATGCTAAGCAGATTGAATCCAAGATCATTCACCAGCTTCACGTCCTGCACTTGTACACTATCATTGATCCTTACTGCGTCAGTCCCTAAGATTTTGCCTTCATTCTTGTTGCCAAAGGACACAGCTCCTTTAGCACTTGTGTTCAGTGAGTTGAGGTTGTTACGATTACCGGTCATGTGGCACGAACATCCACTATCAAAGTACCACCTGTTCTCCTCACTCACAACACCCTGCATTTAAAAGATTAGTCCTTAACGACCCAGACAAGCTTCGCTTGACTAGGTCGAGCAAGATACTGATACTTTCTGTGTTCCTCAGGACTAGCTTCATAAAAATCAAGCAGATTCACAACATTGCATGCATTTTGAGAAGCAAGTTTCTTGATCCTAGGTGAGCCTTGGTTAGTACGCTGAAAATTCCTAGGGATTCTACGAGGATTGTTCCTAGGTCCAATGTTCCTAGGTCCATTGTTCATAGGAGCTCTATTCCTAGCAGGTCTGTTCCTAGGGACTTCCTGAGAGGTACTAGCTTCATTGGTCCTATTCTCACTCTTCTCAGCTTGGGACTTTCTCTTCTCACAGTCAGCTTTCCTATGTCCCCCATCACCACAGTACCAACAAGTCATAAAGTAAGCTCCCATGTGATACTTAGGGTGAGGTTTCTGAATTCTCCTCTCATTGATCCTATCCTTGTTGAGGTCCTTAGGCTCACTTCCCTTAGATTGTTTTATGAACATTTTGTGGGCTGGTTTACCTACATACCACTCAGAGTCCTCACTCGGGTTTTTCTCCTCACCTTGCTCTAAAACCTGAATTCTTTTGGTCAAGTGCAAGTTCCTATCCTTGAGACTCTGTAGTTCCCTACCCCTCTGTTCATACAATTCAGCAGCATCAAAGTTCTTATGAGCCCCATCCTTCTCTTTGTCTCCTGTGTAACCTATCCCGAATCTCTGGGGAACAAAGGTTGGACCTACATCAACAACTTCCTGTTTACCCTTAGCAATATCAAGTTTAGTCAACAAAACACCTTTTTCAGTATTCAAAGCAACAATTTCATCATTCAGCTCATCAATAGTGGTAGTCATGTTGAGAATCTTAATTTCAAGTTCAGGACAATGTTTGCAAGGATCAACAGTTTTTTCAGATTCACTTTCTATAGATTCTTTCAAGTCATTGTAGAGATCATTAGCTTTAGAGAATTCTTCCTGAGCATCAATGTTCTCATTATGCAACACAATGATCATCCTAATCAAACTTTCTTTAGACAAGTCATTCAAAGAATCAAGAAATTCAGAATCGGGTACCTCAGATGAAGATGTTTCTGGTGTATCAATAGCCATGTTACACGTGTGATGTTCCTCCTCTTCTTCATCTGATCCCCAGCACGCAGCAAAAGCCCTTTCCTTGTTTCTTGGCTTGTTAGGTTTCGTTCTGTCATCTACTGGTCCTTTAGGGCAGGACTTAGCATAATGACCCTTTTCACGACACCTGTAGCAAGAAACATCCTTGATGTCTCTAGCTTCCTCATTGTTCCCACGGTGACCACCAGAGTTTTTAGGACCACCTGGAAACTTTCCCTTGTTCCATAGCCTTCTGATTGCTCTAGTGAACAGAGCAGTTTGATCATCAGGATCAACCATGTCCTCTTCTCCTTCCTCTACTATGTAGCTCATAGCCTTCTCAAGTTTGAGAGCTAGGGATTTAGACGTCTCCTTTCCTTCCTTGATACAATTTCTTTCAATTTCATATTTGGTTAGCTTAGCAAAGAACTCATGCAGTTTAAGAGACTTGTTCTTATCATTTTCATGGAAGGTTAGACGACTATGTTCCCAATCACCAGTAAGACCATTGATTAACACTCTAACTTTAGTCTTAGTCGAAATTTTATCATCATTAAGACCTAGACTAAGCATCTTAGTATCAAGAGCAGTAAATCTAGATTGATAGGAGGATACAGTTTCCCCTTCCTTCATTTTGAAGGTGAGGAATTCCTTCTGGGTAGCAAGGATCAAGTCATCCTTCATCTCAGTGGTACCATTGTGGATATCACTCAGGGCTTCCCACATTGCCTTGGCATTTTTCAGATTTCCAACCTTGTTCTTGTCCTCCTTGGTGATCCCACATGAAATGAAGGTCTTAGCAAGGAAGTTGGCTTCCATCGCCTTGAAGTCATCTGGTTCCATGAGCCTGGGATTAGCTTTCTTGTCAGCATCAACTTCAAGGTCTCCCAGTTTGATAGCCAGCCAGGATTGGAAATTCTTTCCCTTGATCCAATCGGACATTGCATTTTGCCATTGATTGTACTGGCCAGGGAGCAACAGTGGAGGTTTGGAGTTAGAGACACCAAGCTCTTGAAGTTGTTTTTCCATCTTAACCTGTTTGACACAAACACACAGTCTAGAGCACGCAGGCTCTGATACCAATTGTAGGATCTACGTGTGTTAGTATACGGATGTTGATCCTCCAGAGGGATCAACAAACCGGGCAGCGGAAATAACAAATAGTTCAAACAAGTTAAAGTTCACACAAAGCGATTCAAATCAAGCCAGCCTCTTGTTATTACCAAGCATGAACATACAAACGCAAATCCTTGATCTTAAGGTATACACAATACCTTCTACCCAGACCTAGATCCTTCAGCGTCGGACACACTTGTAATTCGACTCAACGGACTTGACCCACACCTCTAACCCTCGTACACAACTCGGCCTAGAGTACTTCGTGTGTTCTTTCTCTCAATCGCACTCAGCAATTGACTCTCTCAGCATTCGTTACAAATGCAAGTACATAAACCCCTATATATACTAAAGGCTAGAAACCGATTCTATCCTAAAATATAAATCGGGATTTACCCTAGAATAATCTCATTAAGAGAAACAGAATATCTCTCCTAACAATACTATCCTAACAAGAGAATTATCTTCAGGCCAAAGATCTGATTCTCTCCTTAATCGTCATCCATCAACGCGTCTTTCCATAGATAGGAAGATCCCTCGCTGGCGCTCGCGCGTTGATACTCTTGCCAAATATAGTAACTTGCTTTAGCGTTGATTCCTTGCTTGCGCACTCTGGAATCTCCGCTTCTCAGCATTAGCTCTGTTTCCTTGGCACCTCATGACGATTGTTCCTGCTTGTGTTCCTTTGCTCATATCTCCTAGAATGATCCTGAAACACTAGCAAACAACATTAAATCTTTCTCAAGTGTTGTATCATCATCAAAACCTTACGGGATCTATTATTGGGATTAAGACCATCCCAACAATATTCAACGAGCTCATGTATTTATAGCAATAATACTTATTAAACCAAGTTATATTAGGACTTATCACTCAATATTTAAATCGGTTTTCCAGATTAGAAATATAGAACAGGTTTAAGTTCTGATTAATTGGGCAAAAGTGTACCTGATCTGCTATCAACCACGTATATTACGGAGTAGTACATTTTCTCACTTAAAATTGAAGTTAATTAAATAAGCCAAAACATGAATAGCTAAACATGTAATGACGAAGTAAAAGGCGACAAACCGTAACCAAAACAATTGTTTGTTTATGCTGTTGTAAGTCGGTCCGGCTCGGTGGAATTTACCCGGTTCGAACAAAACAATTGTTCATGGCGCTGATTTGTCACAAACGTCCGATCCACTTCGGGTAGGACCCAAACCTACGGCTCCGATTCAACCCCATAGAAGCCTAATATGCACCGCGTCCGCACACAATCCCTCCACCCGGTTTTCTTCTTCTTCGTTTCTGCCTTTCTGGTACCCGAAAGTTCGCAATCCCCAACGTGTCTCACCAGCTCAGATCACCTAATTCCCCGAGTCCCCATCACACCCCGCCATTGAGAATCTGTCTAAGCTCCATCCATAGACAAGACGTAAGAAGGAGAACTCAAGAAATTAGAATTAGGCGCCTGAGAGGGGATTGCCTTGTAGTCAGCAATCAATCGATTAACGATAATCAGAGAGCCGTCTTCTCATGAACGCCGGCGAGTTTTGGCGGTGGCGGAGTTGAGAGATGGCGACAGACGACGTGCAGGTGGTGTTCCGAGCACTGGTTGAGAGCGCGGAAAAGAAGTTCGCTAGGGTACGGGATGCGCCGGCGTACGCCGCCCGGGGAACGGGCTCGGCGGCGGCGGCGGCGAGCGAGCACGACTTCCACAAGGTGTTCAAGGCCTACATGAGGCTTTGGAAGTTTCAGCAGGAGAACAGGGCGAAGCTTGTGGAATCCGGTTTACAGCGGTGGGAGATAGGCGAGATCGCCTCTCGCATAGGCCAGATCTACTTCGGGCAGTATATGAGGACCAGCGAAGCTAGGTTTTTGCTTGAATCGTACGTCTTCTACGAGGCGATTCTGTACAGAGGCTATTTCCAGGGGACGAAGGGGGCCGTGAAGAATGTGAGTGTTAGGTTTAAGGAGTTGAGGTTTTACGCTAGGTTTTTGCTGGTTTCGTTGTTGGTGAACCGGAGAGAGATGGTTCACATTCTTGTCGACAATTTCAAGGCTCTGGTTGAAGATAGCAAGGCTACTTTTCGGGTAATTTGATTCTTACGTCTGAATTGGATGATTGTTGCTTGAAAACAAAGCTATTTCTTTCTTATGACTGCTCTAGGTTGAGAACTATAGGTTAGAGTTTGTACTGATTCAGGCCTTTTGTCTGTAGAGTAAGCATGGATTCATTCTACTACTAAAGAGTGATGGCTTTGGACATTAGGGAGATAATTAATTAGAGTTTCTACTGGTCCTTTGTAGAATGCGTATCAATGTAGGAAAGTGAAGAAATCATCAAATGTTGTGGTTGTAGCGCAAAATTAGGAACATAAGAATGCTGTCTGTGACTCCAGAGGTCTATGATCCTTTTACAATCTGGCTGTACTGCAAATTAAGAACTTAAGAATGCTGTGCAAATTAAGAACATAAGTTTGCTTTCTGTGCTGCCAGAGGTCACTGATTCTTTCCCAATCACTGTGTTGCCTTCTTCTGATGTAGTTTTGTCATGATGTTATTCACACATTGATTCTTTTGTTGTAATGATTTATCATTAAAATTTTCCAGTTTTTATCCATTAAACACACCCCCTTGTGTTTATGAATTATGAGTAGCTCCTACTCCAAATAGCACTTGTTGGCTTTGAACGGTTGTTCTTGGCATCCTTGCTAATTTCTAAATTTTTGCTTATCAGGAGACTAATTTCAAAGAATGGAAACAAGTGGTGCAAGAAATCATTCACTTTGTGAAAGTCAATTCACCCGCCACAAACTGCAGGCCGCTGCGTTATTGTGCTATGTTTGACAGTCATCCTGATTCCTCGTCATGTATAGCTCGTTTTCATGCAAAGAAAGTTGTTAAGTTGCATGATGCTGTGCTCACGGGCTACCATCGAAATGAGGTGCTGGTTTGATATTTTGCCCCTCTTCTTTCATCATTCTGAGAAATGATTCTTGATCTCCAAGAAAATTGTCTGACTTCCAAGTATGATTCTTTTCAGGTCAAGTTTGCTGAACTGACCTTGGATACCTTCAGGATGCTACAGTCTTTGGAATGGGAACCTAGTGGATCTTTCTATCAGAAGCGTGTTGTTGAAGCAAATGAGAAACTTCGTCTGAAAGATTATTCTGGCGCTTCCGGGTTAACAGATATGAACTTGTCAGTGGAGTTAACTGATCCAACCTTGCCTCCAAATCCAAGGAAGGCTATTCTTTATCGTCCAACTGTGACACACTTGCTTGCAGTGAGTTGTTTTTTGATGAAATCTTGCAGTGAGTTTTAATGATGCTGGATTTGTATAAAAAATGTGATCTAGAGCCACTCCTACTACATGGCCTAGTTGGTTGTATGATGGTTTTGCACATATGGCCTTTGTAGTGCTATTGTCATGCTTACTCATCTCAAGCTTTAATGGCACAATAAGATACTTACACGGACTTATATTTGCAGGTCATCTCCTCAATATGTGAGGCGCTTCCCATGGAGAAGATTATGCTAGTATATATATCCTCTGCAGGTTCATAAAACTTATGAAATTTATCATGATGATCTCTTTATTGTATTGTTAAAATTGTGATGACCTTGTGCTGCTTCCAGGTGGATGCTCTGCTGATTCAAACGTTGATATCTCTGGAGGCTCTAAAAGATTTTCAAAGCTTAAAGTTGTGCCACAAGACTCTCGTGAGCAGAATTGTTTCCCTGATGTTCATGACTGTCAAAAGGGATACTTGAGTGGTTATTATGAAAACTATCTCTCCTTGGGTCCAAGGGCTGATGGAGGTATGCAATACTGTGAATGTCATCCAGTAATTATAAATTTAGCCATTTAATAAGGGTAAATATTAGGGTTTGTTTGTATAGTGTCATTATAATGACATTTTTACTTATAAAGACCTTTTGTCATTACTTTGGAATCATTCCAAGGCAAGAAAATTTCTTTGTAAGGAAAAATGTCGTTATAAGAACACTAAACAAACAAACCCTTAATTTTATATCCCCAACAAATGGATCTTATATGGATGGATTTTTTAGCAGCTCTCGCACTTATGCATTTGTATTTTTAGGATATGTTTTTGTTGTTGAATTGAAGCCTCAGTACACTTAATGCCTGTGATTTTCAGGTTACAATAACCTCTACCCTGGTGATTTGATCCCTTTCACTAGAAGGCCTCTCTTTTTGGTTATTGACAGTGACAGAAGCAATGCATTCAAGGCAGGTTTGTCAATACTTGTACTATGCAGTGAGGTTAATGAATTGCCAATATGAATAATATATCCAGGATTGGGTCCGTTGAGTTTCAATTTGATTGCTTTAGCTCTAGAACTATTTTGATATGGAGCACTTGCATGGAAAAACAAATGAGGAAATATCCTATGCAGTGAGGTTAATGAATTGCCAATATGAATAATATGTCCAGGATTGGGTCTTTTGGGTTTCAATTTGATTGCTGTTAGTTCTAGAACTATTTTGATATGGAACACTTGCATGACAAAATAAATGAGGAAATATGTACAGCTACTTATTATAGGGTCTCATGCCTTGGAAACCAGTTGCTTACTTTTTGTTTTCTCTTTCACAGATTCTACATGGTTCAGAGAGGGGGGAGGCTGCTGCTTTGTTACTTTCTCCCCCGAGATCATCATTCAAGAACCCATCTGAAGTAAAACAAGGTGGAAGTCAGTTCACCTTTTTTTTGACTGCTCCTGTACTAGCATTCTGTCAATTGGTTGGACTCTCTTCCTCTGATGATGATATGGTGAGATGCTGACAAGCTCTTTCTAATGCTTCATGCATCAAGGCTTTATATTTTGTGTTTTAATCTTCATTCCTTCTTGTATATTGTGTTTCTCTCAGGAACTTCACGAGAAAGCTGAAAACATAGTTGCCAATTCCTTTTCTAAATGGGAAATCATACTTTGTACAACACCAAAGATTGACATTGTTTGGGCACAAGTTCTTTCTGATCCATTCCTGCGTCGACTTATTCTTAGGTATGTCTGCTGAGAAAGATGATGTTGCTCTTGTTCACAAGTTTGGAACTTGCATACTCTCATGAATAGGATAACTTTATCAGCAGTTTTTCAGATGTTACAATATACAGTACTACTTCCTCCATCATCCATTTAGTAAAGATTGTCATTTTAGATCTTGGTAAAGTATTAATGAATTCAATGAGTAAGCTAAGTTACCATATAATTTTTTCTTAAGTTGACAAGTGAATAATTACTCACTTCCTTTGTAGCCAATAGATGAAGACAATTTGCATAGAAAGATTCAATATGTGCTCAAATTTCCATGAAAAAACCCCTTGAAACTCACTGATAATTCATTACCTATAGCTCCAGAATGACAATCTGTGAAACTGATGCTGTCTGCTAATCATATACAACTCTTTAGTCTTGTGGGTTTGCTACACATTAAAATACTGCTGTTAACACACTGTCTATCGAATTTATTTTTCAGATTCATATTCTGTCGGGCTGTGCTTTCCTTCTTCCACGCCCCAGAGGACCATGAACAGTATTTGCCTGTTTGCCTACCTGAGCTACCAAGCTTTGTATCCCCAAACGCCGATCTCGTGCAATCTTGTGTTCTCCGGCTTGCAGACCATTTTAGAGTCACCAGCTGCTTCAACAGTAACAAATGAAAAAGAAAGGAAAAAAAAAGTTGCACATTGTGAATTGGATAAAGATAATTATCAGGATTCATTTGAAGTTTGTTCTGGGATAAAGGCATTGAAGATGAAAATAAATCCTTTAGAAGCTGGATGCAGGTTTGCTTGTCAATGGTTAGTAAAAGCCAGGACAAGGGAAGTATATTTCTTTTCTTTTTTTGTAGCCATGGTTATTTTCAGTCATGGGTGTCTTGAACTTGTTGGTAGTGATGTTGCCATTTTTTGTTTATCATTTATGGTGTGGGATAAGTTTAAACTAGGCCTTGTTGGCCTTCGTAGATCTGTCTAGCTGAATTCTGTTTCTATATTTTGACATGTTTTATTGTTTTAGTTCACTTTCATGAACTAGTGAACTAATTAGTGATACTGTGTACATGGGGATATGGGCTCCTACCAAAGATTAAATAATTTCACACTCGTCTTTATGCCCTTTTGGGGGGAATTGTTGCTCACTTGCTGTTGAGTGTCGAAAGTTTGCTATCTTGGATGACCAAGAAATGAATATGAGCTTGCAGTTGATTGAATGTTAAATTGTGGAGTAATCGATTAGTTGACAGTATAAGCTAGCTGTATAAATGAATTAAAATGGGGTCCACAAATGCCACGTCAATTACACGTAGGATAGTGTCTACAAATTAAGCTTATATCAAAACGACGTAGCATCGGAGAAAATGTACCGGAAAAGGCCAAATTTCCTACGCCCATAGTTTGCTAAAGGGGCGGGGGTCGGGTGTGATTTGTGAGCTGCAACTGATAAGATGCTCCATGGATAAGATTTTTCGTATTTGCTATTAGCCTGCTCACCTTCTTCGGTTGCTTCCTCATCTCTCCCAATTTGAGCTCAAAATCGTCCTGTTTTTTATGCTGAACTGCAAATGGTAGCCATGGCGAGCAGCGTAGTACACATGGCTTCTTCGTCTTGTGCTCTGCCAATGACTATGGCGGGCTTGGGATCCCCTCACTCTCAGAAACCCCTTTCTCTGATCCCTGCCAATGGAAAGCGAACTTCTAATTTCCATCTTCCTTCTCTTTCTTATTCACACACTTGCTCCTCCTTGAAAACCGCCGCCGTCGCCTCCGAAACCACCGGCCTCAGCTCCTCCGATCAGGTTCTATCTCTGCTTGTTCTTAGGGTTCCGCTAAATGTTTTGATGTTGGATTTAGTTTCTAATTAGATCGATTATTGCCTGAGATTCATTGAAGCTAGGGTTTGAGTTTCCCGAAATTGTGTGCTCGAGTAATTGAGCTTCATTGGTTTGAATTCAGTACAAATTAGATTAACTTTCAGCATATTCGCAACTGTGTTCTACAGGATCAGACGAAGAAAAAGTACTACTTCGTGGTTGCGAACGCCAAGTTCATGCTCGATGAGGAGGAGCATTTCCAGGAGCAAATGTTTGAGAGGCTCCGCATGTTTGGAGAACGCAACATAGAGCAGGATTTCTGGCTTGTCATCGAACCAAAGTTCCTTGATAAGTTTCCAAACATCACAAACCGACTCAAACGGCCTGCTGTAGCTCTGGTCTCCACTAATGGTCCATGGATCACGTATGTACTTCAAACGCCTCCTACCTTTACCATTGATTTCTGGCTAGCTAGCAATTTCTAAGACAATGATTGATGAAGATAAGGAAATGGTCTGTATTATATGCACATAAGAAGATAACATGCTATTATAACCAATGAAGAAAGAGTTACTGAGGCTGGTGTGCTTGATGGTGATTCTATTCATGTGTTTCTGCAGATTCATGAAACTGAGGTTAGATCGGGTATTGGCGGAAAGCTATGAAGCCGAAAGCTTAGAAGAAGCATTGGCGTCGAATCCTACCAAGATAGAGTTTGGGAAGCCGGATAAGTGGGTGGCGCCTTACCCCAAGTACGAGTTCGGCTGGTGGGAGAAATTCCTTCCTCCTGCCTCTCAGTAAGTTTATGAGTATAGAAAGATCATCGACCGAATGACGGTTTTACAAGGGATATATGAAGGTCATCTGAGGAAACTGCTTGTTGATGTTCTGGTATAGGGCATTTTATGGTGCTCGACAAAGTTCTGTTATGTTAGTTACTTAGAGTTTTTGTATTTACATGTTTTTATTAATTCTAGTGTCATTCTTATGAGTATGCCTGGTGGGAGCCCTTTCTTTCCTTCTGGATCTTAGTGAGTCTTGAGTAGACTTTGATTAATCCCTCCTTTTCCGCCATGATCAGAAGGTGAATTGGGGATATGAATGAGGCGATTAAGTACCCATTGATCGTGGTTGAGTAGGTATGTTTTGAAGAGCATGTGAGATAGTGTCTTGCTGAATTTTTGTGATGGAGCATTTTAAGTTGTTCAACGGGCTTCTGTAATGCTAGTTGCTTTTACTACGTGTTGTTCTTGCAGTTTAGAGAGGGAGAAGGGGTACTGATTTAGTGATTTGCTACCTTTTCCAAAGTTTGTATATCTGCTGCTTTTGCCTTTCGAAAACGCCCAACAAATTCCGTTTGTAGGGGCTCCTCATGAGGATTGAGGAATATACGGATAATTCCAAACCAAATCAATTGAGGAAATTTGCAAACATGTTCGACTTGGACTTCACAAATCACATGAACTAGTACATCTAAGCTAAAATGAAAACTTGGACTTTTAATTTCATACAATTGTAGCCCAAAAACTAATATAATACCACTAGTTATAATAATGACATTGATTGATCAAAAACTAATATTAAAACGAAATAGTACGAACATGGAATAATTTATATTGAACAATATATCCAAAATTTATGAGGCGTTAACGAAACAATAAATCCAAAACATTGGTAGAGGAAAATGAGTTATTCTATATTCTCTAAGCCCTATGTAATTCACACTCTCTAATATCTTTTCCACATTTATATTGATAATCTATCAAAATAACTAGCATGTGCCCCGTGCCTAAGGCACGGATTCAGGTTAAAAAATAGAGTATTATTTTATTTCATATGATGATATGGTTGAACTCTTGGTTATTGATACTATATAAATCATTTTTACTTTATAAATTAACAAATTAGCTTATAAAAATTGTGATATCTTATTGTCATCTCTATTGTTCAATGAATTTTCCCACGATAAGAGCTAAAAAATTTGAACATGCTAAATTAAATAATTATTCTTCCCATTAAAAGTGACCAATGGGTGACAGTGGTATCAATACACTCATTGTTTATTTATTTCAAAATTTCCAATACCTTTATTAATTTCTACAATAAGTAGATAAATTAGAAATGGAAATGTCCTATGACAAGTCTTATTACAAAACGGAAAAATATAACTAAATAGTTATATGGATTATTGAACGTACAAAAGCAAAAACTCATGTTATTATATTTATCGAAATTTGGGAGCCCGCGTGCCACAAAAACAAAAGACATGAATCACAATTATATTTATCGAAATTTGGTTTGTTCAAAATTTCCAAAGATATTATATTTATCGAAATTGATAAAATCGAACCAAACCAATTTTTTAGTTCGGTTTATTAAATTTAAGATTTTCGACTTCGATTCGGTTTTCAATTTATTAAATTTAAGAATTTGGGCTTGAGTTCGGTTTGGTTTTTGGTTCATTAAATTTAATATTTTCGACTTCAATTCAGTTTTCAATTCACTAAATTTAAGAATTTTGGCTTCAGCTCGGTTCGCTTTTCGACTCACTAAATTTAAGAATTTTAGCTTCAATTCGGTTTGGTTTTCGGCTCATTAAATTTAAGATTTTCAACTTGAGATCGATCTCGATTCACTAAATTTAAGAATTTTGACTTCAGTTCGGTTCAGTTTTCGATTTACTAAAATTAAGAATTTTAGCTTCTGTTCGGTACGATTTCAAACCCATACTTAATGTTAGTTATATAGAACGGCATCATATCATCAGTACATTTTTATGATAAAAGCGCACACATACTTTAACTAAATGTCTCCTTACGTATTTGCTTAAGAAAAAGAAAATCATTGTAGTAAAGCGGAGTCCGGAGATTAAGCGGGTGGGTGGCAACACTATGAAGTCCCAAAGCTTACAAAATTATGCTATTTTGCTATTTTGCTTAATATTGGCAGCCCACTCCTCCAATGCAGGCTCCCTTGCAACACTATGAAGTCCCACAGCTTTCAAAATCACTTCATGTGCCTCCTGATCGTGAACATGGGGAAAACTATGAATATGAGCTTAGTGTATAGAAGAAGACTAAATCCCACAAATGATATGAACTTACTCTTAGAACCAATGGAATGTGCCAAATGTTGGGGACGTCATGAACTGAGACTATATTTTGTTCCTGAGGACCAATTTAAAATATATTAGGGGATTGTCAAATGTAAGAAAACAAAAATTTCTAAAGCATCTAGAATACAAAGTTTGTATATTAGATCACAATACCGGTATATGGCAAAATTGTGATAGCTTTGCCTTCACACTGTCATCTAGGGCCTGAAATTTTTGTCAAAGGTTAATAATAATCTTCACTAAAATTTCAGATCATAATTTGTTAAATCATGACAGTAGGTGACAGACCTGTGTCACCTACTGTTGAGGATAACCTGGTGGATGGCGGAGGAGCTCTCGGCGGAGACCATCTCCATTTGGTTGGCTGCCGAGGAGGACGTTCCGGGCGATGGAGTCCGAGAGGAAGCTGTGGAGCGACGACGTCAGAGCGTCGCCGGTTGAAGAAAAGTTCCCGCCGGCGGGAAAGGAGGAATTGTTATCGCCGGGATCTGGCATGTTTCCGGTGAGATATGTGGCGGGCGAATCAAACTATGGCACCGGCCTGTGAAGATTAAATTGGCATATAATTAAATTGAAAAAAGAGAGATGGAGGTTGATAAATCGATGGCGTCGGAGAAGACAGTGGTGGGCGAATCCAAAAGATTTTTCTTGAAGCCAGTTGGTGGAACAACTACTACTTTTCCTACGTGTTTATTAACTATCATCCACATGGTCCAAAGGTTTTTACCCATCCAACTTCCTGAAACCATGATTAAGCTATCATCCAAAGGTTTTTGCCATGATTAAGCCAGTTGGTGGTACATAGTCACACACGTTAACGGAACTTGAACATGATTAAAAAACTCAAGAGCTTCTATTAAGCCAACGAATTTACTTAGGCATGAAAGCCAGACAGCAAGACTACACAAGCCTTATTTAAAATCATAGGAAGTTGCATTAATTTCTTTCACATTCACATGAACAAACTCAAGAGCTTCTTTAGGGAACACACAAAAAAGCTACATTCTGCAGAGTTCGGAAGGCATACAAAAAGCTACACTCTGCAAAGTTCATAGGGCATACAAACTTACATTAAAATCCTGAACAAAATCCCAAGTTATATCAATTCCCATAAGCAGTGAAAAGTGAACTAACCGGAAGGATCCAAGTCTTGCTGTGGTATAGGTAGCTTGCCTCAACAATCCAGCTGAAAGCCCCTACACAACAAAATGAAAAAAAATGCACCCAAGATCAGATTTTGAACGATAGCATTAAAAACTAAACATACGTGGACTCAAATAGAGGATAAGAACTATAGATTGTGGGCATTAGATGCAGAGCAAACATAGGCAATAAAATTCATCAATTTCAAACATTGACATTTTATCGAACACCTTCAAGGCACAACTTAATATTAGACTAAAAAATCCTCAATTTCAGACTATAAAAGAACATAGAGAATCCTAAGGTAATAGAAATAGAGATAAATAGAGATAGATGGCATGAGCAGCAGAACCTTAGTGGTGGCCGGAAATTGGAACCGAGCGGAGCAGTGGTGATCGTAATGGCAGGAGCAGCAGAAGCTTTAGTTGTGGCCGACCGACAATTAGAGCTGAGCAGAGTGGTGGTGACCGGAAATTGATGCTAATCGGAGAAGTTGTGGACAGAGGAGCTCCGGCGAATAGAGCAGACGTGGTTTCAGACAAGAACGTGGACGGAGCGGAAGAAGAGGCAGACGTGGACAGAGGAGCTCAGTATTTATGATACGAGCGGTTGACGGATGAAGAACGTGGGTCGAATTCAGAGCAGTTGAGGAGCAGTTGTGGATGGAGAGCGGTTGCCGTTGCCGGAAGATGGAGAACGTGGGACGCCGTTGCCGCAAATTCAGAGCGTGGAAAGTAACTCAGGGGGAGATAATTTTAGGCTGGGAAAAAAAAAATAATGGCTTAATTTTTTACCACGTGGTGGAAGGATAGGGCTGAAAAAGGTTCTACTTAATTTGTTCTTTTTCGAGCTCTCACATTAATTATGGTCTCGTTTAATATTAACATACTATATTTGATAATAAGATATTCTTATTTATATTAAAATATAAAATATAAATATTTTTTATATCTTATCCATATATATGTAAATAATATCCTTCTTATTAAAATTTATTTTAAAATGAAAGATATATTTAATTTTATCTTATCCATATATATACATTCATATCAAAATAATACTTATGATCGTTATTTTATATTGATTTCATCTATAGATATTAAAATAATAATACTAAATCACATATATAATATATTCATTTCATATAATATTATATAATATCAAATAAATTTCTCTTTGGTCAAATCTTATCTACTAAATAAAATATTATTATTTTATCTTTTATTTAAGTAACACTATATAAAGTATAATTTATAATTTATTTTTAAAATCAAATCATGATCTTAGATATAAAAGAATATTATCACGATTTTGGATATAAAACTCTCATTAATATGCAAAACCTAATAATATTGTCATATAGTATTATTTTATCAATTAGATTATACGTAAAAAAAACAACAAAAAACGTTATCGGATAATGTACCATACAAAATACGTACAATTAACTAATCTGGAGTAAAATGCTTATCGGTGAATTTAGGGGTGAGCAAAATCCGGTCCGGACTGGTTTTTGAACCGGACCGAACCGGGAGGATACTGGTCCGGTCCTCGGTCCATGAATATGGACTTTTCCGGTCCCGGTCCGGACCGGATGTTTATAAAATTTAAATAAAAACTTATATTTAAATAGATAATATATTGATTGTAATGTTATATAGTATATTTTTAATACTTAAGTTTCATATTTATATTATATACTTAATAATATGATATTTTTCATTAATCATATAAGATTTTTCTAACTATATTATAAGTTTTTGATATAAAAAAATTAGTTTTTTTTAAGAGAATAAAAATACAGTATAAAACCGGATCCCGATCCGATCCTCAGTCCATGTTTTTCCATGTTACCGGTCCGGTCCTGGACCGGTGCCCACCCGTGAATTAGCCAAATGATGGTCATAGCCATTGGTCAGCGATCCGTGCCGAAGTCAAAACTTCTAATCTCAGCCATCCACTAAACCACGAAAACACAGATAACCTAGTCACAAACCGTCAGATTACTCAATGAGAAAGCACACGGAGCGTCCTTTTTCACCGTCGGATCTATCCTCCTGACCGACACCCTTGCCAGTATATAATGAGCCTTAACCCCTGACTTCTCAACCTGCTGCTATATTGTTATACGAGACAGAAAGAAGAGAACTCCGAAGAAGGTTTCTGCGATTCTCGCCGAAGAAAATCAATTTCCGAGGTACGATTCTCCTCTTCAATCTTCTTTCCAATTGTCCTTGTCTATTGAATGTATGGTTTTCTGTTTGCTTTTCGTGTTCCATCCATTATGCAATTCAATTCAGCAAGGTCTAGTCTTTCCTAGATCCAGCGAATTAGGGTTTCACAGTAGCGATTTCCAATTAGCGATTTGATTGCTTATATCTCCGTATGTATAGTCATCTGTTCGTTTTTCGGCTTCTTCCTGTCTAGAATTACGATTCATTGAGGGATCTAGGGTTTTGTGCAATTGCGATTTCAAACATTCGATTGCTGTGTAAAGTTCTAGCCTTTTGTTCGTTTTTGGCATGTATATCGTATTCAATTTTGTTTATACCGTAGTGCGTGTGAATTTAGGATTGTGGTTCTCAAAATTGATGATCTTGTATACAATTCTTAATGTAGATGGCCCGTACCAAGCAAACTGCTCGTAAGTCCACTGGAGGAAAGGCCCCCAGGAAGCAATTGGCCACCAAGGTATTTTCTCAGATCCTCAATTTCCCCCCTTGCTGTTAGGGTTTCCTTCACAATTTCATTCAATCTAACAATTGTCTTGATTTTGATTAGGCCGCCCGCAAATCTGCTCCCACCACTGGCGGAGTGAAGAAGCCCCACAGATACCGCCCTGGTACCGTTGCCCTTCGGTGAGTTTTCCCTATCTCATGATTCATATATATATTGTTTGACTTAGCATTTGGGAGAAATTGTCCTGACATGAAATTTGAATGTGGCTGTTGTGAATTGCAGTGAAATCAGGAAGTACCAGAAGAGCACTGAGCTCCTTATCAGGAAGCTGCCCTTCCAGAGGCTTGTCCGTGAGATTGCTCAGGATTTCAAGACTGATCTGCGTTTCCAGAGCCATGCCGTGCTCGCTCTTCAGGAGGCTGCTGAGGCCTACCTCGTTGGATTGTTTGAGGACACCAACCTTTGTGCCATCCATGCCAAGCGTGTGACCATCATGCCGAAGGATATTCAGCTTGCTAGGAGGATCAGGGGTGAACGCGCTTAAGCTTTTCTTTGCTGCCTTGTGCCTGATGGCGGCTTCTGAATGTTTTAGGGTTTGTTTTTGTTGCTGTTTACAGTTAGTTCAAAGTTGTGTAGGATCAAGCTATATCTAAACTTGGTTGTGTAGTTAATCGTGGGTCTTGTTATCATGAATTCATGATTTTATGGAAGCGCCTAATAGTTTGTTTGCTATTGCTGGATTTGTAAGCTTCAAGTCTATGTCACACTTATTGTGTGAACATTATGTTTATGATCTTTAATGGATTTAGGAGTTGTGTTGTTTTTCAATGGTTGATTGTCTAAATACACTCGGATAAACCCATTCGTTGTTTTTAAAGCTTCATAGATGCGTGTTCTTTTACCTGGAAACATTCTGGGTATTGCCATTTATATTACTGGAAACTTCCTGATCGAAGTTTTTCAGCACTTGTTCAACTATTGTTCTTTAATCATCATAACTACATACTAAAAGCAGAACTAAAAGCGGAAGTTATAAATAATATTTAGGCCCGACACGTGTTACTTCCTCATTTGACCGCATCACCCATCTTTATTAAAACAATTCAATTTGTTTAATTGGCTGAAATTTCAGTGTAGACTCCACATTATATTATTTCTTATCTACTTATTTCCATTTTAATTATTTTCTAAAAAAAATAAACTTTAAAAACTCTACTACGTATGGTGCATAGTAATTATCATTGAAACAACCCAATCTAATCAACGTATGTATACCACTGAGAAATCAAATCAAATCTATCCAAATTGAAATAACTTATGTATAATGTACTAAGTACTAACCTATCCATGATTTGGATATTTCTTTTCCATATGCATGATAATTTGATAGATATTTTTTGCCTTTATCAATTTTGTATTTTATTAATTTATTTATACAAATATAAAATTTTGTAATTTATTAAATTATTTATACGAATATCTTACTATATACCAAAGTGGAGGTTAAAATAAAAATACTTCACTACATGTCAACTCCAAATTAAACTATATCACACATCTTTATTAAAAATAATGTAAGTAGTCAAAATCTAATTGAGTTATTCAGGTTGAAATTTAATTATGGACCCACACACATATATGATAAATCTTTCATATGATTAATTTATTGAAATAAAGGGGGGTTATAAAGGGAAAAGATATATACAACTAAAATAAAATAACAAAACTTATTGATTTAGTAACAATCAAATCTTTCATTGAGTTTTTTTTTGTTTAAATTTGATTGCTACGTATTTAAAATATTCCAGGAAAAGGATTTGAGTATTTTAAAAAACTTACTAAATCTTTTATCTATGTAAATATTATATTTTTAACTATGCTATAATATAACTAATTGAAATATTATATTATAATATATCCAATTCAAATATTAAATTTATAAGATATAAAACATTAAATTTATAGATAAATAACCAAAGGTTCTTAATTCTTTTTAAATGCATTTTATTAGAAATATCTAAATGAAATTGGATATGCACAAAACTACTTAAAAATAAAATAATTGAAAAACGATACTCCGTAGTAACAATTAATGAAACATAGAACATTTATGTTAATACAAGTCGTGCCCTCCCGGGCACGGGCACTATTACTAGTTATACCTATAGATGAGGTGAAATTGGAAACCAAAATTAGCGTTTTTCACTTTTTTCTACTGAAATGATCAGAGGATGAGGTCAAGCTAGTAAAGGGATAAATTGGAATGTAAACTGATGGGTTTTGTCATGTGCACTCATATGGTAAGTAAGAGGATGAGGCTAGTAAAATTGTCTTCACATCTGCACTCGTATGATAAGAAGATTAGAGTTTGCCGTACTCTTTTTTCTTGTTTGTAGTGCACATATCAGATGTTTCATGCCCAATAACTTGTTTATCCCCTAAAGTTTACTCAGTATTTATTTCAATTTAGGGTATTTTGGCCTTAAAATTTTGTGGTCTGATAAAACTTTATTTTTTTTTTGATCAAAGATAAAACTTTATAGTTGGGGAGGTTGTACTCTGGTTATCAACGTAGAGCTCAGTTTGTCCTGATTAAGTTGATAGAGAAGATATCCTTAAATTAATGATGGAATATTTATTGCTGATGACAACGTAGATGTGAACTTGGTGTTGTACCGTCTGCTGAATTTGCATTGCAGACATTTTATGAGTTCCTCCGCATATCCCGGAAAATGTTCTGAATAGATAATTTAGATCTAACAATCTGTTTCCTGTTAAATCCTCTGATCACAATAACATGCAAAATTGTTCAACAACCTCTTTTCTCCAAAAAGCCAATTTTAGATTTCCCTGTTTTCGTCACCAACATTTTCTGATTTTCTACTGTTTTGTTTTCCATAATATCTTTAACACCCTTTTTCATGATTTTTTTTTCTACCTTTGATTTTGTTTCCCATCCAGAAATGATCTGTCTGTAAAAAACCAACCTTCCAGACAGATGATTTTCTCTTGCTCTCTTCACATATTCATTCAGGTTATCTCCCTAGCCCCCAATCCCATATCCCAAATCTTTGCACATCAAATCTGCATCTTTTTTGTTTATTTTTTTTTTCAATTTGAGATATATCGTAGTTTGATCATTTGTTTTACTTGTTTTGAAAAGGTTGCCATTCTTTAGCAACCAAAACACCATGGAGCCTGAACGGCCCGACACGGAGCATGTTGTGGCCGAGCTCCAAAGGCTGGACGTAGAGCACGACAATGCGCTCCAAAACGAGGCCTCTACAAGATCTGATGTGCAAAATCCGACACCATTAGAAGACACAGAATCAGATGCTGACAAGGTGAATCAAATAGAGACCGAGCTAGCAGAAAAAGAATCCTTAATTGATAAAATGAGCGAGAAGACGAACAACCTGAAAGAGGAGGTGGGTAAAAGGAAGGAATCCGAGAAGAATCTATCTGACGACAATGAGAATATGAGGCGTGAGATTCTAAAATTAAAGGATGAGAAGAAGAGGCTGGAAGACGAGCTTCGGTTGCAGAAGGATTTAACTGCAACTGATGAGGTAGTGAAGCTGAGAAACGAGCTTTGGCTTGCAATGGAGACAGAGGAGAGCAGCAAGCAAGCCATGGATGAGTTAGCATTGGTCATTAGAGAAGTTGCAGCGGAATCCAACACAATTAAGCAGAAGCTCGCCTCTGCAGAGGAGCAGGTTAAGATTTCGAGAGAGGAAATTGATCGGCTCAAGGCAGAAGCCGAGGAATCGTCACTTGCATGGGATGACAAAGAGATGGAGCTTGTGAAATGTTTGAAAGAGGAAGAGGATGTGAAGGCGAAATTGAAGGAGGAGAATCGAAAGATCATGGAGTCGTTGAGTGATCTTGAACGGAATAGCAAGAAGCTGATAGAGGATACCGAGAAGCTAAAAGATGCTTTCAAGGAGAGTTTTGAGGAGGCTGAGATGGCAAAAGCCGAGAGTTTGGAACTTAAAGAGTGCCTTATGCAGAATGAGAAAAGATTGATGCTATTTACACAGGAAAATGAAAGGCTTAGAGCAGTTAATGACAACATAGAGGAGAAGTGGCCGGTTCCTTCATCTACAAGGAAGGAATTGAAATCACATGATGCAGAAGATAAGAAAGCACAGGGGGTTGAAGAGGAGCAGAAGACGTTGGCTTGTTCGCCTTCAAAGCAGGAAATGAAACCACACGGAGGAGCAGGCGAGAACCCGAAGAAATTGGCTCATTCCTGTTCCAAGAAGGAATCAAAGTCACATGGAGGAGCAGAAGAGAAGGCACAAAAGAAGGCGTCGGCTATTCCTTCAAAGAAGGAAGAGAAGGAGCAGAAGGCGTTGGTTATTTATTCCAAGATGGCATGGGTCATTCCTTCCACCAAGAAGGAAACAAAATCAACAACAGGAGCAGAGGAGAAGGACCAAAAGAAGGCATCAGGTATTCCTTCCAAGAAGGACACAAAGTCAACAACTGGAGCAGAAGAGAAGGAACAAAAGAAGGCATCGGGCATCCCTTCCAAGAAGGAAACAAAATCAACAACCGGAGCAGAAGAGAAGGCATTGATTGTTTATTCAAAGAAGGACCCAAAAGCTTCAAATGGGGGTGAAGAGAAGGATTATAAGAAAATTAAGAAAGATTCATCTCAGGAGTTGAAAGGGGGAATTCCTCGAACAAAATCGGCAGGGTTAATGTGTTTTGACCCAATGGTGATGCTTCCAATTCCCGGGATTTCAAAATACAAAGAGGCAGGAGATTCTAATGATGATAACCTAACAGATTCTATATTTGATATAGTTGATCCATCACAGCCACAGATAAACCACCAACACCGAAGGACGGCATCGTCTTTGGAGGATGAAAAGACGTTGAGTGTGGAAGAGTTTGAGCATGAAAAGAAGCCACATTTAGATGATATGGAGGTTGAGAGGGCAGGGACTCATAATACCAAGAAGGGTGCGTTGCTCAAAAAGTTTGGTGACCTTTGGAGGAGGAAAAACCAAGGACATAGCCAAAGACATCATAACAGTCAAATTCAGAGCTTAAATCAGAAGGAAGTAACAACTTAGTAATACTTGAATACTACCTCCTTGTACAGATCATGTTCAACAGTTATTCATCTCATACGATATTCATTTGATGAAGCTTCACATTCTGAGAATCAAATCAATTCAACACAGTGAAAATCAAAGTGTAGACACATTCTGAGAATGAAATTAATGCGAAATCAAGAACAAGAAACAATGATTCCATGTATTCATTCAGTAAGGAAATGGACTTGTTCAGTTCGGTAACTCACTAGTTAGAAGAGGGAGATATCCAACTCAAAAAGGGAATAGGTGAATCAAGCAAACGTAAACACACTAACCAAATACTGAATACTGAATAGGTTGGGCAGGGGTTTTACAGTGTAACGGCTAGAAGCTGTCGTAAACCACCTTTATTTGAAGTCTAATAAACTGTATAGTTAATCTTCATCCATGGCTGGTGCTACTTTAATCTCGTCAGCTCCATCCTCCTGCACAATTACAATCAATCATATCAAATAGGAGAAATCTTAAATTAATGTAGTTTCAAAAACTTTGAGGCGGGAATGAGGTAAAACACAAGGAATTATCTGCACCTGCATGTCAGATGTCCACAAGGTGAGGTTATCCCGAAGAAGTTGCATGATCAAAGTGCTATCCTTATACGAATCCTCCCCAAGCTTTTCAAGCTCTCCAATTGCTTCATCAAAAGCCTTCCGGAAAAAACGAGCCACATCAACAAATAGATCAGAAATGTACAGCGAACATGAATACTAGTTCAGCTGGTGCTTCAATTATGTGGTCCAAACCATAAGATATAACAGCTGATTAATTTGCAAGAATCAAAATGGTATTCAAGATCTAATGATCACACAGATGACTCTCTAACCGGCTTGACATTTGGTCATTAACTTATTTTATTTGTTTGGAATTTTTACCTGCTTTGCAAGATCACAAGCACGATCAGGCGCATTCAGAATCTCATAGTAGAACACTGAAAAGTTCAGTGCAAGGCCAAGTCTAACTGGATTCGTAGGAGGCAAATCTGCACTTGCTATCTCCTGCAAAAGCCAATTCATCAATTAGCTTCCTCTTCAACGAACATCAAAAGCAAACTCAACCGTATTGCACAAATCAACCCCATTCTGACCAAATTTCCTTCACACCTTGACTCAAATTTACCATTGACACTTCGAGCTCTCTAATCGCGAAACCTAGCAAGCTACCAATTGCGAAACCCTAACCTGAGCAGCCTTGTAAGCGGACAAAGTCTTCTCGGCGGCCTCATCGCGATCGGATCCGGACTTGAACTCGGCGAGATAGCGGTGGTAATCGCCTTTCATCTTCAAGTAGAAGACCTTTCCATCGGCCGACGAGGCAGACGAAACGAGCTTGGAGTCTAGAAGCCTGATGATTCCATCGCAAATAGAAGAGAGTTCAGATTCGACCTTGGATCTGTACCTTTTAATGGCGGAAACGTGGCTGTCGTTGCCACGGCTCTCCTCCTTCTGATGGATGGAGGAGACGATCCGCCAGGAAGCGCGGCGAGCTCCGATGACGTTCTTGTAGGCGACGGAGAGGAGGTTTCGCTCCTCGGCGGTGAGTTCGGGGGCGGCGCCGACGAGCTTCTCCATGAACTCCACCATCTCGTCGTAGCGCTCCGCCTGCTCGGCGATCTTCGCCAGGTAGACGAGCTTCTCGCGGGCTGGTTCTGTCGCCATGGCTATTGGGGAATCGAGAGAAAGATCTGAAATCTATGGAGAGAAATCAGTGGAGTTGGAGTTTTGACTTGTTTCAGGCCTTTTCGCAAAGCGTTTTCTTTTATATTTCTTGTCAGCGTCAATATTACCTACAATTCCGTCTCCCATGTTTGGAAGTGCTGAAGGGACAAACTAGTAATGTGAGTCCAAAGCCGAAATGGCCATCAAAAATCGACCCTGAAGACTAGCCAAATGAAAGTAAACGTACCACTCAAGAGTGCTTGAAACTCCATAGTATTTGACAGTCAGTATTTTGTTAAACTAATTAGATAGCGAAACATTAAGTAACAAAAATGTATAGTCTCACTGTTACCAATAACCCATTTAGCACCAAACACCATCACACTAGGCGTACATTACCATGTAGGCCTAACTTAGACCAAGTTGAGCTCCAAGGTACATTTTGATAAAAGAGGGAAAAGGGTAACTGGGCTGTGGGGAGAAAACGCGGAAGCGTTTGGGCTGTCCAAAAAAATAATGTGACAACTAGTCGATTTTCCAAAATTACCCCTGGCAAAAAAAAAATTTACGGTCTGCCACCGCGTCCAACCCCATGTCCAAAATTACGCGCGTGCCACTGCGTCCCACTGACCATCCCTGTCACCTGTCACCTGTCACCGTTTATCCTGTCACCATTCATCATGTCACCGTTTCTCCTGTCATCTTGTCACCGTTCATCTTGTAATCGTTCATCCCAAATTTTTGTCTATTATCAACCCTGTCATCGCTTATTTTTTTCGTCCTCTTATCATCGCTTAAATTGTGGTTAAATCTTGTCATTCTTCATGTATTATCACCAATTTGTCGTTAGTCTTGTCATCGGTTAAATTGTCGTCAAATCTTGTCATTTGTCACCACATACACAAAACTTGTCACCGTGTACAAAAAACTCTTTGTCAAAAATTATTATTGAGCCTATGCGGGATTTGAACCCACATTACCGTGCATTAAGCACGATGCTCAACCATTTGAGCTAATATGCCATAGTTAAACTTAATATACGAACCACAATCAGTAAACAAAAAACCTGTCACCGCCAAAACCCATAAGGAAAAAACCTGTCACCACCAAAACCTATAAACTAATAAACACAACACTTGTCACCGTCAAACACCGTAATCACAGAACTTGTCACCGATAAAACCCATAAACAAAAAATCTTGTCACCGATAAAACCCATAAACACAGAACCTGTCACCGTCAAAACTCATAAACACATAACTTGTCACCGATACTTGTCACCGATAAAACCCATAAAACACAGAACTTGTCACCGTCAAAACCCACAAACACGGAATTTGTCTCCGACGAAACCCATACACAAAACTCGAACGAAATCATCCCAAAACATCAATCAACCATGTAATTCACATCACAAAATTGAGAGAGAGATAGAAACTCGAACAAAATCGTTTCAAAACGTGTAGATTTAGAAAATCCAGATCTAGATCTTGAAATTTCGGATCTAGATCTAGAAATTTCAGATCTACGTTATCTAACACGAAACCTCAATAAATCTGGAAAAATCATCGAAATCGATCGGAGAAAGAAAACGATTTAACAAAAAGGAAGAAAAATCGGTTACCGGATGTTGAAATCGACGCGCCGGAGAAGAAGGCGGAGGCGGCGGAGGTGGCCGGAAAAGAAGGCGGTGGCGGCGGAGGTGGCCGGAGAAGAAGATGGTGGCGGCGGAGGTGGCCGGAGAAGAAGATGGTGGCGGCGGAGGTTGCCGGTCAGAGAGAGAAAAGGGGGGAAGAGAGGAGAGAGGAGGGAGAGTATTAGAGTATTAGAAGAGAGAGAGAGGAGAGAGAGTGAAAATGAAAAAAGTAGGGTGGGAGGAGTTTTTATACCGCCTAGAGTGTGGATAAAATTTTTGGACAGCCTACTAACTTCCCACAATTTAAAAAACCGCCCCCCCCACCCCCTTCCCTCTTGATAAAATGGAAATATATACAAAGGCAACTTTACCTTAATATAAAAGGGTGAGTTTTTTTTACCGCACCATCGAATCATTGCATAACGCATCCTACGTATTCCCTCTCCCTCTTCTCTTTCACCACGCCTTCTCTTTCATTTTTTTTTATAATATTAGGGTCTAAATCAAATTTATTTTTATAAATAATTCAAAATTTGTTAACAAAATTATATTTGAATTTCAATTTAGAGCAATTTCAAATAGATAATCAATTATTTTAACAAGAAAGTATATTGATTATGATGTTATTAAATTTTCGAATGTACACTTTTATTATACAACAATCGTCTATTAATGGACAAACAATAGTTGTCCATCACAATCTAATGAACAATAAGAATTTGTCCATTAATTTGATGCGAGCAGTGATAAACGTGTTGAAAACTCAAACTTGTCTATTATTTTTTACTGGTCAATTTGAATAAATCCATTATTTTTTTTTCGACAATCCAAAACCGCCCATTCATTTTTTAATGAACGGTGGGTATGCGCTTTAAAAAGATTTCCTCCTGTGTTAAATAAAGACCATAATATAAAACTATACCTAGAAGAGAAAATAGAAAAGAGCAAAACATATTAATTAAGAGAGTTTATTAGAGTAGTTTGTATCATCAAATGCTAAATGGACATGAAAAAGTTTACCAGAATTATATACCATGGACGTAATTCTATTTTCAAACTATTATACATAACTTTTCAATAGAATTTTAGCAAATTACTGATAAATTTTAAAACAATTAACTTATAAAAAAATCATAGAAAAACATCTGTTATTGCTATGGAAAACTTGGGACGGCAATGGATTGTGTACTCGTTCACACCGCAATTGGACACGTGTCCGGATTCGAATACGACCTTCTATGATGTGCCCTTTTTCCCGTTGGTCTCGAGTTTCTCGCGGTTCTCAAGTGTCTCGCGACCGCTCTCGGGCCCATAGGTTACACTCATTTCCGTGCGCCCTCATCTCACCGAATCACAGCCCACCGTATATGCTTTTTCAGCCCGCTTACCTCTTTATCCCTTTATAAACTCCCTACTACTACGAATCCGATTCTTCTCAAACAACGAGTTACAGGAGTATAGCATTTAAGCCAACAGCCATTCTTTCCCGGATAATGTCTTATCCATCGGTAAAGATGGCCTCTTCTTCATCTTCTGACTCTAGAGAGATCAGTATCAGTGGCAGCTACGAGGACAGCAACAAATGGCGGGATTTGTTTCTCGCTGATCCGACGGCTCTGAAGCTCTCTCTCCCCAACGAAACCTTCCTCCAAGCAGCGATTTCCCTGAAAGACCAGGTAATCGAATCGAACTCTCTTGAACTCGGGGTGCGCAGGTTAGTTAATTGCGGATTCTCTGACGGTGCAAGTTAGTGGATACCAGTTCGTTCGGTGAGAGAATACTTGTTTGTGTGAGTGTCAGTGTGTCAGTTTTTGAGTGGTTATGGATGCGGTTGCTGCAGGTGGTGGAGGCCACGTGGAACGGACGATGCGAAGAGAAGATCGTGGACCCCACCGCCTATACGGGCCTTCTTGGCACCGCCTTCGCCTGCCTCCGCTGTTACCAGCTCACCGGCGCCCGCCCCGACTTGCTATTGTGCGCCCATATCGTTGATGTCTGCTCCGTCGCCGCTCGTTTAACCAGGTTCTCTAGCCGTTTCATCCATTTTTTAATTGAAAAAATCAGTAGTCTCAACTCAATTTCTGGATGATGGGCTAATTTCGGCGTAATTACTGCTTAATCATGCGTGTTTAATTTGGATCACGTACATCACGTGTACGAGGGTAAGATTAAGATATTTTTTTGTGGTTTAGGTAGGATTACGTTATTTACTTCTACCTTTAAAATAAACAACAATGACCCCAATTGTGAGTTGAAATCATGGACAGTACTGCTCTATAGATATTTGATCTAATTAAGTGGCGGGTTGTCAATCTAGGACATGGAGGGATCATTATCTACATGAATGATGCTGAATCGAAACCCTTAGTTTTTATTTCCTTCATTTATTATTGAATCCAGCTGTTCAGTTCTTGGCTGTTTCTTCCAAAGTGGTAGCATTTTAGTCTACATGATATTTCCCTTTCGTATTCCAACCTCTTAATTTTCATCACATGTAACACGATGGATGGCTTTATACAAAGACAAATGGCTAGTGATTATTGATACAAATCAGTAATACATATATCTTGAGCTAAGGTTTTTTTATTGGTGTAACATCATATTACCCTTTTGTGCAGGCATACAACATTTTTGTGCGGTAGAGGAGGAGTTTATGCACTTGGTGCTGTCGTATATGATTACATCGGGGACCAAGCCCGTCGCGATCAATATATTGACATGTTTCTTGAGGTGCTTGCATCTTTCCCATCTTGTCAAATTCTTACTATCATTGATTTTTTGTGTGGGGTTTGGGAATTATTGGAGGCCATCTATTATTGAGAGAAGACTTGTCCTTTACATATGATCTATCTAGTATCACATTCACACCTATCCAACTCCATAAGTATGAGAAAAATCTGGAATAGTTACAACACGTGTGGTACCCCCGCCATAATGAAATCAAACTCGGGTCGTACGTGAAGCAACTTACAAAAGATCACCAATAACTGTGGTTTGGTTAGCATATGAATGAACTAGCCTTGAAATTGTGATGGTTTTTGGTGCACTAATCAGATTGCAATAGGTCTTGCTGTTTTTTTTTCTGTATGGACAAATTGGTGATCATATAAACGAAATAACAGTTGAATTTGTGATGGTCTGGTGCACTTGTCTGATAAAATTTTCTGTTCTTTACATGGACAAATTGTGGGTCTTACATATTTGTCCTTTTTGGTTGATTGACTATGCTTTCAATGGGTTTGTCATAGGCTTGTGTTGGGGTCCAGGTGCTGATGGTTTTTGATGGATAAATTTGGTGTTATTAACACAAATCTCATGTAGATGCTAATGCAACAACAAAGTACTGTATTGCATAACCATACAGCCTGTGCAGATGAATTAACTCTTGTGTAATTATAGATTAGTAACTTATCATGCTGTATGTATCATCTTAAGGTGGCAAGAGAGAAAGCTCTCCCTATTGGACCAGAAGACGGTGGATTTGGTATGTCATACGACCTTCTCAATGGAAGAGCCGGCTTTTTGTGGGCAGCTCTGTTCATCAAGAACCACCTCGGAGATGACACTCTCCCGAACGAGCTCCTAATGCCAGTTGTTGAAGCCGTATTGGCTGGTGGACGAGCCGGGGCATCAGACAAAGAGAACTGCCCTTTGATGTACAGGTGGCACGGGACCCGGTATTGGGGCGCTGCCCATGGGTTAGCCGGAATCCTCCACGTCTTGCTCCACTTTTCGCTGTCTGAAGGAGACGCTGAAGACGTTAAGGGGACTCTTAGGTACATGATGAGCAACAGATTCCCTCATAGTGGGAATTATCCTTCTTATGAAGGGAATCTTAAGGACAAGCTGGTTCAGTGGTCTCATGGTGCTACTAGCATGGCTATCACTCTTTCTAAGGCATCCCAGGTATGTTGTTTTGACAAATCTGTGTTAGTAATCATAATATCCTAATGCTTGATTAACCGTTATTTGGTCAGTCTGTGATGCAATTTAAATGTTGGTGTTTTGGAATTTCAGCTAATAGGAATCTCATGTGTACAAATTTCAGGCTTGTTCTGTTCAGCTTTGAGTTTACAATGCATACTTTTGAAGTAGTTTCCTTGTGGTCACCTAACCTTATCCTCACAAATGTTTACTGAATATTAAACATAAGAGAAAAGAAGTGTTTCCAATGTGATTTTAGTTTCCATAAAGATCTGAATGCTCAAAGCTGAATATTGCCAAACAAATCTTGTCAGTTTATTGGCTGTTCAGTTTATAGTCTAGTTTAAACTGCTACTCTGCTATGAGCTAATATAAACCACAAACTCTTCATGCAGTATATAGCTCCTTTTTGGTTGATTGGATTAGCAAATTGTATATTTATATTTGGTTGGCTTTTGTTCCTTCCTAAGGTGTTTCCAAGTGATCAAGATTTCCGGAACGCAGCCATAGAAGCAGGGGAGGTTGTGTGGAAGAGCGGCCTCATGAAGAAGGTCGGCCTCGCTGATGGTACAGCTGGCAACGCTTACGCCTTGCTGTCTCTGTACCGCCTAACGGGTGAAACAATATACGAAGAGAGGGCGAAGGCTTTCGGGAGTTTCTTGTACCATAACATAAGAGAGTTGGCCAACATAGAGCAACCTTCCAAGGAAGAGGATCATCTGCATTCGCTCTACTTTGGACTCGCTGGGGTTTGTTGCCTTTGGTTTGATCTTCTTTGCCCTGAGAAATCAAGATTTCCTGGCTATGAACTTTAGATTAGTCAAACGAGAGTGAATCTTATTATATATGTATGCTTTTCTTTCATGTTCTCTTTAACTTTCCCCTAATTTGAGCTTAGATTGGTGAAATCATGGAATGGTTACACAAAATTATGTTCATGTGAGGGTTGTGCATCCGGTCCAGTAAGTTGGACCAATTATTTCAAAAGATATAGGCCACAGACCGAGCCAAGCCAATTGTTTGGCTCGTTCTTGTTCGACCCAAAAAAAAGGGGTTGGACCGGATCGAAAATTGAAAAATATGAACTCTTTCGGACTGGAAATCGGGCAAGTTTACCACTGACTCGGACTGTTCCATGGTTTTTCCGGTTCGGTTTATTCTCCCCGTTCGGGTCAAACAGGACCAGGAATCGGACCGGTTTAGTGCATGCAAGCCCAAACCGTTTCATGAGTTTCGGCCCGGTTAATTTTCCAAACCGGGATCCAGGTCAAATTTGCACACCCCTAGAATCAAAATAGCATTCTTCAAGTAGTGTAACTATTGCACCTCATTATAGACAGAAATCAAGTTGCGCTCTGGTTTTGTGGGTTTACAAGTAATTTCCTATTTTAAATATGAATCGAATAGCAAAAAGTTTATACGGATTTGGGTGACACAATCGTACAAGAAGAGGATACGATTGTGACCTATTCATGGAGACGAGATCGTCACCTTCTACTAGCGTTTGGACGACGGTGAATAGCTTATGTATAAGGAACAATCTCTATCTAGAACGCAACCTTTCCATTATAAACTGTGCTCTTAATTTGTACAATTCATCTTATACTTTATTTCTATGATTCATAACATAATAAGCCAAAAGGACAAGGTGCATACATACAAACCGTACTACAATCTCGTCCAATCACATTTACTCCATCTCCGCATTCATAAAAGCAATTTTGCTAGTGAGCTATCCACAATCCATTGCTTGTACTTTTCTTACCCCACTCAACTCCTACCCAATCAATGGAAGCTAGCAAAGTCAACTTTACCCAAAGGCCGGATTAATATCAGCTACTTGTTACATAGGATAATATCAAACAGTTTTAGGATGAAATTCAATTTGGTTTATGAAAGAGGCTTATATACGTACATATGCATCCTTGTTTATACACGAATCTTATTCTACGTACCCACATGAGTTAATCTTGCATACGCTATATTATACAGTAGCAAATTTGGTTTTGAGCTCATACCTTACATGCATGTGGGTTTGGGTTTGGGTATACCGTATACGCAAGGAGTTTGAGAGTTTCAACCACACATTATTTTGCTAAATTTTTTTTTTGATGAAACATTATTTTGCTAATTAAACTATTGTAAGATTGATCTTTACTACAGAACAGTTGTTTAAGTGTCAAATATGTCTGTTAAGTCTCTGTGGGCCATACATGACGGGGGTGCTCACACGTCGGTTCGTGCGCATATGCACGGTAAGCCCGACACATAAGCACATGAGGTTCCACCTTAAAACCAATTGGCAATAGGGGGAGTAGCCCATGTACTTATATGGTGGGTGGTTTCACATTTGATTTCCAATGTGGGAAGCACATCCTACTTCCACACGCCCCCTCAAGTGCAACTGCCTGGCCCCGCAATAAGCCAGTTGCGCTTGACGACTCATGCCTTAAGGCCGGCCAGCCCATTAGACCAGGATAGTCGGACCCAGACCCAGCCCATAAGAAGAGCTCGATTTCCAGTCATGTGAAACGAAGCTCTTGTATCCAATATCCAACTAGCAGGGGACAACTTACCGCTGAGTTTGTCTTTACCCGAGAGGCGGTATTCATGAAGCATGTTCATCATATCACTCCACTGTTTGTTGTTGAGAGAATGACGAAACCCATCTCGATCAGCCTGAGAGTCGCGAGGCGAGACATATGCAGCAATACCATGAGCTGAGTTTGCTGCAGCAGGAGCTCGAGAACTCTGGCGATCAACCTCAGTAGAAGAAGAGTTGGGGGCAGATTTTTCACGACCAGCTGAGGCAGAGCCGGACTCACCCCGAGTTTGACGGTATTCAGCCCACCAGTCGGGGTAGCCATGGAGCTTAAAGCAAGCTGATTTTTCATGGCCAACACGACCACAATGAGCACAAGTAGGTTTCTCTGTAGACGAGTTGTCAGGACGCGACTGCATCGAGCGAGATGGAGTGCGTTGAGGCTGAGAACGAGTCCCACGAGTGGCCAAGGCAACAGCATCAGACCTAGCAGCCCGTTCACTTGAAACCAAGCGATGGCGTTCTTGTTGAACGACCAAGGAGTAGGCTTGATCAAGATTCGGGAAAGGTTCTCGAGCAAGAATGTTGGAACGAAGAGTTCCATATGCTTCATCATCAAGGCCCATCAAGAATTGATGCACCAACATCTCATCACGATCGGCCTGAACTTCAGTAGCCCAGGTTTGAAGACACTTGCATTGGCCACAGTTGCAGCCACGACGCTTGGTGTAGTTGGACAATTCATCATTCAGCATTGTCAAACGCCCAAAGTAAGCAGCCACAGTCTGGCCATTTTGCTGAAGACGAGCGATCTCAGTTCGGAGCTGATGCACACACGGAGTGTTCCCGATAGAGAACCGCTGCTTGATAGCATCCCATAAAGTCTTGACAGACTCAGAGTATGGTAAGGCAGAGCGCAAGGTTGGATCAATGGATTGGAGAATCCACCCTACGAGCATAGAATTTACGCTGCACCAGTCATCGAACTCCTCCGAGTCTGTTGCAGGCTGTGGGATGGAGCCATCGAGAAACGCCAACTTGCGACGAGCACGAAAAGCATTACGGATCCCGCGTTCCCATTCTTGGTAGTTGTCACCCTTAAGAGTCACAGGGCTGATCTTCATGCTAGTGTGATCGGAGGGGTGCAAGTAGTAGACAGTCCGCTGCTTAGCGGCATCAGCAATAGCCTTGGCGGCGGCATCGGCGGCGGCCTTGGCAATCAACTCAGAGGTAGCAGTAGCGGCGGCTTGCGCAGCAGTATCGGCGGCGGCAGCCTCGGCAGCAGCCTGGACAGAGGCAGAGTCAGTCATGGTGAATCAAAGAGAAAAAAAAAAAAATTAATATGGGTAGATGAATGCGGAGGAATCAACGCCGGTGGGTATAATTGTGTTTAGGGTTTTGGCTCTGATGCCATGTTAAGTCTCGGTGGGCCATACATGACGGGGGGGCTCACACGTCGGTTCGTGCGCATATGCGCGGTAAGCCCGACACATAAGCACATGAGGTTCCACCCTAAAACCAATTGGCAATAGGGGGAGTAGCCCATGTATTTATATGGTGGGTGGTTTCACATTTGATTTCCAATGTGGGAAGCACATCCTACTTCCACAATGTCAAACTAATAGTGCCAATTGTAATCTAACTCTATCTCCTTTGTGTGTCAAGTAGTATTTTTTTTTTTGATCCAAAGGAGGGCTAGATGCCCGTTTTATTTAAACATAAACTTATTACATATTAGTGCTCATCCAGGAATCTATTTCCATGAATGACACGAGGCCCATAGGAGGGTCACTAAACATAACGAAATCACCATTACAATTATCAGTCAACTTAGATAACCAATCCGCCGCTTGATTCGCACTACGGGATATATGCTTCACTTTGACATTCCACCTCTTGTTACCTATCAGCTTCTTGCACCTCTCAATGGTGTCCCAAAACTCATTCGGCTGCCCAGCCTCATCGTTCACCGCCCGAACCACCTCCAAAGCATCCATCTCTACCTGCAGATTTTCGATCCCAAGGAAAAACGCCATGTTCAGCCCCTGTTCTAAACCCATCAGCTCGGCTTTAATGGCAGAATTTCCTTGCTCCTTAGCGACGAACGCAGCCACAAATTCCCCTTCATCATCCCTGATCAAGCCCCCTGCACTGATGAATTCGTTCCCAGTAGAGAAGGAACCATCCACGTTCAGTTTCTTCCACGCCGGCTCGGGTCTCGTCCAGTGAGAGAGGTTGGAGCTATATAGAGCCCTTTTCCTGCTTGCCGCCACCTCTGAATACTCTTTGGCCCTTTGTAGAACAAACCAATGCTTATCTCCCTGGAAACTTGGCTGGCTTTTGAAAATTCTCTCATTTCTCCACTTCCAATTCCACCAAGCTCCATAAGCAAACACGTTTGGCCAGCTGCCCTCCCTGCTCAGATTTTCCAAAAGCCACTCCTTCAAGTTACAAGCATAGAACTGCCTCTTCCTGCTGTCAATGAGGAGACTATCCCACACCATCCGAGCCTGCTGACAGTCACGAAGAACATGGATAGTAGACTCCGGAACCCCAGTGTAGACACCACAACTATCCTCCTCGCACAGCCGGCGCCTTCTCCTATTGACATTGCACATGATAGAATCGTGCGCCACCAGCCACATGAAGGTCTTGACTCTTTCCGCCACTTCTAACTTCCAGATTTTCTTCCAAAGAGCTTCGCCACCATTGCTATGTTCGTTCTTTATAATTTCCAGGGCTGAGCTGAGAGAGAAATTCCCAGACACCGTCGGCTTCCAAAAGAAATTGTCGCCCACGCCTTCTTCAACAACCTTGAGGCCAGCAATCTCCTCCAGGGCTTCAGCAGGCAGCAGGTGACCAAAATGGTCCCACAACCAGCCATCCACACCCCAATACTCTTCCACCGTCCTGCCTATGTCTTCATCACTGACCGTTTCAAGCGCAAGCTCGATCAGGGGTCTATCCATAGCCCACACGTGGTCCCAAAACAGCGTTTTCCTCCCATCGCCAATCCTAGTCTTAACCCCCTGCAGTAAAGGACCTTTAGCTTTCACCACCCCATTCCAGAGGTTCGAGGACCCTGCCTTGCGTTGAAACATGTCCCTATCCTGTCGTCCATTGCAGTATTTGCCCTGAACAACTCTTGACCAAAGGGAGTCGGTATCCGTCATAAGTTTCCAGCCCATCTTCGCCATAAAAGCAGAATTAACTTGCCTCATGCTTCTCATTCCGAGACCCCCTTGATCCTTGGATCTTTTCAGAGTCTCCCAATTGATGAGATGAATTTTCTTCTTTTCATCTGTAGAACCCCACACAAAACTTCTAGTTTTTTTCTCCAAATCATCACACACATGTAAGGGCAAGCTAGCAGTTTGCATAGAGTAATAAGGAATGGAAGAAATCACAGACTTAGCAAGAGTAGCTCTACCTGCCAAGGAAAGCGTCCTTGACTTCCACCCTGCCAGCTTCGTCTTGACCCTATCCATGATATGACGGTAATTTTCTTTCGACTCTCTCTTCTTGGACATGTGGACTCCGAGATACATACCCAACTCCTCCGTTCTCGGTATTCCGCCACGATCGCTTATGCTCAGGGCCAAATCGTCGCTGGTTCCATTAGAAAAGCACACCTTGGACTTTTGAAAGTTAATCTTTGCACCAGCAGCCTTGCAAAACTTCTCCAGACAAAACCGTATGATGTCCATTTGATCCTCCGAAGCCTCGGCGAACAAGATAAGATCATCCGCGAAGAAGAGATGAGAAATATCCGGTCCGCCGTCCGACAGCTGAATCGGCTTCCAGGCCCCGGCGGCAACAGCTTCGTCAATGATGTGTCCTAACCGCTCCATATAGAGCACGAACAAGTACGGGGACAACGGGTCGCCCTGCCGAACTCCACGACTAGGCTTAAACCCGCCCCCAATTCCCCCGTTCCATAACACTTTCATCGAACAAGATGTCACACTTTCCATTATCACCTTGATCAAGTCGCTCGGCAAACGAGCCTCCCTCAAAGTATCATGGAGGAACGCCCAACGCACACGGTCATACGCCTTTTCAAGGTCGATCTTGATTGCCATGAAAGGTTTGCTTCGAGCATCCCTCATAGAGTGCATCACCTCTTTGGTAATCACAATGTTGTCCGTGATTTGTCTCCCCGGCACGAAACTAGACTGCGACGGCGCAACAATGCGACTCATGATCGGTTTCAATCTTGAAGCGATGGTCTTGGTAGCAATCTTCATGGCCACATTGCACAAACTGATTGAGCGGAGTTGGTTCATCGACTCCGGATTCTCGACTTTGGGCAAAAGAACTATCAATGTTTCGTTCAGCTTCTCTGGCGTTCCTTTCCCTGCAAGAAAATCGAGGACCGCCGTTTCCACCTCTTCCTTGACGTGAACCCAATTCCTCTGATAGAAGACAGCTTGAAACCCATCCGGCCCCGGCGCCTTGAAAGGGCCCATCGAGTCCAAGGCCTCCTTGATCTCCTGGGCATTGAAACTTCTGCTCAAAACACTAACGGCCTCTTCATCTAAGGTCGGAAATCTCCCTCTTGGAATATCGAAAGGACCCTCATCCGGAGACTCCTCAGCATACAACCTGCGCAAATGCTCTGTAGCCATTAGTTGTAGCGAAACCTGGTCCCAAATCCACTCCCCATCCGAGTTGAGCAGCCCATCAATTCGGTTTTGGCGCCTGCGAACCACAGTGCTTGCATGGAAGAAACGAGTATTCCTATCACCCTCCAACAGCACCTCCGACCTGGCTTTCTGAGCCCAGAAGATGTTAATCTGATCCAAGACCACAGCTAACTGTCTTCTTAGCCTCCTTTCAAGATCGATAAGCCCTCGAGAGGCGTTATCACATAAAGCCCGTTGAATTCCTCCAATCCTCCTATACAGTTTGTCTCTTCTTCGAAACAAATTACCGAACACTTCTCTGTTCCACTCATTCAGCTGAGCCGCCAGAGTCAACAGCGAGAAGCAAAGCGGCATCCCTTTTTCCCAGTGGTTCACAAGGAAGGCTTGAAACTCGCTATGGGTCAGCCAAGCAGCTTGGAAACGGAAAGGTTTCGCAAGAGACATGTGTTCCTCAAATCCGTTCACTGAAAGGAGCAGGGGCGAGTGATCTGACTGGATGGCTGGCAAATGCCTGATAGAGGCCTTTGCGAACATTTCCCGCCACTCCACATTACAAATTCCTCTGTCAAGTCTGCCACCGGCACTAGTAGAAGGCTCACACCCCCTATGCCAGGTGAACTTTGGCCCGGAAAAGCCCAAGTCCAACATCTCCATTCTTTCATCAATCCACCGCTTGAATTTCCTCGTCCTTCTCCGAAGTTCCTCCGAGTCCCCAGTTCTTTCATCCATTTCCTTCATTTCGTTGAAATCACCCATGAGAAGCCACGGGTGAGCCATAGAGTTCTTGAAGTCCGCCAGCCTATTCCACAGAGACACCCGATTGGACAGCCTCGGATCTGCATAGATAGCCGAGAAAAGCCACTGCGCCTCTCCCGTCCTGTTGACCTTCACTGAGACTACCTGGTTTTGAATGTCGACGGAGTCGATCTTCACCCTGTCCTCCCGCCAAAGCACCCAAATCCCACCTTTAAAGCCCCGAGCCTCAGCACGAATTCTACCATCAAACCCAATACGATCGCAGACCTTGTCCGCTTGCTCCCCGCTGATTTTTGTTTCCAAGAGCACCAGAATAGCGGGATCATGACGGCGAATAAGATCCTTCAAAGCAAGGAGAAAATCACGGCTTCCCGCCCCTTGGGCGTTCCACGTTATTATATTCAGATTAGGAGCTAACATTATAAACAAATTATAGAGATTTTGATCCTCGACAAACCACTTATCGAGATTGTTTGCCATGGCTATCGACCATGACGGCATCTCTATCTTGTATGCTGTTTGGCGCCTCGTAGCTCCCTCGTTGCACTTCTTGAGAAGCATTTTCCATTCTGGTGTCCAAAGCCGGATCGAACCTACCCTCGGAGCGGAAGGAGGAACCAATCTCCTCCATTGGCCCATCATCTCTTAAGGGAGGGTCTTTCGAGTGTTTGAAAACTGTAAGATAGGATGAGTGATTGTTGTCGTTCTGTGGACTTGACACTGGGTATTTATCTCTATTAGGGGATTTGGACTGCCATTCAGGCCTGAGCGAAATTTCCTTTCCGGTATTAATCACCGGGGCTCCCATAATATTTCCTTTCCTTTCTCGTGGAATTCTCTTGTCTGATGTCTCCTCTCTAACTGATTCTCTTGGAACGTTTCCATTCTCAGTCTCCTTGATTTTTGCCACCGTGATCTTATTCTGTAATTTCTTCGAATTCTCCTTGATTGCATCCACTGATTTCTCCTTTGAGTTTTCCATAATTTTGATACTCATGTTCCTGTTTACCCGAGTTTCCTTACCTACTTGATCCTTCCCTTTTAGAGTCTTCCTCGGCACCGTTGATTTAGCAATCTCCTTCCCTTTACTGTCACCCTGTAATTGCGCCGAAATTGTCTCTTTGATTTGCATTCGAAGCTTACTGCTCTCGATTTCCTTACTTCCCGCCTCCTCAACTGTGTCCTGATTATCCGCAATCTCATCCAAAATTTGGAAACCGGAACCCGTCACACCCGATCCGGTTAGCGCAGAACTTGGAACCGGAATTCCCGGGCCTTGATTGGCCTTGATTGACGTTTCTTTGGTGTTGCTGTCCTTACTGATCGAATTCCCGATGGGTGCTTGTCGGTCGGAATGTTGCTCCGGCGGACTTTCTTTTCTCTGCATACCATTCTCCTTAACGTTCCTCCGGCTTTTATTTCTTTTGGCTACCATCCACTCCCCAAAGTCCTCCTGGATTTCAGCTTGAAGATTTGGAGAAGGGGTTGATTCGTTCGGGTGCTCTGTTTCGGAGTTCATCTGGGCAGTGTTCTTGCACTGTTCTTTAACATGACCTATTTTCCCACATCCAAAACAGATCATACGCAAGCCTTCGTATTGAATTCTCCAGTACCTTCCATTCATCCAGACTTTTGAAGTCAAAGGTTCAGTAATATCCAATTCAATACATAACCTTGTATATTTTCCTCTAGTAACAGCGTTTGTTGTCCTGTCAACCTTCAGAACTTTCCCCAACGTTACCCCAAGATCATCGAGAACCTCCTTGTCAAAGTATTCCATGGCTAAGTCCGGCACTCTTATCCAAGCGGCCACTCGTTTCAATTTTTCCTCTGCCGCAATAAAATTCGGGCGCCATTTTTGAATTGTTAGGTAACTATCCCCAATAAGCCACGGCCCATCATTCAAAACGTGGTGCAAGTCTTCATCATTGCTGAATCGAATTACATAGAAGTCGTTCCCTGTGTCAATCATTGAGAACTCACCTTTTGGCTTCCATTTCTGAGTAAGGCTATTCCTCAGATACATGTAACCCACACTCCTATCCAGTATTTTAACAATGATGGCCTTCCTCCAAGGTTTCCGAATTCCTCTCTTAGTTTCCGCAGTTAAGAGAATCACTAGACACTTGGGATCGACCGAGTCCGGCATAACATCATCAACTAGATCGTCGTCTGACTCATCTTCTTCCCAAAAAGGATTCGAATATTCCACCAGCATACCATCTTGCCTACTACCTGTAACTGAGTCTTTGTATGTGAAAACAGATTTCCCCCCACCCAAGAACTTATTGGCATCAGTAAGGGTAGGAAAGCTTTCCTCCATGCCTTGAGATTCACTCATTTCCTCAATAGTGCGTTTCGTTTTCTTGCTAGTTCTGTTGGTCTCCATCGCCGATGGAATTAACGGTGGTTTCTAGTTTGTGTCTCCGGTAGGCATTAGAGAACTGTCAATTGAGCTCTTTTGTAGTTGTGTCCCTTCTTTAATTTTGTTCTGTGTCAAGTAGTATTTGAATAGGGAGGAAACAGAAAGTTGCTCCATCCAAACGTTAAGCACGCAAGTTGAAATGTAAAAGTAATTTTCATCATCTACGGCTCCACATGCAACTTCAAATGTAAAAAGTAAAAAAGTCTAGAAAGAACTCAAATCGCACCTAAACGTAGTATATAAGTGATTTTTTTTATATCACGTACGTACGAAGATATGGTTAAAAATTCCAAATTGTAGAAAAAGACAATTAATATTGCACTGATGAATTCAGATTTATCAATCCGTGTATTTTAGTTTGTGGAAATGATACATCATTACTTGTATTTTAGTTTGTGAAAAAGATCCATCACTTGTCTGTATTTGAGTTTGAGGAGAGAATACGTACATTCACTTGTATTTTAGCTATATATTCCTCGTATTTTAGTTTGTCGTGATGATACAACAAATAAAAGCTAAGCTTTAAAGTGATTATTTGCTAATAGTGTATAACCTTCTGTAACTTATGTCATTACAAACCCTTTTTTTTCCTTTTAAATCCTCCAATCTCAAGACATTTACTTACTGTAGTCGATGCTAATATACAATGCTCTAATAAATTAAAAATTCTGTTTACTCGTATTGTAACTTGTTTCAAGCTTACCCTTCCAATGGCCAAACAAAACAAAGCAAAAATTCTTAAATACGAGTCCGATCTTCTACATGGAACACGTCAACTTCCACTATTCAACCTTTCATCAAGAATTTTCCTTTCCTTATTTCCACCTCATTGAACAAAAAATACAAAAATATCAGACAAAATGAACCCAAAAATGACGAAAAATCACATTGCCGTCCACGTAATCCTCATCGTGCGCTGCTTTAGCCACGTCCACTGATAAATCTAAACGTGTCCAATCAAATCCAATTTCCTCTAACTTCACACTTCCCGAGGCAGAGATCTACGTTCATGATCCAACGAGAGCAGCATCTCACGCGACCGCTCACGCGCGTGGATTAGTTAGGCCATAGACCCGGGCCCGCCACCGTCCACTAGAGCATAGGGGTGTCCAAACCCGGTTAACCGCGATTTCGGTTAACCGGACTTCGGTTAACCGTGATTTCGGTTAACTAAAATCACAAACCTCAACCGAACCGTTAATCTCGGTTAACCGTAGCTCGGTTAACCAATTTTTCGGTTCGATTTTATCGGTTAACCAATAACCATTTGTGTGATTCAGATTATCATAATACATATGAAGTATAAATAAAATTATCGAATATGATTAAACAATATAATCTAATTAGATTAGATCTTCAAAATATATACTAATTTTATATGCCTTGATAGTTATAACAACCAAATAATACTTTAAACTATTATTGTATGTATTTCATTCTAACAATCTAGTTAAATAAAAAATTAAAAAGGGCTAATGTAGACACATATCAATATATCATGACATATTTGATAACAATGATAAGTAAATAATTAGAATTATAAGCAACAATAAAATTATGCAAACAAGAGAACTCAAAATTGCTCAATAGAACAACGTCATCATTTGAAAAATGAATAGTTTAAAGTAAATCAAACTTATATATTAATATAAAAATAAAAAAATTTAATTTTTCGGTTAACCGTTATTACGAAAATCATAAACCGAAACCGAACCAAAAACCGTTAATATTCTCGGTTCGGTTAACCAAACCAAAATTTTTAATGATATCGGTTCGGTTAACCAAAGAATGTGCCGATTTTTCGGTTTATTGGTTCGGTTTTTCGATTCGGTTTTTTATGGACACCCCTACTAGAGCAGGCCCATCAACATGCCACGTAGACCGGGCCCCACCCAAGGAAAATTGGCGCTTTCAACCAACTTGCGACCGCTGGCAGATTAACACGTGTCATCCAAATTCTCTCTCTTCTCTGCTCCCATTCCCCACCATCTTCGTGGACTTGAAGGTGGAATCATCAGATCAGATCAAGTACCCTTCCCTTATTAACGCCCTCTCTTCCCCGTATCTCAAATTACCTACTCGATTTTTTTATCAATTAAAATAATTCAAGAAAATGTATTATAATTAACAAGCTACTAGTACTGCTACGTTAAGCCCAGAGAAACAGAGGCCCTGAAACTTGAGCACAACCAGAGAGAGAAAACTTAGAAAGAAAGTCTTTTTTTTTTTGGAGATATGGAGAGATATGAAATATTGAAGGATCTGGGATCAGGGAACTTTGGTGTTGCTAAGCTTGTCAAAGACAAGCAAACTGAAGAGCTCTACGCTGTCAAGTACATTGAGAGAGGCCACAAGGTTTTGACTTTTTTTAAGTGCCTTTTATTATCATGATCATGATCATGATTCTGCTTTTTTTTTTTCTTTGTGTTTGTGCTTTTTTAATGTTTTTTGGAGTTAGGGTTTTTGCTCTTGTTGAATCATTTGACCAATCTGAATTCTGGGTTTGGAGGGTTTTTGATCTTCTGATCAATTACTGTTTTTTTTTTGGGTGTGCAGATTGATGAGCACGTTCAAAGAGAGATCATGAACCACAGAGCTTTGAAACATCCCAACATAATCAGATTCAAAGAGGTATCATTAATTTCTCTGCTTCTTTTTCTGTCAAATGCATAAAATTTGCTGAATTAGCTCAGAATAATCAACTCTTCTTTAAATGCCCTTCCCAATTAATTTCAGAATGATCAATTCACTAATTATGTGTGTATTATGAACATTTTGATTTGCCTTCAAAGTTTGAAATCTTCAGCTTATTCCCATATTTTGACCTAGCTCATGCTGGGATTTGCGATGATCGCGAATCAGATTATTTTATTATGTTCTAGCATGTTCTCATGTAAAAAAATTCTTACGTGCAAGGTTTTCGTAACACCTACACATCTAGCCATAGTCATGGAATATGCTGCGGGCGGCGAGCTTTTCGAACGAATCTGCACAGCTGGACGATTCAGCGAAGACGAGGTAGACAATACGCGCATTTGAGCTTATGATCCATCTTTTCAGCCATTTAGGTATGGGAGTTTAGTGGCTAAATGCACACCCACCAAACAGAAAGTTGATTTGAGCTACTAATTATTGTATTTGTTAAGCTACCAGATAAGATTTTAATAAAATAGGTTTATGCTCAATTGCTTTATCAATTAGAGTGTAGTATGATGTTGATGTTCTTGTTGTATATACTTGTATGTTTCTTCTATCTGACTAATACTCTTTGTTTTATATAGGCAAAATACTTCTTCCATCAGCTGATATCTGGTGTTAGCTACTGTCATTCCATGGTATTTTCTAAAATAATTCTTTTTTTTCCTTCTCATGATTATATATTTATATTGATTAAGCTTCATATCTTACCTCTTTTATCTAAATACAGCAAATCTGCCATAGAGATCTTAAGCTCGAAAACACGCTCTTAGATGGAAGCAAAGCATCGCGTCTCAAAATATGCGATTTTGGCTACTCCAAGGCAATTCAATCAGCTAACACTCTTCTATTTTCATCAAGAAAAGTGTTAATCAGTTCTTAATCTATCAATTTTGATAATAATGTTGTTCAGTTTTTCTCATTTTACAGTCATCTGTGCTCCACTCTCAGCCCAAATCTACCGTGGGAACACCGGCTTATATCGCGCCTGAGGTCTTGTCCAAGAAAGAGTATGATGGCAAGGTATAAACAAACAAACAAAACTATATAGTAAACTAACTTGGTTCATTCTGATTTTCCCTCCTTTGTTGACAATTGTTTTTTGGTCACCTAAATTGATAGATTGCAGATGTTTGGTCATGTGGGGTCACCTTATATGTAATGCTGGTTGGAGCTTATCCCTTTGAAGACCCAGAAGATCCCAGGGATTTTAAAAAGACAATTGGGGTATGGTTGTTGTTCTCATTTTGTATATCCTTTTGTTGATCATCATTTATTATTGATTTAATGATCAATCAATCATTCCAACTAACCAACTCTGTTACAAAAATGATGTCTATGAACCTAAATATGGAACAGCGCATTCTAAGTGCTCACTACTCGATTCCTGATTACGTCCGAATCTCCCAAGATTGCAAGCACCTCCTCTCTCGAATTTTTGTTGCTAATCCAGAAAAGGTAAGGCAAACTTACCCATTAATCAACATGTTATGTTCTTAGAGAAATCATAACAAAGTTTCGCTTAATTGTTATACCCAATTCATGTGTAATGTAGAGGATTACAATTGAGGAGATCAAGGAACACCCTTGGCTTACAAAGAAGCTACCAGAAGACTTCATGCAATATGATGAAACAGGAGATTTTTGCGAAGCCGATTCGAAGCAACCTGTCGAGGACATACTTCCGATAATAGAAGATGCTAGAACGCCGCCTCCAAGAGGGATGAGGCTTGGTGGAGACTTGTTTGGAGGAAGCATGGATATCGACGACTTGGAGCTTGATGCTGACATAGACGACATGGAGGCGAGTGGCGACTTTGTGTGTGCATTGTAAAAACAAAAAAGATGTGTTCATAAGCTAATTAAGGAGTGTTTGAGTGCATGGGATGAAAAAAGAAAAAGGAGGAAGGAGATGATGGTTGTGCATTTTGTGCTTTGTTTTTGTTTTGTGTTAGTTTGGTAGGTGTATGTGTTATGGAAAAGTGGGGATGAGCCTTGAAGATCATTAATAATTCAAGACTGGTGGGTTTGTTTCCAATTATGGTTGGTTAGATGAATGTCAATGAATTATGTATGTGCTGTTGTATGCAATTTTTATGCCAATTGAGGGTCGTTAGGTTCATTGAATGAGTTTGAATTTCGTTATCAATACTCAATCATACCAAGGGCTTAAACTGCACGTCATTATTCTAATTTGACAACTAAGATGTTTTGTTCTTACTTGTTGTGCATATAAAACTTCACACAAAAAAGTGCGTAATAGAGCTCAAAGTAATGTCGGTAACAATATAATTATCACTATAAATTTATAATTAAAAGATTTTTTTTGATGGGATTGATAGTTGATAATAAATGATACAAAGTAATGTCTACAACTTCATGTCATATCAAAATCAAGTTTAAATGACATTTTTTTTTTTTTATAATTCTTCTATTAACTCATCTGTAAAATTAGTAGGCCTAAGCCCATTCGGCTTTTCTGGTGTAGCCCATTTCGAAGGCCCATTATAGCAACTCAGCCCATATATGAGAGCGGAAGCTAAAACCCTAACTCGTTCTAGCGCAGAGATTAAAGCACGGCGGTCACCATTCATCTTCCTCCCTCTCTACACTTTCATCACACCGAGCTTGCGAGTTCTCGCCTAAGAAGTCCAAAATGAAGGTACTATCTTGATCCGCTCACATTAATTCATCTTTTTTCCTTCTTTTTCTTTCGGAAATTGATTTTCATTTGTTTTCAATCTCAGTTCAATATAGCGAACCCCACCACCGGGTGCCAGAAGAAGCTCGAAATCGACGATGAACAGAAACTGTAAGCATTCTCAATAATATCTGTTTTTGTTTCAAGTTATTGCGATTTTACGTATTTCTGACTTCTGAGCCTATTTATCTGTTTATGGATATATATTTGCGCATTCTACCTCGTGTTATCTTGGTAATTTCAGATTATGTGGAAGTAATTCAAATTTTGGGTAGTGTCTCTTATAAAGTAGTATCTGAATGGATCTGTTTGCAATTAGTAAACTTCTTAGGCTATTATTGACATATTCGCTTCTTCTCCGCCTTGGTGCCCTTAAATATGTTCTGTTGTTCTGGTAAAATTTGTGTTTGCAATAATGCATTACTCTTGAAGTTTAAGTTTCTTCAACAATATCCAAGTGTGAATTATGAATGATGTTAGCTTACTATATTCATGATGTGGCCTGTAAATGTGGTCTAATTGGAAAGGTGTGGGGCATGATAATGTTAGTTTTGGGCAAGTAGTAGTCCATGGGCTTATGGCTTACAAATTCTAACATGAATGTGCTCATCATCTGGGGTTTTAGATTTGAGTATAATGAACCATAATTTGATTTCATTATGATTTGGAGAGTGCAATCCATAGAAACAATGTGTAACTTCATGATAGTGATGCTCTACAGCTATTGTTCTTAACATCGTATTTATCTTTTATTTCTGCACTCTGTCTATTGAAGTATCAATGGGCTCTCAAGCTAATGCTGACTTTGTAATTTTCCAACACAGCCGTGCATTTTATGACAAGAGGATCTCCCAGGAAGTCAACGGTGATGCTCTGGGGGAGGTATGAATTTGCTTGTGGTGCTGTATGTTGAATAAGATTGCTTTAAATTTCTCTCACATACGAGTTATTATAAATTTGCAGGAGTTCAAGGGCTACGTATTCAAGATCAAGGGAGGCTGTGACAAGCAAGGTTTCCCCATGAAGCAGGGAGTTTTGACACCTGGCCGTGTTAGTCTCTTGCTCCACAGAGGTAAGTTTTTTCTATTGTTTTTAAAAAGCTTTCCTCTTTGTCTGTTTTAGTATGCAAGACTGTTTGCATTATTGTTGAATTGACACTTAATACATTGAAACAGGCACACCATGTTTCCGTGGTTTTGGAAGGAGGAATGGAGAAAGGAGAAGAAAGTCTGTGCGTGGATGTATTGTTAGCCACGACCTTTCAGTTCTGAACTTGGTTATTGTGAAGAAGGGAGATAATGATCTTCCCGGACTCACCGACACTGAGAAGCCAAGAATGAGGGGACCAAAGAGAGCTTCCAAGATCAGAAAGCTTTTCAACCTCTCCAAGGAAGATGATGTCAGGAAGTACGTCAACACATACCGTAGAAACTTCACCACCAAAAACGGTCAGTTGGAAACTTCTCTCTCGATGATTTGTTTCTCCCAATCCTATATTTTATTTTTGCACCATATGTATTGTCTGTTGAATGTATAATGTCAAGATTTTCTATCAATTCATCATCCTTTCAACTTCATTTCTGTAAATAATGAGCATTTTATTTCTGACCAATACCCTTACCAAAAACTGAAAGGAATATCTATTTCATCCGTTTCTTTGTTTCTTTCGAAAACATATTCTCAACAAAGTCTTGCAAAGAGTGCTTGCAACTGGACACTCCAGTCTTTGATGCGCTCTTGATTATCTAGATCGTTTTCTATACTAGTGGTAGTAATATCTAGATTTCATTTTTGTGAGTTGGACACCTAATAACTAATTGTGTTTCTCTTAATGTCTGCAGGCAAGACCGTTAGCAAGGCACCAAAGATCCAGAGGTTGGTGACTCCCCTCACTCTGCAGAGGAAGAGGGCAAGAATTGCTGACAAGAAGAAGAGAATCACAAAGGCCAAGGAAGAGGCTGCTGAGTACCAGAAGCTTCTCGCCTCAAGGCTGAAGGAGCAGCGTGATCGCCGAAGTGAAAGCTTGGCCAAGAGAAGGTCTAGGCTGTCTGCTGCCAAGCCAGCTGTGGTTGCTTAAGCTATAAGCGCTCTTAACTCAATTCCAAACGTTTTTGATAGTTTGTTATGCAAGAGATGTATTCTCTGTTTCTAGACCTCTGAGAATTTTTTTTTGCCTTTTTATGAGAGTTTGAAAGCGAACCCATTTTGTTTTTAGTATTCAACTGAACTTTGAATTTGTGTGTTATGGTGCAAGAAGTTTGCTTCAGTGCTGGGTAATGTGCTTTTGGAGTTTGAAGTCAAAATTGTTAGGCTGTCTTGTTTATTCAGGTCTGAATTGTTGCAGCTGTGTCATCTGCTAACAGACACCCACTAGTAGAGAAGAAAACGCTTAACCGGTTTTCCAATTTTTAATATTTTCCGGTTCGTGAGCCGGTTTTGAAAGTGGTTGGTCCGGTCCTACCATAAACTTCACATGCGACGAGGCTATAGAGATTGTGGTGGAAGGCTACGGTTGGTGCTTCGTGAAAGGGGTAATGCCTTGCATACTATTTTAAGCTATTTCTTTTCTTGCATGCAATTATTACCATCTCGTGCGCCATGAAAAGGCTCAACTCGATCAATGCAGATATCTATGTTTTTTTTGGTTGAAATAATGAAGATATCTACTCCCTCCGTTTCACAATAAGTGTCGTTTTAGCACTTAAAATTTGTTTCATATTATGTGTCGTTTTAGGTTTTCAAAGTGATTAATTAGGGGTAAGTAATGATAGTTTTTATTGGAATGTGTATTTGTTGACTAAAGTTGTTCATTCATTGGCCAGAAAATGTAATGAGTGGTAAGATTAAGAAAAAATTGTAAGTTTTAAAGTGAATGATTGTCTTTCTTAAAAAATGTGTTAAGAGATAAAACGACACTTATTGTGAAACGGAGGGAGTATTATCTTTTGATCGAAGAAAAAAAGATACTCCCTCCGTTTCACAATAAGTGTCGTTTTAGCTCTCAGCACAGTTTTTAAGAAAAGCAATCATTCACTTTAAAACTTACAACTTTTTCTTAATCTCATCACTCATTACATTTTTTTGGCCAATGAATGAACAACTTTAGTCAACAAATACACATTCCAATAAAAATTATCATTATTACCCTTAATAAATCACTTTGAAAACCTAAAACGACACATATTATGAAACAAATTTTAAATGCTAAAACGACACTTATTGTGAAACGGAGGGAGTATCTATCATCTTCCCTTGTTTACTTTTTTTAGTCTTTTAAGGACTAGTTTTATTCATCAAAGACTAAGAGTATATATAATGGTAGGTCATTTTTTAGTCTTTTTAAGGACTAATCTTATTCATCTAAGAGTATATATAATGGTAGGTCATTTTTTAGTCTTTTAAGGGTTAATTTTATCTGTTAAAGACTAAGAGTATATATAATGGTAGGTCAAATTATAATTGTGTGTTCTAAGTCGTTCTATGTTCAACCCGAGCAATGCATAGTTCATCTTAAAGCTTTTTCAACTTTATAATACATGGCTTTCTAATCATAATTTGTTTTCATAATACCTGTTTTTTAATTACATATATTGTTCTTTATTTATAAATTTACCCTTTTAATGATTTTCAATAAAGTGAAAGGTAAAACAGTAAATAAAGATACAATAATACTTTTAGTAACTTTCTTAATAATTGTGTAAATAAATTAATGAATGAACATGTATAATGAAATACGCGGTACTTGACCTAACTAGTCCAAGTCATTCGGATATGCTATTGCATAGCCCACTTGAAGGGGCACGTACTGAAGCTCTCGATCATTGAGAATTATCGTGTAAGAAATTCATACAGTTCATTGTGTGTTGTATAATCGATCTCCTTGCCGTAGATAATTTTTCTACAGATGGAGAAACTAATCTCTTGACGCCTGACAAGCATAATCTATACTCACTTTATCTTTGACCAAAAAAAAAAAAACTATACTCACTTTATAACGGGGAAACCATGTAGATGCTCTAAGGTATCGTATGCCTCCCTTTTTTATGATAGTGGGAAACCATATCTTATCTTTGATGATATTATGCGTTAACAAGCGTAAGTTCACTTGTAATCACGTCCTCACAATACCACTACGTGTCTTATTAATTTCTTTAGTGGAACGGCAATTTGGCATTGAAAATCCCCATTGTTCAGTCAATTTGTATACAGAACTTAAAAAGTGTTCAACGCTAATACACTTTTTATGGATGGATTTGTTAAATTTCTGTGGGATGTGTCTAAATGAGTTTAAGTAAATTTAAACACTTCATATATAAAATCGGATCCACCTTTTAACCCATAAGTTTAAAGTAATGAGTATAGAGTTTCTCTCTTCCTATATATTAGTCGGTATTTGACATTTGTATCCGATGTGAGAAAATATATGGCTCTGTTCGGCTCGTAAAAAAAACGCTAGATGAAGCATTTTTGTAGCGTTTTTTTTGCCAAAAAGCTATACCCTTGGGGGTATGAGCTTTCTGAAAATGCTAAAAGAAGCTAGTGAAAGCTTTTATTTAGCATTTTCAAAAAGCTCCTATCCCCTAGGGAAGTTTTTTTTAACAAAAAAACACTAAAAAAACCCCAGCTAGCGTTTTTTTTGACGAGCCGAACGGAGCCATAGCCTCCAACGGGAGTAGAGTTGTTCCCATTGATCAGGTTCTTGTTCGTGCTCGAGACTTCCAGAGATTCTTCGTTCGAGATTTAGCCTTTTGATAACTTGTTTGGTTTCTCCTTTGCTTGTTTGTTTTAGAGTTTTTTTTTTGACTCTTTTGTTTTCGTGTAAATTGTTCGACCATCGATCATGTCGATCTTTGGATCTACCGGGTCCTTTTCACTTTACCAAAGACAAAATCAAGCTTAGAATCTCCCCTATTTATCCGACAACACACTCAGTCGGGTGGGGGCCGAATTACCAGAGCAAAATCACAAGTGTGAGACTTTTCAAGTGTCACGTTCAATTCTGGATTTTCTGTAACGCACAGTTTGAAGAGAAATGATACTATTGTAAAGTGTTACTCCCTCTGTCCCCAAGAACTTGTCCATAAAGCAAATATACACAATATTTAAGAAACTTCAAATCAGGCAACAGTGGCAAAAGTTGATGAAAGAGAAAGTACAGATTTTGAATGCAGAAACTGAGAGGGAAAATGGGTGGAATCCATGTGCTTTTCTTACAACCAATCAAAACACTTTAAATTTATACAACAGCCAATGAAAACACATTACATTTCCATACATGGATTGCTGACATGGCAGGGGCAATATAAAAGGGTTTCCATGGCTGGATTTAACTGAGCTATTGCATTTACACACAAAAAAACAAAGCACACGAATGCAATAAAGAGAGGAGACCCAATATTCTCTGCATCATTGCCAGGACTTGAATGGATTCAGCTTTTAATCTCAATGAAGACCCACCATCTGAAGATGAAGCCCCACCTCACCAACAGGTCCCACTTTTCTTTGATTTGAATGAGCCAGCAATGGAGGAGACAGAGGTGGCAGGGAAACAGTCAGCAGGGCAAGGGAATCACACAGCAGCATCTTTGCATCATCATCCATCGAAGTCCCGGCTCAGCTCTGAGAAGCGCTTTCAAATTCTGTTGAGGCTTCTGCAAGTGCACACAGCTATAGGGCATCTGTATAGGAGACATATGCAAGGAGTAGCATCAGATTTTGGGGTTTCAGCAAGGACAGCATCAAGAATATGGAACACAGCCAAGGCACAGATGGATGCAGGACAGAGGCCCAATGTAAGCAATAAATGGCACAACAGTGGAAGAAAGAGGACAGAAGTGAGTCAGGATGCAATTACAGCAATAACAATGGGAGACAGGACATGCATCAGAGATCTAGCAGCCAAACTGAGCATGTCAAAGAGTGCAGCACACAGATTGATTAAAAGGGGACACATAAGGCCTCACACAAATGCACTGAAGCCAGGGTTAAAGGAAGCAAACAAAATTACAAGGTTGGAATGGATTCTCAGCCTATTAGAAGGGGGCACACCAGAAACCAAGAAGCAATACTATGCAATGTATGACTTTGTTCATATTGATGAGAAATGGTTTCAACTAAGCAAGAAGAGTCGGAGATGTTATCTAGCCAGAAATGAGAAAGGACAATATAGAGCTGCAAGTTCAAGCAAATTCATTCCCAAAGTTATGTTCACAGCAGCAGTGGCAAGACCAAGGTATAATTCAGAAGGAGCATGCACATTTGATGGTAAAATAGGGATATTTCCCTTCACTTACAAAGAAGCAGCAAAGAGGAAGTCAAAGAACAGAGAAAAGGGCACAATGGTTACCAAACTCATAGAATCAGTCAATCAAAAGGTAACAAGAGAAATGCTCATAAATCACATTGTGCCAACAATCAAGGCCAAATGGCCTACACATGGAGGAGCACATCAAGTCATATTTATTCAACAGGACAACGCAAAAGCACACATAACACAGGAAGATGCAGAGTGGCAAAAAGTGTATCAACAAGACAACTTCACATTCATCCTAACACAGCAACCCCCAAACAGTCCAGACCTCAACATATTAGACTTGGGATTTTTCAGATCAATTCAATCATTAATGCACAAGAAGATGCCAAAGAATGTGGATGCAATGATGGAAGCAGTCAATCAGGCATTTTATGAGCTAGACCCTAAGACACTAGGCAATGTTTGGATGTCAATGCAGTATGTAATGAATAAAATTCTCAAGTGTAAAGGGTCAAACGACTATGATTTGCCACATGTAAATAAGAATAGGTTAGAGGCCCTAGGTACACTACCAATCCAAGTACAAGCACCTATGTGGGCTGTGCTACAAGCATGGGGGATTACTCATGGAACACAGGAAGAAGAGCATGGAACTCAACAACAAGCAATGCATGGATAGGATGCAAACCAGGACACACAAGCTAGCAATGCAAATAACAGTCAAGAAGAAGAATTTGAAGACAATCACAATCTGTAATGGAACCAAGCAGAGAAGAAGCATGTATTTTGAATGTAGAAACTCACTAATTTTGTAAGTATGACTCATAATTTTGTAAGTACAAACAGTGGCAAATATCCACACTTTTGGGTATGAATGACAGATTGCATTACAGTTTGAAGAAAGGTTGGAAAAAAAATTGAAAAGCAACCTCAGGTATCCCCAATCCTTCATTGATGCAATCCACCCACACTACAACTTCATACACAATGGCGTGCCAAAGTCCTTAAATAGACTGGCTTCCAATTGCATAGCATGTTGATGTGGGGATGTAGAGGATATACATCTCAGTTCTGTATCATCATTGGTAAAAAAAAAGAAAAGGAAAAAAAACCTCAGATGTCTCCATTCCATCATTGGAGCAACCCACCCACATCACCTTGGCATACACTGGCGTGCCATAGCCTAAAAGGCTGGCTTCCTCATGTATGCCAAAGTGGTGGGAATGTAGAGGCATTGCTCCTCAGTTTTGCTGGCATCATCATTGGTAAAAAAAAAAGGTAAAACAACACAACAAAGATAACAACACACCTCAGAAAACAAGCATGTATCTTTGCAATTCAGAGAAAGCAATTTCATTAAAACAGAGAAAGGCAAAAACAGAGAAGGCAAATTCATAAAAACAGAGAAGGAAAACAATATAGAGAAGGAAAAAAACAGAGAATACACAAAACAGAGAAAGCAATAAATAGAGGTTGGGGTTAAAATTTGAACAAAGAAAGCAAATTCATTAAACAAAGAAAGAAAAAAAAACAGAAATGGCAAAAAAACAGAGAAAGCAAAAAATAGAGAAAGCTTGATGCTTGAACAAAGAAAGCAAATTCATTAAACCATGAAAGAAAAAAAACAGAAATGGAAAAAAACAGAGAAAGCAAAAAATATAGAGAAAGCTTGAAGTTTGAACAAAAAAAGCAAGAAATTAAACAGAGAAATAAAACAACAAACAGAACATGCAAAAAACAGAGAATGCAAAGCAATGATTACGCAAAAATATTGAACTAAGAAAGCAAATTCTTTCAACTTGCAAGAAAAAAAAAAGAATAGGCAAAATCATGAAAACAGACAAGGCAACAAGACAGAGAAGGCCAAAAAAAAAATTCTGCAAAATCAGAGGTTTTAGGGTAAGGGTTCAGGGTTCAAGGTTAGGGTTTAGGGTCTAGGGTTTAGGGTAAGGGTTCAGGGTTGTAGGTTAGGGTCTAGGGTTTAAGTTTCTAAGGTAGGGTATCGGGTATAGGGTATAGGGTTTAGGGTTTAGGGTCTAGGGTTAGGGTTTGTTGAAAGCTCAATCAGAGGCCACTTACAAGCACAGAAGTCACGAATTTTCAGGGTTTGGGTTAGGGTATGGGGTTGGGTTAAGGTCTAGGGTATCCAGAAGTTCAAACAACATTTAACAAGGATCTCAAACAACATTCTCCACAATTGAACACAAACAATCAACGACAGAGGCCCAATTTATCAGATCCGACAGGGGGATTCCACCACAAGGTGGTACCCTTTCTATCGTGGATCTCAAACAACAACCATCATAACACAAAATCCAGGATCTCAAACAACATTTAACAACACATGCAATCACAACAAACAGAGAACGAAAATGGCATGGAGGAGACAAGTATTGAGCACAGAGGTGCACATGAGGAAGAAAATGAACACAAGACAAGGAAAACAAATTTGCTACTCAGATACGACATGGAGGGGACAAGTATTTCACAAATACGAAAACCAGATTCCACATGCAACTCAACAACATCAAACAACTTCATCAAATCGCACATGCAACACCAGATTTGGCCAAAACAGAGAAGTAGGAGACATGCAAAGGATCAAGAAGGGACTTAGCTACTCAGATTCGTAAGAATCTTGGACGATCTTGCCGTCGCCGTCCTCCTCGATCACCCTCTCCTTGGATTCCACCGCCGGCTCCTCCAGCTTGCTCGCCACCGCCTCCTCCGAGTTGTAGTTGCGAACCGAAGGCTCCGATTTATGGTCATGACTGTAAGAGTGGAGGGCTTTGCAATCAGAGGCCCAATCACACCGGCAAAACTCCGACCACGGCGCCTCCGAGATCCCATCGAGTGAAGGATGGGGAGTTTGGTATGAATCGGGAGTCCGAGTGGAATCAGAGGACATCGCGGGCCAGCAAAACAGAGAAAGGAGACAAGAGATGCAATTGTGTGAGGGAGGAGGCAAGGATGAGCGAAGATACTCGGACAAATCCAAGGAGATAGACGAGTGAAGCGGGTTAGGGTTTTGGGAGTGAATGCAGAGAGGATGAAGAAGAAAACGGCGCAAATGAGGGTTGGGGTAGGGTTGATAGAGAAAGCGGGATATATGTATGTGGATCGAGGGAGATGGATCACCATGGAAGCCCAACCTGCCAGCCCAACCACAACACACAACTCCCACAACAACACACACGCATAACACAGAGATGGAAATGGGTTTTATGCGGAAATTGTGCCGTTACTCACACAATGGAAAGTGGGCCATTAATGGAGGATTAAGGTGCTAATTTGGGCTTAATTTTTTTTTAGCCCATGACTGATTGGGGTTTTGTAGAGCAAAAAAAATTAAAAATATCCATACATTATGTTTAGTCAAATTTTAATATAGCTAGAGGATACACATTTTTTTAAAGATTGAATTAATGTATTTTTAGGATTTGAGGAGAGAGGAATGGGGAATGAAAAGGGTGGAATTGTGTGTATTTGTAAGGGTAAAAGTGGAAAGAATGTATGATATAAATGGAAAGAAATAAAGATGGACAAGGTTTCGGGGACGCCCGAAATACAAAGCCGGACAACTTTTCGGGGACAGAGGGAGTAGTACACATCTTGTGAAATCTGAATACAAAATAATAGTGTCACATATTAGTGGCTGTTCACTCTCCTGCTCCCTTAATGGACCACCATGTGTCCCATTATTGCTTGCAATTACAAGCCCCACCACTTCTTTAGTCTTTTGTTCCTCTTATTTCAAACCTGTAAGGCAATCTTTAACATCACAGTTGATAGCAACACTTACGCAAAACCTGTTGGATTTATTCTAAACAAAGTATCCACGTATTATCAGAAAGTTTATGTATGAATAAATTTGGTTGACAGTATATCATAGCATATTCATTAATCGAATTGTGAGTATTATAAATGAAGTTTTAAAATAAAGTAAGAAAATAAATTTACAAACCAATGAAGTACAATAAAGCAATGGAACGTTGTCCATTAAGTTAACCGCTCAAAAATACTCTTTCTGACACAAAAAACTCTTGCATTTTCTCGAGTCTTAAAATTCTCATTTCCTTATATATGATGATGTGTGTTTTCCGTAACTGATTTAAAGATACTCTTTCTGACACAAACTCTTACATTTTCTTAAAACTCTGTCATGATGCGTTGTCTCTAACATACTCAAAGATACTCTTTCTAACACAAAAACTCTAATATTTTGTTGAATCTTGAAAAATTTCTAATTTTCTATATGTGATGATGCGTTGTCTCTAACAAACGCAAAAATACTCTTTCTAACACAAAAACTCCTGCATTTTCTTGCGTCTTGAAAATTTCTCATTTTTCTATATGTGATGATGCATTGTCTCCGTAACAAACTCAAAGATACTCTTTATGACACAAAGGTCTTACAATTTCTCGAGACTAGTAAAATTCTCATTTTTCTAGGTGTGATGATTCATTGATTGTAAAAAAGTCAAAACTTTTTATTCAAAACTCACTTTCTTGATGATGGGTTGTCCGTAACTGACTCAAAGATTCTCTTTCCAACACAAACTCTTACATTTTCATAAAACAATTTTTTTTTTCATATGTCGTGATGTGTTGTCTCTAAGAAACGCGTAGATACTCCTTATAACACAAAAACTCTTTCTGATACAAATTCAAAGATACCTTTTCTAACACAAAAAATCACAAATTTTCTTGAGTTTAGAAAATTTCTAATTTTTCTATCTACGATGATGCGTTGTCCTAATAAACTTAAACATACAATTTATGACACAAAACATTTCCTATTTTTCTATTTGTAATAATGCGTTATCGTAAGTGACTGAGATATGTTTTGTTTGATACACAAGTAATAAAACGCCTAAACATTTTTGGATTCTAGTAAAATTCTTATTTTTCTAGGTACGATCATCTCTTGATGTTTTAAAATAAAGTAAGAAAATAAGTTTACAAACCAATGAGGTGCAATAAAGCAATTGAAAGTTGCCCACAGACAACTTAAACATACTCATCCTGACCCAAAAAACTCTTGTATTTTCTCGAGTGTTCTAAAATTTTCATTTTCGTATATATGATGATTCATTTTCATAATTAACTAATGATACTCTTTTTTCCACAAACTCTTACATTTTCTTAAAACTAAAAAAATTCATTTTTTTATCTGTCATGATGCGTTATCTCTAACAAACTCAAAGATACCCTATCTAACACTAAAAATCTTTTCTTTTCTTCAATCTTAAAAAGTTATCACTTTTCTATTTGTATGCGTTGTGTGTAACAAATTGAAAGATACCCTTTTTGACGCAAAAACTCTTACATGTTCTTGAGTCATGAAAATTGCTCATTTTTATATATGTGATGATGCATTGTCACCGTAACAAACTCAAGCCTTATGACACAAAAAAATCCCATTTTCTATTTGTGATAATGCGTTGTCCGTAAAAAACTCAAGTATGTTTTTTCAGATGCAAAAGTAACAAAGCGCCCTACCATTTCTCGTGTGCAGTAAAATTCTCATTTTTCTAGGTGCGATGATCCATTGGTTGTAAAAAACTCAAAGATACTCTTTTTGATGATGTGCTGTCTGTAATCGACTAAATGATATTCTTTTTTACACAAACTCTTACATTTTCAAAAAACAAAAATAATCTAATTTTTTTACCTGTCATGATGCGTTGTCCCTAATAAACTTAGAGATACCCTTTCCAACACTAAAAACCTTATCTTTTCGTCACTCTAAAAAAGTTATCTTTTTTCTATTTGTGATGATGCGTTGTCTGTAATAAACTGAAAGATACTCTTTTTGACACAAAAACTCTTACATGCTCTATAGTCCTGAAAATTGCTCATTTTTATATATGTGATGATGATCTGTCTCTGTAACAAACTCAAAGATACTCCTTATGACACAAAAACTTCTCATTTTCCATTTGTGATAATGTTTTGTCCGTAAAAGACTCAAATATGTTTTTTTTGACGCAAACGTAACAAAAAGCCTTACCATTTCTCATGTCTAGTAAATTATCATTTCTCTAGGTGTGATGATCCATTGATTGTTAAAAACTCAAAGATACTCCTTATGACACAAAGACTTCTCATTTTCTGTTTGTGATAATGCGTTGTCCATAAAAGACTCAAATATGTTTTTTCTAATGCAAAAGTAACAAAACTCCTTACCTTTTCTTGTGTCTAGTAATATTCTCATTTTTCTAGGTGCGGTGATCCATTGATTGTAAAAAAACTCAAAGATATTCTCATTTTACGTTACAGATTTACCACAGATTCTTTAAGTTAAGTTTTCCGTTCGATTTAAGACGTTATTTTTCTGTGTAATTCAGATTACATTATGATTTCTTCTAAACTGCCATGCTTATATCTATAAAGAATATATTTACAACGACTAGTTTTAGAGTTTCAATTAGTGAATAACTTATACCAATGAAACAATGGGTACCTCGAGGGAAAAACTAATCTTACTCTAAAAAGTGTTAAAAACATGTTTGTAAGAGATTGGACAACCATGTGTAATGCATCGATAATTTATGCATATTTAGAAGAGTATCTTTACCTCTTGCATTCAGTGTCATTGGAAATAAAACTTTACGTCACAGATTCACCGAATGTTTCTTAAGTTACGTTTTTTTTGTGATTTAAGACGTTACTTATTCTGTGTAATTCATATTACTTTATATTTTCTTCTAAATTATCATTCTTATATCTGTAAAAAAAATAAATTTTCAACGACTAATTTTGGAGTTTCAATTAGAGAATAGTGTATGCCAATGAAACAAAGGGTACCTCGAAGAAAACACTACTCTTACTCTAAAAAGTGTTATAAACATGTTTGTAAAAGAGATTGGACAACCATGTGTAATGCATCAAGGATTTATGCATATTTAGAAGAGTATCTTTACCTATTGCATTTAGTGTCATTGGAAATAAAAGTTTACGTTACAAATTCGCCCAAGGTTTTTTAAGTTACATTTTTTGTGCGATTTAAGACGTTACTTATTCAGTGTAATTCAAATTACATTATATTTTCTTCTAAATTGTCATGCTTATATCTATAAATTAAGAATATTTTACAGCGACTAGTTTTGGAATTTTAATTAGTGAATAGTGTATGCCAATGAAACAATAGGTACCTTGAAGAAGAAACAACTCTTACTCTAGAAAAGGTAAGACATTGCATGAGCAAGTTTACATTCCAGATTCACCCAAGATACTAATTCTGTGTAATTCATATTACATTGAATGACCATGTGTAATGAATTCATAATTTCAATGGGTGAATATGGGACTCATAAGTCAAAATGCAATCATATTTCAAAAGGGAGTTAAAGGAGCTATAAATTTCCCTTCGCAAATTCAACTTTACAATTAATGTTAGGATTATTGATCATAATTGTTGTATTAATAGACCGTTGGCCTGATTCCGTGTGCGAGTAAAAAATTCGTAAAATAAAATTATTCTAAACTTGTTCGAGCATCTACAATGGGGTAGCATGGAAATGCATCAAGTCAGATTTGTAAATAAAAAAATAAAGTTGGGAGTGTCTCAAGAAAACAAGGCGCAATATATGCAACCATAGCATTTGGGGATAATGCGTTATCTGTACAAGACTCAAATATGTTTTTTCTGACGCAAAAGTAACAAAACGCATTACCTTTTCTTGTGTCTATTAATATTCACATTTTTCTAGGTGAAATGATCCATTAATTGTAAAAAACAGAAAGATACTCATTAAATGTGACACAGAAACGCCTATATTTTTTTTGGTCGAAACAGAAACGCCTACATTTCTTGGGATATGTATAAGTCTAATTTATTTGTGTGAATACTTAAAAGTATCTTAATCTAGAAAAGGTATGAGATTGGATGAGCCTGTGTAATGCATCCATAAATAATGCATATTTGGAGGAGCATCTTTACCTCTTGCATTTAGTGTCATTAGAAATAAAAGTTTATGTTACAGATTCATTGATGATTTTTTTCATTACGTCTTCTGTGCGATTTAAGATATTACTTATTCTTTAGAATTCAGATTACGTTGTATTTTCTTCTAAATAGTCACACTTATATCTATAAAAAATATTTTACAATGAATAGTTTAGGAGTTTCAATTAGTGAATAATTTATGCCAATGAAACAATGGGTACCTTGAGGAAAAAACTACTCTTACTCTAAAAAAGGAAAGAGATTGGATGAACTTGTGTAGTGCATCCATAGTTAATGCATATTTAGAGGAGCATATTTACCTCTTGCATTTAGTGTCATTACAAATAAAAGTTTACATTACATATTCACCCAAGATACTAATTCTGTGTAATTCATATTACTTTGAATGACCATGTGTAATGAATTAATAATTTCAATGGGTAATATGGGACTAAGTAGAAATATAATAATATTTCAAAATGGAGTTAAGGAGTTGTAAATTTCCCGTCGCAAATTCAACTTTACAATTAATGTTATCATTATTGATTATTATTGTTGTATCAATAGACCGTTAGCCTGAATCCGTGTGCGAGTCAAAACTTTGTAAAATAAAATTATTCTAAACTTGTTCGAGCATCTACAATGGGGTAGCATGGAAATGCATGAAGTCAGATCTGTGAATAAAAAAATAAAGTTGGGAGTGTCTCAAGAAAACAAAGCGCGATATATGCCACCGTAGCATTTGGGGATATTGCGTTATCCGTAAAAGACTCAAATATGTTTTTTTTGACGCAAAAGTGACAAAACGCCTTACCTTTTCTTGTGTCTATTAATATTCACATTTCTCTAGGTGTAATGATTCATTGATTGTAAAAAGCTGAAAGATACTCAGTAAATGTGACACAGAAACGCCTACATTTTTTTTGGTCGAAACAGAAACGCCTACATTACTTAGGATGTGCATAAGTCTAATTTATTGGTGTGAGTACTTAAAAATATCTTTGTTGAGATGGCCTAATTCTCTCACAAAAAATATGAGAAAATAAGATCAAAACCATTGTTTGAGATGGCCTAACAAAACGCCTTTCCTTTTCTTTTGTCTAGTAATATTCTCATTTTTATAGGTTCAATGATCCATTGATTGTAAAAAACTCAAAGATACTCCGTGTGACACAAAGAATTCCCATTATATGCGTTGTCCGTAAAAGACTCCAATATGTTTTTTCTGACGCAAAAGTAACAAAACGCCTTTCCTTTTCTTGCGTCTATTAATATTCACATTTTCCTAGGTACAATGATCCATTGATTGTAAAAAGTTGAAAGATACTCATCAAATATGACACAGAAACGCCTACATTTTTTTTGGTCGAAACAGAAACACCTACATTTCTTGGGATGTGCATAAGTCTAATTTATTGGTGTGAGTACTTAAAAGTATCTTACTCTAGAAAAGGTATGAGATTGGATGTGCCTGTGTAATGCATCCATAATTTATGCATATTTGGAGGAGCATCTTTACCTCTTGCATTTAGTGTCATTAGAAATAAAAGTTTACGTTACAGATTCACCGATGATTTTTTTCGTTATATTTTCTATGCGATTTAAGATGTTACTTATTCTTTGTAATTCAGATAACATTATAATTTCTTCTAAATAGTCACACTTATATCTATAAAAATTATTTTACAATGAATAGTTTAGGAGTTTCAATTAGTGAATAGTGTATGCTATTTAAACAATGAGTACCTTGAGGAAAAAAACTACTCTTACTCTAAAAAAGGAAAGAGATTAGATGAACTTGTGTAGTGCATCCATAGTTAATGCATATTTAGAGGAGCATATTTACCTCTTGCATTTAGTGTCATTTCAAATAAAAGTTTACATTACATATTCACCCAAGATACTAATTCTGTGTAATTCATATTACTTTGAATGACCATGTGTAATGAGTTCATAATTTCAATGGGTGAGTATGGGACTAAGTAGAAATATAATAATATTTCAAAATGGAGTTGAGGAGTTATAAATTTCCCGTCGCAAATTCAACTTTACAATTAATGTTATCATTATTGATTATTATTGTTGTATCAATAGACCGTTAGTCTGATTCCGTGTGCGAGTCAAAAATTCGTAAAATAAAATTATTCTAAACTTGTTCGAGCATCTACAATGGGGTAGCATGGAAATGCATGAAGTCAGATTTGTAAATAAAAAATTAAAGTTGGGAGTGTCTCACGAAAACAAAGCGCAATATATGCAACCGTAGCATTTGGGGCTAATGCGTTTTCCGTAAATGACTCAAATGTGTTTTTTTTTTACGTATAAGTTGGGAGTGTCTCAAGAAAACAAAGCGCAATATATGCAACCGTAGCATTTGGGGCTAATGCGTTTTCCGTAAATGACTCAAATGTGTTTTTTTTGACGTATAAGTGACAAAACGCCTTACCTTTTCTTGTGTCTATTAATATTCACATTTCTCTAGGTGCAATGATCCATTGATTGTAAAAAACTGAAAGATACTCATTAAATGTGACACAGAAACGCCTATAATTTTTGTGGTCGAAACAGAAACGCCAACATTTCTTGGGATGTACATAAGTCTAATTTATTGATGTGAGTACTTAAAAGTATCTTATTTAAGATGGCCTAATTCTCTCACAAAAAATATGAGAAAATAAGATCAAAACCATTGATTGAGATGGCCAAACAAAACGCCTTTCCTTTTCTTGTGTCTAGTAATATTCTCATTTTTCTAGGTACGATCCTTTGATTATAAAAAACTCAAAGATACTTCCTTTGAAACAAAGAATTCTCATTTTCTATTTGTGATAATACATTTTCCTTAAAAGACTCAAATATGTTTTTCCTGACGCAAAAGTAACAAAACGCCTTACCATTTTCTGTGTCTAGTAATATTCTCATTTTTCTAGGTGCAATGATCCATTGATTGCAAAAAACTCAAAGATACTCCGTATGACTCAATGAATTCCCATTATCTGTTTGTGATAATGAGTTGTCCGTAAAAGACTCCAATATGTTTTTCCTCATGCAAAGGTAGCAAAACACCTTTCCTTTTCTTGTGTCTATTAATATTCACATTTTTCTAGGTGCAATGATCCATTGATTGTAAAAAACTAAAAGATACTCATTAAATATGCCACAGAAACGCCTACTTTTTTTTTTGGTCGAATCAGAAACGCCTACATTTCTTGGGATGCGCACAAGTCTAATTTATTGGTGTGAGTACTTAAAAGTATCTTACTCTAGAAAATGTATGAGATTGGAAATGCCTGTGTAATGCATCCATAATTTATTTGGAGGAGCATCTTTACCTCTTGCATTTAGTGTCATTACAAATAAAAGTTTACATTACATATTCACCCAAGATACTAATTCTGTGTAATTCATATTACATTGAATGACCATGTGTAATGAATTCATAATTTCAATGGGTGAATATGGGACTCATAAGTCAAAATGCAATAATATTTCAAAATGGGTTAAGGAGTTATAAATTTCCCTTCACAAATTCAACTTTACAATTCATGTTATCATTATTGATTATTATTGTTGTAGTAATAGACCGTTGGTCTGATTCCGTGTGCGAGTCAAAAATTTGTAAAATAAAATTATTCTAAACTTGTTCGATCATCTACAACAGGGTAGCATGGAAATGCATGAAGTCATATTTGTAAATAAAAAAATAAATTTGGGGGCGTCTCAAGAAAACAAAGCGCAATATATGCAACCGTAGCATTTGGGGATAATGCGTTATCCGTAAAAGACTCAAATATGTTTTTTCTAGCGCAAAATTGACAAAGCGCCTTACCTTTTGTTGTGTCTATTAATATTCACATTTTTCTAAGTGCAATGATCCATTGATTGTAAAAAACTTATAGATACTCATTAAATGTGACACAGAAACGCCTACATTTTTTTTGGTCGAAACAGAAATGCCTACATTGCTTGGGATGTGCATAAGTCTAATTTATTGGTGTGAGTACTTAAAAGTATCTTAGTTGAGATGGCCTAATTCTCTCACAAAAAATATGAGAAAGTAAGATCAAAACCATTGATTATGATGGCCTAACAAAATGCCTTACCTTTTCTTTAGTGTAGTAATATTCTCATTTTTCTAGGTGCAATGATCCATTGATTGTAAAAAACTCAAAGATATTCCGTGTGACACAAAGAATTCCCATTATCTATTTGTGATAATGCATTGTCCGTAATGACTCTAATATGTTTTTTCTGACGCAAAAGTAACAAAACGACTTTCCTTTTCTTTTGTCTATTAATATTCACATTTTTCTAGGTGCAGTGATCCATTGATTGTAAAAAAAATCAAAGATACTCATTAAATATGACGCAGAATCGCCTACAATTGTTTTGGTCGAAACAGAAACGCCTACATTTCTTGGGATGTGCATAAGTCTAATTTATTGGTGTGAGTACTTAAAAGTATCTTACTCTAGAAAAGGTATGACATTGGATGTGCCTCTATAATGCATCCATAATTTTTGCATATTTGGAGGAGCATCTTTACCTATTGCATTTAGTGTCATTAGAAATAAAAGTTTGCGTTATAGATTCACCGATGATTTTTTTATTACGTTTTCTATGCAATTTAAGATGTTACTTATTCTTTGGAATTCAGATTACATTATATTTTCTTCTAAATAGTCACACTTATATCTATAAAAAATATTTTACAATGAATAGTTTAGGAGTTTCAATTAGTGAAGAGTGTATGCCAATGAAACAATGGGTACCCTGACGAAAAAACTACTCTTACTCTAAAAAAGGAAAGAGATTGGATGAACTTGTGTAGTGCATCCATAGTTAATGCATATTTAGAGGATCATGTTTACCTCTTGCATTTAGTGTCATTTCAAATAAAAGTTTACATTATATATTCACCCAAGATACTAATTATGTCTAATTCATATTACAATGAATGACCATGTGTAATGAATTCATAATTTCAATGGGTGAATATGGGACTAAGTAGAAATATAATAATATTTTTAAAATGGAGTTGAGGAGTTATAAATTTTCCGTCGCAAATTCAACTTTACAATTAATGTTATCATTAATGATTATTATTGTTGCAGTAATAGACTGTTGGCCTGATTCCGTGTGCGAGTCAAAAATTCGCAAAATAAAAATTATTTGCAAACTTGTTCGAGCATCTACAATGGGGTTGCATGGAAATGCATGAAGTCGTATTTGTAAATAAAAATATAAAGTTGAGAGTGCCTCTAGAAAACAAAGTGCAGTATATGCAACCGTAGCATTTGGGGATAATGAGTTATCCATAAAAGACTCAAATATATTTTATCTAACGCAAAAGTGACAAAACGCCTTACCTTTTCTTATGTCTATTAATTTTCACATTTTTCAAGGTGCAATGATCCATTGATTGTAAAAAACTGAAAGATACTCATTAAATATGACACAGAAACGCCTGGTACAGAGCGGGTCCGGTCTGGGTCCGATTTTCCTGGTACAAAATTGAGAAAATCGGGTATATAGCTAAAAAGAGAATGAGATGCTAACAACCCGTCTAAAAAAACCAAAACAAAAAACTAAACCGGGCTAGCTATAAAGAGATTGAGATTGCTAGACCCATCGAGGAAACAAAAAAATTGTCAAGTGCTAACTAGGCCAGGCTAGTTACCACTTGCGGGGGCGCGTTGGAGATACTAAACTCTTCCCACATCGGTGGTATGAGCAAAGGGTACACTAGTATATAAGGGGAGGTGAAACTCTACCCATTGGCTTAAGCTTTTGGGTTAAATGGTGAATCCCAACCTTATATACGAAGTACCTAAATTTACCCGACACGTCACCCGTCTAAACACGGCCCACCGGAATCTAACACATTTCTTGGGATGTGCATAAGTCTAATTTATTGGTGTGAGTACTTAAAAGTATCTTACTCTAGAAAAGGTATGACATTGGATGTGCCTCTATAATGCATCCATAATTTTTGCATATTTGGAGGAGCATCTTTACCTATTGCATTTAGTGTCATTAGAAATAAAAGTTTGCGTTATAGATTCACCGATGATTTTTTTATTACGTTTTCTATGCAATTTAAGATGTTACTTATTCTTTGGAATTCAGATTACATTATATTTTCTTCTAAATAGTCACACTTATATCTATAAAAAATATTTTACAATGAATAGTTTAGGAGTTTCAATTAGTGAAGAGTGTATGCCAATGAAACAATGGATACCTTGAGGAAAAAACTACTCTTACTCTAAAAAAGGAAAGAGATTGGATGAACTTGTGTAGTGCATCCATAGTTAATGCATATTTAGAGGAGCATATTTACCTCTTGCATTTAGTGTCATTACAAATAAAAGTTTACATTACATATTCACCCAAGATACTAATTTTGTGTAATTCATATTACATTGAATGACCATGTGTAATGAATTCATAATTTCAATGGGTGAATATGAGACTCATAAGTCAAAATGCAATAATATTTCAAAATGGGGTTAAGGAGTTATAAATTTCCCTTCACAAATTCAACTTTTCAAAATAATGTTATCATTATTGATTATTATTGTTGTAGTAATAGACCATTGACCTGATTCCGTGTGCGAGTCAAAAATTCGTAAAATAAAATTATTCTAAACTTGTTCGAGCATCTACAACGGGGTAGCATGGAAATGCATGATTGCAGATTTGTAAATAAAAAAATAAAGTTGGGAGTGTCTCACGGAAACAAAGCGCAATATATGCAACCGTAGCATTTGGGGATAATGCGTTATCCGTAAAAGACTCAAATATGTTTTTTCTGACGCAAAAGTAACAAAACGCCTTACCTTTTCTTGTGTCTAGTAATATTCACATTTTTCTTGGTGCAATGATCCATTGATAGTAAAAAACTGAAAGATACTCATTAAATGTGACACAGAAACGCCTACATTTCTTTTTGGTCGAAACAAAAATGCCTACATTTCTTGGGATGTGCATAAGTCTAATTTATTGGTGTGAGTACTTAAAAGTATCTTAGTTGAGATGGCCTAATTCTCTCACAAAAAATATGAGAAAATAAGATCAAAACCATTGATTGAGATGGCCTAACAAAACACCTTACCTTTTCTTGTGTCTAGTAATATTCTCATTTTTCAAGGTGCGATGATCCTTTGATTGTAAAAAACCCAAAGATACTTCGTATGAAACAAAGAATTCTCGTTTTCTAATTGTGATAATATATTTTCCGTAAAAGACTCAAATATGTTTTCCCTGACGCAAAAGTAAGAAAACGCCTTACCTTTTCTATGTCTAGTAATATTCTCATTTTTCTAGGTGCAATGATCCATTAATTGAAAAAAACTCCAAGATACTCCGTATGACTCAAAGAATTCCCATTATCTGTTTGTGATAATGAGTTGTCCGTAAAAGACTCCAATATGTTTTTTCTAACGCAAAAGTAACAAAACACCTTAACTTTTCTTGTATCTAGTAATATTCAAATTTTTACTGGTGCAATGATCCATTGATTGTAAAAAATTGAAATATACTCATTAAGGGATTGCTACACTTTGTATGAAAAACTACTTTTTTAACAAAAAGTATACTTTTTTTTAACTTGGAATTGATGAAACTAGATTTCAAGGAGAAAAAAGTATACTTTTTTACAAAAAGTACTTTTCAAATGAAAGTATAGCAAGCCCTAAATGTGACACAAAAACGCTTACATTTTTTTGGTCAAAACTGAAACACCAACATTTCTTGTGATGTGCATAAGTCTGTGTTATTGGCGTGAGTGCTTAAAAGTATCCTAGTTGAGATGGCCTAATTCTCTCACAGAAAATAACAAAAATAAGATTAAAACCATTGATTTAGATGGCCTAACAAAACGCCTTACCTTTTCTTGTGTCTAGTAATATTCTCATTTTTCTAGGTGCGATGATCCATTGATTGTAAAAAACTCAAGATACTCCGTATGACACAAAGAATTCTCATTTTCTATTTGTGATAATACATTGTCCATAAAAGACTCAAATATGTTTTTTCTGACGCAAAAGTAACAGAACGCCTTACCTTTTCTTGTGTCTAGTAATATTCAATTTTTTCTAGGTGCGATGATCCATTGATTGTAAAAAACTCAAAGATATTCTCATTTTACATTATAGATTCACCGCAGATTTTTTAAGTTACGTTTTCCGTGCGATTTAAGACGCTATTTATTCTGTGTAATTCAGATTACCTCATATTTTCTTCTAAATTGCCAAGCTTATATCTATAAAGAATATATTTACAACGACTAGTATTTGAGTTTCAATTAGTGAATAGCTTATACCAATGAAACAATTGGTAACTCGAGGGAAAAACTAATCTTACTCTAAAAAGTGTTATAAACATGTTTGTAAACGACATCATCTTTGAAGCAAAAGCAGTGCCACGTGTCAAATATGTAGTGGGCAAGGCTAATGAGATTTTTTTTGAAACAGCAAGGCAAATGAGATTTATTACATAACATAGATTATATATTGTCTTTTTTAGGCAATTTCAAGGTTTAAAAAAAATTATACCATAATTCATAATTTTTTTTAATCTATCATAGACACAGTAATATTGTATATGAAAAACTAAATTTAAAATTAAGTGTATATTGTTCGGTTTATATAAGCGTACATCACGATCGGCGGAAAATGGTCATACGATGTCGAAATGACTATTGTTATACCTTTTCGAGTAGGGAAAGCACTCACGAGTCAAATTTCATTGCTTTGAATTGCAAAATCTATCCGATTATGATATTTATTTATCCTAATTTTATATACTAATAACCATTTAAAATAAAGATTAGTAATTAAGTTTCATAAACTAAAAACATATTTTTTCTAAACTTCAATATTTATAAATCATTTCATTTTATTAATTAAATAAATATTTATAATAAGGGTATATATGTAATCTTAGTTGAGATGGCCTACTTCTAACACAAAAAATATCAGAAAATAAGATCAAAATCGTATGACACAAAGAATTCTCATTTCTCGTTTCTAGTAAAATTTTCATTCTTCTAGGTGCAATGATCCATTGATTGTAAAAAATTGAAAGATACTCCTTATGACACAAAGAATTCTTATTTTTTGTTTGTGATAATGTTTTGTGTCCATAAAAGACTCAAATATGTTTCTCTTAACGCAAAAGTTACAAAACGCCTTACCATTTCATGTGTTTAGAAATATTCTCATTTTTCTAGGTGCGATGATCCATTGATGGTAAAAAACTCAAAGATACTTTGTGTGACACAAAGAATTCTCATTTTTCAAGGTGCGATGATCCATTGATTGTAAAAAACTGTAAGATACTCATTAAATGTGACACAGAAACACCTACATTTTTTTTGTCAAAATAGAAACGCCTACATTTGTTGGGATGTGCATAAGTCTAATATATTTATTGATGTGAGTACTTAAGAGTATCTTAGTTGGGATGGCCTAATTCTCTCACAAAAAAAGTCATAAAATAAGATCAAAACCATTGATTGAGATGGCCTAACAAAACGCCTTACCTTTATTTTGTGTCTAGTAATATTCTCGATTTTCTAGGTGTGAGATCCATTGATTGTAAAAACCGAAAGGTATTCATTCAATTTGACACAAAAACGCCTACATTATTTTTGGTTGAAACAGAAACGCCTACATTTTCTTTGGTCCATAGAGAAATGCTTACATTTCTTGAGATGTGCATAAGTCTAATTTATTGGTGTGAGTACTTAAAGTATTTTAGTTGAAATGACCAAATTCTCTCACAAAAAATTATCAGAAAATAAGATCAAAACCATAAACCATCAAAAGGGAAACTTCAATTTCTCATTGATACTCAATGGTCTACAAAAGCTTCTGATCGATCATTTATGTCATTATACTAATGTTATTGCATCCTCAATTACTCATTACTCAATACTCCAACAGCAGACCATCCTTGCCATTGCCATTGCCATTAGCAACCCTACAATTCTTCCTAATCTCACCCGGACGACCCGTATCCAAATCGCCCATCTTGATCATCCCATCAACAAATGCCTGAAAGAACTCCTCCTGATTCTCACTGAACCTCACAACCCAATCCCTCGTCTCCTCCATGGTATAAAGCGTTTGATCCGAGTTCAAAAACCCTCGCCCATTGACCAAGTCCTTGAAATACTGATTGTCGAACACAACGGGTGTAGCATCTAGATCTCCTGTCACATTCCCGTCTCCTCCGAGCGGGCAGAGCTTGTTGAGCTTCTCCTTGTACACAGGGTTGAGTGCTGGATCGGGTTTGCCGGACCCGGACTGGTTGTAGAGCCTGAAGACTATCGAAAAGCACCGGCCTTGCCCAATCGAGTGCGAACCCGAGAGCGCCACCATGTCTTTCACTGATAAGTTCAGCTTCTTGAAGAGGTCGATCAGAAAGGTTGCATTTGCTCTTGGGCTTGGCATAATGTTGTCTGAATCTTCTTGGCTTGCTGTTAGACTGTCTTTTCTGCCCAATTTCACCTTCCAATCTGGTCCTCCAGTCTATCACAAACAACAACAACAACACCATAATTATTTCCTTTGCAATTTGCAAATGTGACAGTACAAAAGGAAACACAAACACAGTACACAATATCCCTAGTCAAACTAAAAATTCTCAATTTTCTTTTCTTGCTGCAATTTAAAGGCAAGGATATTATAATTATTCAGACCGGAAAAAAAGATAATATATTATAAATAAAAGCTTTAAAACTCCATATTCACGGTTTAGAACGCTTCCCTTCCAATTAGTTACACAAGTACAGTACTAATTTATTAGCCAGAAGTGTGAAACATCCCTTTTCCGTTCATTGTTTCTGAAAATTCAGGCTGATCAAGAAGATGAAAAGTCCAATTTGATAATCAATCGATCACAAAGATCAAATCCAAGAGAATCCTTACACACACCGCCCATCTATGTTACCCGGAAAGACCGGGTGGCGTTTCCCGAAATTTAGAAATTTAAACCCTGAAACTCCTTTTTACACTAAAAACATAAAATTCATGTGCTTCCCGTTTCCGTTTCCGTGTTACGGAGCCGCCCATAGAGCAGAGCAGAGGCTGCTCTGCAATTCAACTTCTACTTTGAAAAAAGAATGCAACTTTCTCATCCCACAAAAAAATTAAAAAAAGAGAAAAGGAGAATCAGAAATTTCTGGGTTTCTTGGACTTACAAGAGCAGAAGCATCTCTAGCAGCCATGACCAGAATATCAGCACAAGAAACAGTTCCAGGGCAGATCTTCTCAACAGCTTCTTTAGCCTCATCGATGACTTCAAAGGCTTTCAGAGAGTTTATATTCGCCAGAGCCAGCTTTTCCCCTAGCATGTTGGGCGTATCATCCAGGAGCAGCGATCCATCACACCCCTGTAACAAAAAAAAAAAAACCGGATCAGAAAAAAGGAAACCAAGATTGAACCTTTTTCTTGCCGGAAACGGCGCCGTTTTGGGCTTACATTAACAAAGCAGTCATGGAACTGTAAGCGCATGACGGAAGCGGCGTTTCTGGCCTCTCTAACCATGGATTTCTTGATCACATCGCGAACGGCCGGCTCGGCGCCCGGACACGTGGCGGAGTAGTATCCGGGGGCAAGATCGGAGGCGGTGGCTGTCTGGTGGGCGAGGAGCAGGAGGAGAAAGGTGGGGAGGAGAAAGGGGGACATGTTTGATGGTAATGGTTTTTATTTTTGTTAAGGTTTTTTGGGTGTGGGTTTTAGAGAGGGAGAGTGGACCACCAAGTTTTGGTGTTTATGATTGGGGTGTGTGGGTCTTGGTGTGATGGTTATTTATAGTGCCTCCATGGCTATCAGTACCATTGGCGGATCCAGGACCGTTTGTATAGGGGGTGGGGGGGGGCCGGATTTTGAACACGGAATCTGATATCCTTAAAACCCTTTCCCAGACGCATAGCCGGTTTTGACCACGGAATCTCTTACCTTATCGCTAGAGTTTAGACACTCATTGTTCGTTCTCACTTTTATAAAATGAATCTGATATCCTTAAAACCCTTTCCCAGACGCATAGCCGGTTTTGACCACGGAATCTCTTACCTTATCGCTAGAGTTTAGACACTCATTGTTCGTTCTCACTTTTATAAAATGATTTTTTTTTCTCTATATTATAAACAACTAAAATAATATTAGCAATTTGCTAAAAAAAACATATTAACTATTTTTTCCACTTAAATTTTTTTGTAAAAAGATATACATCAATTAGCTGCCTTCCATGTAAATGAATGTTGGTGAAATTCAAATCAAAAAAATAATGTAAGTGAAGAGGTTAATGAGAAATTGGGTCATAAAAAACATTAGTCAAACATCTTCTTAATAGCCCCAAAAAAAATTTGGGTTCTACCAAATAGGCCCAAAAAAAACATTAGTCAATCGTCTTCTTCCTTTTGTGTGATTTCCACCGGCGACACTTTAGGGCTCCATTCACAACTCCGCCAACCCTCGCTCGACGCCTGCCTCGCCTACAAGCCTCCGTCTCGCCCCGCTCATAGTGCCATTTTTCACCCTCTCTTGCCCCACGCCGCTGGCCAACTACACTGTATCTTACACTACTACTCCGGTGAAAGGGGGTGGCCACCCACCCACGCCCCCTGGATCCGCCGCTGATCAATACTATAATGTATAATGTATAGTGTATAATGTATGATGTAGTAATGTGCATACTTGTTATGCACATAGTGTCCAAGTGGAGTGAAGGCCATAATTTCATTCTTAGCATGAACTATTACCTACTTTTGCTTCCCGAATTCAATTTAAGAGTAATTGATGATTGTTAAGTGTGGTTTTCTAACATTTTGAGATACTTCTGTGATGAACGAGGATGTACTTCTAAAGCATTTTTAGGTATACTAGAAATGTGAAAATGAGACCCTTCCGAGGGATATTTTTGCATAAAATAGGAGGTACTAATCAAATTCATTTGATAGTAGTTTTGCTTGAGATATTTTATGTAGGAAAGCAAAGATATTTTATCTTGTATCTGAGGTAAGATGTTTTGTATTGCATCTTTTTATTTATTAATATTTAGAGGAGCATTTTTAACTCTTGCATTTAGTGTCATTGAAAATAAAAATTTATGTTATAGATTCACCGAAGGTTTTTTAAGTTACGTTTTCTGTGCGATTTAAGATGCTACTTATTCTGTGTAATTCAAATTATATTATATGTTCTTCTAGATTGTCACGCTTATATCTTTAAAGAATATATTTACAACGTCTAGTTTTGCAGTTTCAGTTAGTGAATAGAGTATGCCAATGAAACATTGAGTACCTTGAGGAAAAAACTACTCTTACTCTAACAAGTGTTAAAAACATGTTTGTAAAAGAGATTGGATGACCATGTGTAATGCATCCATAATTTATGCATATTTAGAGAAGCATCTTTACCTCTTGCATTTAGTGTCATTGGAAATAAAAGTTTACGTTACAAATTCACCGAAGATTTTTTTAAGTTTCTTTTCTGTGCGATTTAAGACGTTACTTATTCTGTGTAATTCAGATTACATTATATTTTCTTCTAAAATGTCACGCTTATAACTATAAAGAATATATTTACAACGACTAGTTTTGGAGTTTCAATATGCCAATGAAACAATGGGTACCTTAAGAGCAATTGCACTCATTTAACAATTGGGTGGGCAATACATGAGGCCCAACACTTTTCTATGAAATGTGTAATGCACTAGTACAATGCTGGCAAATCAATTTGGTGGGCCTTAGTCTAGAGTAATTACTTAGGCAATTGATTGGTGGCTGAAAATTGTCTGCCAATTGGCATGGGTAATTCATGGCCCCCACACTTAAAGTCGTCCCCAATTTGAATGATAATACCCCAAATTGTAAAAACCAACAACTCTTTAATATTTTTATTTTTAATTAAGCTAAAATTTTGTAAAACTAATGACCGTTGCATAATTAATCTAATTAATAATTAATTAAATTATAAATTAAATATTTATGACTAGTAAATTATTCAATATAAAATTATAAAAAATAAATTAGATGACAAATTGCCAAAACGGGTGCATTGAAAAAGGAAAGACAATTGCTAATTCATTATGAATAGTGAATTAGCATGGGCAATTCAATCGGCGAATTAGTAATTACCCTTGCCTCATGAGTGCAATTGCTCTAAGGAAAAAACTACTCATACTCTAAAAAGTGTTAAAAAAAACATGTTTCTAAAAGAGATTGGATGATCATGTGTAATGCATTCATAATTTATGCATATTTAGAGGAGAATTTTTGCCGCTTGCATTTAGTGTCATTTGAAATAAAAGTTTACTTTACAGATTCATCTAAGATTTTTTTAGTTACGTTTTCTATGCGATTTAATACGTTACTTTTCTGTGTAATTCATATTACATTATATTTCCTTCTAAAATGTCACACTTATATCCATAAAGTATACATTTAGAATGACTAGTTTTGGAGTTTCAATTAGTGCATAGTGTATGCCAATTAAACAATGGGTAACTTGAGAAAAAAAAAGGCTCTTACTCTAAAAAGAGCTAAAAAAAAAATGTTTCAAAAAGAGATCGTATGATCATGTGTAATGCATCCATAACTTATGCATATTTAGCGGAGCATCTTTACCTCTTGCATTAAGTGTCTTTGGAAACAAAAGTTTACGTTACAGATTCACTGAAGATATTTTAAGTTATGTTATTCAGTGCGATTTCAGACCTTACTTATTCTACGTAATTCAAATTTTATTATATTTTCTTCTAAATTGTCACACTTATATCTATAAAGAATATATTTACAACGACTAGTTTTCGAGTTTCAAGTAGTGAATATTGTATGCCAATGAAAAAGTGGGTAACTTGAGGAAAAAACTACTCTTACTCTAAAAAAGGTGTTAAAAAACATGTTTGTAAAAGAGATTGAATGACCATGTGTAATGAATCCATAATTTCAATGGGTGAATATTGGACTCATGAGTTAAAATGAAATAATATTTTAAAATGGAGTCAAGTAGTTATAGATTTCCCTTAGCAAATTCAACTTTACTATTGTTTTTATCATTATTGATTATTATTGCTGTAGTAAAAGACCGGTGGCCGGATTCTTTGTGCGAGTAAAAAATTCCTAAATTAAAATCATTCTAACCTTGTTAGAGCATCTATAACGGGGTGAGCATGTAGTTTCATGCTGTCAGATCTGTAAATAAAACAAAATTGGGAGTGTCCCAAGAAACACAAAGTGCAATATATGCAACCGTCGCATTGGGGGATTAATTGCAAATCTAGCGCGTGCTCCATCAAACAAACCCACAACGATATCATCAAAAACACAAAACGACATCATCTTTGAAGCAAAAGCAATGCCACGTGTCAAATTTGTAGTGGGTAAGGCAAATGAGATTAATTACATAACATAGATTATATATGGTCTTTTTAGGCAACTTCGAGGTTTTAAAAAAAACTATACCATAATTCATAATATTTTTTTTATCTATCCATAGACACTGATACTGTATATGCATAAATTGTCATGCTTATATCTATAATGAATATTTTGCAACTACTAGTTTTGGAGTTTCAATTAGTGAATAGCGTATGCCAATCAAACAATGGGTACCTCGAGGAAAAAACTACTCTTACTCCAAAAAGTGTTAAAAAAAAACATGTTTCTAAAAGAGATTCGATGAACCTGCGTAATGCATGCATAATTTATGCATATTTAGAGCAGCAACTTTACCTCTTGGATTTAGTGTAATTGGAAATAAATGTTTACGTCACAGATTCACCGAATTTTTTTTAAGCTACACTCTCTGTGTGATTTAATACGTTACTTATTTTGTGAAATTCAGATATCATTATATTTTGTTCTAATTTGTCACTCTTATATCTATAATGAATAGTTTACAACGACTAGTTTTGGAGTGTCAATTAGTGAATAGTGTATGCCAATGAAACAATGAGTACCTTGAGGAAAAAACTAGTCTTACTCTAAAAAGTGTTAAAAAAAACATGTTTCTAAAAGATTTTTGATGACTATGCGCAATGCATGCATAACTTATGCATATTTAGCGAAACATCTTTACATCTTGCAGTTAGTGTATTTGGAAATAAAAGTTTACGTTACAGATTCACCGAAGATTTTTTAAGTTACGTTTTTCTGTGCGATTTCAGACCTTACTTATTCAGTGTAATTCAAATTATATTATATTTTCTTCTAAATTGTCACACATATATCTATAAAGAATATATTTACAACGACTAGTTTTCGAGTTTCAATTAGTGAATATTGTATGCCAATGAAAGAGTGGGTAACTTGAGGAAAAAACTACTCTTACTCTAAAAAAAGTGTGAAAAAAACATGTTTGTAAAAGAGATTGAATGACCATGTGTAATGAATCCATAATTTCAATGGGTGAATATTGGACTCATGAGTTAAAATGACATAATATTTTAAAATGGAGTCAAGGAGTTATAAATTTCCCTTAGCAAATTCAACTTTACTATTGTTTTTACCATTATTGATTATTATTGTTGTAGTAATATACCATTAGCCGGATTCCTTGTGCGAGTAAAAAAACTCCTAAATTAAAATCATTCTAACCTTGTTAGAGCATCTACAACGGGGTAAGCATGGAGTTTCATGGTGTCAGATCTGTAAATAAAAAAAAAAGTTGGGAGTGTCCCAAGAAAACAAAGTGCAATATATGCAACCGTAGCATTAGGTGATTAATTGCAAATCTGGCACGTGCTCCATCAAACTAACCCACAACAACTTCATCAAAAACACAAAACGATATCATCTTTGAAGCAAAAGCAATGCACGTGTCAAATTTGTAGTGGGCGAGGCAAATGAGATTAATTACATAACATAGATTATATATTGTCTATTTAGGCAACTTCGAGGTTTAAAAAAAAGTATACCATAATTCATAATATTTTTTATCTATCCATAGACACTAATATTGTATATACATAAATTGTCATGCTTATATCTATAATGAATATTTTATAACTACTAGTTTTGGAGTTTCAATTAGTGAATAGCGTATGCCAATGAAACAATGGGTACCTCGAGGAAAAAACTACTCTTACTCTAAAAAGTGTTTAAAAAAACATGTTTCTAAAAGAGATTCGATGAACCTGTGTAACACATGCGTATATTATGCATATTTAAAGGAGCATCTTTACCTCTTTGCATTTAGTGTAATTGGAAATAAATATTTACGTCACAGATTCACCGAAGATTTTTTAAGTTACGTTCTCTGTGTGATTTAATACATTACTTATTTTGTGAAATTCAGATATCATTATATTTTTTTCTAGATGGTCACTCTTATATCTACAATGAATAGTTTACAACGACTAGTTTTGGAGTTTCAATTAGTAGATAGCGTATGCCAATGAAACAATGGGTACCTTGAGGAAAAAACTACCCTTACTCTAAAAAGTGTTAAGAAAACATGTTTCTAAAAGAGTTTTGATGACTATGCGCAATGGATCCATAATTTATGCATATTTAGCGGAACATCTTTACCTCTTGCATTTAGTCCTTTGAAAATAAAATTTACGTTACAGATTTACCGAAGATTTTTTAAGTTACGTTTTTCTGTGCGATTTCAGAACTTACTTATTCTGTGTAATTCAAATTATATTATATTTTCGCCTAAATTATCACGCTTATATCTATAAATAATATATTTACAACGACTAGTTCTCGAGTTTCAATTAGTGAATATTGTATGCCAATGAAAGAGTGGGTAACTTGAGGAAAAAGCTACTCTTACTCTAAAAAAGTGTTAAAAAACATGTTTGTAAAAGAGATTGAATGACCATGTGTAATGAATCCATAATTCAATGGGTGAATATTGGACTCATAAGGTAAAATGAAATAATATTTTAAAATGGAGTCAAGGAGTTATGAATTTCCCTTAGCAAATTCAACTTTACTATTAATTTTATCATTATTGATTGTTATTGTTTTAGTAATAGACCGTTGGCCGGATTGCTTGTGCGAGTAAAAAATACCTAAAATAAAATCATTCTAACCTTGTTAGAGCATCTACAACGGGGTAAGCATGGAGTTGCATGGTGTCAGATTTGTAAATAAATAAATAAAGTTGGGAGTGTCCCAAGAAAACAAAGTGCAATATATGCAACCGTAACATTGGGGGATTAATTGCAAATCTGGCATTTGCTCAACAAAACAAACCCACAACGACACCATCAAAAACACAAAACGGCATCATCTTTGAAGCAAAAGCAATGCCACGTGTCAAATATGTCTTGGGAGGCAAATGAGATTAATTACATAAGATAGATTATATATTGTCATTTTTAGGCAACTTCGAGGTTTAAAAAAAACAATACCATAATTCATAATTTTTTTTTTATCTATCCATAGACACTAATATTGTATATGCATATATTGTCATGCTTATATCTATAATGAATATTTTGCAACTACTAGTTTTGGAGTTTTAATTAGTGAATAGCATATGCCAATGAAACAATGGGTACCTCGAGGAAAAAACTACTCTTACTCTTAAAAGTGTTAAAACAAACATGTTTCTACTCTTACTCTTAAAAGTGTTAAAAAAACATGTTTCTGAAAAGATTGGATGACCATGTGAAATGCCTCCATAATTTATGCATATTTAGAGGATCATTTTTACCTCTTGCATTTAGTGTCATTGGAAATAAAAGTTTACGTTACAAATTCACCGAAGATTTTTTAAGTTACTTTTTCTTTGTGATTTAAGACGTTACTTATTCTGTGTAATTCATATTACATTATATTTTCTTTTAAATTGTGACGCTTATATCTATAAAGAATATGTTTACAACGACTAGTTTTGGAGTTTCAATTAGTGAATAGTGTATGCCAATGAATCAATGGGTACCTAGGAGAAAAAACTACTCTTACTCTAAAAAAGGTAAGATATTGGATGAACCTGTGTAATGCATCCATAATTTATGCATATTTATAGGAGCATCTTTACCTCTTGCATTTAGTTTCATTGGAAATAAAATTTACGTTACAGATTCGCCGAAGATTTTTTAAGTTACGTTTTCTATGCGATTTACATTACTTTTTCTGTGTAATTTAGATTACATTATATTTTCTTCTAAATTGTCACGCTTATATCTATAAAGAATATATTTACAACGACTAATTTTGGAGTTCAATTAGTGAATAGCGTATGCCATTGAAACAATGAGTACTTTTTGGAAAAAACTACTCTTTATCTATAAGGTGCTAAAAAAACATGTTTCTAAAAGAGATTGAATGACCATGTGTAATGCATCCATGATTTATCCATATTTAGAGGAGCTTTTTTACCTCTTGCATTTAGTATCATTGGAAATAATAGTTTACGCTACAGATTCACCGAAGATTTTTTAAGTTACGTTTTCCATGCGATCTAAGACGTTATTTTTTTCTGTGTAATTCAGATTACATTATATTTTCTTCTTAATTGTCACACTTACATTTATAAAGAGTATATTTACAATGACTAGTTTTGGAGTTTCAATTAGTGAATAGTGTATGCAACCTTGAGGAAAAAGCTACTCTTACTCTAAAAAAGTGTTAAAAAACATGTTTGTGAAAGAGATTGAATGACCGGGTGTAATGAATCCAAAAGTTAAAATGAAATAATATTTCAAATCGAGTTAAGGAGTTATAAATTTCTCTTCCCAAATTCAGCTTTACAATTAATGTTATCATTATTGATTATTATTGTTGTAGTAATAGACCGTTGGTCGGATTCCTTGTGCGAGTAAAAATTTCATAAAATAAAATTATTCTAACCTTGTTAGAGCATCTATGACGGGGTAGCATGGAGTAGCATGGTGTCAGATGAAAAAATAAAGTTGGGAGTGTCCCAAAAAAAAAGTGTAATATATGCAACCGTAGCATTGGGGGATTATTTGCAAATATGGTGTGTGCTCCATCAAACAAACCCACAACGACATCATCAACAACACAAAACGACATCATCTTTGAAGAAAAAGCAATGTCACGTGTCAAATATGAAGTGGGCAAAGTAAATGAGATTAATCACGCAACATAGATTATATATTGTCTTTTTTAGGCAACTTCGAGGTTTAAAAAAACTATACCATAATTCATAATTTTTGTAATCTATCCATACACATTAATATTGTATATGAAAACTAAATTTAAAATTAAGTATATATTGTTCAGTTTATACGGGCGTACGTCACGTTTGGCGGAAAATGGTCATATATACGATGTCAAAATGACTGTTTTATACCTTTTCGAGTAGGTAATGCACTCACGAGTCAAATTCATTACTTTGAATTGCATTATCTATCCAATTATGATACTTGTTTCTCCTAATTGTATATACTAATAACCATTTAAAATAAGGATTAGTAATTTAGTTTTCATAAACTAAAAAAAAAACAATTTTTCTAAAAATCAATATTTATAAATTATTTCATTTTATCAATTAAATATATATTTATAATAAGGGTATATATGTAATTTTATTGGAGAATAAGGGCATGTGTGTAATTGTATATGAAAAGAGAAAAAAGTATTGAAAATTGAAAAAGTTGGGTTTATGAGGTGCATGGATGTGAGTAAAAAACAAAATGAGATGCATAGATGATGTGGCCGAGAGAGATATAGAAAAAATAGGGATGCATGACACTGTAACATTGTCATTGTTGCGGATGGTCTTTGATACACAAAGGAATACGTCTAACTCAAGGGATTCATGGAGGAAGACGAGCTCAAGAAGAAGGCCTAGACCTTACAAGAGGTCCCAAGCATTCAAGTATAAGGAGGCTTTGAAGAAGCTACATGAAGTGCATCAACCTTTGTCAAGTAGACATTGGAAGATGAAGAAGACGAAGGAGATGGTCTCAGGAACGACCCTGAGGGGGGTCGAGCACGACCCTCATAAGGTCGATCCTGAGGGATGTCGATCCGCGTCCGCCGGTTTCCTTGTTTAGCTTGCGTCCCAAGTTATTTCCTTTTATTGTTTATCAAACTATTTCCATATTTTGGTTTTCTAGATTTGTAATTATTATTATGAGATATTCTTTATATCTTATGATAATAATTTAGGATTTGTTTTTCTAGGGTTAGAATAAATACTTGAGTTTTCCCTTTATTTCTTTTTAGCGTGGAATTTAGAGAGAACCCTGAGGTTTCTCTCCTACACCAATCTTGCTTCCTTGGTTATGGTTTGCCATTGTTGAGACATTGCTTGGTTGATTAATTCAAGTGTTCATCAGTTTTCGTACTTCAAGTGTTTCTTTCAAGTTTAGTTTGGCGTTATCAATCCGAAATCCATACCCTGGGCACTTCCACCCGTGATTGTTTTCATCCCGAAGATTGTCACACATCAATTGGTATCAGAGCCCAGCGGTTTCGGGTTGGAGATCGAGTTGCTGTTGTCAACAATCTGCGAACTACATCAACAACAAGAGTTGTACACGTTCGTCGTTGTTTCTGAAATTTTCGAAATTGTTTCTGAGGTAATTTCGAAAATCTGATTACATATTCTTATAGAGAATTTCGATACGAGTCCAGGCATATAAGATTCGTCGAAATCGGAGTTCGTTTGATCCCCGAAAAGGTCAAAATACCAAGCGGTGTTCATGAAACCCTAATTGGCCGCCGGGATCAATTTGCTTGCCTTGGCGCTCAAGTTTGGTCTTTGTTTGTCATCCATGAAACTCTGATGTCTCAAGTTGATATTCCAAGTCAAATTGATCTCTTTTATGGAGATTATGATCCGTATTCATATTTTTCTTGGGAAGAGAATACTAATGCTTGCTTGGAGTATCATGGCTATGATGGCCTTTCAGGATTCATGGCAGTTGTTGATGCTTTTCGAGGTGATGCTTATGATTGGTGGATGAATGATCTTTATCGATGTCGTCTCTATGGTCTTGAACATATTGTTCATTGGAATCAGCTCAGAATTGTGATGAGAATGCAGTTTGTGCCACTTGAGCAAGCTAGACGATTAGAGATGTACAACAAGTGTAAGCAAGGGTTTGCTCGTTCGCCTCGTGCATATTTTGTGGAGCTTGAAGAGTTACTTAATTTTGCTGGTTTGTCTCTTAGTCCAGAACATCTTTGCTCTCGTTTCTATGATGGTTTGAATACCATATACCGAGAAGTCTTAGAGCACCAACCGAGAGATGATGTGAATGAGTTGGTTCGGGCTGCTATGAAATTTTACTATGCTGCTCAGAGGGCTGAGGAACGTGCACTTGCATGGGCTGCTAAGAGTATAGCTCCACCTAAAGTGGAGGAGGAGAAATCAGTTTCCTTAGTCAAGGAGGAGGCTGCCACCACAGCTGAAGTTACCGAGTCTTCACCTTGCATCGACGCGCCTGAAATTGTTAGCACGGTTCAGCGGGAAGTACTCGTCCAATTGCCTTCAAATTTTGTGGAGCATTGTGATATTGATGTTGACAGCTCTCTGCAAAATTTTAGCCAGTTTGGAGGTCGTTTGCTTGTCGAACCATGCAGCTTGTCTTTTAGCGCTCTAGCGTCGTCCTTGCTTAATTCTTTTGATCATGTGTTTGATGATTGCTTTGCTTATTATCATCCGGAGTATGGAGCTGAGTACGAGGTTAGTTCTTGGAGTTCTTTGCATGAGTTTGAGTTCTTCTCTATACCTTTCGTCAAATCGAGGACGATTTGCGGTCAAGTGGAGGAGAATGATACACAAAGGAATACGTCTAACTCAAGGGATTCATGGAGGAAGACGAGCTCAAGAAGAAGGCCTAGACCTTACAAGAGGTCTCGAGCATTCAAGTATAAGGAGGCTTTGAAGAAGCTACATGAAGTGCATCAACCTTTGTCAAGTAGACATTGGAAGATGAAGAAGACGAAGGAGATGGTCTCAGGACCGACCCTGAGGGGGGTCGAACACGACCCTCATAGGGTCGAGCACGACCCTGAGGGGGGGTCGAACACGACCCTCATAAGGTCGATCCTGAGGGATGTCGATCCGCGTCCGCCGGTTTCCTTGTTTAGCTTGCGTCCCAAGTTGTTTCCTTTTATTGTTTATCAAACTATTTCCATATTTTGGTTTTCTAGATTTGTAATTATTATTATGAGATATTCTTTATATCTTATGATAATAATTTAGGATTTGTTTTTTTAGGGTTAGAATAAATACTTGAGTTTTCCCTTTATTTCTTTTTAGCGTGGAATTTAGAGAGAACCCTGAGGTTTCTCTCCTACGCCAATCTTGCTTCCTTGGTTATGGTTTGCCATTGTTGAGACATTGCTTGGTTGATTAATTCAAGTGTTCATCAGTTTTCGTACTTCAAGTGTTTCTTTCAAGTTTAGTTTGGCGTTATCAATCCGAAATCCATACCCTGGGCACTTTCAGCCGTGATTGTCTTCATCCCGAAGATTGTCACACATCAATCTTAGTTTACAAAATGTAGATGTGGTTATAATTAAATCAATTAGAACGAACGTAAAAAAGGGTAAAACAAAATTATTCTAAGTTTGATAATTTATGAAATGTAGACGTGGTTAGAACTTATGATTTGATTATAACAAATAAAAGTATCTATCCTAATGAGTTCACGGTGTTTGGCTATTAATGACATTTGATGATGAAGTGCTTGTCCACAAAACAATGGGTACCCTTAAAGATTCCACTATGTAAAAGTTATAATAAAAACTCACCCCTTACGTGATTACATGAAGAGTCACATGAAATGATTGACGCAAATTAAGAATCAAAACAAAGCCATGATTTCACCCTTAGGATGAGTTGTTAGTGTCCCTTCACAAATTTAATTCAAGCTAGAGTTGAAGTTCAACGTGTTACCAAATTTTGTGTGTGTGTGTGTGTGATGATGAAGTGCTTGTCCGATGAAAACATTCTCAATGGGTGAAAGTAAGGTGTCTCCTTACTTGCACTTTTATAACCTAGCTAGAAGAAAACTCTTCATTGAACACCAATACAAATATACAATCATGTAAGATATTTAATTTGTATAGTTTTCATATAAAAACTAATTGTCTTGCACTTTTATATGATCATCCCCGGTCCATTCACCTATATATATAACTATTCACATTTGGTTAAATTATCATGTACACCTCCAAGGTAAAAGCTTATCACACTTATTTAAAAGATCATGCACATTCAAGAATAAAATTATGAATGCTCATTTATAAGATTATACAACTCCATTATAAACGTTTTACATAATTCTTGAGCGGATTATGAATGCTCATTTATAAGATTATACAACCCCATTATTTTAATTTGTATAGTTCTCATATAAAAACTAAAAATGCTACTTAGTTGTCTGATATGCTTGTTAATTTTTTATGATCGAACAACTAAGTAGCATTTTTAGTTTTTAAATGGACGCCCGTTCTCACCACCCGCCTTCTCCTCATATATATTTTAATAATACATAGATTTTTTTAATGTCGCGTATCTATTTTGAAATTTACTTTTTTTTTTCAATTTCAAACGTTGTTTTTTATTTTTATCTTATTTTTCCTTTACATATGTATAAACTTAAAAATGTCCTTTTTTTCTTTCTCTACTAGCATTTCTGTCTCATCCACTCATAAAAAATTGACGAGGTACTATTTAATGCGTTTTGTTTTGGAGTTCTAATAAGCAAAATCTTATAGAACTCCAGTAGAGTGTGAACAATGCAGGCCTATATTAGCTATTTGCCAAATTTCACATCGTTGGAAAAACATATGCAATTCGTTATACATATATATGATGCATGATGAATTGATGATGGAAGAGAGTGATGACAATGCACCATGAATTCTATTATGTAGGTCCTCATGAATGACGAGTGATGAATGATGATAGATAAGATAATGCATTAAAGCCATTTACAAGCAAATACAAGTAGATAGTGAGCGTCAATTTGGGGAGTATTTACATTTTGACACGGTTTAACTTCTTCTTACGGTCGTGGAATCAACGCAACACGTACAAAATCGCATATTATTAATATTGGTCGAATCACACACACGAATGTGTCAATATCATTCCAGGCTCTCACCGTCAAGATATTTAATAGTATTTATGCACCAATTTCTCTTATAATTAATTAATGGGCTTTTTGGTGTGAATATATTATATATAAAGAGTAAAGTTTTGTTCCCTGATTTGTCTAAGTTGTCTGTGGGTGGGTGGTTCGTCTAGTGGGCTCCATACGTGGTGCTTATCTATCTTCGTTCTTTCCATTTCAGACGTGTGTCGACATCATCATAGCTCCTTTCAATTGTTTGAATCCTACTAATATAATATCTTCATTCATTTTAGATTTTTTTTGGTTGAATTCTTTCATTTTTTAGATTAATGTATGAGTGAGTCATCCGTTGTTTAGCCTGGTTGTTTAATGTCAAGGCTTAATTAGTAGGGATTAGAGTGTTCGATTTCGTGATGTGTATTGAGAGGCTAACTAAGTACGTACTATATATACAATTTACAACTACTATAATCTATCGGTTGTTTTATATGTAAATTTAAACCATAGGAGATTCATTTTACTACTATGATATTGACATATTGTGTATTTCATCATCCCTTGGTGGGAAATGTAGTGGATGTTGGAAATGACACAACAACAATAATGCCGATTCAATATATATGGCGGTGTAATATGTTGATGTGAGGTGTAACAGAACTTCTAAATAGCATTATAAGGATTTGTGTAAGAGTTTGTATCATAGAGGAAGGAAAGAATTAACGGTCCTAGCAGATGAGTTGTACGTAGATGATATATATACAGTCTACTTGCATAAATAGAGTGATAAGAAACTCACAGACTAAGGTAAGGAACAGGTCAAGGCTTGCTAGTGACAAAGATTGGCCATGAACTTTGGGCTTAACAAATCATTCTTATATGCAATTAATAGTCACTCTCATGATTCCACACATGCCCACTTGTTTTGCAGACAAGAAACCAACTTCTTTACAGCTATCATTAGGGAATTATCCTCCATTGGAGTGCGATTGGAAAACAGCAAACAAGAGAGCCAAAGCAAGTGTCATTCTCAATATGTAGTGCATGGTAAGGCCAGATAATATCTAAGGAAACACACTTTTTTTTAATAAGAAATTGGATTAGGGTTGCCACAACTCGCAAGTACTACTTGTAAGTATGAGAACGGGTTACTAACCGGTTCGAAAGAGAAGAGGGCAAACCGCCACCTTGAAGTCTCAAAACCGATACCTCATGGAACGCCCAAAAGTGCTCAATCAGTGAGCTAGCTGATACGCCAAGCGCCTAATGAAACACACTTGAAGTGGGAAAAAAAATTCTATCTATTTAAACATTTTTACTAAAAAATACCAGCGTATGGGACTAAGAGTACTCTCACCCGTAGGCCAAAACTTGGCCTTGGGATGAAAATAATAATAAATAAATGGTTTCTTTATTTTTTAATTGAAGGCCAATGTCCTTTTGGTCCCCAGCATGACCAATTTAGAGGTTTGGTCTTTCAAGGAGACAAAGCCACGTGTGATTAGGAAATGAAAAAGCAGATTTTAATTAATAAACAAATTAATAGTGATATCATTTTTTAATTGTATGGCCAACCATCTTGGTCTACCGCTAACTATCCTCTAAAATAACCATGGTGACATATTATACACAAACAATTTCTTGTAGCAACATTAGACACAATTGTCATCCCACAATACAAAATAAGTAAAACATTGCTTGTCGAGTACACAGAGATATCCCAACCAATCTAATACATATCAGCACACACATATTTTCTTGGGTATCAGTCAACTGAACAGGTTTACAAAGTTGCATTTGCATAGATACCAGGATTAAACTAGTTAATTATAATTAGTTGCATAAAATAAAAGGCAACCACAATAATCAGCAGGCATGAAATATGGGCTGGGCCTATTCACGAAGAAAAAAAGAAAAGGCCCAAATTCATAACCCACCAAACAAACGCCCACAAACGAAACAAACCGAACGCGCTCGCTCTCCTTCAATCTGAACTCCCTCTCTGTGGTTGCACACAACTCCCCGCTTCGCAACCGCCCCCGCCGCCATCGCAAACCTCGCCGAAGATGGGCGGAAGGAGAGGAGGCCGTAACGGCCGTACACAGCGCAAGCACTTCAAGGAGAACAGGGACAACGTTTGGAAGCGTAGCAAGTCCGATCCCCAGTCTCCTTCAGCCGACGACGCTGCCCCCAACAATGGCGAAGATGGCGCTAACTGGCACCCCCTGCCATTGCAGAACTTCGCTTTTGAAGATTACTATAAGGTCAATTGATCTCTCTCGTTGTTCGTTCTCGCTTTCTTCCGTTGTTGTATCGTTTAGGTTTTTATATGGCTTGAATTGGCTTGTTGCTCTGTTGCTGTTGTTGTTTATGAATGGCGGATTTATGAAACCCTAATTTTTACAGAAACAAGGAATTGTGACTGAGGACGAGTGGGAGACTTTCATGGATTATCTCCGGAAGCCGTTGCCTTCTGCTTTTCGAATCAATTCGAGGTCGCTTATGATCTACGCGCTCTAATCTTCAATTGTTTAAATCGAGTGCTTGTTTTACTGATACGACTTCTATTGCAAATATGCAGCGGCCAGTTTTGTTCGGACATCCGCTCTCAGTTGGAGAACGACTTTGTCAAAACTCTTCAGGAAGAGGTTGATTGCTTTAGCCATTAATATGTTTGGTCTTCTTGTCTATGCGCCATCTGTGTATAACATGCTTTTATGTTGATGTTGACTTGTTATTTATGCTACATAGTTCACTGGTGAGGATGAAGCAGACGCCATTCGGCCACTGCCTTGGTATCCTGAGAATCTTGCATGGCATTCTAATTTCTCACGCAATCAGCTGAGGAAGAACCAAACCCTAGCAAGGTACTGTCATTTTTTGTTAGAGAAGCTCACTTATAATAAGAACTGTGGAGGTTAGTACCAAATAGGTGCATTTGCTCCTTGAGATAATGAGATATCAACACAAAGTTATTCTTCTACTAGAAAGAAAATCAGCTAGCTACTCATGTGCTGTGTACTTTTTGATATTGGCTAACATTGATAGAGTAGCAGCACATTTGTAGATTTATGATTTCTGTGGCGTGATGAATTAAATTCATCAACTGATTTCGAAGAACTAATATAGCTATTATTCATTATTCTTACTACTCTTTGATGTCCTACATGAGTTACTAAACCACCTTATTTTTACTATTCAATACAAACAAATGGGGAGTAGTAGTGTAGTACTGTATCACACTTTTGTAAGCAGGTGAGATGATGTCTTCATATAAAAAGGACTAAATACATATACCAGAACAACTAAGGAATAGAACTTAGGTTCAGATTTATAGCTATGAATTATTTAGGGTTGAGAGATGCTAAGTTGTTGCATATAGTGGGAATTGAGCTGGGTTAGAGCTAAGGCCGAGGTGTTAAATGGGGAAGATAAAGTTGAACTCATGAGAAAGGTGTGCTGGTCTTCTTACGGGCAGACGATGATACTGCTGTCAGCACTTCTTCAATAGCCTTTACTTGTATATTTCTTATGACAACCTGTCGTCATTTGGGCATTGACTTGCATGGTTCATCCCAAGGTTCTATGATTTATCATAGTACGTTATGATCTTTGAAAACAAGCAGAGCACTTCATGAAAATCATTTACCCCTTGCTAAATTGGAACAGTATTGGATGGAATTTGAACATAGATGAAATTATGCAATAAGGATGCTGGCAAAAAATTGTAGAATATTTTTTCATCCATGTTATCATTAAAACGATTAATGCATTTGCTAATCCGTATGTTACTTTTATGACTACTATAGGTTCCATGAGTTCCTTAAGCTTGCAAATGAAATTGGAAACATCACCAGACAGGAGGCTGTTAGCATGGTAGGTTATGCTATGTATTATGTAGAAGTTAGTATAAGTTTATTTTTCCTCACTGTATCGTGCTTATGTAATTATTTGGATCAGCCTTTTATTTTTGTATGACAGCATTGTTGAACTCCTTGTATTTAATGGAAATGCTAATCATAGATGATACTAACTCCGTCAATTATCATTATTTGACACAGGTGCCGCCATTGTTTCTAGATGTCCATCCAGAACATTTTGTATTTGATAGTAAGCATAATAAGATACTTCATATTTTCAGTGATCAGCTTATCTGTATTATTTTTTTTCTCCTTCAGGGATAGAAGTCCGTAAAATCTGTCTACATGTGTACTTATGTCATATCCCGAAGGATTTGGGTAGGATTAGGGAAGATTAGGGAAGAAAGAAGGAAGAATTAGGGAGATAAGGGAAGATTAGGGAAGGAAAAGAGGAAAGAACAGAGAAGAAGTCAAGAAAAGACAGAGAATTTGTTATTAGTTTCATCGATAACCACACACAGTAACACCACTTGAACATTTATAGGCTTTTAGCCTATTTACAAAATATGCCCATAGTTTCCTTATTATACACTATTCACCCTTATCATTACAACTTATTGTTTATGAGTCATCATTTAGACTTTGGTTGTAAACCCCAGATAAAATCTCTTCCTTCCTTGTAATTGTGTTTATTACTTTATGCAGTGTGTGCTGCTCCTGGATCAAAGACATTTCAGTTACTTGAGATTATCCATAATTCAAGTGAAACTGGAGAATTGCCAAGCGGAATGGTACTTCAAATTATCTCTTCTTTTCTATTTGTTTATATTCTTCTCCTGCAAAGCTGAATGCTGGTTTAGATCTTAATTTTTAACTTGGTTTTCCCCTAGGTTGTGGCAAATGATGTTGATGTCCAACGAAGTAACCTTCTTATTCATCAAACAAAGAGGATGTGTACTGCCAACTTGATGGTGACAAATCACGAAGCACAGAATTTTCCTGGCTGCAACTTGAAGAAACATAATTACAAGGCTCCAGATGCTAATACTACTGAGGCATCATCTATGAATCAACTTTTATTTGACCGTGTCTTATGTGATGTACCATGCAGTGGTGATGGCACACTTAGAAAGGCTCCTGACATGTGGAGAAAATGGTAGTTGTAATCCAAAGCGCTATTAACTACTATTGATATTAGAAATGGAATTCTGCTGTTTCCATCTAATTTTTGCGTTTCCATTTTTGTAGGAATGTTGGAATGGGTAATGGGCTGCACAGTCTGCAACTTCAGATTGCTATGAGAGGTAATTTTTGTTTTAAGATATTTACTGTCAATGTTAACATTGACAATTCAATAATATAGATTTTTGGCCGAATATCAAACTCCAATAACAAGCTTATTAGCCCATCTGCTCTTTTCTGTAGAAAAGAGTGGTCTACACCGAGAGTTTCTTTTCTTGTTTTAAATAAGTTATGTTTTGTTTGTTAAATATTCATAGTATCTACACTATGTTTTATGAACCAAAAAGGGGCATGATCATAACTAATAACAACCTTTTTGCTTAGTTATGTGTTTTTCCATCAATGGTACTATATGCTCCCCTGATTTGCTTTCTACGTGTTTAAATGTCATTTTGTTCACAGATACATATATTCTTTGCTTGCTTGACTTAACATTTACTCCTTTATGTCTTGTTTCAGGCTTGTCACTACTTAAAGTGGGCGGAAGAATGGTGTATTCAACTTGCTCAATGAATCCTGTGGAAAATGAGGCTGTTGTTGCTGAGGTAAACACCCAATATTGCCACTGGTGTGAAGTGTTTTAGTTCTGCATCTGATTGGGTATTGGAATTTCATTCTCAAAATCTGAATAGGTTAAGAAAAAAAACATGACATGGTTTCTGCAGAAAATCTATAAATTTTGAGATCACCATTTACAAATCCCTCCACTTCATCTAATAGAATCTTCCATATACTTTGTTCCATTGTTTCCTTAGATTCTTCGAAGATGCAAGGATTCTATTGAGCTGCTTGATGTGTCTACAGAGCTCCCTGAGCTAGTTCGCCGTCCTGGACTGAAGAAATGGAGGGTAGGCAGGACATCTATCAATTTTCAACTGTGCTTATCTTTATAAAGGTGCATGTCATCTGAAAATGATATCATCATGGATATGTTATGTAGGCTAGGGACAAAGGCGCGTGGCTTAGTTCTTATAAGGATGTGAAAAAGCACCGTCGTGTTGGAATTGTTCCTAGCATTTTCCCTTCAGGGAGAAGTGAAGTTGAGGTGTCTGACAATGCCCAAGCTAGTAGTCCTGGCCCAGAAGAAATGAAAGAGGATGGAATTGAGGCCAACTCTGAGACTGTATCTTCTGCCGATGATGTAGATGAGGAAACCTCTACCCTTCCTCTTGAACGTTGCATGAGAATAGTGCCACATGATCAGAATACTGGAGCGTTCTTTATTGCAGTTTTTCAGAAGCATTCACCATTACCTAGTAAGTTGAATTTAGGTAGTGATTACTGTGAGTTTTTGGTGAATTATGCAGTTTGTTATTTGGAAAATGCACATTTTGACTCCTTAGATGCAATTTTTTTTTCATTGACTAGAAAGAGCGTAGTAATTATTATAAAGTGTAGAAACAACTTGTAGTGTTTTGGGGTCCTTTAATAGTTGGGTTAAAGCCTAAAATGACAATCTTTAGTGGACACTGTGAATATCATTCAAGTGAAAATGCCCAGGAATTAGGAGTGCAACCTAAGCATTGGCTGAACTAGTCATTTTGTGAACTGCACATGCCAATGTTTTCTATGTTAATGAATTCTTCCCAAGCAAAAGTCTTCTAATAAGGTCTACTCTAGCTCTATCTTGTGAACATATGTGCAGCTTTCCTTTCTTTTGTGGCCTTCATATGTTCTTTTTTTGAGAAGTCTAAACCAGATATTCATATTGTCTTCTCTCTCTCAATCATACATGTTGGGAACTTATGCAGCTGTTCAGGAAATGACTGATGGGAAAAGTAAGCAAGTCTCACCTGAAGTTACCAACGATGAAGGCAAACAAGAATCGACAGTAGTTAGTACAGAGAAGTTGTCTGAAATTCCAGAGGTTGAGGGGCCTAAGAAATCTTCTATGGAAGATGTGCCTTGCCAGACATCTGACATTAATGTGTCTGAGGATCAACAAGTGCAGAAATCTGAGGCTAATGGATCAAAGGATCAACAAGAGCTTGAAAATAAGGGAGCTGAGAAAGCTGGCACCAAGAGAAAATCACAGATGCAAGGCAGAATCTGGAAAGGGGTGGATCCTGTTATATTGTTCAAGGATGAAAAGATTATTAATCGCATAAAAACATTCTATGGAATAGCTGAATCCTTTCCATTATCTGGCCGTCTTGTATCCAGAAATAGTGATACTGACCACGTTAAGAGAATTTACTATATATCTCAATCAGTAAAGGAAGTTCTTGAATTGAATGTGCAAGTAGGAATACAACTGAAGATAGCCTCTGTTGGCTTGAAGATGTTTGTAAGTATACATTCCCCTTACAGTATATCACTTGTAGTGTTTTAAGGTGGAACAACAAAGCCTGTATTGATTTATTGTAATACTTCCAGGAACGTCAAACGTCAAGGGAAGGCACTCACTCACCTTGCTTATTCCGGATATCGTCTGAAGGTTTGCCTGTGCTTCTTCCCTTCATAACCAAGCAAATCCTCCATGCTTCTGCAATCGACTTCAAACATCTTCTTCAATACAAGTCTATAAAGTTTGGAGATTTTGTTGATGCTGAATTTGGCCAGAAGGCAGCTCATCTTGCATTAGGTTGTTGTGTGATTGTTCTAAGGGAAGGTTTGTGACTTCATTTTCCTTTAATTGTACTACCTCCATTTAGAAAAGATTATCGTGTTAGCTTTCAAAGTTTGTTATAAAATATGTCATTTTTAGAGTTATATAGGTAATGACTTAGTTGAATTGCAAGGTTTGATATTGGAATCTGAAAATATTAGTTCTTTCTATGCGAGTTCTCATTATTCAATTAGCTGACTGACTGAATTGCTTAGTAGCTGTGTCAATGGTTAAAATGACAGTCTTTAGTGAACATGTATGGATTTAACTTAGCACGCAAATAATTGCATCTTCTTCCCTAAACAACTATGCTGATTGCTAAACATGCACATTTCTTGTCGAAATGAATATTTTCAGCTGGGCAAAGTTTGTCGGATCCAATCAAAGTGACGCCATCAACAATAGCAATCGGATGCTGGAAAGGAAGAGCTAATATAACAGTTATGGTGACTGCCATAGACTGCCAAGATCTGCTAGAGAGGCTCGTGAAGCGTCTGGAGTCCCAAGGCATTTTTTTAGAAGATAAAGAAGAAGACAAAGGCGCACCCTCTCAAGCGGATACAGAGAATATACAAGCTGCAGATGCTTCTAAAGCTATGGAAGCAGATGAAGCTATTCCTGATGAAATGAATGATTCATAATGACATTCCCCGTCCTTGCAGTTATGCTGGTGATTGAGTTTGTAGTGTTTACTTGTAGCTCATGCAAGTCGTTTTTATATGCAATTCATATGTACGCACTTTCATTGTTCGACTTATTTTAGACGGACTGTATGTCGTCAATCTTGCTAAGGCAACATGCTAATCTTTTTCCAACGGTTGAAGGATATTTGGCTGTAGATATGAAATATTGAATCCTATAAGCCTCCTTGTACTTGAAATTCTTATTGCATTTCATAACTATCTGAAAGGGAAACTAATGCTTCGACATTCCTTCGGGAAAAAAATGTGCCATTTTGAGTAATCAATGCATTTGTTGTTTCTATACACACAAACTCTTCATGTATTGATTATATAATAAATAAGGTGAATATCGTGCCAAAATGCTAAGAGATTTCAATACCAAAAGTTCCAAAACCAAAGTCTCCGTCAGCACTTGCCCCACCTTCTAAGTTTTACCCTTATCCGACATTTACTTACGAGAAGAAGATAATCTTTCACCCTTTTTTGACATTTACTCACTAGAAGAACACGCCCGTCTCCATCGCTTCTGGCCACCCGCGGCTGGAGACCTTCTTCGGCACACCTTCTTCTTCAACCCATATATGGTATATCCTTTCCGTTTGTACAGTCTTATTGACGCTTATTGCCCAAATCACAGGCTGGGTTTGGAGGTTCAGGGGCACTTCTGGTTTGAGGACAACCAAAGGATCTTGTCTAAGGCATTGTTCTTTTCTCTAGAATGGTTTTGTATTCTTATTGGGGTGAGTTGAAATTTCTAGGGTTTAGGGTTTATGGATTCAAAATCCCATCTTTTTCTAAAAGTTGATGTATCAGTGCATGAACCCGTTCACTTAGTTGTCATTTGACGATTCATTTTCCAACTTAACGCAAGGTTTAATATTGTCATTGAAGATTCATATTCCATCTTTAAGTCTCATTCCAAATCATCTTAAGCAATTTTCGGTGACAACTGACAAGTCGATAAGTCATAGTAAAAGCTTTTGGTCAGATTTTGCATGAATCCCTAATGTTCAAGTGTGTCTATACGTAATATGCAACCGGATTTTTTTCTAGTGGTGAATGCATGCTATCTTCGCATTAAGTAGTAGTATTATTTATAGTGCTAGGAAAAAGCCGGGCCGGCCGGTTCTCGATCCACGAAAGTCGGGGTTGACCGAAAATTTAAAAAATAGGTCTAGGTTTTTGTACAGTTTCACCGCACCTTGACTTTTACAGTTTTACCTTCCCCTTTCTTGTCCCGAGAATCCCGACTGCGCCTCCTCACCCTCTACGCCTCTCCCGGAGTCCCGAGTCTCCGCCGGCGCCACCTTCCCCTTTCTTGAGTTCGACCTTCAACCTCGCGAGTGCTGTCTCCTTCGAGTTCGCCAGTCCCTCATGTACGCAATTCTGAACCCTGACATAATCCCCATCTAGTGTTTGCAATTTCATTTTCTCAATTATGGCAAACCAGTGGCACCAGTGCAATTTTGGATGGTGGGTTAATTGATTTCTCTGTTACTGAAAGTTTCTTGTTCTGCAGTTTCATTTTTTTTCTTTGTAGTTGTTGAAGGCTGAAGTATTTGAAGGCCAAACGTGTTAATCCTTTTAAAGTGATTGTTGTTATAATGGTATATTTTTAGAAGTAAAACTGAGATATGCAATGCACCAGCCCAAAAATTGAGCTGTGCTCTATAATGCATGCCTTGCTCTCATAGATTATAATTCACAGCAGAGATCTGAATTTCTTTGCAGATGCCAACACCAATTTAAGAATCTCTTACTTTGATATTTTTCGTATTTGACTGACCTCATATCCTCCATTAGGGCGAGGGAGGGAGGGAGTTGGTCCTATTTCTTTCAACGAGAGCAGCCTTCAGTTATGCATATCTTCATTAAAAGTTTGGTTTGTCTCCACATTTCTTTGAGCGAGGTTTTTCCAGTTGTGGGGAACGTGGTGTTTTCTGTTCTAGTTGTTGCTTGGGTTAGTTTTGAAAATGTATCACATTTGATGCTTTGATTTGAAGACTGAAGTACTTTCATTGTACCTGGTGATCTTGTAGATTGCAAAAGGCTCTGACAGGTTTAACAGAAGTAGAAGTATGCATTGAGAGAAGATTACAAGAAGTTCTTGCCACTTCATCTTCGTTCTATCAAGACTACCCGGTAACCTCCCCTTCCGGATATGAACTTTTTTGGCTACACTGTTGTAACCATCAGAACACCATCTTCCTTTTCGGAGATTTCATAATTTGTGAACTGATTTTTATCGTTACAGACATGGACTGTTGCTCCAGAATCGAACCACCAGTTTTTGGATTTTGTTGCTGCAGTCATGTTTAATTCAGTTACCATGCTTATGTGCATCTTAGAGACCATAGCAAAAATTTCTGATGTTTCTTTGTCTGCTGCGTTTACTTGACTGTTTCCAGATTCTTGTTGCTTCTTTTTCTAGAATCTGCAGTCTCTCTTGAAATGCCGTGGTTTGTGACAGAAGTAGCATTTAGGCCTGCTGTCCTTTTCATTCCTCTTAGGCCTTTTATTGTTGTTGTTGTTGTAATTTCTCCCTTCATCAGGCTTTTTCCTTCTTTTTTTTTTCTGCATTCTTGTTAGAGCTTTCACCAACAACATTATTTATTTTCGAATCAGAATCTGCATGCTTATGGTACTGCCTTCTAGCTTCTTCAGAACAGTTATGTTGGTTAAGACAGTTTTTCCAGAACAGTTATTCAGTTATCCCTGTCAGCAGTTTTCTGACTTATTTATATAACAAATTCTGAATTTCTAAATAAATTATTAAGTCTTTTTATAGACTATTACTAACACACTCATTCATTTGTGCAGTGGAAAACTATGGCTGGTTTTGCCAAAAGGGTAGATTTTATTAAGGCTGCAATTGACTTGAAAGACTATAAAAGTGCCATCGAATATGTCGACAATAACCTGTCGTCCAGAGTCAAACTTCAATTCACTGAGAATGAAGAAGCTATTATGTATGAGCTGAGGGCTATGGCTCATGATCTCAATGGTGACTCTGGGGGTAAGATTTCTATTACCTTACTTGTATCATAAACTCAAGACTGTAATTTCATATACTTTTTTTAATATATTCATTTGACTTGTAATCTACCCATTAGGAGCACTAGCTGATTGCAATGAAGCTTATAGACTTCACACAAGCAAGCTCCTTGGTCACTTTAAGTACCTCCACACAGCTTTCATTTTTGCAAGTTCAATTGCTCAAAGGGGAAGAAAACGTAAAGCAAGTCAGATTCTTGAAACAGCTCTAACAAATGGGGAAGGTGGCAATGAATTGAGAGAGAAGATTGCAGAACTTGTAAATTCTTTGAAGCAATCAAATTTGAGTGGAAGCACCACGTCTGGCAAGGATGACGAGCAGATTAGTGCTTCTTCTAATAAATTAGGTGTACTTCACCCGAAGGAAGTTTGAGATTGGACATTTGTAATTTCCGTGCTTGATTAATTGGAATAAACTTGACCTAATACTAAGTAGAGACTATCAAATGAAGTATCGAAGAAAGTTAAAGAAGTTGAGATCAGATTTATTTCAGTAGTCCTGGACTCCTGGGCACTATTTATCTTTGATAAATGTCAGCTTCACAATTCGTAGTGAGGCAATGAATTGCATTTTTTGTTTGGATTTTTCCTTGGTTAAATTGCATTTTTTGTTTGGTAGTGCGTATTTGGTTTCTTTCTTATGACAATCTTTGGCTTAGCATTGTCTATGGTTTATTTCTTATGACAATCTCCAATTGAGCAATGTTTTTTAGTTTTTTTATTTTCTCCTTTCTAATAGTCGTTTTTATTGTCTTGATTATTAATTTTGTTTCCTCACAAAATAAGTTTGGAATCATATGGTGACTTACCATGTTTTATTATACCTAGTCGGTCTAGTTTTTTTTGTTTGCTCATATGTTCAATTGATGCTTAAAAATGTGACAAATCATTTGCTTCCTCATGTGATCTATTATTGGATTTCTTGAACCTTTTGTAGCCTACTTTTATAGCAACTTTTTTAATTATCTGAATTAGTATTTTTGGATCTTTTATTCAAAACACACTGAAAATACTTAAAGTTTAGTATACGGACCGGATCCTCTATCCCATTTATGTGTCTCATTTGCGTGTCCCTTCAATCTCATTGGTCCATATATAATAAAATTAATTGAAAATTGCTTTTATTTTAACAAAGTAATTTGTATAGACCAATCAAATTGAAGGGACATGCAAATGGGACACATAAATGGGACAGAGGATCTTTACCGTTTAGTATAACGGTAATCCCTACTTTGATCAACAAACTTTGCAATTTAAAACCCTAAACCCTACATTTATAGGGGTGATATTTGTATAAAGAAACATGATAAAATTGTCCATTTGAGCATTTCATACATATTAAGAAAGAACAATTTTTTCCTATATTACCCCTATAAATGTAGAGTTAATTATTTGTATAAATAAACATGAAAAAGTATAAAGATTATGATAGAGATAAGGGAAATTTGCATTTAACCACCCCTTATTTTACACTTGTTGCATTTAACCACCCTTTATATTTTTTTGTACACTTAACCACCCCCTATTTGTAAATAGTTGCATTTAACCACCCATTTGACATAATTGGTATTCTCTCCAAAATAAATGACATATTTGCCCTTTGTTTTAATTTTTGTTTTATAAAAATAAAAGAATTATTAAGCTCATATAGTATCTCCCAACTGAAAAAATTAGTTTCGGATCCTAAAACTCTTCTAAAGTTGTATAGTTGATTCTCGAAATGTATCTCCCTACTAAATTTTTTTTTTTGAATCCTAACACTCCTCTAACGTTGTACAATTTTTTTGTTGAGACACGATCTGAAATCAATGGGTCAAAGAAAGACCCGACTAGGTCATTTATTGGATAAAACTTGAAACCCAAGATCTGATGGGTCTACCCGAAACACTGTTTTGTAAAAATAGTATATCCTTCGTAATTGAATAATCTAAATACTTTATTATTAAGATAGATACATAAATAATTTTTTTTTACTTTATTATAATAATTAAATAAAATTAATTCTATTAATAGCTACATCAATCTAAATTCATACGAGCTTGAAGTGAACCAACCCGAAATGAATCAACCGGAACATGTAATAGAGGGAATAATATTTTTATATAAACTATGGGTGGTTAAGTGCAACTATTTGTAAATAAGGGGTGGTTAAGTGCAGGGAAAAATATAAAGGGTGGTTAAATACAATAATTTGTAAATAAGGGGTGGTTAAATGCAATTTCCCCTAGAGATAATTACTAAGGGTATAAATGGAAATAGATGAAAAAAATATGAAATGAACAAGTATTGTGAAACAAAAAAAAAAATTCATATGAACAACTATATTAAAATGAAGGGAGTATCAAATATGAGAACTACATTTTAGAAAGGTAGTCAACTAATTGTTATTAATCTTTGTGGCTTATGTCCCTCCCATAGTTATTCACGTGATGCGTTCATTTCTCAACCCTAATTTATTCATGTGCTTTACTAGTTTGCATGTCTTGCTAAGCATAACCTTAAGAGTTTAAACGCCTTACTAACTAGGGGCTAATGAGTCATTTTTTTAAATATAGAAATGTGTAATTAGAATGCTTAATTTGTATATTATCGTGTTTATACTGTGGAGTAATACAATAGATAAAGATAATACAACTGCAGGTTCTAACTCGAATATGGATCAAGGACATCTTTAGAATTCATTTTCGATATGCATAATAACTCGAATATAAGGATGTACGTTGTTGTTCATGCATTGTTGTACCTGAATTCCGAAAAACAAGAATTTCATTATGTATGCTATAAAAGACGAACGTCATTACATCATTTGGTTTCCTCTCTCTTGTGCACTTCAGAGGCCTCCAATCATAAAAGGAAGAAATCAAAACAATATTAAAATTCAGAAATACAACATTATGTTGTTGTTGTTGTTTAATTTTTTATTTTTCATTTTATTTTTAATTATAATAATAATATATTCAATACTCAAAAGGTTTTACATAAAAGTAGTGGGAAGCCGGGATACAATCTAGGTCCCCACTCCTTTAGTAATAGCAAAACCAATCCTAGTGGAAATATATGCAGCAGCACGCGTTTCAACATCTTGAGCCTTCGAGAACTTCTGGATGCGCTTAAGCAAAGAAGGTGACAATGAATTAAGGGAGAAGATTGAGAAAGTCTTATCGTTGGTTTACGTTGCTTTGCTGACCCCTCAAGGTCGGTTCTTTTACAATTTCTTTCATTATAGGTCGGTGAGGTCCGATCCGATCAGAAGCTTGACGGATCTGGGTTAGGTCCTGGCCCAAACCCGGATGAGTTGGAGCGATTTGCTAATGTTGATGGGTCTGTCATGGATGGGTTGTTGGACACTCTCAAAAGGTAAATTTATTCGCTTTCCTTTGTTTGTTTCAATTTTGGTTTGTTTATGAACAAAATTCTTACCAAAAGTTTAACCTAGAAATGAGTTTCCAAGATTCCAGCTGTAGTGGTAATTGACAAGTTTGTTTTGTCTTGAGTTATTGCATTCTCATTTAGGTCTCAAAGGTTTACTAAAGATTTGATTTTAACATACGTCATGTCTAAAGGTTTGATTTTGTTTGATTAAGAAAATTTCAATGTTTTGAAGCTAAGTAATTAGAGGAAATTATGTGCTTCCCTTTCCATAGACTGAGTTCAACGTATTTTATTGTCTATAATGTGAGCATTTAAGTCTGTTTAGATGATTATAAATTTGTAACATAGTTTTATTTGTCAATATTTCTCTGATGTTTCTGTGCATTATGACTATTTTTTAGATATTATGACATTTATAAATTTGAACGTTATGATTGGTTGTTAATCTTTATCGTGCTTATATTTTGTAGTGATACCATAAATGGAGATAACACAACTGGAGTATCTACGGAGTTTGGAGAGGTTATACTTTTTACATACGTCAGTAGTTTGATTTATCACTTAAGCTAATGTATGATATGAAGAGTTCATTTTGGATGATGTTGAGCGAAAATATTGGACTGCCTAAGGCTCTAATAAAAAATTCAAATGCTCGGAAGGATAAGTTTTTGGATCTCTATCGAATATGTTCTTCACACCCTAGCCTTCTCACGATTGTACATTTAGTTAGGTATGAGTCACAAATGGAAGAAAATGTGATAGCGGACCTAGTATATTCTGTTGGAAAAACTTTTTTGACTTAAAGTTAACTGAACTTTAAGTCAAAATCCATCAAAGTAATCGAAGTTGTGGGGTGGAAATGAATCAAGGACATCTTCATGCTATATTTTCGGTATGTTTAATAAATTAATAACTCGAAAATGTTTCAATTTTCTTGTTAGTATCTGGTTTAGTTCTAATATTTGATTATTTGTGGATAATTTGATGTATATAGGGATGTTATTTATGCATTGTTGTACCTTAACTCTCAAAAACAAACTCCGTAGGAGCGCAGTAAAATTTTATCGTCCATGAATATTGAAATTTGAGAAAACGACATTGATCTGCAAGATCTGATTTCAAAAATAAAGACGATAATTACCTTTCCATTCTTTAATGAGTTTGTTGTTTGTTTCCCTCCCGTGGTGTATGTTGTAGTGGAACCCAAACAACGATTACTCAAGGAAAGAAACGGGGAAAGCAATTATTCATGGCGTGTGGGAGGGTGAGTAGATAAAACAGCCTTATCGTGTCTACGATAAGAACCACCGCTTGCAGCCTATTGAAGTTGAGCAGGTAATATATGTTTTTCAAAATATGGTTTCTTAATATATATATATCCTTTAATCTCTTAACATGTTATTGTTTCAAAATTATGTTAGATCAAAACTCTTGAAAAAGAAGTCCAACATGTTTGGAGGCCTTTGATAAGAAGGAAGGGATTGAAATGATTCAAAATGATTGAACATGAGGTATTTAATCATTCCAAAAAATTATCTTGGATGCCCATTAGATACGTGAAATTATGTGTACAACTCTATGAGATGTTGAAGTACGATCAAGTCCAACATGTCTTAGTTTTGTACTTAGTATTACATAACAACAACAACAATAATAATAATGATATAATATTGTATTTGTGAATTTTATTATTGTTTTATTTTTTGTTTGCAGCATCAGAGGTCTCTGAAGTACACGAGAAAGAGTGCAATGATTCCGTAGAGAACTCCTCTCTAAAAGGACTTCAAGCAAATACTGTGATATCAATTTTAAAGAAGTTCTTCCAAGATACTTGCAATGCAGCCACATATCCCATTTTAAGGTGCAAGAAGAGCAAGGTAGGGAACGAGTGGTTGTTAAAGGAGTTAACTCTTCGCTTGGATATTGATGAGGACCTACCAAGCATGCCCAAGCTTGGTGTCCATGTGGTGCCCCGGATTGGGGAGCAAATCACAGATCTTGGGGGGGGGGGGGGGGGCTAAAACCATATGAGTATGTGTATTTTAGCCAAGTTTAGTGGAGTTAGCAGAGTAAGCATGCTTCATCTTTCGTAAAGCTGTTGAGAAACATTTAAGAAAAGAGGCAAACTTCCTCTTCTTCTTTTGTACTAGCAAGACTCAATCAAAGACCAGTTGCACTTGCACATCATACTTGTTTTAACCTAATTCTTTCAAGTTTTATAATCATCATTCCACCCACCCGAAGTTATATGGCTGTCATTGATCCATTGTTCTAATATTTGTGCATAATTTGTATATTTGTGCATAATCTGGTTTATTTCTAATATTTGAATATTTGTGTATAATTTGATGTGTATAGGGATGTTATTCATGCATTGTTGTACCTAAACTCCAAAAAAACAACTCCATAGGAGGGGCGCAGTAAAAGTGTATCATCTATAAAGATAGAAATTCAAGAAAATGGTCGCGTAACTCCTCCAGCCATCTGGGTATGTGCTTGAAGCTTTGGCGCTTGGTAATGCAATAGACCAAAAGTGCACCGACAACACCACGGTAGTATGCACTAGTAATTGCTCTATATTTGTTCCAAAGTTTGTCAAGAAAGGTTCAAAACGGTCCGGGCGACCCGTAACCCGGACCGACCCGACCCGTAATTTACGGGTCGGGCCACGGGTCACAAATCTCAAGGATTACGGTCGACCCGCCAGGTTACGGGTCGACCCGTAAGACCCGTAAAAAATTTAAAATTTTATATTTTTTCTGATGTTGGCAATAACCCTACTGGCATTTAACCCTAACCCGTAACCCCATTCCGCCTCACTCCTCATTCTCCGAGCGCTCGACCCATTCCGCCTCATTCAACCCTAGATCTGTCATCGGCGTCGCTCGGCCGGCGCCATCTCTCTCCGCCCTCGACAGTCGCCATCTCTCTCCGGAGTCTCCGCCCTCGACAGTCAACTCCTTGCCGGCGCCATCTCTCGAGCCTGCTTTGCTCTCTCCGCCCTCGGCCTCGACATTCGCCGCCAGTCGCCTTCACCTGTCAAGGCTGTCTTTGCTCGCCGGCGTCTTTGCTCGCCTGTTTGGCTCCGTCCTGCCTTCTCTTTACTCGACACTCGCTGGTATCGTCGCTCGACAATCGACACTCCTTGCTTGTTTGTCTTCACAGACTCACTATTGGTTTTCTTGTTCGAAGCTCTGCTGAATACTTTACTTGATGCCAATTTGGAGTAGCCAATTTGTCTGAAATACTTTGTGCCGTTTATGGAGACATGGAGTAGCCAATTTGGTTTTTGAGTCTTTTTCAATTTTGAGTCTTTGACGGGAACTTGATTAAACAGGTAAACAATGGTTTTTGACTCAGTTTGACCGGTCAAACGGGTTAAACGGGTCACCCGTAACCCGACCCGTAAAACCCGTAACCCGTAATCCGGGTCACGGGTCAGGTCACGGGTCGAATTTTTTGAGATTACGGGTCGACCCGTGACCCGTAATCCGGGTTACGAGTCGGGCCGGGTCAACCCGTTGAGCAACCCAACTCAAACCAGATCCTAGATGCAGTTTAGGCTTTAGCTATATGAAAGTACCCATCATATGAGAACATTGCAAGAAACTATGAACAAGAACAATTGGAATGAACCAAGTGACTGTACCATCATCAACACATTTATAAGTCCATTTGGCACATGATTTGAAGCTACGAATTAAAGGTATAGGATAAGATCTTGTATCGGGTGCTTAAATTAATAAATCTATATATATATAAAAGCCGTAAGGTTTGGAGCCACCACGTTGCGCTACCTAGGATTTCGCCACATGACGCTTCTAAAATACACCACGTCAGATTTTGCCACATGTCACTTTATTATTAATCCATGTAATTATATTTTAGTTAAAATTAATCCATGTAATTTACACATCAATCAAAATTTTAAGACCATGTGTTCAATGTATCCACATCAGATGTAATCAAATACTACTATTTACCAAATTTTTATTTCCAATTATGTAAACTTTTTGTTAAATTTGGATATATAAAGTTGACTACATGATTTCTTTGTTTTTTTCCATATACGTATACACCATTAATTTCTTAACAATTTTTTTATGTTAAAATGTACGTATACTTTTTGTTAACCACATAACAAATGAAAAATGTACGTATACTTTTTGTTAATTTTTATGTTCACTTTTGATCATGCAATTTTTTCAATTTAATTGGGATACATACAAATTAATATTTACTCATTTGTAACTTACATGCAGATCAAACAACTATTAAAATCCTTTTTTGGGCAATACAAATCAAATGGCTAACTTTACAGAAAAACAACTAAAAAGTATTATTTAACAAAATGACATTAATAGATGATTCCAATTCAATTGCAACTATTTAAATAATAGATTTTTTTTGTTATGTAGTTATACAAACAAATCATTTTTTTTACTCAATCTTTCATATTTTATCTTCTACATGAATCTTGCACTTTCTAAATTTTGGTATTTTCCTTAATCTAATTTGTATTGTTATTTTTCTACTCGAGATAAATCTTGCTATGTGTTTATATAAACAAATCTTTTTTGGACTGAATTTTTGAAATTCAAGATTTGAATCATTTGATCATATCAAGAAGGAAATTATGCCATAAAAACGAGAAATTAAGCCACTAATTGATTTTTGATGGAAGGATGTTTGTTTTTCAAAGATTGGGGAGATTATTGATTTTTAAGACATTGAGAGAATTATCAAACTATTTTTTCGATCCAAGAGAATTAGCAAACTATAAGTGAAAAAATTATGTCTATTTAACTATTAGTCCTTTTATTAATTATGAATTAATCACAATAAAGTATATCGGTTTTCTATGTTGGAATGCCCAATACCTTATTGGATTTGACTAAATCTTATCTTGCAATATATTATTTGTTCGCAGATTATCTTTTTGGATACTATATTAGTAGTGCCCAATAAAGGATTTATAAAATCATATCTATCATGACATTATCTTTCTACTTGACTAATTAAATTAAGATTTTGTTCAACTAAATTAGGAAACCATCTCAAAAAAATGATTCAAAAGATTTTAGATGCATGTATCAAAACCGTTAAACCACTTTCAAATCTCTATTATAATACCATTGATTTTCTTTCTTTTTTTAAAGCAAAGATATCTTTCAAATGAAATAAATTCTATATTAAAATTTTTGAAAACTATTAATCGGTTTTAATTTGAATTACAAAAATTTAAAGTTACTAACCATACTTTAGATGTGAATTCACACCCTTTGCGTACTCTATATTATAACCCATTTTGTTAGCTAATATATATATCCTTCCAAGAACATACATCACTTTGTTTGAATTGTTTATTATGAAAATTTTAAGAAGATTAGTTTTATTTATTAGCCTAGACTAAACTCTTAGCAATTAAAAAACTTTGGTATTATATTTGTAATATTATTTAATAAATTTCAAAAATTCAGTACCCGTGCAGGGCACGGGAATTACACTAGTGTATATATATAAGCCGTAAGGATTGGAGTTGCGTCACGTAGGATTTTTCCACGTGTCGTCCTCACATTTCACCACATAGGATTTCGCCATGTGTCGGCCTATCGTTTCTCCATGTCACTATTTTTTTTTATTTAGTACTAATCCACCTCATAATCATTATCCATGCATACATAAATCTTTTCCATATAGGATTTTTGGTAAGACACATCATATCTCAAGATGAGATTTTCTTTAATCATAAATAAACATAATTAAGTCCTTCTTTTGGTAAATCTACATATTTTGGGTAATCATATCTCACATAATCATAATTAAGTCTTTCATTATTATTTTACTGAAATTATTTTTTATATTAAGTCTCTATCTAAACTTCATCCATGGTTAATCCTTATTGATATTATGTCTAGCTCGTCTTTATAGCTTTATTGAAATCTTTGTTTGATATCATGGCTCATTTTTACTCCATTATCTCTCTAATTATTAGTTACCCAAATATAAACTAAATAAGATATCATTAATTATTAAATTTCTCAAAAATATTACAATTGTGGTGTGCATAATTTGGAGTCAAGAATCTTTCGTAATATGTACTAATTGTAATTAATTTAGATATTTATATACCTGTAATGTTGTCGCGTATTGCATTTGTAATATTGATAGCATAGCTACAACAATGATAATTGCCATATTAGATGAGGGAATGGGGCGATTTGCCATATTAGATTGTCTTATTGCCTGAAATTTTGCCAATGGTTAATTAGGTCAACTCAAAACTAATCTATACTGTCTATAGTATAAAGTGGAGACAAAGTCTTCACAGAAAGTTGCGCCAGATGTCATATCTTTAATAAAATAATCAATTGGGTCCTTTTGTATATAAACAAGTATTAATCACAATAGAAAGATAAATATATATGATTTGATAAAAATAATCAGTTGAGTCCTTCTCTATATAAGTTAGGTAGTTAGAATTTCATATAATCTTATCCCGTAAAAATTGCCGAAAATTATGAATTATCCCTTACCAAGAATTAGTTATAGTCTTCAAATAAATATTATTATTTAATAAAATGTGATATTTATGGTAAAGTAATTTTTGAACAAATCCAACTTATTTACATTATGATTTATGAGTTGATTTACTATTGGTAAAAAACACTAAATTAAATTAGACAACTAGTCATAATACGAAGATACATATGTATGATCCTATATTTTTAACGTGATCATTGACGTTACATATCTAATTAAATTGGGAAAATATCAGCATTACGCGTACATGGTTAGGGGGTTAAACTAGTTTATCATAAAATTTCATAAATATTATAGATTATTAATTATAAAAATGATTATCCATCTTAACCTCCTCTTATATGGTGATTTGATATTTTCATTAGCGTAATTTGACGATAAATTCAAACATAATATTCGTTGTAGTTATAAATATGATAATATATATTAATTGTGTTATTATCCAAACTATATGTGTAAAAGAATATTGTGAATATCCCGCTATTTTAGGCAAATATTTTGTGTGAGAATTAATTTGCTTCCTAACAATATTCTATTTACTTTTATAGGAAAAACTAACATAATTATTTAGAAACTAAAGTTAGTCTTATAATTGTGTTTCCAAAATATAATAACAAAATTAGAATGAATGAGTAAATGATTGGTATCTTTTGAATTTGAAAAGAAAGATCAATCTTATAACCCATTGAAAAGATGGTCATAGTTAGAAAAATAGACAAGTTCAAAAGATTTTACTACGTATTTTCTAATTATGCCTAATTAGAAAATCTTATAGGATTAATCAAGACTGCATAATTAATTTCTCGATTTATTCTAACCTATTCTTAATTTTTTATGCATTAATGTAATTTAAAATCCAAATCTATCAAAGTTTGGATTATCTCAACTATTGTATTTAATTATGAAAAATATAAAAGGATTTATTTTATTTTATATCACATCCTAAAAAATTATTTAAATATATTAAATTAATTGACATTTTGTTCATAAATCATGTCTAAGTGAAATAATATATACATCTGCTTAAAAAATAAAAGAATAACCTATATCCAAATGTATATTATAATACGTACATATTTTCTTACACGATCTTTTTAAGGAGTTTTTTTAGTCATGTTTTCATTTCTTTGTTCATAACTATATACTGATAAATATACGTGATCATGAACTATGTGTAAATTTTATCAAGTCATTAGGTCTGGGTACTTTTAAATAAATGCATGAATTCAAATTTTAAACTTGAGAAATGTAAGAAATTCAATGTAATTAAACCTCTCTATCAATTTTAGCAAGACAATCTCAACCATCATTCATTAATTTGTATTTATTAATAAAAATACAAATTTATCAATTTAAACATGATTCAACTTCCGTGCAGGGACACGGGGTTTATACTAGTAAAAAACTATATGCCGAAAGAAAGTCATTGCTCAAATTGTCATTGCTCAAATTGAAGGATGTCATTGACATTTTTTTCCCAAATGCAGAGGACACATTTATCGTAAGCTTTTCTTTCTATTGTCAATTGCCCATAGATTCAACCAAAATACCAATTGACGGGAGATGGAGAAATATCATGATCATGATAAGGGACTAAAATGGGCAGAATACATATACAGACCCCTGTACTAAAATGGGCAGAATACATATACAAACCCCCCGACATTCTGCCTCGAGACGTGAAACTCACGCACGTCACTGATCTGCCACATAAATAAATAAAAAATGACGTGGCACGCCATGGGATGCCAAATGTACATATTTGCCACATTTGCAAATTTTGCCAGGTAACATTTCTTCCTTCTTCCATTCCTCAAACAAAAATAAAATAAAAAAAAAAAGAAAAGAAAAGAAAAGATAAGCCCATCTTCCATTTCTTCCATTCCTCCTTCGTTCTGCCATTGAGCCAAATCCGATCCTGCCATTGAGCCAAATCCCCGCCTGAGACAAACCCAAACGAGAGAGAGAGAAACAGAGAAATCAAGTTTTGAAGCCCAATGCCGCCGACGCCGGCGGTTCCGCCCGCTCCTCTGCCGTCCTAAACCACTAGATCCAGCGCTTTTCTCCAATTCTCCGTTCCCGGAAACCACCAGATCAAAGATGGCTCCGGTGTCCAAACAAGCATCGTCACGTGATCTCCGTCACCGAGACACTCAGGCACTCGCCGTCGCCGAACTCGAATCCATCATCCCTACTCTCACCGCCGGCACGTTCTCTCTCTTCATCACCTCCGTCTCCTCCACCTCCACCGCCGACAAGCCTTCCGTCCGCGCCGCCTCCCTCCGCCTCCTCTCCTCCATCTCCTCCGCTCACCGGAGCAACCTCTCTCACCACCTCCCTAAACTCGTCTCCGCCGCCCTCCGCCGCCTCCGAGATCCGCCTGCGTCTCCGCCTTCTCCTCCTTCGCCGTCGTCGACCGGCCGCCGTCGTCTTCATTCTCCGCTTCCCCGGAATGGCCGGAATCGCGGGGTCGGGCAGGCCACTAGGTCGGATCTGAAGGTCTTCGCGGGGTGGTCTTCGATTTCTCACGGGAATGGTTGTTTCGATTTCTCAATGAAAGAGGGCAAAAAGTTACAGTGATAATAAGAAAAGAAAAAATAAAGAAAAAAGCAAAATTTTTTTTTATCATTTAACATGTAAGTAAAGAAGTCCAACCACTCGCAATATAGGAGCGTAATTAACACGCGTGTGTCCACGTAGGATAGAGATGTTCAATAGGTAAAAATTAGGGTAGTACAGAGATTTAATTAAACAATTTTAAGTAGAGGGGGCTGGTGGGAAAAAACGTTGGGTCACAAAGTTGAAAACACAATTCATTACAACATTCACCTTTTAAACCTTCAATTGTAGCAGTCTTGAAAATTCAACCAGCTCCAAACTCTATGATGAGCTTTATCTAATAAGGCAGATCATGCAAAAACCCTCTATTGCTTCTTAATTCTCAGCAATCTCACCACAGTCTTCAATGACAACAGGCGAGCTAGTCGTTCCACTGCCTGAGCCAACGTTCTCCATCTCCTTCACCACCTGTTTCCCGTCAAGCCACGGATGACAAACAAATGCAAGGACTTGTTTTATAGTCCATCATGGAGATTGATAGCTTTATGAGTGAGCATATGTAAGCTCTTGATTGATGATATACAAATGGGTACGTATAACCCCCTTATCCCAAAAAAACACGAACTATCTTTAATATGAGATAAATTAAGTGTTGTAGTACTCTTTAAATTAAGCAGTCCAAATTGTCACTTGTTTTATTCAAGTGATGACAACAGCCTCACATACTATAGACTTATACCACACTAACATGAACTTGTTAGCTTCAACTGCCAGCTGAGCCTTCGTTCCCCCCAGTCATCAGCAAACCATCCTGCAAAGGGGAGCACCAAACTTCTTAACAAACTGTAGACATTCAAATATCAGACACAAATTACACTAGAACCATATATGACTAGAACGACTTCAGAAAATGGAATACACCAAGAAACAAGACCATTAATAGAAGTCAAAAGGAAAAAGAGGAGGAAGAATGATGAATTCAAATGAGGTAAATAAAGCTGAAAAAGAGTCTTAAAAATAAAAGCCTTCGGGCATTTAGTCAAAACGGTTAAGCCTCCAAGGGTAGTACCCAGAGGTCACCGGTTCGACTCTCATGGGCAGTGCCCTCAACCAAAAAAAGAGTCTTAAAAATAAAACAATATCAAAAGACTGTTAGAGAGGGATAGGAAATCTCAAATCCCATGATGGGAGATGGGTGCAAGCAATCCAAATGAACAAATTGAACTAGATTTTGAAATGGATACACTCATTATCATCTCCATTAACACCATCATTACATGTTCAAAGCATGTCTAACTTATATGTGGAGGTATACATGATTGTGCCATATCTACTCACTTTCCATCATTTTCCACGAGTGAGCACACCAACACATTTCAACTAGTTCCCGGAAACAGTAAGGGCATGCCATGTAAAGACGGGTTTAATGTAATACAGTAGGCATCATAAAATACCAAACCTTGAGAGGGACGACATTGAAAACCGTCTCGGTGCAAGGGATCATGAAGGACTTCAAGGAAATGGGGGTGAGATGCAAATCACCACCAGTGCGTTGGACAGTGAACTTGAGGAAGTTGAGAGAGCAATCACGTTGACGCCCACCACGACCCCAATGAGCCAAGCACAAAACCCCGTCCTGACCAACACTGAACAAGGCCGAAAACAAAACAGAACCCCAATATTTACCGCCAATGAACAAGCTGGACCAGTCCACACGCAGCCACTCACGGGCGTTGAGGTCAAATGCACAAAGCACACTGCGGAAGCCGAACTCGTGAAAGTAGAGGACGTCGTCGACAACAGCGGCCACATCATACCACCGGTAGAACGCATCGGACAAACACACCCAGTCACCTCCCCCCATTTCATCACTACTAGGATAAAAAGCATAGAGGTGGCCACTCGAAAAGTGAACAAGGATCCTTTTCCTTTCCGGATCAGGGACGACAGGCTCCGTCACCTTATTGTCCGGCTTCAATAGTAGCTCCTCAGGGAGAGACGCAGTAGAGAGAAACTCCCACCTATCAAACAACAACAACAACATTAACCAGACGTATAAAATGCGCCAAATATAACCCAAGCGAAAACGAAACTAAACTACTCAAAAAACTAAATAGACAATCCCAAAAACGACAAGGCAAACTACACTAAAACTAAACTAGATCAAAAAGACAAGAAGGCCAGATCTAAAAGAAACTAAAAGAAGCTAGGAGAAAAACCGACGGCAAACACAAGCATACTGGCTTCACCTATCAAACAAGGGGTCGTAAACCTCGGGTCATATCCCGGGACAGCCAAAGCAGTAGATCCTGCCCATCAAGGCGGCCACACCACCCGGCAAGCAGCTGTAGTTGTACTTGTCGTTCGAGAGGTCGAGGTGCTGCCAGCGTCGGGCGCTGGTATCGTAGCGACAAGCGCCCATGTAGTTGTCAGGATGCTTCTCCTTCCTGAGCTTCAGCAACTTCTCCGACATTGACGAGGGTTGACATGCCCCTCCGACCACGTATAGTGTCTCTGGCTCCTCCAGTTTCACCATCTTCGCTATTCCCGTACAGCTATGGAGCGAAGGCAGGAACTTGTGAAACATTTCGCCGGTGTCGAGATTTACCATGGTGAATTCTAACTGGTAGTACCGCCTTCCTTCGTCGTCCTCGTCCACCAGTGATACTCCCGACCTCACGCTCCGAACTGCCACCATCGTCGACCCCGTTCCCATTTCGCTGCCGCTCTCCATCTCCCCCCTCTCTCTCTCTCTGTAGGGTTCCTTCAACAGAATTTTTTTTGCGCACGTTTTTAACAGAATTTTTGTCTTTTTCAAAGTGTAAGGTTTTTAACAAATCACTTTTATAGGACTGAAAAATACTTTTTTTTTTATATGACACAACTTAGCACTAAGTTGTGTTACCACTCAATATTTTCTTATTTTCTTAGAAAAACTATACAGAGAACTTGAGAGATAGAGAGAGCTCCTTGGGCTTCAGTCTCCTACCTATAGGCACTTACATGGAAAGGTATATAGCATTGTATTTATATGTACTTTGCAGATCCTACCTATATGATAAGAGCTATTCCAAGTAATGCATCGGACAATGTATATTAGGGGTTGGCAAAATCCGGTCCGGACCGGATTTTGCGACCGGACCGGGAGGTTAAATAAAAATAATTTAAATAATTTTTAAAAATTATTATAATTTAAAACGGGGTTCCCGGTCCTGGTTCGGACCGGAAAATTTTAAAAAAATTATTTAAATAAAAATTATTTTAATTTTAATACTATATAGTTTATTTTTAATATTTAAACTTTACATTTATATCATATATTTAATAATATTATATTTTTCATTAATCATATACTGTATGATTTTTTTTAATTATATTATAATTTTTTATATATAAAAAGTCTATTTTCTTAAAAAAAAAATTAAAACAAAAATCCGGTCCAAACCCAGACCGGATATTCCCGGTCGGTTCCTGGTCCATATTTTTCGGGGTTCCCGGTCCGGTCCGGGTTTGGACCAGTGCCCACCAATGTATATTGCACCCTTCTTGCTCAGAGCACGGTTCATGGAGCTATGGCCGGTTACACTGGATTTACTGTTGGGCAAGTCAATGGAAGACAATGCTATATACCTTTCCATGTAAGTGCCTATTTGGATACACAACACAACATGTGTCATGTATTATGGATTTTGTAACCCCAAAAAAATGTAAGCACATCATTAACTGTGCTCTAATACTTTGTGCAGCACATCATTGAGAAACACAACCATGTGGTTATAACTGACCGAATGTGGGCTCGTCTCCTGTCCTCGACAAACCAGCCATCCTTCCACGCCCCCATGGCGAAGCAGGAGATAAGTTTGTCGCCCAGGCAAGCAAACGCGGAGAGCAAATCAGCCATTGAAGAGAAGATGAAAAAGATTACTGTTGCAGAACGCTACACAACCGAGCTGCCTTTGATTAGCAGCCCAGCGTGCAATGGCTTCTGACCCTGAGGAGAAAGTGCTGTATTGGTTGACTGATCAAGAGTGAAGTGCGATCAATAAGGGAAATAATGATTTCTATCTTGCAAATGTTCTGATCACTCTGTAATATTGTAATCCTTGTTTATCTAGCTGCTTTTGTTTGTCTTGACACCATATTGATAGTAGAAGTATTCATCAGAGGCCTTGGTTGATGATCTCTGTTTCACATGTGTGCACTGTGCAGGATCAAAGACAGCAAATGGATAGGTCAAGAATGGGCTGGACGGAGGACACCATTAACTTTGGCCCAAGTTATGATGTTAATTAAGGCCTGGGTTGATGATAAAGGCAGGTGATTTCGTAAATACAACAGCAGTTACATTATGTAACGAAGTTTCAAATGGTACAGCATCATACAGATGGAAGGATTTTACAAACATGCAGCCAATCAAATTTCCATTTCAATCATATCAGAGGTTCGGAATACATTTCATATTGAAGCAAAAAGCTACAAGAATGCAATAATATAGGTTTGAAATTCGGATTATAATCTGAAATGGAAAAATCAGAATTCAAAGGCTAATACCATCTCAAAAACCATTGCAATGATCTGTAAACTCTGCCCAGCACAATTGCTATAATCCAAGAGAAACCAATTTACAAATAAGAGCAAAGACCACATCCCTCAACCAAAAATCAAATGTAGCCGATAACAATCACACTGTTTAAACTTTCAACTCTACATCAGGAAGAATTACAACACTTGCTACTCTTAGCTGGGATTTCCTGAGCAGGACCAGGGACTAGAATCTTCTTACCAGACAATGAAGGGTTACCATTGCTCTGATCCTCACCTGCAGCCAAATTCTTCCTGTTCACAATGTTGAAGATCTCAGTCAAGACAGTGGTGAAAGCGGTTTCTACGTTGGTTGCCTCAAGAGCAGAGGTTTCTAGAAAGAAGAGCCCTTCTTTCTCAGCAAACTCCTTGGCATCCTCAGTGGGGACTGCTCGTTGATTCTCGAGATCGGATTTGTTTCCTATCAGCATGATCACTATGTTTTTGTCTGCATGGCCGCGTAACTCCTCCAGCCATCTGGGTATGTGCTCGAAGCTTTGGCGCTTGGTAATGTCATACACCAAAAGTGCACCGACAGCACCACGGTAGTATGCACTAGTAACTGCTCTATATCTGTTCCAAAGTTTGTCAAGAAAGATTCAAAACAAAGCCTGAGAATTGACAAGAATCAAGGAATTACTCAAACCAGATCCTAGATGCAATTTAGGCTTTAGCTATTTGAAAGTAGCCATCAAATGATAACATTGCAAGAAAAATTGAAGTTACGAATTCAAGGCATAAGATAAACATAATATGCTGGGAGGAGGAATTGATTCTCAGCTAACAATAATAGGTGCGTTAATAGTAAGCTTCTCTTTTTATTGTCAATTGCCCACAGATTCAACCAAAATACTAATTACCGTGCTAGCACTAATTCAATTTATGAGAAGCATCCATAATTGAGGTTCAAAGAACTCATCTGAATCTAAGCTTGAAGTTGCAACTAAAACACGCATCACAGGATGAACCTGGATCTGTTCAGTGTTCACAGTCCACCGTTAACTCCAATAAATGGGGAGAACAAGCCCTCCCCCGCTGAAATATTTCAAAAAACGAAAATCCACTTGTTGCGAGCACGAATCTTCCAGTTCAAGCTCAGATCAAAATCAAAATCATCAAGATGAACAACAGTACGCAGATTCACAGAAGCAAAAACTGTCTTCAACAACAAGCAATCTACTAAACTAATCGCTCAACACAGAACTCGCAAGCGCAAATCAAGGGCTTCAAAGCTCGATCGGATAACAGAGACGAAGAAAAATACCGTTCTTGACCAGCAGTGTCCCAGATCTGAGCCTTGATACTCTTATGCTGGATCACGAGCGTTCGAGTCTGGAACTCAACGCCGATAGTAGCCTTGGAGTCCAAGCTGAACTCGTTGCGAGAAAACCGAGCCAGAATCTGCGATTTGCCGACAGCGGAGTCGCCGATTAGCACGATTTTGAAGACGTAATCTACCTTCTGGCTTGAATCGTAGCCACCACCACTCGCCATGTCTTCTTCTTCCTCCTCCTTGTGCAGAAGAGCAGAGAAAACGGGATGTGAAAAGGAAAGGAGATGAAGAACAGTAGAAAAGAAGGAAGCGGTTTAAATGCGAAGGGAAGAAGAATTTGGGGTTAGAGGAAGGGTGATGATTGAGGGAGGTGTGTGGGTGACAGCTTTGATGTTAGAATGAAGCCAACTTATTTGGTATGATGCTACTTCCATTTCCAAGTAAGTTCAAGATCGGATCCATACAAGAGAAAAAACAGTCTAACAACCGACGTTTTTTCTTTTCCAACAATTTGATTACTAATTGAAGATTTGTAAACTACACCGTTACCTATTTTGTCTAAACTATACTCACATTTTATTTTAATATTTTACAGTATTAAAGTTCATGTGAGATTGAGGATCATGCACGTTAAATGGATTACATATATGGAGCCTTCGGACACTTAGTCGATCGGTTAAGCCTCCAGGGTAGTACCCAGAGGTCTTCGGTTCGACTCTCATGGATAGTACCCTCGACCAAAAAAAAATGGATTACATATATGGGACTGCGTTTGGCAATCACTTATTCACCGACTTATTTGGTTATTTATAAGCACATCTTTTTGCTTATTTTGTTGCTTATAAGCATTCCTCTTGTTTAAAATAAGCAAACTTATCCTATTAGCTAGGTTATAATTGTTAAACAACCTATAATACCAATCCCTCAACTTATAAGTCTATAAGTGAAATTATAAACATCAATGAGTATAAATCTATAAGTTATTTGTCAAACTCACATTAAGTCCAAAGTCCAAGTTAGTTTTACCATGCTAATAATTGGGAGTTGGGACATCAATCCCAACGTCAATTTGATCATTGGAAAAACCTTGTATACAATGGGTGTTATAGTAATCCAAACTATAAACGTAGGATCGATATTCTTACACAAGCAAAAGCAACATTCTTCTCATCTTTCACAATCAAACTTTAATATTTAGAAAGAAACAAGTACACCAATACAAATCAATTAGCAAACACCATAAAATCACAAAACAACAACAACAATCACAACAACAACAACTTCAAATTAAGAACCACGAATACACGATTATCCATCGATCTAAACCCCAACACTTCAAGGCTTGGTGGCAGAGTTGGTGGGCAAAGTCGGGTTCATAAGCGATGAAAGCTGCGGGAAGTAGGCGGAAAACGCATTGATAATGGAGGAAAGATCAGGGAGATGAACTGGAAAACCCGGGACCGTGGCTGGCTGATGAGGCAGCGTTGCTACCGTCTCCTCAAGATTGCGAGCTGCATTTGCATGATCAACAATGGAGGCTATGGCGATGAAGCAAATAGTCAAAGTTGCCAATAGGCTGAGAGACTTTACCATAACTTTGAAGTTGTATTTGATGGGGTTTAAGGAAATTTGATGTCTTTTATGTGTGAGGTTTGGCGATTGTTTTGGTGTGCTTATAAAGGGTTTTGAGGAGTGGGTTCGGAGATGAAGTGTAGTGAAAGGAACAAAGAGGGTGATTGTTAGCTATGAGAAATCGGCTATGGTTAAGAAATATATTGAGTGTGTAAGTGTAGCTAGTATGTCTTTGAAACTTGATTAATTCTACGACAAAAGTAGAACCAACCAAATGAAAAATGAAACTTTATACATGTATGGGTAGTTATGACTTTTGGAACATGCATAGTCTTAAAAGTTAACTAAAAAAATTAAAATAGGATTTGGGTTTTTTTTTTCTTCATATGAGTCCTCTCTATTTTGATAGTGATTGGTTGATCGATGAATGAATAATGATGCATGCAAATAAATCATGGTGCTTTATGCCGGCCGAGAGCTAGCTTTACGTTGGAGTTGTACGTTTTAGATCGAGATGAATCAATCAATGTACTTAACTTAATCTTGGTTTGTTCGACCAAAAAAACATACTTAATATTGGTTTGAATAGTGTTGAAACATTTTCACAAATTAGCAAGTCGACGACGGATTTTGGCAAAGGAAGAGATCGTCCTAATAACTTTGGAAGAAATCCATTGACAAGACCTCATATTCTTATCTATCACATAAGTTATGACCTGAAATAGGTTTATGTGGAAGGATAATATAATGGAAGGAGAGATGTAGGGTTTTGGGGTCGCTTTGGTTGGGGTCAGAGTAGGAGAGTGTCGCCAAAAGGTCTTAGATTTGTTTACTTTAGACCACATTTGTTTGTGTTTTTTTGGAATGGTTACGGTAATTTGAATTGATGAAAAGAATTTACATGCTCAAAAAACTTCACAAGGAATTGCAAGTTTATACCCAAAGGTATCAAAAGCAACAAGGAATCAAAAGAGAAAAAAGAACAACATCATAATCTATGCATAATTCTCCAACGATCTAACTAATTGTTGTTCTTGTTCCAATTCACGACGGTGTATTGCTTCATCGCTTGAATGATGCTCTGACTGCATTCCATAGCGGTGGTGGCTTTATCTTGATAAATAAGAGTGTTCCTAGCTTTCCAAGTATAATAGACAATGTTAGTTACACTGCTACATCTTAACTTGAAAGCAAGGGATTTTTTGTTTTTCCCAGCCTCAAGCCAAGCATACCAAGAGTCAAGACCAGAGAATGCTATGCTAATTCCGAGCCAATCATGAACCTCCTTGATTACTGAATTGGTGAAAGAACAGCGGAATCATAGGTGCTCCTCAGTTTCAGCTTCAGTGTTGTACAGTTTGCAGATGTTGTCATTCACAATTCCCCATCTTTCAAGCTTCACTAGCGTAGGGAGTTTCCTATATGTTGCAAGCCATGTGACAAAGTTGCATGGTGGGGGGTTTAAGCCACCCAAAAAGCAGTTGGTCCATGGAACAATTGGAGTAGCCTCATGGAAAAGGCAGTACACACCCTTAGTAGAGAATTTCTCATCCACTGTCGTAATCTAGGTTTAGTAGTATCCTACTTTTTCATTAGTGATACTTACATATATTCTCATGATTTATAACTAGGTCAGTTTAAATTTTAAATGAACAATAAATTATCAATATAAAATTTTATTAAAAAATATTAATATAATTTAGTATATTACAAACATATAAATAAGTTGATATTAAATATAGACCTGAAAACAAACTATTAACTTATATTTTTATTATATGAAAAAATACTATTTTCAATTTAATATATTTGTTTAAATTAAACAATAGTTATTATATTAATAATTTTACTAATCAAAAATTGTAATTAATATATATTAGTGTATATTCAGCTTTAGTACACATACTAGCAGATGACCCGTACCTTGTACGGGAGTGTTATTTATTTATTTATTGCTTTGTGTATGAATTTACTATAACAATTACAAATATTATCATATGTATACTTTGTTTTAAAACGGCGTTTATTTTTTTGATTATAAAATGACATAATTCTATTATATCATCATCATATATAAATAAATTTTATTTATATATTTACTTATTATACATACGTAAATATATATTTATATAATTAGGGAAGAATGACATAAGATAAGATGCATTATCAAATTTTATTAACAATTGATACAAATCTTTTGGCATTAAAATTAAATTACTTAACCAACTTATATAATAAAATCAATAAGTTTAAATAAAAACTCGGATTAATATATTATAATATTAAACATATAAATAAAATTAATAATTTAAATAGAAAACCAAGTTCTCTCGTATATATGTTATTGTTTTTTGAAAAAATTATTAAATAATAAATATATAAATATGTAATGAAAATGTTAACGAATTATTATATTAATTAAGAAATCTATCTTTTTTTCCTAAACCATAATCAATATGCAATATTAGCGATATATGTATATCAGTATATGGTAAATATAACATCTACTTTTTAATTGATATTTTAATATGATATTTACTATATTATTTTAATAGAATGAATACTTTTCATAAATATAGCTGTAGAATTTACTACGATTGATGATTTAAAAAAACGCCATAGTAAAATTACGAAAAATAATTTAAAGTTAATATGGTATTTAATTAAATGGGTAAAATATTATGATTATGATTTATAGATTATAACGAAAAAAAACATTTTTTTTAAATAAAAAAGGTTTATGATAGATCTATGTATTAGTTAAATGTGTATAATGATAAGATAGAGATTTATATATTTGGATAAAATTATTAATTAAACAACTCCAATTCTAAGATAGAACTAATATCTTAATTAATTAAGTATGTATAAGATTATGACAAAATCAGAATTTAATAAGATAGATTTTAAAAGTAAGGGGGTGATGTGGCGCAATATGGTTGCGGAATTTGCTTCAGCTTTAGTATATAGTAATAGATGTTAAATCTATTGACATGAGTACGCATTAAATCAAGATATTAAATGATGTATTTTTTAATAACTTATCATTGATATGATATTCAAACAAAATTAAATAAATAATTCGTGTGACGCGGGAACTATACTAGTTATTAATAGTAGAACATGTGTTTGAGCATGAGCAAATAAACCACATTTTCTTGTACTTAAGTCCAAATATATTGTTTTTTGAATTGAGCACTCTCTCACAAGTTTTATAATTGTTCTATTTCCAAGATTCAAACTCGATAGCTTTGATCCTTCGGTGGAACTGTGGAAGCACTGGAAGGAGTGAATTCCTTCCCAACGTAGCACACTTCTATATGGACCGTTTCAAATCTTCAAATTAAAATTAGACTTAAACCCGACTCGTCTACTAAGATGCCATCTGCTATAAATTCACGTGTAGGAATGGGACATGATGAAGGGCTCGAAACCCATACTAAAGTGTTTGGTGAGAACATTGAAGAATGATATTAAAATTATTTTTGAGATATTAAAATCCAAATCTTGTAAAAAGTCAGAAGAAAATCAACTTATTTTGTGTAAAATTATATAGGTTAATTATATTACATTAGTTTGGTTACATACTAGTTGTACCCGTCGTGCCATGCACGACTCGTGTTTCGGAATTTTTTGAATATATTACAAATAGAATATTAGTGTGAAAACGTATAATAAAAAATTTGACATAATCTAATTTCATCTAATATTAGAAGTCTTTAATTGTTCTATAATCGATTACCAATATATTGTTATGCAAATCACGCACTTATATTTTATAGTCAATAACTTGCATTATTTTGCAAATTATATTTACTTATATTTTAGTATGCAAATCGCCAATTTGATATAACCAAATAAAACATGTAGCCAATTTGATATAATATATTTTAAAAATCATGATATTTTGAATCTAAAAAACAATGGGTATAGAAAATATTAGGAAATTAATAGAAACTGTTAAAAAAAATTTCTTAAAAATATAAGGTGGGTGAATTTTTATATAAATTATAAAATTTTATGAGTCCGAAATTAATTAAATAAATGTTAGTTATATGAAAGAAAATCATATAACATTTATTGTATGACTATTATAAATGTTAGGAAATTAATGTTAGTTATGCTAGTATCTATTTATATTACAATCCAACATTAATTGTACGTAGACTTTAGAATCAGATCAATTAAAATATAACGTAGTAAATCAAACATACATATGTATATTTTACAATAACATAGTAAATTTTATTTAGACCAAATTGAACCGTACGTATGATCAATTCTTGAATGACCATATTATGTGTATGTATGAATTTGACGATGCAAAACACAGAATAAAATCATTTCTTGAATGGTGTATGTGAATGCATATTGGATATCTTTTATAGAAGAAAATTAAAGATAAAATTATTTAAAGAATATAAAATTAAAGATAGATAGTATGAATTTAAAGATAAAATTGAGGATTAGATAATTAAGAAAAATAAAAGATATAAAGTTGTTATTATCTATGTGAGTTGAAATAAAATTAAAATCAAGCGGGTCCAGAATCAACGTAGTGACTTGAAATTGACCGGCTTTTATACTATTAAGCGAAAAAACCTATATGTTTAAATTTACTAAAAGATCTTCCGTACAAACAATTGTTTTGTTTTTTGTAGAAACACAACCAAATTATAGTGGTCTATCTAATATATCATTCTAGTTAGGATTATGTAAATGATAAATAATATAATTTATTCAGATTTTTTTTATGAAAGATTAAATACTTCCATGATTAGATTAGTATGGCAAAGTTAGAGTTTTAAAATGTACTTCTTATATAAATAGATTAGGATAAGATTATATTCAACCGTATAATTTATAAGATTTTGCCCTTAGGACATAGGTTAAGAATATTAAATCAAGAAACTAAAACCCTAAATGGAAATTACTAAACCCATCATAGAATATCATTAATCATAAATAAATACAAATTACAAATACATTTTTAAGAAGTTTAACCTATGCCGTTAAAAAATCAACTTTTAAGTATTATTCTATTTAGGGCATATGTTAGAAAAATCAATTTTTTATTATGATGAGGTCTTGTGATCTTGTACTTATAATTATCAAAAAAAAAAGTGTGGCTATATTAGTTATATGATCTAATCTCTTTAGAAGGGAAAGTTTTTAAAATAGTTCAAAAAGATAATTATTACGAATTGTTAAAAAGATAGATATATGAAAAAGTAAAAATATTGATAGTAGGTTGTGATCTTGTACGTATAATTAAAAAAATGTGTGGTTATATTAGCTATATGATCTTTTCAAGGGAAAGTTTTAAAAAATAGTTGAAAAAGATAGTTATTACTAAATGTTAAAAAGATAAATATTAGGAAATAGTAAAAATATTGATAATAGGTAATTAACTAAAAAAGTTTAATGTTTTTTGTAAATATAAGGTGGATAGATTAAAAGAGTTTAGGAAAAATCAAAGTGGAATTGAAAGTTTACGTAGAATCAAAATATTAATATGGTAGGGCCATAATATGGATTGTAATATGCAACTTTGGAAATTATTTACGTACGTAGAAAAATTACAAGTTATTGAAAATTTACGTACTATATTTTATGGATAGATATCGTATATGGTTTATTTATGCACTATATTTTCGGCTAGATATTGTATGGATAGATATTGTTGATAAGGTAGTTAATTAAAAGATTGAAAATTTACGTAGCAAAATTATGGTAGTTAATTAAATGATTTAAAAAATTATTTTGGTTAAATATATGGTGGGGCCAGAATCAACGTGGTGGCTCAAAAACGGTCGGCTTTTATAATATATATATATACTAGCAGATGACCCGTACCTTGTACGGGGATTTTATTTATTTATTTATTACTTTGTGTATGAATTTACTATAACAATTACAAACATTATCATATGTATACTTTGTTTTAAAACCAGTCTTATTTTTTGGAGTATAAAATGACATAATCCTTGTATATCATCATATATATAAATAAATTTTATTTGTATAATTTCTTTTTATACATACATAAATATATATTTAAATAATTGAGGAAGAATGACATAAGATAAGATGCATTATCAGTTTATCACATTTATCAACAATTGATACAAATCTTTTGGCATAAAATTAAATTATGTAAACCAACTTATAGAATAAAATCAATAAGTTTAAATAAAAACTCAGATTAATATATTATAATATTGAAGATACAGATAATATTTAATAAGTTAAATAGAAAACCAAGTTATCCCGTATATATATTATTGTTTTTTGAAAAATATTTAAATAATACATATATAAATATGTAATAAAAATGTTAACGAATTATTATCTTAATTAAGCAATCTATCTTTCTTTTTTCTAAAGCGTAATCAGTATGCAATATTAGCGATATATATGATAAATATAACATCTATTTTTATTGATATTTTTATATGATATGATAGTATAAATGTATTTAATATATTATTTTAATAGATTGAATATTTTTCTTAAATATAGTGGTAGAATTTTCTACCATTGATATTTTAAAAAAAATACCATAATAAAATTACGAAAAATAATTTAAAGTTAATAGGATATTTAATTAAATGGGTAAAACATTATGATTATGATTTATAGATTATGGCGAAAAATATATTTTTTTAAATAAAAGGTTAATTTATGATAGATCTATGTATTAATTAAATGTGTACAATGATAAGATAGAGATTTATATATTTGGATATAATTATTAATTAAACAACTCAAATTCTAAGATAGAACTAATATCTTAATTAAGTGTGTATAAGATTATGATAAAATCAAGACTTAATAAGATAGATTTATTAATAAAGGGGTGATGTGGCGCAATATGGTGGCAGAATTTGCTTCCGCTTTAGTATATAGTAATAGATAGATATTGATGTGTAGGTGTAGAGTGACTAAATTTGTTACATAAATTTGATGTTGCCTAATTTTATTATAAAAAATTTGTTCATTTTAATTCATGTATTAGGTTTATTATATTAGAGTTGCTAACAATCGAGGATGCACGATACTCTCCATGTCATTCATATATGCACGTGAAATCTATAATCTATTATCAAACTCTAAGTTAGATTGAATTAATAGGATACAACTCTATGAACTTATGTGTTGGGTCTATCATTCATATGCACACGAACTGACTTCCGTACCCTTCATGTCATATACTAACACACCGTACTTTAAACATGAAGCTTGTGCCTTAATTGGCAAAAGGTCTATTTTTAGGCGATTTTTTAATCTGATTAAATATTTTTAGGCAAATTGAGAAGCTATTTAGTGGTCTATTATTCAAATAAACATATTTTTTTACATAACTAGTGATTTTGTCTAACTAAATTTACTAAATCCAATTGTGTTTATTTTATATCGCTTTCTATTATGTTAGTATCTACTTTATTTAAGAGGCCAGAGCATAAATGGATTGAGAAAACACATTTAAGAGGCCAGAGCATATGGACTGTTAGCTACAAGAATTCTTCGAGTGCTACCTGGAGGGCTGTGCTGCAGCTCAGAGATGAGTTTTTGGAGTCTCTTGATAGCCCTGTCGCCACTTTGCTTCTATTCTCTAGGAACGGTAAGCTGGACAGCAGAGCTCTTTATGACAGCATCAGAAACAAGGGTGAGCATGTGGCATGGGACAAAATGATATGGAACAAGCTTAACACCCCTCGAGTCTCATTCATTGCGTGGAAAATAATTAGCGGTGGCGTTCATACGAAAGCTAATTTGAAAGACTGGGGTATTGTTCAAGAAGATGGGTGTGTTCTTTGTTGCTCTGATCAAGTAGAAAGTCATTCCCATCTTTGGTTTGATTGTAGTTACTCAAGGAAAGTGCTGGCTGCTGTTCTTCAATGGGCTCACATGGGAAGAAGGAGTAGAAATGTTGAAGAGTGGATCAGCCAATCTTCTGCCTGGAATGGAAAACACCTGTTTTCGTTCACTCTCTGGAATCACTGCCACTGCGTGGTTATGTATCACCTATGGAAAGCTAGAAACCTGATCATGTTTAATCAACAAAGTACTAGTGTTGATGAGTGTATTGGAACTTGCAAGAGGTTCATTAGAAATAGTCTTAAGGCAAGGTGGAAGAAGCGGTCGAGAGAAACCTGTTGGTTTTTGGAAAGAAGGGAGATTGAACAAGTTGTAAATTGCTAGCTTTGCTAGCATTTTTGTAACCTTTAATTTCGTTTAATTATATTTACCCTTTTATTCAAAAAAAAAAGTATCTACTTTATTCACGGGCACAGGGGGTCCTGCATGGGTCCGTGCCCCCCCTTCCGTCGGGTATTATTATTATATATATACATTTAATTTTAGGTTAAATATGAATGTATTTTAAATTAACTAGTAGTACATATTAATATAACATGAAAACTAACTAGTCTAGATGGTTTATTATTTAGTTTTGTTTTCATCCCACCAAAGTTCAATTCCCCACAACATCATTTTACTTCTTTATTCACAATGAATGTATTCTTCTCTAATTTTTACTAGTCATTTTTTTGCATAAATTAGACGTCATACATAATATAATTTTTTTTGATAAATAAGTGACTAGTTTTGCTATTTAAGGTATCGAGTAATTAAATTTTTCGGTTATTCTTAATTCGATTGAATCTCCTATACAAGTAGTGCCCCCCTTTAAATTCGTTCTGCGTCCGTCACTGGCGGAAATAGGATAAACCGCCGCCCTATAGTATCGAACCCTAGTCCTCATGGTAGTGGCGTGAATGCTCAACCGGTGAGCTGATGCGATAAGCGCTATTCTGATAGTATCTACTAAGTCGGGTAATGTAGTACTTAAAATTTTAAAGCTATATTTTTAGGGAAGAAAATATTTCTTGAAATTAATTTTTCTTTTCGGTGAACATTTCTTGAAATTAATTAATGAAGAAGGGATTTGGGTATTTTCATCGGAATACCGGTTCTTTTTTTGATTGGGAGCTGCCACCTCCCTTCTCTTTCACTTTCCGCCTTTTTACGCCTCTAGTTGCCCACCCCCACTAGTTCTTCATTCCCATCCTCTCGCGTCGTCCACCAGAAGGCAGAGCCTCTCTTGCGCCGCCTTCAATCTCCACCACATTCGAGATCCTTGGTATGTTGTTCATTTTCTGCAATCGCTCCCTCATGTCGAGATCTATCGTCTTCCATTTCACGTATTTCGCTTTTAAGTTCATCCTTTTCCGTTCCTTCGTGCTGATCTCTGCTCATACTCGTTTTCGTTTGATAAATCTTTCAATCAATCATTCGGTAGTTATAAGATAACTATGAACGTTCTAGGCTTCGTCTTCTGTAGTTGAATGCTTAGATTTGCTTCTTTTTTGTGTGGCTCTGCAATATGTTTCTCTGTTTCAAGTCGGTTCGTCTGCGCTTGCAATGGATTCGACTCTCTCGGGTGGGAAATATGATGTAAGGTTCAATTCAATTGATATCATAATTTCCCGCCATGCGAGGGCTAGAAGCCTAGCAATAGCATGTATTTTGATGCGATTAAGTACCGATTTTGTAATAGAATGTCTTTTTTATGTTTATAATCACAGTTTCAATGAGTAATAAGGCTGATACTATGGACTGATTTAGCTTATGTAGTAAACGCGCTTGTGTGGAATTGAAATTTCTTTGTTCCATGGATCCCTAGAGATGATTTTGTGTAAGTCCAGAATAGCAGAATAGACATGTTTGTTTTTCAAAAGTTTCAAAGTTGAAAGATGAAAAAGACAACAACAGGTCTTTCTAATTTCCTGACTGCTTACTTCTGGCTGTGCACTTTTCTCTTCTCCTGACTGCAGGGGCTGGTAGAGGGGCATCATATTGGAAAAATTGTAAGGGAATCTTGTATCATTACCTGGCAAAATGGGATTCAGCTTCAGACCATCATATTTTGAGATGACAAATCCTTGTTTTGCCAGCTCAAATAGCAAAAATGTTTACATCCCCAAGACAAAAAGTTCTTTTAGAATGAATAGCACGGAAGACATTAGGATAATTAATCAAGATGTGAGGACAGTCGGTTTATCTGGGCATTTGGTACCTGAAAGATTGCAAGAAACCTTTACTGTAAGGAAGCAAATAGAGGAAAGAGATAAGAAGATTGAGTGTGTGAGAACACTACTTATTGACAACTACGACAGTTATACATACAATATCTACCAAGAGCTGTCTGTCATCAATGGCGGTAATTTCCCTAAGCTATTTTTTTTGCAATTAGATTACCGGTATCTCTTCACAAGTTTGCTTAATGCACTATACATAAATATGGTTGATAAAGATTGTAAGAATGAGCATTTCCGTGAAGGAATTCACGTAATCCATTGGTCAATGCAACTGGTTTTATGTTGATGGAATCTATAATCTGAGTGCTAATAATTACTGCATATGAATGAACATGTACTATTTCATCTGCAGCTTTATTTTACAATTTACTAAATTTGTGGTTAATAGTCAATTGTGGCTTATTGAAACTTTTTTTTTTGGTGCAAATTGAAAGATGGATCTTATTCTACATGGTAACCCAATCCGTTTTTCTTTCACTCCCCATGAACGATGAAAAATATTGATATGTATATGACTGGATATTTCTTATTACAGCAGCTGTAGTAATAGATTCTATTTTTTTGCATGATAATTACCAGTTCCTCCATTAGTGGTGCGCAATGATGAGTGGACATGGAGAGAAGCTTACCATAAGTTGTACAAAGAAAAAGCATTTGATAACATTGTCATTTCACCTGGACCTGGTTCTCCAACATGTAATTCTGATATAGGTGAGTCATTTTATTTCTGCTTTTAATCTTATAGTTTTGCGGGAAGTTGTCATAATATGTTGCATTTTCAACAGGACTTTGCCTTGAAGTGCTTCTTCATTGTGGTGACATACCAATTTTGGGTGTTTGTCTTGGACACCAGGTATTTTAATATTCTTTATTTTTAGATTTTGTTTTTCCCTCTCTTTCCACTTATCTCTGCCTTTGAGCAGAGATTTTAATATGCGTCGATTGGATTTTTCATCTTTGAGTATTTTGTGCATATAAGACGTGCTTAAGTAATTTATTCTAATTAATTTTCTTGGTAGGCTCTGGCATATGCCCATGGTGCAAAAGTTGTACATGCTAGTGAGCCCATCCATGGACGACTGAGGTATTTAGGACCAAAACCTACAATTCCTGCAATTTTAGTTCGTTCTAGATGTCATTTCAGTAGTAGCATGGTTAATAAGAGCCTGATTTGTCTTTTATGAGGGGTGATATAATTGATCCAGAAAGGGCATTAAGTTTTTTAATTGATTATGTATGCTGAGTACAAATTTGGAATTTCCTGCTTATTGCATTCAGGGTGCCTCTTGCAGTGAAATTGAACACAATGGCTGTAGGCTGTTCCAGCACATTCCTTCTGGCAAAAATTCAGGGTTGAAGGTAGTAAAGCTTCTTAAATTCATTAGCACACAGTATCAGAATACAGTTGAAATTTCTTCTATAGAGTCAATAAGTTTAACAAAATTGAAATTTAATACCAAAGCGGTGCTTAATCAGTTATAGTTATTAGGTTAGCTTTTACTTATGAAGGAAAAATAAATTTGCTTCATTCTTGACCTCATTGATCTACTTTCTACACACCCAAATATGATGCTTTTCTCCTGTGCTGATAGCAAGGCTTCTTCTCAAAAAAAGGCTGAATGAAATGAGTATTGTGACAGAAGCAAGCAGTATCGTTATAATATGCTAACTAATATATATTAAGGTTGAAGAGAATTAGAGATTGTGGATGCCTTAAATGCTTAATGATTACGTCCTTGTCTGCTGAATGCAGGTTGTTCGATATCACTCACTTGTGGTTGATGAAAAAACATTGCCAGATGAACTTGTTCCTATAGCATGGACTTCTTCAAACAATACCCTTCCGTTCCTTGATTCATCTAGCTTAGTCTCTGATGCATATGGAAATGAAATCAACTGCAACCCACAGAGCAAGAATGGTTATTTGTCAAGTTATACTAATGGTAGTACGTCCCTGTGCTCTTTTCATGCTGAAGGTTTGCATGATGGGAAGGTTATCATGGGGATAATGCATACTGGTAGACCTCACTACGGTTTGCAGGTACAATACTATTTTTTTTGTCAATCGATTTACTAGTGTTTCTTTTATTTGATTGGACTATAATAAGTGCATCTTTCACACAGTTTCACCCAGAGAGTGTTGCAACCAATTATGGGAGACAAATGTTCAAAAACTTCAGGGACATGACGATGGATTATTGGCGTGACTTGAAAGCATTTTCCAATGTGCATCAGAATGGTACGCCGGAATTCCCTGAATGTTGTTTTTATCATCTGTCTTCCTGATTACTCTGTTAAAGATCTGAGACGTGGTTGATATTCTTCTTCTGCTTTATTTGACATTCTTTCTTCATTTTCAACTGTTTTTGTGGAGAAAACTAGTCTTTTAAGCTTTAGGAATCATCCAGCTTTCATGTTGGTAACTGCCATGTCATTTTCTTCATCGTATGGCCTGTGCCAATACGTTTTTATTTTATCTGAACAGTAAGTTTATTTAGCATGTTTGCAGGTGCCTTCTGCAGGTTGGTCACGATGGTCCAAAAGAGATCAGCCGTTGGCAAGTAGTCATACAAATGGAATCCTAGAACATGCAAAATCCAACATGAAAACTCAAACTCTGAAGTTGAAATGGAGAAAGTTTGATCACCTGGCCAATCAAATTGGTGGAGCAAAAAATATGTTTTGTAACTTGTTTGGAGCTCATAAAGCTTGTGAGACCTTTTGGCTGGACAGCTCTTCTGTTGAAAAGGTTTGTTTCTTCTGCCACTCTTTTTATGTGGTTCTTTTCTCAGTATAGTGGCTGACAATTAGTTGAGAATCCCTCTACTTCAGGAGTGATATAATAGTTGTGGAAGGGTTCTGTTTGTATGATTAGAGGGTTATTTTTAGTAATTTGAGCTGATGTTGTTAAAATTTGAAAGATTTGGATGCATTTAAATCTCTCAATTAATGCAATATATTAATAATTATAAATTATAATGCAGGATTTTGCATTAAATTCTACATTATAATGTACTACAATATGTATTCAATTGCACCCTGTCTGCTAGTCAGGATAAATTTACGTTGTTATGTTTGCACATTACTGATTGGTTTACCACATTTTGCCCCTACTATTAGAATTAATTTCCATCAATATTTGGCCTGACGTTATCATAATGCTTTGTGGTCAGAAGCTGCACCATATGTAATTTGAGGTTCTGCTATATTATATTTCTGATGTATTTTGTTTCTTCTGGCAGGATAGAGCTCGCTTTTCATTTATGGGGGGAAAAGGTGGGCCTTTATGGAAACAACTCAATTTTGAACTATCAAAACAAAGGTTCTAATAAGAACTCTCTCCAGTCAGTTACAATGTAGCATCCAACTTATTATGAGCCCTTTTATTTGGATATATTGATATTAAAGACAGAGATATTTCATATTGCTTCTGAATTTCTACCGTGTTTATCAGCATATTACTCTTTTTAACCTGTTTTCACTGATGTTGATGCACAATCAGTACTGGAGGCAATCTATCTATTGAGGATGCTCAAGGCTCTATTGCTACCATATATCTCAAAGATGGCTTTCTGAAGTTTTTGAACAAGGTGATTTGCACTGTTCCATTTTCATCTCATTCCTATTTTCTGTGAGTCCTATTTTGCTGTATTTTTATTTCCTGACTACAAGATGTCCATTTGATTTCTCCCCTGCAGTATTGCTTCTATATAATAGGTCGCCTGTGGTTTATGAGTTACAGCCTTGTTTACTTCAATGCAAAAATAAAATCATTTGCCATTGAATTGGCTGTGCATATCTATTATATGATACATATATATGGAGGATACAAATGCAGTTGGATATGGATTTGGATCCAAATTTGATGTAATTGTGTTAAAATGAGCTCAATACATTCAGACCCTATCTGCCTGACTTAACTAAAGTGCTAATAGCTGCTATCTGCCAGTGCATAGCTATTTTTATACAAATTGATGATTTCCTAAATGAAAATTGGCATGGGAAAAGGAATAATACCCGAAAACATTCTAGAACTTTTTTTGTAATTCACTAATTAAAAAATTAATTAGCGCCCTCTTCATTCAAAACAAAAGCCTTTGGGCAAATGCTTTATTGGACCATTTCTTGGTTGTTTGTACTGCGTATATATTGGGATACTCATTATCAGGCATTTTCATGTAACCTTTGGCATATCCTATGTGCTAATATGATAGAGATCATTAACAGGAGCTGAAATCGGTCAATTGTGATGATAAAGACTATGAAGAACTCCCTTTTGATTTCTGTGGAGGATATGTTGGTTATATTGGGTATGTTCCTCTCAGTCTCTTATATCTGATATCCCCCTCTACTCTTTGTGATGATGATTTCTCTAACCATGATGCAGTTGCAAAAACAAAATTCTAATATTACACACACAATTCAATATTGACCAGGACAGAAGCACACTAAGAAGTTGTTTCCAAATGAGTGGAACATTATCATGATAGATTTGATAGAACATACACAAGTGTCTACAGAATGATGAACCCAATTTGCAACATAGTTAAAATTTGTTGAATCAACCACAAAAGAATGTGGGTAAAAAGTGCGATTGCCTTTCAAACTCCAATAAAATGTTTTTTTGATGTCATTTATTCAAATAATTATTTTTGAAACGCTGTTTTGCAGGTATGATCTTAAAGTTGAATGTGGAGCAGAATCTAATCGTCATGATTCAACCATGCCAGATGCTTGTTTTTTCTTCGCAGATAACTTTCTGGCAATTGATCATCAGAATAATGATGTTTACATTGTAGCACTACATGACATAAATACAGATCCATCTCCATGGCTAGACGACACTGAGAAAAAGCTACTTAGCTTAAAATCAGAAGCTTCAGAATACATCAACAAAAAGAATTATCCTTCTCTACCTTCCTCCCCATCCGAAGCCGGCTTCCTCTCCGAAAAATCTAGGGATGAATACATAGAGGATGTTGGGAAATGTCTAGAATACATTAAAGACGGGGAAAGCTACGAGCTGTGTTTGACCACACAAATGAGAAGAAGAATTGATAATATTGAACCTCTGAATCTTTATCTCCGACTTCGGGAACAAAATCCAGCCCCTTATGCTGCTTGGTTGAATTTCTCAAACCAAAATCTCAGCATCTGCTCTTCTTCTCCAGAGAGGTTTCTGCAACTGGACAGAAATAGCATTCTCGAAGCAAAACCAATCAAAGGTACTATATCTCGTGGTTCTACCAGAGAACAAGATGAGGAGCTAAAGCTGCGTCTGCAATCCAGGTAATTTTGAATTCTCAACCTTCTTTATGACTTGATCAAATTTTTTGACTATTTTTCATCTTTGTGCTATCTATATCTTCGTTTTTGCAAAGTTTGCCGATGTCATGCTCCCCTCACTCATTCTCCAAGGAGTCGATAATTTTTACTGCTCTACAAGGACTCAATAGATTATGGATTGGTCTTATATTGTGTTGTTATTCGACAGTGAAAAGGACCAGGCGGAAAATCTGATGATTGTTGACCTCTTAAGAAACGACCTTGGCCGGGTATGTGAGCCAGGCACTGTCCATGTGCCACGTCTCATGGAGGTGGAGTCCTATGCTACTGTGCACACCATGGTGAGCACGATACGAGGCGAAAAGAAGAGCGGTATGAGCCCAGTTGATTGTGTGAAGGCAGCATTTCCGGGCGGGTCAATGACCGGAGCCCCCAAATTGAGATCCATGGAGATTCTAGACAACATTGAAAGCTGTTCAAGGGGCATATACTCGGGTTCAATCGGGTTCTTCTCTGTTAACCAGACCTTTGACTTGAACATTGTGATCCGAACGGTGGTTATAAAAGACGGTGAAGCTTCTATAGGAGCTGGAGGTGCTATTGTTGCTCTTTCCAAGCCTGAAGATGAACATGATGAGATGATTCTGAAGACTCGTGCTCCAGTAAGAGCTATTGCTGACTTGGAGAAGGAGCAGTCCGATGGCTGAATGGGTAAAATTATCAGGCGTGGTCATTTGGATGGTATTCTTTTGCTTGCATTATTCATGAATCACAGAAAGACAATTGTAGCATATTGGATCGGTGTTTGTCTGGTGTACCAAAATGTCATAATTTCATGCAGTGAAGATATGTATCCTTTTGATTATTTTTTTAAAGCAAATCTATCGTTCTGATGGCATAGAAAAAAAAGTTGTAGGTATTGAATCTTCTGTTAGGAGATTCATGGGAGTTCGCTTTGGAGATTATGGCATGAAACTTTTGGTCACTTTGATGCTAAAGTCTCTCATGGCATAAGATCACTCCTATCTGTTGGATGTGACGGTGTGTAATATACTAATATACTCCACTCTCTTCAGCTCACTTATTCATTACTCTTTTAGGCCTTTTTATGAAGTGGTATTTAGTTTTTGTATAGTGATTAGAGAATACGTAGTAGTAACTAATCTTCATGATGTCAATTCCCTTTGTGTAGCCTTTGACGTTCTTTATCTCTAAGTAGGACAAAGCACTATCGGTGAATTTAGGGAGAGAAAAATGTATCATTATAGATTTTCTATTCATTCGTCTTAATTTTATTTATCGATCACCATTGTCCCATAGATGGCCTCTTTTTCACTAGGAAAATGTTTGCATATCAGAAAAGGAGGACCTAGCAATGGATGCAAGGTTATCAGAATCCCGACTCGATCCTACGGTTTCAACGATTCTACGACTCAAAAGTCATAAATCGATCCACGATCCTAAGTAGGATCTTAGTAAACTAGGATCTTAAATGATTTAACATAAAATTCTAATTGGATTTTGATTTTACACACGACTCTAACGATCCTACGACGATTCTAACAATCCTACAAACGATTCTTGCGATCCAAACAATCACTATTATATTAATAAATTGTCACTATGATCAACATTTATGTCTCTTATCCATTAAATTATTAACCCGATTCATCTTAAAATATTTTTACTCATCAAATTAATAATTATAAAATTCCAGACTTTATATATAAGAAAATTCACAATATATTAGGTTATCGTATATTTTTTTAGTTATAATGTAGGATCTTACGATCCCAACGATCCGATTCTACGATCCGATCCTGCTACCCCCTTTCGATCCGATCCAAGGATCTCGATCCTGACAACCAATTTGGATGGTCTTCACATTTGGCTATATTCTAATCTAATTGTTGCCAATGCAAGCTAATGAATATAGATGAAATCATCATGTGAAGTCTTGGAAATACCAGATGAAAGCATAATGATCATATGCAATCATTCTCAAAAGGTAAGAAGTGGACAAATGCTCAAATTCAGTAATTGTTCAACAACCTTTAGATTTTCAGGTACATCAAAAATTCCAAAACTAAGGCAGGAAATACTAGCTTGAAATGAAATATGAGCACTTTAACGGTTGGCTTTGGCAACTCTCTCAATCTCATCCTTCTTCTTGATTGCGTAGCTGAAATTGGAACACAAATATTGGATCAACACGAGTTAGAGTCATCATAAAGGACTTTGATTAGATCATCACACGTCAAAAGCCACATAAAATGAAAGGCCTTTGATTGGATCAACACAAAATTATGCCCATCACAAACACTGGGTTTAAGACAGGTTAAAGCCATCAAAAACTAGATCAACAAAACTTAAAACCACTGTAAAATGGGTGATAAGCATAGAAGTATCAACATGGGTGAACACGGATTTGATTCAATGATAAAACAAAGGGCTTCCCTCTAAACCTGATTAAATTGTATTAGCTTCAATAGTAGACTTCTATACCCAAGATTCATACAGTAATAAAAACAATCATCAGTATAAGGGCATTCAGAATCAATAAATACTAAAAATAAATTGAACAATATTCAACCATGACCCCCATTAAAGAATCAAACATCTTTAATCCTATACACTAAATAAAGAAAAGCATCACTAACCTGTTGGAAGATCCCTTGGCAGCGTTGATAAGCTCATCGGCAAGGCATTCAGCAATCGTCTTGATGTTTCTGAATGCAGACTCCCTAGCACCAGTTGTAAGAAGATAAATAGCCTGGTTCACACGCCTCAATGGTGAAATATCAACAGCCTGACGCCTCACAACACCAGCCGAACCAATTCTAGTTGCATCTTCCCTGGGTCCACTGGTACAATAGTAACATAACATTAAACAAGTGTTAAAAGCCAACAACATAAGTAACAAAAAGTTAACAAATTAGAGATTATACCTGTTGACAATGGCGTCAACAATGATTTGGACAGGGTTGGCATCAGTCAAGAGATGGATAATCTCCATTGCGTGCTTCACAATGCGAACTGCCATGAGCTTCTTTCCGTTGTTACGGCCGTGCATCATCAGAGAGTTGGTGAGCCTCTCGACAATTGGACACTGGGCTTTCCTGAACCTTTTCATTTGGTACCTACCGGCAGTGTGGGGAACATAGGTGGCATGCTTAACGGAGGACACGCCAATGTAATCTTGCAGGGCCATGTCATGGACCTGATTAAGAAATCATACATTACCATTATAACCTAAAATGACAGCCTAACAATAGACCTACCAGGAACCAAAGGCTAACAAGCCTAATTAAATTTCTCTAGACTCCACAATTAACTAAAAACAATTTACACCAATTTATAGGATTTATTCTGGAAAATGAAATCCATAATTGTTACACAATATGTTTCTTTGATACTAATGTGGTTAGCCTAAAGGGACCAAACCTGAATTTCTGCTGAAATTTGATTCCCTGCTAAACCAAAGTTATGTGATCAGCACTTACAAAATCAAAATCTATTTAATTATCAATTCCAAAGTTAACTCAAAGTCCTATTCCAGAGACATAAACTATAAAATTCTCACAAAGATGTTAACAATATTGCTCTGCCTAAGCTGAACGAACAGGAATTGTACAGGACGAGAAATTGCACAGCAAAACCATAAATGCAACAAGAATAAAGCCTTTCCGTTAACAATTGCAGATCTGAATCCAAAATCCAGATAATAATCCGACTATAAACTTGCGGAAACAAAGATCGTAGACGAAAAAAAGATGGGAGTAAAAAGGGACTCACGGTGACGTCATCGAAGGTCCAACGGCCGAAGAGCTTAACCTCGGACGAGATTTCCTTGACTTCTTCGGCGTGAATCGGCTGGGGAACGGCTACCTCCATGTTTGAAGGCTTGATTCGTCGAGCTGCTACAAGTGAAACGTTTGAGCAAATGGAGAATGGTACAGAAAGACTAAACCCTAGTTCAGCTATAAATTTATTTGACTATCACCTTAATGGGGTGATGTTTTTATTGGGCCAAACTGTTTTCGGCCCATTTTTTTTCTATACAATCGGGCTGAAGTAAACCCACTGGCCTCTTTCTGTTTGTTACCGCCAAGTTGTGGTATGAAATTCTAATTTGTCTACTCTTTTACAATACTCTATTTATATTTCCTTATTTTGATTGGGTGGAATATATTTTTAATATTTTATTGAGTTTTTTTTATTGATTTAGTTTGGAACTTGATCGGTCAATCCCGTCGTAGTGGAGTATAAGATAGAGTATATTTAGGGAATAGAAGATTTGATTTGTTAGTACGATGGTTTTCACCTCGTTATATCGAATTGTGATGTTGCGATTTCGGGTGGAGTCATTCGTGACAATGTTATCGACCATGTGTTTTTAGTTGGTTCTTTTTAAGATGGGAGAATTTTTAGGAGTTTTTATGTCACATTTAGAGTCTTGTACATTGGACATTCTTCGTGATGGCACATTGTTGTTAGTTTTCTTTCTAGTTTGTGTTCCTATCATACTCTCTCCCATCCCGAATCTTTGTATGTAGATCTTGATTGGTTAGTTTCTCTAATTAGTTCTTGTTATTGTTTCTTTTTACCCGTTTGTACAATTATCGAGTTTTTCTCGGTCTCTCGATCTACCATACTATAGCAACATGCAAAATAATATTCTAAAAGACTCAATGACAAACCCAAATCTAACCTTGTACATTGATCCAAAACACAACGTCCTAGAGGGGCCAAAGACGTCATTTCATGATAAATTTATATACAAATATTATTTCGGTCAAAATAGTGAATGTATTTTATCAAATTCTGGTGCCCCTCTTCTTCCTATGTGTTGTTCCTTTCACCTTTCTCTGCACCCTTTCTCCCTCTCATCCCCCTAATTTAAGACCATACCAATTACCCATCATTTATTCCCATCCTACCTACCTGCCCTCTCTTTTTCTCCCCATGCTTACAATTCTAACTTTCTCCTCCCCATTCCTCTCTGTGCATTCATTGCTTCCTCCATGACCAAGTGAGATTTAATTCAAGCAAAAATTGCCTTCCCCTTTTCAATTCCTCCCCTGAAACTGAACCCATTTATGTTTGGGCTTATATTATGGTTCAATGGCCATGAATTCATCCCCTCACACCCAAACCCAACACTACCCACATCTCTTCTTCTTCCCAACCTCAACTTCCTTCTTCTTCTTCTCAATTGTTGCCATCTTTCTCCTCCAACTTCTCGTTATTTACCCTTCTGCCACTCCAAGAGTAAGCTTCTACTTGTAATCTATGATCATAGTCCAAAAAGAGCTGTTATATATTGTACAATAAAACCCTAAACAAATATACTAATGTATTGAAACTTGAAAATGGGCAGGAATTGTTGTTTGAAGAGAAGACAAGGCTGGGATCAAGGCCACCAAGCTGTCACAACAAGTGCAATCAGTGCCACCCTTGCATGGCGGTTCAAGTGCCAACTCTGCCGGGTCAAACTCGGGTTGAACCGGGTCAGATCGAGCCGGGTTCTGATAAAAAGGATGAATTGGGGTTGGTTGACTCTTCCATGGCATATTCCAATTACAAGGCCATGGGGTGGAAGTGCTTGTGTAAGGACCATTTCTTCAACCCCTGATTAATCATTTTACAGATTAATATAATGGGTGTAAACTAATGTAATCCTAATTGCTGTTTTTAGTATTTACCCCTGTTTTAGAGAGAGTTTTTTTTTAAAAAATTTATGTAATATGTATATATAGGAGAATGTGATTTTGTTTAGGTTTATGGAGGAGAATGATTGTCAAGAAATTAATGTCAGTGGTATTACTTGCATTATCTACATATAGTAATATTGCATTTGCATGTAGTACTAGCAAACATTTGCTGCTAATTTCCCAAGTGTGGAAACTGAAAGGGAAAAATGATGAGGACATATGGTACAAATTAGTAAATTTTTGATATTTGGTATTGCAATTGTTATATAAAGGAGGTCAGTATTTTTCAGCTTTTGAAAAGTGAGAGAATTGATATGTAAATGTAGTACTGATGAAAGGGGTTCAGTGTTTCCTTCTTTGGTTGCTCTGTTCTTCTAAGTATAGGTAAGCCTTTTCACTCTGTTGTTCTCATGCATATCAGAAACCAATGGTTGCAGCTTTGTATTTGTACGTGAAGAAACAAAGAGATGGCTGAATTTAGTCTACCAATTGGAGACTAAACTTATGCAATGTGTATACTTTAAAGTTGTAGCATTAATCTAGGTGCTAGTAATGAATCTAAGATACAAATAAAAAGATGGCTATAATATAGCATTACTCTTGAGTATTCGTTTAGTAAGGTCATGAATATCCATGATACCCTAATACCCAAAAATTCACCACTTCTATCATATCTCTATCCTCTATATCATCTCATACTCCCCACATTTGATTTTGTGATACCCACTTGAATATCAATGAACCCTTAAACACACTTTTCTACTTTCTCACTTTCCCACTTTTCAACACTTATTTATTTAACTATACATAATTAAAATTATACCCTTGTTAAATTAATTCACAATATTTCTTTATATAATTAAAGATCATTAAATATATATAAATATTTTTTTAATTAATATAACATCAATAATTAATTCTAAATAGTTATTTTAACTAATTAAACATGTTATAATTTAATATTAATAAATTACTATTTGACTAGTTTTATTTTTATTTTCATATTTAGTATTGGTATTTATTTGATTCTATTTGTTTAGATTTTAACACAATCTCCTGACCACACGTCCTCACTCCACCCTCTATTGGGGTTGCTTTTTGGCTAATTGTCTTGCTTTTTGGCTGATAATCCTACTATGGTTGCAAGATGTCCATGTAGAAGTATCACCCAATTTACTTTTTATTTTGTTTGATGATAACCATGTGATGTCCGTGTAAATTCCCTGATATTCATGGCCTAAGTACCAAAAGAAATAAATTTGACAGTTTAAAAATACTGTATAAATGTTCAAGGATATCAAAATAATTCTCCTATATTTAAACATGAAAGAGGTATAAAAAAAATAAGATTTACCAAATGTTTCTATTATTAACTGCTTATTGTGTGCCCTAATAAAAAAATTGTTATTTTAATGAGGAAAACTTGAATGGGAATAATGTAGGATCCTGTGTATGTCGTCAAGATTGAGGGAGAGCAAATCGTCACCCGACAGCGGCGGAGATAAGGTAGGAGGCCTCACCCTGCAGATCAGCAACACATCAGTCTCTTTCTTGTCTTATCAACAAGCTAATAGCCTAATTCAGTACATTTATGGACTCTTGAATTAGGTTTTCTTTGTCCTTCTATGAGATAAATTTGATCAAAATTGTACACATTTAACCCCTAAGATATTGTTCATTTTCCCAATATTTTTACGGAAAATCTTTATATGCACGCAAATTTTGTTTTTTTTGGTCAATAAAGGAGGGGCTATCCCTCTTATTTAATTAAATTAGAACAGAATTATATCTCTTCACTTAGCATAATATCAATCTCTAACAACTTCATCAATCCTTTAGGAGGATTCTCAAAAAGCGTAAATTTTCCCAGGCATTCCTCAGCAATCTTCGACATCCAGTCAGCAGTGTGATTTGCGCTCCTAGTGATGCGCTTGACATTAATCTCCCACCCTTTAGAGGCCAAGAGCTCCCGACAGTTTGAAATTACATCCCATTGGAGATTAGGAACCGGATCAGCTACAGTAATAGCCTTAATGACTTCCGAAGCATCTAACTCAATCTCCAACTTGGTGAACTGCATCTGCATCGCAATCTTGAGGCCTTGGAAGAGCCCAAGAGCTTCTGCACAATGCGCTTGGGGCAATGACGCAGCTAGTGAGGCAAATTTTGTTTGGGCATCCGAAAATTCACGATTCACTAAGAGTTGTGCTTCACAATGTGTCATGTTTTATGAAATGTGTCATGTTTTCGTTTTGGCAAATATGTTTCTCTTGTCGATATCTTTGATTTCATATATTATAAGCTCAATTCTAATACCCGAGGAAAAAGTTATAAATGTTTAAAATCACAATTTTTTTTCTAGAGAAATAAAATGCTGGATATGTTTTCAATCTTACGTTGATTTTCATAAATTGAAAAGGATATTATTTTGTAAGATTTAGTATAAGTAGCTTCATGATAAAAAATTAGTAAGTGTGAGAATAGTTTATTATTTTTTTAATTTCTAAAATTAGACAGTTTAAAAACAATAGATTTTGTAGTTTTTATAGTGTAAAACTAACAAATTCAATACTTTTATTAAATAAATTAAATAATGCAACTATATTTCAAAATACTTTAATCTACCAGAGTTGTCCAAGTTTTGTATTTTAGCGAAAGGACTAGTCTACTACTAATTGTCTATTTAGTCGAATTATAATGCTAAAAAAATGTTATAGAAAAAGTGTAGGAGTACAATTTTTGTTTAGCTTACAATGTTAAATTGTACTCCGTATTTCGGTATTCAAAATCTTAGAACACAAATTTGTAGAAGCCTAGCTCTCGGCCTCACTAGCTCCGTCCTTACTAGTAACCAACGCCAACGCCACCACCACACAATAGAAGAAGAGGCTTGAAGCTAAAAAACAACCATCAATGGCGTCTTCCACCACCACATTCCGAACCCTCGCTCCTTCCTACCTTCCATTCTCCGGCCAATCCACCGCCGTATCTCTTCCCTGTTTCCTCCAGTGCTCCTCCTCATCCTCTTCCTTCCTCTCTCGCTCTTCCTCCCTATCTCTCCCCTCCCACCGCCGCTCTCCTCCTCCTCCCACCGCCATCGCATCTCCCAAACCCCTCGCCGTCTCCGCATCGTTCAAAGCCCTAATATTCGACTGCGACGGCGTCATATTGGAGTCGGAGCACCTCCATCGCCAGGCCTACAACGACGCCTTCACTTTCTTCAACGTCCGATGCCCGTCCTCTCACTCTTCTCCTTCCTCGGGGCCGCTTGATTGGGATGCTGACTTCTACGATGAGTTCCAGAATCTTGTTGGCGGTGGCAAGCCGAAGATGCGCTGGTATAATTGCTCCCTCCTGCTTTTCTTCAATTCCGATATGAGTTCTGTTGTAGTTCTGAATTTCAGCTTCTGATTTGTTGTCTCCTTGATTCGCCGATCTTTATTACTTGGCTTGATTGTTTGGAATTGAATTTGAATTTGAGATGATTGCATCCACTGTTCCTAATGTGTATAATGTAGCAATAGCATTGAGTGAAATTGAATTTGAAATTTGTTGTAGCTGAGAGTAGTAACAAGTCTTATTAGGCAAGGTGACCATCGGCTGTTGCTGTTTGGAGAATAGGCGCTAGGCAAATGCGTAGAGTTAAAATGCCATTGATACCTGAGTAAATGGATCATTGAAGCTCTGCAGACTAGTAGTCAAATATTCTTCTCTATGATTTTCCCTTATCTGGTCATTGAATGGTTAGAAAATTAATCTCTTAGGTACTTCAAGGAGCATGGTTGGCCAACCTCAAAAGTCTTCGAGGTTGCTCCAGAAAATGATGCTGATAGAGAGAAGTTGATTGATATTCTCCAGGTGTGGATATTGTATGGAATGACTGCTTTTATAGATTCTTATCTTCTATTCCATATGTTGTAGTAAAGTTTATCAGATACTGAAGAGGATTGTATTTTGTTAGGATTGGAAGACAGAAAGGTATCAAGAGATTGTCAAGTCTGGCACTGTAAGAATATATTTTTGAAATTTAGTATCATGATGAGTGAGAAGTTACACATGACCAACAGAACGACATTATATATGTGCATATGTTTTGTTTTGGGCAGGTGGAGCCTCGGCCCGGAGTTTTGAGATTGATGGATGAAGCCAAGGCTTCTGTAAGATAAATTGCATTTTACTGATGATAGTTACTCTTTCTGGTATTTAAAATCTTAAACTAATAATTCTGTGTCTTCTAGTACTTTATTATGTGTCTTAAACTAATAATTCTCTGTTCCTTTGAACATTCTCAAGTTTCTTGCATGTGTTACATTTTCCACTACCTGGCTTTGTTTCCATGCATCTTTCCTGCTCTTGATCAAGCCATTCCTTGTTCCAATTTTTAGGGTAAACTGTTGGCAGTTTGCTCTGCAGCAACGAAAAGTTCAGTTATAATGTGCCTTGAAAATCTCATTGGACTTGTAAGCCTTCTCTTAAAACTTATTGCAGTGTACTTATCTCCATCGTTTATTACTATGTAATTTCTAATAAAGCTGATTATTATATCCCTCATTACAGGATCGCTTTCAAAGTCTTGATTGCTTCCTTGCAGGTCTTAAGAACCATCTAATTCAAGTCTATACATTCTTTCTCTCTGATTACATAAATACTAGCTCAAATGCTTGATACTTAATCACCTAATTATAGTATCATGCTACAGCCTTGAATTTGATTAATGTCTTCTTCAGGTGATGATGTGAAAGTAAAGAAACCTGATCCTTCTATTTATATCACGGCCGCTAAGGTAACTACACTTAACTAATTCACTCTCAGGAGGTAGCTGGTTCCACTTATTTCCTTGTGAATGCATCTAATTGCAGTGATTGGGCTCTAAATTCCACAGAAACTTGGTGTGGCAGTAAGTGACTGCTTGGTGGTGGAGGATAGTGTCATTGGCCTACAGGTAAATCAATTGTTAGACAAAATTATTTTGAAATTTCACTAGCAATACCAGCGTTTTCAAGCATTACGTCATTCAAGTGCCATAAAAGTAAGCGTGAATGAGCATTTTGGGTTCTTTTCAAGCACCATTTCTGTGCGTATTTTTTTTAAGGACAAGATGGGTTTCACTGGATTTGGATAATACAGAACTTCTGCTTTGTTCATACTGACAAACTAGGATGATTTGGAATCTATAACCTTGTAGCCTTCAAGCATCAAGTGCTTTAAAAATTAAGCTTGAATCAGAAATTTGGGCTCTCTTTGAGTTTATATCTATAGCTCAAATTTGTCGTACCAACTAGCTAGTATAAGTTTATATCTATAGCTCAAATTCAGCTGAAAACTCTACGACTAAGCTAACTTCATTCCTGCAGGCAGCTACATCAGCAGGAATGCGCTGCATAATTACATACACGTCATCAACTTCTAACCAGGTGGGTTGCTCTCTTGATACACAAGATTTCGGGAAGTTCTTTTGAAGTAAATTCAATCTTGTCACGTGTTAATATGATTGTTTTTCTGATCAAACACTTTTTTAACTGAACTGTAGGATTTTAGTGATGCAATAGCAGTGTATCCCGATCTCAGTTCTGTAAGGTATCAACAGCTTCCCGAGTTTTTTAATTCATAGATTGCTTTGATGCTACATTTATTGGTTGCAAATTTCGCAGATTGAATGACTTGGAGCTCTTGTTCCAAAACGTGGTTGCTGCTTAACTACGATGACCCATTCAAACTGATTGGGTGACCATTCATCCACAAACGCATATTTGTGTAAATTTATCTGTTTTTTCATAGAGATGAGGAGGGCAAAAGATAATTGGAGCGTATATTCTTTGTTGCCAGTTACTATATGCTAGCTATATTCTTTTGTATTAATGTAGGAAAATCACACATAAACCAGCAAGTGTGTACAAGAATGACTGGTGGATCTTTCTCAAGAACTTCTTGAACAGATATACTTGTATTGATCCACACACCTCAAATTCATTTTGGTGTCTCTCAATATCCATCATGCAATATCAATCACTGAGATTCTTTCTTGATAAGTCAAGCCAGTCCAATTCCATGGCAGCTTCCCCTTGAAAGTCCATATTACCCTTTGTCTATATCATACTACCTCTGTTAAAATTCTCTCGTCATTTTAGCCTTGTAATCTTATTAAGAATTGTTTTTCATTTCAGGATTCTAAGAGATGATTTCACTGGCGCATTATGTATATGCTATTAGAAACGTCACATAGTAATTTGATTAATACTGTCAATTTGAGGGAAAATGTAGATAACTTTAGCTTAATGATTGATTTTTTTTTATAGAGGTGTCAAGAACAAAAATGAGATCTCAACTAGAAACTTGCTCACCATTCATCAACAAGGCAACAAGCTCTTGTCTGTTGCATAATTTGCACTCGTATGATCCAAGCTTAGCCTACTCGTTTCGGCCGAGGATCCTAAATACGATGAGCTTCAACAATCAACAATGAGTTGTACATTTCCACCAAGAAAAAAACAATGAGTTGTACATTATACCGTTCTTTCAAGCCATCCATACACACTTGGCCTCAATGGCTTAGCCCTGGCCTTACTTATAATTCCTCTCATAAGTTTTTTTTTTGGTCGAAGGAGAGGCAACATTCTCCGAGCCCTCGAGGGGCGTATTCTTCTCTTAAGTTTTAGTTGTACACGTCATGTACTCCAGCCAATAAATACTACAAGGAACATTACTCCATATTCCGTCAATGTACAATAGTTGTTTAATTGGACATGTTGAAGTGTGAGTTTATTCTAAAAAATGCCCATTTTTTTCCCTTCACAATAAACTAAATGTCTTTTGGCTAACACAATTTCTACGTAGTGTGTTATAATTAAACGCGATGCATATATCTTTCCAGTATAAGTAATCACATCACAGACCCTTCGTTGTATCTTGTCAACCCCTTAGATAAAGTCTTAATTAGTACGGAGTATATACAATTTCTACGCCAAAAAGAAGACAAGCATATGAATTTTAATAGATAAGATGGTTTTTCGTTGGAAGCTAACACAAAGGGGTGGTGGCGCAGTTGGCTAGCGCGTAGGTCTCATAGCTTCTGAGTAATCCTGAGGTCGAGAGTTCGAGCCTCTCTCACCCCAACATTTTTTTTTCTTTTTCCCAATGTCACATATTGTTAGTAATATTGTTTTTTAGTTATTATAAGTTACCGCATGTCATTCAAATAAAACTAAGTCAAAATTTCAATAGTTGAAACCTGAATTCGAAAAAGGCTTAATTTGGCAAGTTGGTGATGGAAAAACAATCAACTTTTGGTCGGATAAATGGGTCAGGAATGAAACTCTCCAAAAATTTGCGAAAAACCCAAATGCAATAAACTCCAAAAGTAAAGTAAGTGACTTTATATCAATAAATAGAAGATGGAAAATAGACGAGCTTAGACAGCTACTACCGGATGAGATCGTCCCAGAAATAAATGATATATGTGTACCGGAAAATGTTATAAGAGATCGACTTTATTGGGCACCTAGCAAAAATGGCTGGTTTACCACGGCATCCGCCATAGAGCATTTAACAAAAATAAATGATTATAGGGAAAATTGCATTTAACCACCCTTTATTTTACACTTGTTGCAATCAACCACCCTTTATATTTTTTTCTACACTTAACCACCCATTATTTGTAAATATGTACATTTAACCACCCATTTTGATGAAAAACGTTATTTTCTTCATTAAGTAAAGTAAGTTACGTTTTTGCCCTTCTTTTTAAATTTTATTCACAATAAATAAAAGAATTTAGGAATTAATTGAGTTTGGAATGTCATCGTCATTTAATTTAAGCCTACATATCCACCTTGAATCTCGAGTCATCGTCTATCAACTTAGACATGATCACCTCCAAGGGATGCTCAAAGTTGTTAGAATAAGATCCAAAACCCATGGTATTTACAACGGTCATGTCGTGGTTCTTCTTCGCTATTGGATAGAGGAAAGGAATTATTATGGAGGAAATTAGGCAATGGTTGCAAAAATCGGCATATTAAATCTTGAAAGTGCCAATTATGGTTTTTCCTTTATTTATTTATTGTAAATAAAATTTAAAAAGAAAGGAAAAAACGTAATTTATTTTACTTAACGGAAAAAATGACGTTTTTCGGTAAAATGGGTGGTTAAATGCACATAGTTACAAATAAGGGGTGGTTAAGTGTTGAAAACAATATAAAGGGTGGTTAATTGTAAAAAGTGTAAAATAAAGGGTGGTTAAATGCAATTTCCCCATGATTATAATATAAATTGCAATAGTTGGATTTGGAAACTTGACACATTGCCAAAAGTGAAAAATTTCCTATGGAAAATTGACAACAACGGCCTACCAACAAAAAATAGATTGTGTGAGCAACATGTGGCAGTTCCGGGGGTTGTGTTTTGTGCGACTGCACTCTCGAGGATTTTGGACATCTGTTTATAGCATGCAATCATACACAAAGGATACTTAAGCAAATCAACCCTAAAATCGAACAATGTCTAAGAAATATAAACCTTCAAAACAAAACACCTAGGACGATCCTCAAGGAGATAAAACAACTCCTAGGAACAAAAGAGTTACATGATTTAGTTATGGCTTGGTGGTGCATATGGCAAAAACGAAATAGACTTATATTCCGAAAAGAACCAAATGAATGTATCCCTGATCTGGTTGGTTATATAAGGATGCAAATACAGGCGTTAGAACAGGCCAAACAATGGGATGAGAAGGAACCGAACAAAGGATCGAGTGTGAATATTATGAGAAGGAAGAGGGAAAAAAATGAATATTGGAAGAAGCCACCTTCGGGTGTCTATAAACTTAATTTTGATGGTTCTAAAGCAACAAACAACTTAACATCGACAGGAATAATAATAAGAGGACCGAATGTAGAAGTTATAGATATGGCAACAACAAGACATGGACAAGTCTCGGTTGTTAAAATTGAAGCTCTTGCTTTGAGAGAAGGGATTAAAAGAGCAAAAGAATTAGGAATACGAAAGCTAGACATAGAAGGGGATAACTTGACCATAATCAATGCTGTCAAGAAACTAGGTCAATGCCCGTGGGAAACTGATATAATAATATCTGACATCATAACCTCTCTTAGTGGTTTTGATACTGCTAGAGTTTCATATATTGGTAGGAATTGTAACGCTGTGGCCGATAAAATTGCCAAACTGGGCCATAGTTTATCAATCAATACTATACAGAATCACCCAGAACTTCAAGTTCTCATCCGTAAGGATGCTCTAGGCCGACCTCCGTGAGGGGCCAGCCTAATTCTTACCTTCTCAAAAAAAAAAAAAAAAAAAAAAAAAAAAACTAAGTCAAAATTTCAGTCCAAAGTGTTTTAGGAATCATCACTAGTATTTGCTTTTTAATCTCTAGTAGGATTTCAATTGGTTAGTGCCATTCTACGTTTAAACCGAATTCGTACTTTTAAGAATTCTTAAACCGATTCTCGCCCGAGCTTAGTCTCTTCATATACACTACCACAAACATCTGAACCGGACCGGACAAACGTTTTAAGTACCAACAACTAGCAATTGATCACTACAACTTGCATGGTTAATATATATAGCCTAGGCTTGGGGAAGGTAACATCTTCCGGGCACAATATATGGGAAGGCAAGACCTTATTTTGAGTGTAATTAATTTCAGAATTCAACTACACCTGTATAAAATACACTATTTGAGCTTAACTTTAAGTGTGGATTTTACTCCAAGATTTTGACTACAGAGTCGGTAATTAAGTTAAACCAATTAGAACACTAAGATTTTGATGGATGGAGCACGGCATTGTATTCTTACTTTCTGGAAGAGGTTTGGTCTCCTATTTTTTTGGATATTTTAGATAGGTAATTTGGCAAAAAATCCGGAGAATATGGGATTTCTGATGGTAATTAATTTAATTTCATGCAGTAATTAAGTATCATAAAGCATCCATTTCACCAGTCTTATCCCTCGTGGTCGTGACTTCAAGGTACATATATTTCAAAGTATAGGTTTAGTAGACACTGAAAAATGAGATCGCTTCTTCAAATTTTGGACGGGAATGGAATTGATCAAATAATTAACATTATCCACATCTATAGCATTCAACGATTAAGTACTTCGTTAATAATATTTTGTTTTTAAGCTGTAACTACGACACGACCTTCACAAAGGCATGGGTTTGAAATTAACTACGTACGGAGAATACAAATTTTGGTCTTTTTCCGGTCGAGAATAAAGATTGTGATTGAACAAATTCAATACGGTCATGAATATTTGCAATTATGTCACAACTCACAACCCTTTCAAAAAAAAAATCTTTAACAAAAACACTTCTTACAATATTATCTATACATCCATGATCTGCCTTATAAATTGTACGGAGTACTTGTTAAATTGAGCTACCTATAAATGAGATTTTATATTCACTTGACCAAAATAGTCTTGAACTAAATTTAGCCTAATAATTAAGTGTAAAGCATAATTGAAGTGGTTATAGATAAAATACAAAAACACATATTATTAATTATAAATACAAATCTTAATAACTAAAAATTAGTTTTAATAAATATTAATTGGAAAATTAACCCTAAAAATAATGTTAAGAATTTGAATTTATTTATTAATAGAAAAAATATATAAAAGTATATTATTAAATACGCGTATAAAGAGGCCTTAATAACTTAAGTTTATAAATTATTTTAATAGAATAGATCTATCAATCAGGTAGCTTAAACCGGTTCATGTTCAGTCATTTGAGATTGAGGTTGAGTACGAGTTTTACGTCTATTGGATTACTAGTGAAACCGGTTCGATTTATTGAAGATTCCAGTACGGGGTTGGGTTGAGCAACATCCAATAGTCAAGAACTTCATTTTCTAAATGTTTCTTTTGTTATTAAATTATTAAATAATAATGTAAGTATGAACATAAAAGAAACTTATTTTAAAACTAAAATTGTATTAAAACATTACATTTATAGTTCAATAAGTTTAGGCCCGGGTTTATTGGATCTCGGGTCAAAATCAAGCTCGAATCAAACTTTGATCTCGGATCGATTAAAGTCAGATTTATATTTACATTACTCGTCTAAACTTTAAACAAAATGATATATCGATATTGATCGGAATCAACTGAAAACTTTTAATTTGGTTTTTTTTTGAACTGGTGAGAATTAGGGTAGCCCGAGTATTACTCGGCCTAGCCTAAAGCACCTGTGAACAGGTGAGAGCTATGCTCTGAAAATTCAAATTTATGGCTTCGTCACCAGCGATGATCAAACCGGGGACCTCGGGTTCTCCCCATTGAGGTCTTACCGCTAGACCAAGTGCCCTTCGGCTTTTAGTTTGGTATTTATTTGTGTACACATGCGTGCTAAACTCAATGATATTTCATCTTAAAATATACTGACGTAGTTTCTCCGACTTTTAATTTGGAATAGATCGATATCATATCTGCATACATCCCCTCAAAGGACAAACGTCAAACACCATACGAACAAGCCAAAACATTAAGCTAGTCCAATTCGCTTCGATGTAGCAGACAAACCTAGACATGTAACAAATTGGCAATATAGTAAGTGCGTACGTTCAACCTAAGTAACCAAGAAAGGGATCCAAAACAATGTCCGATGGACCAATCAATGTCGTCTGTCCGTTTGAACTCGTACCCAAATCAAGTCTAAAGTTAAGCGACTCAACTGACGGGTCTAATATGAGCATGAAATTTGAAGTGGCTTGGTCAAGTTAACTACCTAAGCTTTTGAAATATAAATTTACAAACTAATATCTCTAGATGTGTGCTTTCTAGACTAAGATAGCTATACAAACCTAACTAATTTACATAATCAAGAAACAAAGTAACATCCAAGTACAACCTTCCAAGCGAAAAGTAGTACATTATAATTTGAGAAATATTCTTGTTATGCTGTGCCTTTCAAGGTTTCACACCTTGAACCATCTTACTTCTCAAATCTCATTAGTGGGATATTGCATGGCAATTAGAAGAAGTCCATGCAATTTGTTGGTGTCATGGGGAGTAGACTTATACTAAATCCACACATTATATACCTTTCTTCCCCTTAATCAACAAAACTAATGAAACTTAATACCTAGCTGCCAACCCCACTAATCCACTATCATTTTCTTTCAATTTCCTAACTACTTGGGGCCCATCTTATCATTTGTGGATCCTTCTACGTCACTTTTTTGACACTTGAGCTCCTAGTCAACCTACCCCTCTCTTTGTCTATCTCTCTAACAAAGGAGTAATTATGAGATTAATTCTAAATAGTGTGTAGAGAAGAAATTATGGAGAAAGAAACTATACGTGGGTTTTCTTGCAACCTAATGAAGGGGTTGAAACTTGAGATTAAGCATTGAAAACAGATGCGATTGAGACGTATATAATCCTCAGAGTGGTTGGCCATGTCAGGCTTATTTAGTCAAAAGTTTCATCTCAAGTTACCCATGGCCGTGGTTGCTAGCTATACTCATTCATTCTTATATAGTTCAACAAATAACATCAAATTTACATGTACGTTGAAAATAATTTAACTAACTGAAAGTTACCTCACAGTTAACGTAGAAATTTAAGGCCGACCATATCCGTCTACAAGAATTTTTTTCAACATGCATGGTGAAATATAATTCCCATTAATTAAGTATACAGTATAGAAGTACAACACATATATAGTATCATATTACAAAAATCACTAGTCACCCAGCTATACATATATAGTTACTACTGTATATGTAAACTCAATTAGATTATTTATGCCACAAGGATATTATAATTCTATATGAACAACACGTACTATACTCACTACACTCCCCAAAAATAAAAAATAATTAAAAAAAAAGTAGGTTCAATAAGTATACTATTAAAATGTGGCTTGAAACCATACGAATCGAAGACTAGTCCCTGTTCTCGGTTCGTGGTTCGTGACTGCCCGTGCTAGACCTCTCGAACCTGACGAGCTAAAGAGAACCCATATCATTAAACAAGGGATCATCAAGAAGGAAATCAGCAGGCCAAAAGGATTGGTTGTTATTAATTCCTGGGGTGCAAGAATCTCCTTGATGGTTGATCATCATTGCATTTCCGGGCATTGGAGGAGGCGGAGAAGGAGACGACGAGGAAGGAAGCCAAGGCGAATTCGAAACCGGGTTTCCGGGGGAATGCAATTCAGGCAAGTGAGGGAAGCTGATGGAAGAAGAAGGGTCATTAATGAAGTCTTGTAGTGTAATAGTATTATTATTAGTAGTAGTATTAGGAAGAAGATGTGGAGGTGGTGAAGAAGAAGATTGTGGGGTCAAAGTCTCAAAATTAGGCGAGCACAACGCTGCGTTTTGATCCTTCAAGAGGGAGTTGAGGAGATTGAGGGTGTCCATGTCTGTGATGGAGTTGGAGTTTGGGCTGATGGCATTTTGGTAATTTGGGAGGGATGGAAGGGCAGGATTGGGCTGGAATAGGTATTGCAAGTATTGGAGTTTGGCTAGCTCAGTTTGAAGTCTCACATGGGCTTGATCCTCCCATGGCTGTTGCTGATTCTGCTCCATGATTTCCTTCAGGCTCGCGAGCGCAATCAAGTGAGGCAGGCTCGAGAAGATGTCGGTCCGAGGGCGATGAGTCATCGGGTCGATACCCATCTGGATCAGCTTCTTCTTCAAGTGGGTGTTCCAGAAGTTCTTGATTTCATTGTCTGTACGGCCCGGGAGACGAGTTGCTATGGCCGACCATCTAATAAAAATTATCCAAGAAAAAACTAATTAGAATTTTACTAATAATTAGTTCAATTCTAGTATGATTTAAAAATCTCAAGAAGTTTAACCTAACGCGATAAAATAACTTCCTAGGAATTGGACTTTCTGCGTTCGCTCAAACGATTATCGACCTATAAGTTTATTATTCATCAAAGAAGAATTAAGCTTACTTGTTGCCTAAGATGGAATGGAGATTCAGAATAGTTTGCTCTTCTTCAGGAGTGAATTTGCCTCTTTTAATATCAGGCCTAAGATAATTAGTCCATCTCAGCCTACAACTCTTCCCACACCTATTGAGACCTGAAAAAATGAAACCACATAAATAAATATTAGGGTTAGGTTCAATTTCATCAATGGATAATCTATCAAGGGCAGTTAACAAAGTAATTAATTAAGAATTTAAACCTGCAAGCTTAGGAAGAGCCCTCCAACTGCCATGGCCATGTTCTTGAATGTAAGAGACAAGCTTATGATCTTCTTCAGGGGTCCAAGGCCCTTTCTTGAGACCAGTTTCATCACAACAAGGTGATCTTCCCATGGTTTTAATTTAATTACTATTGAGCCCCACAATTTCTCCTTTCTCTCTCCAAACCCCCCAAGAAAACCTCTTCTTGTATTTCTCCGCCCACTCTCTCTTTCGGAGGATTAGGCTGTTGCTCCCTTGTAATCCTACCAAATAATAACTGTTGAAGAAGGCCCTATATATAGGGATCGAGACACATACTTGTTCTTTTTTGTCATTTTATGTGGTGGAGAATTTTGGAGCTTACAAATGTCAAGGCCTCCCATTTGATGGCGTGGGCCAATTTTGCCCTTTTACTTTACTAAAATGACGAAAATGCCCTCGTGTCTAGTAATTAAGAGATTTGTCATTTGTCGTCAATGGAGGCGTGCCAAATGGCGTGCCCTCATTGGTCGCGGAAACTTGTTAATTCCATGCACGCAACATGGAATTTCGTCATTCATTGCATGGCTTCATAATGAAGCTCTTGTTTTGTACGTAGGACTAATGTTTGTCGTCGATATATATAGTTACAAAAAAATGTTTGTCATGTATGGGGCCTCTACGTACATTGCTTTGGCAATTAACTTACAATTTTATGTAATAGTATATGTAAATAAAACATTGTTTTGTAGAAACCATAAAGTATATATGGGTCTTGGCAATGCACTATTTTATTAACTACACAATTGATGTATGCCCCAAAATTTCCGGAAGGAAAGGATATAATAGTCCTTAGCTAATTTGGCTAGGTCCAAGTTAATTACTGTTAATATAAAGCTTTTCCCGATCAACATATATAAAATTTAACTTTTGAATTATCTTATCTAGTTTAAATAACATCATTACACTATCACAATTCACAAGTACAATTTGCCTATTTTTTCTTTGATAATTAACACCTTCTATACTTTAGAAAAATATGTATTGAGAACGGAAACATATATACAAATATAAGAATGACTATATACAAAATAGATGAACATGTATAATGCACACATAGTGCAATATAAGTGAACATATATTTCTAATAAAACAATACAAACATGGTAGAAAATTGATGAAAGTGCGCGCATTGCACAAACCACATAGACATATGATCATGACAAGTTTTTCCCGACATAATATGACTTCGCCCCTTTGGTTACGATATGATATGTTCATCAATGTATACGTACATCTTCTCACTTCAACATATCAAGGATTGTTGTATAATCCATCCTTCATCTAAAATGACATTGTATTCCAAACATCAATGTTTTAAAACACGCTAGATCAATGCCCCTTGCGCGAAGAAAGGCGCGTAGTGTCTAAGTATCATAAGCGATTGCCGGGGGTGCTTAATGCCCAAATGAGACCTAGGCAGATGTTTAGAACACTTTAGCAAATCAATGGATATAAAACAAAATTACATATAGGCTTTCTTTGTAAAATAGATCGAGCATCTAGAAGGGATAAGAACTAATTACAAACCAGCTTTAAAGATAATAGAGTAAACCGCCCTGGAGTCTCGAACCCGAGACCTCATGGTACCGGCTCAACCAGTGAGCTGATGCACTAAGCGCGTAAAACAATTTGATGACATTGAATGAGCTTTAAACTTAAAAAAAAAAACACAGATCATAAAAAGAATATATATATATATATATTTTTTTTGGTGAAAGAAAAGGAATATAACAAGATATAATTAGGTGGAAGGGAGCTAGGGAAAGGAGGAGGATAGAACCAATTGGGTGCACTAAACATTGACTAGTAATATATATTTATACGAACGCCTAACTATAATTAAAATTAATTAATTTTCTACCGAAACCAAAAACTGATCATCATCATCAGCTTGGCCTTTATCTTGAATCCATCTTAACTCATCACTACAAATTAATATTTCCAGTTCAAATTACAACTTGATAAGCGAGAAATTTAATCTCTTGTGAAGAATTAAGTGTTAGTCTTTCATCTCACCACGCATTTCTTCTTTGATTCGGTTAAAAGGTAGAAAATATTAGTAGTAAAATATATAGAAGAAACTTCACGCATAAGTCAATAACGTACGGTTATAAGGTTAACTAGTATTAAGCCCGTGCCTTGAAGGCACGAATTTGATTTGACTAAAATTTTAGTTTAAATTTCATATAAAGCTATTCAAAAGATTAGTTTGATATAAAATCTTGTATTGGTTTATTTAGTTTGTTTCTTATGAGATTTATTTTAACGATACACTATTTTTGTTTAATATATATTCTTTTAATCGAATAAAAATTTGTTAGATTTTAATTTTTGTATAAGGATTAAGGTATACATAACATGTACCTTGTACGGGATTAATACGAATTTGATACGAATTTACTATCATGAATTTGATAATTGTTATTTTATATGTTATGTATCGGATATGCTAAATTCTTAATGATGAGTGATGATTGCACCAATTTGGTGCAATATGCACCAATTCATCCGGATTTTTTTAATTAGCCTATGGTATATATGTTTCTAATATTTAGATAGATTCGGTATATTGGATAAGAATTGATCAATTAGTTGTGATTAGATAAGTTTTATTTTAAGCAATATATTAGAAAGATTTTTTTAAAAAAAAATTGGCTAGATAAGAAGAAATTTAATGTGGGGTTGACAATGAAATTTCAACCAATCAAATTAATTGAATTATTTTATTAAAGATGGGTGGCGCGGTCCAATAAGAAAGTGCCACATGTTGGGCAAAATATTAAATCTAACCTCCGCTTTAGTATATAGTTATGATTAGTTTAACAGTGTAAACGCAGAGATTAATTAGAGGCCGGAACGAGATGATCAATACTCCCTCCGTTTCAAAATACATGACTATTTGGACATTGCACATATATTAAGAAAAAAATGTTATTCCTATATTACCCCTATAAAATGTAGAGTTAATTATTTGTTTAAAGAAATATGAAAAAGTGTAATGATTATGATAAAGTTAATTATTAGGGGTATAAATGGAAAGAGTAGGGAAAAAAATATGAAATGGTCATGTATTTTGAAACAACCTAAATTGTCTAAAAGGCCATGTTTTTTGAAACGGATGGAGTAATATATATAGAGAAATTGCCAACTTGTCATATTTTGACCATTTGAGAGGCTTGTTAGAGGGGAAGTTGTTGGAGCAAGCACTCTAATTTCTACCATCTTTGAAACATATAGGGGGGAATTAACATTAGGCATTTCCATTAATGTTCTTTAACCTGAAAATTAAACTAAGTCTCAGGGGAGCTTTATTCATATTTTAGCCTTGTCATCATCTTAATGTCCGGTTAGAGAAAATAAAAAAGTTGAATCCAGAGAGAAAATGATATATAGGAAGCAAGATCTTGGGTACGTAATATCTCAAGAATGAGAGTGTAGCTTCAACTGGAAGAAAGCTCTAGGTTACATTAGCTGGAACAAGATTATGATAAAAATAATGGGAAAAAGAATTGACTGTGCCAATGAAATGGAATATAAAAGAGGGTTTCTTGTTGGAAGCAAAAGTTAGAAGGAAGTTCTTTCAAGCAATCCTTTATCTGTTTGTCTCCATGCATTTGTTGTGATTGTTTAGCTAGGGTGATCGGTTGATTCTTACTTGCCGACACACATGTACAAACTAGGCATCAGTTAAACATGGATTAATTCCTAGGTTTAAGGCTTGGGAAGGATTGATTACAGCATATTATAAATATGGGTTGATTATTCGATTGATCGAGCTAGGTGATTAAGTTTATGCAAACACATTTTTTATCAAGTATTTTGAAATTTTGGTGGGCCAAGAGAACTGGGTGACATGTCGGGGTAAATTTAACTATTTCGTATATAAGTTCGGGATCCACCTTATAACCCAACAAGTATTTAGCTAATTACCCAAGTTGAGGGCGTGTTTTTAATAATAACAACCAAATATATATAATGGATTTAGGGTTGCAAATGAACAAAGTTATCATGAAAAACTCCGTGTTCGGCTCGATTAAGCCCCATTTGTGTCAAACTGGGTTTGTAAACAAGCTGAGCTTGGTCAAGAGACTCGAGATTAAGGCTCCGTTCGGTAACAATTAAGTAGCTGAAGCTGAATAACAACAACATGCTTCATCTAGAAGCTACAAGCTTGGGGGGTAGGGGGGCTGAAAATAGAGCTATCTAGCTGAATTTATGCAAAATTTCATCTTTCATCTAGCTGACGATGCTTTCACGAACGCGCATTTGGCCAAATTTCATCTTTCATCTTTCATCTTTCATCAGTCCATTACCGAACGGAGCCTAACATTCACATTCCAATACAAAAACTAAGTTTTTTCTCTACCTTATAAACTATTGGATTTACCCGCCACATTGTCGATGTAAACCTGATAACTAGTCTGACCTAGTTTACATTTAATTACATTTTTCCGATTTAAGCTTCTCATCTTCTTTATTACTTATCCCTATTTATTCTCAAACAGGTATTGTACAACATAACCAGTGGCGGAACTACAACCCGTCCACTAGGGGCGATAGTCCCCACTCATTGAAAATATTATATTAAAAATATGTTTTTTTGCTATTAGCTCAAACCCGAAATTATCCAAATTTAAGTATATATTAATGTATTATTTTGATATAAGATTGATGTTCAAAGTTATCCAATATAAAATCATCTAAAAGCTCAAATTAAAGTTACCTGACCCAATATCATTAAAAATACAAAGTCTCTCGACTCAAAATCGACCCAACATAATCTGTAACCTTGAATTCAATCGCCAAATTTATACAAAATTATCTCATATAGTCATATATAATGTATTTGTAGAAATATATGATATAAAATAATGAAATAATTTAGATACATTAAATATATAATATACTTAAATAAATGTTTTATTTTGCTAATTAATAAGATTGAATATTTCTTATAATTGTATTTTTGAATTTAAATTTAATTACACTAAATATTTAGTGTTAAAGGTAATTACACTAGGACAAAAATCATCATTCAAAATATGGTCAAAATCAAAATTTGAGTCAACCTAAAATCTAAGTAACTTGATCGAAATTGACCCAAAAACCCAACTTTACACAATTAAATGAAACTCCGACATGAAATTGTCCAACGCGATTGTCAAAATATTCAGATTTGACTGAAATCCAGATCAACACGAACTCCAAAACATTTGGGCCCAAACTTGTCCCGACCCGCTTGATTGACAACCATAGTTGCTCTTATGACCTTATTCAAAAAAAATCGGTATTTTGTATATTTAGCGTGAACATAATCAATTTTAGCATCATTATCTTTCTTTCTTTTTTATTTTTATCTCGTAGATCGCGATTCAATATGGGACAATGTCAAATTTAATCATTTTAGTTAGATAAGGGAGATCTAAGATCAAGCTCAAGCTTAGCTACCCATATTGTCAGATGTGGGACAAACTTAACAAGATTAGAGGAGAAAAATAGCATTTTAATCTTAGCGAGTGTGCCATAACGTTCTCTATTTAATTGTTATAGGATCTAGGTTATGGACAACTTTGGAAAAACTTTCATTATGTAGAAAATCATGCATTATTAGAAAACATGATCAATAAGTTTCTGGACCTAAAAAAATATCACCTCGACCAAACACAAAGAAGTAAAAAAAATCTCACTATTTAAATGCGCGGTAAAACATTTGTAAGGAAAAGTCAAAAATGATTCTTAAATTGCTCATCCATTTGTGCAATATACGCACACTTCCAGCAACAAGCTAGCTAGTACGTAGCACCTACATCATTCAAAATGTGAACATATTTTGGTTCATGATAATGCAATGTAATTAAGTAATCACAATTGCATAAAGAACATTTTACTTCACAATACAAAGACTAAATTACGGTGCATAAGTATATATATAAATGTAACACACATGAGAAAGAGAAACCATGCATGCTAACCTAACTTGCAATGGTGAACTAACGGAATTCCAAACTCAGAAACAAAACTTCTCTTAAGCCTCAAGCTAACATTCTATATCAAACCTAAAACCATTTAAAGGCATCACATCAGTGGACAATGGCTGCATAAGGTCAAAATCAAAGAAACATAATTTCCTTAGAAATCAAATACTATTTTTTGTTTTTGTGCTTTTGACGTCAAAATCTAAGCTATGTTCCTATTTTTCAACACACTTATCCCACAAGTTTTACCCATTTCTAAACAAACCATGCATTAACGGTTTTCCCTATTTTATTGTTGATAAAAAGGACTATCTTAATTAACACCTTGATCAAGAAGCTAATTATAAAAAGTATGTTTTTTTATGCCTGGTTGCCTCTAATAAAAACTTGGTAATATTTAGCACAAAAATCCTTCATTAATTGTTTGTATTATTATATTATTGTATATCTAATATTATTTTTAGCCTTATGTACTATATTTAATAGTATAAAATATGATGTCACAAAAGCAGCAAGGCTTTAATTTTACATAATCAGTTTAACAACTTAATTGCTTCCTCCTCTGGGTTTCTACCCGATACGTCTGGATTAGGACTTTGAAAGGACCCTAATACATGCCACGAAGAAACACGGTTTTTATTTTTAATACAGAAGAAATAACTTTAGTCTACCTATTAAACTACTGGTTTCAGTCAATTGCAATCGATCACTTCGTACGTAGTAGTAGTTAAAGAACCAGACCCAAAAACAATAGTAAATCATTTCACTGGTTCAATTTATGCCCATTCATTTTTTGACACAACATTTTCACACTATAGATTATTAGCTCTACTTAACTTGTAACATATATATATGTTATTAGCTCTAATTAGGGTTAGGGTTGAGCTGAGCATGGCTCAACTGAAACCGAAAAATTTAATCGAATCGGCCGAACCAAACCGAAAATGGCAGAATTCAGTTCGGTTTTCGGTTCAATAAATTTTAGGATTTCAGTAATTTCGGTTTGGCTTCGGTTATTTTTCGGTTCAGTTCAGTTTTTTCAAAGAAAAACCTTATATTTATCAAAAACCGAAAAAATCGAATCGAACCGAATTTTTTTGTTTCGGTTTTCGGTTTGCCAAATCCCCGAATTTCGTTCTTGGTTCGGTTCGGTTTTGAATTGATGCTCTTCCCTACCTAGAATCAGCTCAAATGGAGGCCAATGATAGAATTGGAGTAGATTTTTAGCACTCAATTTTATTTTATTTTATTTTATTTTTCTTTTACTTTTGTCAGATCTTTCAAAAACTCTCTCGCAACTTAGTTGGGATAACTGCGTATACATCTTGACCCTCAAATCCTATACTAGCGGAATTCTACTAGAGCAATGTTGTTGGTATTACGGACTATATGTTTTGAGTATATTTGGATGTATTGATTGTATGTTAAAGTTTTGCCAATGATACACAAAGTAAAAGGCTTAGCTCTCGTTGAACCATGCATTTTAAAACAATACAGACTATTTCTTAAAGTTTTGCCATTGCACTAATATATAACTAGTATTAGTCTCGTGTCTTGAATGCACGAATTTGATTTTAAAAAAAACTTCATTTAAAGTTTATATAAAATTATTCAAAAGAATAGTTCAATATAAAATCTTGTATTTCAACCAAAAAAAATCTTGTATTATTTTATTTTATTTTATTTGTTTCTTGTGGGATTTATTTTAATGATATAGTATTTCTGATATAATATATTCTCTTAATCGAATAAAGATTTGTAGGGATTTAATACTCCTAAGATTTGTAGGATTTGTTTTAATGTTTATGGATTATAATTTTAGTTATATACTTAATTGGATTTGACATATGTTTGTGTATATTATTATTATTTTAATCTTCAGTTTTTTTGTTGAAAAAAAACTATTTTAATCTTCAACTAAATATATACTAAGACTAAATAAATATATATATCTAAGGAAAACTTATAGATAAATTTCAATGATATATATTCCTTCATATTTTACATATATGTGAGGTTTATAATTAAAATTAACTAATCAAATTATTTTAATAAAGATGGGTGATGTGATCCAATATAAAATTGACACTTGCCGTCATAATTAATATTTTTAACCTCCGTTTTAGTATATAGTTATGACGATAGATACGGTGTATCATAAACAAATGATCACTTAAACTGTTAAACACCAACATAATGCAACCATTTTAAGAGTACACATTGCACACACATACAACGTATTTACGAATATAGTAATCCAGATTAAAATATCACGACCCTAATTAATCGCATCCCCCTTGGAAGCCATGTCCAATTTTCTAAGCAATCAACCACTACGTTTAGATTTTCCTTGCTACTTCGGCTGGTGACATCACTCCCAAGCAGCCAAGGAAAGTGAAATATCATGATTTTGATAGTTAATCATAACGGATACTACATTTATGTGAGACAAAAACATAATTATTCTCAAATCTGAAAATTACATGTCCTCAATTATTTACTAATACATCAAATATTTCAATATCACGTGGACAAGCCACATTTCACATCCTACCTAGAAATTGTATCACACCTATTAGCAGAAGACACACATATGTGTACAATTTAATTAATGCACAAAGAACGTATAACTTCAAAAGTCTAATATCCATGCATGTAGATGATAAAATAATTAGTCCAGAATAAAATAGCTACACTACATGTAATATCAGCTGATTGGTAATGACATTCATGACTATTAGGTTTAAGGGTCTCCTAGCATACCAAAACTCACACACACACACAAACAAGTAGAACTTACATGCTAATATTGAACAAAGGCATGATTTCATTAACTTTTTTGTTTGAGATTTGACGTGGGTTTTAACTTTTATATAATAGACATTTGTAAGAAAATTTATGATCATATTCCAAGACGTAAATTATGCAATGCTTGAAAATCCCGAAAGCATCTTGTAATTTATTTTTTGATCAAGAAAACGGGATTAGCCCATGGGAAAATTTTATTGTGAAAAATTAATCATGCCCAAAGTGGGCTACATGATCCTCATGGATGAGGTTTAAAATCGAAATAGGAACAGATTCATGCAAAGAATCTTGTAATTTATGCACAAGGATTGGGTTTCATGTTCAACTTTTGAAGAGAAGCAAATATCATGGACATGAAGAAAAAAATAAAATACAAAATTGTTTTAAATGAAATCCGCAAACCAAACAAGTTGGGCCTAACTGCACTTGGCGAATCAGTTCATTGGTTGAGCATTCATGGGTTTACCGTGAGGTCTCGATTTGTGGATGCTCTAGACGAGCCCAAATAATATTTACAGCGACCCCAATTAAGATAAGAAAAAAAAAAAGTTGGGCCTAAAGGAATTTAACACGAACCAAACAACAGTAAACTGTGACCAATTTCATTGACTGTATAAGAATTCTAATACCAGCCCAAGAACAATGGGCCCACTTTCATTGTGCATAATCATAAGCCCACTACTTTCTACGAGCCCAAATTCAAACAATCAAGACTTCTTCTTTCAAGCGAGTGCATTTGCTATTTGATTCTCAAACTTTATGCTTGTGCATTTATAATTCTATCCCTTGAATGCATTTTCTCTTTAGATCATGAAAGAATTTGATGCAATATGTAGATCGAGAGGCCGAAAACAAAACTGAAATTGAAGAAACACAGGAGGAACAAACTATACAAATTGTCGCGAGAGCCCTTTGAAGGCTGATTTAGCCAATTAATATAAAGATTTTAGGGTATTTGCCCTCCTTTAATCCCCAAAAAAAGAATACTTCAAAATGAAGAGTTGGTGAATAATTGAAATGAACCAACTGTACATACCCAAAGTCCAAAACTACTTTTTGAGCTTTGACAAGTACTATTGACTTGGTTGCGAGCTGAGACAAATTTGTTAGTGTAAACAGATCCTTGGTGATCAAAATACAGCATTGTTTCCGCTTTAATATGATATGATCAGTTTAAATACCAGGTAATAGAGAAAGGGAAAAAGAAGCTTAAAAATTGGTCTAAATTAATAGTGCTTTTTTGTATTGGGAGCAGGTATAATGGTTTGAGCTTAATTATGTTCAAACGAATCTTATTATTTTGTTTGGCTACCAAATGAAAAATAAGAAGATTAATATAACAAAATCTAGCTATAACAAACCGCTTATTGCCAAATTAATGATGATTCAAATAGAGAAAAAAAAATTGGAGTATAGCAAACAAATGGTTTATACTTTATACACCAGTGTTCCCACTTCATCAGTTATCACACGTACTAAACAAAGGATAATTGACAACCTATGAAAAGAAAAAGATTGCTAATTTGAATCATAATGCAGGCACCACAACAATCAAATTGAGCATGGTTAGGAAAGCCGAATCAGCTAATTAAGATGACGCAGAACAACCACCAAATTTCATAGCACATCTCATCCAGAAATCATGTTCAGTGGAATATTGCTTATAACCACAAGTTTTTGAAAGTTGATTGTTCATGAACCAAGCCAGATATCATGAATTTCGAAGCAACAATCCAAAATTTGAAAGAACAATACAACAACAGACCGAAACCTGCATTACGAATAGGACTAACCTGGAAGAAGAAAGACGGGTCGAAATCTAGAACACGAATCGTAACACTGAAGAAGCTTTCGAGAGAATCTAAACTCAATCTTGTGCTAACAATCCTCGATCCAACGGTATCTTCAATCCAACGCTATGGTATGTGTGAAAAATGGGAGGGAAATTGAAAGAGTAAGGTCGAATTAGGCACTGAAATGGCGGGTTAGGTACGATGCCATTAATAGGGGTCTCAAGACTTTCAAACGCGTCGTTCTACCGATTAAAAAAACAGAAAAAGGATTTTAGGTACAAGGGTCAAGTGTCTATCATGTAGCATGTTAAACCAAACTTTTATTTGGTATCTTTCACTTTAGTTGCCAACCTGTCATGAATTTACAATTTCAATTCCTTTTCTTTTTTTTTCATTAACAGATGCATTTTTTTTATGTAAAAACAACAACTTTCAGGAGAAATGGAAAAAATGCAAAAAATCAATATTAAGACTAACATTCAACTTGATGTTTGGAATTTATTATTTTCCAAACAGGAAGAAGGACCCGGATGAAATCTCAATATTTTGATGAGACAGTTGGCAAGAAAACATTGCACAACACAGAGTATACTTCATTTTCAAGGTCAGAACAGTTTGAAGAGATCTGTAACTCAGAAATACTAGTCAGAAGAAGAAAATCAACTAGCATCTCAGCATTCTTAACATTTCACAAGCCATTTTAAACAAAACAAGGGGAGGAAACATTTATATCAATGTAGTCACAAGTTCCTCCGTTATCAAGCTTCACTCAATACCCAGAAGAAACAATAAAAAGAACATCAAATCTTGCTTTAAATGTTAATCCAAGAACTATCCTGTCTATTCAGATTTCAGATCAAACAATTCCTGTGTTGTATCCTCCGTCCATAATGTGCTAAACCTACTAGGAGCCCAGCTAACTATCATAGTCTTCATAGAAGCATAGAACCCAAAAAAAGACTCAGAATAAAGAAGAATACCAGGGAAAATTCTCAAGCATGGGTGACTTGGGGCCAATTTACCATACTTAACAAGTTAACATTGCTCTGGAATGAGCAAAGATACATGCAGAAATCATTCCATTCTAAAAATCCTTCTGAGGTTGATGCATTTCCACCGGGGCCCATGCAAATCATAGCAAGCAGCTGTTGAAAAAAATATACTTGCGTCTCGGTTGCTCACAAGTGTAGTTCAACCGGTGTCTATTGGGATTCGACCTTAAGAACTACTTTCATAAACTCGTAGACAAAGTAGCTAATTGCAGCAGAAGGTAAGACCTGTAGAAGTTCAAGAACAGGCGTTATCAGCAAATCCAATGTTGTATGTTAAATAACCATGATGATAAGTTCTAAAACCCAACCTGTAATGGAAGTCCTATACAAAGACTTTAGTTTGGTATGTTTTTTTTAAAGGGTGGTATTAGCCGATAAGTGACGAGGCCACATAAAAGGTGATTAAACTAGATAGAGTGGCTAACTGCTGATAGTGAGGACTTGCTGACTTAGATTGTTTGGAGATAATGCTATATACTGCAGTATTTGAAGTATAGTGCGTTAAATATTGCAATATAATGCAAGACAAAGTATTTTCCCATGTAATCCAAACATATCTTGCATTAGAACGCAACCTATTGCATTAAAATGCACTATATTTCACTATAACACATGATAATACATTTCCCTATGAAATCTAAACATATCCTGAAATTATAATGCAGTGTATCGCAGTTCAATCATAATACACCCGTGATACAAAACTAAACTATGGTCATCCAGGAGAACTGAAAGACTTCCATTGGAAGCCATGATAGCCACAATAGGAAAACATATAGCTGTCCAATATTGAGAAAGTCTTTATTATCTAACTTCATGGTAAGCAATATGCTCCAATCAGTAAAAAGAGGATATTTGAAATACCTGTAGTATGCTAGGGATTAATCCAGCGTATAGAGCAGGAACACCTCCTTGCTCAACAATTTTCATACAAGTTGCCACAGCACTCAATTTTGTTTCCCGGACTTGCAGCTGAAGATGTCTTCTAACTACTTCAAAAGGGTAGGTGGCAGCTTCAGAACAAGCACCCGCAATTGCCCCATAAATTAGTGTTCGAACAGGACCTAATTCGAGTTGATCCAAGGCATTGAGGTCAACTCCAAGTTTCATGTTTTCAAGTCTTTGCTTTCCCTCTGGTGAATGCAGGTAAGCTGACTTTAGAATATCATATACACCATAGAAGACTGCGCCAGAAGGAGCCATGCTAACAACGGATGGTACTAAGCCTTTATAAAGAGAGAAGAACCCTTCCGTCCGAATCACGTGCCTAAAAGCACCAATTAAACCGCCCAGAGCTTCGCCACCTGGTGCTACCATTATAGTCCTGATCTGGATAATTTTGAACATCAGCATACTGTACAGAAGGAGTTTGATGCAAATAAACTAAGGGACGTGACACCTGTTGTGTTCAGGGCTTGTTAGGCACTATATATTATGATCACAAATTAGATACAGATACTTATTTTCAACAAGAATGTTTCCCCGGAAGTCTTCTCGTCCCATTTCCCCAATATTTGCACAAAACTCTAGTCTCTAGCCATCAGCCAATTTCAAATTCAAACCACCACCACACAAACTCCAGTGTTGAAAAATATTTTTAGCATAAAACTGGTCAGTTCATTATAAAATGGTATGGCAAACAAAGCCCTAACCTATAAACTCATTTGCATGAAGCCACAATTCAAGTAGCACTAACATCCCCACCTCTTCCAATCGATGTATGGATGGAGGAGAAAAACAGCAAAAAATCAAACAAACCCAGATCAAAACAATGGATTGAAAAGGATTTAGGCAGATAAACTATATCAGAATTCTATCGACTAAATCCACCTAGCAAAAAGCTGTTACCACTTACTGTATCCATTGGCAAGCAGATCAATGTAGCAGTGATTCCAGCGGCAGCACCAGCTACAAATCTCTCGAAATTAGTAGTTTCCTCGTTTCCAGACAACTTCAGCAACTGGCTTCGGTAAGTATCATATGCATAGAAATTTATAGACTTGAATGGAGCAGTGCGGAGGATATTGACGAAATTTCCTTTCCAAAAACCCTTAATCCCTTCTCTAGCAGCTATTGTCTTGATGAGCTCAGAAAGATGCTTCTGCTCACCTCTAACTATGTATTCCAACTTCATACGTTCAAGCGGAGCAATGAATGTTCTGATACCATCACAACAAAACGGACGCGAAACATTAGAAGAAATTACGACTATTCTAGAGATGCATACTGAAATACCATCATAACACTTGCAAAAAAGATGAGTACTAGAACCTGTAAGTGCTTTGATACAGATACTAACATCAAAAATTCAAAATACCACCTTGAGGAATCAAATCACTGTCTATCAAATGCTTTTTAACAGTGTAAACACTATGGATGTTCAATACGTCAAATTTGAAGATAAAATTCAAGTACACGCTGTCAATTCAATCTTTATGTGATTTGCTTCTCATCTCAAGCCTATAGGCTGATGCAAACAGGTTTTAACATCTCAATAAAGGCCACCTTGGTCAGATCAAAACAAATTTAAAGCACTAGCCAAGTGTTTACACCTCAGTCACTATAAACAATTTCAGTTGTAAACTTCATAGATATCAAACAGCAACCTGTTACAAACTTACAACCACAAGCCCTAGAAAGGACACTCATCACACAACTCGTACACAAAACAGGATCAAAATTGACAAGCCAAAAAATCCACATCAAAACGAAAACCGCAATAATATAAAAAGCATACAGACAAAAAGGGAATATAACCAACCTTGAAACCATGGCAGCCACAGCTCCGGCCCACAGATGCTTGGTGGTGTTCAACGCACCCGAGCCCTTGGCCTTCTTCTCCTCCACCACCGGTTTCTCGCTCTCCCCTACAAACTCCCCAAACACCACAACAGCCTCATCGGAGCCCTTACTAGCCCCATTCCTTTCCGCCAATTGGTTCTGATGACCTCCATCGAATTCGTCGCCCCCGTCCTTATTCACAGACAAGCTGATCGAGAGGAGCTCGGAGATTAGCCGCCGATCGATCCCTCGCCGGCGATTACGGAGGGGAGCGGGAGAGATTGAGCACGAGCGGAGTGTCGGCGAATTGTTCGACGGAATGTCGCAGAGAAAGACAGCTGACCGTCTGGAGGAGAAGAAGATGGAATTGGTGATCGTGAAGAACTCGAGCTCGCTCATTGGATCCGGTTGGAGCATCGCCGGAGATCGGATTGGGGGGACGGAAATGGGGGAACTCCGGGTGGTGGCTGGTGAGTAGGAAATCAATGCGAAGGGGAAGGAGAGAGATGAAGAAGAATTTTTAATTCAAAATAGAAAAGGGGGAGGAAGTGGGAGAAAGAGGAAGTGAGAATGCCGAGCGAGCGAGCAATCGCCACACTTGGCTAGTCTGGGAAGGATGCGTTTGGGGGAATTTTGATTATAATAAGGATTTGGGTTTTGCTTTGAAATATTCTTAAATTGCTTTTTTTAATTATTCCGGCCAGTAATTATTCCGGCGTAGGTGGCCCTGTCCCTGTGAGTAAATCATAGATTAGGGTTGAGCATCATGGGATCGAAACCTAAAAAAATGACCGAACCGGCTGAATCGAACCAAAACCGACGGAGTTCAGTTTAAGAAATTTAAGGATTTCGGTTTCAGTTTTTTTCGGTCCAGTTCAATTCTTTCAAAGAAAAACCTTATATTATCAAAACCCAAAAAAGAAAACGAGCCGAATTGTATATTGTAAATTTCCCATGGACCGAGATTATGCAGATGACATGTCGGGTTTTAGATCAGTTTTAGAGATAAGATCGGTGAGCACTATTAGTGAAAATTAGTATTATTTTAGAAGACCGATTGAAAAATATATCTTTAATTAAACTCGAAGGGTATCAATTGAAACTTCATTATCCAACGAAAGAAAAATGATAAATTCGATAAGTTTTCTCCAAATTCGAAGAATAATTTGATGGTAGAAGTGCATGTAAAATATGATAAGTTTTCTCATGTAAAACATGAAGAAGAAAAAATGATGCTCTTACGCTTACTCTTTACACGGCCAAATACATATACAGAACCCTGTACTTGTACCAATTAGTCATTTAGGACCCCGAACTTCAAAGTTTGCCAATTTGGCACCTTAACTCCTTAATCGTGACCTATTGGGTACTTGATGGACGATTTTGACTAAAATTATATGGCTTAAAACATATCTAGCCCCCCGAACTTACACGAATTTGTCACTTAGGCACCTCATCTTTGATTTGGACCTATTGGGTACCTGAACTTATGTTTTCTGATCTATTGAACACCTGTTTGCTAACTTGTGCAAAAAAAATTCTCACCGTAGCGCCACGTGTATATTATGTGTATGCCACCTCATTATTTTTAATTAAAAAAAATTAAAATATAAGTTAAAAATTGTTTTGAAACATGCGAGTACACAGTGGTCAGGAATCTTCGCCAACGCCGGCTCCACCAACGTCAGGAGGTTGTAGCTGTCGACCAAGCTGATGTCGCAGAAGTCCTGGCCGACGGTCCCGAGCGTGAACTCGGCCCGGAGGCTCGGCGTCGGCGCCGCTGCACTCCGGCGAGCCGGAGCCGCGGTCGCCGAAGGAGCAGGAGCCTGAGGAGGTGGAGAATTGGCAGCTTGTTCGGCCACAGAAGCGGCCGGACCAGCCCGCCGGAGCTTGGAAGGAGCGGGAGGTTTCCGATTGGAGCTTGAAGCCGGTGGAGCCCAGGGTTGGGGTGCCGGCATTGGCGAGGATTCTTGGCCACTGTGTACTCGCATTTTTTTAAAAAATTTTTAACTTGATTAATATATTTTAATTTTTTTTAATTAAAAATAATGAGGTGGCATACACATAGTATACACGTGGCGCCATGGTGGGAATTGTTTTTGCACAAGTTAGCAAACAGGTGTTCAATAGATAAGAAAACATAAGTTCAAGTACCCAATAGGTCCAAATCAAAGATGAGGTGCCTAAGTGACAAATTCGCGAAGTTCGGGGGGCTAGATATGTTTTAAGCCATCTAACTTGTGTCAAAATCGTCCATCAGGTACCCAATAGGTCACGATTAAGGAGTTAAGGTGCCAAATTGGCAAACTTTGAAGTTCGGGGTCCTAAATGACTAATTGATACAAGTACAAGGTCCTGTATATTTATTTGGCCCTCTTTACACGGGTGTTTACAAGCAAACATGATAAAACGTTGGCCATTTGTCAATAAAATCTCGACATAAAGTTGGCTTTAAATGAGAATTTTTGTTTGTTCTTTAATTAGTTGCACAATGCACGTTATTACACCTGTAATCCCAATACGAAACACGAGCTTAACAAATTAATTTTTTTTGGTGAACGAACATGGGCAGAAGCCCAGGGGCGCGAGGCTAGAGTCTCACGAGGCGTCCCGTGGCACGCCCAAGCAAATCATGTTCCAGGAACGGCAAGGTGATGTCGGGCGGGACCGGGAGAATATGCAGGCCGAGCGGGAGGGCATGAGCATGCCTGGCGAGGGAGTCCACGACAGAGTTCGCTTTCCTGAAGACGTGTTTGAGACGAGTTTTCCAATCTCGTCTAGTGAGGATCCGACAGTGGCTGACCAAATTGGCGAGGGGGTGAGCAGGACTAGGTTCTTCCTTGATCATTTCAATAGCAAGGGCTGAATCGGACTCGACGAAGATGTGTCGAAATCCCAGCTCCCACGCCAAGTGGAGACCATCAAGGATTCCCCAAAGCTCGGCGCATGGAACCGAACACCGGCCGATCTTCCGGGCATAGCCATGAAGCCAGACCCCGTCAGCCCCTCGAATAACACCCGCCGCCGTAGCCGTGCCGTCCGACCCGACTGATCCGTCCGAATTGAGCTTCACCCACGGGGTCATCGGCTTGGACCAGGAGACGTTGACTTCCGTAGCAGACGCTTGGCTGCGCAGATCCCCTCTAGCGTTCCACGCCACAGCATAAGCTTCCACCTGGTTGACGATAAACTCAGCCTCCGCAAGATTCCTCCTGGAGTTGCCGAAGACCACCTCCAGTGGCGGAGCCAGAACAATTTCAAAGGGGGGGCGATCGATATGTACAAATATACTATACGAGAATTACTAAATGATATTATTATTAAGTTATAATTACTATAGTGAGATATTTTACAGGGAATACAAAGAAAACTAATTAAGTATCTTCAATACAAAACTAAATAAGTATCTTTAACTTAAAAAAATCTAATTTGTTAAACAAAAATCTAATTTGTTAAACAAAAATACTAATTAATAAAAAATATTCTTGTTCTAAATATTTTAGAAAACAAGTAAACAACTACTCCAATTAAGTATTTTAATACGTACAAGGTACACTACCTAGCTTAATACAGTATACTCTACCTCAAAAGAGCTAAAAAGCTGCAAAGCCTGCAATTGGCAGAAGCAGAGGACAAATGGAGAGAAAAATTAGTTCCACTTCTACGCTCTACACAAGGCTCGAACACGGGAGTAGAGGGACGTAAGAGGGGCAATTAACCGCTAGGCAAACTCAAAGTCCTGTTTTCTACAGGAAACTCAACACTGTATATACAATTAATTCCAAGGAGAGGAGGGGCGAACGCCCCCCTTCGCCCCTCCCTGGCTCCGCCACTGACCACCTCGTTCCGCCACTTCCATATCCACCACAGCACGGTAGAGAAGACCGCCGGCCACCCCACCAAGTCGCTCCTTCCAACACGCATCAGTAAATTGCCACGAAACCAACCTGCAAAATCAGCCGAGAAAAAATCATGAATACTAGTAGGTATACTCAAAGAAGACCAAAGAGGAGTAATCTTCGGGCACTCCCTGAAAAGGTGGATGAGCGTTTCCGGACCGCCATTGCACAGCGGGCAAACGTCGCTCTGCGTCATGTGTCTTCGTCTTCTTTCGGCATTGGTGAGGGCAACTCCTTTCGCAAGGAGCCAGGCAAACGTCCTGATACGTTCTTGAACCCGAAGCCTCCAAATACTCTCATAGAGCGCGCCATCAGCCCACCGCAGATTGCCACATCCCGTGATCAGGGCAAAGGCCGATTTAACGCTGTATCCCCCATCGGGACTCTCTTTCCAGCTCAGCGCATCCGAGAAAGTTGACGGTGCCGCGAGCTTAATCGAGGCAATTCGGTTCAAGATCTCATCAGGCAGCAAATCGGCAAGCAAATTCCATTTCCAACCTGTCTCATCATCCCAGAAATTACGAACCAGCAGCTCACGGTCCCTTGGCGTGATGGTGATTAGGGGTGGGCACGGACGGGTAACCGGAAGTTCGGTTAACCGGATACCGGTTAACCGGATATTCGGTTACTAAATTATGATAACCATTACCGAACCGTTAAGAACCGGTTAACCGATATCGGTTAGCCATGAAAACCGGTCGGTTAGTCGGTTAACCACTATTTGAAAGTGAAATTATTCATTTTAAATACATTCATTTTTACCAATAAATATCGATATATATATAATAAAAACACGTACTCGAATACATTGTTGAAATACATAATTGGATTACATATCAAAGCATCGATCGAATTACATAGAGTTTCACAACTAAAAAAAACAACCTTTTTAGTGGAATCACTAAGATCTGGGTTGGGTGGCGAGAGTAGTAGAGTTAAAAGAGAGAGCAGGAGGGCGAACGAGTAGTGTGGATTAGCGAGGTCGTCGGAGTCGGTTGTGGTGAGCGAAGGCCTGGCCACCGTCGGGATCGGCTGCGAGCGGGGAAAGCCGCAGATCTGGGTAAGAAGAAATAGGAATGAGGCGCGCGAGAGAGAGAGAGGGGGAGCGGGTAGGTGGCGTGAGGATGTTGCCGTCGAGTGTGGGCGGCGCGGGCTTGCTTTCGTTGGTGGTCGGCGAGTAAAGGGCGGTTGCAGATCTAGTTAAAGAGGAGTTCGGGAAGGAGATGGTGTTTTGGGAAATTTGGGGCTGAGAAAGAAAGATAGCCGGGGAATCGGGTATTCAGAGAAAAAAAAGTATAAAATATATGTTTTATTTTTTGCAAATGTAGAACGTATCTTTTATTAAAAAAGCCTAATACTATCAATTTAACTTATTTATATATATTTTTTTAAAAATATATTAATATTATATTAAACGGTTAAACGGTTAAACGGTTAAACGGTTAACCGGTTGAAAATATATGACTAACCATTACCGAACCGTTAACCCGTTTAAAAAACCGGTCGGTTAACCATAACCGGTTTTCCGGTTATTCTCGTCACGGTGAACCGGAAAAAGCTTCGGATACCGGTTAACCGAACGCCCAGGCGTAGGTGCCTTATCCTTATGAGTTATGAGAGACCATATCGACATAAATATGTTACAAACTCAAATCATAAGAGCGTATTGTCTACTGGATCATTTTACAAGTCCAAATGTATTCTCAGTGGGCTGTAATGTGGGCCTTAAATTAATTTGCCCCCAAAAACAAAAACTGGGTTTACAATGAATTTCAATACTCCTGGTCTCATTTTGCAAGTTGTGAGTCCATTTTGTAACCATCTTCTTTTTTCCCCAACTTTAAACTTGTATTGATATTTATAGAAACTAGAATTAGCACGGGTTTAAAAAACTATTTTGAAGCTTTATTAAGAAACTTTAATTGAAAAATTGCATAAAACTGCATGAATGTGAAAAATGGACCAAGGTATGATAATATAAAATATACTGTAATAGATTATATTAAGTATAAAACAAATATTCTATAAGAAATAAATCAATTGAAAATATAATTCACTTGCGATTATGTACATATGAAAGATATATAAAACTATAGAAAACATATGAAAGATTAAAATAATATTGTTGGCTATTCAAAATATTTTTATATACATGAAAACTATAGAAGTTTATTGAAAAAATACCCATATTTTGTGATTTAGGATATAACAACATTTTGTGATTTTCGTTAAAAAAATACAAATATTTTATGATTTATGGTATTCACATATTTTGTTATTTATGTGAAAAATATACACGTTAAGAAAACATTCATATATACACATAATACAACAAATACCCACAAAATACGTTTAAAAAATACACATATTTTATGATTTAGGGTATAAACATATTTTGTGATTTATGTTAAAAAAAATATTGATTTATGTATATACTTGAATCATATATACAAATAACACAACAAATACACACAAAACACGCTTAAAAAATATACATATTTTATGATTTAGGGTATAAATATATTTTGTGATTTACGTAAAAAAAAATACACATACTTTATGATTTATGGTATTCGCATATTTTGTGATTTGCGTTAAAAAAATACACATTAAGAAAATATGCACACAACACAAAAATGTTGCTAGAGAGGTTTGAACCCAAAACCTTTAGGTAATTAGAGGAAGACTTTACCACTATGCTATTGTGGTTTGTTTGATTATGATTGCATAGTGTTTATTATATAGGGAAGATTACAATGTACACTAAATGGAGCATTTAATGAGGACACCACCCAACTTTTATATATATATATAGATATAGATTCCCTTACTATTAGGGCTTGTTTGATATGATACCTTGAATCAAGTTGGAATAGAGAATCGGGTCGGAATCGAAATGGAATGAAAAGTAAGAACATGAATATAGAGCATCTCAACTCCAACAGATTACACAAAATTTTCTTCAAAATGGAGAATGTAAAATAATTCTGCTCACTTTATCTAAGTGTCGAGTCCAATAGATTCTCCATTTTAGAGAATTTTCTACATTTAGGAAAGTTCTCCATTTTTTCTCCCTCTTTCTCCATTCCATTTTAGAGTTTGTGATGGAGAAGCGGGTGGATTGAACATCATCCCAAATGCCTTAAAAATCTAAATTTCTCTATTTTAAAAAAGTTATTGGAGATGCTCGAAGGAAGAAACTCAAGTTAAGATACGAGACCGTGTGTATTTTATTTTTTTTGATGAAGACCGTGTGTATTTTAAGGGGAATGACTCATTGTAAAGATCATCCATACCTAAAACAAACAGCGCCTTAACCATTATATGCTCTCAAGTAGCCGTACCTAAATCTAATCAATTTGAGTACCTCCTATTTTATAATGAGCGATTTAGGATTCCAACAAGACATATTCATAATTGTACGTAAATCGTCCCAGAAAAATGTCGGCAAATATTAATACTTCCTCCGTTTTATAATAAGTGTTGTTTTAGCTTTTAACACAGTTATTAAGAAAAGCAATCATTTACTCTAAAACTTACAACTTTTTCTTAATCTTATCACTTATTACATTTTTTTGGTCAATGAATGAACAACTTTAGTCAACAAATACACATTCCAATAAAAATTATCATTATTCACCCCTAATAAACCACTTTGAAAACCTAAAACGACACATATTATGAAACAACTTTTAAGTGTTAAAACGACACTTATTGTGAAACGGAGGGAGTAATTTTCTTCTTTTATCTCTTTCCTGTTAATACTCCGTAGAAACATTTTGTATTTATTTATTTTCCAATAATTTTCAGATTTCCCTCGTAACTCAATTGAGATGGCCTATGGCCTATGGGGCAGCTCGCATAATTTGTAATCGGCCTTAGCACCCACACCACAGTCAATTAAGATGACAGTACTCTTGCCAGCAATTACTGGCCCAGTAAATGGTCAGTCCTTTCGGTGACTTAAATTGCCATGTGCTTTGCAATTTGCAATTTGCACTTCGCTTCACCAACAACTTACAGAAAGCATCAATAAAACTTGTCAATCCTTGGAAATTTACTTCCTACACAAACGATATCTATATATGAGACGATGCGTTTTACATGAAAAAAAATATCTTATGATATTATTTATACAACAACAGTATGCATTATAAATACGTACTAAAGGTAGCCCCAGTGGGAAATAGTCGGGCCACATTTAGTTTTATCATGTCTTAATTCTCATGAACCGTTCATCATATAATCTCATCTTACTACTACAATTCCTATCACTCAAGCTATTTTGTACACTAGTGGTATCGGATTTTTTTCCCTCACTTGCACGATGAGAGATGGGTAAGAAAGGGGAAATTTTGGATGAATTTGACATTGATGTTTATGAGCGTATTATTTATGGGTGGTGTTTAATTTTTTTTTATTTATATTGATTTGAATTTAATTGACCCAATCCAAGCCAATTGTTATTTGTCACACATTCATTTTTCTAAAATCCGATTATTAGGATTTAATTCTTAAAACACTGAAATCCGTATCGAAATCATTATAATTTGAATTCTGAGCAACTAATTTACCATTCCCATTTTCTAAACCGACACCGAGACATTTTCAGAGTCATCATTTTCACAATCTCGTAGCATATTAAAATCTTCTGGTGCCTTTTTTTGGAAATTTGTGGGTCAACCCATATCGAGGTGGTACCCAAACTCCCCCTTGCCAACTGATAATTTATTTATAGAGTTAGTAAATTCAAAACCTTAAGAATATCCCCTAAAAATTTTCAAAAAAATTATTTCTAAATTTTTTATTGGTATCTTCCTAAACTTGGTGAAGCAACAAGTCACATTTTGAAATTTATTTCTGATTTTTTATTGGTAGCACCCTAAACTTGGTGAGCAACAAGTCTTATTTCTTTTACAAAATTAATTTCATCATTTGTTGTTTTTTTGAACGACCCATACATTTGGCTTGTAATTATTTATGTTATTATTATTTTACTATATTTATTTTTAAAAAAACATGTAATATTTAACATCTAATTAACTTTTTAAACCTGAATTTCATTGTCCTAATTTAGTTATAGTAATAGTTTTTGAATTTATGCTAAGTATTCGAGACTACTAACACCTGACTAATCCTATACCAATCGCACTTATTGGACCATCAAATGTATCCCTCAACTCACTCTTTCGAGGTGGACCTTTTTTTTTTTTTTTTTGGTAGAACGAGAGCCTAGCTCTCACATTTCATTAGAGGAAATAAGTCTAGTACACATAACCCCCTGAAGATCTTCTAACAACAAGGACCTAATCTCCTGGGGAGGAACAGACATTAACGAACAACCAAATGAGGGGGGAGGCGCCAGCTTCGCAAGAGCATCCGCGACGCGGTTGCCTTCCCGATATGTATGACTCAAATGCACGAGCCATTCGCGATCAAGGTAGCCTTGGCACCGCAGTACCAGGCTGGCGAGAGGGTGCCGCGGTTCAGGACCCTTCTCGAGCATCTTCAACACCAGCGCCGAATCCAGGCGCACCTCGAGCCGTCTTATCCCCAAATCCCATGCCATTTTTAAACCATAAAGAACACCCCATAGCTCTGCCTCCGGCGCTGTAGCAAGCCCGAGATTGGCCGTGAACCCTTGAACCCAGCCCCCGCGCTCATCACGGAGCACACCCCCCGCAGCCGCGCGCCCTGGGTTCCCTTTTGCCGATCCATCACAGTTGAGAACGCACCATCCCGGCTGGGGCAAACACCACCCCACCCTTATCTCCCGCTGCAGCCGCTGGCCCTTCGCCCGAGTCCGTTCAAAGGCCGTTTTGAACTCGTCGGCCCTCTCTAAGATATAAGTACGCCTGTCCAGCACCGGTTCCTCCTCCCTAAACACCCGGTGGTTCCGCCACCGCCATAACCACCACAGGGCAGTGGCGAAAACAACCGACCATGGAACGCCTTCAATCTCATGTTTAATCTTGAGGTTTCCATGGATCCATTCCCCACACGAGCTCGAGAAGAAGCCTTGATGGTAGTTTGTCGGCACGAGGCTTCTCCAAATCTGAGCCGCCACCTCACAGTCCCGAAATAGGTGCACAAGGGTCTCCACTTCCTGACAGTAATCACAAGTTGGATCGTCGGCCATGTTTCTTCTAACCCGCTCCGCGTTAGTGAGCAGTTTCCCCTTCGCCGCCAGCCACACCAACATCCTTGCTCTCTCTGGCACCTCAAGCTTCCATATTCTAGTGAAACGCCGATCTCCCGACCCGTTGCCGCTCCTCCTCCCAGCGAGCAGGTCATAGGCCGAGGCGGCGGAGAATTCCCCGTTCTTTGTTTCACTCCAAGACACCACATCCTCCACCCATTCCGAGTCCGTAAGCCCCACGCTAGCGATGCGGGCGAGCGTGTCCGAGGGCAGGAGAGGCTCCAGGCGAGCCCAATCCCATCCCTCCCCCGGAATCCAATACTCCCGCACCGTCACCCCTTCACTTTCCTCCGGCAAAGCCTGGACAGCGCTCTCACCGAGTCTCCGCTTTCCGACCCACACGTCATCCCAAAACAGAGTCGTTCGCCCTCCCATAACTGTTCGCCTCAAACCCTTTGCCACGACTTCATTAAATCCCCGGACGATACCCTTCCACATTGGTGACGCACTAGTACGAGCTCTCAGCGACACCGGCCACCCCTCATCCCCCAGCCTGTACTTGGCCAAGATAACACGTGCCCAGAGAAGGTTTGGTTTCTCAAAAAGCCTCCACCCCAGCTTGCTCACCATTGCAAGATTTGCCTGTCGAGTTCGTCGGATTCCCAGCCCTCCGCATTCCCTTGGTTTACACACTTCCTCCCACGCCACCAAGTGGACCTTCCTCCTACCTTGTTCACTGCCCCAGATAAAATCCCTACAATACCGATCCATCTTCTCGCAAATAGCAGCCGGCAACACCACCGTTTGCATCGAATAGATGGGGAGAGATGAGAGGACCGATCGAACAAGGGTCACCCTTCCCGCTAAACTAAGTGTTCGTGCCTTCCACCCCGCCAATCGCTTCTGGAATTTGACTAGTAAGGGTTGGAACAGCTCCTTCGTCACCCGCCCATGGAAAATAGGGATTCCTAGATACGTCCCCAGATTCCTAGTGCACGCAATCCTGCTTATTTGGGTTAGCTGGTCCTCAAGGTGCCTCACATTCTTGGACACGAAGATCCGGGACTTCGGGAGGCTCACCCTCTGCCCTGACGCCTTGCAGAATTCCTCCAGGCAGTCTCGAATCACCGCCACTTGCTCCATCGATGCTTCCGCGAAGAGTAGAATATCGTCTGCAAAGAACAAATGAGAGATCTTCGGGCCGCCCCTACTAAGTTGGACCGGTTTCCATCTCCCCGTCTCGACAGCGCGGTTTATGCAGTGCCCAAGCCTCTCCAAGCAGAGCACAAAGAGGTAGGGCGATATCGGATCCCCTTGGCGGAGCCCCCTGCGCATCTTGAAGTCTCTAGTCGTCTCCCCATTCCACAGTAGGGACATAGAGCCTGTAGAAATACACTCCTCGATCCACTTCACCCACATCGGCGGCAGGTCCGTGTCTTGCAACGTGTCCACGATAAACTCCCACCGGAGGCGATCGTACGCCTTCTCAAGATCCAGTTTCACAACCATCCAACCCTTACGACCCCGTCTTGTGCGCATAGAGTGGATCGTTTCCTGGACGAGAACCACATTGTCGGAGATCAACCTCCCAGGGATGAAACTGCTCTGCATCGGGCTCACAAAGCTGGCGATGAGAGGTTTCAACCTGTTGACAAGAGCTTTCGTAATGGTCTTGTACGCCACGTTGCATAAACTAATCGGCCTGAATTGCGATATCATCTCCGGGCTGGCTACTTTAGCAATCAACACGATGAGGGTCTCGTTGAACCGTGGAGGGAGGATTCCAGTGTCAAAGAACTCCCTAACGGCCCTAACGAGTGAGGGCCCCACCGTTTGCTAAAGCCTCTGATAAAAGAGGGGTTGAAACCCGTCCAATCCCGGCGCCTTGAATGTTCCCATGTCCTTCACCGCCCTTCGTATGTCCTCTTCCTCAAAGGGACGCCTCAGCTGGGACTTCTCCTCCTCCCCGAGGCGTGGGAATCCTCCCCTCGGCAAAGCATGGAGGTCCGGTAGATTCTCCGGGGCATAAAGCTCCCTAAAGAACCCGACCGCGTGCTCCTCCAACGCCTCCTTATCCATGCACCACTCTCCCGAGTCCATACGTAGGCCTGTAACTTTGTTATTTTGCCGCCGGATGATCGTTGCCAAGTGAAAGAACTGAGTATTTCTATCACCTAAAGTGATCCATTGTTGCCTCGATTTCTGGAACCACAAGATTTCTTCCTGCTCCAGGACAAGATTCAGGTCCCTCTTCAACTCTGCTTGGCGCTCTAAGAGAGAGTCAACAGGCCTTGCGTCAATTCTGCCCTGCACCCTTTCAATCTCCCTCACTAGATTCTCCTTCTTGCTACTTATGTCTCCAAAGACTCTCCTATTCCAACTTCTTAGATGCCCCCTTAGGTGCTTCAAGGCCTCCTGATGAGGAGCCTCCCCTTTCCAATTCTCCCCAACCTCCTTCTCAAAGTCCGGGTGCGTCATCCAGGCCGCCTGGAAGCGGAACGGACGGCGCCTCGGATCCATTCTCTGATCGCCATCCAAGGTGAGTAGGAGGGGGTTGTGATCCGAACATAGACGAGGCAAGTGTCGGACCCTGGCCTCTTCCCACTTGATCCTCCCCGCATGATTGGTGAAAATTCTGTCCAACCGCTTTGAAACCAACGTACCCACTGATGTGCCCCTCGACCACGTAAAGGGAGTTCCCGTGTAACCCATGTCCACCAACTGGTGTCGGTTAACCCACTCCCCAAACTCCATCGAGTCCCTCGACAGCCTTCCCGACCCGCCTTGTCTCTCCGTAACATCCAGGATAACATTGAAGTCCCCTCCAATAAACAGCGGGCCCCGAATACCATTGATCTCCTCCGATAACTGCTGCCAGAGCCCCGCTCTCCGCTGAGGAGATGGGCAAGCATACACCACCACGAGATGATAGAGCTCGTCTCCCTCCCCAACAGTGGCGTGGATGAATTGCTCCTCCTTGGACACCACATTCACCACGCCCAGCTCATTCCGCCAGAGAATCCAGATGCCCCCACTTTGACCCTGGGCCTCCACTCTTTCGAAGTTCGTAAACCCCATATTTCTGCAAATTTGATCCGCCCTTTCCCCTGCTACGTGAGTTTCGAAGAGGGCCACCAAATTCGGCTTGAAGTTCCGAAGCAAATATCTCATCGATCGGCGAAAGCTAGGCTTCACCGCTCCATAACAATTCCATAGAAGGCTTATCATTGATAGTTTCAGGGGGGAGAGAGGGACTTTCCGAGTTTTACTGCTGGCGAGCAGCGCCACTCGTTCCTTCCGCCCGACAATCCTCGTCCATCGTAGCATCTTCCGCAACGCCACCCGGCACATCCTCCTGCATACTCCCACTTTGATCCGGTGGCTCTCCCACACTCGCTCCCGGTAGGAACACCATCGTCGAGGGGGAGGTCCGAATCATGGACGGAGCTCCAGCGTTGGGGGGTCGGGTCGGTTCCATGGTCATGCTGTTTTGGTCTTTCTGGGTTGTTTGAACGCTAGAGTGGCTTTGTGCAGCTTGAGATGGGTCTTGTTGGGTGATGGGCGTTGCGGGTTCTTTGGTGAGGGCTGGGTTATTTGGTTGGGTCTGATTAGGTATCCTATGTTGGGCCTGGTTAGAGATCACTTTTTGGGCATGGTTAGAGATCTCTTGTGGGCCCACTGGACTCCCTTGTTTGGCTTCCAGAGCATTCTCACTTGTTCCTCCCATGGGGCCCGAGCCTCCTACCATCTCATTAGGTCTCTGCCTCTTTGCCTGACCTGCGCTTCTCCTACCCCTGCTTTTCGCCGCTGGCCCCTGCGATTTGTCTCCTCTAGTTGTACTCTCTGCCACGCCTTTTCCCTTTTCGTGATTGATTCCTCGGCTACTTTCCTCTGCCACATTCTCCAGGCTAGCATATCTATTTCCATTTTGCCCACTCTTTCCAAGGTCAACTGCAGCCTTTTCCTTGCTCCTCGGCGGCCGTGATCTCCTAGCAACGGTCATCCAAGGACCGAAGGGTTCCTCCCCACCGTTTGACCGGTCCATGGCGCTAACCAAGCCTGGGCGGGCCTGCTCCCCGGATTCCGCCGACGTCTCCACCACAGCGGGAGCCTGGCTCTCCTCCGGCGCCGCCTCCACGTAAGTGCATCCCTCTGAAGCGTGGCCATATCTCCCGCATTTAAAGCAAATTAAATGCAAACCCTCATATTCCACCTGCAATCTTTCTCCATTTAAGAAGACCTCTCCTTTGAGTGGCTCCGACAAGTCCAGTTCCACACATACACGTGCATACCGGCATCTTGAGGTTTTCATCGTATTGCCATCAATGCGTATCGGCTTCCCGATAGTCGAGCTGACAGCGAAGAGCATGTTCCTATCATACATCATCATTGGTAGTCCAGAAATCCTCACCCAAACCCCTGTGGTATTGATGACTGAGGTCCGAGGGTTGAATGCAGGATCCCACCTCTTCATCATTAGGTAGTGCCCAAACATTGACCAAGGACCCCCAGTTAGGGCGCTCACCAAGTCAGTTTCCTTCTCAAAGCGGACCAAGAAAAAGTCGTTTGGGAGGTCCGAGACGATCATGCCTCCGCTCGGGTTCCACATGAGTCGTAGCCGCTGCTCAAAAACTGGGAACGAGATCATCCTCCCCAACAACTTAATGACCACTGAGCATCTCCATGGTGCAGCAAGGGCGTCCATAATCTCTTGATCCACCGTAATCCATGGTGATCCTCTCGGTCCCGCCGGATACGAAACTTGCACCTTACCCGCTTGGATAAGGTCCGCAGCAATCTCCGGTGCTTGGAACCACTCCTCTCGTCGAAACAGTTGAGCCCAGGATTGGTTCGCCCTCTCCTGCGGGTTAACCCCCTGAGTACTCATCTGATTGACTCCCTGCATGGGTTGGGCTGGGTAGCGGGGCGGGTCATGCTGAGTGATAGCGTTCTGGGCTTCTGGTGGCTGTGGGACGGCTAGTGGGGCGGGGTTCGGGACAGATGGTGGGGCGGAAGGTGGGGCGGGGGGTGGGACTGGTGGGGGGCGATTGTTTTCGTGACCAGTAGCGGGGGGTGTTTCAGAGCAACTCATTGGGAGCGTTTTTTCCAGCAGAGCTTCCTAAAGATACGAACTTGTTTTCGAGGTGGACCTTACGACCTAGGACAGTATCTCATTCCTTGAAGAGGGGGGACCCGAATACCATAGAGGAGTGTGGACGCACGAACGTACGTTAATCCGATTAGCTGGATATCCTGAACTAAGCCAAGACATTTGTATGAGTGTGTGACCACTAGGTCTTGAGTATATGAAACGATACACGAAAGTCTAAGGAAAATAGGATTTATTTTCTCATACAAGACAGGTCATGGCACCCGTGAACCTTTGTCTCAACATTATTAGAGATTTTAGATGCTTTTACCAAATTTGAACGTTAAATTGATAAATGATAGACTCTTTCATTGCTAATTCTTGTCACTTTCTTGTATGTTTTATTAAGGCTCTTTTCCCTATTCTCTTCTTCCTCACAAGTCACAATTCACATGCACACAGCTTCCGCATGTCTATGCTCCCAACTACCAAACAAAGTCTTGTACCCACCATGATTTTTTTTTTCGATCTTATGTCTTTTCAAGTGTATGATCCACCAATAAACTAATAAATCGATCATTAGATCACCAAATTACTAGCACAAACCATCGTGATCATCTAATAATTCTTCATCGACAAAACTTTATACTACAATTTTTTTTTCCATCTATTATAAAGACACTAGGTTAGCTAATATTGTCATCACTTATCATGTACTCTACTAAGTAGGACCATGTTTCCGGCTCAGACTAGTAAATTTTTTTTTACCTACGAATATGCAACGGTCAATTTGAATCACACTAGATGACTAGAAGTATATTATTTCACATATTAGAAAGCTTGCCCGTCCACAATTTCTTTCACCGTATTTTTCTCTAAGGTGAGAATTATAATCTTCGTCATAACACAATTTTGTTCTAATTAATAAATTATGTAAGTATTTTGTATTGAATTGTCCAAAAAATAGTAGATAAAATAAGTATAAAATATGAAATTATTTTATTTGATTTTATGAATTTCTTATGAGAATTATTTTGATAATATGTTTTTTCTATTACAATTAATTTTTTTAGCCGAATGAACATGTATAGAGATTACTCTTTCTAAGTATATAGACATTTTGGAGGAAATTTAAATCGAAAGCATATGGTTAGCTCTTTAGGCTTTACATTCCCGCTCAAAAAAGAAAAAATGATAAGGTTTTGCATTCAAGTTACAATATTATAACATGATATATGTATGTAAAAAATAAGACATAGTAGCATGCATTCATAATCAATTACAAAAAAAAAGAAAAACAAAAAAAAAGAAAAAATATAAAAACATGTATTTATTTGACAAGGAAAAGAAAAATAAGAGTTGTAGAGATAGATAATTTACCAAAAACAAAAAAAAAATAATTAGAGAGAAGTCATTAATGTAACAAGAGGGGGAGAATTTTAAGTGTTGTATAGATAATGTATCATTTAATATCATTTTGCATTAAATGTTGATTTCGGTGTAAATTTTTCTTATTTTTTAAACTGAAAATGTGAACAAAATACATAAATATGTGAACACTAGGATGATATACGTGAACACAATCAATTTTTATTATGGATCATATTAACACACATAATAATACAATTTCTCAATTGTTGATACCAGGAACCGTCAATGCGGTAAGGCCACCCCTCCAAAGCAAAATATCACCAAGTATAAACTCCTCAACGTAACACCGAGCTCTAGCGTGGCTTCTATCGCGATCACCATGCGCCCCTGTCCCAAAACAGACTCCCGGCGGGACAACGCTCGAGTGACCATGTCTGCATCGCGCTTCGAGCGTTGTGACCGCGCGGGGAGGAGCCCGTCCCATCCACGCAAGTGGGTGGGCGGCAACGTCCCATCAAACGGGCGGTGGGTGGCAACGTCCCATCCTGGCCCGTGATTGGCCAGTTCCGCGGGCACCGCTCCGAGAGCCAATCGGATAGCGACGCGTACTTGGGCGGCACTCGTCCCACATCGGTATCCCGATCAGTCTCAGCCCGGAGCTCGGCTATATATAGCGAGCTCGATGCACCCGAGCGGGGATCGAAAACCTCGCGAACCACATACACTAAATCTCGAGCTAAGATCATTGTTGTAGCCCGATACACCTAAACGCGATAGAGGATCTCTGTCTATTGTTGCAATCCCGCAACTGAATACAAAATATCCTTCACACTATCCTAATCGCGTTAAACACTACTAGCGACAACATACTTTCCGTCTCTTCGTCTGTTGACTCGGTTGAGTTCAAACCTTGTGCTCTCATCGCGTTACACTACAATCGGTGTTTTCGGACTTCAACATTGGCGCCGTCCGTGGGGAGCATCCTCAAACTAAGCAGGCACCGCTTCAACCGACGCAGAGTGATGGACGCTAACAGCAACAACGCTTACTACGCTGACGGCGCGGCCTTCGGGATGCAGCCGCCGCCTCCGTAGTATTACGGGTCACCGCCCGTGCAACAACCACAGGCCATGCCAGGGTGGAACCCGGGTTTCCAGCAGGGTTTCCAGCCACAGGCCCCGTTCCAGGGGTATGTCCATGCGCAGTACTTCCAAGAGTACGCACCCGCGCAGGAGCCCTACGTGGAGGAATACTCCACCACCAACGGGAGTTCGACTGGGCAGGAGGTGGAGCAGGACGCTCCCAACGCGTTGTCACCTCCCAACCCCCATTTCCAAGGCTACGCCCCCGCGTACCACTACGGCCATGGTGCGTATCCCATGCAGCACGGCCAGGGTGCTTACCCGATGCCCCACCAGCCGTATGTACCCGCTTACGCCGCGGGTTACGGGCCGGGTCAGGCATACCACACCCCGCCTCCAGGGAGCTCGAGTGAGGACATGAGCATGTCGCGAGGGCGCTCCACCTCTCGGCCTCAATCCACACGCTCCGGCTCCCGAAGTAACATGATGGTGGACGATCGCGGCACCACCTACGGCAGCCCCTTCGCTGACTTCATCCAAGAGGAGCCCATGCCAAAGGGGTTCCAGAGGCCGTCGGCAGCGCTACAGTTCGACGGCACGAAGGACCCGGGAGAGCACGTCAGGCAGTTTTTCGCCCACATGACGTTCAACACCTACAATGACGTCATGTACTGCCGCGTCTTTCCCTCCACCCTTAAGACCGCCGGGATGAGGTGGTTCACCAACCTCCCCGTGGGCTCCATCACGTCTTTTAAGGATCTAACACGGCGGTTCATGTCCCACTTTAGCGGGTCTCGAACGCGCATGAAGACGACGAAGGATCTCATGGGTGTGACACAAGGAGAGAGGAGACCCTGGCGGCCTTCTTCACCCGGTTCGTCAACGCGGCGTCGGAAGTGCCTCACCTCAACGACACCTCCGCCCGCGATATGTTAATCCACAACCTCCGCGACGGAACCTTCAAGGTCAAGATGTGCGGGAAAACCCTACACACCTACGAGGACGCCTGCAACGCCATCACCAAGTGCGTCTTCGCGGAGGACGCGGCAAGAAAACCCGCACAGGATCGCGGCAAGGGAAAGGCCAAAACCACCCCGGAGGCCCTCACCGTGTCCACCACACCAACAAAGCCTTAGGGTGGCCAGCGCGGCGGCCATAACCGTGGTGGAGGCCGTCGTGGCCGCAGGTATCAGGGATACCGCGGGCCACGCAACAACCGCGGTGGCAACGGGCCGAACAACAACGACCCATACACCGGGGCTAACACCACGGCCCTCGGGCCCCGCAACGACGGTGGTCAGCCGGCACAGGCAAATACTTTGGCCAGCATCGCGCCCGCGAGAGGGGGGGTCAATCCGAACGACCCCAACCTCTACATCAACACCATCGCGGGGGGGGGGGGGGGTCCACCCTCGCGGGGTCTAGCGGCGGGGAAAGGAAGCGTTATGCTCGCGCTTCGACCTCCGGCGGCTCCATCAACAGTTTGGGTGCGGCGGGAATCCCTCATGCCAACATCACCTTCCGACCCGGCGATTCCCGCGAGTTCATCACTCCGCACACAGACCCTCTGGTTGTGCACGCGGTTATCGCCACCAAAATAGTCAAGAGGATCATGGTGGATACGGAAGCGTCGGTGGACATCCTATACTATGACGCGTTCACACAGCTTGGCATCTCCCCCGCCATGCTCCTGCCTTACGCCGGGAAGCTCACATGCTTTTCCGGCAACGAGGTCGACGTCGCTGGGTTGGTCACTCTGGACATGACCCTGGGGGACAATAAAGACGCCCGCCGGACTGAGCCCATCGAGTTCACTGTCGTCCGGCTCCCTTCCATCTACAACGCGATAATGGGACGGACTTCATTGATGAAGTTCCAGGCTGTCGCGTCCATCTATCACCTAGTCTTGAAGTTTCCCGTGGAGGACCGGGTCGGTGTCGCCCATGGCCAGCAGATTGAGGCACGAAAGTGCTATGAGGCGTCAACCCGCGCTCGCCCTGGCGCGTATGTTATCACGGGTGGGGCCAGCGCGGAGTTGGACGTACGACAGGAGCGTGAGCGCGAGCCCCTCGGTGACTTCGAGAGGGTCGCCATCACCCCCTTCCCCGACGCAGCCGAGAAACTATTTGTCGGGGACTGCATGACCGGAGCGGACGCCGAAAGCCTGCAGAGTCTGCTGGCCCGTTCTCGCGATGTGTTCGCGTGGACGGCGACGGACCTGAAGGGCGTCCCTCCCGAGGTGGCGCTCCACTCGCTTCGCGTGAGCCCGGGGTCCCGACCCATCTGTCAAAGACGCCGAAAGACTAACGAGGAGCGCGCCAGCGCGGCTAATGAGGAGGTTGAGAAGCTCCTACGCGCCAACTTCATCCGCGAGGTCAAGTATCCTACTTGGCTCTCCAATGTCGTATTGGTGAAGAAGTCCAACGGGAAGTGGCGGATGTGTGTCGACTTCAAGGACCTCAACAAAGCCTGCCCCAAGGACAGCTACCCCCTTCCCTCCATTGATGATCTGGTCGACTCCACCGCCGGTCACACCGCGCTGAGTTTCCTCGACGCCTATTCCGGCTACAATCAAATACCCATGGATCCTCTGGATCAGGAGTCCACCGCGTTCATCACTCAACGCGGGACTTTCTGTTACAGGGTGATGCCCTTCGGTTTGAAGAACGCGGGGGCCACTTTCCAGCGCCTGGTGGATCATGTCTTCCGGAAGCAGCTGAAGCGCAGCGTCTCGGCTTACGTCGACGACATTGTGGTCAAAAGCCACAGCGCGCAGGAACACCTGGCCGATCTGGCCGAGGTTTTCCAAACCCTGCGCGCCCACCGAATGAGCCTAAACCCGGAAAAGTGCGTCTTCGGGGTGAAATCGGGGAAGTTTCTCGGATTCATGATCAGCGCGAGGGGCATAGACGTCAATCCCGCCAAGGTCGCCGCGGTGTTAGAGCTGCGCTCACCGGCTTCGCGCAACGAAGTCCAGCGATTGGCGGGTGCGGTAAATTATCTTGGCCTTTTTTGCTCCAGGTTGTCGGACCGCGCTCTCCCTTTCTTCTCTTGTCTCAAGAGCACCACCACCTTCACCTGGACAGAGGAGATGGAGAGCGCGTTCCAGGCTCTAAAGGTCTACCTCGCCAATCTTCCAACACTCTCCCCGCCCGTCCCGGGAGAGGATTTGCAGTTGTATATTGCCGTGAGCCAACATACTGTCAGCGCGGTCCTCACCCGCGATTTCAGTTACCCGGTGTACTTCACTAGCAGGGTGCTTCAGCCGGCAGAACAACGATACTCACCCGCGGAGAAGATGTCTCTTGCGGTGGTGGTGGCGGCAAGAAAGTTGCGCCCCTACTTCCAGGCGCACCCCATCCAGGTCCTGTTGGACCTCCCTCTGCGCCAAATCCTATATCAGCCCGCGTTGTCGGGGAGAATGACCAAGTGGGCGGTCGAGTTGTCGGAATTTGACATCTCGTACCACCCGCGCACCGCGATCAAGGCGCAGGCCCTTGCCGACTTCGTGGTGGAGGTCACCTTCCCCGACACGGACAAGAGCCCCGACGAGTGGAGGGTCTTCGTGGACGGCTCGCACTGCGACCTGGGCTCGGGTGCGGGGGTGGTCCTTGAGGGACCCTCCTACGCATCCGAACATGCCCTCAACTTCGGCTTTGAGGCAACCAACAACGAGGCCGAGTATGAGGCAGTGATCGCGGGAATTGAGATGGCCCTACTGGTGGGCGCGCGGAGAATAAGGGTTTTCACAGATTCTGAGCTTGTCGCGCGACAGGTCGGTGGCCAGTACGAGTGTACCACGGGTTTTCTGCCCCAATATCGCGCCAAGGTCAAGGCGTTGATCGCGTGCCTCGAGACCTTTGCCATTGAATCCATACCGCGTGCGGTAAATGCCAAGGCCGACGCACTGGCCAAGATGGGTTCGGCCCTCCCGCCTGAGGTCGGCAACAATGTCATAATCGAGAGGAAGATGCAGCGCGGTGTCACTCAGGCAGTGTTCTCGCTGGCCACGGAAGGGTGGATGGCTCCCATAGTCCGATATATCCAAACCGGGGAGTTGCCCCGGGACGACGCCATGAGCGCGCGCAAACTCAAGCTCAGGGCAGCTCGGTACTGCATCGAAGGAGACAAGTTGTATCGCCGCGGCTACGCGGAGCCCAACCTGCTCTGCGTGGACGAGGCCACCGTCTTCGAGGTCCTCGAGGAGGTGCATGAGGGCATATGCGGAGGCCACCCGGGCTGGCGGACTCTGGTCCACAAAATATTCCGGATGGGGATCTATTGGCCTACCCTGCGCCGCGACGCGGCGGCATACGTACAAAAGTGTGACAAGTGCCAGCGCTACGAAAACATTCAACACGCTCCAGCACGAGAGCTGCGCGGCATCCGGCCGGCCTATCCGTTCGCGATGTGGGGCATGGACATCCTAGGTCCCTTCCCTAAAGCCGTCGGGCAGGTACAGTTTATCCTGGTCCTGGTCGATTACTACACCAAGTGGGTGGAGGCCGAGGCCATGGCACGAATCACAAGCGCGAAGGTATGCGGCTTTCTCTGGAAAAATGTGGTTTGTCGTTTCGGCGTCCCCATCGCGATAATGACAGATCACGGCCCTCAGTTCAACAGTGAGGAGACGCGAGACTTTTGCGCAAGTTTGAGCATAGAGTTGAAGTTTTCTTCGGTTGCACACCCTCAGTCCAACGGACTGGTGGAGAACGTGAACGCGAGGATACTCGACGACCTCCGCAGCAGGCTGGATGGCGTACAGGGACGGTGGGCCGAGCTGTTGCCTCTTGTTTTATGGACAAACCGCACCACGCCGCGCAGGACAATAGGAGAAACACCCTTCGCGATGGCTTACGGCAGTGATGCCGTCGTGCCCGTGGAGTCCATGCTGCCCACGGAGCGAGTCGCGGGGTACGACCAGTTCACCAACGATGAAGCCCTCAAGGTTGAAATGTACCTTCGCGATGAACGCCGAGAGGCGGCAGAGCTGCGCTCGGGAGTACAAGAGAAGGACCGCGGCATACTACAACAAGAGAATCAAGCCCCGCGGCCTCAAGGAGGGCGATCTAGCCCTCCGAAGAGCCGACGGGGGCAAGCTTGACGTGAAGTGGGAAGGACCGTACCTCCTTTTCAAGGAGGTTGTCCCGGGGGCTTTTAAACTCACAGATCCAACGACGAGACAAACTCTCACCAAGACATGGAATGACGCACGCCTCAAAAAATACTATGTGTAAATAAGCTAGGGTTATCACCGCGTTGTGGTGGGTTGTAATTCTACCGGTTATCATGTGAATAAAACGAGACAACTACCGTACGCTGTCCCAATAATGAATTTGTCGTTACGGAAAGCCGCCAAGCTGCCGTCCTCGCTTGGGGTTGTCCGCTAACGCGCGCGATGCGCATAGGCGCACTCGAGTTGGGTTATACCCCTCGTGGTTGCATAAAGCCTTAAAACATCAAAACTCCACACTCGTTAGGGAAACCCGAGTTTCCGTCCTCGCTTGGGGTTGTCCGCTAACGCGCGCGATGCGCATAGGCGCACTCGAGTTGGGTTATACCCCTCGTGATTGCATAAAGCCTTAAAACATCAAAACTCCACAGTCGTTAGGGAAACCCGAGCTGCCGTCCTCGCTTGGGGTTGTCCGCTAACGCGCGCGATGCGCATAGGCGCACTCGAGTTGGGTTATACCCCTCGTAGTTGCATAAAGCCTTAAAACATCAAAACTCCACAGTCGTTAGGGAAACCCGAGTTGCCGTCCTCGCTTGGGGTTGTCCGCTAACGCGCGTGATGCGCATAGGCGCACTCGAGTTGGGTTATACCCCTCGTAGTTGCATAAAGCCTTAAAACATCAAAACTCCACAGTCGTTAGGGAAACCCGAGTTGCCGTCCTCGCTTGGGGTTCTCTGCTAACGCGCGCGATGCGCATAGGCGCACTCGAGTTGGGTTATACCCCTCGTAGTTGCATAAAGCCTTAAAACATCAAAACTCCACAGTCGTTAGGGAAACCCGAGTTGCCGTCCTCGCTTGGGGTTGTCCGCTAACGCGCGCGATGCGCATAGGCGCACTCGAGTTGGGTTATACCCCTCGTGGTTGCATAAAGCCTTAAAACATCAAAACTCCACAGTCGTTAGGGAAACCCGAGTTGCCGTCCTCGCTTGGGGTATGTCCGCTAACGTGCGCGATGCGCATTGGCGCACTCGAGTTGGGTGATACCCCTCGTAGTTGCTTAAAGCCTTAAAAAATCAAAACTCCACAGTCGTTAGGGAAGCCCGGGTTGCCGTCCTCGCTTGGGGTTTGTCCGCTAACACGCGCGATGCGCTTAGGCGCGCTCAAGATGGGCTCCACCCCTCGCAGTCGCACAAGGCCTTAAAATACACCAAAAACTTCACTAAGATCATGAACAAAAATCTAGTTACGTTAGCCTAGTGTCAAGCGCGGTCCTAGCACCTAGCTTGGCATGGGGTTGGGTACGGCAAGCTTTCGCAAAAATCTAGTTACGTTAGCCTAGTGTCAAGCGCGGTCCTAGCACCTAACTTGGCATGGGGTTGGGTACGGCGAGCTTTCGCAAAAATCTAGTTACGTTAGCCTAGTGTCAAGCGCGGTCCTAGCACCTAGCTTGGCATGGGGTTGGGTACGGCGAGCTTTCGCAAAAATCTAGTTACGTTAGCCTAGTATCAAGCGCAGTCCTAGCACCTAGCTTGGCATGGGGTTGGGTACGGCGAGCTTTCGCAAAAATCTAGTTCAAAGGATAAAAGGAAAAAAACGAAGAAAAAATAATCACAAGGCCGCGTGGCGGCAAAAGAAGTTAGGACGCCTACTTTGCGTCAGGGTCAGGTGCAATTACAGCCGCATCGCGGCAATAAACAGTGTTTGGGCCCCAAGGGCCATGTGGAATACCAGTTCAGCAAAAAGAAAAAAAAACAACGAGCAAATCTTCGGACTTCGCAAAGAGGGGCTTCAGGTCTCGGGAGCATTAACCGCGGTCTCAGAAGCGGGAGGGTCCTCGGGGGTCTTGTCTTTTTCGACCTCGGCGGCAGGGAGTTCAGGATTGGCGTTCGGGGCATCAGTTCCCTCCGCGTTGTCTTGCTCGACGCCCGGCGGTGGCTTCGCCACCCCGTCCTCCCAAACGACTCCCATCTTGCGCTTGAGGTCGGGGGCGAAGTACTTGACCTTGTACCTCTCAACATACTGGAGGGCCGCGGTGACTGCACTAAGAGCGTGGACCGCTCTTGCATCATCAACGCGACGGTCCAGGTACTCTTGCGATTTGAGGAACTCGGGCACCGCGTTCTCGGCCTTGGCCTTGGCCTCCTCCAATTGTTGCCGCTGCTTTGTAGACGTTGCCTTGAGCCCCGCCACCTCCTTTTTGATCGCGGCGAGTTGGGCCTTGGCCGCCTTAAGCTCCGCCGCGTCCTGCTCCGCTTGCGCGCGCACCTCCGCGAGGGTCATGTCGGCCGCCTCCTTGGCCTTGGTCGCCTCCTCCAACTGGGCCTCCGCCTCGCACAAACGATCGGGGAGATAATTCAGCCACGCGTTGACCTGCAAATAAAAGCATATTTTTAGCCCGAGTGAAAGTTATAAAGGATCGGCACCAAAAAGCAAAAGCGCCACATACCATATGGCCGTACTTCATGCACTCCCCCCCGATCTCTGCCGCGTTGAGGGTGCGGAACCATTCCCTCTCCTCCTCGTAGGGGTACTGGCCCTCCTTGAAGGTACCCCATGCCGGCCCGGAGCAGGCGAAACCTGCCACCTCGGCCCTTCGGGACCAATGGCGGCAACTCCCGGTGCCCGTCGTGATCTAGGCAGGACCCTTCGCGACGGGCTCGGGAGGTTCCTCGTCAACACGGACAAAGTCCCGCTTGGACTTCTTGGCAAGCACGCCCTCGGCATGGGCCGCGTCCTCGGCCCCCTTGCGCTTCGAGGCATCCCCCAGCGTGCATTTGCCCCTGTTGTCTGCTGGGGAGTCCTTCCCCTTTGGCCCAAGCGCGCCCTTCGCGGTGGCCCCCTTCTGGCCCCCAGGTTTGCCAGTAGTGGGTGCGCCAGAGGTTGTCGCGGCGGACGTGCCGGTGAGAACGTCAAATACATCCATATCTGCAAAAACAAGTCACGAACATTTAGACTAAACGCGTTCAAAGCACTAATGAAGCATGCGGTAAAATAAGACTAATTCTCAAGGAAAATAGGAATACCCTCGCCCTCGGGCACCGGGGACGAGGGTGCCGACGAGGACACTACGTCTTCCCGGGACGGTGCCGGTCTCAGACTGAGTCCAGCGCGTTCGAGACGCTCTTGTGTTATCCAAACACTTTGCTCCCTTTTAAAAGGCGCGGCGAAGGCTTTCTTCGCCGCGGCGGCCTTTTTTGACTCACCGCGTTTGCGCTTATGGGGGCGGAACCGGTCGGGGACAATGGGGCAAAGCAGTTCGTTACCCGAGAAGTCGTGGACGATAAACCACTTCTCTTTCCACTTCGGGCCGACGTTGGAAGGAGTGATCAGCGGGTTGCAATGCGTAAGGCTAAAATTCACGATGCCCCTGATGTCCGACTTTACCGTCACAATCTGTAGCATGTGCTCCACGGAGGGAGGGTGCCTTAGCTCAAGACATCGCATGTGATAGGCCGCGATGACGCTCCAGCAGTTGGGCGCCATCGAGGCCGGGGCAAGATCGTAGTGAAACAAGAAATCCGCGACGTAGCGCAGCAACGGGGCCCGAAAACCCGCGACGAGGCTCGCCGCGTACATAACGACACCCGCTTCGTAAACAGCAAAGCTGTTTCCCCCGTCGAGAGGCAGCAAAAGTTCCACCCCAGCTGGCCAGGGGTATTCCGACGCGATAACATCCAATTCCTCGAGAGTGAGGATGGAGGCACTACCCTTTGCCAGCGTCGTCGGGTTCTCATACTCGGCCAGGCGCTCAAGTCTGGTCTGTCGGAAGCGGGGGACCTCTGCCTTGACCCGCGTCAGGTACCGCGATGGAAAGCTTCTCGGGGTCCCGGAGGTGGAGGCCTCGTCGCCAGCCTCTTCCTGGGGGTTGTAAGGCGCACACCGGGCCATTGATCGCGATGACGAGGCACTCCGGGTGCGAGCGGCGGACACTGTGGTAGGGTCGCTTTTGCTCAAACCAGCGGGCTTACGGAAGTTGTTCTGGGAGTCACTCGCGGACATCTCCCGGTATTCAAGCGAGGGGTCGGGCGCGTAGAAGTCGTCCCAGTTCGCTATCCTATCACCGCGATCCACGCCTGAAGGGCAGGAGTCGCTAGAAAACCCCGAATCCAGGGCACGAAAGCAAAGAGGCTCCTGGAGGAAGGAAAAGAAAAATGATGTGCATGGGAAGAAACAATCATGGAGAAGTATATAGCGCGATGAATACACACAAAACAATAGGGTTGATAAGCGAATACAGAAAGCAAGGTCGGGGTACGCGGTGCCCCGGCACGGGCAGGTGTCGTTTCGCTATAGGGCAAGAAGCCCTGTCAAAACAGAAAACCTAGGGGCGCGCGCGCTGTGTCAGGAGAACATTCCGCCGTTCTCGACACGCATCTCCAAGGGTTGGCCGAGGCGACAGGACTTAATGGGACGGATGGTCGCGCTAAGCGCGTCATCTTCGTTCCCCCCGCAGGCATGACCTTTCGCCTCCCATGACCCTTCGCCTCCCCTGACCTTTCGCCCCCCAGCGACGTTTCGCCTCCCCGATAGAGGCGTCCGCCGCTCTCCGCCACCCAAAAACCTCGGAAAACCCCGAGCCCACACCCAACGAGACGCTCCCTCGGCGAAGAACCACCAGGAAGCACCGCCAGTACCCAGCGGCGGTGCCGCCGCTGGGATTAGGGCAGTTCCCCCCCCCCCCGAAAAAATGAACCCCCAAAAAAACCCAGAAAAATACAGAGAAAGACGAGGAATAAAGAGGAAGGAGAGGGCGGACGTACCGAGTGGTCGCGGGACGGAGAAGACGGGCGTGGGCGACGGCGGCGTCACTTGAGGACGGACGGTTTTCAGTGAGCAAAGGCGAGGGCGAGAGGAGGAGCGGAAGTAACGAGTGTCGAAAGTTGAAAATGGAGGAGTGGAGAAGACGAAGAGCGAAACCGCTCTTTTTGTTCGGATTCCAACGGGCCGCAAATACGTGGGCTTCGGCTGACGGACGGCCCATAAAGGCAAAAGCGGCCCAAAGCCGCTTCCTTCGCCACACTCGCCCCGTCGCCCTCATTTACTCGCATAACTCTAAACGATAACGCGTTCCGCGCAGCACGTTTCCGGTTCGGGGTACTTTTTTGGACCCGTCCTCAGAAGGGCATCGAGTCCCGGTCCATGGGGTTGTGTTGATACCAGGAACCGTCAACGCGGTAAGTATAAACTCCTCAACGTAACACCGAGCTCTAGGGTGGCTTCTATCGCGATCACCATGCGCCCCTGTCCCAAAACAGACTCCCGGCGGGACAACGCTCGAGTGACCATGTCTGCATCGCGCTTCGAGCGTTGTGACCGCGTGGGGAGGAGCCCGTCCCATCCACGCAAGTGGGTGGGCGGCAACGTCCCATCAAACGGGCGGTGGGCGGCAACGTCCCATCCTGGCCCGTGATTGGCCAGTTCCGCGGACACCGCTCCGAGAGCCAATCGGATAGCGACGCGTACTTGGGCGGCACTCGTCCCACATCGGTATCCCGATCAGTCTCAACCCGAAGCTCGGCTATAAATAGCGAGCTCGATGCACCCGAGCGGGGATCGAAAACCTCGCGAACCACATACACTAAATCTCGAGCTAAGATCATTGTTGTAGCCCGATACACCTAAACGCGATAGAGGATCTCTGTCTATTGTTGCAATCCCGCAACTGAATACAAAATATCCTTCACACTATCCTAATCGCGTTAAACACTACTAGCGACAACATACTTTCCGTCTCTTCGTCTGTTGACTCGGTTGAGTTCAAACCTTGTGCTCTCATCGCGTTACACTACAATCGGTGTTTTCGGACTTCAACATCAATATTATGTGTTATGAACAGATTACTATACGTAATAACATAATCAACATTTTTTGGAGTTTATGTATTTCTGTTTTGGTTTCACGTATTTTTATTACATGTTTAAACCCATATTATAGATTAAGAAAAATTTTCATTTGATCCAAAACCATATTGTTTTTTTTTTTTGTCGAGTCCAAAGCCATATTATAATATGAGATAATGTAAAACATCCCATGTTACCCGAAAATTCTAAGACTTTTCTAATGCCATTTTATATCAAAACTTTATTTTCCAATGTAAAATCACAAAAAAAGACTTTAAGGGTCCGTTCGGTGACAGCTGGTTGTAGCTGATCCCAACTGGACTTTTTGTTCCAGCTACTCTAAAGCCGTTCGGTACATTTTTATCTACTAGCTTTATGTAGCTGAATCTAGCTTAAAAAGCCCCCAATTTTAAAGCTCCTACACCCAAGCTTTTCTAAAGCTTGAAGAGCTGGAAGTCCATTTTACCCCTCCATTTGTAACTCCACCAAACTCAGATACCCATCGATACAGAGACCTCCACCAAGCTCACCGACAAAGTCGACGGCGGCTTGCGGGGGCTGAGGAGGTGTCGAGAAGTTACGACGGGCGGCGGCTAAGGAGAAGGCGGTGAGACACAGCGTCTTGACCTCCACCACCAGGTGCCTGTTAGGGACGGCGAGCGCCACCTTCCCGAGGACCTCGGCGGCGGCCTTCCTGGCGGCCCAATCGTCGCTGCAGAGGAGCCGACGGCGCAGCGACGACGACGCTGGCGGCGGAGAGGCAGAGGGAGGCTCCAATCTGAGCGTTGAGGGCCTGCTCGGATTAAGGCTCGGGAGGACGCGATTGTCGCCCGTCTGTCGTCGATTAGGCCTGTGTTTGACCGGATCGACTACGAACGAGAACGAGAACGACAAATCCGGCGGAGCTCTATAATTCCGTTTCCACTGAGAGGAGGGCGGCGAGGAAGGGGGAGGAGGTGAGGTGGCGGGCGAGGGAGGAGGAAGCGTCGGAGCAGGCGGAGCGGACGGCGGTGTCGGGTTCGCGGAGGCGGCGGTGTCGGGTTGGCGGAGGAGGGGAGAGGTGGGGGTCGTGGGCAGCGGACAGGGGATATGTGGGAGGAGTCCACGGAGAGGAAGGCCGGGAGGGAGGTTTCCGGGGAGAGGGAGCGGGATATCTAGCTCCGCCGTGGCTCCAGGTCATGGTCGGTGCCGGCGCCGGCGGAGGTTCTGGAGTGGAAGAGAAATGGGCGAACCATCATTTTGACGATGGCAGAACACGAAAGTGGGGTTGAGAAACCCCAAATCTAAACAAATGTATTAAAAGAAAAATAAAAATAATTTATATATCATACCCTTTTGGTAATTTCACCTAATATTCAGCTCGTAATACCGAACGATCAATTGACTTGTTTTTTTCATAAATCCAGTTCGAGTTAGCTTTCCAGTTCCAGTTAGCTTTCTAATTCCAGTTAGCTTTCCAGTTCCAGCTAATGCAACCGAACGGAGCCTAAATTTCTATAAATAAATCACCAGGATCTTCAGATTTGAAAATACCATATATTTGCTCAAAAAAAAAAAAAAATACCATATATAAAAACGAAATTGAAGTTAGCAAGAATGAGCTGTAAAGACTTGAAAAAAAAGAGCGGAAAAGAAAAAACAGTGTCACGTAACGAATAAATAAGGAAAAGAAGAAGACGAAGAAGAAATTTGTCGCATCTTCAACGTCGTGATCAATAAGCTTTTCCCTATGTGTTTTTCTTCCGTTGTGCTAAAATTAACAAGCACCGATTCATAAATTACTCTTATCCTTATCATTTAACCTTCATTTACCATCCCCACGCATCCCCCACACACACACTCTGAATCCGTTTCAAGTTGAGCATTTAAATAGTAGTTTTCCTTCAGCAACAACATCCTCATTCTTTGTGCAGTGAAGAAAGCGTGGAGTGAAGAAAGCGACACCTCGATGCTTCCTCTCGCTCTCTGAAACTTCCCCGATTCTCTCACCTCGCTCTCTCTCTACAATGGCGATCGATTCATCGGAGCAGGTAATCTCGATTTCTCGTTTCTGCTTAAGCGTTTGGTTTCGGAATTCGGAAGTCGGAGACTTGTTTCATTCTTCGAGTGCTTATCGAGTCGAAATCGTCTCTGAGCTTGAAATTGTTTCCGTGATTCGTGTCTCTGTGTTGAGAATGCGGTTTTGTTGATGATTTTTTGAATTCCGTTTTCTAAGGTTTCGAGATCTGGATGTGTAGATTGTTCTGGAGTTCTGGTCAATTGAGAGAGTGAGATTTCGCGTCGTGAATCGCACGCATTCTGCTTACTTGATTTTGAAAAAATTGGAGTCGATTTCGTGGAGTTAATGTGCGTTTTGACTTGTAAACAATGAATTGTTTAGTTGAATTGTGCAATTTGATAGGCTTAAGCCTCGTCGCTTTCGGTGTGTCTGAACTATTATGCATGTGGTGTGAGATTGTGACTTGTTGATCAACTAGAGTTGCAATGGCGTTTAGTTGCTAGTAGCTGGTGATTTTTTCAATTCCGTTTTCTAAGGTTTCGAGATCTGGATGTGTAGATTATTGTGGACTTCTGGTCAATTGAGAGAGTGAGAGTTCGCGTCGTGAAACGCACGCATTCTGCTTACTTGATTTTGAAAAATTTGGAGTCGATTTCGTGGAATTCATGTGCGTTTTGACTTGTAAACAATGAATTGTTTAGTTGAATTGTGCAATTTGATAGGCTTGAGCCAGCTAGCTAGGTCGTCGCTTTCGGTGTGTCTGAACTATTATGCATGTGATGTGAGATTGTGACTTGTTGATCAACTAGAGTTGCAATGGCGTTTAGTTGCTAGTAGCTGGTGAGATTTACATGTTTGGTTGAGCTGTTTCACATTATGTACTGTGAATTGACCTACCGAAGTAATTGCTGGACCAGTTCTAGGTCGTTCAGTGCACTTATTTTCCTACCTGTTCTTATTACTTTTTGTGGAGAAGCAAAGAATCAGCTACCAAGTTGAATATCTTAAGTCATATAAGGGAGGGAAAGTGTTATTATGCATCAAGCTTCTCATGAGGTCAACTATTCCTATAGTTTTTTCCAAAAGCAACTTGAATTTCACTGTTCATTGTGGATTCATTTGGATCAAGCTAATGGACTGAATTTTGATAGAGCTGATTGCCGTGGTATATGTTCAGTGATGTTTAAGTTGAACCGGTTAAGTAGCATTTATAGCAGGTGTTCTATGGCTGATCTTGACTCACCTTCAATGGTAACTTACCAATCTGTTCTTCTTTATGCAGGCTCAGGATTTATGCCGTGTTTTAGTACTGACTGATGAAGATATGGGGAGAGTTCAGTGTGAGCCACCACTAGCCCTCTCAACATACCTAGCAGCAGTTAACGGAACCCAGATGCGTTCAGATGCTCCAGTTACTTGCCACAACACACCTGATCTAAGCAAGCAAAGTGTAAATTCCTACTCTCCGTGTGCAGTAGATGTGGATATTGAGAAAGGCAACAGTGAAAAGGTGATAATCAATGATGAAACTGGTGGCAGCATAAAAACTGAGATTGCATTGACAGTAAGTACTGCATACTGTATCATAGTGCAGTATGTCTTATTGATTCCATCCTTTCTATTGCTGCTCCTTGGTTGCTTAATCCAGATTTACCCTTTTGTAGAAGGCCTTGAGGAGACAATACAGCTTACAACCTACAGGAGAACCTGTACAACCTTTTATGAATCACATCCTGATGCTCCTCAAGCTTGATTCAAAAGGTAGCCATGTCCTTTAAACGTTAAAATATCTTGATTCGATGTTCCTCTGCGCAAAATCAGTTATGCCAGTTTTGGTTTCCTTGTCTCAAGTTCAACTGTAGTTGAGAATACTGTGTTACTTTTTTTTCTTTTTTTTTTTCAAACTTAGATTAGTCTTTGGTGTTGCTTGACTATTAATTGCAAATCGAAAAGTCTTTTTCGGTCACACTTTTCGCTTTTAGAACTTGTTGCACGAATATTTGACACAACAAGTATAGCTGATCTAATTTACCATTTTTTCATGTTGACACTTCTGCAGATAAACAAGCAACAGAAAGGGCTCATGACGCCCCAAACAACAGATGGAGGAAGTGCAAGCGTCCAGCTGTGTTTGATTCAAGACAGATTGTTCTCCTGTTCTCAATTCTGTAAGCCCTGAACCTAAAAGTACCTTTCCAGATCTTTTATAATGCAAATAGAGCTCTTTAATGCTGAAACATCTATGTCTTCTTTCTTAAATCCTGCTATGGTATTTGTTTGTGAAGAAAAAACCTGTCTCTATTAGAAATATCAACATGCATAATTTTTAAAGCTTGTAATTCTATTAAACCAGATCGAAAGCAAAGTCAATTGTATACAAATATTAAGGTTCTGCGTGTACAAAATTCCAATTTTCAGGATAACTCTTGAATACAAAAGCCGTGTAGATAGATGCATTTCTTTAATTCATCAAAATTATCAGTCCATTAGCAGATTGCCTTGCTACCACTGGTGCCATATAGTAGTTGATAAGTTTGTGTAGTAGCTCGCTTTTAGATATAGTACCTTGTGCGTGAACTAGTTATACAGCACATTTAATCAATCACTTACAAAATATGGACACGTATAATATAAGCTTTAGGCTATTAAAGGAGCTTCTAGTCACTAATGATAATCCAATGTGGTAATATACCTTTTCCATTACCAGTTGTGGAACCTAGTTGCTTCTGTTAGTATATTCACATACATTCCTTCTATATTTTCAGCACTGTCACAACTTTTCAACTGCTAAGACTTATGCTTTGACTTTGGCATCTCTTCTAGCATTTGCAATTGTATTGTGAGTTCTTACTTCTTAACTAACAAAGAAATTTACCATTCCAGGTCTAGTATGGGAACGTTAGTTCTGATATATTTGACGTTGCGAGTTAGGCAGGCTAGTGAAGGCCTTGTTCAGTTGTCCTAACATGACCCGATACCAGAGCTGTGCATCCCTTGAGCAATGTTTCAGGAGGGTTCTGTAAAAGTTCTGTTACGTTTTTGTCTCAGAGTGTATGTACATAGAATTCGACTTTTGTGGGGGGTTAGAGTGACAAAGCGTTTACCAGGCAAAACGAATAACAGCAAACACAAGATTTGCAGGGCTCATGTGGAGAACTTAAACTTTCACTTTGATTGGAGAATATGGGCCCTTTCATCAGGTATCTATCTGATATCTTCTCTCTGCAAATAGCTTAATTAACAGTATTTCTGTCTGCATCTGCGTTCAGAAGTCCTACATCATCTCCAGTTTTTTCTCCTTGAGTCTCTGTTAGCATTTCAGTGGGTTATTACTCCGGACTAGTTTGTTATAACTGTTCAGCTTTTTAGTTCCAAACACTGTCATAATTCAATTAGTAGTCCACGTTTTAAAGTTAGCTAAATTTACACAAACTATTCTTAGTGTATAAAAATAAGTTTTAGCAGATCCATTTTGTTGATGATTCCATTTTTGTGTGTGTGTGTGTGTGTGTGTGTGTGTGTGATCGATGATGTTTCATAAAAATCTGATCATACGAGATAGAAAGAACAATCATTCTGCATTAAGTGGCATTAACGCATTAGATATGTTAAACTCAAACGCAGCGTAAGAAACTTGTGATCAATTAGCGTCCATACAACCAGTGAGTAAAACAAAATCAGGCGTACTTGTATTAGGAAAATATAAACAATGCACCAACGAAAACGAATCAATAAGTCAAGTGACAACCAAAGAGAATACAAATACAACAGAAGGTTACAAACCTTATGAGAGCGTTTCTAAAGTTTGATACCTTAAAAGGCGAGAGAAAGTCGTTAAACAAACTTTGGGAGCATCAAACCCAGACGAGAATGCAAGTGACACCAGGTTTTGATCATATCCCCCATATGTGCATAGTCTCTGGTGGTGATTTGCTCTTCTGGCATTTAATGTCCAGTATATATATATCTACGGAAAAAAATGATGACTTGTTTAAATTCAATGGTTCCCCTAACATTATCGTCGTCTTCCCTAACACATGCAACCCCCGCTGCTGCTTCCTTGCTGGTCATTCTGGGCATTATTGTTCGCGGGTTTGAGGTTAACGTCAACCATGTCGTCCTGTTTTGTGGATGAAAGCGCCTCCATCCCTGGCAAGGATGAAGCTATCTTTCGGAACAGAGGCTGCAATTTGAAATATATCATTCACGTAATCTAGCTTTATAGATTTCAGTTTAGTTTTTTTTTTTCAAGTACCCAAAAAATTAAGTACTCAAGTCCATTCAGGCTGTGTGAACTTTGTCTGTGAGCCAAACTATAGCATATTTTGACAAGCAATCTAAAGCAAAACTATTGAGGTTACTAACTGTGTTTAAAACAATAGAGTCATCTTGGCTCTTATGTCCTTAAATTTAAATTTTTTTATGTAATAATTTTGGCTAGAAATATAAATGATGATTTATAAATTTTAGAATAAGTTTGTTTAAAGTTTCAACTTTCAAAATACTGATGATCAAGAAGAAAGAAGAAGCAACAAACATAAAACGGGCAATGAGGAGCAAAAAGAAATCAAACTGATAAAAAGCTCCATTAAATTGGAGGAAATGCCATGACGGCGCAAGGGAAACACTTCCCAAAATATCTGTCAAAGGCTACAGGGTTAACTACCAGAAACCCTTTTTTGTAAAGGTGATACAAACCAAGCTATAGATAACAAGGAAAAAACTAGGAGAGAACCGGGTTCGCTAGATGTATATTCTACATTTTGTAGTGTTCTAGAATGGGAATTCAGCCAGTAATTTATAATTTAATACCAGTTCAGAAAGTTTCATATTTTAATGACCAGTAGTCCAGTAGCATAACAAAGTAGATTGTGTGATTCTTAAGTTTAATACAGTCATAATGCATTTGGCACGATCCTATATGTTGAAATTTCTGTCACCAAAGATTGCCATACAGGATTCTAGAATAGCTCATTGAGTTGAATTATTAATTCTGCATTCATTTATTTACGGTTGAAGGAAAGGGAGACCAACTTATGCAAGTAATAATAAAGAGCCACGCTACCTTGATATTAAATCCTGCTTTGGCACTCGTTTCCATGAACAGGATCCCAGCATCACGGGCCTTTGACTCTCCTTCCTCTATTGAGACTTGCCTGTTTGTATAAGCAAGGTGGTTGAAGGATTAATTCATATGGCAAAAGTTATTGCTTTCAAAAAGCTTAAAAATTGCAAAACATACACAACAAAGTTACTCCAAAAGGGATATGAGCTCACAACTATATTATACAATAGTGAGTGGCTAGTTGCAAGTATTTTGATGGATGATCTAACAAGCATGCCAGCTTAATTAAGACAACAGGTTATGGACACCAACAGCAGATACGTTTGACATATATCAAAGATGACAATATTTTCCCACTCTTTTAAGAGATGCAAATGCTTGAATTAATAGCTAAAAACATATTTAAAGTTCAATTGACATGAACTCAAATAGTGTTACTTGGTTAACCTTTTGGAGGAAATTGACAAACATCATTTTTGTAAAAGAGACATTAAACAAACATGATGAAATTTGCATTACCTCTTATCGACGAGATCGGTTTTATTTCCAACAAGCACAACTATGACATCCCTACCTCTTTCTGTGTGCACTTCCTCCATCCATTTGGTAGTGTTCAAAAATGATTGTCGATCTGCATGATGAATTATGATCACATATCTGATATCTTCCCAAATAAAGGTTTTTCAAAAGTTCAAATAAGAAGCACAAATGGTCTCATGGCAAGCTATAAATTCTTTTCAATAATTATCCATCGCAGAGTACCAGCAAGTTGTGGAATTGTGATTATTCTTACATACAATTCTAATTTCTGACAAAACTATCAAACAGCTCTCAACACTTGTGAAAATAATTTTATCAAAATTAGACTTGAAACTGCACAATCTTTTCTGAAAGATATACCTAGGCATAAAATGGCAACACATGTCTAACCCGTAACTCTGTAAGATTCAAGAATATTGAGCACAACTTACTTGCTATATCATAGACAATTACTGCAACAGAAGAATCTCTGATGTAGCTGGGTATAAGACTCCGGAACCTTTCTTGTCCTGCTGTATCCCTGTACATGTACATTCAAGTATTAGGAGATTAACAAAGCAGCAATACTGCAATATGTCAACCATACAAAGAGTGGTATATGATTCACAAAAGCTTGTATACAAGATAACCAACAAACAGCTCCTCATTCAAAGATCAAGAATCAACATAATTTCAACAACTGGCTCATACATATCTACAACAGGTGACCTAAATATTTGCAACAGCAGCTGAGTTATGGTACAAGAGACACTCACCATAGTTGCAAACGCACTGTTCGATCTTCAAGATACATCGTCTTCGACAAAAAATCAATGCCAATTGTTGGCTGCAATTCATACAAAACCAGATGCATCCAGTTAATCCTCTAAACCAAACTCTTAACAGCATCTTGGCCAAAATACTCACTACTTGGAAGTCTAGAATAGGGATGATACTATGATCTGCTCAAACTACATGATGTAAGGTTTTACTGCAAAATTTCTCTAGCATCCTCAATATTTCAAGTGTTTTATTGACTATGAGCCCTAACATGTCCGCAAACCATGTAGAATCCCCTTCAGAATCAAGGATTTTCACTTTGAAAAACTCAAACATCTCAATTCTCAGGCTTCTAAGCATTCAGCAGTAATGAAACCGTGTCCGTGATAGGATTACCAAATTCAATTAAGGAACTCAAGTGTAATTAAACCATAATAGAAATAATACTAGTAGAAAATTCAATCAGTGCAGAGGAACGTGCGAACTGCGAATTCGTAAGAAAATAATAATTAATTCAAGCACGAGAATCGAATGAAACAGAAACAGTAAAGAAAGGTCGTCTGGTTCGAATTGAGCCGATCGTTAGCATGATCATGTACTTTAGACGGACGATTGTACTCGAGAAACAAAATCGATACACCAAACAAAATCAATTGACCTAATGCACACAGAATCCGATCAAACAGCAACACAAAACCGAAATCCTAATCCAAACCGGACTCGAATTCGCAGATCAAAGAGGATCGAAGGAATTCCTAATTTCCTCACCTGGTAATTCGCATCGAACTTGTCGTACATAAAGCGAGTGATAATGCTGGTCTTGCCGACCGATTGATCGCCTAAGAAGACGAGCTTGTACTTGGCTAGAGGGGATACAACCGCCATGGATGGATGGAGGGTTTCGAATCGAGGTTTCTCTCTAGCCTGTGAAGAAAGAGAGAGAGAAAGCGCAGATCTGGTCTGTTTTAAATGGAAAGAGCGAGAGAAATTTCGATCGAGTTCATATATAGGGTAACCCAGAAGAAACCGCCAACCAGACGGCGAAAAATCTAAAGTCAAATTGGTTTGCAAGTTTTGCAGCTTATTCCGACTTTGCCCCTATTTGAGCTTCTAATTCTCGATTCTACCCTCGTTAGCGCGTAAAGCACTTGTATATTGGCCTAACTCACGTTGAGAAGACGAGTTCTATGAAATGATGATTTTTGAGGGGGAAAGAAATCCATGTTTGCAACGCCATATCGGCAAAATAAATGGATTTTAATGCAAACATTGACATTTGAATTTACTTTAAATTTATTAGAGGTATTCTTCCTGAAATGGACACATATATTCAACGAAAACATGATCCAAACTAGAATTGAATCCGTTATTTTTATTGAGCAACACGTTATTTTTATTTTGTGAAACTGAGTATATCTCGTGAGCAGTAAATCCGTGGTATGATAAAAATACATATTCCATGGTCCATAGTCGGTACAATGCCATTGTGAGATCTGTGAAGATACATGCTAAGCAATTTTATTGGTCATACACTAGGTCACTAATCACTATGAGGTCGTCTAATACTATATCAAGATTCAGAAGCATAGGACGGACAATAATGAACAGAATTTTACATATTTGAGATGAAACGAAAAACCATCTCTTTTACACGAACTCGATTTTGAGCTATCGAGTCTAGTATGCGCTAAATGATACAGTATACCAGTGGCACTTGTTCATACAAAGAGAAGTAGTAGGTTCAATCCACTCATCAGCCATCTTATTGAGAGCCATGGACTTAAACAACCACATCAATCGATGAGTTCGATTACTTGGTCGAGATTTAAACGATGATCATCAACATTCGGCCTCGTAATAGCAGCCTTTTGCCTGCAAGCTTGCAATGAAGCGTTGATGATTGAAGCTTCAAAGGTATGCATCTGATGTGCAAATTGTTCGGTTCGTATTCCGGAACCGACCCAGGTCAAGACCAGAATCAATGGTCGCCTAATCGGTTTAGTTTCCAACTTGGGGGGTTTGAGAAACCGGTGAGCTGAAGGCTCCCCCGGTCTAAACCGAAACTGTTGGTTCAGGTCAAAACCATGGAGCTGGAACAGTACATTTCTAGTAATAGCCTAATTAGGTTAATTTAGTTTCCAGCTGAACTCCCTAATGAGTAATGACTGCTCAAGTTGTTCAGCTTCAAGCTTTAAATATTATGATCAGGCGCTATAATGTGGCTTATCAGTAACTAAAATCACTATGCTCATATGAATCCAATCATCTACAAGAACAAATTTAAGCAATTGCAATTCCCATTCAAGTAACCATGATATGCATCTAGACCTAATTTACTTCAACCATGAACGAACTCATCAGATTCTAATGCAAAATCTGAAACTAAGAAATCAAAATCAATCTCCAGAACAAAACAAAACAAATGGCAGTTGCAATCGAAAAGACTTGGTTGAGAAGCTACTTGGAAACGGACCTCATACTACTCCATGGAAAGCTAAGCATCTCCTCTGTACACTTTCCATGGTGGCCACGACCTGAGCTCTTCTCCTTGCACTCCAACCAGTGAGACTTCTTCTTCTTCTCACCATCTCCTACAATGCTCGTCTTCGACTGCTTGTTCATGGCGCTCCTCTCTTCCTCAATCGCCTCAATCGGGAAAAGTTGAGGCGAAATCGAAAGAGGAGTCCTTAGGGTTACGTACGCCTTCTTGTAATCCGGTTTCGCGAGCAAAACCGCTCCCCTCTTCTTCTTCTTGCCTTCCATGTTCAGCGTTTGCACATTCTTGACTTCGAATCCGTAGAGGGATTCTAGAACGCTCTTGATCTCGATCTGAGGAAGAGATTTCAATTTTGATGAGAATGAATGGACGGAAATCGGAGTGAGAAGTGGCTTTGGGAGAAATGGATTACCTTGGATGCAGAAGGGACGGTTTTGAGAGCGATTTCGTTGATGTTGGAGAAAGACGAAGGCATTAGGAGTTTGATCGGAAGGTTAGCGAAGTGAACAATCCTTCTTCCGAACCTGATTCCCATGGCGTCTAAAACCCTCGAAAGTCTGGACAGTTCGAATTATGATCTCCGTAGTTTGGTTGAGTACATACAGGAGTGGTGCTCGGGTAGTCATGTGTCCGGTTCAAACCGAACCGTAAAAACCCGGCGGTTCTTCAGTTCCGGCCAACTCACGGTTTGACTCGGTTCCAAACCGTCAGGTCCAGGAATTTAAAAAAAAAAAAGGAATAAAACTGTGACCGCGGAAACATGATCGCGACTCCCAAGTTAATTAAAAATAATAATCGGTTCAGAACTGGATTCGGAACCGACTGCGGAAAACCCGAATCGGCGGAAAGCCGCACAAGATGAACTAGTGAGTTACCGGTTCCGGCTCCATGTTTCAGGGAGCCGAAACCGGACCCATGACTATGCTCGGGATTGGAGAGAATTCTTTTACAAACACTCTAAAATCACTTTTGCCAATCGGTTCCGATTAACGTCACATTTTACCACGAGAAGGAGATTCAAACCATAATCTCAAACAATTATAACCTTGATTTTAAGGTGGAAGAGAAAATTTCCATCTATGTTTGACACAATGGAGGTCAAGCCATTCCATAATGACAATTCATGATCATTAGCTCACGAGCTCGAACCAAATGACATCACATGATCATGAGGTCACAAGCTTGATCCCTCTTAATTCCATTGTAATACCAAACAAGCCCTTAGGACCATACCTGTATATCAGGGACCAAGAAAAGCAGGGAATAATTTCCCGCCTAATAAGGTGAATGTATTCAAACCGAGGAACATAATACTGAAATGACAAATATCAATGAACAATCTTTTCATATTTGGCTTGTGCCACTCTTCAAGAATTAGGCTGCATTGAGCCCAGTTTTTCCGAAAATGTCTTGGCTGGAATATCACAATTACATTTGTATATGGATTCTGAACTTGGACAAAGCAAGGCACTAACACCACCTTCTTTATCCAACGATTACTGTACAATCCAGGGTCAAAAATATAAAGGAGAAAAGCTTCTACCCCAATCAATTTCCAAGTGTTAATATGGCCTAAGATTCCTTCTTCTTGACGCGGTAGGGATATCTTTGATATACTGAGGTGCTTGTGATCACAAGAGGAAGCGCCACAAGGCAGTATATTGAAGGCGGTTTGCCATCAAAGATGTATTGCAATAACGCCGTGACTATAAGTGCAGAAACAATGACAAACCCCTGCAGAGAATGAAACAATTTCAATTCCTGCCCAGTGAACAACAATAAAAAGATACTGTGCCAGAACTTCAAGTTCTTGTCTTGTTGTCCAGCTCAAATTTACCCGATTAACTACAGTTCTGAATTGTGCATGAAATTCGACGATAAATGCAACAGTAGTGAGTGGGCACACACACAATTAGAAAAGAAGGTAAGAGAAATGACAGAAATGTCTCATTTATGTCTTTTACCAAATTATACATGTGCAGGTAATATCAGGCATGATATCTGTCCAAGTTGGAACTTTTTAATTGTTAAAAAAGCAGCAAAATAGCCCGGAGATTTTGTACACGAAGAAACGGTAAGTTGTTTGAATAAGCTTATATTTAAATTCAGGCCTAACTATAACCACTTTATATGTGAAAGCTGAACTGGGTCAGAAGGACAAGGGATTAAACAGCCTTGATGTTGCCTAATAAATTCTTATCCAGTGCATAAGCTCATAAGATGATCACTCAGAATTATCACATGAACTTGATGACAACTCTCTTCCACTCCAAACCATAATTATTAAATTTATAAGTTAGTTAAACTTGCCTTTCGGACACCTCCAGCATAGCTGGTTACAAGGCCAACAAGAATACCCCCAAGTGCATTAACAACAACTGGGATCTGAAAGAAAGCATAATATCTCTTATTGTTAGCATATTTGACAAGGAAAAAAAACTTGAGCAGAAAAGCAAATTAGTAGGTCAAAAACTCAACCACCAAGTTTATCTGATAAATTTACTTATCAGTGATAAAGAATCTTCAAATTGAACGGTGCATAACTTCTTACTTACGATTAGTTGAAACATAAAAGCACTCAAAATGAACCACAGCTCGCATGCAATATAACATAGAGCCAAGGAAAAATAGAAGATCTATCATTTATAAAAAGGGCTGTAAGTTATAACAGCTCAAAGGACAAGCACTACTTCTTCCAACCTAGTGTATGTTATTCCACAAATGAAGGTCTGCAATCATAATCATATTATTTCCTAATTCATCAGCATTTTCTCAAGTCAAATGTATATTTGACTAATTTACAATAGATCTACTTCCTGTGATTACGCAATTTACCTACCAAAGTTAAAGGAGTCCAACCATAAAAGAAACCATGCTTCCTGATGGCTTCTCCATCTGGAGACTTGTAGGTACTAGCCAACAAACACATAATGCCAACCATTGACATTTCTAGAGTCATTAAGTATGATGAGTGCTTCTTAATCTGGAAGATCACAATCAAAAACTGTCAAAACTAACAAGAAATCAGAAATTAACTCAAGCATAGAAAAAGAGTTTTATGCACCTGAGAAGCCCACTGACAGAGAGAAGAAGCCAGGCCTGACAAAACTGAAGCAACCAAGACAGGAACAATTCCATAAAATAATATAAGTTCAGGATCATCACTTCCTGAAGCCTTGCTAGTTCCTTCACCAACACTTAAGAGAACAGCAGCAAGTATCAATAGGAAAAGAGCTCCAATTTGTTGCACTGATTGTTTCTGCCTACAGATAAATCGAACTATGAGTTTGGATAGAAGATAAATACATAAGATTCTAGACTCAGAAGAAGCAAAAATTACTTAAGATGAGAAATACTTGAAATCCAGATTTACAGAATATGTGATGCATTATGTTTCATGACCTCAATGGTAACAATTCATTTCAATTCGTAGCATGATATGCTCAATTTTTTCAAAAAAAAAAAGGGCCAAAGGGTTCAGAAACACTTAAGCAGGCTTGTAAGAGGGGCATATTTCAAATCATAAAACTTCACTATTGTAAACATATTAGTGGATAAGCAAAAGCATGTTCAAGGCTTCAACTAGACTAAGAAAATTGCTAAAGCAGTGGATTTTCTATTAAAGAGACTACAAGATCATTATGATAGACAGTAATATGCTGAAGGAACAGAAACTATTCAGCATTTTATGTCACTGAAACTAAGATCTTCAGTTAAATGAACCTCTAAGACAAAGAGGAAAAAACATCTCTTACCTCAAAAGTATATAAGTAAACAGAGCTGTAAAAAAGAGCTTTGTCTGATTCAATATTGAGAATGTGAGTGAATCAAGATTTTTGTAAGAAATCTGCAGCAAACTATTCTGTAGAGCATAGATCCCAGCTGGTAATCCTGAAGCAGTCAATGCACCAACTAACGTCCATTCTTTGAATATCATCTTCAGCCTACCCCCTCTAGAAAGGAGGATCAATGCACAAATCACCTACGGAGATGTGGGGAAAGTTATCACTTCTGCCAACACTAATTTTCTTTCATAACAAGAATACACGCCAGAAAGAACTGAGAAGTGCTAACTAGGGAACAGCTTACCTTTGCAACTTCACATGCTATGACAGATGAAGTAACAATAACCTCACGTCTGCATAGAAAACATAAGCAGTGATCTTGAGGAATACTAAAATCAGCAAACTACATGCAAAACCTATATAATATCAATGGGATAAGAATGGAACCTTACATAATTCATAATTAAATCAACCCTAAACAAGAGAGTAATTGGCAATTCGGTCAATATTCCACAACAATTGATCCAGACTTTCGTTCACTACACTAAGTCTCAAACACGGTAGATCTCAGCAGAGAAAAGATGAATATGCATTATTTGAACAAGAACTTCTCAGATGAACACCAAATCGAACTTCGCGAGGAATGAAATTCAACAAAAATAGCTTTGACGGAACAATTACCCTGTGAAGCGCTTCGAAATCAGAGGTTGAGCGCCATACTGTAAAGTTAGCAGCGCAGAGTAAAACCAAACTCTCTTGTCCGTTCTTTCGCTCGCCGAACCACCATCGGCGCTGTTTCTGGCCGGCGACATTGTGTCGACCGGAGTTAGGGTTTCTAGATTTGGGGATTTTTGATTAAGGTGCTTTGTTTGTACGATTAGCAAACTGAAAGTGGTTTGGTAAGGATAAATCTGGTAGGAAGAAGATCTGTTTGAGGATTTCGCGCAAAGAGAGGTAAGATTTTCTCACCGGAAAGGCGGAATGGAGAGCAACCGCCTTTTTCCTGAAAGGCGGGTGTGAAAAAGAGAAATAATCATCGAAGCAATGAAAAAAGAAAGGGACAGGTAAACGGCGTCGTTTTACCGATTTGATGATTGCAAGAAACGTTGTGAACGGCGTTGCAGTGTAACGGTAATTCGATGGATGTGTTGGTGCGACGACATGGCTTGCAAGTTGCAACCACCCTGGATCCAATTTGGTTCGAGAATACAAACACATTGATCCTAGCCGTCCACATCCCTCCCCTCGGATGATTTTCCCTCGTTTCACATCTTAGGATTGTATTTCATGTGATCCTAAGTCAATCAAAGGAGAGAAAAGCGACGCAGTGATATAATCGTAAATAAGCAGAAGTTTTGTCGGTGAAGAAATGCACAGCTAAGTTGAAAAAGTGTACTCCTAAGTCAGAAAAAGTACACTCGTAAGTTGAAAATTGCGAGCAAAAATCGAGTTATCAGTTCACTTTTGAGAGTTAGGGGTGCAGTTTTACAACGCTCGTTACTAGTGCACTTTTTTTCTGGTTTCCAGTGCACTTTTCCGGGTTACGAATGCACTTTGCATGTTGGATAATCACACTCCTCCTAACTTCCAGACGGTGAACTCCGAGACATTTAATATAATGGTGAATGAATGCTTTAGGCTTGGGAAGCCTGATGAGGCTGTTGTTGCATTTTAGGAAGGTTGGGGTGAAGGCCTATTCTAAGCCCTTTTCAATGGATGTTGTAGGGTACAATAACATTGTTCTGAGGTTTGCTGACCATGGTATGATTGAGGAGGCCGAGAAGTTTTTTGAGGAGCTGAGGAATACATTGAAATTGAAATTGAAACTGAAACTGAATGCCCTTGTACTTGTATGTTGATAAGAAGAGTTTTGCCATTTAACAAGCTGTTTTTGTATTCTCGAACCAAATTGAATCCAGTGTGGTTGCAACTTGCAAGCCATGGACCCATGGTTCAAGAACTAGATAGGCGTAAATTACATAAACCATATAGTAGTACTATTTCACCCGTAAAGTATATAGAGCGATTTTCTAATCTAGGTTAAGAATCTTACTTCCAAATAACATTGTTGAATTTTTCAAAATTTATAAGATTTATTAAACCGATATATAATTTTTTTAGGGTAATAATAGTTGTATAATCATACATTAGAATATACGTTAAAAACAATGAATTTTTTTTATTTTTATTTTTTTTTTTGAACAGGTGAGAATTAGGGTCTTGCCTTAAGGCGGAATCCCTAGAGCATCCTTGCGGATGAGAGCTAAGAGCTCATGATGGTTCCAAATAGTTTCCCATGAGAGACTGTGGCCCAGAAACGCAATTTTATCGGCCACAGAGTTACATTGTCTGCTCCCATGATAAAAGCGAACTGACTCGAAGCCCCGTAGGGATACGAGAATGTCTGTGATAATTCTTTCTATCTCCCATGGGCAGCGGATTTGTCCTGTGAGGGCTTTGATAACAGTGATATTATCTCCTTCTATCTCCAACTTTCTGACATTTCTCTGTTTGGCCTTCTTCACTCCATCCCAGAGTGCCAATGTTTCAGCCATCAAGACTGAGATTTTTCCATATGTTCTGGCGCATCCGTCAATCGGGTTTCCGATCTCATCTTTTATAATCGAACCTCCCGCTGAGTTACCATTATTTAGCTTAGATCCATCAAAATTCAATTTAGCATAACTTCGACACGGCTTCTTCCAACCTTGCGCTTTGGTTCGTGGTCGGCTCCTTGAGCATGTCGCCTTAGTCGGACTCATTTCTTCGTCCTCAACCCATTCTTTCGTCTGCTTCCATTGCTTCAAATGATTGCGGATATAAAGGTTGAGGTCTTGTATTAGATCATTGGCCGTTTGTTGGAACAATACCTTGTTTCGCTGGTGCCAGATGCCCCACCAGGCTACCGCTAACTCAATGAACGCATCATTTCATAGTTTGTTATTCAGCTCAAATAGCACATTCCGAGGGCTTGCTTGAGGGAGGTTCAGTTCTCTAAGAACGCGTTCCGTATTGACATTTATGCTCTTTATTATTTCCAACGTGTGCGGGCATTCAAGTAGAAGATGTATCGAGTCCTCATGTGTAGCGTTACACATGAGACAACCTTGAGGAATAGCAACCTGTTTTTCAATAAGCCTTTGTTTCGTGGGTAATCCATTCATATCGATTTTCCAAAGGAAATTTCTTACTTTTGGGTACGTATCCAATTTCCATATCCACGTATTAGGGTTCAAGGTCATATATTCTTCTTTAGTTATTAGGCTTATTGCTGAGTTCGTTGAGTACCAACCGTTCTTGCTTGGGGCCCATATCAGTTTATCGTCGATATCATTTTCGGGAATTGGAATTCTTATTATTTTCTCTATCACTTCATTAGGAACAACATGCTGAAGTTCAGTTATTTTCCAACTCTTGTCCGTCGAGATGAAGTGTTCGACTTTGGTTTCGACATTTACCACATTAGTTGTAGCTACCCACTCTTTTAGTGGTTCGCTCGTGAGCCACCTGTCTGTCCAAAAATTGATCGTCTGTCCGTTTCCTATTTGCCATCTCAATCTTTTCTCAAATTCTGGCTTTAACTTCATCAATTGCTTCCATTGCCATGAGCTGTTCGGCTTTATCTTGTACTCCAAGAGCCCACTTCCCCTCAAGTATTTTTCTTTAATCACTTGGACCCACACATTGTCTTGCTCGGTAAGAATTTTCCATAGCAACTTCATTTGGAGTGCCTTGTTCATATCTTCCGCTTTTCTTATGCCTAGGCCCCCATATGCCTTCGGTTTACATATTCGGTCCCATCCTATCAGTGGCTTATATTGTCTGTCTTTATTCCAGAAGAAGGTTCTATTTATAACATCAATTTCATCATTTACATGTTTTGGCAGCATGAAACTTTGCATTAGGTAGTTCGGTTTTGTAGAGAGATTCGACTTGATTAAGACTGTTCGTCCTTCTTGAGATAACGTATTAGCTTTCCATTTTGTTAATTGTCTTTGGGCATTTCCAATAGTGTCTTGAAAGCTTTCTTTACTCACTCTTCCGTTAATAATTGGACATCCTAGATATTTTTCTAAGTTTTCCATCGTGCTTATCCCTAGCGTTTGTTTGATGCTTTGTTTCTGTTGGTTAGCCACCTTCTTAGAGGTGTGAAATGCTGATTTATGATAGTTTACTTTTTGTCCTGTAGCTGCACAATATTCTTCAATAATCTTCTTCATCTGATTACATGCATTTTGGTTTCCTTTCGCGAATACAATAATATCATCTGCAAATGCTAAGAACGGCACTCTCTTGCCTCCCCTCGCTATTGGAAATCCTATAAGCGGCTTCGGACCCTCACTCACTTTCTGAAGTTTTCGGGCAAGGAGCTCTGCGCCAATTACAAATAGATACGGCGATAACGGGTCTCCCTGTCTAAGTCCTCGTTCAGGCTCAAATGGCGCAGTAGGTCCGCTGTTCACCAAGACTGAGAAAGATACGGTGCAAACACACTCCCGAATCCATTTCACAAACTTATCGTCAAAGCCAAATTGGCATAGGATTCGGAACAGGGATTCCCAATCTACCCTGTCATACGCTTTTTCCATGTCTAACTTTACTGCCATCCATCCTTCCTTCGCTTGGCTTCCCCTAAAGGAATGAAAGATTTCATGTGCTATGAGCACGTTGTCTTGTATTGCCCTTCCAGCAATGAAGGCCCCTTGTAATGGGTGAATGATTTTAGACATAACTTTCTTCAATCTTTCCGTCAGGATCTTGGCTATTATTTTATATATCGTCGTACATAGGCTAATCGGTCTATAGTGGTTTGTCGTTGAGGGGTTGTCATTTTTTGCTAATAAGGAAATGAACGTATGGTTACTTTGTTTCAGGATCTTCCCCGAATGGAAAAAGCCTTTAACGGCTCTTATTACCAAAACAATGAAATTAAAATAAAATAAAAAACACTTCGGGGGCTTACCGCTAACCGGACTCGAAACTACATACCTCCTAATCCAGCAACCAAACCCTGCCGCTGTAAAATTCCATCGTCCACCCAAACCCTCGCTCGGCTGCGCTCTCCTCCGACCATGTCCCTCTACCGCCTCCTTCTCCGGCGAGCCACCGCCGTCGCCACCGCCTCACAAACCCTGACCTCGCACCACTCCTTAATCCCCCTGCGCACCTTCGCCTTCGCCTCCGCGGAGGAAGCCGCCCCCGAACGCCGCCGGAGAAAGCGCCGTCTCCGAATCGAGCCGCCTCTCCACGCTCTCCGCCGAGATCCCTCCGCTCCACGCCCTCCGCCAGATCCAAACGCCCCTCGCCTCCCCGACTCCACCTCCTCCCTCGTCGGCCCCCGCCTCAACCTCCACAACCGCGTCCAATCCCTAATCCGCGCCGACGACCTAGTCAACGCCTCCGCACTCGCTCGCCAGGCCGTCTTCTCCTCCACACGCCCCACCGTCTTCACCTGCAACGCCCTCATCGCCGCCCATTACCGCTCCAAGAACTACGACACCGCCGTCTCCCTTTCGATTTCTTCTTCAACCAATCCAGCATCGTCCCCAACGTCGTCTCCTACAACTTCCTCATCGTCTCGCAATGCGAGTCCGGCCGAGTCGACTCCGCTCTCGAAAGCTACCGCCACATCCTCACCAACTCCCCGTTCAGCCCTTCCTCTGTCACCTACAGGCATCTGACCAAGGGCTTGATCGATTCCGGCCGGATCGGGGAGGCTGTGGATCTCCTGAGGGAGATGCTGAGTAAAGGCCATGGCGCAGACTCTCTTGTTTACAACAATCTGATCAAAGGCTTCCTTGATTTGGGGGATTTGGACAAGGCAAACGAGCTGTTTGACGAGCTTAAAGAACGGTGCCTTGTGTACGATGGAGTGGTCACCACGACGTTTATGGACTGGTTTTTTAAGCAGGGGAGGGGGAAAGAAGCTATGGAGTCTTACAAGGCCTTGCTCGATAGGCGGTTCCGGATGGTTCCTGCTACCTGCAATGTGTTGCTTGAGTGTTTGATCAAGCACGGGAGAGGGACGGATGCGTGGGAGTTGTTTGACACGATGTTGGATGATCACACGCCGCCTAACTTCCAGGCGGTGAACTCCGATACGTTTAATATAATGGTGAATGAATGCTTTAGGCTCGGGAAGTTTGATGAGGCCGTTGTTGCGTTTCGGAAGGTTGGGGCGAAGGCGAATTCGAAGCCGTTTTCGATGGATGTTGCGGGGTACAATAACATTGTTGTGAGGTTTGCAGAGTGTGGTATGATTGAGGAGGCCGAGAGGCTTTTCGAGGAGCTGAGGGCGAAGTCGTTGAGTCCGAGTGTTGTAGGTTACAGGGCTCTGATTGATGCTTTTCTCAAGGAAAGAAGAGTCGACGACGCTTTGAAGATGTTTCACCTTATGGTGGATGCTGGTTTGAGGGTGATTCCGTCGTATGCGAACAGGTGGTTGGGAGAACTGATTGAGAATGATAAGGTTGTTGAGTCATATCAGCTGTTGACGAAACTGGGTGAAAAGGATCCGAAACCGGATGTCACGACCTATGAGACTGTGATCAAGGGGCTGTGTAAAGTAGAATTCTTTGAGCTGTGCAAGGATGCGATTGCTCAGATGATGAGGTATGGTCACTACCACACCGACGACCTCGCCCGCCACCAAGGCCTCTTCCAGTCCGACGCTGCCCTCTTAACCGACCCGGTCGCCAGGTTGGTCGTCGAGAGGATGAAGAACGACCGTGCTTACTTCTTCTGCCCGTTTGCCGCCTCCATGGTCAAGATGGGCGCTATTGATGTTCTTACCGGTAATGCAGCAGGAAATTAGGAAGAACTGTCATTCCTTTAATCAAAAATTGTAATTCGGATGTTTTATTTATTGACTTAAACATTGCAAAATGTGCCTGTACTCAATTGATTGTTTTTAACTGTCCAGATAAGTCCGATGTTTTTTTTTTATTGACTTAAGGATTGTAAAATGTACCGTTGGCTCAAAAAACAACTAAGCCAACTATACTGATGGTGAACGTTCAATGCCGAGCTGTAACTACCACAAACTGAGCTATGCTCTTCCTTTTCTCTAGAAGGAGAAAGCGTCCAATGTTCATATCCTATACAAGGCAGAAAGAGTCAACTAGACCGGCCTTAATTACCTACATTGCCTTACAATTACAAACAAATCCACACTGGCCTGTTCAAATCACTCACAATGCTAGCACTGCAAGAGCATCCCTTGTTTGCCCTATGATATTATATAGGGTGGCAGCGATATGCGCAGGCGTCAGACCCACTTCTTCCAGCTGGTACACTGGCGACCCGTGCTTGATGTATCGGTCCGGTAACACCATCGGCCTCCACTGCACGCGAGTCCCACAAGTCAGAACTCGATCCAAACCGCAACCAATAATTTGTAAAATGTAACCAATAATTTGTAAAATGTAACCTTCAGTTCATAACATTTGCTTATTTTCAAATTTGCATCGAGAAGCCCATCCCGATCGAACCTTCCTTGACCGTGATCAGCACCTCATGAGACTTCGCGAGGCTTCGTATGAGGGTTTGATCGAGCGGCTTGCAGAAATGAGCGTCTGCAACCGTCAAATGCAGCCCTCGGAGGACTTCCAAAACAGCTGCCGCAGCTAAACAGCTTTGGACAGCTGATCCGTATCCTAGAAGCGCAACTCTCTTTCCCTCCTTCAGAATCCGGCCTTGTCAATGGCATTACATATATACGAGTGAGTTCATCAGAGTACGAACGAAATGAAACAAAAGGGGAAAAAAAATTGTGAAGTTACCTCAAGAGGATTTCCTTTGTTTCCTGGAGGCAATTCGACGCCAATCCCGTTGCCTCGAGGGTAACGGAAACAAGAAGGCCTATCATCAATAGCAGCAGCTGTTGCAACCATGTGGAAAAGCTCTGCTTCATCAGAAGGAGCCATTACAACCATATTTGGAAGACAGGCCATGAATGTGAGTGAGTCGGACCGTCGGCTCCAACTAAACCCGCCCTGTCCATAGCAAACCTCACAGGCAGCTTTTGTAAGTCCACATCATGAACAACCTGAAAAAAAAAACACTTTCTTGATTACTTAAAACTGTCAATTATCCACGGAATTGCAAGAAAAATGAGGATATAAGTTGAAGCTTACCTGATCATAAGCCCTCTGCAGGAATGAGGAGTAAATGGTACTTTTGACTTGTTTAAGAATAGCAACAAGATCATCTACATTATGACCATCAACAGGCCAATATAGTAAAGTCCAAGCTCTTCAAAAAGGCTTGATCCCTGAGCCACTAATCATTCCACGAGCATACTCATCGACTTTTGCAGCCAGTTCATGCATCGGTCCTCCAATCGTCTTAGTAACTCCCTGCAACAGTTATAGCCCATCAAGCTAGAATCATCTGCACTTACAAACAAACGCTTAGCCCCTTTAAAAAGAAATTCTTGGGTAGTGTATTACCTTGGCAACCTCTCTTAGTTAGTTAGTTCTCTAAGAGGTCTGTTAGACTGTAGTCTGCTCAGAGCTCCCACCGGAGCTGCAGGCCCATCTAGCGTAGCAGTTGGTAAAGAAACTTGTTTGTTGTCATTTAGGATAACAATCATGTCAGAATCTAAGAACCCTGCATTGTTCATGGCCTCGTACGCTTGCCCTTCTGTCATGGCGCCATCACCAATCACGGCAACCACATTGTTGTTTCTGTTCTTCAGATCCCTTCCAACAGCCATACCTATTCAATCATGTCATAAAATCAGCTCAAAAGAAGCTTATGGCAACTCTGACCAACCACACAATAAATTTCTATTGAAGTGAACTACCAAGGCTTATTAGTCCGGACAACAAGCTATTATCAAGCCTCAGTACAACAAGGTTTGCATTCAAGACATTCCAATATCAAATATCAATATACCAAATCTTCACACAGGTTTACCAAGGCTCGTCGGCTGAGTAACTGTGTCCCGCTCATCGGCTGAGGCCGAGTACAGGGCAATGGCGTCTGCGTGTTGTGAGCTGGTGTGGCTCAAGTCTCTACTGATATCGCTCGGGGTTCAACACTCTTCGCCTATGCGTATCTTTTGTGATAGTCAGGCCGCTCTACATATTGCTTCTAACCCGGTTTTTCATGAACGTACGAAACACATTGAAGTTGATTGTCATTTCGTACGTGACTTGATTCAATCGGGTGATGTGGTTACAAGCTACGTTCGTACAAATGAACAGCCTGCGGATATGTTTACCAAGGCTTTGGGTAAATCTCAATTTGTTTACCTTCTCGACAAGTTGGGCATTTTGGACTTGCATGCTCCAACTTGAGGGGGAGTAAAGAGATATTACTAGATAATTAGATTTTGTTATATATGGTTAGTATATTGTACGTATCTTGGGGAATAGGATTAGTCCTTTCCTATATATTGTAACCGTGGCTTCAGTAAATAGCAAGAAAGTATTTTCCAATATCCTACAGCTTCTCAAATTCTACAATTACGGAGTAAAATTTTACAATTGTAAATTTCTATCAAATATTGTATATTCAACGAGTTTTAAAATTAAATTTTACGCATTTTAAAACACTTGGAGAGTTGGAGTTGATTAATATTATGGTGCTTGCAACATTCTCTTTCATTTCATTTCATTTCATTTCATGTTGTGACAATCTATCTATCTTCTATAATCTATAATCTATCTATAATCTATAATCTATATCTATAATCTATCTATAATAAACCTATAAAGTTTGGTTTTTAGAGCAATTAATGACCCACATTTTATACACTAAACCTATAGTTTTTCATGCCCCATTAATGCCCTCTAAATTCAAAATCCAATTGAGGCTCTCAGTTAACGCCTGTAACGGCTGTTGTGGATTTGAGCATTATCCTATTGTTGTAACGGCTATTACGATGCAATGGTGTCGCTGTGGCTAAGAGTCTGTTGGTGTGATAATTGGTGCATTTGCTGGCTGCCCTCAACGATCGTGTTTAAGAGACCATAATTCCCTTCTCTCTATTTAAACAGGCTAAACGACACAAAAGTGGGAACGGAATAATGGCATAAGGGCGTCCTTTAATGTCCCTTTGAAACCGTTGAGTTGAATTGGGTGATTAAGCCCAATAGTAACGATGATATACAGTAACGGTGGAACGTAATTAGTTTTTCATCCGACGGGTTTCCATATCATCAATGTTTTGGGAAGTAACGCTGCTTCAAATCCACAACCAACTTATATAGAGGGAATCCATGATCGAGAAGCTTCAAATCTTCCAGATCCAAAGCCCCGACAAGCTCCGAATCGTCGTCGTCAAGATCGTCACGTTTCGCTCCTTCATCCTCATCGGGAACGTCCCCGTCCACCCGTCGATGTCGATCCCGAGCCAGATCAGCGAGTTGGCGGCCTTGGGGGCGGTGATTAGCTGAGAGACGGTGAGAAAGTGCCCCTCGCTCGCGCCTCTCAATCGCCACCTCCCAATTCCCCTCAATTTTTAACACGTAAACTCGCCTCTTCTCTCTTTCCCTCTCAATCTTTGTGAGCCCTAATTCAGTGTGTTTGGTTTTGCAATTAGGTTTTGGGGGCGGAGGGGCACTTTCTCGGCGACGGGATTTGGAGGGCTTTGGAAGCTAGGGTTTCCAGTCGACCGAGCGCCGCTTTGTGACCACCATGGCCTCCTTCGAGAAGATTTCGGTGATCGACCTCTCTGCCACTAAGACCGGCGATCTGGTGGCGGCCATTAGCGGCACGCTGTTCTTGGTACAAGATTTTCATCATTCATTTACATTTTAAAAGATGTAATATGTTTTTCTATGGAGGTTGAGCATCCACTACCACAACATACTTTCAATTCAATCAGGGCTCTTGCTTTGTCAAAAGTTGATCCTTTTCTTGATTTGGATTTGGGTAAACAGGAAAAGATCAAAGTCTGGTGAATCAATCAAGTGTACTGTGTGTGATGGAACTGGTACAACTCTTTATATCTGGATTTTCCCAATGACGCATCTACGTTTGAAGCATTTGCAAAGTTGCTAGCTATTCTTTCTTCTCAAAAAGAAGTTCGATCGATCTGTTGTCCCCTTGAAAATGGCTTGCTCAAGGTATGTTCTGCTTTCTCGAAATTGAAGTGGAAAGAAGTCATACATTGGCATTTTCATTATTTACTTCACATTGAATGCTCTCTCATGTAAGATAGTTAAGACTCAGTTTTTTTAGCCTACATTGACCAGAGAGGGTTGATCTCTGCTTGCATGATTTAGTGAATTTGACCAAGGAATTTTGGTTGCCCTCTGGTGTCTCTATTCTGTGTGTGTTTGTATCAATTTTGTAGGTCACTTCCTTAAATTCAAGGGAAAGTATTTAAGGATCACATCAAAAGCTTAGGGAATGTATTTGGTTTACAAACATGGCGAACAGAGTAGACCTATTGCTATCTTAAGTTAAGTCTATAGGTCTGCTGCACTAAATTTGCTTCAAAATACTAAAAAACATTTGCTTTTTAGGTCTTGCAAGCAGGTTCAGCAATTTAATAAGTCCGTATGGAATATGGACTCAACTGTGTCTTCAAGCACACTGATGGATAGTGCACATACAATGGCTTCTGTAAGGGATTCAACAGATATAGATGAAGTTGGTCAACATGTATTATATCTTACTGAGACTCTTTCACTACCACACATTTTCATTTCACTCCATCACTTGAAATTGGTTTGTCTTAAATAGCAATACGAGAAATCATGAAGATGTGAGCCTTTTTGCTGTAGTATTTAGCCAATAGATCATAGAGTTGTTAAGAGTCAAAAGCAGGTATTGAATATATATGCACTTTTGTTAAAGTAAGACACTTCCTTTCAGTCTTAAGTGGACTCATACAATCTTTGGTGTCTTTGGTGGATGTGGACTCATACTTGCCATCATAACTGGACTCTTCAAGATCAATGTTGATGGAATCTCTGGCTTTAATAACACATCTAATAGTCTTTGGTCTCCATTTTTTCCTGCTCTGTTGTTCTTGGTAGTCCCAGCTTGATTCTACTGCCTCTTCTATATTGGGTATGGATTTATTTGGTATTTTTCGTGTGGCATATGGTATTGTCTTATTATCATAGTTGACGCATATATCAAGGGAATAGCCCAAGGGAATAGATATTGGCTCATGGCCCGTTCAAGCAAATGACTGAATAATCACGAACAAGTTGCTTTGTGCCTGAAACTCCAGAAAATGGGCTTGACCGGTCAAGAATCTGTCTAGGCAGAAAACAAAGGTCAAATCCCATGATGGAATGCTTAATTAGCAAAAAGGAGGATTGAGAGATTGAAGGAAAGAGGAGTCTAGAGCAAAGTGAAGAGACGTTTTTGCTGAATTGTCGTTGCCATTAGCATAATTTATGCTTATGGATTTAATGATTTGAATAAGATTTTTTGAATATTTTTTTTCTTATTTTTTTTGTTAATTTTTAGAAGTGAGGAGACAACAGAAGCTTAAGCTTAGCCTTGTGGTCAGCAATTGTTCAAGAGCCGTTGATGCAATCAAGCATATACTACTCCTCACCTCTCCTTGCCTGTATGAGAATTAGTTTTACTTTCCTTATTATTGGCTATGGAGCTACAAGTCCTTCAGTTCCCCTCAGTTCTTTTTTTGTCGATATGCTTCTTTTTTAGGTTTTTTTTTAAATCTTGAATATTCACAAGATGAGCAAGGTGCCTTTTGTACAGGCAAGAATTGAAAAAATGTTGTATTATGAGTTTGAAAGAGAGATCACTACTTCCCTTGATTTTCTGATTTGCCTCTATTTTCCCCTTTCTTGCACTTCTTTTTATATATGGCATGTAAATTCAGTCAACTCTTTTGATTAGGGAAAAAAATGGTATGTATAAATTGATTAGCAAATTAAATCAATAGGTTTCCGTTTTTTTTTAGTATATGAATGTATTTTGGGGATCATTGTAGCGTACCTATACGACTCATATACAATTAAACCTCTATAAATTAATAGGGTCGGGACCGGAGTATTTTATTACTTTATAGAGATAGATATATTAATTCATCGATAAATAATATTTATTAATTTATAGAGATTTTAGCTATACAAATATTTCCAATTAAATGATACCAAGTATTGTCATTGAACCAAAATCATAAAAGTATAGCCAAACTATTAACATATTTAATCATGTTATGGCTGTTAATATATTTATAGTGATGGATGAAAAAATTTATTATAAATTAGTCTTATTTTATTATTGGTAAATTAATTTTAAATCATTTTAAGACATTAAGATTTTCTATAGTGGAAAAAAAGAATAATCAAAAAATTTATTATTGGTCTCAGTTTTAAAAGATTGTTGTCATAGATTTTTGAACCTTAAATCTATGAGTTATTGGTAGACCTGTCAAAAGCTGACCCGACCCGTAAATCCGACCCGACCCAACCCAAAATTTCTGGGTTTCAACCCAAAAATTTGAACCCGAAACTCAGTTTGAACCCGAACCGGATAAACCCGAAAATATAATCATGTCATTGAATGAATAAGGCCAGCATAATAGTATTTCTCCAGGTAAACCCGGTAAACCCGAAAATATAACCCGGTAAACCCATATTTAATCATGTCATTGAAACTCTGTTTTAAAATGAAATATAGATGCTGGGAACCTCACTATTTTGTGGGACTTGGCCTTAGGTCTTTGTGGGAGGGCGGAGCGAGGCCGTCGACGACCGGATCTCGGTAACGAGCTGAGAAGGAAGTGAGGGTGAAGGAGGCAAGAAGCTTCCTTATCTTGCTTTTTTTGGTCAGAAAGGGAGAGTCAGGCTCTCATGTTATTAGGGAGGAACAAAAGCAGGTATAGCACGGGGGCAAGCAGTGCCCATAAGGTCATAATACAGTAAGCTAGAAATAACATCAGGCGGTTCTGGGAAACGGTGGAGACCCAGCGGTAGATCGTGAGCAAGGGAAGCAAGATGATCAGCTACTTTGTTAGCTTCCCGGAAGATGTGGCGAGGCCGGACGACCCAGTCTCTACTAAGGAAGCTCTGGCACGCACGCACCAGGCTAGCAAGGGGGTGAGAAGATTTGATTGGCTTCATAATCAGCTCGATCACAATTTTGGAATCAGCTTCAAGGATGATCTTGCTTTTCTATGGGAAAGTGGAGATATGTTTTTTTTTTTGGATTTAATTATTATTATTTTTTTACTATTTTTAAAAGGTCGGGAATGAATAAGGCCATTGTGTATTATCCAAGGATAAAAAAATAGTGACATCTGATTAATTTACGAGTTATCAAATTGTTGTCGTATATTGGATTAGTTACCCACTTTAGTCTTCTATTATATATTGATATTCACACATCCATAGTACGTATACAAAAAATCATCTAACACATACAAATCAAATATTTTTTGAATAATATAGAAAATAATACGTTTAAGATAAATATTTTAAAGATTATTCTCTTACTAATATATACATATACCTAATTTATTTCTAAAAATCTATAAAAAAAATAATCAATTGATGAAGTCCATATAAATGAATAATTCTGAAACTTCACAAAATACAAATAACTTTAATGAAAATACGACAATACTGGCATGTGCATCACACGTGATTCACCATCAATTATTATATATAGTAGATATCAATATTCTCATTCCATATCGGGTTCAGTCATACGTGTACCTTACCTATTATACAAGTCTTAGGATGAGAGAACCGATTAATCTACCTTTCTTATTTAACACAACACTCATACTCATTAATATAATATATATTCAGTTGTCTTACGTGTTTTACCTTTTATTTAAACCTTTTATATTTGACTAATGCTCTAAAAGGATGTCAATATGCCATGAATAGTAATATATGCAGTTAAGCCTCTATAAATTAATAGTATCGGGATAGGAGTATTTTATTACTTTGTAAAGATATTAATTGAGCGAGTAATGAATGTTTATTAGTTTATAGAGGTTTTAAGGATAGGAATATTTCCAATTAAATATCATCCTTTGTGACTAAATTAAATTTATTTACTCAAAATAATACCAATTATTTTTATCGAACCAAAAATAATTTCAAATGCAAAATGTGTAAAAGCATAGCCAAACTCAAACTAATACCAATTTCCCGGGCAAATTTTAGATGATGGGTATTATTGCACGTTTGTTATATATAAGTTAGAGATATACTTTAAGTAGATTTAAGTTTTAAGAAAAAAAATCAACAATAAGATCATCTTTTAATGGGCTTCGAAAATTCTCTTAGTCATATTTATGTAGTTTTTCGCATTATATTACTCCATCTGTCCCGATATATTTGTCTCATGACATTATTCATGCATAGATTTAGGAAAATAAAAAGTTTTTTTTTGTGTAAGAAAAGGTTGATGGGTGAAAGGAAGTAACAAAAATAAAGAAAAAATGAGATAAATTGTGAGTGTAAAAAGGTTGATGAGTGTAAAAAGTTCATAGATGGAATGAAGGAAAAAAAAAAAGAATGATGAAAAAGCAGATGGGTAGACTAAAAACTAAAAAGTGATAAATTGTGGCTGTTAAAAGTGAAAAAGTAGTTGATAGAAAAAAAAACGAAGGGGCGGTACGACAAACATTTCGGGACGAAAAAATGAAGATGAGACAAATATTAAGGGACAGAGGGAGTAATTCATACTTTTAGCGAGACCTTATATTTATATGGTGATCTTTCGGTAATTTATTGTTTTATTATTTTATCGTAAATCGCCAAATTTTACACTTGCCCAAATTAGGACCGAAGAATAATATTAACTGATCGTGTTTATTAATTTTACCTTTATTTCTACATTTAAATCAACCTAGAAGAAAAACATAAAAGAAAATATTGCCCCCCTGCGGTACGCAGGGGCCAGCATACTAGTATAACAATAAACTAAAGTTCAATATCATAATCTCAAAATATTAATTAATAATTTTACCCTAAAAAATATACTGTATTAACTAAAATTTTACCAAAATCCCGTGGGCACGGGTATTTAGACTAGTTCTCAATATTAACTAAAATATTGTTTTTTTGTGGCACACATCAGCGGTTGTGTCATTTGAGGTATCCCTTGCTTGCTTCCAAATCCGTTGAATCGTTCTTACTGGCACAGACAATAATGAAGAAACCTCTGATATTGTATTACGTTTTAACTTGCCATTCAAACTTCTCTCCAACAAAGCATGATAAACTTATAGCCTTTCTTCATTTGATAAGAATCTTCTATGCTTATCTAAACAAAACATTTAAATAATTTTGCTATTAGGCCATGCAAAGTTAATCTTAAACCAATCGAGCTCATACATATGTACTTAAACAAACAACGTAACAAACATAATTTAAAAAATCAACAAATATATATATACACTACTTAACGTAATTTAAAAAATCAACAAACAACAACTTGAACGTACAAATACTTGAACGTACAAATAAAATCAACAAATATGTAAATATATACACTACTTGAACGTACAAATAAAATTAAACCATAAAAATATTTTTATGTATGAAGGGATTCCATGATAAACACTTATACGTATTTGTTGCTTAACAAACATAGATATTCACTATGATAAACACTATACTTATTTGTAGCTCAATAAAATTAAAATCAAACAACAAACATAATTTAAAAAATCAACAAATATATGGCTAAGCAAGTTATATGACTTAACTACAAGATCCATAATTAACCTAGATATTCCATATACGTATTTGTTGCATGAAGTATACTCCATAATTAATCAAATTTACTTAGATAAAAATAAGATTAACATGTGGAAGAACAAGTTATTTACATAAACATTAAGTATGGAAGAAGAAGACACTTATATAAGCATATGTGAAAGAGGAAGTTAACGTACCAATATTTTCATTGCCTTGATTGATAGTTACATCAATTATCGGGTCTTCAATCTCTCTTTCGATCTCTTCGTTAGCTTCCGAAACTATATTCTCATGTGTGTTGGCTTCATCTCCTTCATGATTTGGAATTTCATTTAGATCAAATAAAAACTCTTGTGGAGGGGAATTCAAATCAATAAAATTGTTGGATGCCATTAAGAAGAGTTTGAAAATTTAAGATTAATCTTCATGTTCACTATGTGTATGTATATATATATGCCTCTAATTTTAACTTCTTCAAATTTGGCTCCAAAATGAAAATCTAAATTTTTTCGTTTGAAATGAAATGAAATTTTTTTGGCTCCATAATTAGTGTGAGTTTTTATCTCTAGAATGACATTAATCCCTCCAAAAAGAAGATCAAAGGTTAATAAGAGTAAATTGGATAAATTCAATCCGTGTGTTAGATTAACGCAGGGAAGGAAAAGAGAAAAGATTAAAAAAAATAAAAAGCAAATGAATGCTCTGACAGTGGAGTAAACAAAGCATGCAAGGAAAGTATAGGTGTGAGTCTGTGAGCTATTACTATAGGAAAATGATTACTAGTACCTCTTTTGCCTTCCAAGTTAACTTTTCTTAATTGGAGTGAAAATTCTAAAGCGTCCTATAATATTGATCGGAGGGAGTACTTATTAGGTCAGTCAAACACAGAAATTGTATTGAATTTAGGGTTTTAGGGTTTAGGGTATAGCAGCGGAGCTATTGCTAGGAGGAAGTGGATGAGGCAGAGAGGTGGACGTAGAAGGGGCAGAAACACCACCAGAGATCTCCCTGAAGAAGTGTTAGATGAGATTCTGAGTCGTGTCCCCGTCAAGTCTCTGATCAGGGGGTTCGAATCCGTTTGTAAATCATGGCGTTGTAAGTTCCACTCCCGTCCCGGCCTTCGTAGACTTGTATGACCGTCGTAGTCGTAGTGGTCGCCCCAACGGCAACACCAACAACAACAACAACAACTCATTAGAGATTCATTCAACCCCTACGAAAAAACTGGAGACGGCTTGCAACAACGGTGGCGTCTTAGATTCATTCGCGTGTTCGGGCCGTTGAGCAACGGCATCTATTGCGTAGCCTGCCATCCTCACCTAGTATCTCGCAATCGCTTCCGCATTTGGCCGGGCAAGATAGCCTTCTTGTGTAAGTGTGTAACCCCTCCATCGGTGACTACAAGTCCCTGCAGACTCCACTTCGGTCTTGGTCAAGTTTGAGGTCGAGCTGGAGATTATAAAGTTGTTGTGATCGTCCATCTGATCGAGCTTCGTTTACAGCCTGCAAAGTGGAGAGTACGTGGAAGGAAATTGACCTCTGTTCAGCATTCTATAGAGCAAGGATGGCCTGGATTGAATACCCCATAGAGGCGTGCCCTCAAAGGTTCCTTCAGGGACGCTGGCATTGGGCGGCGTGTTGTCGTATAGTTTTGATGATGAAGCGTTTGAGTTAATAGGTGCGCCATTAAGGAATGCAGAGGAGGATCTCACCCACCTCCATGGCTCGCTCGTGTTGCATGACCGTCGTCTTGCTTTCATGTCCATGTTTGACCCTTTGCTGCCTCACCACGTTGAGGCTGACGTTCGTATTTGGATGATGATGATGGAATATGGTGTCGAAGAATCCTGGACCAGCTGGGTCTATCAAATCAACCCGAATTTCCCTGGTAGGTTCATTAGACTTGTTGCAATAGATCATACTCCTCAAGGAGGAGACAAGGAGAGTGGTGGTATTCGTATCGAACGCCTGGTCTTTGAAGATACTTGCCATCAGACCATCTCCTGTGATGAGGTCGGATCTCGAGTACTTGGTCTCAACTTACAAAAAAATATCATATGGAATACTCCTGGAATTTCGAATTATTTAGAGACTCTTGAGCGCCTCGATCTGAAAAATAGGAGCTTCTTATCATGCATCTATTTATTTCAGTAACATAATTATGCACGAATTCCTTTAAGCCGCAGCAACTATTCTAGATTGTATATTGCATTAGTTCTAGTGATAGCAAATCGTGTTTTCTTTTTGCAGAGTGACATTCTTGCCATTACATATAGACATTGGCTTAACATCGATCTATACTAGTATTACCGAGTACTATATATAGGGTGTGTCAGTCTCTCTGAATCCCATTGTGATTTTCATTGCATTCCATTTCTTTTTGATTCAAGTACATGAATTCTGGGGTGATAAATTTGCAGCAAATCTAGCATACTTTGCAAATCATTTACAGGCACCGGGGTTCTGACATAGATTACATCACTACCAGATACAATGTTACTAGCATGATCTGGTTTAATAATTTGCTGGGTTGATTTTTCATCGATGAAATGATCTTTTAGATGTCTCCTTCTTAGAAGTAATTCCTACAGTTATGTAACCCTGTTGAATAAAAGTTAGAGCCACAAATCCACAATTACAAACATGAATGATTTACAACAGTTTTGTAAACCAAGATTCATTGACACTTTCCAGATAAGAATATCTTTAGTACTGCATAGTAGTAATTCATATGGACTACGAAGGGGTTTTGCTGGCACATACATAGATATACATAACTAGTTTTAGACCTGCAGAAACCGCAGCACTACCTTCTAATTCAAGATCCGAAGCAAGGCCTTTAGAGGAACCCAATTTTTTCCTCGTTTAAAATGCAGTATAACAAAAGTGTAGCAAGGCCATAGAGATTTTCTAATCTAGTTTAAGAACCTCAGCTGCGCTCTCCTCCAAACCATGTCCCTCTTCCGCCTCCTATGGAAAAGCTCTGCTTATTACAAACATATTTGGAAGACAGGCCATGAATGTGAGTGAGTCGGACCGTCGGCTCCAACTAAACCCGCCCTGTCCATAGCAAACCTCACAGGCAGATTTTGTAAGTCCATAAACAACCTGAAAAAAAAAACACTTTCTTGATTACTTAAAACTGTCAATTATCCACGGTATTGCAAGAAAAATTGAGGATATAAGTTGAGGCTTACCTGATCATAAGCCCTCTGCAGGAATGAGGAGTAAATGATACTTTTGACTTGATTAAGAATAGCAGCAAGATCATCTACATTATGACCATCAACAGGCCAATATAAAACAAAAATCAGCTTAAAACAACACGGTATTAATTTTTTGGGAATCAACAAACAAAGATCAAGGTTATTAGCAAAAATCAGCTTGGCTTGAGTTTTCTACAGGGACAGTAAAACAAAAAGTTAGTTAAGAACTGCGTCAATTGAGGGACAACAACGACTTCATGGCCCAATGGATAAGGCGCTGGTCTACGAAACCAGAGATTCTGGGTTCGATCCCCAGTGAAGTCGAATCTCTCTTTTTGCTTATTTCGATTCAATTTGTTGTAGGGGCGGGGCGCCCATGAAACTAATTAAAGGCCCATGTTTCAATTCCTTTAACGAACTCGAGTAAAAGGGCCATGTGGTGGTGGCCGACTTGCTTAGCTGCTGTTTCGTTTTTAGATGGCAAGTCCATGTTAACTAAAGACGCCCTACTAATTTTGTGTTATCTTTGTGACGTGTGATTGCTGAAAAACTATACAGATACATAAAGTGACAACTAGACATGCAAAAGTAGATTTTCAAGAAAGGAAAAATTTTCAGGGTGTCCCTAAATTTAAGAGTATTTTAAATGGTGCTTCAAGGTTAAAAATGCAATTACATACTGTAGTTGTTGTTTTTAAGATTTTTGGTGTATTTGTTCTATATTTTTTACGAGGAAGGGGTTCTTGTAATGCTTAAATATGGTTTAACGGACTCGTTGGATATGGTTCGAACTTGGCTCTACTCACGAAACTGTTAGAGACGCTAGAAAACAGTTCGATAGAAGAAGGAGTACTCAATACGACGAATGACTGATTTTATTTTGATTTGTAATGCCCTTTGAACAAAACATTGCTTAGAATTTGTAAATAAAGTAAAAACTCTAGTACCAACAAAAAAATGTTGATCTATAGATAACAATTACCATTAACGCTAACATAAAACTACACGATTCTAGGGGAGTCGGTGTGGAGCTCTCTCTACCCACAACAAATCATTCATAAGATTTTAATAAAAATCTGTAATAATCGTTGTGATTTTTTAAAGAGAAAAAAAGAAGGCCAATCGGAATATTGACTAATGGAAGCTTGATTGGCATTAAAAAGACCCACCACTTGATCAAGTAGGCAATTTCTTTTTTTGCATAAAAACACATGCATGATCATTACACAAATGTCAATGTAAAGCTAGGCCATTCACACGATGAATTTAAAATACTACTCCCTTTGTCCCGGTTTGTTTGTCCAGTATTCTTTTTCGGACGTCCCCTTTTGTTTGTCCACTTTCCATTTATATCCACTCTTTTACCCTCATTATTCCACTCTCTCACCTACTTTATCTCTTTTCACCCCAACCAATCACATCTTTTACCCATACTATTCAACTCTCTCACCTACTTTATACCAACTTTCTCAATTACCAATACTATTTTTTATCATTCTTAAAACCCGCGTAAATTGTCCTTTTGGACAAACAAAAGAGGACGGGGGGAGTAGTAGCTAGATGGCCTTAAAATGTCATGTGCTACCTATTCTAGTTCACCATGACAATTTATAATTAAATAAGGAAGACATTATCAAATGATCTTGAATCTGTTGATAGCTTATTATTATACTGAATCAAACGATCTTGAATCTTGCAAAATTGTACTATAACAGCATATATAACATAACCCAATTTTGCCGGCAATAATTGAGTTGTAATGTGACGGCTTATAGACGTACATCTCGAGTGTTAGTGCTTTCATTGTCAATTAGTTAGGCTTATAAACATTAAGGTCCATATCCATTATATATGTAATAGTGAGAGCGATATTTTGGACTTGTGGTGTTAATTAGTTTACCAATGTTTAATGACGGATACACAATCATATATACGTACATAACATTCAATGATATTTAAGATACTATACACGTACAATCATACTCACTAGATTCAAAACGAAGTCACAAGTAGTTGATAATCCTAGTTAGCTTTGTTTTTTCAAAAACCAAGTCACATATACTTGACCTATAAAGTCTTAGTTATGCACTTGTGCATAGTCGGTGGTGTATAACAACCCACACCATCGACTTTTGTTTCCTACCTTGCCAATAGTTGAAAATCAGGAAAATTGTTATGATATTATATTTTGGTGGATGTACCTAGAATATTCCGGGATTTGATCTTATCCTGTACTCTCTTGATCTTATCTCCTACTTGTATTATCTATACAAAGGGTCTCCTAGCAACCCTAGTGAAATATGCAGAAAACATTCTACGCTACTCAAAAGTCTCTCTTCTCTCTTATTCATAATACGTTATCAGCACGAGTTTGCTCGAAGAATGGATCATACGAATGGAGCACTTAATGGTGGAGAATTATGTCTTATTGATAGTGCCACAACTCATACCATATTGAAAAACCAGAAGTTTTTCTCAAACATAGAATTGACAAAGGCAAATGTCAATACTATATCTGGAATGAGCAATATCATAGAAGGCTTTGGCAAAGCCTCTATCCTGTTGCCTAGGGGAACAAGGATATATATTAAAGATGCTCTATATTCAAGAAAGTCACAAAGAAACTTACTCAGTTTCAAGGATATTCGAGAAAATGGCTTTCATATTGAAACCATGAATGAAAATGGTATTGAGTATTTATCCTTAGTATCTCACCAAACTAGCCCGAAGCTAGTGTTGGAGAAAATGAGAACATATACATCTGGTTTGTATGGCACAATAATTTATCCTATTGAAGCCCATAATGTGACTAACCAGAAGTTAGTCAATAAAGATTTGTTCTCTTTGTGGCATGATAAGCTCGGTCACCAGGGTGAAACCATGATTCGTAGGATCATTGGATGTTCACATGGACACCCACTCAAGGATCTGAAGATCCTGTCAAAGGGTGACCTGACATGTACGGCTTGTTCTCTTGGCAAATTAATAACAAGGCCGTCTATAACAAAAGTAAACGCTGAATCTCCCATGTTCCTTGAGCGTATTCAAGGTGACATATGCGGACCTATAACACCGCCATGTGGACCATTTAGATACTTTATGGTGTTGATTGATGCATCAACACGATGGTCACATGTAAGCTTGCTTTCAACAAGGAATGTTGCATTTGCAAGACTTTTAGCCCAGATAATTAAATTACGGGCTCATTTCCTTGATCAACCAATTAAGAGAATCAGGCTAGACAATGCGGGAGAATTTACATCAAAGTCATTTAATGACTATTGTTTATCGCTTGGCATTGTGGTTGAGCATCTAGTGGCTGATGTACACACACAAAACGGCCTGGCAGAGTCGTTGATTAAGCGGTTACAACTCATAGCTAGACCAATGCTAATGAAGTCAAAATTACCATCCTCGGCTTGGGGTTATGCAATATTGCATGCTGAGGCTTTGATTCGACTTCGGCCAACCGCAAACAATAAAATGTCTCCCTTGCAACTTATCTCTGGAAGAGAACCTGATATCTCGCACCTAAAAATCTTTGGTTGTGCGGTGTATGTCCCCATTTCTCCCCCACAACGAACCAAAATGGGGCCACAAAGAAGGTTGGGAATATATGTAGGGTTCGAATCTCCCTCGATTATAAAATACCTTGAGCCATTGACTGGTGATTTATTTAGAGCTCGGTATGAGGATTGTCATTTTGATGAGACAAAATTTCCAACCCTAGGGGGAGAAGAAAAGGAGATTGTTAAGAAAGAGATAGAATGGAATACAGATTCTCTATCATCCATAGATCCAAAAACAAATGAATGTGAACTAGAAGTTCAACGGATCTTGCATTTGCAAAATGTAGCTAATACGCTACCAGATGCGTTTACAGATGCCAAGAGAGTGACAAAGTCACATATTCCAGCTGAAAATGCACCAGCTCGTTTAGAGGTTCCAGAAGTAACCACAAAAATGGCAAATGAGTCTCTAGCACGACGAAAACGTGGGAGACCATTAGGCTCTAAGGATACAATTCCCCGGAAGAGGAGAGAGCTGAAAACATCTCAAGGTATTGATGAGATGTCGACTGAAAAACAAAATGAAGATAGGATTCCTGAAGAAATCCTATCCAAAGACCCTGAAAGCAAAGATGATGACATGGGGGAAAATTTCGAAATGTCAATAAATTACGTAAGTACAGGTACGGGGTGGTACCGGGAAGAAGTAGAAATTGATGATGCCTTTGCTTATTCAGTGGCCATGGAAGTCATAGAAGAGAATGACAATGATCCCCAAACCATGGAAGAATGTCGACATCGAGATGATTGGGAAAGCTGGAAAGAAGCAATTGAAGCACAGCTGGATTCATTGAATAAACGAGGTGTATTTGAGCCTGTAGTCCCAACACCACAGAGTGTTAAACCAGTTGGCTATAAGTGGGTGTTCGTACGAAAAAGGAATGAACGAAATGAAGTTGTCAGATATAAAGCTCGACTGGTTGCACAAGGTTTTTCTCAAAAGCCTGGAGTGGATTACATGGAAACATATTCACCGGTAGTCGATGCAACAACACTCCGATTCCTTGTTGCTTTAACCGTTGTTGAACGACTCAAGATGCAACTTATGGATGTGGTAACGGCGTATCTATATGGGTCATTAGATACTGATATATACATGAAAATCCCGGAAGGATTGAAAATGCCTGAAGCATTTAAACCACGTCACATGTACTCCATTAAGCTTCAAAGGTCGCTTTATGGATTAAAACAATCGGGAAGGATGTGGTATAACCGCCTTAGTGAGTATCTAATAAGGCAAGGGTTTGTCAATGACCAAATAAGTCCATGTGTGTTCATAAAACGAACGGACTCGGGTTATGTAATCATAGCTGTCTATGTTGATGACTTGAACATTATTGGAACTCCGGAAGAGATCCGATTGGCAGCTGATTACTTGAAAACAGAATTTGAGATGAAGGACTTGGGGACCACTAAATACTGTCTCGGCCTGCAGTTCGAGCATACAAAGAACGGAATCTTTATCCATCAATCGAATTATACAGAAAAAGTCCTAAAACGGTTTAATATGGATAAAGCACATCCGTTGAGTACACCTATGGTGGTACGGTCCTTGAGTATGGAGAAAGATCCATTTCGCCCCAAATCAGAAGATGAAGAGATATTAGGCCCTGAAGTGCCTTATCTAAGTGCAATAGGTGCACTAATGTATCTTGCTACAAACACTCAACCCGATATAGCTTTTGCTGTAAATTTATTAGCAAGATATAGTTCGGCACCAACAAAAAGGCATTGGAATGGTGTCAAGCACGTTCTACGTTATTTACGTGGAGCAAGTGATATGGGGCTATACTTTCAAAGGTCCAAAGAAGGGCAAGTTGATGGACTATAGCCTGTTATTTATCTGATCCACATAAAGCTATTTCACAAACAGGTTACTTGTTCATGTACGGTGGAGCAGCTATTTCATGGCGATCAACGAAGCAGACCTTAGTTGCTACTTCATCAAATCATGCGGAGTTAATTGCGTTGTATGAAACTGGAAGAGAGAGTGTATGGCTGAGATCGCTCATAAATCACATTCAAACATCATGTGGATTGAAGTCAGATGCTCGAAGTCCAACTATTATTTTTGAAGACAATGCAGCCTGTATTGCTCAAGTTAGGGAAGGATATATCAAAAGTGATCGAGTCAAGCACATATCGCCAAAGTTCTTCTCAACTCATGAGTTTCAAGTCAAAGGCGAAGTCGATGTTCAACAGATCCAATCGAGCAAGAATTTGGCGGACCTGCTTACTAAAGCCCTACCTACTAGAGTCTTCAAGCAACTCATACATGACATTGGCATGCGGCGTTTAAGAGATATTTGTTAAAGTGAGGGGGAGTAGTACAACTGCACTCTTTTTCCCTTCGCTTGGTTTTTATCCCAATGGGTTTTTCCAAGCAAGGTTTTTAATGAGGCAGTTAGTAAGGTACATCCAAGGGGGAGTGTTATGATATTATATTTTAGTGGATGTACCTAGAATATTCCGGGATTTGATCTTATCCTGTACTCTCTTGATCTTATCTCCTCCTTGTATTATCTATATAAATGGTCTCCTAACAACCCTAATGAAATACGCAGAAAATATTCTACGCTACTCAAAAGTCTCTCTTCTCTCCTATTCATAATAAAAATGATTTATTTATACGGTTTTAGCCTTCATTTTAATGGAACACGCTGAAATCATCGCCGCAAAAGATTTAAACTTCTGATCTAATGATCTCGAATATCATCGTTGCCGACATGTCACATATACTTGACCTATAAAGTCTTTAAGTTTTTTTTTTTGGTCAAATCGTATAAAGTCTTAGTTTTGCACTTGTGCATATACAAGTTTGATTTCTTGTTTAATACTGTATGAAAGAAAGGAGAACGCATAGTAGTCGTATACTTGGCAATAAATTGCCATCCTACACCACCACCGACTGTTGTTTCCTGAAATGATTTATTTCAACGGTTCTTACTCAGTCCCGATTAAATAGAGCGGTTTTGATCTAGATTGAGTACCCTTATATATATAACTCGGTTCTTTTTAACCTCCATTTTAATAGAACACAATGAAATAGTCGCCACAAAAGATTTAAACTTCTGATCTAATGATCTCAAATGTCATTATCGCCGACCAGATCTGTCTAATTGTCTTTGCCGTGCACCTGAATACAGTACAAGGGTAAAACAACACAACGCACTTACGCACATCGCCATTTAACTTCAAACTAGTTGAAGACTCGTACCATGTACGGGTAATGATAATTTTTTTCGTTGATATATAGGTGCAATATACTACATTGAGAGATTACGGTTGATATAGACAATTTTATCTTTTGATATCTAACTACCTAATTAATCCGAATGAGACTAACAACTAAATATACGGGGGTTAATTTTTTTATTTATTAAATTGTTTAGTATTTGTACGGGGTTAATAAGTTTATCTCTTCAAATATGTGCTTCACTTAATCATTTTATTTTATTTAGAATTAACTGCCTAATTAATTCGGATGAGATTGACAACTAAATATATGAGATTTGTACAAAAAATTTACTTTAAATATATGGGCATGACATTATTTTTGGCTGATTTGAGAATTTTTGTTAATAATTCATTTGCTTTGATAACAATGGAATATATGACATGAAGGAATTTTGAATTGTACGAAAACTTCATTGGCATGTAATGTTGGCTAGTTAGTACTATAAAACGGATCACTCTTAAGCTTGCTTCAAAACAATGCTTGACTATTTATAATAATATCTTATGCCAAGTATTTTTGGAAAGAATAATCTTTGATATCAACTATGTTTGACTATATACGTTATTGTGTGAAGTAATGTCTTAATTCAGTGCAAAAGATATACATTATATGAGATTCTAACTATCCAATTTGTGGATAATTATCAATAAGGGATCATTCATGATTTTTGGTAATTTTTAAGTATTTTTTTACGAAATAAGATTATATGAGATTCTAATTACTTAATTTGTACATATAGAGCATTTTAGGGATAATTCATAATTTTCAAGTATTTTTTATTCAGCTAGCTTACTTGGTATTAATAGCATTTTTTTATTCAGTGTTGATGAGGTGGCGCAATCTTTTACACAGACATAGGTTCTGCTTTATACTGTATTATTATATAGTAGATGTTAATTTCTTCGATGCTATTTTATACCCCCTTAATTACCCAAGTGTAAACGATAAATATGAATCATATGATCGCTCTTTTTCCGCCATCGTTTTCAACACATTAATTTGGTACGTCGTTTGGTTCTAGTGCACCGACAGTAGCACATTATTGAACCGTCGGCAACAGTACACACTACTATCAGTATACGGAGAAGTGGAATTTATTAATCAATTCTCCCTTTCACATGTGATTAGTGATTACCCCCACCCATACAGAATGAATCGGGTTTTTCTTTTTGTCGAAAAATCGAATGGATACGGAGGCCGCAACGATGTAGGACTTCAAACCAAGAGATCGATCGATCGATCGATCGATCGATCGATCACGCTAGATGCAAATATAAATTTAGAATTTCAATATATAGTAATCGTAAATAACTCTAGAAGTAAACGGTAAACATTTTCTTTATGTTTGCCTTTCTTCCCTATATTATACGTTTACGGTTTACGTACGATTGAATATTAAATAATTAAAAAACTCAAAAAAAAAACAATAGTATAATAATTTCACCGATCTAACTCTTTTTCCCCTCCTCACCGCCTTCGCCAAGATACGCCTTCTTCCGGCGGTCAGCGCTAACGAGCAAGCAAATCACGAGAAAACACGTGGCATAAACCGCGTGTACTTTCCAGCTGGTCTTGGGCGGCTGACGTAGCACCACCCTATGAAACACCGTCATATAATAATGAAGCCCAACCGCAAAGCCCACAAACGTCTGGGCCAGGCCCAATAGCTTCGAGCCCAGCCCACACTCGGTCGAGAACACGAGCACCAAGTACATCAGCAACAACAGAAGATAGAGCACATATCCTAGGGTTTGGAGCACCTGCAACCAGACGTACGTGCTCTGCGAAGTAGCGTAGAAAAACTTGAGCGGCTCGAGCCCCGTGATGAGCGAGGATAAGCAGAGGATTGTGAAGTAGATCGAGAGGTAGATCTGGATAAAGATGAGAAGCTTCTGGAGGGAGAAGTAGGTTTTGATTTTGTTGAAGAGGAGGGAGACGAGGAGGAAGGGGATGATTATGAAGGTGAAGGATATGGCGGTGGCGATGGAGGGAGCGTATTTGTTGCCGACGTAGGGCTTGACTCCCTTCGTCATCTCTTTGTTTGCTTTCGAGAAGTAGATCTGAGATGAGGATGAGATTCGCCGGAGGTCCGGGATGAAGGTCTTCTGGAACTTTGTAGGTAGATCTCTGAAGTCCGAGACCAGATCGGAGTCTTCGTCGGAGTTGTAGTTCCATGTCGGCGGCGAGAGTTTCTTGGTTGCTTGCTCAATTTGATCGGAATTGCTCTTCTCGTCCTTCTTCTTCTTGTTGATCTTTTCCGTTGCAGGTTCAATTGCTTGCTCTGCTGTCTTCTTCTTCTTCTTGATTTGATCGGAATTGCTCTTCTCGTTGTCCTTCTTCTTGTTGATCTTTTCCGTTGCAGGTTCGGTTGTTGATGATTTGAGGTTGAGCAGATCTGAGGATTTTTTGGATGGATTCGCCTTGGAAGAAGTTGAATTCTGCTTGTTTGTGCCCGATTTGGTGGCTGACAAATCGGTTACAGATTTGATCGTCTTGAGCTTGTTTTTCTGCAACGTATAGCCATCTCCATCAGAGTCTGATTTGACTGATTTCGTCTTGTTCTTCAAGGAGCTTGAAACAGGCTTGATGAGTTTGGTTTGGCTCTTGGTTGAAGTGGAGCTTGATTTGGTTAAAGAAGGCTTGAGGGATTTGGTTATGTTCTTGGAGGAAGAGGATATGGTGGTGGACTTCTTCTTGATTGGTGCAACTGATTGTTCGTCTTCTTCTTGTTCTATGTCAGTATCTTCAAGAAGAACAAGAAGTCTTCTGTGCCTTTGAGGGACTGATAAGGCAGAAGAAGGAACAGAAAGGCAGGTAAAAACAACAGCAGAAGCTAAAAAGAGGTAAAGGAGAAGTATCTTTCTCCCCATTTAGATGGAATCTATGAAGTACAGAGAAAGCTAGGGGGGAGAAAATGGGATTGGATCTGATGATCCTTAATTTGACAGACAGAGCAGGGGAAGAAAGAGTGAGAAGGGGGTGGGGATTTAAGTAGTAGTTGAGGAGAGGAATTTAATGCAGAAGAAGGGGGAAGAAGGAGTGAAGTGGGAGAATCCAAGATCAGGGAAACATGGTGGCAGTCGCTTGCCACATGACAAAAGTAGTAAATAGCCCCACGCGGCTTGCTGACCAGGATGATGCTTAATTTTGTTATTATTGTCCCTCTTTCCACGCTAAATAATGAACCTTAAACAGTTAAATAAGTACTAATCAAGGTCGACCAAAAAAATAAGTAATAATCAAGGTTATAGTGTGTCTGCCGTCGTTTAGTCAATCGGTCAAACTTTTCCGAATGATCTCTGGTTCAACTCTAATGGGTAGTACACTCGACAAAAAAAAAAGGTAAATTTGGTAAGGTTAAAATAGGGTTTTTCCGAATGATCTATGGTTCAACTCTAATGGGTAGTACACTCAACAAAAAAAAGGTAAATTTGGTAAGGTTAAAATAGGGTTAATGATACAGTAAAATCTTTTGTGATAATTTCTTCTAATTTCAATTGACTTTCGAGTGTATGAGGTGGTGAGTGATCTACTAATTTGATAATCTTTTTAGGAAGAGTAGCATTTGTGGTTGACTTGTGGATCCAAAAAAAAATATGGTTGACTATCTTGAATTCTTGATAGAATGTGCTACAAAATAAAGATCTCCCCACCTTACCGTGACTCAAATATTTGAGATTTCATATGAAAAGATGTCATAGAACCGCTTTCACATAGTGTGACTACGGATCTATATATTCTGTCCCATAAACCCGTCCTCAAACCCGTCTCACTTGTTTTGATTGGTCCATATCTTGTATTATAAAAAAAAGTCTGGAAATATTACAGAAGATTTGGATCCGTGTGACTACCTAGTACCTAAGTGATTTTTTTAAAATAAATGGGGTTCTGATGATATTATGATAAATATTACAGTATATCAACTACCTTCAATAGTAAGAAGTGAAAAACTGTTGATGTAGGTTCCAGTTACAAGAATTATTTTGTGATTGACGTGAATTCCTTTTGCTTTGCTATCAAGCAAATCCAGGCTTAATGGGCCAAAGCTTGGTCTGGTGTGCTCTAGCTATCGACACAATTGGTCACGTTAGTAGGCCAATCCTGATTTGATTAATTTTAACGACTTCATGCCCACTAATTCATTCTCTGTCAATCATATACAGGATTATTAATTCTTTCCACCCAGAAAAAAAACACATAAACAGGATCAATACGACCGTCAATCAAACACATACAGTCCTGTTTGTTTGTCACATTGTTGTTACTCATGCTCTTCATTTACAAAATGCTTAGTATTACATTCTCAACAATGCTCTTCAAATACAACCCTTGACTATTTCAATGCTATACGTAGTATACAAAACCCACAAACACTAATGTTTCTCAGAGTGATCAGAAAACAATACCTGATTAGCAAGCAGAAACTTCTCATCCTCAACACACTCTTCATCTGACAACTCCAAGTACTTCTCAATTGACACAGCCTTGTAATGTTTCTCGTCCAAAATCCCCATCTCCGACTCTATCAACGCGTTCATCCTAGCGCGATCCCTGTCCCTCGGATACGTGCAGTACAAGAACGAGTATATAGCGACACAAACCGCCATCGGAATCAAGAACACAGCATAAAGTGCCTTAGCAAGGGAAGCAGCATTTTCTCTGTCAATCTCAACTTTTCCTGACTCTGTTGATCCCTTAGGGACCGGCCTGTAGCCAAAAGCCCGTTGCGCAAGTAGCCCGACTAGAGGAGGCGAGAAGGACGAAAGTACAGACTCGAAGGAGTTGTCTAGAGCATATATGCTCGTCCTGTGCTTCTCGGGCACTATTTCTGCGAATATCGGGCTAATTGCAAGCATGGACAAGAAATTAGTTAGTGCATTCGCTTGGTTTGTGTTAAATCTCGGTGGACCATATCTGACGTGGGGGTTCACACGTTGGTTCGTGCGCATATACGCAGTAGACCCAGCACATAAGCCCATGGAGTTCCACCCTAAAACCAATTGGCAATAGGAGAGTATCCCATGTACTTATATGATAGGTGATTTCAATTTCAGTTCGGTTTTGAGTTTCCAGTTCATTGTTTTGAAACGGTTTTTGAAACTGAAAACTCAAAGATAAACCAAACAAGATGCTAGAGAAATTAGACACTAAACAAAGATGAAACTTAAAGCAAAGTAGATCAAGAATCATACTTGTTTGTGGCGGGAGCGTTCCACGACACGAGAAAGCCCATAGTGAACAACACCACACCATACAAGAGCCCTTTAGAGGAGTCATCAGGCAGGCCAAGGAACAAAATACCCGCCATAGGAATAACCGAGCCAGCGCTTATCTGCGAAAGTATGATCCTGCCAGCATCAGGCATCTTCTTAGCAAGCACATCTCCCATTTTCCCTCCAAACAAGCCTCCTAACGAACCTCCTACAATGAATATAGTCATAAGAGTAGCCGTCGTCTCATGGGAGAAACCGACCAACTCCATCCACATTGGAGCGAACGAGAGCCCGTTCCATGGGAACGAGCCAGCCACGCCTTGAGCCACAATGATCTGAAAAGACGGGATTTTAACGACGGATTTAGCCTGCTCGAGCATTTCCTTGAACTCGGACCAAAACGACGAGCCTTTCTCATTTCGGTCTTTTAGTTTGAAGCTGGAAGTTGAGTTTACGAAACGAGGATCGCTTGCAAAGACTCCGACTAGGATTCCTACTACGAGGCTTACGAATCCGACCAAGTGGAAGGCGATTCTCCAACCGGGGATTCCCATGAAGGACTTGGATGCAATCATTATGGAGCTGATGTTTCCTAGGATTGATCCCATGTTGCCCGCGAGCTGAAGCCACCCGAACGCGATCCCACGGTTGCTTTCGTCGGTGGAATCGGCAACTAGTGAGTTGATTGCTGGTATTACTATTGCAAGGCCTATTCCATTTAATGCTCTTGACACTGCAACCTGAATTCATTGAAGTACTAGTTAGTGCGAGATCAATAAATCCATGATCATAAACCGATTTCGGTTCGGGTTTTGACCCGGTTCGGTTCGGTCCGGAGGCTCTAACTGAATTGGAGGTGGCAAGTACGTTGTTGAACCACATTTCACTTCACTCTCATGTTTTGGATTTTGATACAACTTGTTGCTATATTGGGACCCAAAACAGGATGGGACAGTAACTAATTCACTATATGCCCACAAATGGAAAACGTGCAAGAATGCAACTTTGGTAGATCCACAAATGAAAGTAAATCTAGTTTCTTTATGCTTGAGAACTGAAATCAACCACACTCAAACTTGTGTTATTGGATCTAGTATAGCTACAAATTAATCGGAATTAATACTCATAGATCCCTATTCATTAGCTGAATTTTTTTATTAGAAGATAGATGCGACCTTATATACGAAGGGAAAAGTCAACGGGGAAAGACCTGGAAGAAGGTGGTGGAGAAGGCGACGAGGAAGGTGGCGGCGGACCAGAGGAGAGCGCCGAGGGCGATGACATGGGCGCGGTTGTGGCGGACGGAGAGGTAGGCGGCGAGCGGGTAGCAGAGCGATTGCACGACCGATCGGAAGAGGGTCAACGACCCCAATCCGGTGGGGTCGGTGTGGAGGGCGGCGCCGACTTCGGTGTAAACGCCGGGAAGGAGGGACTCGTCGGCTCTTTCCATGATTCCGGCGAGGTTCACGAGCACCAACGTCAGTGTCTCCGATCTTATTAGCTCCATTCTTGCTCTTGTTGTTGTGTGGATGAAGAATGAGAGTTGACTTGGTTGAGCTCCGTCGGAAGAAATGTGGATAAATTGGTGCTAGAAATGAGCTGTTCTGTTTTGGTCACATTTTGTCGGGGTGCAAACGACGACGAAGAATACTTTGGAAATTGTGTCCGATTCAATTGGAGAAGGACAAACAAGTGGGATTAAAGAACAAGCTTATGGGCTTTAAAAAATGGAGTTTATGTGTTAGCTAGGATGATGAGCGTGAGACCATAATGTTTGACCGAGAAGAAAGAAAAGTGGAACCATAATGAGAGTATTTAATTGGGAAATTATTCCCATCACTATGTAGAAAAAATGAATTTGAGATTTGTTTATTTATACTATTTTTTTACGTAAGGAGTTTCTAATTTTCTATACAAAAAGCATTAGTAAAGTCTCTGGATGTATAGTCAAATAATTATTTCTTATTATTTCTCTAAGAATAGTACTTAAAAGTCATCCCTTCGGGTTTGAGTTACGTAGATATTGTCCTCCAAGCATAGTTTGGGGAACGATCGATTTTCCGAGCAAAGCTCAGATTTGACTAAATTAAACAATTACATTACATGTGATTCAGTTCCGCTCGGTGTTCCAACCCTATAAACTCTAAGAAAAGTAATTAAAAATTAATAAATATGTATATTATACTTGTAAACTTAGAATGAATAGTGCGTTTCCATGAGCATGTATTAGAAAAATCTATCTTATACAATATAATTTTGTTTGGAAAAATACATATGAAATTATAACACAAAATCATACTTGCTTTCATTTTTTTCCCATGAAACATGTATCATGTATGTACTTTTTTTTTTTCGGTAAATATGTATCATGTATGTACTTGTTCCTCTTACTTGGTGAAATTTCACATTTCGGAAGTGGATCATATAAACTCTGGGCCAGTATTGGGCCTAAAAAGAGCGCTCGTTAACAATTAAAAAGGTGAAAATCTCTTCGTGTGCTTTTCTTCCCCTTCATTTGTTGCATACTTCATAGTTCTATTCCGCGCACTATTATTAATGCTCATACATTTTTTTCCCTTATACTCCGGTATATATTTTTCCCTAAGATCAAATGAAAAACAATTTATCCATTTATAACTTAGTCCGTCGTACATTGTACGACTATGCCTTAAATATTAAAATTATTTTGAATACGTTATATTATTCAATTTATGCAGATTTAATTTCATTTACTAATAAAATATATCATGACACTACTATTATATTTAATTCGAATTAACTTGTTTTTGCCATATAAATTTTAATCGTAGTATATTTTCTTATTTATTAAATTTTTGTAACATCAATACTTGATTTGCCTTATAAACCGACCTAAAATATTAAATATAATAAATATAATATAAATATTATTTGTATAGTTTATAAACATATGATATTATTTTGATAGATTATTGATTCAAATAACATTTTGATGTATTAATATATGATAATTAGATAAAGACATATTTTTAGAATAAATCTAGGTGGTAATCATAAACCTAGATTGTATTGATAGATATTATTTGGACAGTTGATAAATATAGGATATTATTTTGATCGAGTATGGATATAGATGTTATTTTGATATATTAATATATGGTAATTAAATAAAGATATAAAAAATTTAATTGTAAAATTAATAATTAATAATGATATAGAATTCTTAGACAGCTAGACAGCTAGTTAGCTAGTCAGGTTACTGGTAGAGCCATGTATTCTTTTGGTGGCCGGCGGTTTAACTTAGTGGGCTTGCTTAGTGGGTTTGCTTTGTATAATTTAATCTTTTTCTTCCTTTTATATTCCCTTCTTTTAGTCTTAGTGGTAGATGTTAGTCTTCGGTTAGATTCTAAGTTTTTCGGTGTAGTTTGTTGAGTGGTCCGGTCTGTGTCTTTTGGGTCCTATTGGACGCATTTCGTCTAGGTCTGAAATGCCTCCGTTCTGACCCCCAAGATCCTGCTTTTACGGGATTGTCTGAGTATATGTTGTTGTTATTGATATATAATTGTTAAAATATTATTGATTTATAATTAATTTAATATGAGATGAAATCAAAATTAACGTGAAATTTCAAAAGTTCTCGGCTTTAATACATAGCATAAGTATGTCTATGAAAAACTTAGCTCTTCAGAATTAATGTGGGTTCTTACAAATATGTTGGGAATTTGCATATGTGCTCTGCATTGTCTGCAACCGTCCAGCCTTTTTCATTTTTATGGGATCATCGTGGATGCCAATAAGGCCTAATCTTTGTAATGTTGTATAAACTCAACCAAACTCTTACAAATATGAATACCTTATAAACTCTGATATGAATACCTTATCAACTCAACCAAACTCTTATAAGTATGTAGTTATGTCATTGAGTAGCAGACAGAGAACAACCATGATTGCCATTAAAACTGGCATGGGCCACCAAGCATTATGTTTAAAAAAAGCATAAAAATGTCAAATCCCAAAAATAAAAGAAATGAAAATCAATTGTCTAATCATTTCTCTTCTCTGCAATCTAATCATTCGAATCTGAAAATGTACAACTTTTACCTGCCCAAAACTGTAAAAAGCTTCTAGCAGTAAACCTTTTTACCCTCTCCATCTTTCAGAACCAAAGTGGTGTTGCAAAAAAATTTGAATTGACAAGGAGTACTGTAATTTCTTCACTGCATCTCATCATTTTCATTTTCAAATTAAAGGGCCTTTTTTTCCTCAATAGCCCTTGATTTGGATGGGGATCAATCGGGAAAGCAACACCTATCATTTTGGCCATAATTTAAGTTAATAATTCCTTTTAAGCACTAAATGGAAAAAGCAAGTACTTTCCTTTAAGCCTATGTTCGATGCGTAGGTTAAAATTAAAGTATTTTATTTGCCTCGAGAAGCTAATTGTTTTTTGTAGAAATTTTAAGATTAACAAATGTTTTTCTATTCATTACAAAGCCCGTTATCAAAGTTTGAAAAGTTTGAAGAAAAGCTCCATGATCAAGGCAAAAAAAATGAAGTTTAATACTCCCATGTGCCTGAATTTGTTGACGAAAATTGAAAGTTAAATAATCGTTATTTATAATTATGTTACAAAGATCCTACATATATCCTACATATATCCTAACCATATAAGAAAGTGGATATCAAAATTAATAATTAACACGACATTGAATAATTTAATTGGTTAAAATTTGATTATAAACTCCACATATATATAAAATACTAAGAAAATATATATCATTGAAATTATATTTATAATGTTTCATTAACATAATAGTAATATAGAACAACATATGTCAACTCCAAATAAATATATAACTAAATTAATAGTAGTATATTAAAAATATAATAAACCACACAAACACAAAGTACACCTTTGGGATGTTAAAAATAGACCTAGACAAATATGGATTCGGGCCCGAGATTGATGCAAAATTTTAGCTGATGTGTTTACTTAAAAGTTGAAAGTAATAAATTGAAACAACAAAGTATATAGAGGTCTAATGTGTTTACTCTTTAATATGGACTTCATGATGTTGTGATCAATATGTTTATCTTTTATTCATTTCTATGCTCGTTTTCAATTATCTAATTGTTTTCTAATATGTCCAATTAGGTCATCAACGATGTTGCTACTGTTTGTTGAAAGACTAGCTTGTTTCGTTGATATCACCTCTACCACTACGTCATAATTAGTTTTGCAAACTCTTTTTTCCCAATGAGCTAATAAACCTCTATTAAAATAGATTTAGCGGTTTTCTTTGTTGTATCAATCGTTTGTATGACATTTGTTCTGTTTGAGTTAATTTGTTTTGTGATTCTTATAGCATGTGGGCACTTTATAAGTAAGTGTCCAACATCCTGGTTCGTCTTGTTACACACGATGTACTATTGGGTGGCATAAACGTGTCTTTCAGTTAGTATGTCCTTGGTTTGTAGGCATTTTTATCTATATTTCATAGATTATTCTAAACTTTCGAAAATGTATCTAGTTTTCACATATCCAATTATTTAGCCTTGGATTGATGGATTCCAAATTTTATACCTTTGTTGTTTCAATTCCCAATTTGGCATGAATTCTTTTGGCATTCAAATTCAATGTTAATTAAAAATGGTTATGAGTTGTGGCAAATGGCAAATGCACTTGTTTTTATCATAAATATATAACTTTTGTCATTCAAATTCAATGGCTATCGGTTTTGATTTAGGCATGTCCATTGTTTTGCAGGATCTAGATTATTAATTCAGTCGAAGTGGATATGATATTGAAGAAGGAGCCCCTAATTAGTGCATTGATGACGGTAATTTTTGTGCACTTACAATATCATAAAATCAATCTCATGTCTTTAATGACATATATAATTAGATGTCAATTGTGAATGCATTCGAATCATTTGACATTTATATTTAGAAAAATACATTTAGAAATCTTTTTTTGAAATATAATATCTGAAGAACAAAATACACACAAACAAGTATTCAAATAAAATTAGTTGACCAATGCAAAACACTGACATACAATTCTAGATAAAATTACATTCTACGATTATATACATCAACCCAAACATTCATGGAACAAGTTTGCACACAACAATGACATGCGAATTATCAAAACAAAAACATATCAAGCATTAAACGGTACGTTGACATTAATAGGGCATTAAACGGACTTGAAAGACATAACTTTGTATAAAAACAAACCTACCAATCCGGACGACGCCAGGTTTAGCAATCTAAGTACTAATGTAAATGGAGGTCTAATGTGTTCACTTGAAAGTTGAAAGGTATAACTTGAAACAACAAAGTCAAAGAAGCTCATTACTCCACATAGAGTGTATGTATGGGTTAAAATTTGCTGTACAGTTTAGCAAATTAAGCTAAATAATTAAATAATACACCTAACGTTGTTTGTTGGTAATTGGTGTACCTAACCGATAATTGAATGGTTGCCTGTCTTTCTCGATTTGTTGGGGGTAGAATAGTTGATAACCATTCACCACTACATAGTAAATCAAATGCAACGCAAACCAAGCATTAAAGCACATATGGATATTAGTCTGACAAATAAATCATATGGATATACAGTATTAATTAGAGGAAAATGAGAATGGTTCATTTTAGAGCAACTTGTTGACAATAATTAGTTTTGGACAAGTCACTCACTCGTTAAGGCGAGGTGGATCAGGTACATCATAGTATAAGTTATGCGTAATATGATATGTATTATTGACCCTTTTAATATTCCATATACAGTCTAAATTAAAAGTGTATTGTAAAGTGTAAAAAATGTAATCAAATCAAAAATACAGTTTTAATATTTTATAATGTACTTTTAATATTATACAATGCATCGTCTTAAAATAATTTAGGAATGTACTGTTAATATTATATAACACGCTTTTGATGTATTATCTTGCATTTTTTTCTTGTCACATAACTTGCATTTTTTTCTTGTCACATAACTTGCGATGTTACTTCAGATTGAAATTATTATAATAAAACAAGTGTATATGTCACAACTGTTTGAACTATCATGTACCATGGCCAACTTCTATATTCTTGGAGAGCATTTGTTATTTGTATGTTGTCTTCTTTAACAAATGTTTTTTAAGATTCATAAATTCAACTGTTTGAACTATCATGTACGTACTTGAGTCAATGGCATTCAATGCAAATCTGGTCTTCTCTTGCTTATAAGTACAACTCCTTCAAGTCTACTATATGCAACCACACCTTACGTATATTTGTATTTTGTGAATTTAGTTTTAGCAACCCATATTTTTAATCATGTTTTTCATACAACAATCACATATATATACACCAAAAAAAAATCACATATATACCACACCAAAATGCATTTCTTCACAAACCTTACAGCATTTATCTAGATATTTCTATGAATTTAATATTTGTAACGTACCTTTTCTTTCATATGAAGCAAAATGGTGATTCATCTTAAGCAAATTTGCTTCAACTCTTTTATGGGTATAATCATTAATTCGCTTTAATTATGATAATGTTAGAAAATAATCAGAGACATGCCAATTGATTTTTATCTGATATTTCACTTTAGATTTTTTTTGGTTGAAATTTAACTTTAGATTTCCGCCCAATAAAATTAGGTTATCTACATAGAATGTATTTGGAGCAAAGTGAGGGAAAAAAGGGGAAGAAAGAGAAAATAATTTATGAGATTTTTTTCCATGAAATGCTCTTTCTCTTCCCATGCGCAAGAATCAAATGTACTAGGCTTCATCCATGGATCATAAAAAAAAAATAGCACTACAAAAGTCGCAACTCACAAGTAATCCATTTAATACAAGCTCGTACGATGCAACTATAATCAAATCCCAAAAACTACAAAAGAAAATACCAACAAATCTATATAAAATATAGACTACATATAAAATGCATGTGTGGATGAGAGAAGTTGACACATTCCAACTTGCAATCGATCGACCACATCAATATTTACATGATCGATCATGAACAAACAAAAACCCATTCTCAATCACATGATCATTGAAATATATATTTCATATTCGGTACCTATTTTTTTTCTCTAATCGCTATCTATATATGATATATCGTACTTACTACATACACCCTAAACCATACTCAGCCAATATATTTAATAACCCCCTTCTGAAAAAAGAGTAATCAAAATACGTACGTGTACCTCTCATTGAAATCTAACGACTCTAAACTAATCAACTAACCAATTTGTTGATGAGCAAACCCGAGATTCTGAGGCGGCCGCTTGTGAGCATGATGGGGCGCATTATGGTTCACTGGTCCATTGCTGGAGGGTGCGGGTTCACCTGCACCTGCGTCCGCACCCAATCCTAGCCCCTCCGTCCAACCTAACGACGGCCCACCGTTATTCTTCCCGCTCGAAGAGTTAGCGGCCGTTAGCACACCGCCAAGCTGATCTCGGACGTTGTCGTCGTTTCGAGCTGTAGTAACGGGCAGCTCTAGAGATCCGGATCCGGGCTTCGTGGATGAGCCCGGATCCGGATTATAGAGGCTCGTGAGGAGTCCTAAGTCCGAACCGGACCGAACCTGATATCCTCCACCTGAGGATGATGACGCCGTGATGACGTTGTCAGTCCCATGGCTCTTGATCGTCGTGGTGACGGTGGAGACGAGCGGCGGCGGGGAGATCTTCTGGGCCAGCGGCCGGAGGAGGTACGGCGGGAGCTGGGCCGTGTTCGGGCCCGACGGCGCGTGCATTCCACCGCCGAAGAGGTCGAGCCGGGTCCTCGGGAAAAAGAGCGACGACGACGAGCAGCCGGAGCCGAACGGCGGCGCCGGGATTCCGGTGAACTCCTGGACCATGGCCCGGAAGTTGGTGGTGTCGGTGGTGAGCACGGTGGTGGGCGCCCGCCTCGACGCCCTCGTCCGCTTCCTCGGGTTCCGAGCCGGCTGGACCTGCGCGCCCGGGGCGGCGGCGGTCGAAGACGACGACGAAGGGCGGGGGGTCTCGAGGCCTGATGGTACTATCACGAGATCGCGGTGATCGGGCCCGATGGGCCAGACCGGGTCGGGCGGGTTGGCGGATCTCGAGAGCTGGTCCAAGTAGCTCGCTAGCGGGTCGAAGAAAGACGGCGGTGGCGGTGGCTGCGGCGACGGTTGAGTGAACGTGGTCACGTGACTCACGTGAGTGGCGTGTGGGTAATTAGCATTAGGCTGGTGGTTGAAGAAGGCGGTGGAGAAGGAATCCGCTACGGCGGCGGCGCGTGCGGACTCGTGGTAGTCCGCCTCGTCGCCGCCGCTCGATGATTGCAAGCTGCCGCTGTTTCCCGAGTTCATATGGGAGATCTTAGTAATAATAATAGCAGAAAAGAGCCTAAATTTCAAGCAAGATTCAAAAAATACCCAAAAAACAGAGGGAGAGAGCGATCAGAGGGAGATAATAATGAAACTGGCCAAGGGAGGTGTGGTAATAATTAAGAGTGTTGTAGTGGTGATGGGTTATAAAGGCAAAAGGGAAAACAGTAGGTGATCTCTTTAAAAAGGGAAAACTTTCTGGGGAGCATTGGCAAATTAGCAAAGAGCAAGGGCCCTTTTTTTGATCGAGAGAGAACAAACAGCCCACGGGGGAATTGAATTTTGATTCAGTTGAAGCCCATTCTTGAAAGGAATTCCATTTCCTCGTTGCACCAAATTGGGAAGTGCAACGTCAGGGGTGAGCAGGCTATAAAGGTCAGTTATGGGGGGAGTTAGGGTTTGGTTTTTATGCAGAAAAGGGGAAGGGGAGTGGAGAAGAAGAGGGATGGGGAGAAAAATGGAAAAAGGGAAAATTAGGGGTGGAGTTGTGTGTAATTTCTACAAGTAGGCGGCTGCTCACAATTCAACTTTTGGATCGGAGTGGGGTCCACCTGAAAACGAGTTGATAGGGTGAAATTTTGGATGGCCCCACGCTCGCTCGGTTGGCGGTGAAAATTGCAAAGTTACCGTTTTGTTTGGTTGGGAAAAAAAGCAAGAGGCTATCACCTCTTTTCTATTAAAATCACTTTCTAATCAAAAACCATTGTCAATTTTTTTATTAAAATTCATTGAGTTTTTTTCTCTACTTTTAACTTTCTTAATAAGGTTAAAAAATTCTTTTGCTCTAAAAAGCATCTTTCTACGCCAAAATCTAACAAGGCCTATATTCAAGATCTGGGGAATTGGTGGTAATTGATTTCTTTTAATTATCGCATTAAAAAAATTGAAGCGGAAAATGATTCATGGGTGTCCTTTATTTAAGTCTTTGGTTTGATGTATAAATGAAAATCTACATTTGATGTTCGGCGTATGAAAAGTTTAGTGAGTCGATTAGATAGAGGCAAATTAAACAAGTATTTTGACGCCTTAAAGCATCCACTATGAAGAAATTTTAGGGATTTTTTAACTAAAAAAGAAAAAAAGAAAAGAAAAGAAACCTAACAAAGTCAGAGAATAGAGCAAGAGATAAAAGGAAAGAAAAGAGAAACATTTCTCTGATTTTGTCTAACAGATTTCATTTTATCTTTTTCTAAATTGTTAAGAAATTCTTTTCCCAAGTCTCCATTGTGGATGCTCTTATTATAATCCCATGTATGTCTTTTGTATGATTTGATCCAAACATAGAAGAAATAAATCCACTTACAAGTATAACAAACGACGAGTGAGTTTAATAAAACTTGGGGATCATTTAATTTATGTGATCACATGAAGTACTTGACCACAAGTTGAACGATAACAATAGTGTATCTATACGTTATCCAACTCATGTGTCTTTGATCCTCTGTGATTCTAAATAACTAAACAACATAGTTCATCCATTGGACGGTATACATGTTTTTCTAATTATGGTTGTTCAACCTTTGAAGGTACATTAACTTATAATTCTAGAGTTACTTTGAAAGGTATGAAAACTATATTTGTAATAGTATTAATTCAATGAATAAAAAAGCGATGTCTAAAAGCCCGCTTTGAGGGCGAGATGGGATTGCAAATTTATTGCAAGGACACATAACAAGAGAAGGGTATAAAGATGTACATTGCATTGAAGTACAGTTTTTGTATAAGTACATTAGGTTAGTGGTTTTGGGTTTAAATTTTCGCCGTAGGACATTTTCTTCGGTTGAATTAGAATGAAACTAGTATCAGTCTCGTGCCTTGAGTTAGTTAAAAAATTCATTTAAATTTTATATAAAGCTATTCGAAATAATAGTTTGATACAAAATATTGTATTATTTTGTTTAATTTGCTTCTTATGGGTTTTGTTTTTTTTGATACGTTATCTCTTTTATAATATATTATTTTAATCAAACAAAGATTTATAGGATTATAATTTTTGTATAAGGATTGAATATTTGTTTTGATAAATAAATTTTTTATTTTATAATAATTATTATTTTGTAGTTATCTTGGGAAAAATTCAAGTCTAAATCATATGTATATATAATTTTTATATACTCCGTATGTAGAATCTATAAATGTTTACGTGGTTTATTATCCTTTTATATAAATATTTGTTTTTTTAAAGAAAATAATTATAATAGAAATAAGTAGATAAGAAGAAATATAATGTGGGGTCTACAATGAAATTTCAACTAATTAACAAATTGAATTCTTTTATTAAAGATGAGTGATGCGGTCCAATGAAAAGGTGACACGTGTCGGGCTAATTATTATTTTTAACCTCCGCTAGTATATAGTTACGATATAACGGTAAGTCGAAATAATTGACTATTAGATCTCTTTCACCACATCATAAGTTAAGTTAATTCTTCGTAAGAGATTATACGTACATTAACTCCTTAATCCTTGAATTAGCTTCCTATATACTACGAATATCGTTAGTAGCAAGCTAGCATTGTCGGGCAAGCTATCAAATGAGATAAATTTTGGTAGTTGAAAGCTAATAAAGGGAGATTCCTTAAGCTATATATAGCTGAACTACATTGCATATCATTCCCCTTACAAGTCATTAGCAAAAACAATACTCAATCAACAAAGGTAATAAATTTGGAGTGATTTCTCAATTTTGTTTAGGCTTCTGTTTTGTTTGTATATGGATATGTACATCACATTGATCTACTTTTTGGGTTGGGTGAACAAATAATGTTGATTTAAATAATTAAGGTACGTTGATATACATTCTTGCTACTCCCTCCGTCCCTATTTGTTTGTCCAGTATTCCATTTCGGGCGTCCCCTTTTGTTTGTCCATTTTCCATTTATATCCACTCTTTTACCCTCATTATTCCACTCTCTTACCTACTTTATTTCTTTTCATCCCAATCAATCACATCTTTTACCCATACTATTCAACTCTCTCACCTACTTTATACTACTTTATACCAACTTTTCCCAATTACCAATACTATTTTATACCGTTCTTAAAACCCGTGAAAATTGTCCTTTTGGACAAACAAATAGGGACGGAGGGAGTATTACTTTTCTCTTTCTTCTTTTTTTTTATAAATAAAATACTTATATTAGTATTTTGTCAGTTTATTATGTCCTCGTAGCATAGAATAACATCTCGATTTAAAAACTAAAACTCTAAATTAAAAATAATAGATTATATTAAAAAGTCCAAAAACTTGGAATAAAATATACAATCAATCAATATATATATATATTATAAAACGCGACCGTTTTCGAGCCACCACGTTGATTTTGGCCCCACCGCATATTTGATAAAAAAAATAACTTTTATTTGTGCTATTTCAATTAATTTGATTAAATTTTTTATTATCTATTTATGTAAAAGATATAATCAATTTTGGTAAGATACTTTTTTAATATATCACTTATCTCCTTCACATTGATTCTGATTTCTGACCCATCATATATTTACACAATTAATTTTTATTTATATTATATATTTGCTTCTCTAATATCTATCATATTTTCATCATTTATCTATCCTTTTCCACTATATAAAGGCTTTCCTATTTAGAAACGGGAACGTACACTTCACAAAGCACATTTTGTTTATTCACTTTATGACCCATACAACTATCTTTTACGTATACAAATTTCTACCATCGTTAACACTGTTCAATCCTAAGGAAATCACTAAACTAACTATAAACTTAATATTAAGCAGCAAATATATATAGGATCGAGTAGATAATGAATACTAGCTTAGATATAACATATCTAAATTAACAAAAAGTTACGTTTAATTAGCTAACCACGTAATAATCTAAATCAACCCATGACATTCCATACGTAATAATGTGATATATAGAAATATCGAATGTGTGATATATGTAATATATATTTACACTGTAATATATACTAGGTTTTATTCTCACCCCTCCTTATACTTTTAATAAATTGTTTTTAACAGTTTCTATTAATTTTGTAATACTTTCTTTTGTTTTTTGGATTCAGAATATCATGATCTTTGAAATAAATTATATTTTAATTAGATATTTTTTTGGTCTATTCATACAAATAGAGGCAAAATATTATTCATTAAATATAACGATTAAAATGACTACATGTTTAATTTGGTATATCAAGTTGGTGCTTTGCATACTAAAATATAAGTAAATATAAATTGCACAATAATGTACTTTATTGACTATAAAATATAGGTACGTGATTTGCATAATAACATATTCTCAATCAATTAGTTAACAATTAAAAACTTCTAATACTCGATCAAACCAAATTATGTTAAAACTTTTATCATACATTTCATATTAATATTCTATTTATTATATATCCAAAAATAAATTTAATAATACAAGTCGTGCATGGCACGACGGGTACAACTAGTTTTTTCTAAGATTAAAAAATCCTATACCTTTAGAAAAATTTACTTTTAATACTATATCTTTCTAACAAGTTTGCCTAGGTTGATCGGTTGAACAATAATCTTAACTTTGCCACATGAACTTCAGAATTCCCCAAAAAACTAATAAAGTGACAAGGATGTGTCTTTTTTAGGTAAAGGAAAAACTTGTATATAGGGTGGAAACATCCAAAATATATATTGATTTTTCTATTGTGTAAATAAACTCTTTTGGTAAATTTTATGATTTTGATATTTTTTTTGATTTTTTATTTTTATAATTGATTCATTATTTTTTTGCATGGTTTAGTTTTCTTGTTTAATTAGTATTCTTATCATGTGTTCTAATTTTTCACAATATAAAAACCGAATATATATAATTAGCTAAAAATACATTCAAATACGTACATGTCACAAAGAGACAATGACCAGTTGACCACCTTCAAGGCCTGATCGACACGATTGCAACTTTTCTTGTACACCATTAATTACGTTATACATGCACATACTGTACGTTATAATCATTACTTATAAGTTATAACTATAATGCAGAATAGCGTTCAGTATTTTTGCACATATCACAATCTAATATTTTGGACTAGCTAACGTACTCAATCTAAGCGCGTCGCCTGAGTCTGCTAAAGTGACATCGATTAAGAAAGACAATACTAGTAATTAAGACTTTGTTAAATTTAGTTTTGACGGTGCTTAAGATAGGGATAATGTGACCCAAAGGAATTGTATTATTTGCGGTAGTAAGTGTAGGGTTACTTACTTGGATATAAATAATAGTATTCCTAATTTGATAGTTTGTCTTTTTAGGGAGAGACTTTTAATCTTTTTGGCCGGGTGTTTCTCAAGCGTTCAAAAATCCTATATAGGAGTATTATTTAGGAATTGTTATGTGTCTTAATTTGTTATAATTGAACGAAATCCACACGTCAATAGCGAAGGTCCAAGGGCGCACCCTTTGGTGGGTAGTGCAAGGGGTAAACCCGAGCCAAATTGGTGAGCTATGTTTTCTGTTTTCGGACATAGAGTAATCCGTTTGGGTTTGGTCCGATCCATAAGCTACACTAGGATTTCACAACTCTTTTTATAAGCTCTCAAAATACTTTATGATGAATTTAACTTTGTTGCTCCGCCTTGGATGTAACTAACACAACATTAATAAACCACCTACAATTCTGTGGCGTTCTTACTTTTTAGGTCATTTTAGTAGAGTTGTTAAGTGGTTTGGTTCCTATTCTTTGGCTGTATTTGACGCATTTCATCTAGGTTTGAAATGTCCCCATCCTGATCCCCATATTCTGCCCTGGTGGAAATTCCCCGAGTAAATATTGTTATTGAGATAAACGTCAGTCTATTTTTTTTGGTAGAGCTAAACGTCAGTCTATAGTTACCGATGCTCTAGCTTAAAGGATTTTGAGACAGCTTTAACATTTGTGTAATCATTTACAATTTCAAGTGTTTCAAACATACATTGATAATTTTAACATTTGTATGTACTCGCAAGTCGCAACACCTTAAATAAACTATACAGTGGGCCCACAATAGAGATACCAATTCCCATTTCTCACGTCTTCTATTCCCACACGTAAACACTATAATAATGAAAACAATGTTCTTGACAAAAAAAAAATGAAAACAATGTTAAACCACACAGGAAAGAGAAATGATCAAATTACTTTTTGAAGGAATATGTTATGTATGTATAGTTGTATGAAATATCATTTAATCAGTAGTTTGAACCACTGTTTAATTGGTTCAGCTAATATTAATATATTATCGTGGAGGTCTCCAATTAAGAGGCAACAACAAGTAGCTAGTCGGTCCTTCTAGAGTCTAGACCCGTCATTAGCTCACCTCATAGTTTGATTTCGCCTAATCTATCACATCGAAAAATACTTAAACTAATACTGGTCATGTAACAATATCTATCATATTTCTAACCAAATTAATACTAACAGATTGTGTACGTTAATGCGATTTGAAAAGGTACTCTTGTAGTTTTGTGTACTAAGACCTGCGGGTTAGTGTGAAAAGGGATCTAAACGCACTTTGAAAAATTAATCAAAAGTGTTGAGACAATTTTTTCAGTGATTGGAATTTTAAAGTAAGGGAGTGATGATCCCAATACATTGAAAGGCCTCACTTTAGAGTGGAACCTTCAATCTAAGCATTTCTTTTCATTAGATTACTTTTAAATAGGATAATAATTCAAACATATTTAAAGACTAAAAATTAATAGTCAAATAAATTGATATGAAAATAAAAATAAACAAGCAGATAATTATCGCGAACCTCAAACTAGTTTAGGGCCCGTTTGTTTCTACGAGTCGTGTTTGAATCCCCCTCTTTTGTTATAATGGACCTAAACGCCTCATATGTGAACAAACCCCTTGCTATTCTCGTTTTTGAATCCTAGACGAAATGGTGTATGCATTGACTTCGTTTCTCAAGCCAAAGATGCATCAATTAGATTTAGATTTGTTTGATTAATTGTTTTTGATAGAAATGAATAAATTTATTTTGAATTCCGTATAGACGATGAAAATAATATCTAAGAAAAATTAGGCCAAATAACACAAACATCCGTCAAGTGGTAAATATATTTTTTTTGAGCAAAGTGGTAAATATTTTTGGTCATGACAATAAGGGCATATTTGGATAGCTCAATCTAATGTATTAAATTGGACGATCCAAAGGTACTTACGTAAGATTTTAAATGTAACTTAAAATTTCGAGATATATCCTTAGTTTTTTCAAAATTTGTACTGTAGCATTCATTTACCACCCTATGAAAAGTTGGGCTATTCAAACTATTTTTTTATGAATATCTTTCCGTCTGTCGGAGACATTTAAACCATCATAACCAGAATAATAGGGATTCAAACTCGCAGTCTATTGCCGAGGCTTAATAGTTTCCCCTAAGAGTATAAGGATTGGAGCAATGAACCAAAATTTTTGCTCTTTCAACTAAAACATTATATCACCTACTAGTATAACATTTTACTTTGTTTACTCTAGTACACGTGCTGAAAGGATGTTCAAAAACCAATGCAAAAATTAGTCTCTATGACAACCAACACAGTAAAAATAGTTCACTCTTTTTTCTTTATTTTACATTTGTTTATTACTATTATTTTTTATTGACTGCCAAGTTTTCGTCGACAGGTACCTATGCTCTAATATCTAACTTACGATTCTCTAAAATATACCCTCAGGTTTTAACCAAACGAGGCCTTATAGGCTATAGCATGAAGAAGGTGTTTGTCTCACTTTTCACGTTGTAGTGTTCACAGAAAGCGGGCCGATGAAAGATGGGCTTTTCCCTCTGTAAATTGTGCGTTAAATGGGCCTCCTTCACGTACGGGCCCACTCACAACCCTATATAATACGCATCTCGATAATTTTAATTCCAGCTTTATTTTTGTAGAATTGTTACACAAGGCTTTACGAAAAATCAAAAGTATTATATGAACCTACAATCAACCTCTACTTAATCGAAGTTCTCTATGACTTGGAATCTCATTTATATGGATGGAGATTAGAGTTTACAATCAACCCCATATTATGTACTGTTTCGAATGGTCAACTACTAGTTTATTGTAGTCATGTACTTGGCTAAGAACAGGTTTAGTTGGCTGTTATTACCATTTTTATGTAAGACTCCCTACTTGTATAAAATCACCTTTTATGCAAAGGTTTGTATGAATTTACCCCTTATCCTACACATGATCGTTATAGTGCATCTTTAGAATAATTGAAAATATTAACTCCAAAATGTTATGTCTTCGACCAATTCCCACGTTTTCTCCTTGTTGTTGTTGGAGAATATATCCTTCCCATATCAAATACAAGTGCAAAAGTATCACTAATATATAAGAAGAGGTGAAATTTTACCCATTGACTTAAGTTTTTAGGTTAAAAGATGAATCCCGACCCTATATGTTAAGTGACTAAGTTTACCCGACATGCCACCCATCTAAACACGGTCCACCGGAATTAAAATGAGATCCTAATAACCCGTTTGTACTGAAACAAAAACCAAACCGGGCTAGATATAAAGAGATTGAGAAAGTTAGACCCATTGAAAAACAAAATTGAAAATTATCAAGTGCTAACTAAGTCAGGCTAGTTACCACTTGACGCGCCCACTCAATATAGCCTTCTCACGTCAAACACAAGTGCAAAAATAACACTAGTATATAAGGAGAGGTGAAACGTAACTCTACCCGTTGACTTAAAATTTTGGGTTAAAAGATGAATCACAAACTTATATGTGGCTAAATTTATCCGATATGTATAAACACGGCTCACATGAATTTGACAGTTGTATTTTCAAACATTGGTTGGACTTTTGATGTTGGTAATTTTTTCTCTTAGGATGAGAAAGCTACTTAATCATAGCTCATATAAGAGTTAGGATTTAATCCAAAGTGTGTGACTAGGAAATGCCATTTAATCATTCACTCTACTCACTAGGTGAAAGTCAGATTAAAAAGTCAAGATTAATCTGTCTAATTAGTTAGATTAAAATAAATGAGCCAATATGAACTTGAATTCTTTGATGTGAAATCACAAACAAGTTTATTAGGAGTAGGTAGATTTACGAGTCTTATTGACAAAGCCAAAGTACCAAGGCCAAATTATTAAATTAATTAAGAATAGGAAGAGAAATCACTCTCTTTCTATTTAATAGTGTGTTTAGATCTTTTCCACTTCACCAATGGATGGAGATTTGCAATTAGATCTCCAATAAACTCTCAAAATTGACACGATCAATGTGTATTTTCTTTATACAGTACAATATAACGAGAGAAAATACGAAGAATAATGATAATGATAATGATAATGATAATAATTGATGAAAGTAGCATACAAAGTATGTGATCGAGATGGAAATTATAATCGTGGCTCCTTGAAAAATATTCCCAAAATCATATAAGAATTTCACCAGAAGCACTCGCAAGAATATTTGAAGGCACTTTCTGTCTGATGGGTTATAGGCTTATAGCTTTGCCAGCCACTCAATCGAAAAAAAAGAAGCCATAAAAGATACGTATTTGAGTACAAAATCCATTCAATCTTATAGCTGTAATCCTGTAATATTGAAAAATAATAATAAAGAAATTAAACGATAAGGATAGAAAAAGAAAGCATCCATTCGTAATGTTAATGTCTTAAATTTATCGTTGATCGAAATCCGATAGGTGTTTGAAGACGGAACCCCCAACCCTAGCATGAGTGTAGGGGTTGCATCATTGAAAAATAATAATAATAAAGAAACTAAACGCTAAGGATAGAGAAAGAAAGCATCCATTCGTAATTTTAAATGTCTTAAATTTATCGTTGATCAAAATCCGATAGGTGTTTGAAGACGGAACCCCAAACAATAGCATGAGTGCAGGGGGTTGCAAGGGACGCTTTCTCTCGACGATGATCTCACTGACTGGTCAGCGAGTCAAGGATCTTGGGGATGATGCACCCCGGTTGGGGTTGCAGGGGGCAACGCCCACCCACTAAAAAACGATATCCTATATCTTTTGTTAGAGTCTACAATAATCTGTTTAGTTCCTCGATATGTACGTAATTTGTATTAGGGTTTCAGAGTCTGTATAGATAAACTCTCGATATACCTCATAGCATGTTATCGAAAATCCGTATTCTTAATAATATGTTCTTTCTCCACCCGTAAACATAGCTGATACAACATTAACCACAAGAATTTCTGTGTTGTTCGTGTCTCTATTGTTCGATCTTGTTTCAACACAGAGAAGGGATTATATCGATTTTCTGTATGTACATCATCATTAATTAATTTGTTTGTTAAACATGTAGCAAAGGTTACCGGTTATGTACATAAGGTACTTTGATAAGCTAGGTACAAAGTCTTGTAAGCATTTTTCACCAAAAAAAAAAGTCTTGTACGCATTTGACAGCCCATGTTGGACCGGGCCCGAAAAAACCAACCACGTTAAACCAAATCTGACAAGGCCCAAGCTTCATGAGCCAGAAACCCGAATAACCTTGAAATAATAGTGAACGCAATTGGGCCAAGCCCAAACCAGTTCGAACGGAATGCTGGATTGACCCAAAACAAATCCAATAGCAAACAACATTACGTCGGCAGTTAGTTGCTCTATATGTTGATGGTGTTGGTTGAACATATACAGTGTAGCATGTAGGATCCACTTTATAGAACAAAAGTCCACCAAAATTGCGTAGAGATTCATCCTTTTTTTTTGATATAAGGGATTACGGCAAACCGCCGTTCTGGAATCTCGAACCCGAAATCTCATAGTACACCTATGAGTATTCAACCACTGAGCTGATGCGCTAAGCACCCCATGAGTGTTCAACGAGTGAACTGATGCGCCAAGCGCGTAGAGATTCATCATTCGTATACACATTCACTAGATTTTATATATTTGGATATCCGTTTATTGCTCACTCAAATAAGGACGACAAATCACAAAAGTACAAGCCCACTTGCAAGATAATCAAATAAGCTCCATTGCCTTTCAATCTTATAACCACTAAAACCATGATCCAAACACGCCCTTACAAAACACATTACTCCGCCGAAGAGCCAGTCGAGTTGCCCGGTGCCAACTTCACACGGGCGCATTGTCTAGTATATGAGATGGTCAGTTACTCATCATATTGTCAATTGGTTTTAGGATGGAACCCCATCGGGCTTGTATCTAGGTCACCCACACATCTAATATGGTATCAGAGCGGGCGGTCTGGGCCACTTTCTTCAAGTGTCAACTGGACTGGCCCAGTTGCACTTGAGGGGACGTGTTGGGAAACAATACAAAACTATCCCACGTATGAAGTTGGACAACAAAATTGCCTAGTATATAAGACGGTCCTATTGTTAATTGGTTTTAACCCTACCGAGCTTGTATCTGGGCCACCCACACGTCTAATGTAGTTCCACTCTATAGAACAAAAGTCACATACAAGTTCACACACTTAGATTTTATATATCTTCACCTTGCAACATATAGAAGGAAGAGGATATCCGTTTATTGCTCACTCAAATAACGACGACAAATCACAAAAGTACAAGCCCACTTGCAAGACAATCAAATAAACTCCACGGGCCATTGCCTTTCAATCTTACCACCACTCAAACCATGATCCAAACACGCCCTTACAAACCACATCACTCCGCCGAAGAGCCAGTCGAGTTGCCCGGTGCCAGCTTCACCCGGGCGCGCCTACGAGCGCCCACATCGTCATCGTCACAATAGTCACGGACCGCGGTGAGCTCGTAAGGCGAGGCATCAAGCGCGAGCCACTGCTCAATTGTGAACAGCCTCTGGCCACACTGGATGTGGGGCCCAGTGGCCGTGACCTCCACGTAGTTGCAGTACCAGCCGTGCCCGGACCCGGTGCCGTCCGAGACGAGCTTGGCGGCGCACACGGGCGCGTCCAGGCACCGGCCGCGCCCGCTGAAAATGTCGAGATTGCCCCTCTCGAAGTAGTCGTGGCTCGGGCCCATTAGCCCGCCCCATGTCTCGAGGTTCGGGATCGAGACGGACTCGCCGTACGAGTCGTAGAGCTCGAGGCTGATGATCGAGTCCGTGCCGCCTTTGATTATGGAGCCCGTTCTTATGTAGATTGTGTACACACAATCATCCTAGAGAAACAATAAGCCAAACAAGGCCTTAGTTCATTTAGAAATTTCGTATTAATTATCGATGATTGAATTTGGATCTTACCGATCGGGCGATTGAAGCTGTGGAGAAGAGGATGATGATGAGGTCGATCCACATGTGCTTGAGATTGGTTTCCATGGCTGCCTTTTTTCCCCTTCTCAAGTTCTCTCTTTGACTTGTGAGTAGTAGGATACAACACTATGATAATAAGTGATTGTTGGCCCCTTTGTTTGATCGTTTATAAAGCAATCCTTGGGGGACAAAATTATGCCATTCTTGGACCGAAATGTAAAATTAGAGCTCGGTTTGGTTCGAACCGAAATTTTAGTCGAAGTGACACCGAAAATATTCGGTTCGATTCTCAGTTGAAGAATTTCACAAATTTTGGTTTCGGTTCGGTTTAATTTCAGTCTTTTGGTTCCGTTCAATTTTTTTCAAATGGGAAACATTCTATATATCATAAACCGAAAAAAACGAACCGAAAATTTAGTTTGCTTCGGTTTTCGATACACCTCAATAAGCAAATTTTCAGTTTTACAATTTGATTTTTGTCGGTTCGACTTTGAACCGATGCTTAACTATACTTAAAATCGAATAAGAAACTTGTCATTCTGACCGTATTAGATCATAATATATATTGTGTTATATATAGTGCAACAGTGCAACACGTATAGAGAACATTCAAATCTACTGTCCAAAATCAGATCGAACCGTAATAAGATCGAACGCTATTAGTCCGATGCAGTTGCTCAACGATCCAAATATTTCGAAAATTCACAATTCATCACTTCAGAAGTTAACTTTTATTTTTGGACCAAAGCGAGCCATTTGAAGAACCCTAGTTTTCATCTAATTACACACATTAACTACTGTAGTTTGAACTTGTTTTCATCATACACCTATTGTATATATACTTTACTATGCAAAATCCGCCTGGTTAATTGTGGTTGGTTCTAGACGGTTTGAAAGGATTTGGTATTGCTATCCAAATGGATAGCTAGCGTTCAACGTGGGCCGCTCGATTTACATGTTGCACGTGGAGTGATCAGGGGTTGCCACTTACAAAGAAGGTCAACACCGTAGATCATAATGATAGGTGTCCTGAATTATTGCTCTTGTCTTTATCTCAATAAATAAATGGTGGAGGACTGGAGGTCATAGTGGATCGCATATTTAAACTGCACATATTTGTTAAGAGTAGGAATATTAGGATAAATTAGTTTATTTTGACAAAAAAAAAAAAGGATAAATTAGTTTATACTTACATCTTGCCCTATAAAATGGGTTGATTTAGTTGGGCTTGAGTTTAATCAGTCCGGATCACCTATTCCCATTTGTAGTCCATTCCCTATTGCATTCGTCTCCTATTGTTCTTGATTTTTTGTCTAGGGTCGGACAAGCCGTTCAAAGTCATGCCTTTAATGTGAATATTTGGTAATTTATTTTTCATAAGTTATGTTTTAACTTGAATAAGGGTGTTGGAGCCCAATTGGTTGCTCGACTCCCATCCAACTTTTTGTAATAAGTCCAATGATTCAGTTCAATTATATTGAAACCTTAAAAAAATAATTAATTAACTTAATTAAAGTAGATTTATTAAAACAAGGAAAAAGTTATCAAATCAAAAAAATAAATCAAATCTTTCCTTAATTTTCTCTTCCAATATTAAAAGTTTCTCGTTAAACTTCTTCTTCCTCTCATTCATATCCTTTGACGCCATTCAAGTCCCAAGTATCCAACTGCAATTATCAGTAATTTCTATTCTATATACATCCCAAATTTTCGTTTTAGTCTTTGATTGTCAATTAAAACCCTGTTGTAATTCAAGCATTTGATGGCTTTAACTGTGAAATCAGCATATAACATAATTGAAATGCATGAAAACTAAAGGGATTCACTTCCATAACGTACACTTGATAAATTTCAAAACTAGAGCAAACTGAATTCAACTAAGGTGCAGAATACAACTACAAGTGTACATGTCTAAGTTTGATCTGAAAAAGAAAGCAAATCTGAACCAACACTTGAATTTCTTCTTGAAGGCAGAACTTATCTCAGCAAAATACTAAAAGAAGAATTCTACTTTCATATTTGTCTGCTATACCTCAGATGTGACAAAACTCTTACTTGTGCTTTGAAATCCCATAGAATTCCACTTAATCAAGGCCTTTTTTGAGGCTACGGTTATGAAAAAAGGAAAACTAAACCATAAATCAAAAACGGGCGCTGGCGGCGTGAAGCTAGGCCGGCGGAGGGCGACGGCGACAGCAAGCGAGGGCGACGATGACGGCGAGCGGGGGCGACGCCGAGCGAGTGCGAGGAAGACGGAAGGAAAGAGATGTTCAACTTTTTCCTTTTCCTATTTTAATAAATTTGCTTTAATTAAGTTAATTAAATTAGTTAATTAAAAATAACATCCATGTGAACCAATAGTACGAATGCAATAGAAAATGTATTACATATGGGATTAATGGGAATAGGTGATCTGGTCTGGAGTTTAATTAGTTTGGTTTCGGACTAACTACACATTCTATGGAAATATATGACAGCTATTAGGCACTTTAACAAGCTAATTGCTCGGTTGTAATACCTTGATCCTTATCAGCTTTTAGGTCTCCCTGTTAGTTCCCCTTTTTACCCTTCTTCATTAGTCTAGCCCTAGTATATATAGTATTGTATTCATGTGTTTAAGCAGCTTGGCTGAACAATGTTTTGAGCTCAAGAGCGCCGCCCTTTTGTGGCTAATCAATGAACAAACTATCAACTTTTACATCATATTTCACTTGATTTCAGCTTCCACATAATTTCTCATGGTATCAGAGCTTCACGGTTCGATCGCACTGTGGTAGGCTCACTCTCCTCTGTCCTATTCTTCTCATTTCCTCTGCTTCTATTCCATTGCTGCCGTGGATGGCGGAACAAACTACGGAGCAGCTCTTAAGAGAGCGTGACCAGCGAGTTGCTGTACGTGAGAGAGAGCTGACAAATTTCAGCGAGCTGCCACACTTGGACCAACCTGGTTCGCAGCTCAGCTCAGTCCTGTTTGACGGGACCAATTTCATGACCTGGAGCAAAGGCATAAAAATGGCTCATCAGGCAGAAATTCAGAAGAATGCAGCAGCTGAAAGTGAGACATCAGATTGGTATAAGGGCTCAAAGGACCTCAATGCAGTCAGACGATCAGCAATTGCAGTAGCTAAAATGATGAGAGGGAACTCTCAGTCAGAATCCTCCTCTTGTGCAAATTTTGCAGGCAAACTTCATTTCCAAAGGTCAACTCCGCTAACAGAAATGATAATGGCCTTGAATGGATTATCGATACGGGGGCAACTGATCATATGCTCTCGGATCCTAGTATGTTAGCACATAAATACAGGCTGAATGAACCCATATACATAGGGCTTCCAGATGGCTCTGTGAAAACTGTCATGGAGGCAGGGAATTTAGCTATTACAAGTGACATTACCCTGCGCTCGGATTGCTTCGAATCGAATCATTTCGGGTCGGGTCAATTCGGATTCGGGTGTTATTTGGATTCAACTTTTTTTTTAAATTATAAGACCACCCGCAACGGTGAGTTTTTAATGTAGAAAGTTTGGGCACTTTAATGGGTACTTTCAGTGGCGGAGCCAGAAGAAATTGGAAAGAGGGGCAGGTTAATTGTAATTGATAAATAATATATTATGTTATACCCACATATAATATGTATTTATAGGGCAAGAACAAATAATATACTTATATACAGATATGAAACCTAAATACAATAGAGATTAAGTAGATAAAATTAAATTAAATTCTTATATCTATACTAAAAGGAAAAATAGAAACATATAAGCATGCATTCAGTATTACTTAAATTAACTTTTTTTTGGTCGAATCTTACTTAAATTAACTTGTACAGTAGTTTGCAATTAGTCTACTTCGTATATTGTAAATATTAACTACAGTATTTTCCTAGCTTTCAGAGACAAAAGGAAAAATCTATCAAAAAAAAGAGACAAAAGGGAAAAAAATACTTACTTTATTATTATTGTGGTACGGTGGGGCAGAGCAAGAGAAAAAAATGAAAAAAACAGGCTGTGCTTGCAGGGCTTCGAACTCTAGACCACACAAAACAAGAGCAGGCAACCTGCCACTGTGATATATATGGAGGTTTTTGCTATATATCTTAAAACAATTAAGTAATATTACATATTATTAAGTAGCTGAATTCGGGTTTAGGGTTTAGGGTTTAGGGTAGGGTTTAGGGTTTACTACCCATATTCTATTTATAAGAATATTGTACATGTGTTTATTACCCAGATTCTATTTATAAAACTATACAATATGCTATTTTTCATTGTATTTATAAAGATATTCTAATAATATGATATGTTTCATTAACTACTAACAATTAGTCTATTGGGTCTTGCGAGTTAAGAACTTAAACACACATTCCTCGTAAAAACTTACTAGCTGTCTAGTCGATGACCCGTACGGCCGTACGTACCTTTTACGGAATTACGGATATATTTTCACCGTTTACATATAACGATATAAAGAATAATTATTATATCATAGCCTTTATCTAATTTATTTTCTTAAACTCTATGTTTTTTCTTAATGATTTATTATTTACTTATTAAAAGTATTTCATAATCGTAATTTTTTAAAATGCAAACTTAATTTTGTATGTTTTAAATCAATTTCTTGATTTGACCAATCAGATAGTTAACACGTTTGATAACGTTGTTTTGGATGGAGACATCATTCTTAATAAGTTATCAACAAATTTGTTTGAGTAATAATGTCAATGTTTTTCTGTAAAACATAGGTCGGTTTCTGAATAGATTATTTTAAGACTGTTTCTTAGGAGAATTTAATGAGGGATCGAGTTCAGTTTAGACTTTAGAGTGATAATATCTCCGAGACCTCGACCCGATTTGACACGTTTACCTGATTCGCACACGGCACACGCAACAATTTAATCTATTTTAATAGATATAATATATTTTATTTTAAGACTTTAGAGTGACTATTTTATTTTATTTCTATTTTGTTTTGTTAAATTTTATTTTATTTCTATAGTACTCCCTCCGTTTCACAATAAGTGTCGTTTTAGCTCTTAGCACAGTTTTTAAGAAAAGCAATCATTCACTTTAAAACTTACAACTTTTTCTTAATCTCACCACTCATTACATTTTTTTGGCCAATGAATGAACAACTTTAGTCAACAAATACACATTCCAATAAAAATTATCATTATTACCCTTAATAAATCACTTTGAAAACCTAAAACGACACATATTATGAAACAAATTTTAAGTGCTAAAACGACACTTATTGTGAAACGGAGGGAGTAGTAAGTAGTGAGTGGATCGAACCCTAATTTGCCTGATTGTCTGTCCCTCTCGTTCTTCGCTTGCCGCCTCCATTTATCCTCTCTGGCTCTCTCGCGTTCTTCGCTTGCCGGAGTTGCCGCCTCCGTCTATCCTCTCTCTATCTACTCGACGCCGCCTCCGTCTATCCTCTCTCGCATTCTTCGCTTGCCGCTTAGTCTTGCGCTGTTGGCGCCGCCGTTCTTCGCCGTTCCTCTATCACCTGCCTCCACCGGCGCTGCATCTCTCCCGTTACTGGTATTTCTCTGATTGCTATTGAGTTGTATTGTTTAACACATGATTCTGATTGCTATTGAGTATTGATCGATGTAGATCTGGCCTGGCCTGTTGTTGTTTGGTGTGTTTGTGAATCCTTGCTGTTGCAATTGTGTAATTAATTTTGGAACTGTTGTTTGAATTGAATGCTGCTGATGAACAACTAGCTTTGTATTGATTGCTTGGATTTGTATGCTGTGGATTCGTGTCTGATCGAGCGCCTTGATTAATTTCCTCTGTTTCCATCTCCTATCTGTTCTAGTGTTGTTTTCAGGGATTTCAAATCCAACAATTGGGAATGTGATTCCGTGTGTGGAGTCTATAGGTAGGGAATTCCAGGTGTTGATTAATTACACGAACCGAGTGTGCATAAACTTTGTAATTGATGTGTATCAAAATATGTCTAAATTAAATGTGTACATGTTTATACTAAAATATATTGCGTGGAAAGATGAGAGTAGTGGGTATAGTGTCAGCACCTAATGTTTGTTTAACCAAAATTCCCATTAATTACTTGTCTAACCAAAATACTAATCCAGTACAGTACTCTTTAATGTTTGTTTTTTTTAATTTGGGTGGAAAGTTTATTTTAGGTGGGGAATATGTATTATATATTACACGAATGTGATCTTATACTCAATAACAACAGCTCCAAAATTAATTACACAATTCCAGGTATTTCTCTGATTGCTATCGATCAATACTCAATAGCTAATTAAACAATTCCAGGTATTTCTCTGATTGCTATGATAGTTTGTTGTTGAAGAAAAAATGTTGGGTTTTCATTTTGCGTTTATTTTCTCTAAGACATGAGAAGTACAATGAAATGATTATTGTTTGTTTAATCATTAGAACTTGTTTTTGATAAGTGAAACGTTGAAGACACAATTTGGTCAGTTCGGGTCATTTCGGATCGGGTTATTTCGGGTCAAGTTTAGTTCGGGTCAGTTCGGTTCGGGTCAGTTCGGGTTCGGGTCAGTTTGGGTTCGGGTCAGTTCGGGTTCGGGTCAGTTCGGGTTCGGGTCAAATCGGTTTACATTTTATTCGGGTCATTTCGGTTCGGGTCATTTCGGTTCGGTTCGGGTTCAGATCGGGTCTGGGTCATGTTCGGATGGTTCATTTTTCGTTGTTCGGGTCAAATTTCGGGTTCGGGTCGGGTCAGTTCGGTTCGGGTTTCGGGTCCGGGTCACTCTCTGCCGGGTCTACATGGTATAATGGATTTTCCTGGTACATAATGCAGATTGAAGTAAGAAAATCATGGGCAGAAAAGGTGGCAATGTATACATCAATCCAAAGAAGTTCGGGTCTCTGAGCAAACCTTGCATGAAGGAAATGTTAACATTTCTGAATTGCTTGGCCTTAAATCAGGTCAATGACGAGAAGTGTCTTCGACAAAAGGAACTTCTAGGTTCCTGTATGAATGCTCAGGTATACTTATCTTGCTCTAATAAAACGTACATATCCCGTCTTGGTTCAGTTCCTCTTGAGCCCTCCCGGCAAAACCATATTTCTTGATGATCAAATTTTTTTTTTATGTTGCTTCTTTTGTAGGAGGACAAGAATAAAAAGCCTTTTGGCACCATCAATTATCACCTTCAAAGGCTTAGCAGGGGAAAGGGAAGAAAGTGATTCTAGCAGCTCTTGTTAGGTCCAATTTTTTTGCAGTTCTCAGTCTCCCTGTGACCCTAATTTTTGCTCAGATCTTGATAATCAGGTCTCCTGGTATTATTGCTAGATGGTATCTATGCAGATATACCATTGACACATCATGGTTTGTTCCCAAAGACTTCCCGATTTGTTTGGCAAAAATTGTGCTTTTGTGACATGTAGCCTTGTTTTGTTCCCTCTTGCTTGATTAGTTTAAAAAATAAGAAGAAATCATGCCTTTTGAGGTTTGACCATGGCCTTTATTTCATTGTCCTTTACCAGCAAGCTTGTGAACTTGTGATGGGTTGCTTCAGAAACTCTATGAGGCTCTTGATTATGTCACGTTAAGATTGATCGTTTTAAAAGTTGTACCATATACGTCCTTCAATTGTTCTCATATTTTCAAGAAAACAATTGAAGGGTTATTCGAAGACATAAAAAAAAATTACCAAAGGCAAGAAATGAAAAAGTGGGAGTCCTTTTCTTCCACTAGTAATGGGCCCAATGGGCAAATTCGTAAACTTTGCACGGGCAAATTTATACATCTTCATTAAGGATATTACTGAGATCATATTAGAGTTTTTTTCCAACTAATTCTGGAATGCAATCAAGCAAGTGGTTTCTTTCTTCAGGAAACCACTCAATTCTCGTCTATTAGAATTCAATCAAGAAATACTGATCTCCTGGCCACCTGCATCTTAGAAATTTCTGATAGATACCACTCAAAGGAGAATCTCTCTTTGAGGAAACCACTCTTAAGCAAATAATGCACAAGAGGAATTGCAGGCGAGAAACCACGTTTTCTCAATTTGATTGATGAAAAGATCCTTACAGACTCTTGTTTAAATAGGGAGCGAAAGGCTAACAATTTTCTAATCCTTTTATCCCACATTCCCACGCTAACAAATAGGGACTCCACTAGCTATAAACTAGGACTCTGACTTCTAACAAATTGGACTGCCCAAAGGCTAAAATTAAGGATGACTTTGACTTCTAACAAATTGGTCTGACTCAACTGAAGCAGTGATGCTGAAATTAAGGAATAAGAAACATAATTAATTATCCAGTTCCTCCTCTTATACGATAAGTAATCCAAGGCTGCATTTTAGGTGGTAACTTAGAAATTTCCCAACAAAATATATATAGCATTCAACTTTAATATCCATGTCCAAAAGAATTCAATAACGCAAACAAAGTCATCATATTGATGTACAAGCAAGAGAGCACACAAAATGACTCAGACAATAATTCATGAGCTCTTTGCAAGAAGAAATAAGAATCACATCAAATTTGGATCCTCTTACAGGAAGTTTCTACATTTGGAACGAATAAAATGAAATAACAAAGGCATCACTGTACTTTGTACATTTGGATCCTCTTACAGGAAGTGTAGAAAGTAATAAGCACTAAGCTCGTGTCCCTAAAAGTGGCTGAATTCAAGGACAAAAATGACAGAACATATAAAACACTGATGTTTGGATCACAGCTGTAAGCCTGTAACATATAATTGAACCATCTCCTCAGTTCTTGCCACAACTTTTGTCAAAAAAAAAAAACCAATGCAGCCAAAGGCAGGATCTCGAACCAAATTACGTTAGCTCATCCAAACCAGATAATAGCAAGAATGCAAAAAACATCTGTAACAACAAATTGCCGTTCACGCATTTCATCGGTCACCATAGATACATTTATATATGTTAACAAAATACGGAATGGAAGACAACAATAATAAAAGCAAGTAACAAATCACCTGTAGAAAGTGACGAGTGGCCTGTTGAGGTCTGGGCATGACGGGATGCTCGTGCACCAGACAAATTAGGCAACAGCCACCATCTTGTTAGCGAGACTCAGGCCATGACAGCTTCTTCAAAGGCGGATTCTTCATCCTTGTCCGACAACTCGACTAATCAATGAGGCTTAAAGCTATAATTTCATAAGAAAACACCAAAATATAAACTATTTAATCAAGAGTGTCTATAAAATGAGAAAGTCAGAAAGTAGTATATTATATATATTCAAGAAAAGAAAGTCTGATTACCAAAAGCTAGCTGCGCTTTCCGTAGCAAGAATCTTGTTATCTAAAGTAGTATTACCAGCATTTTTCTTCGTTATTTGCACTCCTAATCCAGCATTGTCATGCAATGTGCAAATGTGAGGTTGAGTTTGATCCATCTGCTCGCTTGAATTAGGTAGAGTTCAATCCAGCATTGGCATGCAATGTACTTGGCGAATCTTACATATCATATAGCTTGGGAAAGCTTAGCAGTATATCAGACTATGCCATAAGCTATTAAAATTATAAAAAAAAGCTTATATATTTCTCTAGCTCTATTTGGTACCTTTAGGAAGGATGAGTTTCTGCTTCGGCACTTCTTGATTCCACCATCAAATCCTTAACTTGGTGAGGCTGCAAATCCTCTTAAAACATAGTGCACTTCAGCGTCTCATTGTTCTTGTTGTTATAAGAAAAATCTCAAGTACCTAGAAAAATAATGAGCATTAAATACAGTAATCTGTATCAATACACCAGCTTCACATATGTTCTTTAGCTAGATTAAATAAAGCAATAGAATACAAGTTGACAACATCCTCGCAATCTTTCTTCATATTGGCAAGTTATTCACATATAGAATCTGATTTATACCTTCTAGACATTATCCAAGCTTTCTCTTTATTTTCTTTCTTACTTTAATTGCAAAAGAGCTGAGTAGCCAACTATATAAGCGAAAGAAATCACCAACAAAATTAGAAGTTCAACTACACTAAAAAGAACAGTACTGGATCAATGCAAATCGCCAAATATACATGGACCAATTATAAGGGAAAAATGAGTTGTAATACCTTCTCACTAATGGCGTCTTCTGCCATAACATCGGTGTCGATGGCAAAAACAACGCAAGATGTGCAAAGCTGAGTATCAAAGTATAGAATGTCCTAGTTCAGAGCTGCTTCAAGATACCTTATCCTGGTTTTTATAGATTGCCTCTCCCAGTCCACATCCAATAAGAATTGTCTGCAAGGAAAAAGATTGTTCTTGCTAATTTTAGCCTTTTTTGTATTTAGGGAAAAAGTAATTTGTTTTTGTTACCTGCCCATGAAGAAGCATAAGCTGCAGCACGTTGGTTATAAGCATTGGTTGATGCTTTGATCATACATTCTCTCGTGTGAATCAAGTGTGTAATTAGTGTAGTTTACTTTCTGTTCAAAGTTGAAATGTAAAGGACAGTTGGTTAGTTAAGTCAGTTGTGTATAAACTGGCGCCATTATATGCTAGCTTGGTAGTCAAGTAACTGTCATAAGAAGCTAGTTAGTTTATTAACTGTCAATAGGCAGTTATGTTGATTGTATTAGACAGTAGTATATAAGTGACAATAAGTCACTAAAATCTGTATCCAGACAATTTGTAAATTAACAAAAGACAGATTGATTTACAATCAATAAATTAGCTACAAAGCAGTTACAAGAATTGTGTGTTTCTTCAATCACACGTTCATCAAGTTTACAAGTCTGTAAACTAACACAGCACCCACTAAAAGAAAGTAAAAAGCATACTAAGAAACCAAAGAACAACAGATTATGAGCAAAGAGTAAACAAAAAAGAATGGAAGATTGTTTTAAACAGATTGTACCTTCAGTAGTCATTCAATGACACTCCTCTGCTTTGCCTCCCATCTTCAAGCAATAAACAAAAGCAGAATGATAAATTAGAGATGCACCTGCATATCAAACCTACAATCCACAAATTAATCAATATGTAGTAGGTGTTGAATGATTTAAATACATGTTTCTAAACCATGAAAAGAAAGGATAACAAGCAAAAGAATGTTTAAATTTAGGACATCTTCAAAAATAACCACATGATTATACAAAGATTAAAAACAAATTATAGGTGATCTCTCTACCTGCAATTGGTTGGCAATTTCTAACATCAAGATTCAGAAGACAACATATTGCTCTAATCAGTCCCCAAAATCAGTTGGAAATTATCAACAGGCCTTTAAAGTACTTACCTTTGTTCTTCTTGGGCGTCTGATGTTCCAACACAACAGCATAATGCAGCGACCTCCACCGGTTCCTTATTCATATCCCCTGACAAAAAAACACAAAAACATGCATATCTTGCATTGTAAAAAAAAAGCACGAAATACACACGCTAAATACTCACACAGTAGACCATACCTCTGTAGGTCAGGTCTAAAGGCTCCAGAGGGAGATAGCAATTAACACAAACCATCTGTTTCTGCTCCGAATCCGACAAAATCCCGAAAAAAACAAGTTAAAGACTCACATAGTAAGCCCTATATCGGCAGGTCAGAAGCAAAGATAACAACAGCCCCATATAAAAGAGGAAAAGAACAAGGACTTCCAAAAGCATCCATTGCCGAAGTGATAACATACGCCATTTATTCGAAATTTCTATACCGGAACAAGCATGACCAATCCCTTTCAAAAGGCTACAAAAGCATGATACTGAAAAATTCCCATACCTAACTCCCGTAACGATATCTAATTGCATGATGAACCCCAAGATAGCATCATTTGAATAGAGCTCTTATAATAGAACCAGAGAAGAAAGCTGGAATACATTATGCCACTCCAGAGCCTATTTCTCAAAAAAAATGCAAGTCATTTTCTAAGCATCCTGATAAAAAACAAAGCCTTTTAATTTCTGACCAGTATTCTTGATAAAACTATTCACCGCCAAACATGAATGTGCACCACAGATGAAAAGACTACAGCCACTAAACTCGACCATGCATAGTAAAACTTCCTCTGATATGTTTAGGACATGACAACAAGGCAATGACAGAATATTAAAGCTCTATATAAATTAACTTATGGGTTACAAAACCTAAAAAGGACAGCAAAGTTACCTCAACATCTGCATTACTTTCCTGTCAAGTTTCTTGAGAAGCTCACTTTCAATTGTAACCTTTTGCTTCTCTTCAGTCATTAACTTGTCCCTCAGATTCTCAACTTCACCAGCCAGTTTATCCTGATTGTTTCCCAAATTACTGAAGAGTTGCTCTCAGTGATTCTTGCTCCTTCATGGTAACCTCATGTGAAAGGTCTTCTGTTCTAGCCTTTTATTCACCTCAAAGATCTCAGTTTTCCCCATATTCCTCATTTCCTCTAACTCTGTCCTCAATTCAGTAGTTTTAATTTCTTCCTCACCCCGAAAGGAGGCACTTTTAGATAAGCAAGGTAATATGCATTCCGATTTAAAATATAGCTTATTGATGTCAGCTAAATGGGTCCAAGAAGATATCTCGGCTGTCACATATATATACAATCACCCATTCGTCTAGCCTGAAATTTGACGTTTATTTTAGTATGCCGGACCTAATAAGATTTAAATACACATGGAAAAAGAGATGAACAGATCAATGCACCTTAAACAATGTAAGAAAGAAATCTACGTCATCCGCTCATGAATGCTTACAACAGCTTAGCGATCTCGATTCCTTGAGGAAAGAGACCACCACTGCACCAACAAAATAGATCATATAAACTATTCCAAGTCATTCCTTGTATATAAAAGAATGAAAAGAACTGCAGATGAACTTGATGGAGCCTATCCCGGAAGCATCAGTTATTAGAGGATAAAACCAAACCTTTAATGTCATCCACGGTAACAAAGGATGGATGCAAAAGCACTGCAGTATCAATATAGTCTAAATTCGCCAGCTGCGCAACCACCTTAGCTGAAAAGAAGAATAAAATGAAATTCAGCCACATGCACCAAGCAGAAATAGAAGTTTTTGCTTCCTGTTTCAAGACAGCACAATCTCATAAAGCAAATCGTACAATTGACTATCAATGAAAAGAGATCAGAGCTCATTCAAAAAAGTACAGCAAAGCTTAAGGTTTTTACCATAGAGATTAGTAATGGGATTTGAAATGGTGACTGTTGTACAAGCTCCTTTCCCACCTGCAGACATGTCTTCTCCCAATAGAAGCTTGGAGAATCTCTCGTTCATCAACTCAAGCTGTGCAACAGATGACATTTTTCCAATTCCCTCAAAATTCAGTACCAATTGAATCTTCATTCAGAGAAAGAACGCATTTTTATTTACCCATATCAAGAGGCTCAAGATCGAGTTTTGCTCACATCAGGTGTAATCAACACGGTTCAGCATAAAGTCGTGCTGGATCAAGAATGAATGCAGACGCAGCAGCAAAGGTACGCTACAAAGAAAACGGGAAAAACGCAAATGAGGATATGACAGGAACACCCATAAGTGAGTACAGGGGAAAGTAGTAAACAACAAAAAAAATTGGAATCCAGAAGAAGTACATGTAAGCAAGGAGTGCTGGAGTTACGGAGGTCAACATCAGACATCAAAGACTGGGCGTCTGAGATTGGAAATGCAGAAGGGACTCCCAACTTTGAAGAGGAAATCTAAAGGAAATAATGCAGTAAAGCATGAGAGGAAGAAAATTTAAACACAAAAGGGAAAACCCAAATCTGAAATAAGAACGAATATAAATGTATAGAAGTAACAGGGGAAAACAGACGAACCTCAGGGCGTGTCCGTGTACGACGAGAAGCAGCAAGAGGACGAGCAACATAATTAGAAGGAGGGGTCTCAGCGGCCTTAATCTGCAAAAAAGGAACAAATAGGTACACAAAAGCAAGCTATAAAAATAAAGGCTGTGAACTCAAAAAAAAAAAATGTTAGATGAAAACCTCAGAACGTGTACGGCGCTTTTGGTGCCAAATGAAATCCTCGGCAGGAACTGCAGTAGTAGAGACCGTACAAGGCTGTAAATTAGATGAGTGAAAAAGGATATTCAAGGGAAACCAAACTTGAAGTGAAGCACGAGAAAGACAAACAACAGCCGAAAATTGGAAACCCTAAGCCAGACCACAGAAATTGACATTTACATTTCATACCTTACAGGTATGTGCTTGTGTGTCTGAAGCTCGCAATGCTTCTTTGCAAGGCCAAAATCAATAACACATACCCTGACAAGCCTAAAGGGAAAAGCAGATTACCAAAGAGGAAAAGTACTGATACAGGACTGCAACTAAGCCTTATGAATTGCCAAAAACATAGGAAATACTCAAAATAGGATACAAGAATTACCTGATTTGCTTTACGCCCCAGGCCCATCAAAAAGCTATCAGTTTTAATATCCCGATGAAGAAACCTCTGGAGTGCATATACTCAACTCTATTACTCTAGAATAATTTTTAAAAAAAACCCTCTGTAAGTACCCTATCTTATATTCTCATGTACATAACAATTACTCTCACAAAAGGTTTGTACCATCTGATCTGCAAACATCAAAACTGTCTTCAAAGGGAACTTGCGGTTGCAATAGTTAAAACAAATCTTCCAGACTCGGCCCTAGAAGGTCAATAACCATGATGTTGTACTCAGTTTCAACACCAAACCATTTAATATGGGGAATACCAGCTGCATCATCATTAAGAACAGGAGTAAGTTGAATTCAGATATAAAACAATCAGCATCCAATACAATTATACCGAACAAAAAAGAGTATATATTAGAAGAAAAAACATGAAGAAGAATGCGAGACTTACTACCTCCTGAAGAAGCATATACATTCATAATAAAGCTGGGGGTGCTTGGTCTTCACTGATTCCTACAATTGATTCAGAGTAAGAACCATCAATACAGTTCTCATGCTACACAAACAATCCTTAGAACAAATAATTCATAGGCTAATCTAAAAAAGGGTACAATTTGCAAAATGCAAGAACAGAACACTACCTCATTGTTTTTGATATCAGTAGAAGCTCGGAAATCATAATTTGTACCTGTAGCAGAATACTGTAATGGATTGGTTTTAAACAGATCTATGTGCTAAAATATAGGAACCTACAAAAATGAAACGAAAACAGGTGTATGACCAAAAAGAAAGAGAAAACTGAATGCAAAGATCAAAAGTTAGTAACTGAAGCCTTACAATCTTGCTCACTTATAGCATTTGTGGACTGGCCTTTATCGTAAGACAAATGAAATCACATACCCTGAAAGAAATGTCAAAGTAGCACCATTGTGTTTCAAATTTAGATACACTGAAACCTAACAAAATAAATATTGAAGAGGAATGACCAGAACAGCTAGCACCATAGAAATCATACCTCTCGGCGATCATACTCGTGGACAGCAAAAGAGACTATCGATCTCAGCACTGTTCTGAGACCCCTTGCAATCGCGCATACCACCCATCATATCCCTCCTTACGATCGCGACGAGTCTGCAAAACCCTAAATCGGAAACCTTGAAAAGAACTAGAACAACTACCACCACAGAAATCTTCACACCACTCATCTTCTTCAAAACCCTGAGTCTGACAACGCAATCCCAACCATACCAGAAAAGAAGCAATAAAAAGAAAAAAACCTGACGACATACTCTGAAATCATGGTAAACCTAAACTCAGAACGAAGGCATGAATCAAACAACAGAGCATATGGAAAAAATATCAAACAAAATCAATTGACCTAATGCACACAGAATCTGATCAAACAGCAACTCAGAAATAAAGCTTGATGAGAAGAAGATGGGAGGGGATTCAAACTTGTAGAAGAACAAAATATCCGAAAGGAAGCCAAAGAGCGGGAGTCCGACCCAGAAGAAGGCACAGGAGGAGTTAGGTGATCGAAGTAAACAGAGGGAACACCAGAAAAAATTGCCCGCAGTTAAAAAAAAAAAACCTAAAGCACTTGCTCCGACTGAAAAAACCCTCATATGAAAACCAAGAGAACAACAGAAAATGGGAAACGACAACTGAATTGCAACCCAAAATAGGGCGTCCCAATTTGATCAGTGAAATCATATATCAAACCCGTCGAAATAGGGTCGTATTGAGCCGACAAAAATGAAGAAATTGAACGGCGAAAACGAAGCAAGAGCTTAAAGATATAATGGCATCCCAAAATAAAGATAAAACCCTAACCTTCAAGAAGTATCGGATTCCATAATAGGAGGAGGTGAGCAAAAGAAAGAGAAGACCAACATTGGAAGGAGCAAGAAGCATAGATTGAGCAGAGGGCAACGAAATAGGGAGCACGATGTGGAGCACCTGCATGCAACGAAACAGGAGGTGGACGAACGGATTGTAAGTACAAACGTTGCGCTTCGAATCAAGCCAGCGAGCAGCACACAAGGAGGAGGTGGAGGATGGGAAGCAAGCACAAATAAACCAGGAAGCAGGATGTGAAGCAAAGGAAGGAGGTGGACGCAGAAGGAGGAGGCAGCGAGAGTGAACGGATTGTAAGCGAGCAGCACACGCAAGGACGTGGGAGGAGGAAGAGAACTGGATGAACGAACGGTCCAATCGATACTAAATAACGGCCACGATGGCTCAAGCACTCATCCTTTTTATATAGGGATTTGATACATTCCTTTTCCTGCTCTACTAATAGATTGCCACATTCCTTTTTTTTGGTCAAATATATTGCCACATTCCTTTTTATGCTAGTAATTGATTGTCGTACCTTATACGAGATTCGGGAAACAACGTTTTTTTTCCAAGTAAGATTCAATTGATAGGTTTTGACAGCTCTATTGTCAAATCCATTATCTTGCAAGCCCAAGTCCATCCTCTTGAAGAGCAGTGAAAGAGTTACACAAGAAATTCAGCTAATGCATTTTGTGAAAGTAATTCAATTCAAACTACAATCCTGATCGAGCAAAAAAACAAAAAAAAAATTGTACAGAGCTACAAGCAGCTTATTCAGCCTTTCATGGTGAAGTCACGTTCACCTACACCAGAAATTCATGATCAACAAGAACGATTCCATAGTTCTGACAAAGATCCATCACCCGATCGACTGGTTTAATCATGATCAACAAGAACGATTCTATAGCTCTGACGAAGATCCATCACCCGATTGACCTCAAATGTAAGACTTTTTCAAGACAATTGAGGCGCCCTTGAATGCTGCTATACAAAAGTTGAAGATGATGGATTAATTAACCAACTGTTATGGTAGAAAAACTCAACAACATGCTCAGTTCTGGAATAAAAATGTTCAGCTTCTGAAATGAAAAAATGCAGGAAAAGGAGAATGTATTGGCAGAGAAGAAGACGAACCAGCGACATTCGCAGGTAGGGCATCGACAAGGATTAATGGCAATTGGGTCATACATGGGCGACCACTCTATGGTGCCATTTCCTTTGCATAGTATGCACGAATAAGCTCCTTTCCCCTTGCAAAAACGCTTCATTTTGATGGATACATAAGAATATTCTTCGTATCAGTCAGTGAGAACTATAAGAAAATTTAACTATTGTGCCACCATCCAACTTCTTTGTCAATACAAAAAGTTAGTATAACTCCTGCAAATTCATGTATCATTGTCAATACAAAAAGTTAATTTGAAGTAGTAGATAGAGAAACTACAAATTTGAAACGAGTAATCACGTATCACCTGTAATACAAATGGAGTTTACAGTTTTTCTACTGTTTTCAGGACCTTGTGTATAACTCTCCTGCAAATGGAAGTTAGTTGTTAAGACAGAAGCTGATCACTAAGAGTCTAAGACTAATTTCTAGAGATCTAAGTATTTGAAGTTTAGATACAATATCGGTGCAGTAGAGATATAATATTAGACCTTCATAAACAGAAAAAGAGAAAGCAAAAAGTACTGACCTTTGACGACCACATTGGTCCAACCTGTCGTGAGCCAGAATTGTGCTAGTGCCTCAAATCAATATAATCATGGCTCGCGATTCTGGTTTTGTTCGGGTATGATCGCAACATGTCATTGAAGCCCTGTTTTTTTTTTTTTTTTTTTTTTGAGATTGAAAAACCATAAGAGATCACTTGTCATTGACAGTGCAGATTTCTTTTGCCTCTCAGAATAAATTTTAAGAGTGAAGCACTCTGCAGCTTTGAAGAATGACAAGTGATTGAAACAATAAGATGTGATCAAAGTTACCTTTGTTGTTGATCGATAATGTGGCAGCTGAAGTTGACCCAGATTGAACAAGTACCCATTGGAGGAGCATCACACCACCACTATGCTAGCTACATAATAAAGATAAAAAAAAAATAGAGTTCCACAATTTGAGCATTTGTGACCTGTGAAGAACTAAAACTAGAGCCTCTTCTCAAAAAACTATAAAAGATTCTAGCTTTGCTTGGACTGACATAGGTAACCGATTCATTTGAAAGTCATGCTGCTATGTTCGAATGTACCAAGTAATTAGAAAAAATACAGCAAAACAAAGCAAGGTGGAAATTGAAGAAAGAAAGGACACAAATCAATTAAAACCTAAAGCTACTCACTAGTTTTACTCCATGTTAATAGCTAGGTTGCTATTTGCTTCAAGTTGATGAAGACAATCAGGAAGTTTCTCTGGATTAGGCATTCCAATGACAGTCAACTTACGAAGCTTAGGCAAGGAATCCCAGGATACACCCCTCGTCTCCTCTTCCCACAACTCCAAGTTTGGACAGCTCTGAATCACCAATACTTCAAGGGTCTCGTGTAGGTACAAGCTCTTCAATTCATCACAATATCTGACTTGGAGATCACGGAGAGATGTTAAATTGTCACCTTCAAAACTCTGCAAATCACAGCCCCAGATTGCTATAGTTTCCAGAGAAGATAATGGAGCGGAGGAGTCCCAGCTAGTCAACAGGAGCTGGATCAGTTGGTGGCTCACATCATTCAGCTCTAGCGTATGAAGGTTTGGACATCGTGGCATGCACTTCAACTCCCGACAGCATCTAACTGTTAGGTCTGCAAGAACTGAAAGGCTACTGCAAGAGCTGGAATGCTCTGTTACTAATTCTGTCGCTGTGCACTGGATTGAGACTACTGCTTCAGCTTCCTGTGACCATCCCTTCAATTTCGGCAATCCCTCGAGTTTCAAGACCTTTAGACGAGGGAAGAGTAATGCACTCTCTCCGCCCCTTGTCTCATCTTCCCCACTCTGTATGTACTCCAGTTGTTCCAAATACGAAAGGTTAATAGTCTGTAGACAAGGAAGGTACTTGAGTGGCCAGATATGCTTAATTTTTGGAGATGAGCTGATAAAAACACCTACCAAATTAGGCAACAGGGAAGGAACTGTTATCTCCCAATTCGGTAATATCGTGGCCGGGTAATTCTGTAAGGTGAGCACTTTTATACCTACAGGTAGCTGCCAGCACTCATCTACTTTATAGCAATCCCTATCCTCATCAAACTTGATCTCCATCTCTCCTTTGAGCTTCAATCTGGCCAATACATCAAGCCCACTGTAGCTGGGACTGGCCTGGATTGATTTACCCACCTTGAAAAAGCTCAAGCATTGAAGAGAAGTCAGTTCCTCAAGCTTAGGAGGCATATGCCTTAACCTATAACATTTTTTGGTGTCTAAATGCCTCAGATTACACAATTTTCTGAATTCATCTGGCAAAAGTTCAAGCTCTTCACACCAACTGATGTCCAGAGTAAGCAAATTCACCAACATCGTGATAGAATCCGGAAGACACCTGAACTTGTTATATGAAAGATTAAGGTATCTTAAGTGTTTTAGATACCCGATATATCTTGGAACTGTCTCAATTTTCTGATGCCGCAAATTTAGTGCTCGTAACACCTTAAATTTGGGTAACAGCGCAGCAAGATCTAGTGGATTGAGCGAACCTTCATACAAAAACAGAAATGAGCGCAATCGGTCTACACAAATCCTTGACAGTTGAATGTTCCACGAACTATCCATCCCATAGCTGACACTCAAATGTCGAATCATGTCAACATTTCTAACAAATTCTGATCCCCTCATAATAATGCTTGCAGGTTCACCCAGATATATCACCAAGTCATGGATGAGATCATGCATTTTGCAGCTTAAGACCTCACCATATTCATCTATCACTGCGTCTTGAAAAAATGATCTGTCGAGCAATTCCATGAAATATTCAGACCCTATCTCCTCTGCAGGTTTACCATCTGACGTTGGTATCACATATCCTTGGCTAATCCAAAGATAAGTTAGCTCCTCTTTCTGGAATGCATAATCACATGGATATATGGAACAATAAGCAAGGCAAAGCTTCAAAGTCATCGGTAGCTCATTATAGCTTAGTTTTAGGACAGATATAATAGACATGGATTGTCCAGGTTGTTCCATCTCATTTGTAACAGTCTTCCACTCTTCTATTGTATTTTTGGTTGATAGAAGGCTAGCTATAGTCTTTATGGCTAAGGGGAGGCCTTGGCACCTTGTCACAATCTCTCTTCCAAGACTGATGTGGTCTGGAGTACGATCTTGTCCTGGTTGAAAGGCTGTCCTTTGGAACAGTTCCCATGAATCTTTATGTGTTAAGCCATGTAGGTGATGAATACGCTCTGCACTCATAGCATTGGCAACCTCCATAGATCTAGTAGTGATAATAATCCTACTCCCTGCCATACCACTCCTTAGCAATGACATGATATCAAACCACATAGAAGCATTAGAGTTCCACACATCATCCAGCACTAGGAGATACTTGCCAGCACTCTCCTTCATTGACTCTGCAATTGCAGAATATAGCTCACTGATGGTAAAGCTACCATAGCTTTTGTTCATACTTATAGATTGAAGGATCCTTCCAAGGATTCCTTTCTCATCATGAATATCAGATATGGTTGCCCACCACCTCCTTTCAAAATTCTTTTTTACCACTTCATGGTTGTGAACTAGTTGGGCAAGGGTTGTTTTACCAGCGCACCCAACCCCAACAATAGCAATGGGGGACGGACTTTGGCCCGCACGCGACTCGTCAAAAAGAAACTTCAGTACAGCATCCCTGTCATCATCTCTGCCAACGAGTGCAGTCTGGTAAGCAATAGAACCGCTTTTGTGAATTTGATACGAAGCACTCGATTGATTTCCACATGAAGATGGGGTAGATCGAAAGGGATCCATATCCTTGCAGAGGCTACCCAAAGTCTTCCTTATGGGCCTGAGTTTCTTAGCAATACGCTTATTATACATGATTGGATTAGACCTTGAGAAAAAAGAACGCACCGAATCAGTTCCTGCTGTCTGCTGCTTCAGCAGAGAGTCTGTAGCCACAAGATCAAGCAGATCTTCAGCGTCATACATCACCTCCTTTACCCTCATAATCCAAACTCTGATGGCTTCAGAGTCCTTTTGCTTCTTCTGAGCATCAAGAAGCATGGCTTGGATCAAATTGACAGTCTCTCTCAGCTTCTCAAGTTCTTGCTTTACTCCCAGGATGGAGTGAACCCGTTTCACCAATTCCCCGGAGAGATTGGACACAGCGCTTACAATAACTTCAGCCATGGATCCTTTCTGTGGTAGGTTTTTTTGGTAGCTAATGCGAGAAGGCTGGCCGTGGATCTGCAGGATGAGCAATGAATATAATGATATCTATGAGCTGATATTTCGATGTAATTGGCCACTCCTATATCCCAAAAAAGACCACCTAATTATATTATATCCCTGAGATCAACAAACTACTCAATCTCTGCTCCATTTAATCTAATCAATTTAATAAACACCCCCACTTCACTTAATCCTATTTTCTAATCTAATCAATTTAATAAAAACCCCCACTTCACCTAACCCCATTTTCTAATCTAAACAATTTAATAAACACCCCCACTTCCCCTAACCCCATTTTCTAATCTAATCAATTTAATAAAAACGCCACTACTTCACTTAATCCAATTTTCTAATCTAATCAATTTAATAAAAAACACCACCACTCCACCTAATACCATTTTCTAATCTAATCAATTTAATAAACACCCCCACTTCACCTAACCCCAGTTTCTAATCTAATCAATTTAATAAGCACCCCTACTTCCCCTAACCCCATTTTCTGATTTAATCAAGCTAATAACCACTCCCACCTCGCCTAACCCTATTTTCTGATCTAATCAATTTTATTAAACACCCCCACTTCACCTAATCCCATTGGGAGTACTGGCAGGCCATAGGCGACTAGCACCACATTATCTTGAAGTTGACAAAATACAGACTTGAGCCACACATATAGGATCACCTACCGATGTTGGTATTTCTCATATCACCATTTCTCTTCCTTTTTTTTTTCTGTTTTCTTTTGTTAAAAATTAGGAATAAATTAACAAATGAACATCTGCTGTAACTTTATTTGAAGTAGCAGTATTTGTAGTAGGTGGATCGGTAATACAGGATCTGCCATACTCGTTACAGACACAATCACTCCCATCCGTGCTCGGGCTTCTCTGGATCTTAATTGTCGACCTCAATCACTAATCACTAGACATCAGATCGATAATAATGGTCGACCCAGTTTTGCTGAGCATTGCTTCCAAGATCTTGATTACGATTGCTTCCCCAGCATTCGTCAAGGCTTATAAAAAGTCTTCTTCCATCTGGGGAGCAAGAGCAGATCTTGAAGCACTTGAACGAACTATCCACACAATCCAAGCCAAGCTAGAAGTTGCTGAGAAAACGCGAGATGGAGATGCTACTATGAAGAATTGGATTGAGAGGATTGGAGATGTCTTGCACGACGCAGATGATCTGTTCGATGAGGTTGCCGCCAATCAACTACTTAAGCAACAGATGAAGGGAAACAAGCTACTCAAAGAGGTAAAGGTGCATTTCTCTGAGCTAAATCCACTCATCTCCAATTATTCAATTGCCAAAAAAGTTAAGAATATTAGGCAGGAATTGGAGCATATCTCCCAAGATGTGTCTCTTCCTGACCCTGCAAAACATTCTCAAAGTGGGGGTGGTCGAGCAACTATTACTACTACTACTACAACTCCGGAGTGCACAAATCCTCGAGGAATAGTTGGTAGAGATGAGGACCAAAAGTTCATCCGTGAGTTCCTTTTAAGTAACAACCATGTTACAGAGAGTAGTAGTTATTTGGTTCCGGTCATTGCTGTATTTGGGATTGGAGGTATAGGCAAAACAACGCTAGCCCAACTTATTTGTGGTGATGAACAAGTTCAAAAGCAATTTCAAAAGAGGTGGTGGGTGTGCCTCTCTAATACAGCTGGAGAGACAGAAGTACTTAAGAGGATCTTCGAAGCTATTCAAGGGGAAACCTATGAGGATCATATTAGCCAGCTAACTTCCCAGATTATGAACTTGGTTCAAAAAACTAAGAAAGATCCTAGGAATTACCTGCTTATTCTGGATGATGTGCTGAGCGAAAATCTTGGTATGTGGGATAACATCATTCCACTGTTAAGTTCTGGCGCAAAGGGGAGTAAGATCATTGTCACTACAAGACACCCATCAGTTGCAGCTGCTATGCGTGCAATTAAAACTCATTACTTACGCGGCTTATCAAATGGCAGTTCTTGGGAACTCTTCAAAAGGATAGCTATTCCGCAGGGTGAACAGAGTAATAAACAGAGGAGTGATGTGGGAAGAGAGATTGTGGCAAAGTGTACAAATAATCCATTAGCCATAAAGAGTATAGCTGCCGTTCTCTATACCAAACCCAGTATCGAAGAGTGGCAGTCGGTTAGAGATGATCCAAACCTACAATGCCAGAGTGGTGATTCCATTATATCCAGGCTAAGAGTGAGCCTTGATTACCTAAAACCAGAAGTGAAGTCGTGCTTTGCTTATTGCTCCTCGTTTCCAAAGAGTTATGAAATCGTCAGGGAAGAACTAATACATCTCTGGATTGCACAAGGATATGTGAAGGCAGAACAACATGTGTCTCTTGAGTCAGTAGCCAATGGTTACTTCAATGAATTGCTTAGGATGTACTTCTTTGAAGAGCTTCAAAGAGACAAGTATGGTCAGATCATAACATGCAAAATGCATGCTTTATTCCATCAATTGGCCCAAGAAGTGGCTGGAGTACAAAGTGTTGTATTGACGAAACAGCAGAATAATTTTGTCAGGAGAAATCGACATTTGACTGTTGGCTACGAGATGGATAATGAATGGACCATTCCAGAATCACTCCTAGTTGCTGATCGACTGCGATCATCTCTCTTCATATACAGAGGTTCACTTAGTCCGCTAGTTCTTGATAAACTATTTACAGAGTTCAAGTTCTTGCGCGCGCTAAATTTGGAGGATTTGAAGCTTGGGGAGGTCTCAGATTCTGTCGGAGACTTAAAACACTTGAGATACCTTAATCTTTCAGAAAACACATTTGAATGTCTTCCAAGCACTATGTCAAAGCTAGTGAATTTGCTGACACTAGAGCTCAGTCGTTGTGTACAGCTTAAAGCACTGCCTGATGATTTCCGAAAGTTGATCAGTCTAAGGGTTTTGAATGCCAATGCATGCCGTAACTTGACGCACATGCCACCGAGGTTGACAGAGTTGACTTCTCTTGAATATTTAAGTTATTTCAACGCCGGAGATCAAAGCAGTACTGAAAGGCATAAAAGCAGTCTGCTTCACAAGCTTAGAAGAAAGGTGAAAAAGGGTAGAGATGAACGTCACCAACTGCCTCCGAGTGTACGTGTCCTCGAGATAGCGAACCCAACAGAAACAATGCCATACTGGGATAGGAGCGCGGATATTTCTGTCTTGTTCCGTAACCTTGTAAAACTACACGTATTTGATTCTGAGACAGTTACTTGTCTCCCATGTTTTAGTCTCCTTCCTTCTCTGAACAAACTTCGACTTTCAAATTTGAAGCAATTGGAGTATGTCGAAGGGAATGAGAAGAGTGAACAGGGCAGACCGTTCTTCCCATGTTTAGAGTATCTCACACTCGAGGTATTGCCACGTCTGAAAGGGTGGTTACGGTCGAGCCAAAGCATAGCAGCAAACAATATGCCTCACTTTCCTTGTCTCTGGAGCCTGAGGATTGAAGACTGTAAAGATCTCGAGTCCATTCCTCTGTCTCCAAACCTTCAGAACCTAGAACTGCGCTTTGCAAGTGAGGTGTTGGTGGAACAGCTGCTACCTTCATCATCTCGTCTGACAACTCTATCTATCTCAGGCTATAACCGGTCGGGTTTCCAGTTTGAATCTTTGACTCTCCTTCAGCGTCTTCAAATTGAGAATTGCTCTAATTTGAAGAGCTTGGAGTTAGGGCCACAGAATGTCCTCGAGGAGTTGCAGGTTCTGCATTGTCCAAATCTGACGTCCTATGGCCTTAGTGAATCGGGGGTTGTGGATTGGAATAGCTTGCCTAAACTCTGTGTACTAATACGCAACAACATTAAGATGCAAAGAGAGGGCCACTAGTTACCTTCAACATCGTCGATCCTTTATCTCCCTCATTGCCAACTTCAGATTCTCCAAGAGTATGGATATAAGCTGTGGTACAGTGGTGGTCTCCGCTCTGAAACAAATGCTAATGATTTGTAAGTTCAACTATCTTTTATTTCTTTTATCTAAACTACATGTGTTTTGCATTTCAATTATTATTGTACAACAAAACTAGGCTGATTGCAATCTTATGTATATTTCATGAAATAGATTGGCCTTCTTCACATTCTACAATAGTACATAGTACAGACCAGAAATCTAGTATTTTCCTTGCATCTCTCTAAATTTTAACTTAAGCTGTCATTATATAATGCTTTTTGATGAGTCTTATTATAACTATTCTAAAGAGAGAGACTTACCAACCATGTCTAAGTTATAGGGCAGCATTACCAGCGCATCATAAATATAACTAAGCACCAAACTGAATTGAGTCCAAGATGAATACACAGTATATCAGTACTGTCTCAGTGCTTTTCAGGATCTGTACTTTAATAACTATAGCTTTTATATATAAGCAGGAATAATTCAGTATGTTTCTGAGGATCTTAGTAGGAAAATGTGAATTCCTTCGGAATTAAAAACAAGCTATGGATGTTTCCCCTTTCAAATTGCACTTTCTTTTAATAAACCCACATAGCTATGTCAACTGACAACTGATACAAGCATTTTCTATGCACGATTTCTGTGTTTTGGTTGCGCACTTCCCAAATATGTGGCCAGGGTGACACAATGATTCATAGTCTCAGCTCGGGTATGTTTAGTTCAGTAAAAGTTTATGTAAATGAAATTCTCTTTTACATCTTACAAAATATAAAGTGCCTAATTATGTTTTCTATTTTGTGTTATGTAGCATAATGGTATTCCTCCTAGATGTACAAGTTCATTCTAACAGAGCTGCATTTATTTCATTATTGTCAGCAACAAATCTTGGTAAGTTCCTGATTCTCATACCTTTCTTGAAAGAGGTGCTATCAAGATATTGTTGCTAGCATGACTTGGTTGGAAGTTTGATCACTTTTCATGCTACAGAAGTTACAATTCACTTCACCCGCTGGAAATCTGTCTTGAAAGGCCAATAACAACAGAGACTTTTGCTGCAAATGATATACCAAGTAAGCTATATTAGTGTGAACCACCTAACATGCATCAATGTATAACTTCCAATCTTAAGCTTTTGGAGATTCTTCACCTTGTAGGTTATGTTTGCTGCAAATGATATCTTCAACCTTTCCTGGGGCTCACTCTGCACAACTACTCAATAGCACCACTAATCTGAACAGAAAACACTGAGGAAAGGATTTGAGCAAGACATGTATATCTGGCTTGCGGTGCACCTAAAGATGGAGAAATGAATTGGAAATACAATGTTGAGCTGATGTCTTGTGATCATGTAACTAGAAGTAATGTTCCTTTTGATATACTGAACAATCAATTGAAATGCCCACATCCCAAACCCACAACAGATGCAGAAGATTGTTGGATGAAGATGCAAACGACTTCTAAAGCAGGGGTTTGCAATTTTTGTTTATGAACTACTCTGTGAACTAAGTGCAGCCATAATTTCATACACGATTGGTTTATCCTATGGGGGTAGTCCTTTTATGATTAAACAGAACAAAATTTCCATTTTGGCTATAAAAGAATTAGAAAGAAAATGTTTGAGTAATACAGAAGAAACCAGACTGAAAAGAATAGAGAAAACAGGAGACATGTAGCAAGTGTGAACCATGTAGCCATTAATGTGTTCGATCAAAAGAATGAAATTCCTGAGTCGAAAACAGATTAACATGTTTTGTGATAAAATACTGGAGCTTGTTCTACACATGGAAATTCTATCTTCAGCAAGAATTGGCTATATTGGCAATCAAGAGCTCAACAAGTTCACCAACTGCTCTTATTCATAAGTAAAATTGTGCCCAATGACCATGACACAGAACGCTAGGGCAGTAAGATCAGGAAACAAGCTTGGTCTAAACTTCATGAACCAAATATGAGGACCGGGCACAAGTTTGCTTGACAAAAATACCCCTTGGTTAAGGCAGGGGTCCCACACTTGAGTGTGAAAATTTGTGCAGCCTGGGCGCAAGTTTTGGAATTATCTTGCCTAAAAAGCTTGTGCAGTCCTAAGTCAACAGAAGATCAAAACCAAAGAGAAATCAAGCATAAGGGGTAAGACATACAAGAGAACTCTCACAAATTTATGGGAGAGAATGCCCCAACCTCTCAGCTAAGAGTAACAAAACACAATTAAACCAGATTCTCATGCTCAGAAGTGCACTAAGAAAAAAATCCATCAGTTTCAAGCAGCAATGTCATTGATGCAGCTACCAAAGACAGTGAGCTCAGACTCCTCAGAGTCTTCATCGTCTCCAGGGAGGTTTCTGGTGGAAGTATACGGGTACTCTTTTTCCCTGGACAGTAACATTTTCCAAGTAGGAACGAGTTTTCTTCTTCTCCCATCATCACAATCACAAGAAAATAATTCAATATTGTCCACACATTCTCCTGCAAGTCCAAGTCCATCTTCTTGAAGACCAGTGAAAGAGTTTCATATAAGATTAAGATTTATACAGTAACTGGTGCATTTGCGCAAGAAATTCAATTCAATTCAAATCAGCAGAGAATTTCTGCAGCTACAAGCAACTTGTTCACCCTTTCACGGTGAAATCACATTCATCTACACCTGAAATTCATGAACAAGAAAGAAGGATTCCATAGCTCTGACAAAGATCCAGCACCCGATCAAACTCAAATGTAATAGCCTTTTCCAAGACAATTGAGGCACTGTTGGATGCTGTTAAACACATAAAAAACAGATGATGGAGTAATTAACCAACTGTTAGGTAGAAAAACTCAAAATCATGCTCAGTTCTGTAATAAAATGTTCAGCTTCTGAAGCGAAATAACTGCAGGAAAAAGAGAAAGTATTGGTAGAGAAGAAAACGAACCAGCGACCTTCACAGGTAGGGCATTGACAAGGATTAATGGCAATTGGGTCATACATGGGCGACCACTCTATGGTGCCATTTCCTTTGCATAGTTTGCACGAATAAGCTCCTCTTCCCTTACAAACTTGACACGGTTTGGACGATTTCTTCTGCAACCGAGAAACAAAAAAATCTCAAAGAATTCTTTCAAACCATTTCGGAATTGTTATAGTTTTGAATTGAAGGGGTTTTGGAGGAGGAAATTGAGCTGGTTGATTGATTGTAATACCGTACCCTTGTAGACTCAACAGCAGAGCGAACAACTCCCAGAGTGACGGAGGAGACCAGGGATATAGCAAAGACTCCTCCGGTGACTGTGGCTCCGGCTACTAATAGGGCTCGGTAAGGCCGGGGAATGCCCATTGAAACTACTCTTTCAGGACTTCTATCGAACAGTTGGTGTGCGTAGGCCTCGTTTCCAATTTTAGCTGCAGATTTCCGGACTCGTTTGAAGAATGGTCTCGGAGAGGGTGGAAGGATATGACAAGGGCTTATACGTAATTTCATTAAATTATACGACTGTCTGAAATGAAACGCATCGTATTGATGATTACACAAAATCAGCAGCCTTTTTGCCTCCATTGAGCCGTCATCTGCCTTTCCGGCGTCGGTGCTCACTCCGTTATTTTCTCCATAGCAAACTGTAAGCTTTATTTCCCTATCTTTTCCCTTAATTTTTGATACTATTTTTCTTGGCTTCAACAGACTGAACATGCTCTCGGTCATGGGGAGTAAAAAGAAGGTTCAGGGCAACCTTAGATTTTAGACTGAACTGAATTGGAGCTTTTGGTTGTATACCAACCTCATTGACCTATAATTAAATACTGACCTAGCTTAGGTAGAGCTGGCCTGCAATCGGCAATCAGAGATCTTATAGCTTAAGTTGGCCTCTTTGCTGGCAGGCAGCTGCCTAAAGTTGTTCCTGAAATTGCTGTTAAGCTCAATACGCTGAGAATTGGATACTGAGGCTTGTGATGGCTGAGGTTGGGATTCCTCAAATTGTTTCTTCAATGTATTCTTGCCAGTGCAACATTGTGGTGACACTATAAAGTGTTGTGCTTTTCTTCCTTTTGACTTTCTTGGGCTAGCTTCTTTGGTAAATCAGCTTGTACAAATTGGATTTACTTAAGTTTGGTTTTGTATGTGAATTCGTTGTCATCTACATAAGCACGGCGAATGGCATGATAGATGCTTTGCTTAAAGCATAGCGTTTTATCTCCTTGCTAAGTTTGTGCATGACCGATGAGTTAAGAGTTTAAACTAAATTAAGTAGTGCTATACTAATATCATATTCTATTAGGGTATGGATCAATCTGATCAATGCTTGCCATTTCTATGCTTTGGGAGGTGGAGGAAAAGTTGTGCTTTCAAGTGCACTGAGAAGAAATCTCAGTTTCTAGCAGAAATGGAATTGATGCAGCTACCAAAGACAGTGCGGTCAGAGTCTTTATCATCTCTGGGGACATTACATCTGCTCGCTGAATGGTTTCACTTTTGATGATCTGCTCTTCACCTATCCATTTGTTTTGTGTAAGTAACATTTTCGTTTGATCTAATTGTATGCTGTATATGCAGTGGTGTATGCTAATAGATAGCAATTTAACTTATCCATTTAACTCTGTGACTACATGTTTAGGAGGATGATGACCCAACTAGGTTTGAAGTCCCTCTTTCCCATGGAGGATGTTTCCATGGTGGGGACCCACATGGAATTGCTGCCTCATATGTATAAGAAGATCATCTTGAGTTATATTACTTTTTTGCTCATTAATCTTCACATGGTATTGTATCTTGATCATCAAATAATTCTAGCACCAATAGATACTTTTCTGACCAGGTTCTTACAATTGAAACTTGAAAAGGCTGGCAAGAGTGAAGGAAGCTGTTGATTCTGCTTGTCTGTTTAAACCCCGTGTTGTGTTCCCAGTGGACTCCAAAGGGTTCTGTTTCCATCTATTGAAACAGTTACGCAATAATTTATGTATTTATCATATGGTGGTTAGTGGGTTTGACTTGTTCGTGATATGCATGTGCTAAGGATGCAATATATAACTTTTGAATATTTACATCTTGTAACCAAGTATTTATGCTGCCCATTAGACGTCTGAGGCTTCACCGTGATTCATTGTTGTGCATACCCACTAGGTTACCCTTCCTTGAAAGCTCTGCAGAATTGTCCTCGACACTTACCCTATGTTGCACCGTTGTTTTGGGCGTGGGCTGGTGGCGAATCATGACTTAGCTGATCATATCTTCTGCATTTGCCAGTAAAGGAAGATTTTTGTGGAACAAATGGGCTGGAAACAACTTTTGTGGGGCATTCTCCTGCTGTGAAGATGTTATGAAGCTCAACTCTGTATGTTACTTAACCTTTGAGAAATGCATGTTTGCTTTCTTTCTTTCTTTCTTTATGTTTTAATAGTATTCCTCATACTGACATATAAAGAAACTTTTAACACTTCAAAATGTAGGAGAGCTGAACTGTAACCATGATTAGACTTGATCTCAATACCTGGCATTGTTGCGCCCTTGAATTACTAACTTATGAACCTGACATAATCACGGAATTCTTACATTCCGTTTGATGTGCCCTATAACCTGATATATAGGTAACGTGCATTTTCATCTAAATAATCTTTGCATCTGTTCTGGGTTTGGCATGGAGGCATATTAATTAAATTCGTCACCTATAATTAACTCAAAAGGAATTCACATTTGTCCTACTAAGATCCTCAGAATCACTCTGAAGAACTACTGGATATATATCAAACATATAGTTAGTTGAAGTACAGGCTGATCACTGGACTAGCTAAAGCAAGCACTGAAGTAGTACTGATATAGTTGGTAATTACCTCGGATTCAATTGCATTGGTGCCTTATTGTCTGTTATGATAAGCTGCCTAATAACTTAATCATGATATGTGGTTCGACCTCTATTGGAAAGTTTGAATAAGACTGTTCAAAAACCATAAGAAAAACCACTTGTCATTTCTTTTGCTTTTTCAGGTGAAATGTCTTATTAATAATGAGGTACTCTGTAACTTCTGAAGCAGGAAATGCGATTAAACTGACAACTAAGCCAATGGTAGCACTACAATATTGGGAGATAAAGTTGGAAAGATTCAAGGAACTTATACCTTGATTTATCGTTGCTAATGTACTTCACGGTACACATGCAGATGTAACTGGTGATGGTGAAGAACGCCCATCTATTCCATGACAAATACATGAGACTGTAGTCAGAATAGTTTTGTTGTAATACTTATATCGAAGTCCTAACATAAGTAGTTTCGATTAAGGATTACACAAACTAGAAATGCCAAACACTGAACTTACAAATCATTAGCATGTGTTTGCTGACCGGAGATCATCATTGCACTAGCTCATGGAGAATAGTAGTGAAGGAGATATAGGCTGCGGATCGACCGTGTTGAATGTAATTACTAGTCACCCTTTCTTGATATCGGAATGTTGTTGCGTATTAGTAAACGGAGTTTAGGGAAGGAATTCCAACTCCCAAACTCTGTTTCATTGAGTGTATAGGACCGCAACTTCGGACAGTTCAGAATCTGTAACTCCTCTAGTTCCGTTGGCACCAAGCACAAGCGCTCCAAGTTAGAGCAATTCTCAAGTTGAAGAAACTGAAGGTGAGCCAAAGATTCAAACTGGAAACTCGGCCAGTTAGAACGCGGAATGGATAGAGTTATCAGAGATGATAATGGAGTTGTAGAGGTGCTGGAAGAGTGAAAACTTGCTGTAGGTAGTAGCTGTTGCACCAACTCCTCAGCTACAACGCGCAGTTCTAGTGCCTGAAGGTGTACAAACAATGGAATGGACTCGAGCTTCTGGCAGTCTTCAATCCTCAGGTTCAGAAGAGAATGGAACCGAGGCATGTTCCTTGCTGTGCTTTGGCTCCACGGTAACCATCCCCTTAGACTTGGCAGGGCCTCAAGTGTTAGATCCTCTAAAGAGGGGAAGAATAGCATGTGCATGTCCTGATCACTCTCCTCATTCTGTTCTATATACTGCAACTTCTCCAAACTTGAAAGGCGAAGATCCTTGAGAGAAGAAAGGCACCTAAAGGGCGGGAGACAATCAACTGTTTCGGATTTAAATATGTGCAGTTTCACAAGGTTAGGGTATAAGGAAGGAATATCCGCCTTTCTATCCCAGTACGGCATAGTCATGGTTGGGTTCTCTATCTTGAGCACGCGCACACTTATAGGCAGTTCGTGATCTTCAGCTCTATCCTTGTGCGCCTTTCTGCTAGGCATGTCAAACATGAACCTGCACCTATGCTTTCCAGTTCCACTCTCTTGACCGACGTTGAAGTAACTTAAGTATTCAAGAGATGTTAATTCCCTTAACTTAGGTGGCATACGCGTCAAGTAAAAACATTCTTTGGCCTTCAAAATGTTTAGATTGATCAACTTCCGAAAATCAGCAGGCAGTGCTTGAAGCTGTTCACAGCAACTGATGTCTAGCGTCATCAAATTCACTAGCCTTGACATAGAGTCTGGAAGACATGTGAATGTATTTTTGGAAAGATTGAGGTATCTCAAGTGTTTCAAGTCTCCCAACGAGTCAGGGACCTGACTAAGCTTCAAATCCGCCAAATTTAGTGCACGCAAGTACTTAAACTTTCTAAATAGCTTATCAAGAACTTGCAGACTAAGGCAGCCTCTATATATGAAGAGAGACGAACGTAGCCGATCAGCAATGAACAGTGACTCCGGAATGGTCCATTCATGATTCATCTCATAGCCGACTGTCAAATGTCGATTTCTCTTGTCAAATCGACTGTTGTGCTTAGTCAATATCACACTTTGTACTCCAGCCACTTCTTGTGCCAATTGATGGAACAAGTCATGCATTTTGTACGTTAGGAGCTCCCCATACTTATCTTTTTTCAGCTCTTCAAAAAAGTACATTCTGAGCAATTGATTGAAATAGCCGTTGCCTACTGACTCTGGGGATACACCTTCTGCCGGCTTCACATACCCCTGGGCAACCCAAAGATATATTAGTTCTTCCTTGCTAATTTCATAACGTTTTAGAAACAGGGAACAGTAAGCAAAGCACGACTTGACCTCCGGTTCCAGGTAGTTAAAACTCACTCTTAGCCTAGATATAATGGAATCATCACTCTGGCATTGTAGGTTTGGATCATTGCTAATAGACTGCCACTCTTCAATACTATTTTTGGAGCAAAGAAGGGCAGCTACATTCTTTATGGCCAAAGGATTATTTGCACACTTGTCCAAGATCTTTTCACCCAAAACAATCCTCCTCTGATCAATCTGTTGACCCTCCGGAAATGCTATCCTTTTGAAGAGCTCCCATGAACTGTGAGTTGATAAGCCGCCCAAGTTACGGATATAAATTGCATGCATAGCAGTTGCAACTGATAGATCCCTTGTAGTGATAATGACCTTACTTCCCTTTGCGCCAGAGCTCAACAATGTAATGATGTTATGCCATATAATATTCTGGTCCCATACACCATCCAATATAAGCAGATAATTCCTAGGATCTTCCTTTGTTTTCGTCACCAAGTTCTTGATCTGAAAACTTAGCTGGTTGATGTTACCCTCGTAGCTCTTCCCTTGGATACATTCGAAGATGCGTAGAAGTACTTGGGTCTCTCCAACCGTATTAGGCATGTTCACCCACCACCTCTTTTCAAATTCATTTTCGACGTCTCTGTCGCAAAAAATGAGTTGTGCAAGCGCTGTTTTTCCTATACCCCCAATCCCAACTATGGCAATTACTGGAACCCGGGTACTTTCTGTAGTATTTTTCTTGCTTAAAAGAAACTCACGAATGGATTTTTGGTCGTCGTCTCTGCCTACTATTCCTTGAGGATCTATGTACCACCCAGTTGTAGTAGTAGAAGCAGTTCCTCTAGTGCTTCCACTCCCACTTGGAGAATGTTTTCCAGGGACAGGAAGAGCCACATCTTGGGAGATATGCTCCAATTCCTGCCTAATATTCTCAACTTTTTTGGCAATTGAATAATTGTAGATGAGTGGATTTAGCTGAGAGAAATGCACCTTTACCTCTTTGACTAGCTTGTTTCCCTTCATCTGTTGCTTAAGCATTTGATTGGTGGCAACCTCATCGAACAGGTCATCTGCTTCGTGCAAGACATCTCCAATCCTCTCAGTCCAGTTCTTCACAGTAGCATCTCCATCTCGCGCTTTCTCAGCAACTTGTAGCTTGGCTTGGATTGTGTGGATGGTCTTTTCAAGCGCTTCAAGATCTGCTCTTGCTCCCCAGATGGAAGAAGACTTTTTATAAGCCTTGACAAATGCTTCAGAGGCAATCGTGGACAAGATCTTACAAGCGAGGCTCAGCAAAACCGCTTCAGCCATTGTACGTTATTGATCTGATATCTGGTGATTGCCCAAGATGGAGAGGATTTCAGTGTGTGTATCTCTTATCAAAAGATTATGTACGTTATAACACATCAGCTAGCTAGAAAATTATAGTATATATTTAACCAATACTTCAAATTCAAATGAGAACACTCATATTATAGATATACATTTTTAAGCTTGAGTACTCGCTTGGTATTCCGCGTGATCAACCACTCCAATATTCTGGCCTCATTAGTTGAGCGGATCACATCTCAATTAATACGGAGTATTTAACAAGTATGTACTTACTGATTGATGCACTTGCGCATGAGCTTGCTGATCACAACGGACTCAAGTCGTCTCCAGCCTGTAAGTGCAATGTCATTAGCTCAAGTTTTAATTTTAATAACTTAATTACATGGGAGTAGGTAGTGAATCAGAGCTAGTACATTAGACGTGATTAGTTTAGAATGGGGCAGTTAGTGGGTCAATTAGATTAGATATGATGGTGATTAGGTTAGACTGTAGTAGTTAACAAATTACGTGGGAGTAGTAGTTGGCCAGTTAGCCTAGGAAACTTAAAAAATAGCTAGCCCCTTGTCTGCAAACACAATGAGTGGGATTAGGTGATGTCGTGGTTATATGGTTAACTAAAGTTTTCTATTATTATTATTAGTAGTATTAAAATTATGTTACAATCGTATAGTTTCATGATTAAGCAGCATTTCATTCATTCCTTACCCTACAAATCCACGGCCTCCATAGTTCATCAAATCAGCTCCACCAATTTCACCCCTTACCACAAGAGAGATCCATCATCATGGCTGAAGGAGCTTTGTTTATAGCTTCCAAGATCTTGGATGAGATATGCTCCCAACCTGTCCAGATGGCTTTTGAACAGGATCATTCCATCCGGGGAGCAAAATAAGATCTTGACAAGCTTTGTACGAGTATCCAGAGAATCCAACCTGTGCTTCTTGATGCTGAGATGAAGCAAGGTGAGTCTGCTGATATCAAAGCTTGGACGGAAAGGCTAAGGGACGCGCTGTACGAAGCTGATGACCTCTTGGATCGTGTAGCTACAGACGCCTTGCTTACCCAGAAGACGAAGGAATCCAAGCTCTTGAAAAAGGTACGGGCTTCAGTCTCCAAGTTAAATCCAATCACTTCTAGTGACAATAGTGTTGCTAAGGGAGTCAAGGCAGTTCGGAAGATGTTGGATAACCTCTGCAATAGTATGGCTGCTTTTCAATTTATATCATCTCCATGTGAAAACCAGCGTGCTTCATATAAATCACAAAGAGGTGTTGCTCCTTTTGTGGACAAGATAGGAGTCATTGGCAGAGATGGTGACTTGGAAGCTATTCTGAAGTTTCTGCATGACGACGCATCACATCCTGCCCAAAGTATACCAATCATTGCAATTGTTGGGACTGTGTGTATTGGTAAAACCACACTTGCACAACTGGTTTACAGAGAGGAAGAGGTTAAAAAGAACTTTGAAAAGAGGTGGTGGGCAACCATTTCTGACATCAGTGATGAGAAGGAGATCCTTGGAAGGATCTTTGAATCTATACGTAGAAATGAAAGATATCATGGTGCTAGCATCAGCCAGCTATATTCTGCAATTATGGACTCAATGAATAGTACTGGCAAGTATCTGCTTGTGTTGGATGGCGTGATGGATTGCGCTTCTCCTGTATGGCTTAATGTCATATCATTGTTAAGGAGTGGTGCACCCGGGAGTAGAATAATTATCACTGCAACATCTTCGGAAGTGGCCGAGGCTATGGGTGCAGATCAGATACATTTACTACAGGGCTTAACTGAGGAGGAGTCGTGGAAACTGTTTGAAATGGTTGCCTTTCAACCAGGTCAGACTTATACTCCAGACTAGAAAAGTCTTGCAAGAGAAATTGTTGGCAGGTGTGAAGGTGTCCCTCTAGCCATAAAGAGTATTGCTAGCCTTCTTTCAACAAAAAACACGGCAGAAGAGTGGCAGGTTTTTAACGACAGGAGCACACTGCTGTTTGATGGCAACTTTATGTCTGCACTAAGACTAATCTATAATCAGCTGCCATCAACATTGAAGCAATGTGTTGCTTATTGTTCTTTATTTCCAAAACAGTATATATTCCGGAAAGAGGAATTAATTTATCTTTGGATTGGCCAAGGGTTTGTGATGACAATGCCACGCCATGGACCTGTTGAGGAGATAGGCTCTGAGTATTTAATGGAATTATTTGAAAGGTTGTTTTTTCAAGAGGCAGTAGTAGATGAATGTGGTGAGGTTTTAAGCTGGAAAATGCATGGTGTTGTCCATGATTTGGTGCGTAGTGTGGCTGGGGATGAAAGCATTATACTTACCAAGCAGTTTAATCACAACCATGCCAAGGTTCGACATGTAAGTGTTGGCTATGAGATAGATAGTTCATGGAAAATTCCACAATCGCTGTTCTATACGGACCAACCGCCACTGCGCTCATTTCTCTGCTTGTATGAAGGTTCACTCAACCCAGTAGTCCTTCATGACCTGTTAACCAAGTTTAAGCTCTTACGCGCACTTAATTTGGGGCACCAGAATATCGAGGAGGTCCCAAGCTCTGTTGGGGAGCTAGGACACTTGAGATATCTTAATCTCTCAAACAACAAGTTCACACGTCTTCCAGATACTATCATAACGCTGGTGAATTTGCTAACTCTGGACATCAGTTGGTGTGAACAGCTTCAATATTTGCCAGATGGGTTCAGAAAATTAAGCAATCTCAGGCATTTGGACACCAAAAAATGTTACAGGCTGAGGTATATGCCACCTGGGTTTGAGAAATTGACATCTCTTCAATGCTTGAGTTTTTTCAAGGTGGGTAAAGTAACGGATGCTGCCAGCCATAGCAAGCTTAATGCATTGGCTGGATTGGACCTCAAGGAGAGTTGGAGATCAAGTTTGACGAGGATTTGGATTGTGATGAAGATGAGTGTTTGCAGCTACCTAATGGTATAAGAGTGCTCACTCTAGAAAATTACCCGGGCAAGAAATTAGCATACTTGGAGACGAAGGCACCTTCCTTGTTGCCCAATTTGGTGAGTCTGCATATCAGTATGTCTTCGAAAATTGAGCATCTCTCGCTATGCAGGGGCCTTCATTCTCTACAGAACCTTCAACTTTCTTACCTGGAACAGCTGGAATACATAGAGACTCAGGAAGAAGAGATAGAGGGCAGACAAAGTACATTAAGCTTCCCTTCTTTGAAGGTTCTGAAACTTGAGGGATTGCCGAGATTGAAGGGATGGTCAAGGGAAGCAGAGGCAGAAGTCACAAGCCTTCCTGTTCTTGCAGACTTAACAGTCAGAGTCTGTCCAGAGCTAAAGCTCATGCCACTATGTCCACGCCTTAAGACGATAGAGCTGAATGATGTAAACCAGAACTTGATCCAACATTTGCTGTCAACAGACTCTTCCTCTTCCGCTGCTCCGTTATCTTCTTTGGAAAGTATAGCAATCTGGGGCTGTAATTTGGCCAGCTTTCCAGGCGGAAATCTAACATCCCTTCATCAACTACAAGTTAGATTTTGTGATGAATTAAAGTGCTTGAACCTGGCGCCACCCGAACTCAACACTCTTGAAGAGCTGGTAATCCAGAGCTGTCCAGGGTTAGAGTTGTGGGAAGAAGAGAATAGGAGTGTAGAGTGGGATTCCTTGCCTAAGCTTCGTAAGCTCACACTCATCGGAATGCTAGATCAAGACGGACTTCCTCGCTGGCTTCGACAGCGCCAAGCACAGGGCAATCTACTTATTAACATAAGATAAATTGAGTGAGTATTTTCGGATTTTAATTGATGATTTTGGTTTATTAATTCTTCAGTTTCAACATTTTTTTTACATGTCCCTTAAAATTGTTCGGTATATTCCAACTTTACTTAGCAGATTATTTCAAATGATTTCACTCAATAGTGGAGGCTCACCATGGTTTTAATGCTTACTGTATTATGCTCAACTTGTCTAACTCTATATCTTTCTTGCCGTGTCCATTGTAATTGTAGCATAGCCTGTGCTCCTCCAAGTCCAAAGTGTGCAAGTTCAGTCTGACCCAGCTTCACTTGCTACATTATCGATCAACAACAAACATTGTTAACTTTCGCTCAAAGACATGTTGTCAATATAAATAGTTAATTGCATTTCATTCCTTCAAAGTTGAGTGCAATAAATCTTCTAGCATGAGAAGCAAGAGAAATGAAGACAGACGATAATAACAGTGGTTTCTTATGATTTTTTATGCAGTTTAGTTGAATCCTTTCAAAAGAGGTCTTCTCATATTCCATCAATGAAGACCCAACATTGACATCTCAGGCATCTGAGCTTATTATACTCAGGAAGCAAAGTATCCGGCCAACAGGATAGCAATTCTCCAAGGTCTATGCGTGAGTTCTGCACACGACTTCACTTGTTACACTCCAAGAAACCGATTAGGTCTCTCGTATAATCCGAAAAGAAGATCGCATCAGTGTATGATAGTGCAAACTTGCATAACTTACTTGATTCTAAGTTCAATACCATCTGATGTCTCAGAAGTACTATGGTTACTCAAACGACACCGAACTTCCTCCATGGCCGCTGTAGACTTCGTTACAGAGAAAGATGTCCTGATTTCTAGGCACGAGTCCCTCAATGCATGCTGAGCTAGGCCTAGAGAGGTGGATAAACTGTAGCCGGAGCAAACTGTGAGGAAATGATAGTCAAGTACATATTGTCAAAGCATGATTCATAATCAGTCTAGTTTATCAACTAGACTGGTGTGGTGTACTCATCATGTAGTGTTATTGTACGTAGTATTGTGTTTAGGAGTTGGACGTTTTAGTATGTACATGAGGTGTTTGATTAGTGAATAATTTTGTGTTGTCACGTACCCAATTCAAAATCCAACCCCCACAGCAAGACAAAACATAAGCTTCGACACAAATCAAATAAAAAATCCTCCTTCTCGTGCTCTGTTTAATGTTTTATTAGATTGGGCCGTTTGGGCTTTCAAACCAAAATCCTCCTTCTCGTGCTTTATTTACCCATGTCGTGAAACGCTTCGTTTCGATGAATACACGAAAATCACCAGTTTACCCCCATCAAGCAGCCGTCCTTTTTTCCTCTCCGGCGCCGGTGTAGTCAGTGTTCTACTGAGGGGCTTCCGACTTCCCCGAGTGTTGGTCTTCTCTTCTCCATAACAACAAATTGTAAGCTTTATTTCTTCATTTTTGTCCACATCTTGTGACTGTTTGTCTTGTCTTCAACTGGACGGAGCATTTCTCCGTCAAATGGAATGTAAAAAGGATGTTTAGGGTAACCTAGCTTAGATTGGAGATTCTAGATTTTCTGGGGGGATTTTTCGCATTTAGATTTTCAAATGAACTAGTAGATTGGAGCTATTGGTTGCTCATCAACTACATCAACCAATAATTCTAGCTTAAGCTGAATTGGTCTGCAATGATCGATCAAAGATCTATTTCAGTTCATCAAGATTGGAGCTTGAGGTGGATTTCCTCTTTTTCCTGGAAGCCACCTAAATCTGTTCCTGAAATTTCTGTTAAGCTTATTAAGCTGAGAATTGGATGATGTGGCTTGTGATGGTTGAGGTTGAATTTCTTTAATTGTTTATTGTTGTCAAAGCCAAACCTCTTCATCCATCCCAGTGCACCATTGTGGTGACACCATGTTGTGCTTTTCTTCCTTTTGGCTTGGGCTAGCATCTTTGGTAAATTCTGTACAAATTGGATTTTTACTCTAGCTTGGTTTCATATATGAAGTGTTTGGTTTCATATACGAAGTGGTCATCTACCTAAGCACAGTGAACTGTATGATAGATGGTTTCCTTGCAGTATTGCGTTTTACGTCCTTGTCTATATCAATGCATTGCCCATTTGCCCATTATTGAAGAGTGTAAATGAAAGTAGTGCTATATCAATATATCACATCGTATTAGAGTGTGGATCAATTTATAACCTTTTTTGGTTGATAAATTGGATTTTCCTTGCCAGTGATGAATGCTTTGAGAGGTGGAGGAAAGGTTGTGTTCTCAAGTGCACTAAGAAGAAATCTATCGGTTTCTAGCCGAAATGTAATTGATTCAGCTACCAAAGATGGTGAGCTCAGAGTCTTTATCGTCTCTGGGGAAGTTTCTGGGGACAGTATAGCTTCTCGTTTAATGGCTTCACTTAAGAAGATTTCACCTTTACCTATCCGGTTTGCTGGTGTAGGAGGGTAAGATTTTTATTTAAACTAATTGCATGTTGTACGGTATATGCCGTGATGTATGCTAATGGATAGTAATTGAACTTACATATCTGACTTTGTATCTTGATATCTCTTTAGAAGCATGATGAGCCAACAAGGATTAAAGTCCCTCTTTCCCATTGAGGATATTTCTGTGATGGGAATATGGGAATTGCTACCTCATATATATAAGATCAGAGTGAGTTATACTTCCTCTTTTAATTATTATGCAATCATAATTGTCATATTCATGTGATTTTGCATCTGATAAAACAGTATAGCACAAGCATAAACTTTTCTGACCAGGTTCTCACCATTGACACTTGGAAAGGCAGGCGAGATTGAAGGAAACTGTTGATTATGCCTGTCTATTTAAACCTCATGTTGTCGTCACAGTGGACTCCAAGGGGTTCTCTTTTCGTCTTTTGAAACATTTAAGAGGTAATTTAGCATATGTGTGGTTATTAGATTTGACTTGTTCTTGATATGCATATGCATATGCTAAGTACACAATGTATAACGCTTCAATAATATATTTTGCAGTAAAGTATTTATGCAGTCCATTAGATTCTCCTAGACACTTTCACTACGTTGCACCGTCATTTTGGGCTTGGAAAGGCGGTGAAGCAAGACTCAAAGGGCTTTCTCAATTTGTTGATCATATCTTCTGCATTTTGCCATTTGAGGAAGACGTTTGCAGATCAAATGGGCTGGAAGCTACATTTGTGGGGCATCCTGTTGTGGAAGATGTTTTAAAGCTGAATCCAGTATGTAACTTAACCCTTTAAGTACGAGGAAATGCATGTCTTGTATTTTTTCTTTTGTTTTTATAGTACTCCTTATATTGACTTTTGACGAAGCTCTTAACATTTTACAGTCTAGGAGAGCAGAACTGTAACCACGACTTGACTTACTTTCATTTTTTGCGCATTATTGCGTTCTTGAACTATTATTAAGTGCTAACTGATGAAGTTGGCCCTGTTTCTGGCTATTGTTTTTGCAGAGAGAAAAAATTGATAACTTGAAGTTTCAAGGAAATAATGAAGACTTCAGAAGGAAAGTCAAACTATTTCAAGGTACTTGAATCTAATGTAAACACCACTTCTACTTTTTACTAGTTTCCTTCTTATGCATCTTCTCCATTTTTCCACTTCCATCCCTCTGTAAAAGTATTATGTTAACTTTTATTACTACAATAAGCATCATTTGACACTTCATCCTGCTTTTCTTCTAAAGGTGCCCCAATAGTCTCTCTCCTACCCGGTAGCAGATTACAAGAGGTAACTCGAATGCTCCCTATCTTCTCCAAGACAATGGACCTCCTAAAAGCCACAATCCCAGACGTTCATTCCGTTATGCACGTTGCACCAAATAAGCATGTTGAGAGTTACATTAGTAGTACGACTCACCAATGGCCTGTGCCCCTCATAAAAATCCCAGGCAGCTCAACACAACTCAAATACGACTCATTCTATGTGAGCAATCTCAATATCACTTTCATATATAACCTCCTTCTTTTTTACATTGTTAACAATTCATTATAAACTTGCAGGCTAGCAAAGCTGCACTATGTACATCTGGAACCGCTGCTTTGGAACTTCAACTCGCTCAACTTCCATGTGTTGTAGCTTACCGAGCTCACATCTTAACTGAATGGTTCATTCGTTACAAAGCAAAAGTTCCATACATCTCTCTCCCGAATATTATGCTAGACTCACCCGTTATACCCGAACATCTATTTCAAGACTGCACTCCGATGAGATTAGCTTCAACACTCGTGTAAGTTATCTTGAATCGCACACATAATTAAGTTGCATTTGTATTACACCACATAATGCATTACCTTGCATTATAATGCAAACTCATGCTTATATTCGATCCACTAAATGGTGTAGGGAGCTGATGCGAGATGATGGAGTCAGAGAACAGCAAATAGACTCTTCTAAAGATGTTTTGAGACTTCTAAGCCCACCGACAAGCAGATTGGTTGATTATGATCTTGAAGATGAGCCTACCCCAAGTATGATTGCAGCTTTCACCTTACTCTATTCTCATTTTAAACCCTCTGTTTGACCTGCCAATTATTCGTTCGCATTCATCATGAAGAATTTTAGGGTTCCTGAAAATCTGATATGGCTGGCTTCTTCAGCCTACTGAAGTTTCATCCTGTTATTTAAGGGTGGTTATCGTAGTTCACAATGCCTGAAATCGGGTCGAACGGCTTGAATTAGGATAGCACAACTCCGAGTTTGATCTGTTTATCGATCAATTTGAGCTTCTTTGATTGAGTTTATTGTTAGTATGTTTCTTATGAGTCAGGCAATTTTGCATTTGCATTTGCATTTGATTTGTTTAGAAATGTCCAAACATGACAAAAATAGACATACTATGTTTGGTATGGCTTTTACCTTGAAATAGTTAACTCCCATTTTGCGAGAAAAACTCTCACCCACAAAGCCGCTTTCCTCAAATTACAAACCAATGAGGTTCATATCTGATCAAGAATGTAAAACAAGCTCTTTGAATCTTCTTCCAACCCCTTTTTTCTCCACAAAAAAAAAACCTTGAAACTATTCAATCGCCCTCTTGAAGAACACACACAAACATGACCATGTCAAAGAAAATCATCATTCTTGGCTTTTCTTTGGCCCTCGTTTGCATGGCCCTGACAAAAACGGTGGAGGCTACAGATAAGAAGCACGAAACAGATGCTTCGGGGTCTTCAGAGAACTCGTCGGAGTCTGAGGTACCCATTGATGGTGACCACAAAGGCCCCTCGAGGCGACCGATTCATACGACCGAGATAGACTTCCATTGGCTCGAGGATCTTATGTTTGCCGGTATGGATATTGATGGTGATTTGCCACCAAAATTCACTGTTTTGGGGCATTAGATCTAGATCTGTGATCACCCTTATATATTTCTTCATTGTTGCTTGATTCCTATGGTGTTCATGCTGTTTGTATGATCAGTGGATTCAAATGCGCAAGAAAAAAAAAACATAGAAGAACACTAGGGAAAAAAGAAAACAATCCATGTATTTTTTTTTCTTTCTTTTAATAATTCGTCAAGAATTTGACTTGATGTTAGTTGCTTATATGTCAGCTTGTTGAATGAAATAGTAAAAAACTGCAAAGAAATTTTTATTTAAAATGTATCTATGGTTCCCTGTTTCGCTTGTGGATTCCCATTCCAACGATAATTTTTTTTTTTTTTTTTTTTTTTGAAAAGGTAATAATTAGGGGACCGCCCCTTACGGGGGGCGCCCTAGAGCATCCTTTCGGATGAGAACGAGAAGTTCTGGAAGTGTTGAAATGGTAGTGCTTGGGAGACTATGGCCCATTTTTGCAATAAGGTCGGCCACAGTATTACAACATCTACCTACATGAGAAATCCTAACAGTTTCGAATTTAAGCAATGAGACCATTATATCGGATCTTAGCATTTCTATTTCCCAAGGGCATCTCCCTATATTTTTGACAGCTTGAATTACGGTTAGGTTGTCACCTTCTATCTCAATTTTCTTAATTCCAAGTTGTAAGGCCCTTCTAATTCCGTCTCGTAATGCTAATGCTTCTATTTTTAGAGCCGATACTTGTTGGTATTTGGTTGTTGATATATCAATAACCTCCCCTATAGTTCCTCTTATTATGGAGCCAGATACTGCCGTTCCATTTGCTAACCTTGATCCATCTACATTTATCTTACAACATCCATACCTCGGTTTTTGCCAAGTTTTGTTTTTCTTTTGTCGTCGGTGAGGTTGTCTGTTCTTATTTTTTTGAAGAATCTCCTCCTCGTTCCATTGTTTTGCTTGATCCCAATTATGCATTTGTGTTTTTATGTATTTTGCTAAGTCTTGAATTATGTCGGTTGTTTCTTGTTGGAACACAAGTTTGTTTCGTTGATGCCAAATTGCCCACCATATTGTGGCCAGTTCTGAAAACTCCTCCGTTGTCAGTTGTTGTCGTAGTTCATCAATAATTAATCTTGGGCTTTGTGAATTTGTATTTATTTGCTGAAGAATCTGCAACGTTTTTGTGTTGATTTGTCTTATGACATCTTTCGTATGTTTGCAATCAATGAATAAGTGTATAGTGTCTTCATGTGTACAAGTACACAGTAGGCAACCACCTGGAACCGAGATTTGTTTATCGCGTAGACGAGTTTTTGTTGGTAATCCATTATTGATCATTTTCCATAAGAAATTTTTTACCTTTGGAATAGTATCTAGTTTCCAAATCCATCTATTATCGTTTCTCTGGTACGAGTGTACTTTTGTTATGTGGGCCATTGCAGATGATGTTGAGTACCAGCCATTTTTACTAGGGGCCCAATATAATCTATCATGGATTTCGTTATCTGGGATGGGGGTTGACATAATCGACTCTACTATATTTGTTGGTAGGTTTCTTCTCAATTCGTCTTCTTTCCATGTTTTATTGGTTGATATATAGTCTTTGATTTTTTGATCTTTGTCAATTATCGCTGAGGAAGTAGCATACTTTTCTAGAGGTTCCTGTGATACCCATCTGTCAGTCCAAAATCGAATGGTCTGCCCGTTACCTACTTGCCATATTAATCCTTCTTCAAATTGGTTTCGTAGTCTTATTAGTTTACGCCATTGCCATGATGTGCTCGACTTTGCTCTATATTCAAATAAATTATCTCCCTTCAAATATTTTTCTTTTATAATTTGAACCCAAATATTGTCTGGTTCAAACAATATTTTCCATAAAAGTTTCATTTGGAGTGCTTTATTCATGTGTTCAGCTTTACGGAGATCAAGGCCTCCTTGGGATTTAGGCCTGCAAATTTTGTCCCATCCTATGAGCGGCTTGTAGTGTCGGTCTTTATTCCAAAAGAAGCATCTATTGATTCTATCCAATTCTTCATGAACGTTTGTAGGAAGCATAAAGTTCTGCATTAGATAGTTAGGTTTTGTTGCAAGATTGGATCTAATGAGGACTGTTCGTCCTTCCTGTGACAGGGAGTGAGCTTTCCATTTAGCTAGTTGGGTTTTCGTCTTACCTATCGTTTCTTCAAAAGTTTCTTTGTTTACTTTGCCATTGATGATAGGGCAACCCAGATATTTTTCTAAGTTAGTCATTGTTGAGATGTTGAGTGTTTGTTGAATGGTTCTCTTTTGTTGGTTTGATACCAATTTAGAGGTTTGGAATGCAGATTTGTGAAAATTAACTTTTTGTCCTGATATTGCACAATATTCGTCAATTATTCTCTTTATTGTTACAGTAGCATTTTGGGTTGCTTTAGCATAAATAATGATGTCATCTGCAAAAGAGAGAAATGGGATCCTTGTTCCATTTCGTGTCATGGGAAACCCGATTGTTTTGTTTGTGTCTATGCTAGTTTGTTGTAGTTTCCTAGCTAGGATTTCTGCCCCAATTATGAACAAATAGGGGGATAGAGGGTCTCCTTGGCGCAACCCCCTTTCTGGTATGAAAGGGTCAGTTGGATTGTTGTTTACTAGGATAGAAAATGATACTGTTTTAACACATTCTTTTATCCAGTTAATAAATCTGTCATCAAACCCGAATTTCTTCATAACCGCAAAGAGGAAATCCCAGTCAAGCCTGTCATAGGCTTTTTCCATGTCTAGTTTTATCGCCATCCATCCATCCTTATCCTTTTTTACTTTAAAGGAGTGGAAAATTTCGTGTGCTATGAGGACATTGTCTTGTATGGATCTTTTGGCGATGAAGGCTCCTTGGAGGGGGTGGATAATCTTGTTCATAACTTTCTTTAGTCTTTCTGTGATAATTTTAGCAATTATTTTATATATTGTTGAGCACAAACTAATCGGTCTATAGTGGTTCGTTGATACCGGGTTATCACGTTTTGATAATAGCGAAACAAAGGTGTGATTAATTTGTTTCAGCATTCTTCCCGAATGAAAGAAACTTTTAACAGCTTTGATAACTGATGGTCCCACAATATCCCAATATTTTTTGTAGAAATCAGCTGACATTCCATCAGGCCCTGGAGATTTTTCTGAACCGATCTGCATGAGTGCATTTTTTATTTCTTCATTGGAAACTGCCTTAGTTAGCTCATAATTTTCTACAGGGGATATCTCGTTTGTTATTAGTTTTAAGTATTCATTTAAAGTGTCGTTATTGATTTGTTCTTTGGAAAACCGTTTTTTGAAATCAAGTTGGATTTCATTCCTTATATTGTTCTCTCCAAATATTTGTGTACCCTCATTAGTTCTTATTTCCCTTATTATTTTTCTGTTTCGACGGCCGCTTGCAACTTTGTGGAAGTATCCGGCATTTGTGTCAGAGAATTTGATATGTTTTGTTTTAGCTCGTTGTTTCCAATATGTTTTATGATAATTTAATATACATTCCTTCTTATTTATCAATCTTAATTGTTTTTGAATCATTGCTGGTTGTGGTGAGTTTTGGATTAGGATTTGAATTTTTAGAAGTTCATTTTCCAAGATTTGTAGTTGTTCAAAGGTGTTTCCGAGTGTTCGCTTATTCCATTGCTTGGCATGGTTCTTAAATAACTGTGTTTTTTTAACTAGTTGGAACATATAGGAGCCCGTGTAGTCAACTCTCCAAGCTTGCTTTACCACGTTTTTGAAGTCTTTTCTCTGCATCCACATTTTTTCAAATTTAAAGGGTTGAGCTTTAAACATTTGTCCATTATTTAGTTCAATTGCTATTTTACAATGGTCAGAGGAAGTGAAGGCATAATTTTTTGTCGAAATATTTGGGAACCATTGTATTATTTGATTATGAACCAATGTTCTATCTAGTTTTTCATATGTATTATCTATCTCTGTTTTATTTTTTCTCCAGGTGTATTTATTTCCGGTTGTAGGTATGTCTAAAAGATGGCAGTCATCTTTGAATTTTGTTAATCGCTCAAATCTATTGGCCTTGGGGTACACCCCACCATTCTTATCATTGGGTTCTTGTATTTCATTAAGATCGCCCATAACTATTGTTGGGATATGTAGGTTTTGTATTTCCAGGGTTAAATCCTTCCAAAAGTCATCCTTGTCGTTTTCATTTGGTGGTGCATACACTAAGCAGATTCCAATTATATATCTGGTCGAGAGATGTGTGTATTTTAGAATTACGTACCGGGGTTTTTGAATCATAACTTCTATTGTTTCATTAATAAGTTGGTGTTCTTTCCATAAAACACAAATTCCTCCGGCTCTACCCACAGCGGGAGACCATAAGAAATTGTCAAATCCAGAGCGCCTCCATGCTTGATCGGTTGGTTCTTTTTCTGTTTTTGTTTCGACGATCGCCATTATTTGTATTTTTTCTAATTTACAAAAGGAGTCTACCTCTGGCCAAAAGGACTTCCGTCCGATCCCTCGACTATTCCAAATACTGATCTTCATAATAACTAAGTGTTTTATAAGTACAATTTCGAAATTTCACTTGTATAAGATCGGTTTTCTTTTTCTTTACTTGTGGCCACGAATAGAAACCTATGTATTTTAATAAAGAGTCAATCTTGCTAGTGACTTGTGTGTTCTGGGAGAATAACGAGCTGAAGTGTTTAGAGGAATGGTTCAAGTCAATTCTACTAAACGTGCATGACACGTATTTTGGCCTTTCTTGTGTCCTTGGCCTTTCTTGAGACACACAACAATGACCAAGATAATATTTTCTACTAGGATCATTTATATATACAACAAAATCATCTCTTGGATTTGTCCCGGAGTTGTAATGCAGATGCAGGTAAATGATGTGGGTGCAAGCAATAAACTGATTTTCATCATTGTTTTCCGAGGCATTCATCAAATATAATATACATAACACAGTTTCTCTAAGGTGGAAAGGATCCATATTGATCACAGTTAACTTGACCACATGAGTTTTCATATCATGATTAGTTTCAGCTGTTTTTTCTTTACTGTTGAATCCTCTTTTCGACCGGCATACCAAGGATGAATTGTCTTGCTGTCGGGTCTTATTCACATCTGCCACCTGATCAAAAATTGCAGTTATTTCAAGCATGATAAGGCTGTTCTTATAAGCATCTGAAATCTCTATAGTGCCGTATACACTAGTTTTCAGCCAAAAGTTCCTAATAACATCATACATAGCTATAATATCAAAGACAAATTTGCATGAATTTGTTATTAAGAATGAGTTGGATTCAATGTAAGAATCTTTGTCCAGTGTTAGGGTTTTCCAGTTTTCTAGGTCATGACAAATTATACACAATACGCAGGTGCTATTACAATTCTCACCATAAAGCTTCCCTAAGAGGGCCATCATACCAACATGGTTCAAGTCTAAACGACGATCATCATCATCAATATCATCAATAGCAGAGATAGGCTTGATATTTCGCATAGATATGCTCATCAGGATACAATACACTATAAGTGTTTCCAAATTTTCTTTATCAACGCAGAACTTGCTAACAATTTCATTCAGAGAAGACTTCCAATAGAGGTCCTCGTGGCTTACACTGGTGCTCAAGAGTTTGCCTTCCACAGTTGCAACGGAAATCACTTGTTCTTTGTTCATTTTGGCACCACTATTTATGGTCTCCTCAACCATAGTGGCCTTGGGTTCAAATTGTTCAAAGGACTTCAACCATGAAGTTTGTTCAATATATAATGGTTCATTAAGAAATTTCATAGGAGGTAGGGAAAAGAGCAAGCAATTGCCCTTTCCATACCTCATAGTGTTCAGTGAGTACATATCAAGTAAGCATATAAGCAATTGTTCATAAATTCTAGGAATCCAAATTTCATAAGAGAAAGGAGATGACTTAGCGTGTTTAGTTGTTTGCCCCATTTCTGAAAATACGTCGTCGGAGAGGCCTCCACTATCGCCGCTCCATCCTTCTATCCGAGAATAGCCAGGAATCCGCTCACCGAACCGTGCCTTCTTGGCTCCCGACCCTCCTTCCTGATTTGAACCGTAGTAGTAATACTTGATGCTTTGTCTTAGGCAAGAGAACGAAGCCCTGATCTGGAGCATCGTACCCCGTTGTTTCCCTTGTCGCCTCCAAGATTTGGTATTGGGTTTATTGCCCAATCGAACCCTTTGTGGCTTCACTGGTTGCTTTTCGTTAATCCTTCGATTAGAGTTTGTTTCTCTAGTTTTTCTCCAAATCTTCGAGTGAAAGACGAGCCAAATCGACTCGCGGTTTTCAAAGTAAGGGTTTCTGAGAGGGATATGGGTAGACATAATCCCCACCAAAGCGAGGATTAGAGGGAGGATGCGGATTACAGGGCCGATCTTGGCAGGGGTTCGAGTTTTAGGGTTCCAGATTAGTAAAGTGGAAGGTGGGTCGCAGGTTAGGGAGAAAGGGGAAGGGAGCGAATTTTTCATTTTTACAATGGAATATATTCTTCGTAAGTTTATCCCATTCCAACGATAATGCATAACCGTATGAATAAATCCACATTAATTTAGGATCTAATTCGTTAACTTTGGATTCCAGAAAGACATTGTAGGCAGAACCGAAAATGAGATCGAGCCAGAACCGAAACGAACCAAACCGAATCAAAACACGGTGTTCAATTAGGTCTTCGGTTCAATAGTTTTTAGGATTTTGGTTTTAGTTCGGTCAGTATCGACTTTTTTTTGTTCGGTTTGAAGTTTTCAAAGAGAAACCCTATATTTATTAAAAACCGAAAAATCGAACCGAAATTGAATGTTTTCGGTTCGATTTTTAATTCACCAAATTCTGTGTTGGTTCAATTCAATTTTAGATCGGTACCCAACCTTAAAAAATTGAATGAAACATAATAATAGCGATTCAAACTAAAAGTTCTCATTTTTATTTTTATCGAAGTAGGGTTGTTGATAATAATCTATCTTACATCGAGCTTGTGTATTGGGCTTATAGAAGAATTCAACAAGGGTAAACAAATTAGGGGATTTCATATTGCAAATACCTTACCCTTCAACTAAAGGTAAATAAATGTAACAGATAACGGTATGAACAAACCGCCTGAATCAGATGGCGCGAAGAACAGGAATACTCTGTTCATTCCTGAAGAAATTCCCAGGATCAACCTGGGTCTTAACCCTAACCAACCTCTGAAAATTCCCCAAAAAGTACTTCTCCCCATAAACCCTCCCTTCTTGAAACGTCCCATTCCGATTAACGCCGATATCCAGATCCCTATAATTCAAGAACGCCGCCCTCGGATTCCTGGACACGAACGGCGTCATCAGCCCGAAAACCTCCCTGACCGCGGCCAAATTCCTGGCCTGGGCCACCGCCCCCGCCTCCCTCCAGCTGACCGAGTACTGGATCTTGTACAGATTCCCCTCCCTGTGCGGAAACGACGTCGCATTGGCGGCGATCTCGCTCATCCGGCCTCCGTACGAGTTCAGCGTCATCCCCACGCTCCTCAGCTCGGCCAGCTTCCGCCAGAGCCGATCCAGGCCCGATTTCGGGATGGGGTCCCGGACGTAGTCGGATTTCCGCTTCTGGTATTCGGGCCGGTAGCTCCGGTCGAGGAGGACGGTGGTCGGAGTCCCTGTGGGGTAGTTGTACCAGTGGAGGATCGACTCCGGCCAGCTCATCTCCTTGCAGTCGGTGAGTTGTAAGCCCAGCTCCGGGAAGGCGTTGTTCAGGGTTTGGACTAGTGTTGTGGATCGGCCTAGGTACTGACCCATGAACGTTACTCTAACCCTCCTCGTTTTGGTTCTTTCTACCCTGTAAAGTGTAAATTGTAAAGCGCCATATCAATAAATTTGAACATTTCCTAGCTAGGAACCAAAATAAATAATTTAACGTTACGTAATCCATTAATCTCAGCTTTACACAGACTTTATAATATTTTTTCTTAAACTTACCACTTCAATAGCTTATAAATGCAATTTTACATTATGCAATCCATTGTCAATAATTGTTTTTCAACTGAATCAAAAAAATAAAGTTTTTTCAACGACCTTTTAATCTTTTATACTATTTTGAATCAAATGTACTACAGTAGTTGTTTTCCCTTTTTTATCTCTCGGTTGATTTGATCAATTAGAACACTGAAAACCCAATGTTTGAATCGTATGTTTAGCTTTTTTATTTTTATAAAATAGCCACACTTGAATTTACTTTCGATCAATTAAATTATCGAATTGTGACATTTTAATATCGGTTTTTCTATTATTAGCGTCTTATAGTGTAGGGTAGAAAAATAAAATATTAACTTCAACTCATTTTTCTACTTCAAATCATTTAATATATGATTTTAAGCCATTATTTTTTGTCGTACTATACCAAATTTTATGATTCAAGAACTTTAATTGACCAAGAAATAAAATAAAGGTAACTCTTTTTTCGTCCAAAAAAAGTAGGAACTAAGATGCCCTTTACTATTTCGACCAAAAACATACACTTTACTATATAGTGATTCTAGCTAGTGGATAATCATTTATGGGCCGATTTTATTTAAAGAAAGTTGATGCAATCATTCAAGCACTTTTTTTTTTTTTTTGGTCGAAAATCATTCAAGCACTTTAAAGCCATATTATACGTACTACTTGAAGGGTTTTGTCACGTACCAAATGGGCTGGAAAAGCAAGCGCATAAACAAGTTGTCGTCCACGTCCTTCATGACAAGCTGCCACTTGTACACCATTTCCCTCACATTATCATCGTCCACAAACTTCTCCACCGAGAAAACACTAACCGTCGCCGGAACCGGCACCAGGTCCACCGTGTACGACAGAATGACGCCGAAGCTGGAGCCACCGCCCCCGCGAATGGCCCAGAACAAATCCTCGCCCATCGACTTCCGGTCCAGGACCCGCCCGTCGGCCACCACGATCTCGGCGTCGACGACGTGGTCGACCGTGAGGCCGTGTTTCCGGATGAGGGTGCCGTAGCCGCCGCCGGAGATGTGGCCGCCGACGCCCACGGTGGGGCAGAGCCCGGCCGGGAAGGCGAGGACGTTGCTCTTGGAGGCGATCGCGAAGTAGAGCTCCCCTAGCGTGGCGCCGGATTGGACGTAGGCGGTTTTGGCATGGAGGTCAACGTTGACTTTACGGAGTTTGGAGAGGTCGAGGAGGATGAAGTTGGGGAGGTCGGAGGTGGACGAGAGGCCCTCGAAGTCATGACCGCCGCTTCGGGTCTTGATGATGAGGTTGTGGGATTGGGCACAAACCACGGTGGCCGAGACGGTGGAGGGGAGGAGTGGGGTTATGATGAGGAGGGGCTTGAGGGTGGAGTTGGTGACGAACCGGAGGTTGCGGAGCCCAGAGGTGAGGGCGGCCGAGTAGGCGGCCGAGGATTGCGAGAGGAGGATTGGTGGAGTGGAGTTGTTGGTGTGGGTTCTTAGGCAGTTTGAGAAGAGGGTGTATGTTGTGTCGTCGGAGGCGGTTGTCGCCGACACCAAAGGAGTTGAGAGGTGAAGAGCAAAGAGGAGGAGGAGCATGAAGTAGGAGGCATGAGTTTGATCCATGTGTGTCTGTTTTGTTGTTGTGTGTGAGTGAGTAGGTGGAGTGAGGTTCGTTTTGTTTATTTGTATGTTTTTGGTTTGGATAGAAAGGAAGGTGGTTTGTTGATATGTAGTCTTTTGGGTCAGCTAGAGGTTAAGTTGTGCAATGTGTATGTATAGCACTTGTTAGCTTTAATCATGATGAGAGAGAGTCGAAGATGCATGTGGAAGAAGGTGGAAAATGGTTGAATTGTAGTAATAGGGTTTGTTTGTATAGAGCAAGTTTTGATGTGATTATTCTGACCGGGACATTATTGACGACTAGTGGTGATCGAGCAACATCTTTATGGATTGTTACCACTAGATCGAGTGCTATCGTATACTCCAGCTTGTTACTTCTAGATCGAGTACCAGTGGCGGAGCCCGGGCTTTTTGATAGAGGGCTCATAAATTAATATATATTATATTAAGATTAAATAAGTTGAAGTTCAACTTAAAAAGTTCACCCCTAACCAATGTATGCTAAAAATTAAACAAACGTTCTTTTTTTTGTTTGGCTGAGAATTAAGCAAAATGGAGTATCAAAATAGAAGAAAGATCAATTAATGATATCCACAGATCCACTGGATTAACAAAATCGTTAATAAGAGAAAATAAAGATCAATTACAGATTGTGTGAATTGATCCACTTGATTGGTCATGCCAAAAGAACATAGAGATCAATTACTGATTTGTTAAGTATGTACCGGACGAGGAAAGGAGCAACAACCATGAAGGTCTGACGAGTGGCGATGTACGATTGGGCATGCCAAAGCTCGGCAACAATCCTGAATAGCAAAGACAAGCTTTGACCCTTCTTCCGATCCCATGCTTCGTTCAACCTGTACTGATTTTTGGAGTTTGAATTTTTCTTTTTTACATTAATCAAAACGACGTCGTTTTGAAAGTTTTTTTTAAAAAAAAAAAACTGAGCTTTCTTCTACCTCAGTTCCACCTCGACGCCGGCCCTTTTTTCTTCAACTTCAATACCAGCGTTTTTAAGCATAACTCCTCGCCTCCTCCGTATATATACTCGATTCTCCGGCGGCGGTTGAGGGGTCACCGGACCCCCCAAAACCCCTCCCCGCTCCGCCACTGTCGAGTACTATCATATTCTGACTTGAGTATGAAAATTAAGGTGCCTATTTATAGAAAGGAGATCAGGTGAGATCAGCCCTTAAAATATAAAATGAGATCAAATCTCATCCGTTAGATATCTAGAATTCAATGGTCCAGATTGACTCCACTTTTTTTAAGCCCCTTTTATAGTTAAAGGGCATTTTTATCTTTTTCTACTCTCAATCTTCCTAATCGACCTACTGCTTTGTGCGTTCCTAATTTTCTCAACCGTTCTCCTTTGAAAATCGTCATTCATCCATTGTTCTTCCCCCAAGTTCATCCATATATTGTTCTTCTCCAACACGATTCCCTTCAATTCCCTTCTCCAATCTGATTCCTTTAACCTCCAATTCCCTTCTTATGGATTTAGGTAGATGATTTCAAATTTTGAAACTTGTTTTTTGCATGTGAACTTCTATCAATTGTGCTTGTAATTGTGAAACTCGTTAATCTATGAATGTTTTCGCTTTAATCCGCTCTCTTTTGTGTGAACTCGTTAAATTTGCACTGTCAAAAGGTTATGGCAACATGTACAACTCAATTTTGATGGTTTCGATTGCATAGCTATGGTAAAAGTTCATTCTTGTCTTGTTGTCCACCATGTGTTCGACAAAATGCCTCAACAAACGTGCCTTAATTTACATGAACCGTTATATGGCTTTCAATGAAGCTTTACTTGAACATTTATGAACCATAATGATATTTTTTGTGAACCAAAAGAATAATCGTATTTGCCCATTTGCAGTACTCATTATGTGTTTCATGTTGCTTCACACATAGCTTTTACGTTGTTTATGTCTTTTACATTGCAAATTGACAATTTCGATTGAATAGAGAGGTTGAAAGCGTATGCTTGTCTAGTTGCCCATCATGTGTTCGACAAAATGTCTCAACACATGTGCCTTAATTTACATGAACTGTTTTATGGTTTTTAATGAACCTTTCCTTGAAAATTTATGAACCATAATGACATTCTTTGTGAACCAAAAGAAGAATCGTATTTGCACATTTGTAAAACTAATTATGTGTTTCATGTCGCTTTACATTTTTTTGTTGATTGTTCATCAAGCTCGAGTCATTCTAACATGTCTCATTCAAATGGTGATGCTAGTACTGATGGAATTTCATTGAAGGATTTTCATAATAATACTAGTACCATTGGTGGAGCCCCATTGGATGATGATGAGAACGATAACGATGCCTACATTCTTCACTTATCACAAGATTGTTCTTATTTCATTACTGCTTGTACGGTTGAGTATAAACCTCAGACAATGTTTTGTTATGTGTGTTTGAGGATTAAGTTATCTTCTATGCACTTAAGATTGTCTGTTATTAGGCCATCGATCCTCTATGGTGCTGAGTGTTGGCCGACGACGAAGGCTCAGGAACAACAGCTTGCAGTCGCAGGGATGAGAATGCTCAGATGGATGTGTGGCCACTCGAGGTTAGACAAGATTAAAAATGAAGATATCAAAAGCAAGTTGGGGGTGGCTAGTATAGGAGACAAACTCCGGGAAGCAAGACTTCGATGGTTTGGTCATGTCCAGAGACGGGCACCGGACGCTATAGTGAGGAGGTGTGAGCATTTGGAGTTTGGGGATTGCTAGAGGGGTAGAGGTCGCCTGAAGAAACGCTGGATGGACAACATTAAACAGGATATCAGCTTGCTAGGGATTTCAGTGGAATTGGCTCAGTACAGGGAGATCTGGAGGGAGAGGATCAGGGTGGCGGATAGCTAGTAGCTGGGTTGCCGAAGCAGGATTTCTTAACCCCAAGGATAAAGCAATGGAGTTAGATAGCTAGTTTGATTGTTTTTAAGCTTTCTTCACTTTGAGTTCTTTTGCTGTTTTAGTTTATTCTTGGGGACTCTTAGCTTGTTTGGTTGTAGTTTTTGATGGTTTGGTTCGCTTGTCTTGGGTTTTTTCGGGCGTATTCCATCCAGGTTTGGAGTACCCCCATCTTGATCCCCCACATCCTGCTTGTGCGGGACTACCTGGGCAAATGTTGTTGTTGTTGTTGTTGTTGTTGTCTATGCACTTTAACATTAAATGAACTGTATAATTACACGACATGGACCTACAAGTAGACGTGGGTCCGGTTCCGGAACCGCCGGTTCCAGTTCCAAAACCGCCGGTTCCCGGTTCCAAGTTTTGTGGAACCGGAACCGAAACCGACCCATGGCCGGTTTTCCGGTTCCGGTTGGTTCCATCCGGTTCCGAGGCCGGTTCCATCCGGTTCCGGTTCCGGTTTTGGAACCGGTTAAAAATTAAAAATTTGGTAAATTAGTTTTTATTTTTTATTTTAAAAAGTAAATGTTGTCAAATTTGGGTATATTCAACCTCTTTTTACTTATAAATTTGGTTTTGTTTATTATATATAAACATTTAATGCTTGATTTGTATATTTTTTAAATATATTTAGTATAATTTATGTATATTTTATTGTTAAAAAGAGGAGAAACCGGCGGTTTGGGACGGTTCGGAACCGGTGGTTCCAAACCGACGGTTTGAACCGGGTGGAACCGCCGGTTCCCCGGTTCCAGGGGAAGGGGAACCGGAACCGTAACCGCCCTTGGAACCGAAACCGCCGGTCCGGTTCCGGTTCCGTACGGTTCCGGTTTCGGCCGGTTTTGACCCGGTTCCGGAACCTCCGGTTCCCCGGTTCCAAGGGAACCGGGCCCATGTCTACCTACAAGTGGAACACAATGAACCGAATGATTCAAATTCATGAACCATTACGTCGAATTCAATGAACCAAATAATTAAACTTCATGAACTTAAAAACAATGAATTGAATATTTTTTTTTTATACAATTTACGCATCTTGTTATATATGACACTAATACTACAATAAGGATAACACTAATACTACAATAAGGATGAATGTGACACATACACATGGCATTTGGCCTAGTTTTTATCGTGCCAAGTAGAAACCGCTGTTATGATCCAACCGACTAATAGCGAGCCTACATCGGTCCCCATGTTGTGACACCATCAAGCCTCAATGAGCCTGCACCGGCATCCATCGCCACGATATCACCAACTCTTAGTATGACCATTGTTGTGTTTATCGATGCAAGCCCAACTCCCTTGTATCCAACCGAGGACACACTCGATATCGTGGCCACTCTTGGACCCGAGCCTTCGTCTTTGGATCACATTAGTTTCGCCTAGTGATGGACATACATTCTCTTTTGATGCACACACAAACATGGCACACTTTTAGTCATCTTTTATCTAGGCCCTTGATTTATATTCATCTTTTATCTTCTTCTCATCCACGTTCCACACGAATGTGCCTTTTAGCACATGATCTTTCACCCTTTTTTTAATTTTTTTTTTTTTTGTTGTACCAATGAATGAGGGGAGTAGGACTTTGGGCCGTAGGTTGGGCTGCCAATTTATTTCTGGCCCACGAATAGATCATCATCTGAATGAGACACAGCATATATCAAATTCGATCTTCAGTTTGAAAGCAAAGTCTACATTATTTATCATATCACAATTATAATAAACCTTAATATCACAGTCATCCTTATAACAACCCACTTGGCAGCCCAACCTACGGTTGTTACCGGAGTCATCTGGGCGAGATACAGCGCCGTTATTACACCTGTAAGCTCCACCTTAATTTTTCATTTGCCAACTTAATTACGGTAATCTATACTGTCTATAGTATAAAGCGGAGAAAAAGTTTTCACAAAAAATTGCGCCACGTGTCATATCTTTAATAAAATAATCAACCGGGTCCTTGCGTATATAAAAAAACACTAATCACAATTCACAATAGAAAGATAAATATATATGATTTGATAAAAATAATCAGCTGGACCCTCCTCTATATAAATTAGGTAGTTAGAATCTCATATAATCTTATCCCGTAAAAATTGCCGAAAATTATGAATTATCCCGAAAATTATGAATTATCTCTTACTAAGAATTAGTTGTAATCTTCAGATAAATATTATTATTTAATAAAAAGTGATATTTATCGTAAAGTATTTTTGGAACAAATCCAACTTATTTATATTATGAGTTGATTTACTATTAGTAAAAAAACACTAATCATAATACGAAGATACATATATATGATCCTATATTTTTAACGTGATCATTGACGTTACATATTTAATTAAATCTATACTGTCTATAGTATAAAGCGGAGACAAAGTCTTCACAAAAAATTGCGCCACGTGTCATATCTTTAATAAAATAATCAACTGGATCATTGCGTATATAAAAAAACACAAATCACAATAGAAAGATAAATATATATGATTTAATAAAAATAATCAGCATGGCCCTCCTCTATATAAATTATGTAGTTAGAATCTCATATAATCTTATCCCGTAAAAATTGCCGAAAATTATGAATTATCCCTTACCAAGAATTAGTTGTAATCTTCAGATAAATATTACGTATTATTTAATAAAACGTGATAATTATCGTAAAGTAATTTTTGAACAAATCCAACTTATTTATATTATGAGTTGATTACCTCTTGGTAAAAAAACACTAATCATAATACGAAAATACATACATATGATCCTATATTTTTAACGTGATTGTTGGCGTTACATATCTAATTAAATTGGGTTTATAATCTCATTACCCGTACATGGTACGGGGGTTAAACTAGTTAATCATATTATAGCACAAAAAAAAATTATGCAAGATCTTTTGTGTATTTTATTATGTTATAAATATTGCAGAAGAACATGTCGTTGTTCAGTGTGAGCGTGGGAATGGCTGGAACCGGAGCTTACCAACTCATGCGCAAATACCGGTGAGTTGCCGACTCTCTCGCTAGTTTTGCTTTGTTTTTTTCCGCTCAGTTTACACTTTCTCGACGAACCACGCATTCAGTGTCAATAAGACCAACAATTGTAACAATTATTTTGATTGTCGAATGTGTAATCAATCAGGCACTCTGAATCATCGGATCAGGAATCAAGCATTTCAGAATGAAGACACCATCACCACGTATTGTAATGATATTTTTGGAAAGCTACAGACTTTTTCTTGGGATATTGTGCATTTAGTCTCCTACTATTGAGAAAACTTGTGACCATTCAATCTTTTTCCATAGCTTGCAAAAAGTATGGTCTTGGTAAAGAAGTCTGTTTCTATGGACTATTTATGCCAAACCCCAATAGTATCACATAGCCATACAACAAAACAAGAAATTGTATGAATCAATTCCCCAAAAGAAGAGATCCAAAAAAAAAGAAGCATCTCATCTTTTTAAAACCTCCCAAATCCAAACCTCTTTCCTCCCACTTTTTTACATCATCAAGTTCCAAATTTCAGGATGTACAAAGAAGAGGTTGAAAGTAAACTAGAGCAAATATCCCACAAATTTGAGGATCTGCTTTGTTGGGCATATCCCTAAGCACCGTCCATCGATATATCGCCAGCATTCTGAACCGCTTGATTAGCCACAAGAGGCGTTTCAGCGGTTTGACCAGCTCCAAAGGTGAATTCACCCGGAGAGACGCTTAAAGATGAGCGGTCAAAGAGGGACATACCGGATCCTGTGCTGAAAGCCGGTGCCGGTGCAGGAAATGGAATCCCTTCAGCCCTTGGAAACCCGAAGTTGAAGGTTGGAAGAACTGGGGTTTGGAAATCCAAAGACAGTTGGGAGCTAGTATCGCTCGATCCGAAGATCTTTTGCTCGTACTCTACAAGGAGTTGGTGGACCTCTGGAGAGTAATAAAACAAATGTCTAAGATAACAAAAATCATGATGCAAAATAGAGGGCATTAACAAATTACTAACCTTGTTGTATCTCAACGGATGGTCTACGCTCTTTCACCCATTGGTAACTCAGGGGGAGCCTCCATCCTTTGCATTTCATCAAGTACGCAATTACTATGGCCGGTGATCTATGTGAAGGAAATCATTGATTATGGTCAAACAAAAGGCATATGAAACATCACACACTGCAGCACTTAAACATCTATTCTAGAATATTCAGAGGACGAGGTTATATATTATGTTCAAGGAGCATTGTTGTTACAGACTGGATAGGTATTAGAAGGTAGAAGAAGTGCAGATCGGAATATTCAGAGGATAGGTATTAACAGAGCGAGTGTTTGATTGATATCATTAGTAGAATTGAAAACTCTGCCAAACAATACATATATGTATGTCAAATAAGAACTAACAACAAAAACCTTCAGCTTATTTGGTAGGATTTTTGAAAACAAAAACCCAAACGTGTTTATTTATCAATACTTCCCTTTGCAGCTTTGTATCTAGCAAACAGATGGAAACTATATAGCTTGATCAGAGACATGTTTATCAAACACAAGCTAAAAACAGACAACCTTTACAATCATCTTAGTCTTTACGTCATTTTTTATCTATAGCCAAATCTAGCTTTAAAATCAGATACAAGCTAAAAATATATGCCTAGATCTAGGTTTTGATCTAATATTTGGTCATAAGAAACAAACAAGTGTGAGGATACACAAAGAAATACAGGAGAGGCAGATACTAGAAGAACTATGGCTGCTCTTTTGCCATGACCACAGGTCATTTTCAAATTCAAATTAGATTTTAGATGCTTCTGTTGAAGAACTTCTAATTAATTTTGCCACATTTGTACCTGGGAGCAACACATTGTTCACTCCACATTTAAAATAGATGTAATAAGCGACACACAATAGGAAAAGATCCATAATACCCAAGCAGGAAAAAGAGCACATCAACCAGTATTGATATTCGACGGGATGCAAGAAGGGCATAGAGAAACACTTAACAGAATAGAAAATGAAAATCAAAGAAGCAAACTACAAATTAAACCCAGGTAGGATGCCATAGAACTTTGACCACTTTCATCATTTGTAGAAATTGATGAACCTGCAGTGATTATCACTTGGAAGATTTGATAGGGAAGGTGAGATAGCTAATAGAAATGTGAAGGGCAGTAAGAAAGCATAGCCAGACATATTTCTCTATTAACTACTAGTCACTTAAATGGAAGGAAAGAAATGCTTGAGTAGCTGGGTAAGTTCAAAACAAGCTGGACAAATTGTAGAAAGATATAGGATAGGTATTTGTCTTATGTTATCAGCTAAGGCGTGATGAGACAAACAATAACTATTGTTGATGGACATGCAGAAACTATACCAGGAGATTTTGTAAATAAATTCAGTTACAGAATGAAAAGCAAAACCCATCATAATAATTGAAAAAAAATGTCACCGGCAACTACCTGTTCTTTCCAGTCATACAATGTACCAGCACACGAGCCCTATCCCTTTCACATTGTTCTGCCAAAAAGTACATATCAATGCTTTGTCTACATAATTGCATACAGAAAAAGAGTTGGATTTGTAAACAATGTTCAGAGCATATATATTGGAAACGTTGCAAGAAACAATTAACAAACCTAGAAATTGAATAGCATCATCAAATGGGTAGCTCTTGTCATCTTTAAGACAAAAATAAGTAAAGGAGTTCTTGTAGAGATTTGTACATGACGGAACAGTCTGCAGGCGAGAGAAAAAAAATATAAACAATTTTATAAGATCAAACAGTCAAGCATAAAACAACAATTTGATTTTCAGGAATTACATGTAAAACCAAAATTCGTTGAGAACTATCAATCGACATTTAACCATTTTTACCATTTTAGTTTGCATTAACTTGTATGAATACCTCTTTTCATCAATACTTTATGATTTCACACAGTTTAGGGAAGTATTATAAACAACTGTCAAGGTTTTCCAAGTGGCTCTCATGACAGAGACATGAGAAAGTTTCCTCTTTGACAGACAGAAGCGCTATATAAATCACATAAGAAGTTCAAATCTATGCCATCTTCAAGGTAGATATAACGACAATGATATTAAACACTTAACAACAAAATTAATGAAAAAATATACGCCGCCTGTTATATATGAAAATTAACAATAAATTTGGCTTCTAGTAGTAGTGTGCCAAATTTTCTTACCGTTTTTACCTAACTACTTAGGAGGAAAATGGGGCAAAACACTATCTAGCCATGCAATAAAATATCTGCTATCAATCCGACTTGCTAAACTCGTATAGGACTCTTCGACTGCATGCTTAACATCCAAACAAGGACTATTCATACTGTCTTAAACTTATCCAGAATATCACTGGCTTGTAAGTAACTTCTTTTAGGGTGTTGGGTGTAGAAGACCAGCAACATTATAGACCACTGAGGCTATGATCATCTCATTTCTTACATGGATCAACATTCTAAAGCCTTAAACAAGCCATTCACCTCACTACCAAGTTGGTAGTACCAACGAAGGGTCTTCAAAACAACCACTTGAGGCCTCAAAGCTGCTGTCTTTTCCACACCCTAATTTCATTTCAATTTGTAACAACTCCTCACTATCCAAATTCTTTCATTTATGCAACATTCATGTTCTCATTCCCTAAGCCGCCTGAACACCCTTCTCCAGATACAACATGAAAACCAACATTGGACAACAAACCCTGAACTAACAATGCACAAACTGGCAAAAACAGCAACTCAACATTCCTCCAACACAGTAAACACCATTCAAAACAGTACTCAGATCCCTCAACACACACTATTAGGGCATCCAAATTGAATCCGCAGATTCACAGGCACAAATCAAACACCTTCCTCAGCATAGACAGAAGAGAATTGACAAGAGAAAGAGGGAAAGAGCAAGCATACATTGAGAATCCTCGAAATCCCCTGAGTCTTGAGAAGCTCAGACCTAGAAGCGTTGTCGTAGCTCCCAAGAAAGAGGAACTCCGGCAAGATCTCGGTGGCGAAAGCGCTGACCTGGACCGCAGATCGCTCGGACGCCGCCGGCATCCGGTGACCGCAAATCCCGCAAACCTCCCCTTCCTCGTACTTGTGGTAGTGCCCACAGACCCCACACGGGTTCTCCCTCTCCCTCTTCCTCGCACTTCCAGAAGACGCCATGGCCGCCATTTTTTCCAATCACCCCACAATCCACCGATCAATCACAGCAATAGCAATTGCAATCGGTTGAGAAATCCGGAACAAGCAATTGGATTACAGAAGATCACAATCGGGCGTTTGAGTGGGGGGGAAGAGGGGGGTTTGAATCGATTGAGTTGTTATTATTATAGATTTGGCTTTCTGGGGGCCACGATGAACAAAGCAACAGACTTGGAGCGTTTTGATGGCGTATTTATGAGCCCTTTTGAGTGGTACAGAGTATATGAGCTTCGACAGCTACTATTGTAGTGGGTATTAGGGGGGAGGAATCGATGAAGAACTCTGGGAAGAGAAGGATTGATTGATTTGAGATTTGTGAGAGATGTATTATGACTAACGGATAAGTTCTTCAGTTTTAATCATTTTTTTATTCTTGTTTTGAGAAGGGGAGTGACGACATTTTTCGAAGAATATCACTGCATAAATCATGTCTCTGTATTTCAAGTGTTTGATCCTCGTCAATACTGTTTGGAAAAAAGAAAATAAACAAAAATTTAGGTTAGTTTGTTTGGGATTCAAATCCTCTGTCCCGTCCCACGTTCCCTTTCCGTGTCCTTCGTTTCTTATTGGTCGAAAATATGGGTCCCCTCTATATTTTCTCTTTAATTCTACCGAAATAAATAACTTCGACCAATAAGAAAGAAGGGGACACGGGAAGGGGACACCGGAAGGGGACGGAGGATTTGGATCCGTTTGTTGGTGTCTCAGAAATTCTACAGTAGATTTTATTGGTGGTCTACAGCGTCTACTTCATCAGATCAAACATATAAAATTGATCTTCACCAAAAAAAAAACATATAAATTGAATTTCATGATTTTTATATTCTGTAGTATCAAATAAATAGGATTTGATAGATTCGAATTTATACTCAAAACATTTCATTATACTATCATTTATACTCGAATGTTCCACTTCTTCTAAACCATTCTCTATTTTAAAGGCGTTGAAAATTATTTTTAATTTCTTGATCGGAATGATGTATCATTGCAATAGTGTGGTTTGGCAACATTGACTATGATTGATTGAATTATCCATAGCAACCCTTTAGCGTTATAAATCCATTATCCAATCATAATGTAGAAAGCATTACATACACAGAGAAGCTTCATACCCAACTCAAATGAGGAATTACTTTTGATTTTTCGCCTCTCAATAAAGCAGAAGATACTTTTAGTGCACCACAAACTTAACTAAAGGTTAGAAACTTTGAGCAGCTTAAAGATCTATAATTTCTTTTAAAAAGCAGTACACGTACACTTGCATCATCATGGTTAAACAGTGTCGTGACAAACTTAACCATCCTAATAATAGGGACAAATTGCAGGGAAATTGAATTATCAGGAAGTTGCCTGTTTCCTTGTAAGAACTGCCAAAAATTGTTGAATCATCAGTGATGTAGTACAAATCACAGATGGAAGTTGGCATGTACTGCTATGCAAGCCACCAAAAATCCCAGCCATTATCACTCCAAAAAACAAAATGGTACGAATTCATCGTGATCTATCGCATTCACATGGCCTCGCATTAAATAAAGGCTCGTAAATACACAATATACCCACATGGTGAGCTGTATAAATCCCACATGGTGCAAATGGAGAAACAGTGTTTCAACTTTTAGGACGTTTTCGAGTCCGTTTAGCAGGCGGATTTTTAAGTGCTTATAAGCACAAAATAAACAAACTAGATGTGCCAAACAGATTTTTTTAAGTGCTTATAATCACTTGTATGCTTATAAGCACCCGAAAAAATAATCAACACCCCATGCTTATCCAAATAAGCACCCTTCTCCTACCCCTGACTTTCCTCCCCACATCTGTGCAATCTCGACCCGACTTCCCCAGATCTGCTCCGACCTCCGACCTGTGCTCGTGCTTCTCCGGCATTCTCGTGCTTCTCCGGCGTATTCACCCAGGAAATCGGCGTATTCCCGACCTCCGACCTGTGGTTGGAGTCGGGTCTAGGGTCGCGGGTATCGATGGTCGCCGGAATCTGGGTAGCGAGGAGTCGGAAGTCGGGGCGGTCGGCTGCGAGTCCCCGACTTGTTTTCTTTGCATCCATTTCAATCGGAATTGTCGGCTGCCGGTGGGTTGGGGCAGGGTAGCGTGGTAGAGTCCGGATCGTGGGGAGAGGGCCGTTCGGCGAGTGGTGGCCGGCGAGGGATGAGCGAGCGAGTGAGGGTGGGGGTGAGAGAGCGGGTCGTCGGGGACCGGTGGCCGTTGGGATTCGCCGGCGAGGGGGAGTCGGACGTGAGCATTGCTGAGGGCGAGGGTGTAGGCCGGAGGAGGGTCGAGAAGGAAGGCCGGTGAGTGGATCAAGGTTTGTGGGTGTGTTCGATCGAAAAAAAAAAAAACAGAAAACAAAAAGAAGAGGATCGATTCTTCTCTATGGTGTTATAAGGGAAAGGGAGATGGATGGATCGATCGAGCTCTGGAGAAGAGGGGGAATTTTGGCCGATGAGTGGATCAAGTTTGTGGGTGTCTTTTTTTGTTTTGTTTTTAATTTAATTAGGGGTAGAATGGTAATTATACTAGTCTTTCATACAAAATCAGCAAATCGCCCTACCAAACACCCCATTGTTTATCTAAAAAATAAGTTTTCAATTTCAGCAACAATATCAGCAATTTATATCAGCATCAGCAATCGATCAGCATCGGTATCAGCAATGATTTGCCAAATGGACTCTTCATCTACACAGAACAGATGTTTGCCAACTGTAAGGGTAATAATGCACAATTTATGATCAATTTGCTTGATCATAGGACTATGAGCAAGCAAGCTTATGAAATTCACAAGGCTTTACTAGCTATATCTGAATTTGATCAGGTCCACACTCGCTAATCTTAGATTGGTCCAAATCTTATGTCACAAACCCGTATCCCAAACTCGTGTCCCCTAATCTGAAGTAGTCTGAGGTATGTGTCTAACACATGGGTTTGTGACAGAATTATTTGGACTGACCTTACTTCATAGACAGATTAGGTTCCCCTTTGAAACCCAGAAATAGACAAGTGAAGGTCAATACTGCTCCATATTGACCCAACTTATCAAACTCGTTCGTCCAGTCAAAACGAGGTGGGCTGAAGCCCAGCCCTGTCGATCAATGGCCACCTTTGGATGGAGGGGCAAATGATAGAAGACCACTGAGAAAAGAGTTGATAGCTTTTAAGGATCTTGAGTGACTGTACTTTTCAGTCTCTTGGAAATGAGAACATAACTTGATCTGTAACAGCAAATGTAGTGTTTCTGATGAGCAGCATAACAAATTATGCCCTTCAGTCTGTTAATCTGAACTCAGTACTGTGCATTTAAGAATTTCTAGTCAGCTCAGTAAATCAAACAGAATATATATAGATTAAATCACTCTTAAACATGTTGATTCATAACACGCAAGTGCAACTATTCTGTATAGAACTTTTGATTAAGCCAACAACTGAAAATCTCAGTGACTACCTTGCAGATTCTCACAGATCAGGATGTTAGAGAATGTAGCATGCATAAAGCACGCATACGCAAGCAGCAAATGTTGGAGATGCTCTAAGTGAATTAAAACACTTTTTTCGTGTCCTAAAGCAATCTTAAGTAAGTGAGAGTGTCAAAATGCTTAACATTAAATGACAATCCAAAAAAAAAAATGGCTTATCGCTTACCTTGAGATCTTTCGTGTTCTTTGGTCCACCAGGTATCCATTTCTAGATCACCATTGTCCACAGAGTTAGCACCATCCATGAGATCACAGTTCAGTATATTGCATCTAGCAATGCCATAGACTCAGACAAGCCTGGAACTGATAAATCCTTGACTTGGTTTCTGACATAATTCACAACGACAAAACCTGGAAAACAGCAGCACAGGTTGAAAACCTTGCTAGATCACATCAGAAATTGCTCGATTTTCTATTCATGACAAGCTACCAATTTAGAGCACCACGACTTGGAATCTCATTTGGTAGCTAACTGTCATTACTAATTACTCAGAAGCTTGGTGCAATGCAGACAATATCGACCTTAGAGCAACTCGGTGCGCAATGACAGGTACCATAACAAAGGAAACAGATTTGTACAGCATTTTCATATATACAGGCAAGTACAAAATAAGGTAACACATATTACCTAGAACTCGAAGCGTTTTTAAATCAAACTTCTTAGCTAAAGCCTCATGCCCAATAGTTCCAGCACGTCGAAGAATCAGCTTCTTCAAGTTTATCAGCAAGTCCTGTCAAAAGGCATCATTGCAAGCCATTTATGTCACCTGTTGGACAATAAATATGACTACATGTACAACTTGCACAGAAGTAACAAGGATCATCTTTGTAATATCAATAACCAAGACAACAGGTGACAAAAAGGGAAAAAAATTGGTTCTTGCAGAAACGCACACAATGCAGGTCAGCCATGAAAATCAGACAAACGATTGGCAAGCAGTACAGAATTACCATCAATCGAAGAGCCTTTGCTCGATTCAAATGTGATTACACTGAACAGTTCACATGGTCAAAAAGAATGAAAAAGAGAAAAAGGAAGCAGATTTCCATTTACTCACAAGCTCAGATTCTGATAGAGAGAAAAGCCATCTAATATCTTCACCTCTATAATCCTCCACCACTTGTTCCTTCTCCATTGATTGACAACCAAAGGCCTTCAATCCACGGGAAGATCAATCGTAAATCAAGTTCCAAACAGAGAAATCTTTACAATCACACATTTGGAAGTAAAACGAAGAAGATGAATACGAATACGAAGAAGATAAGAAGAAAGCGTTGAATAGAATTCAATTACCTCACTCGTGGTTATCGGAGGCTAGAGTTTAGCCGGTGAGAGCTCCAAACAGTCTCTACTATGGCGGTTAGGGTTTTAATAGGAAATCCAATTTTAAAAAAATATTTTTTTCTATTAATTTCCCAATTTTTTGAAAAGCATTATCAAAAGAAAACTTCTTAATTTCTGGACACAAATACAGTGGGCTGTGGCGGAGCTCCAATCGCCGCCATGGCAAACCAACAACGGCGAACATTCAACCTGGCTCGCTTCCAATTCAAACGTCTCATGTCCTCATCATCTCGCCAACTCCCGGAACCTCTTCCTCTCCCCAGTCACCGCCGAGTTGTCGTCACCGGTAAATTCTCCTCAATCTCACTTCAAATTCCGTTGCTAGGGATTTCAGTTGGCTTTTCTTCAATTGACTCTCTGTTTCAGGTTTGGGGATGGTTACTCCCCTTGGCTGCGGAGTGGAGACGACGTGGAAACGGCTAGTGGAAGGAGAATGTGGAATCAGGGGGATAACTGCTGACGATCTTCGGATGGAAGGGTTTGATTTGGAGACGAGGGCTCATGTGTTCGACCAGATCACCTCGAAGGTGGCCGCTATTGTGCCTTCGGGGAATGGAATTGGCCAATTTGATGAGAATCTGTGGCTTAGTTGTAAGGTTCAGTTTCAAATGCAACCATTTCTTTTGCATTTCCTTGTTTCTACTTTGTAGTTTGCCCTCGTTTAGTCGAATTTGTGCTTATGATATACATCTTTCTTAGGAGCACAGAGCAATTTCAAGGTTCATAGCTTATGCATTGTGTGCCTCTGATGAAGCTCTTAAGGATGCCAATTGGGTAGCTGTTGACCCTACTGATAAAGAAATGACGGTATTAATACTTATTGGAAATGCTGCTCATGTTTTTGAATATGATTTGTTATCATCTATAATATAGATTAACTTGATGATAATTAGGGAGTATCAATAGGTGGGGGGATTGGTAGCATTTGTGATGTGGTTGATGCTGCAAGGATGATTTGTGAAAAGGTAAATTTCTTTCTGTCTGCTTAATGCAAAACATTGTTTTTTTTTTTATTTTCCTTCCCCACTTTTTTCTGTCATTGAGCAGTAACAAGATACAACTTTTTTCCTTTGAAATTAATCCAGTATGCATTAAAAGAAGTTTGACTGACTTATGTTACTTCAGCGATTGCGTCGCCTCAGTCCTTATTTTATTCCTCGGATACTAATTAATATGGCTGCTGGACATATAAGCATGAAGTACGGCTTCCAGGTACGTGACAACATTCATAGATGAGCATTCTTATGTGGATCTTTATACTGAGGCATCACATCACATGTATATTATGATTCTAAATTTCTGATTGTCATGCACAGTTTCTATAATTATCATCAGAGATGCCAATTATGAAGTGGAATGGAGTGACTAGCAGAATTTGATTTGTATTTCATTTCAATAATCAGCTGGATAAATATTGTTCATTGCATTTAGAAATCATGTGCATATATCAAGTTCAGAATACAGACACCGAAACATGGACATATATAATGGAGATTTACGATCATAGTATCTTGAATAGGTTCCGATGAGTTATCTGAAGATTGGTACTTCACCTGCTAAAGAAATGAGAGATTTTGGTGAAAGTAAGAAAGCTAAAGGAAATGTTGCTGGGTGGAACTTTCTATTCTTTTTCTACATATATTTTTAAGACGAACTGGTTTTTCCCTGTGTCACTGTGTGCTTACTGGTTTTGATCTTTAGAAAGCATTATTTGATTACCATTATTGTGATATACTGTGCCAAGCCTTTCTTTTGATTTTAGGGACCAAATCATGCTGCAGTTACAGCTTGTGCTACTGGAGCACACTCAATTGGTGATGCGGCGAGAATGATCATGCATGGTGATGCAGATGTCATGGTGGCTGGAGGAACCGAAGCTAGCATTGATGCCTTGTCCATTGCTGGTTTTTGCAGGTCTCCAATTATAGACATATTTTATTTCCTGGTTTTTAACATAGAGCAAACTTAGTTCTGTGTTTCTTATGGCATTTGCAAGTGCTTCCTTGATGGGTACAGCATCTATTCTGAATTGTCATTTCACCACTCAGTAATCATGTATAGACAACCTAGAGGGAAATAAGTTACAGAACATTTGCTATCATATTGTAACAGACAATCTGAGAATGAAGATATCTTCGCATGTTTGGTTGCATACAGTACTTACAGTCTTACTCTGCTCCACTGTCTGGATTTCCTTGTAACAAGTGACAAATTGTACTGAAAATTTTCCTTACATTTAATGTCCAGAGCTTAGTCAATTGTTTTCCTGTCTTGAAAGAAATTTTGTTCACTTCTTTTCCATATAGTCTCTATTTTTTCCCCACTTCTTGGCTTTCCAATGCATTCTTGCTTTTCAACAGAATAATCTTTTGTACATGTACAACAGAATAATCTTTTTTACCCTGAGGAGGCTGTGATTTTGGACTTTGGTTAATTGTTTTTGGTTATATTCTTGAAAGCGAGGAGTGAATATATCTTATCTGAACATGCAGGTTAAAAGCCATGTCTACAAAATACAATTCCACCCCTAGTGAAGCTTCAAGGCCTTTTGATAGTGGTAGAGATGGATTCGTGTAAGAAAATGTAACTAAGGGTTTCTCTAGATGCGTTTTGTTTCAGTCATATACCTATTTTCCGCATACTAACTGAACAAACATTTGCAGGATTGGTGAAGGCTGTGGTGTTCTGGTATTGGAGGTTAGTTGGTAAAGGGGTGGCATTTTAGTTTTTGAAATTTGTACATTCTTGGTGAAATCTTACATCTGGAGAACTAATCTATTGCAAACAATTTAAATTGGTGTTATATAATTGAAACAATTGATGGATGCATGAGTTTTGTAAATCTTGTGTTAAACTAGAAACTAGAAAGACAGTTAGTCCAAGATAAGAATATTAAATGAGCCTTGGCTGTTTGTTAGACATTGCATGCTAATATTGTACTTTTTGCTGAGGCCTTGTAAGATTGCTGATAAGGCAAAAACATGTTGATTAGGTCATTATAAGGCATAACCCAAGTGCCCACCAAAACATTGACCTACATTAAGATATGCGCTTAAACCAAGCTCTCCTCTCATCTATTAGGGCCCTGGCATCTTGATTGTCATATCAGTTGGCCAGCCTTCAAAGGGGAAGGACTTTTGCCACATCTTCAACAAAGAACCAAAACTGAGATCCTATATTTCTCTCTTCCACAGATATGCACGCATAAACATCATAGATAATGAGACTTTTTGTGCACATTTACACAACAACATGAATAACCTCATTATCTACTATTCAAAGATATTGAATATAGCTGCTGGTAGATAATATGTATTTTTCAGATTTGTAGTCCTTATTAAATCCTTACTATTTCAGACCTAGTTATTGTATGTTGCTGTTTGAGTGCATTCTATTTCATTTGAGTAGTGCAATTGTTCCTGTTCTATAAAGCATACTCTGGTTGGTTTCTTTTTGAATCCTTCTTCTCCCTGATAACCAGGAGCTTGAACATGCTAAAAAGAGAGGTGCAAAAGTCTATGCAGAGGTTCGTGGTTATGGAATGTCAGGTAGTTGCCTGACTTCGGATTCTGCTCTCTCTATTACATCTTCATTAAGCAATGTATTAAACCATCTTTCTCATATAAAATGATGTCATCTAGGTGATGCGCACCACATTACTCAGCCTCATCATGATGGAAGAGGTGCTATCTTAGCTATGTCGCATGCTTTAAGACAGGTAATTTTCTAAAACAAGAAGAGTTGAAGAAATTAAAATCCTGAGACTGATTTCTTCAACTTATCTTCTGTTTGTAAATTTTTCTTTCCTGTCAACTACAGTCAGGACTACAACCTCATCATGTGGATTATGTCAATGCACATGCTACATCAACACCTCTGGGTAAGCTGTGTTCATGTTTCTAACTCAATTGGTCTGCCAGTTTTAGTGGGCCCCGTTTCACCTGAAAGTCTGATTTGTACTCTCAGGTGATGCAATTGAAGCCAATGCAATAAAATCGTTGTTCGGTGCACATGCGACATCAGGCACTTTAGCTTTGTCATCTACGAAGGTAATCTTCAATACACATAATAAAATTTGATTTTCAATCTTCACTCTTTGCATCTTGGCAAGATCCGCTCTTAATTGTGATATTACTTTGCAATGTTATCTCAGGGTGCTACAGGACATCTCCTAGGAGCAGCTGGTTCTGTTGAAGCTATTTTTACGATATTAGCTATTCACAAGGTAATGCATTCAAATTGCAACTATTCCTTGATATGAGAAACTTCTGCATAAGATGTGCTTTAGTAAAGTTTCTCAAATCAGTAGTCAATTAATTACATAAACCGGTTCACAAGGTCAAAGAAACAATATATTGTGGGTGCATTTTTGCACAAGAAGCTTAATGGTTTGGATGTGTTGATCCAGGGCATTGCACCTCTAACGCTAAACCTTACCGAGCCAGATGCAGCTTTTTCTGACGGTTTCATGCCATTAACGGCGTCAAAAGAGATGCTTATACGAGCAGCCGTATCGAACTCTTTCGGGTTTGGAGGAACAAACACATCTTTGCTCTTCACTTCACCTCCTTAGAGAAGAGGCAGATTTTAAACTCATCAGTTTTGCAGTGTAGGATCTGTCGGATGTGTGATGCAGCAAAATCTATTGGTCGGGTGTTTCAGGTGTTATTAATCATTCCAGAGAAGATATTGTCATCGGTATAAACTTCTTTATGAAGCACTTGCTTAATACAAGTTGGGGGTATGTACATCACAGTCTTACATCTCAGTTATGAAAACGATCCATCTTAAGTAGAATTTTAGTAGAGGCGGATCCTGAAGACCCTCAACCATGGCACGAAGGTAATGCTGAAAACTAACAAGAAGTCAGCTTGGGGACTTCAAAGGAGCAAAGAACCAGAATTTTAGGTTATTGACAGGAAAGATCGACACATCTCAAACCAGAAATTACCGGTCCAAAGCTCAATCCAAACAAACAACCACAAATGTCATCCATGTTGATCTAATGCATGGTCATTTCACAGTATAGTCCAAAACCAACGTTAGCCATATAGTTTCAAAGGTCAATTCAAACTGAAACAACAAAATCTAGATGTGTTGACTATACATAAAAGCATTTAACACCACAAATATTGCATAACCAGCCTCAATAAATCTCCTCAACACACACTACATAACGAATGGCCACATCAAAATCCGACCTTCATGCACCCTATAAATTAGAACCCAATCCATCTTAATCCCTCGATCTCACCAAACTAAAGTTTCAATATCCGGAGAAACTAATATATATATAGATAAGGTTCTTTTTGAAGGTAGTTTAATATGCACAGATTTTTTATAATGACTTCTAAGACCTCTTCATCAGCTGCTCAATTCTTAATCATCAACCTCCTCATCTCCGCCCTCCTCGTCTCCCAATGCGAGACTGCGTTCACCATCCCAACGCTGCCAACCCCTCCACCAGCACAAGGCGGAGATGGGGCATGCCCGAGAGATGCCCTAAAATTCGGGGTTTGTGCAAACGTGCTCAGCAAGCTACTGGGTGTCACCATTGGATCACCGCCGAAGGAGCCCTGTTGCCCGCTCATCCTAGGGCTCTTGGATCTCGAGGTGGCCACCTGCCTCTGCACTGCCATCAAAGCTAATATACTGGGAATCAACGTGATCAACATTCCGATTGCTCTTAGCCTTCTCGTCGACTACTGTGGCTCCAAGGTTCCTACAGGCTTCCAATGTGCCTAATTGAGCGTTTAACGTGCTGATTAAAATTAGGGCTACATTTGGATTATCGTTACACAACTTAATGAATTGAATGTGGAATCCAAATGCACCTTATTTCATGTTTCGTATGTTGATCTACTCGAATTGATTCTTCTCTATATATATTTTCGATGTGCTTAAGTGGTAGCCAAGCTTGCATGGAATTGACGAAGCATGCACATTTATATTGCATGGTAAGAAATTGATCTTGGTTGGTTGTGTGGTGCTATTTGGTGTAGCTATGTGTTTCCGTGAGAGATTTTTAATCTCTATTTTGCGTAGTTACATATTAATGGAACACTTACCCTACGTGGCCACAGTTGGTCTTAGGGCACGTTTGGTATCCAACGGCAGAAACGTAAACGGAATGGAATGGAATGGAATGGAAACGAACCTAGTCCACATTAGCATCATGATAAATGATGAGTCACCTCAATTTTCATTCAAAAACTGCGGCAAGCCCCCTCGTGGCACTCAATTTGTTTCCCTAATCTAAGGATGGGGGTAACAAAACACCTCAATCATTCCCTTCATGCCTTCTCTAGACACACAAATTTCAAAGTTTCAAATTAAAATATTTTTTTTCAATTAATGTATAGTGAACCATAATTGGACTAGGTTCATTTCCATTCCATTCCATTCCGTTTCCGTTTCCGACGTTGGATACCAAACGGGCCCTTAATCTCTATTGATATTGCACAAATTTCATAAATTTTGGGCCCCGAATTGGCTACATTTTTATTCGGGCTGTCCAGGCGCCCCACACAGATTTACGGGGCGCCCCCATCGGTCAAAACAACCGATGAGGTTTAGGTAGAATTTGGTACTTCCAACACATTTGCATCAGTTGGTTTGACCGATGCTTGTACATTTCCAAGACATTTTGCATCGGTCATGTTGACCGATGACAACGGTAAAAAAATTCTTGCTCCACCTACCTCCCCTCTTCGACTATAAAAGGGCTCGATGGTGAACAGTAAAATTTGAACGAGGTAATTCATTTCGGGAGTGAAATTGTGTGAGTTTACAAAATCTATAGCTCAAAATTTTCGAGTTATAAAATACCATATGAAGACGAAGATACAGCTGTTCGCAAAATTTAAGGTAAGTAATTTATGTTATATAAAGCTTTAAATTTATTAATTTTTATATCTAGTTTCAATGTTGATGTTCTAATACATTGAATGACATCTTTTGAAAAGTTTATAATTATACATAGTCTCTCATGATCGGAGGAGCAAGGTCGTCGACTCCATTAGATTTGAATGAAGAGTTCGTAGATGAAGATGCAAATGGAGAAGATCATCTTGATAATGCATATGAAATAGATCATGTTTTTAGTCAAGAAGAAGAACTGGTATGTGTCACAATATTATTTCTACGTTTATTTGATTATTTTAAGTCATAAAAAATCGCAAATTAAACAAACTCTTATTTATATTATTATTTATATTCAGTTAGGCCAATTCCCAGATTTTTCTAGTGAGTTTATATATGATTACGAGTGGGATGATCGTGATATTATGAAAAAGTGGGCTTTTGAAAGAGGAAAGAGTTTGAACTTCGTAATCACCACTTAAAACGCGTGGAAAACAAAAATCCATTTGGGATGTGCCTTAAGTGGATCCTATAAGCCTGGGAAGAAGGGTAAAACTCGCAAAATTGAGCGAAATTTACAAGTCAGAGATGATCTAGATGGAGGTCCTAAAACAAGAAGGATTGATTGTCCTTTCAAGTTGATTGGAGTGAGAGACCGAACGACCAACAATTGGCGCCTAAAGGTTGAATGCGGGCGCCACAATCATTCGCTTCCCTAGAGCCTAGATGGATATCAGTTTGCAGGGAGGATGACAGAAGAGCAGAAAGCAGACGTAAAGACTTTGGCATTGACTGGTTCAGAGCCTAGAGATACCATGTCGTTCCTACATCAAAAGTATTCGGGTATTACCATATCAATGAAGCAATTATACGACTATAGGCACAAAGTCTTTAAAGATGAGATGGGGTCGATGACAGTAACTCAGTTCTCTCTTTATTACTTAACTCAATTGGAGTACTATGTCGACTATCGAACTAAGACTGGAAGCAACAAGATAATAGACTTGTTCTTTGCCCATCCGAAGTCTATCAGCCTGCTGAAGTTGTTCCCATATGTTGCGATCATGGACTCAACATATCAGACTAATGTGTAAGTGTTGTTTATTAACCATCTTTTAGTGAACATATTGTATTTGCACATCATAATTTGCATTAATTTGGGATTATAGGTACAACATGCCCTTGTGCGAAATTGTCGGATTTACTTGCACCGGACGCACTTTCTGCATTGCATTTGCCTTTATGACCAGGGAGATTGAAGACCACTACAGATGGGTATTAAGTCAATTGCGGAAACTTTACGAGATGGTTGGAGCAATGCCAGAAGCTATACTGACCGATCGAGACATGGCCGAGGTAAACGCAGTAGACGCCCTGTTTCCCAACGCAAAGCATATGCTTTATTGGGTTCATATTCAACGCAATTGTGGAGCGTATGCTATTGCAAATGGGTTTGCGGGATCGGCAGATTGGTTTGCTAACAGAGCATGGGAGTTGTTTAGCTCGACGACTGTCGCAGAGTATGAAGTGAGGCTCAACTGGTTGAAGGAAAATATGAGCCCTTTGTTGCTCGCATATCTTACTAAGAATTGGCTTTGCTACCAAGATCTAATTGTGAGAGCATTCACCGATCACCGCCTAAACCTATTTACTAGGACCACGAACAGGTAAACTTTATAATGAAATCCTTCTTACATAGTTTAATGTATTTACTTATTATAATTTGATTTTTAAAAAATATCCATAGGGTCGAGTCACAACACGCCAACCTTAAACAGTACTTGCAAACGTCTCAAGGGGGATTCAACACTTTGTTGAGGGAGATGCATCATATGGTTGAGAATCAAATTCGAACCGTTCGAGGGCAGATGGAGAGAGATCGTACCTCTATACCGTTAACCATGTTGTGCTTGGCGGAACCGCTTAGAACGGTATTCTCTCGTCTTCCAATGAAGGTTTCCAGCATGTGCATTAATCAATTATTCGATCACGTCATGGCTCCTACCAACCCGACGAGTGGATATCATGCAATCTGCGATGATCATTGGTGGAGCACCTCTCGTGGACTTCTGTGCCCTCACGAAGTTCTTGCATGCGTCAACCAATGCAAGCCTATTGATCTTTCTATGATCCATCCTTTTTGGAAGCAATTGGCGTGAAGAGGTCAGGATGAAGTTGAGATCGAGGTTGCACCGTCTCCTGGTGATTCCATTTTTAAGAAGATGATTCAAGATTTCTACGAAGGGCGGATTAAAAAGCATATACAAGGTCAGATCGAATCTAGATATATTGACCTTATAGACCCTGCTAAGTCAAAGCTCGAGGATCCCAACTGTAATATAAAGAGGGGAAGGCCTAAGAAGAAATCGAAGGTTGAACCACGGGGCCTAAGTAGGTTGGAGCATGTGCAGCCGGACCCCCTTCAACGAAAGAGGGTGGGGAAGAAGGGTGCTCGGTCAATGCCAGGGCAAGCTTTCAGCTCGGTCGTAGAGGTAGAAGAGAAAGAAGAAGACGAATCACAACCTGATGAGTCGCAGCCTAGCATGGAAGTTTTAGGTAGCACGACCGTTCATGCGCCTATCATGACAGGGCCGGGATTTACTCCAGCTTGACAACCAATCTAGTTAGCAACTTTGGTGGAGTGGATCTCGCACCTCACGTGCCTTGGTTCATGCTAAAATACATCGATGAGGCACATGACGTGAGAGGAGACGGTCATTGTGGGTATAGGGCGCTTGCAGACCAGATTGGGTGGGGGGAAGATGGATGGATGCGTATGCGACAAGAAATTGTTCACGAGTTGAAGACACATTATGACATATACGCTGGTATGTATCTCATGGGCGCAACCCCTATCGACGAATTGATAATTCGCGTCAACTGGTTTGAGGGTTGAATGGATCTGGGGTACCGGTGAAATCGATAGGTAATTGGGTGTTAGCGCCCCAGGATGATTGTACGAACCAACTAAGGACCCCTGGATCATCCGGTAGTAGGGGAATGTTCAAGTACGTATCTACACATGACGAGCAAACATGTAGTTACACATTGTAAATAATTTTTTTAAAATATTACAATAAAATAAAAAATATTACTACTTAAGAAATATAACTACTTACAGAATTAGAAATTTATGCTAAAATAATTAAATAAAAAATTTCATTCTAACATAAGAAAGAAGATAATGTACACTATTCTTACGAAATATAAATATTCAAAACTAACAAGCATATACTTAAGTAACAAGATTTTTACTATTCATACATGAATGGAGCATGCATTTACGTATGTTTATTAAAAGAAAAAAATATACCTATAAATTACTCCATACCTATTTAGATCAAATAAACTATATATGTTATCTTCTAATAAATATATTATATTTATTTTTATTATAATCAAGTCATTACATATCTCGAACTAAAACTTTTAATTTAGGAAATATATATTATATATTTTTTGTTTCATTTCCTTTATATTTAATTTTCTTTTTAGTATTTTCAAAAAAATCATGCATAATTTTATTCAAAAAGATGAAATTTAGTTTATATTTTCATTTTCGTATATTTCTTACATTCGAATTTTCATAACTAAAATTATAAATTATCTTCTTTTGTAGTTACTTAAAGCTAATTTTGAAAATTAATTCTAAATTTTTATTTCGTTTTTGTACATTAATTTAATTGTTGAGTATATTATTTAAACATATTTTGAGAAAAATGATCTAACATTGATTCGAAAAAAACTATATTCAATAAAACAATCGGAAAAAGTTGTATATTCATGCGAAAAAATATATCAAAAAAACTACGTTTTTTACTATTTTGATCTTATTATATATTCATGTGTAAAAATACAAAAAAAAATCTATCCTTGATTTAAATAAAAAATACAAAGTAGATCGAATATATCTAACTACTATTCTTATAGATAAATTTTAGTACATAAAAATGTAAGTAAATGATTTTCATTATATCCTCTTTAGTAATGTTAAATTGTAAAAAATATAATTCAAATATGCATGCATATACATTCAGGTAATTAAAATTCAATTCTTATAAAACATAATACATGCAAATGCAATAACTACATCTAAGATTAATTATTTATACGAAATTATAATAAAATTTATCTTTTACGATGTAACAAAAGAGAATCAAAATTTATGATACGACAAATTACCTAGATTCGATCTCTCGGGTATGTTACCCATAACGTTAAATTGTGATACGATGGACGTTGGTTGTGGAATTGGAACCTCCTCTTGCACACGTCTAGAGTCGGCGGCCTCATTCAACGTAGTTTGATTTAGATCTATCGGGACCGGCGGTGGTGTACTAGAGCGACTTTTAGAACCGCCAAACACAACACGAAAAATATTCGACATTTTTATGACTTGGTTTTTTCCCTTCAAATTCACTTTCTCAATTTTTTCTCTCCTCACTCAAATTGATCTCACTTCTGCCCACCTTCAAAACCACCTTTTTATAGTGGAATTGGCGTTGCCTGGACAACCCGATTTCAAACGGAGGTAAATGGGACGGAGGTAAGAATTGTAATGTTGTATTGTATGGGAAAGCTGCAAACCAAAATTCAACGTGTATTAATTTGTATCAATTAAATGGGTGGGAAGGCTCAGCATGGTCAAAGGCTGCCCCTGCTTTCATTTGCCATGCAGCCTGCCATTGGTTGCCACAACCGATGAAGTGAGTTTTTTTTTTTTTTTAATATACATCGGTCACTTTGACCAATTGAATGCCTTTTCGGTTAAAACAACCGATGACAATACCGGGGCGCTCAAATGGACTGTAAGGGGCGCGTCGTATTGCCCTTTTTATTCCTCAAATTTCAGGGTCAATTGGATTCGGTTATATATTGCATTGAAAAACTTTGCACCACCCATTATTTAGATTTGTGTTCTCATCTAACGTGACCACAATTGGTCTTAGTTTCTCGTCTAAACCATTATTTAGTTTCTCCATTTAGATTTTGGTGTGTGATTCACATACAAGACTTCTCTGAATTCCATGTCGAGAATTTTAAAAGATTTAAGCCTGATATATATGTAGATGAATTACTCTTCTAATTGACAATTGATTTTAGGATTAAACCTCATTAGACTTAGAGTATGCCGGGTGATAGGTCAAATTTTGACCATGGAATGAGAGAAGTAATAAACAAATAATTAATAAAAAGAGTAGATAAAAATGGCGTACGGTCGGCTTTTCCCATGAAAATAATGACATTTGGTCATCAATTGACATGTTGCCAGTTGCCACATGTCATATTAGAGAAAAATCAAAAAGAAAGAGAAGAGATAAAATCAACTTTTTATTAGGAAAATTCCTTTTAATACTCCTCTGGTCTTAAGAATTCCTTTTAATGCCCTAAGAATTTTTTTTCCCTTTTGGTATCCCTATGATTTACATTTTCTTTTCCCTAACCAAAATCCTGTCTAAATTAATTTTTCATCCAAAAAAAAATAATAATTTCCGTTTAAAATGCAGATAAAAACGATTTATTAAATGGGAAATGGCTCAAATTAACCCCAAAAAATCAAGGTTGTTGAAATATAATATAAAAACAATTATACATTATATAGTCCGCAAATTGTAACATTTTGCAAGGAATAGTAAATTCATTTTTATAAATTTTAAACAAAAATTATATATTTTTTGGATGGAAAATGAGCTTAGATAAAGTTTTGGTTATGAAAAGGAAAATATATAAGTTATATGGATACCAAAAGAAAAAACTTTTTTCTTATGACACCAAGGACCCGAACCGAACTAGACTCGAACCAAACTAGACCCGAACCGAACAACATCCGATCTGAAATGACTCGAACCCGAACTAACCCGAAATATTACGACCCGAAACGACCCGAACCCGAACTAGACCCGAACCCGAACACGAACCGAACCCGAACCGAACCGAACAAGACCCGAAATGACTGTTTGACCCGAACGGACCCGACCCGAACGACCCGATCCGAATTGACCCGAACAACCCGAATTGCCAAGTCTAATACCATGTCCACTGATTATTTATTCCGATGCCTGCTGGGAAATTCTACAGATTCTGATCATTTCAATATCCGTCTAAGGAAAAGCTCATCATGTCACAGCCTTCTTAGCGCAGTTGAAAGTAATGTAACCACAAAGTTGAGTTCAATTACCTTATGATCCTCAAAATCTCATATTATGCAAGAATTACAAAGAAAAGTACTGAAATTCTGAAACAAACATGCCTAAGAGAACAGCATAGTATATGATTATTGAGATCAAAGCTTATTCATCAGTGAGATTATTTGCAAATCAGCAACACAAAACCAGCACTCTTAAAATGTAAAATGGTACAAAAAAATACCATAGCCCAGCATTTGCAATGATGCAACTGAGAAGCCATCTATTTCCCCTCATATATATGTTTACTCAGCACAGCTATAAAAGTCTAGCTTAAAGCAACAGAGCAACAGAGAAACTACATCATCTATTTTAAAATCGGCTCAACTGACCAGGCTAGTCTGTATGAATAATGAGATCAGTCCCCATCAAATAATATAAGTTTAGCACAAAACTATGAAGAGTGCTCTTCAGTGAAAGCATAGAACATGGATCTAACATTAGACAGTACGGTTTGAATTTCCAATCCAATAGCTTATACAGCTTTCTATCATCTCAAATCCAATAAAACCTAGCAATTGGCTCATGCAACAAGGTAGTAGAAACTGGCTCTCATGCCTACTCCAACAATAGATTCCTTATTGACAAATATGATATGGATATTCAGTGCTTAAAAGTGTACGATTGGTGAGACAATGCATAAATTACTTTGGGACAAGGTTGCATAACATTTTAAATACCCTTATGGTCAATCATTTAATGCTATGGTTAAAACATTCATCAATACTTGGTGAGTATCAAGCAGTTTGTTCACTCAAGAGCAACAACTAAGTAGAGTATCAACTTATTAAAAAACGCGGATTAAAACTAATAGAGCCATAACTAATAATGCAACTGCTTATACTCAAAGCCATAACTAAGGAGAGAATCAAGTTTGAAACAGTGAGTGAAGCCAGTTAGTGAATAAACATAGACTAATGAAGCCTTGTAGTGTTTTATTAGTTCACTGAAAGCCAAAACCAAGTGCCAAAAAATACACATGACCTCTAGACACTCCAACAAAGTGCAACAAGAGAAGCTAGCATAATATCTACAAAATAATACGAAATAGTGCAATAAGAGACCTCTAAGTCTGAGAAGGGGTATGTTCGTGCAGAAACGACAATGAGTATCAAGATGTAAGCTTTCGAAGAAGAAAAAAGGTATACTACAATTCTGAAAACCCATGTACAAAGGAAGAAAAATACCCTATAGATACCAAAATCACTCAAACATGAGCACATTCTCGTAAACAATCGAGCCATTAGAATGACAATCTTAGAAAAAAATACAGACAATTGGAGAGCATGGCTCGATTGAAATTTCTTTACCAGATGTAATTCGGGACCTTCAACTTCGAGAGCAGAGCTTTGGATCCCCAGAACCCCGTTATCCTGATTCCAGAAGAACGGAGAAGAGATGTGAGAATTGAGTTAAACACACAGATTTTGCAGCTCAATGAAGGAGAAGAAACTGAAAAAAGAAACTTACCTGAACAATCACGGAGCGGAGGAGGTTAAAACCATCAAAACCCTAAAATCAATTGTGGGCAATAGTATTTTCCAAGGGAGGGAAGAAGAGGATGGATCGGAATCGGTTCCAGAAAAGGACTTGAGATCAGAGGGCGACGGAAAGGGGGTAGAGGTTTAGGTGAAAGGCAGGAATCGAAAGAGAAACGATTACGATGTGGAGGAACAACGCCGGTGAAGATCTGGACAAGGGAGAAGGAGCGTTTGCGGCGGAACAAGCAGACGGAAAGCAGAGGCCCAGGCTTTATAAAATAAAAGGGAAATTGAACTTAACCGCCCCTTATTTTGCATAATTTACGTTTAGTCGTCCTTCGTATTTAGGCATAAAAGATATGCAGCCCCCTAAATTTGCACGGAATAATTTTAGCACTTGAAGTTTTTGGGTATTTATTTAGACACTTGAACTCAAAATTTTGTGACCGATCAGACACATGAACACTGATGTGGGTAAGTGTTCGGGGGTATTTTCCGGAATTTTTTTTTTCTTTGACACCATCCGAAAAAGTCAAAAACTCAAGGTTTCAAACGGAATTTTCCTAAGAATATGATGGATGGTTTTGGGCAAATGGAATTTTAGAAGTGTACAAACGGAATTTCCCGGAATATATATTTGAACTTATCACTATATCTATTTCATTTATCATAATACTATTATTTTTATTTTTGATAGCCTTGGGCAATAACATACCTAAAAATATGATGGATGGTTTATAAAAATCTTAACGATAAAATTTCAAATAAATGCTTCAAGTTTAGAAGTGTACTAGTTATAACCCGGGCCTTGCCCGGGGATTTTTTAAATAAAATTATAGATATATTAATTTATATATGGTTTAAGTATTATAAACTAAATACATAATTAATTTAAATCCGATAAGTAGTGTGAAAACTGTAACATTTAGAATTGGTCAGTTGGTTAATTTTATTGATATGAACCTATGTACGTAGAACAAACTCGAGTTTGATGGAGTGAACCTAGTTATGGTCTAGTGCTTATATGAAAACTCTTTAAATAAAAATATAATATATTAATTTAAATATGATCTATGAATACTATAACATTATGTCAAGTTTCTAACTTAAAAATTGCATATAAAAAATTGATTAAATATAAATATACATTTTATTATTAAAATAAATAACTAAAAATAACTTTTGCTCGTCGTCAAGTTGGTCCAAAACTTGGGTGTCATACAAAAATATAAAAGGTCAATTCTCTTCAACAATTGGTCAATCTAAACTTGCAAGAAAACCATAATGATTTGGCCTGACTAACCAATTTAATTAACATCGTGAACCTATATTCAATTTCGCATCAAACTGGCTAACCTGAACCCAATTAAACCAAACTTGCAACGACCCTCCTAATTGACATTAAATTTTAACAGCCCAAACATGCACTCAATTTGAATTCAAATGAACAACCGACCAAACCGACCTTATTAATGGATGTGTTATCCATACATTACATCCCAAACTAATATTCAATCTGAACTCAAAATGGCCAATTAACCTACCGAATTTACCATGCTAATAGCTTTATTCTTCTTATGTAATAGCCAAACTTTTACTCAATCCGAACTCAAGATAACCAACGTATAGAACTGAACTATAAACAGATTTATTCCTCACATATAACAACCCAAACTAATACTTAATCTAAAATCAAAATGACCAACCTACCGATTTTACCATGCTAATAGCTTTATTCACCTTATATAATAACCAAACTTGTACTCAATCCGAACTCAAGATAACCAACCCAATTGTTCCTAACTATAAATGTTTATAACAACCCAATTATGAAACTGATCTGTCATGAGTCGACCCGACTTGACTCCTAACCCGATTGACAATAACTCATACTCAACTCAAATCCAAAATGACCGAACTTAAACTCGACTGAACCAACCAAAATGACATGTATATTTTAAAATATATTAACATTATTTTATTTATAAAAATAATATTTTGTGATATAATTATTTAAATATAAGTAAACGCTCTTGACTTGTTGGGTTTGCCCAAACCCATATGACAACTACAATAACCTTACCGATTGATCCATAAAGTTTAATGAGGTGAACTCACACTCAACCCTAACACAAGATGACCGAAATCGACTAAACCCGTAAATCAACATAATCACACTTTTATTAAAAGGAAAACTATTTTAAAATAGTCTCAAGTATCAAATTACAACCAAAAATAATCTCAAGTTTGAAAATCACCACCAGTGATACGAACTATTACAAAATTAACCAAAAAAGACGCATTTTCTGGTGGAATCGGTGATATGACAACCGAAAATATTTCAACAAAGTGCAAAATATCAAGTTGTTATGTCTTGTTTTCGATCTCTACGTCATCGATTCCACTGAAAAAGTCGTCGAAAAACGCTTGGGAATCGTTTTTGGTTAATTTTGTGATAGTTTGTATCGTTATTAATGATTTCCAAACTTGAGATTATTTTTGGTTGAAAGTTGGAACTTGAGATTACTTTAAGTCATTTTTCCTTATTAAAATCAAAAGGATTTTTTTACTAAAAGAGGACTTTATTTTTCTGATCAATTAATAATGTTGTTGATAAAATGTATTTTTTATTTGTATTCTTATATAATATCCTATTATAGGATTTGGTATAGTACATATATCATTTGTATATGATAGTTATGACTCGTGCTTGTTTTTAAGTACAAAAAGAACTTTACTTATATCACTTTAAAGAATAACGCACGGTTTATCTAATCGGTAATCAATAAACTGTTCATGGTTAATACTCTGGACGTGATCAAAAACTGTAATCTATCCTTTAGAAAAAAATATTATATTAATCTTGATTTTCTTATCATTTATCTTTCTTCTATATTTTTTCCCAATATATCTATTTTTCAACTACGTTTCGATCTTATCCTTCAACCTAAAATTATCCTTTGAAGAAATTTCTTTGGTCATGTTACTTTTCACTTAAGCTCGAATTAAATATAACAACATAGATTTATTCCCCAGATACTGTATAACAACTTAAACTAATACTTAATCTGAACTCAAAATTACCAACCTAAAGAATCAACCCAATTCATTGATTTATTTTCCATGCATAGCGGTCTAAATTTGTACTCAATTCGAACTCAAAATGACTAACGTACTAAATCGATCCCATAAATAGGTTTATTCTCCTTATATAATGTCTTGACCATGTGTAGACGCATCACAAACCGACTTAATTAATAGTTTTATTCTTAATACATAAATAAGTTTTTTTTATAAAATTGTAAAATCATCTCCATGCATATTTGACATTTCGAATTATTATGATAATGTGCACATTAGGATTAAGAAATTAAGAAATTTTTTGTGTAAATAAAAATTTGCATGTCAACAATATTAATTCAATTTGTAAATTATTTAAGTTCTTATGTATATGCAGTTTACTTTCCATTTAAAAGAAAAAGATAGAAATTATCTCAATATATATTAGTATGAGGCAATAGGAAGATAAAATCTTGGATTAAAAAGTAATGTACAATAATATTATGTGAGATCTTCACATATATATATATATATAATTTGGGTTGTGCTAGTTGTCATCCCGGAGCGATAAATAAAACCCTATTTTAAATAGGTTCCTTAAAATAGAATGTTGAATATAAATCAAATATTAAACCTTTTGTTTTTTTTTCCAATTTTATACGGCTCAATCTTATAAAATCTCAAACTCAACAAAGTAACCGGTGGATATTATTTCTTGGATTTATCTGGAAAAAAAACATTTTAATAAATAATTTTACTTAACATGTATCTATCATCTTTTATATGTATGGAAAAAAGTTGCTCTATCTTTTTGATATATTTCACTTATTCTAGTTACTATCCTATAATTATATCGATCCATTTAATTAGATTTAAATTAATCACTTTATTTGTGGGTCAAAATAAGAATACAATCGAAATATAATTTAATAGATAATGGACATTGGTAATCAATTTCATTTGATCGTCCATGAAATGGGCTTGAACGTGATTTTGCCCTCCAAAATAAATGGTGAGCAGTCAATTGAATTTGTACGTGATTTTCCCCTTAAAAATAATTGACGAAGATACTGTAAAGGTTTCAACCTTTTTAGTTTATATTTTATTTCGAAAATCAAGATATGGAAACTACCAAATAAATATCTATTTGTAATCTAGTAAAACTAATAAACATAAATTGATTAGAAAATTAGTTTAAAAATCAAATATCAAAGATAAAATTAAATGAATTGGGGATAAACGTTTTTGGTTGAACAATATAAGATTTTGTTAAGAAAAGGAGAAAAAAAAGATTACGTAAGAAAAAATAGGAATTCATGAATGGATAGAAAATTGTGATAATCAATTACTTAATTAAAAATAGGATGGGTGGTTTAAAAATTCTTAATGATAAAACTGTCCTTAACTGCTTCAGGTTTAGAAGTATATATTGACTAGCAGATGACCCGCACCTTGTACTGGGGTGTTATTTATTTACACATTATTTTGTATATGATATTATTATAATATTATCAAGTGTCTTCTTTAGGTTTATAAAATAACATAATTATTAATTTATTATATAGCATCAAATATTTATATTAAAGGATATTTTATTTATCTATTAACTTTTTACACATACGTAAACATATATTTATATGATTGATGAAGAATTGTATAAGATAAGAATGCATTATCAAAATGAGATAAGATTGAGATTTATATATGATGATAACTCAAAATCTAAGATATAACTAATATTTCAATTAAATAAGTGTAAGATTAAGCTTATATAATATTGTTGAAGTCCGAAAACACCGAGTGCTCTGAACGCGATGGGAACAACGAGAGTTGGTTTTAACCGAGTCAACAGCTAGGAGATGAAGAGGTATTTTATTACTAAGAGTAAAAGATGTGTTTCAGGTTGAATGAGGGATTACAAGCACGGGTAAGAACTCTCTGTATCGCGTTGGGTGTTTCGGGCTACAACAAGGATCTTAGCTTGAGATTTAGTGTTAGCTCACGAGGTTTCGGATCCCGCTCTTAGTGCACAGAGCTCGCTATTTATAGCCGAGATTTGGGGTGGGATCAGGTGAAATGTCGATGTGGGACGAATGCCGCCCACGCACGTGTCGGCTCTTGATTGGCTTGTAGGGGCGGTGGCCGCGGTGCCGCCCATGCGCTGGCGGAGATGGGACGTTGCCGCCCGCCTACTTGCTTGGATGGGACGTTGCCGCCCACCCACTTGCCTGGATGGGACGTCGCCGTCCGCCCGCGATCGGGTGAAATGTGATGACGCCGTCATCGAGGGACTTCCATACTTGGTGGATTTTGTTGTGGAGAGGGCCAGCATCTATGTGGTCCAACGCGATGAAGGCCTCATCGCGGGGCCTCAACACTGGGTAGAATTCGCTTTGGGAGGGGGGGGGGCTAGATACGGAGTGGATCCTGCGCACCCGCGATCACGGCCGACGCGATGACGACGCTGCTAAGAGGCTTATACTTGGTAGGATTTGTTTTGGAGGGGGCCACTGTCCACGCGTTGACAGATCCTGGTATCAACACAACCTCATGGACCGGGCCTTGATACTCCTCCAAGGGCGGGTCCAACAGAAAGACACTGGGAGATCGACAACGCGCTGACTATCAAGGCCAGGATGCTTTAAACGGAGAGAGGGTCGAACGCGGGCGATTTGGGCGAGAGTGGGAGGAGGGGAGCACATGGGCCGTAATGCATTATGGGCCGTTCGTAGGACAAAGCCCACAAGCCTGCGGCCCACCAGGGAGCGAACAAAAGAACGGTTCCACTGCCCGTTTTCCCCACTCCGCCATTTTCAAAATTTTCGTCTCGCCATTTTCGCTCTGGAAGTAACCTCCCGCTGCTCTCGTCTTCCATCGCCGGGCAACGCCGAACCTCCAACGTCACCCCAGCAGGTTAACCCATCGTCGCCCCCTTCTTTCGATATGCTCTCCCTCTTCCTCTTTTTCTCTCTCTTTTCTCTTTTCTTTTTTCTGGCCTTCGGGGATGCCCTAGGGCCAGCGGCGGCGGCGCTGCTGGCAGCCTGCGGCTTCTGCGGGGTTTTCCCCCCGGATTCCGCTGTTTCCCCTGGCCTTTCCCCCCGAATTCTGCCTTTCGCCCGAAGTGGGTGGTGGACGGACTTGTGGGCAGGGCGGGATATGGCAAGAGACTTATCGCCCTAGCGGCGCCTCCCGGACCTGACGAGGGTGGCGTACCGCCCTGGCGCTCACTGTCCAGCGGTGGCGACACCACGTTCGGCCTCCCCGGGGAGGGGGGCGAAAATGCCCTGTCCGGAAGGCGAAACGTCGCGGGGAAGGCGAAGGGTCGTAGGGGGAGGTGACGTTACTGCCGCCCTTTCCCCGTCGACCCGTCCCATCGATGTTCCATTGCCCCTTATTTTGATCCTGGGAAAGCGCGCTGGGGGCGGCGGAATGTTCCCCTGACGTAGCGTGTGTCAGGGTCATTCCGGAGTGATGGGACGCTCTCCCTGTCACTCCTCGCCACTTGTTGATAGGTTGATTGTCGTAGATCGCGCTCAAGGTCCCTTCCTGCTTCCTTATGCATTTGTCTTTTTTACGCTTGTCATTCTGTATTGTCGCGTACCGCGCTCATGGTGTCTTCATGCTTGTTCCTTTCCCATATATATTCTTTTTCTTTTTCTTCCTCCAGGAGCCTCTTTGCTTCCGTGCCCTGGATTTGGGACTTTGTATGTCCAGCGATACCTGTCCCTCAGACCTCGATCGCGATGTTCACGTACAGAACTGGGACGATTTCTACGCATTCGAACCCTCTCTGGACTACTCGGAGATGCCCTCTAGTGACTCTCAGAATAACTTTGCATCGCCCCGCGGTCTGAGCTAGAGCGATCCGACCACGGTGTCAGACATTCCTGTTCCCAGCGCGTCAGAGGACTCCATGGCCCGCTGCGAAGCCTACGACCCTCACGAGGGAGCTAGTGACACCAGGGCGTCCACCTCTGGGACTGCGAGGAGCTTCCCCTCGCGTTATATTACCAAGATTCGGGCCGAACCTCCGCGGTTTCGGCAGACCAACCCCGCGCGCCTAGCGGCGCATGAAAAGGCGGAGGTCCTAGCTAAGGGCCGAAAATCCGTCATTACCCTCGACGAGCTAGACAGGATCGCGGCGGACTACCCTTGGCCAGAAGGGGTGGAACTCTTGTTGCCCGCGGACGGGGGAAATAGTTTCGCGGTTTACGAAGAGGCCATGGTTGTCTATACGGCGAGTCTTACCGCGGGGTTCCGGCTCCCGATGCCCCGGTACGTTAGTCAATTCCTGTGGGACCTTGAGCTTATACCGGCCCAGATGGCTCCCAACTGCTGGAGCTACATCACGGCCTACCACATTCGGTGCTTGGAGCTCGGGGTTCCCCCCTCCGCGGGGCACATGGCCTATATCCTTACGATCAAGGCCGACAGCAGGGGCATCGTAAATTTTAGCCTCACACATTGCAACCTTATAATTACACCCTCCAACGTCGGACCGCACTGGAAGGATAAGTGGTTCCTGGTGCGCGATTACCTTGGGGGAGCGTGCTGTGCCCCACCATCCCTGGCAGCTTCCGCCGGCCCAAACGCCACCGCACCGCGTCAAGGGAGGCGTCCGCGGCGAAGAAAGCCTTCGCCGCGGCTTTGAAAAGGGACCACAGTACGTGGTTAACCCAAGAGCACCTTGAGCGCGCCGGACTCAGTCTGAAACCGGCCCCACCGTGAGATGTCGTCATCTCTTCGTTGGCCACCGAGTCTTCGGTGCCCGCGTCCGGGGGTATTTATTTATTTTTAAGTTCCGACCTTGATGATGTTGTTTTTATGCGCGCTATAACTAACTGTTTGTACTTTGTTTGCAGACATGGATTTGTACTCAATGATGACCGCCAGGAAGTCGCGCCAGACCGCCTCTGCAATACCCACCACCGCCCCTGTGAAGGCCGCAGGCAACGCGGAGGCAGTGGCAAAGAAGGCCCAGGACAACAGGGGCAAGGGTCTCCAGAAAGACCCCAGGGACGACAAACGGGCCCCCGCGGAGGGCGCCAAGCGCAAGGAGGCGGAGGGAACGGGGGGGGGGGGGGCGGCCAAGAAAGCCCAGCAAGACCTGGTCCGCGTCGATGACCAGCCCCTCGAGACCGCGAGGGGTCCGGCACAAGGTGGAAGGGTTCACCTGCCCCGGCCCGAGCTGGGCAACCTTCGAGGAGGGCCAGCACGTCTACGCGGACGAGACGGCTTGGCTGCGGACGCTTGACGCGGAGGCGCTAAAGGGGGAGGCGCAAATGTACGGCCATATGGTATGTGACTTTCCCGTTTCTAGGCCTTATGTTTATGCCTGACATTTTGGTGCTAAAGGCGTGTTTTATCGTGCAGGTCAACGCGCTGCTGAACTACCTCCCCGAGCGCGTTTGTGAGGAGGCCGGCCGAGCCGACGAGGCGACCCGAGCCTGGGAGGCAGGAGAGGCATCCCTTCGTGAGCTCCGTGAGCGCGTTAAGAGGCTGGAGGCCTCGCAGAAAAAAGACAAGGTCGCGCTCGAGGCGTCCAAGAAAGAAGCGGCGGGGCTCAAGGCGGCCAACGAGGGGCTGAGCCGGCAACTGGAGTAAACCAGTGCGAAGCTGAAGAGCGCGATCCCCGAGTTCCTTGAGTCACAGGAGTACATGGATCGGCGCATTGCTGATGCAACTGCGATCCAGGCTCTCAGCACCGTGTCGGGGGTCCTCCAAGCGGTGGAGAAGTATGGGGTGAAGTACTTCACCCCCGATTTGAGCCGCAACATGGGGGCTGTCTGGGAGGATGTGATGGCAAAACCTCCCCCGGGCCTCATGGCCGATGACGCGGAAAGGACTGATGCCCGGAACGTCGATCAAGAACCCCTTGCCACCGACGCGGAGAAAGACAAGAATCCCCCCGCCTCCGAGCCCGCGGCCTCCGCCTCTGTTGTCTGATCCCCTTCTCTGCCGGTTTTAAGACTTGTTTGTTTTTTGTTTTTGTGTGTTATATTTGACTGCTATTGCCGCTATGCGGCTGTAATTCTACTGATACGCGATGAATGCGTCCCTCTTCTTCTTTATTTTGGTTTTATGTTTTTGATTTTATAGTCGTTTTGACGTATATATTCGCCATATCCAACCCCCTGCCAAGCTAGGTGCTAGGATCGCGCTTTACATTAGGCGAATAGGAAATACTTGCGAAAATAATCGCCATATCCAACCCCCTGCCAAGCTTAGGTGCTAGGACCGCGCTTGACACTAGGCGAATAGGAAATACTTGCGAAAATAATCGCCATATCCAACCCCCTGCCAAGCTAGGTGCTAGGACCGAGCTTGACACTAGGCGAATAGGAAATACTTGTGAAAATAATCGCTATATCCAACCCCCTGCCAAGCTAGGTGCTAGGACCGCGCTTGACACGAGTCGAATAAGATAGTACTTGTGAAAATAATCGCCATATCCAACCCCCTGCCAAGCTAGGTGCTAGGACCGCGCTTGACACTAGGCGAATAAGATAGTACTTGCGAAAATAATCGCTATATCCAACCCCATGCCAAGCTAGGTGCTAGGACCGTGCTTGACACTAGGCGAATAAGATAGTACTTGCGAAAATAATCGCCATATCCAACCCCCTGCCAAGCTAGGTGCTAGGACCGCGCTTGACACTAGACAAATAAGATAGTACTTGCGAAAATAATCGCCATATCCAACCCCCTGCCAAGCTAGGTGCTAGGACTGCGCTTGACACTAGGCGAATAAGATAGTACTTGCGAAAATAATCGCCATATCCAACCCCCTGCCAAGCTAGGTGCTAGGACCTCGCTTGACACTAGGCAAATAAGATAGTACTTGCGAAAATAATCACCATATCCAACCCCCTGCCAAGCTAGGTGCTAGGACCGCGCTTGACACTAGGCAAATAAGATAGTACTTGCGAAAATAATAGCCATATCCAATATGCGCGAGGATAATTTCGGCCTGGTCCTTGATGTTTTAAGGTTTTGAGCGACTGCGAGAGGTGTAACCCAACTTCGAGCGCGCCTACGCGCATCTCGCGCGTTAGCGGACAACCCCAAGCAAAAACGGCAACTTGGCGGCTTTCCCTAACGATATTTTTGGTACTTGATGTTTTAAGGCTTTAAGCGACTGCGAGAGGTGTAACCCAACTCGAGCGCGCCTACGCGCATCATGCGTGTTAGCGGACAACCCCAAGCGAAAACGGCAAATTGGCGGCTTTCCTTAACGATATTTTTGGCACTTGATGTTTTAAGGCTTTAAGCGACTACGAGAGGTGTGACTCAACTCGAGCGCGCCTACGCGCATCGCGCGCGTTAGCGGACAACCCCAAGCGAAAACGGCAACTTGGCAGCTTTCTCTAACGATATTTTTGGCGCTTGATGTTTTAAGGCTTTAAGCGACTGCGAGAGGTGTAACCCAACTCGAGCGCGCCTACGCGCATCGCGCGCGTTCGCGGACAACCCCAAGCGAAAACGGCAACTTGGCGGCTTTCCCTAACGATATTTTTTGGTGCTTGAAGTTTTAAGGCTTTAAGCGACTGCGAGGGGTGTAACCCAACTCGAGCGCGCCTACGCGCATCGCGCGCATTAGCGGACAACCCCAAGCGAAAACGGCAACTTGGCGGTTTTCCCTAACAATATTTTTGGAGACAGTGTATATAGCCGTTCCATCGTATTCATTTGGGAACACACGACTTACAGACACGACACACGGCAACTGCCGCGATGACTGACTCAAACGTTATACATAATATTTCTTGAGGCGTGCCTCATTCCATGTTTTCGCTAGAGTTTGCCCTAGTTGTGGATCTACCAGCTTGAAAGCTCTGGGAACGACCTCTTTTGAAAGAAGGTATGGTCCTTCCCACTTCGCGTCGAGCTTACCGCCCTCCGTCCTCCGTAGGGCCAGATCGCCGTCCTTCAGCCCGCGGGGCTTAATCCGTTTATTGTAGTACCCTGCGGTCCTTCTTTTGTACTCGATGGATCGCAGCTCCGCTACCTCGCGATGCTCATCGCGCAGATACATTTCCACCTTGAGAGCCTCATCGTTGGTGAACTGGTCAAAGCCCGAGACTCTCTCGGTGGGCAACATGGACTCAATAGGTACCACGGCATCACTGCCGTATGCCATCGCGAATGGTGTTTCCCCCGTTGCCCTGCGCGCTGTGGTGCGGTTTGTCCATAGGACCAGTGGCAACAGCTCCGCCCACCGTCCTTGTACGCCATCCAACCTGCGCCTAAGGTCGTCGAGGATCCTCACGTTGACGTTTTCCACCAGCCCATTGGACTGAGGGTGTGCGACCGAGGAAAACTTCAACTCAATGTTGAGGCTGGCACAGAAGTCGCGCGTTTCCTCACTGTCAAATTATGGATCGTGATCTGTCATTATCGCGATGGGACACCAAAGCGGCAGACCACGTTTTTCCAGAGGAAGCCGCAAACCTTCGTGCTTGTAATGCGGGCCATGGCCTCAGCCTCCACCCATTTGGTGTAGTAGTCTACCAAAACCAGTATGAACTGTACCTGCCCCGCGGCCTTGGGAAAAGGTCCCAGAATATCCATCCCCCACATCGCGAAAGGGTATGCTGGACGGATGCAGCGCAGCTCACGCGCTGGCAGGTGCTGGACGTTCTCGTTGCGCTGGCACTTATCACACTTTTGCACGTATGCGGCCGCATCGCGACGTAGAGTGGGCCAGTAGATACCTAGACGGATCACCTTGTGGACGAGCGTGCGCCACCCCGGATGACCGCCGCAAATGCCCTCGTGCATCTCCTCGAGGACCTCGTCCACGGTTGCCTCGTCCACGCAGAGCAGTTGGGCTCTGCATAGCCGCGGCGGTACAACTTGTGGCCCTCGATGTAGTAGCGCGCTGCTTTGAGCTTTAGTTTGCGCGCGGCAACGGCATCGTCCTGAGGCAACTCCCCAGTTTGGATATACCGGATGATGGGGGCCATCCACCCCTCGGCGGTACAACTTGTCGCCCTCGATGCAGTAGCGCACTGCTTTGAGCTTTAGTTTGCGCGCGGCAACGGCATCGTCCCGAGGCAACTCCCCAGTTTGGATATACCGGATGATGGGGGCCATCCACCCCTCGGCGGTGAGAGCGAATACGGCCTGCGCGATGCCGTGCTGCATCTTCCTCTCTATGATGACCTTATTGCCGACCTCGGGGGGCAGAGCGGAACCCATCTTAGCCAACGCGTCGGCCTTTGCATTGGCCGCACACGGTATGGACTCGATGGCGAATGTTTCGAGACAGGTGATCAGCGCCTTGACCTTGGCGCGGTATTGAGGTAGAAACCCCGCGATGCACTCGTACTGGCCACCGACCTGTCGCGCGACCAACTCAGAGTCCGTGTAGACCCTTATTCTTCGCGCGCCCACCAAGAGCGCCATCTCTATACTCGCGATGACAGCCTCATACTCGGCCTCGTTGTTGGTCGCCTCGAAGCCAAAATTGAGGGCGTGGTCCGACGCGTAAGACGGCCCCTGAAGGACCACTCCAGCACCCGACCCTAGGTCGTAGTGCGAGCCGTCGACGAAAACTTTCCACTCGTCGGGACTCTCGTCAGTGTCGGGGAAGGTGACCTCCACCACAAAGTCGGCCAGAGCCTGCGCCTTGATCGCGGTTCATGGATGATACGAGATGTCGAACTCGGACAACTTGACCGCCCACTTGGTCATCCATCCCGACAGTCCGGGCTGATGCAAAATCTGGCGCAGAGGCAAGTCCGAGAGCACCTGGATTGGGTGCGCCTGGAAATACGGGCGCAGCTTCCTCGCGGCCACAACCACGGCCAGGGACATTTTCTCCGCGGGAGAGTACCACTGCTCCGCCAGCTGGAGTACCCTGCTAGTGAAATAAACAGGGTAACTGAAGTCGCGGGTGAGCACCGCGCTGACAGTGTGCTGGCTAACGGCAATGTACAATTGGAGGTCCTCCCTCGGGACGGGTGGTGAAAGCGTTGGGAGGCCAGCGAGATAGACTTTCAGAGCCTGAAACGCGCTCTCCATCTCCTCAGTCCAGGCAAAAGTGGTGGTGCTTTTCAAGCAAGGGAAGAAGGGCAGCGCGCGGTCAGACAACCTGGAATAAAATCGGCCCAGGTAGTTGACCGCGCCTGCCAGTCGTTGGACCTCGTCGCGCGAGGTTGGTGAGCGTGGCTCCAGCACCGCGGCAACCTTGGCAGGGTTGACGTCAATTCCACGGGCGCTGATCATAAAACCGAGGAATTTCCCCGATGTTACCCCGAAGACACACTTCTCCGGGTTTAGGCTCATTCGGTGGGCGCGCAGGCTTTGGAAAACCTCGGCCAAGTCGGCGAGATGCTCCTGCGCACTGTGGCTTTTGACCACGATCTACCAGGCGCTGAAAAGTCGCGCCCGCGTTCTTCAGGCCAAAGGGCATCACCCTATAACAGAACGTCCCGCGTTGAGTGATGAACGCGGTGGACTCCTGATCCACGGGATCCATGGCAATCTGGTTGTAGCCGGAGTATGTGTCGAGGAAACTCAGTGCGCTATGACCTGCTGTGGAATCAACCAGTTCATCGATCGACGGTAGGGGATAGCTGTCCTTGGTGCAGGCCTTGTTGAGGTCTTTAAAGTCGACACACATGCGCCACTTGCCGTTGGACTTCTTCACCAGGACGACGTTGGAGAGCCAAGTAGGGTATTTGACCTCTCGTACGAAGTTGGCGCGCAATAGCTTTTCCACCTTCGCTTTGGCCGCGCTAGCGCACTCCTCGTTAGTCTTCCGGCGCCTTTGGCAAACGGGCCTCGAACCTGGGCTTATCCGAAGTGAGTGGGGAGCGACCTTCGGGGGAACGCCCTTCAGGTCTGTTGTCGTCCACGCGAACACATCGCGAGAACGGGCCAGGAGCCCATGGAGGTTCATGGCGTCTTACCCGGTCATGCAATCTCCTACAAATAACTGCTCCGCCGCGTTGGGAAAAAGGGCGATAGCAACCTTCTCATAGTCCCCGGGGGGTTCTCGCTCCCGTTCCTGTCTTACGTCCAACTCCGCGCTGGGACCGCCTGAGATGGCATACGCGGCCGGTCTAGCGCGGGTTGACGCTTCATAGCACTTTCGTGCTTCGATTTGCTGGCCATGAGCGATGCCCACCCGGTCCTCGACCGGGAATTTTAAGACCAGGTGATAAATGGACGCCACGGCCTGGAACTTCATCAGGGACGTACGGCCCATTATTGCGTTGTAGATTGAGGGGAGCCGAATGACTGTGAACTCGATGGGCTCTGTCCGGCGGGCGCTCTTACTGTCCCCCAGGGTTATATCTAAGTCGACCAGCCTTGCGACGTCGACCTCATTGCTCGAGAAGCAAGTGAGCTTCCCGGCGTAAGGCATGAGCAGGGACGAGGAGATCCCAAGCTGAGCGAACGCGTCATAGTACAAAATGTCCATCGAGGCCCCCGTATCCACCATGATTCGCTTAACAATCTTGGTTGCAATCACCGCGTGAACAACCAAAGGATCTGCGTGGGGGGTGATGAGCTCGCGGGAGTCGCTCGGCTGGAAGATGATGTCCGCGTGTGGGGTGCCAGCCGCTCCTAGGCTGTTGATGGCACCACCGGAAGTCGAAGCGCGAGCATAGCGCTTCCTTTCTCCGCCGCTAGATCCCGCGAGGGTGGATCCCCCCGTGATGGTGTTGACGTAGACATTGGAATCATTCAGGTTCGCCCGTTCCCGCACTGGAGCGGTGTTGGCTACAGCATGGGCCTACGCGGGCTGGACGCCGTCATTGCGCGGCCCTAGCTTGGTAGCGTTGGCCCCGGTGTAGCGGTCGTTGTTGTTGTACCGGCCACCACCACCGCGGTTGTTACCACGGCCGCGACCTCGGCAACCTCCGCCACGATTATGGCCACCACGTTGCCCAACATGGGGTTTTGACGACGTGGTGGACACCGCAAGGGCCTCTAGCGTGGTTTTGGCCTTGCCCTTCCCGCGGTCCTGAGCGGGCTTCCCTGCAGTGTCCTTGGCGAAGACTCGCTTGGTAACGGCATTGCATGCCTCCTCGTAGGTGTGGAAGATCTTCCCGCACATCTTGACCTTGAAGGCCCATTCGCAGAGGTTGTGGATGAGTATGTCACGGGCGGACGTGTCATTTAGGTGGGGTATCTCCGACGCCGCGCTGACAAATCGGGTGAAGAAAGCGGAAAGGGATTCCTCCTCATGCCGCGCTGACAAATCGGGTGAAGAATTATCTTGCATATATTTTATTATTTTCTACAAAAACAATTAAATAAGAAATATATAACTATTTGGTAAAAATGTTGACCGAATTATTATCTTAATTAAGAAATCTATCTTTTTTTATCTAAAGTGTAATCAATATGTAATATTAAAGATATATATATATATGGTAAATATAATGTTGAAGCCCGAAAATCTCGAATTAAGTACGGGACAAAATTATTACTAACTCTCGGGCCTTTCGGCGCGCTAAAAACCGGCTCGTCTTACTTTGAGCTCTCCCACCCCCCGCGTATTATTTTATTCTCTTTTCAGAGGCTTATAAGACTTTTTAAGGTCTTTCCCGTAAAATAGTGCGATCTCCTCGGAGATTTAAACATGTCGGGGCCCGTCCTTCGAGAACACGTCTTTGGACTCGGCCTTTTTCCGATCCATCACCTCATACCCCCTCCTTTCTATATATAGAAGGGGGAGATGCTTGCTTATATACCCACCTTCCGATGTGGGAAGCCTTAAATGTGTTTTGCAAGCCAACTTCCATGGTGACATGGCAAAGGTGGCTGACAAGGCAAAGCAAGCTTGCCTCCGTATGCCCGAGGTTGGCGCGTTACGCATATACATGTTGCCACACGCGTACACTTAGCGCGTTAAAAATGTGTCTAGCGCTTTAATCTTTATGTCTTTACTATTATTCATCTAGTGCACCAACGCAGTGACAGATCCGGATATCAACACAACCCCGTGACTCGGATGTCCTCAGTCTTTCGAGGACAAACGAGGCACTCACTTGATGCGCATACTTACGGTCAACGCGTTGTTGTAACCGGCTCGAGCTGTGTAACCGACTCGAGCACGCCTACGCGCATCGCGCGCATTAGCGGACAACCCCAAGCGATAGCTTAGCAGGTTCCCTAATGATGGTTTTGGTACTTGATGTTTTATGGCTTTAAGCAACTGCGATAGGTGTAACCGTCTCGAGTGCGTGGCGTTAGCGAACAACCCCAAGCGAAAGCTTGGCAGGTTCCCTAATGATGGTTTTGGTACTTGATGTTTTAAGGATTTTGGCAGCTACGAGCGGTGTAACCGGCTCGAGCGCGCCTACGCGCATCGCGCAGTTAGCGGACAACCCCAAGCGATGGCTTGGTAGGTTCCCTAACGATGGTTTTGGTACTTGATGTTTTAAGGCTTTAAGCAGCTGCGAGAGGTGTAACCGTCTCGAGCGATCCTACACGCATCGCGCGCGTTAACGGACAACCCCAAGCGATAGCTTGGCGGTTTTCCCTAACGGTGATGTTGGTACTTTGATGTTTTAAGGCTTTAAGCAGCTGCGAGAGGTGTAACCGTCTCGAGTGCGCCTACGCGTATCGCGCACGGGTCAAACCCGAGCCCAGCTCGGCGGTTGGCCTTTAGAGTGTGATTGGATATTTTGGTTTATCGCGACTACGAGCGTTGGAGTCAACTCGAGCGCGCCCTCGCGTCCAGCGCGGGACAAACCGGTTTGCCTTATAGAATAATATATTGGATATTTGGGTTTTATCGCGACTACGAGCGTTGGAGTCAACTCGAGCACGCCCTCGCGTCCAGCGCGGGTCAAACCCCGAGCTCAGCTCAGCGGTTTGCCTTTAGAATGTGACTAGCGCGTTGACGGTAACTGTGAGCAAAGCTCAGAATAGACGTCGTCTAGATGGGGCCGCGGGCCACATGAGGCTTATTAGTTTTTTCTCTTTTCGGAGGCTTATTAGTTTTTTCTCTTTTCGGAGGCTTATTAGTTTATTCTCTTTTCGGAGGCGTATTAGTTTGTTCTCTTTTCGGAGGTGTATTAGTTTATTCTCTTTTTGGAGGCGTATTAGTTTATTCTCTTTTCGAAGGCGTATTAGTTTATTCTCTTTTCGGAGGCGTATTAGTTTATTCTCTTTTCGGAGGCTTATTAGTTTATTCTCTTTTCGGAGGTTTATTAGTTTATTATATACTACGCATTAAAAAGTTTGAGGTATTCAAGGTTTACCTCGTTCCGTTGTCGTACGGTCCGAGCCTTGGAATGGAGACCGGCGACGTATTCATACATACGTCATGATATGCCCCTCCGGTGCGCGATGATAGGCAAGTGCTTTGGGAACAGTGTGTTAATTAGTTATCATAGAATAGATAACTAGCCAACTCCTTAAAATTGCACGATCTTAAAGTTTGACCAAATAATTTTGGCCCTCTACGTGTATTTTCATGTATAAACGGGTCATGCACAATCAGTGACGAACGCAGAACGGATTTAAAGGGGGGGCACAGCCGCCCAGCTCGTGTATGATATCCAATGATTCAAGAATAATCGATAAATTTAGCTACTCAATACTCTTAAAAAGTAAAAAAAATAGGTATTTATTTTTCACAAAAAAAATAACCGTATGTATGAAATCTAATTTATGCGGTAAATAGCTAGTTTATAAACAAAAATTTGAGAGGAATGCATTAAATTTCAATAAAAAAGCTCTTCTACCAAAAAAAATTTTAATAAAAAAGCAAAATGGTGCTATGGGGATTTGAACCTTGGTGGAATTAAAACAAAATTAAGCAACAAACCATCTAGACTAGTTGATTTTCATGTCATATTAATACAAATTTAATTAAAATATATTTATATTTAATCAAAAATTACATATATATATATACCGACAATTAACCCAATGTTGAAGTCCGAAAACCCCGGGAGGAGGCTGACGCGATGAGAGCAATGAGATCTTGATTTCAACCGAGTCAACAGGCAAAGAGATGGGAAATATTTGATCACTAAGAACTAACGCGATGGCGGTAATGTGAAGTGTGTTTTTGGATTGGGTATAGAATTACAAGTGCGAATAAGAACAAGGATCTCTCTATCGCGTTGAGTGTATCGGGTTACAACAATGATCTTAGCTCGAGATATAATGTGTGTGCTTCGCGAGGTTTTCGATCCCCCTTCTGGTGCATAAAGCTCGCTTTTTGTAGCCGAGGTTTGGGCTGAGGTCGAGCGAGATGTCGATGTGGGACGAATGCCGCCCAGGTACATGTCGCTCTCTGGTTGGTCTACTGGAGCGGCGGCCACGGGGCTGGCCACTGACAGGCTAGGATGGGACGTTGCCGCCCGCCGCTCGTCTGGATGGGACGTTGCCGCCCATCCACTTGCGTGGATGGGACGTCGACACTCTCCGCGATGATAGCCCGGCTAACGGACCCTTATCCTTGATGGATTCCGCCTTGGAGGGGGTCATTGTACTCGCGATGGCGGTAGGGCTGGGTTTGGCGCCATTGAGAGGTTTATTTAGCAGTATTTTGTTTTGGTGGGGTGGTCTGACCGCGTTTACGGTTCCTGGTATCAACACAACCCCATGGACCGGGCCTTGATGTTCTTTCGAGGGCTGGTCCAAACAAGTATTTTGAGCCGGAGACGCGGTACACACAACGCGTTGATGTGCACTCCCTGAGGTGAGCGTTTAAGCGAAGACGAAGGGGCGTCTGGGTGGTAAGAGGGGGTGATGGGCCGGGCGACCTCAACGGGCCGCTAGCACAACGTGGCCCATTTAGGAAATGGCCCGGCAAGCGTACCTCTTAAAAGAGTAAAAACCGCTCGTCTCCCTCCTTATACCGCCATTCCAACTTCAAAACCTCTCTTTTCGCTCTCGTTTGCCCTTTCGTCCGCCACCGGAAACCGCTTGTTTGCCACCAGCGACACCGTCGTCTACATTCGCTTCCGTCTTTCCGCATTCACTTGGTACGCTCCCTTTCTCTCTTTCCTTCTTCTTCTTCTTCTTCTTCTTCGTTTTCTTCTGGGTTCTCTGTGGAAGCCCTAGGCCCAGCGGCGGTGGCGCCGCTGGCAGCCTGCGGATTCCAGTGTGGGCTTCCTTCGAGAGTCGTCTCCTCGAGGGTGGGTTTCTTTTGTGGTTTGGGCGGAGATGGGCGAAGGCCTTGTGGGCAGGCGAAACATTGTGGGAAGGGGGTGACGTACTCGCCTTGACGTCCCGTCACATCGATGTCACATCGCCGCGTTCTGTCTTTGGAGACATGGGCTGGGAGAGGCAGAATGTCCTTCTGACACAGCGTGCGCCCCCGGGCCTTTTGTTTTTGACAGAACTTCTCGTCCCTTCACATCGCGCGCTCTACGCTTAATTGCTTTCTACACTTGCCGATTATCAGTTCTATGTTTTGTTGTGCATGCATCGCGCTATATGTTTTCCCATGCTTGCTTTTTCCGTTCCCATACATATTATCTTTCTTTTTCTTCCTCCAGGAGCCTCTTTGCTTCCGTGCCCTGGATTCGGGGTTTTCCAGCGATACCTGTCCTTCAGACGTTGATCACGGTATCCGTGTAACGAACTGGGACGCGTTTTACGCTTTCGACCCATTGTTGAACCACCTGGAAATGTCCGCAAGCGACTCCTAGAAAAACTTCTCTTCTCCTCGCGGTCTGAGTCAAAGCGACCCGACCACGATATCCGACCTCCGAAGTTCTAGCGCGTCACCGGACCCCATGGCCCGCTGCGTAGCCTATGATCCTCATGATGTGGCCGCCGGCGATGAGGCGTCCACCTCCGGGACCGCGAGGAGCTTTCCCTCGCGACATGTTACCAGGGTCAAGGCAGAAATCCCCCGCTTTCGGCAAACCAGCCCCGCGCATCTCGAGGAGTATGAGAACGAAGCGGTACTCGCGACAGGGACAAAGACCATCCTCACCCTCGACGAGCTAGACCTGATCGCGACGGGATACCCCTGGCCGGCGGGGGTGGAACTCCTGCTGCCCTTGGACGGGGGCAACAGCCATGCTGTTTACGAGGCGGGCGCGGTGGTCTACGTGGCGAGCCTCGTCGCGGGCTTTCGACTCCCACTGCCCCGCTATGTTTCTGATTTCCTATATGATCTCGAACTTGCCCCGGCCTCGATGGCGCCCAATTGCTGGAGCTATATCGCGGCCTACCACATCCAGTGCCTAGAGCTCGGAATAGCCCCCTCCGCGAGGCACATGGGCCAGATCCTTACAGTTAAAGCGGACAATAGGGGCGTTGTGAACTTCAGTCTTTCACACTACAACCTTCTGATCACCCCCTCCAACGTTGGTGCGCGCTGGAGAGAGAAATGGTTCATCGTGCACGATTTCCATGGGGGGAATATGCTTTGTCCTATGGTTCCCGGTGGGTTCCGCCGACACAAGCGTCACCGCACCGCGTCCAAGGAGGCCTCTGCGGCGAAGAAGGCCTTCGCGGCGGCCGCAAAAAGGGAACACAGTGCGTGGCTGACCCAGGAGCGTCTGGAGCGCGTAGGGCTTAGCCTCAGGCCAGCGCTACCTAGGGTGATCGAGGTGTCCTCGTCAGCCACCGCGTCCCCAGTGTCCGCGGGCGAGGGTATCTTTGTTTTTGAAGCTTGGTTCTTTGATGTATGCTTTTCTTTGTACTTTACACGCGTTAAGCCTAATTGTTTACGATCTTTTTTGCAGATATGGATGTCTTCGCGGCACTGACCTCTGGGAAGTCTGCCCAGGCCACTTCTGGTGCCCCCTCCACCGCCAAAGCCGGGGGTAAGAAGGAGGTCACCGCGAAGGGGGCCCATGACCACAAGGGCAAGGGCGCCCAAAAGGAGGGCCGGGACAAACGCGCTCCTGCTGACGCCCCGAAGCGCAGGAATGCGGAGGACGCGGTCCGTGCTGAGGGGCTACTGGTCAAGAAAGCCAGGCGGGACGTGGTCCGCTTGGAGGACCAGCCCCTGGAGACCTCCCAGGGACCGGCCCAGATCGTGACGGGCCATGGCAGTCGCCGCCACTGGTCGCGAAGGGCCGAAGTGGCGGGGTTCGCCTGCCCCGGCCCGAGCTGGGCCACTTTTCAGGAGGACCAGCACGTTTACGTGCAGGAGTCAGAGTGGTTCCGGAGCCTCAACGCGGAAGAGCTCAAAGGGGAGTGCCAGAAGTACGGCCATATGGTATGTGACCTTCCCGCTTTTGGTTTAACGTTTGCGACCTACGTTTTGGCGCTAAAGACATGTTATGACTTGCAGATCAACACGGCGATGATGTGCCTGCCCGAGCGCGTATGCGAGGAGGTGGCACGGGCGGACGAGGCGGTCTGAGCGCGGGAGGACGCGGAGGCCTCTCTTGGCGAGCTACGCGCCCAAATGAAGAAGGACGCCTCAGAGCTCAAGGCGGCCAAAGCCAAACTCGCGGCCTCTAAGAAGGAAGTGGCGGGGCTCAAGGCGACGACCGGGAATCTGCGTCAGCAGCTGGAGGAGACCAGCACCAAATTGGCGAACGCGTTACCCGACTTCCTTGCGTCGCAAGAGTATATGGACCGACGCGTCTCCGACGCGAGGGTGGTCCATGCTCTTAGTGCCGTAACAGCGGTCCTTCAGGCTTGCGAGAGGTACAAGGTGAAGTACTTTACCCCTGACCTCCATCGCGACATGGGAGCTGTTTAGGAGGATGGGGTGGCGAAACCTCCGCCGGGCGTCGAGGTAGACGACGCGGAGGGAACCGACGTCCTGAATGCCAATCCAGAACTCCCCGCCGCCGATGCCGAGAAAGAGAAGACCCCTGAGGACCCCCTGCCTCCGAGACCGCGGTCAACGCTCCTGATGCCTGAACCCCTTCTCCATCAAGCCTGAAGATTTGCTCTCTATATTTTTTTTGTTTTGTTGTTTTTGAACCGGTATTTCTCATGGCCCTTGGGGCTTAAACACTGCTTATTGCCGCGCTTCAGCTGTAATTATACTTTTCCTTGACGCGATCTGGGCGTCTTAACTACTTTTGCCGTTATGCGGCCTTGTGATTATAGCGTGCTTGTTGTTTCTTTCTTCTTTCAAACTTGTTTTTAATTTATCGCCGTACCCAACCCCATGCCAAGCTAGGTGCTAAGACCGCGCTTGACACAAGGCGAATACAAATAGACTTTACGAAAACTCGCCGTACCCAACCCCCTGCCAAGCTAGGTGCTAGGACCGCGCTCGACACGAGACGAATACAAATAGACTTTGCGAAAACTCGCCGTACCCAACCCCCTGCCAAGCTAGGTGCTAGGACCGCGCTCGACACGAGGCGAATACAAATAGACTTTGCGAAAACTCGCCGTACCCAACCCCATGCCAAGCTAGGTGCTAGGACCGCGCTCGACACGAGGCGAATACAAATAGACTTTGCGAAAACTCGCCGTACCCAACCCCCTGCCAAGCTAGGTGCTAGGACCGCACTCGACACGAGGCGAATACAAATAGACTTTGCGAAAACTCGCCGTACCCAACCCCATGCCAAGCTAGGTGCTAGGACCACGCTCGACACGAGGCGAATACAAATAGACTTTGCGAAAACTCGCCGTACCCAACCCCCTGCCAAGCTAGGTGCTAGGACCGCGCTCGACACGAGGCGAATACAAATAGACTTTGCGAAAACTCGTCGTACCCAACCCCATGCCAAGCTAGGTGCTAGGACCGCGCTCGACACGAGGCGAATACAAATAGACTTTGCGAAAACTCGCCGTACCCAACCCCATGCCAAGCTAGGTGCTAGGACCGCGCTCGACACGAGGTGAATACAAATAGACTTCGCAAACTCTCGGTTAGGATTTTTGTGACGATCAACATGGTGTTTGATGTTTTAAGGCGTTATGCGGCTGCGAGGGGCGGAACCCAGCTCGAGCGTGCCTACGCGCATGGCGCGCGTTCGTGGACAACCCCAAGCGAAAACGGCAACTTGGCGGTTTTCCCTAACGATAAACGTGGAGTTTTGATGTTTTAAGGCTTTATGCGACTGCGAGGGGTGGAACCCAACTCGAGCGCGCCTACGCGCATCGCGCGCGTTAGCGGACAACCCCAAGCGAAAACGGCAACTTGGCGGTTTTCCCTAACGATAAACGTGGAGTTTTGATGTTTTAAGGCTTTATGCGACTGCGAGGGGTGGAACCCAGCTCGAGCGCGCCTACGCGCATCGTGCGCGTTAGCGGACAACCCCAAGCGAAAACGGCAACTTGGCGGTTTTCCCTAACGATAAACGTGGAGTTTTGATGTTTTAAGGCTTTATGCGTCTGCGAGGGGTGGAACCCAGCTCGAGCGCGCCTACGCGCATCGCGCGCGTTAGCGGACAACCCCAAGCGAAAACGGCAACTTGGCGGTTTTCCCTAACGATAAACGTGGAGTTTTGATGTTTTGAGGCTTTATGCGACTGCGAGGGGCGGAACCCAGCTCGAGCGCGCCTACGCACATCCCGCGCGTTAGCGGACAACCCCAAGCGAAAACGGCAACTTGGCGGTTTTCCCTAACGATAAATTCATTATTTGGACAGCGCAGGGTAGTCGTCTCATCTTATTCATATTGTAATTTGTAGAATGCAGACATAACACGCGACAACCGTCGCGGTGACAAACCTAGCTATTTACACGTAATACTTCTTAAGGCGTGCCTCGTTCCATGTTTTGGCTAGAGTCTCCCCTAGTTGCGGATCGGTTAACTTAAAAACTCCCGGTACAACTTCCTTGGAGAGACGATATGGACCTTCCCACTTCGCGTCGAGCTTACCACCCTCGGCTCTTCGAAGGGCTAGGTCGCCCTCTTTCAGTCCGCGTGGCTTGATTCTCTTGTTGTAGTACCCCGCGGTTCTTCTCTTGTACTCGACGGATCGCAGCTCTGCCGCTTCTCGGCGCTCATCGCGCAGATACATTTCCACCTTGAGAGCTTCGTCGTTAGTGAACTGGTCATATCCCGCGACTCTCTCGGTGGGCAATATGGACTCGATGGGCACCATGGCATCGCTGCCATAGGCCATCGCGAACGGTGTTTCACTTGTTGCTCTGCGCGGGGTGGTGCGATTTGTCCATAGGACGAGTGGCAAGAGCTCCGCCCAACGGCCTTGAACGCCATCCAACCTGTGCCTGAGGTCGTCGAGTATCCTCGCGTTGACATTCTCTACCAGCCCGTTGGACTGGGGGTGCGCGACCGATGAAAACCTCAGCTCAATACTCAGGCTCGCGCAGAAGTCGCGCGTCTCTTTGCTGTCGAACTACGGGCCGTGGTCTGTCATTATCGCGATTGGAACGCCGAAACGACACACCACGTTTTTCCAGAGAAAGCCGCAGACCTTCGCGCTTGTGATCTGTGCCATGGCCTCCGCCTCCACCCACTTGGTGTAATAATCGACCAGGACGAGGATGAATTGTACCTGCCCGGCGGCCTTAGGGAAAGGTCCGAGGATATCCATACCCCACATCGCGAATGGGTAGGCCGGCTGGATGCAGCGCAGCTCCCGCGCTGGGAGATGCTGGATGTTTTCGTGGCGCTGACACTTATCACACTTCTGCAATATGCGGCCGCATCGCGGCGCAGGGTGGGCCAATAGATCCCCATACGAATCACCTTGTGGACGAGTGTCCTCCAACCCGGGTGGCCGCCGCATATGCCCTCATGCACCTCCTCGAGGACCTCGAAGACTGTCGCCTCGTCTACGCAGAGCAGGTTGGGCTCTGCGTAACCGCGGCGATACAATTTATCAACCTCGATGCAATATCGTGCCGCTTTGAGTTTGAGTTTGCGCGCGCTCATAGCGTCGTCCTGAGGTAATTCCCCAGTTTGGATATACCGGACGATGGGAGCCATCCACCCTTCCGTGGCCAGGGCGAATACCGCCTGCGAGACACCGCGTTGCATCTTTCTCTCTAGGGTGACCTTATTACCAACCTCGGGAAGGAGAGCCGAGCCCATCTTGGCCAGCGCGTCGGCCTTGGCGTTGGCCGCACGCGGTATGGATTCGATGGCGAACGTCTCGAGGCATGCAACCAGCGCCTTGACCTTGGCGCGATACTGAGGTAGAAACCCCGTGGTGCACTCGTACTGGCCGCCGACTTGCCGCGCAACGAGCTCGGAGTCTGTGAAAACTCTTATCCTCCGCGCACCCACCAGTAGGGCCATCTCTATCCCCGCGATCACTGCCTCGTACTCGGCCTCGTTGTTGGTTGCATCGAAGCCGAAGTTGAGAGCGTGTTCTGACGCGTAGGAAGGCCCCTCAAGGACCACTCCAGCACCCGACCCCAGGTCGCAGTGCGAGCCGTCGACGAAGACCTTCCACTCGTCGGGGCTTTCATCCGTGTCGGGGAAGGTGACCTCCACCACAAAGTCGGCAAGAGCCTGTGCCTTGATCGCGGTCCGCGGATGGTACGAGATGTCAAATTCGGACAACTCGACCGCCCACTTGGTCATCCTTCCCGACAACGCGGGCTGATGCAGAATTTGGCGCAGAGGGAGGTCTGAGAGGACCTGGATGGGGTGCGCCTAGAAGTAGGGGCGCAACTTTCTCGCCGCCACCACAACAGCCAGAGACATCTTCTCCGCGGGTGAATATCGCTGTTCCGCGGGTGAATATCGGCTGAAGCACTCGCCGCCACCTTGGCGGGATTAACGTCTATGCCCCGCGCACTGATCATAAAACCGAGGAATTTCCCCGATTTTACCCCGAAGACGCACTTCTCCGGGTTCAAACTCATCCGGTGAGCGCGCAGGGTTTGAAATACCTCGGCCAGATCGGCAAGGTGCTCCTGCGCGCTGTGGCTCTTGACCACAATGTCGTCTACGTAGGCCGACACGCTTCGCTTCAATTGCCTCCGGAAGACGTGGTCCACCAGGCGCTGGAAAGTAGCCCCCGCGTTCTTTAAGCCGAAAGGCATCACCCTGTAACAGAACGTCCCGTGTTGAGTGATAAACGCGGTGGACTCCTGATCCAGAGGATCCATGGCTATCTGGTTGTAACCGGAATAAGCGTCAAGGAAGCTTAACGCGCTGTGACCGGCCGTGGAATCGACCAGATCATCAATGGACGGCAAGGGGTAGCTGTCCTTGGGACAGGCTTTGTTGAGGTCTTTGAAGTCGACGCACATGCGCCACTTGCCATTGGACTTCTTCACCAGCACAACATTGGAGAGCCAGGTAGGGTACTTGACCTCTCGTATGAAGTTGGCGCGTAGGAGCTTCTCGACCTCTGTGTTTGTCGCGCTGGCGCGTTCCTCGTTGGTCTTCCGGCGCCTTTGACAGACGGGCCTAGACCCCGGGCTCACTCGAAGTGAGTGGAGAGCCACTTCGGGAGGAACGCCCTTTAGGTCCGTCGCCGTCCACGCGAACACGTCGCGAGAACGGGCCAGGAGACCTTGTAGGCTTTCAGCGTCCTCCCCGGTCATGCAGTCTCCCACAAACAACTGCTCGGTTGCGTCGGGAAAGGGGGTGATGGCGATCTTCTCATAGTCCCCGAGAGGCTCGCGCTCTCGCTCCTGTCGGACATCCAACTCCGCGCTGGCACCGCCCGTGATGGTATACGCGGCCGGACGAGCGCGGGTTGACGCCTTATAGCACTTTCGTGCCTCAACCTGCTGGCCATAGGCGACTCCCACCCGGTCCTCGACCGGAAACTTCAAGACCAGGTGGTAGATGGACGCGACGGCCTGGAACTTCATCAGGGACGTACGGCCCATTATCGCGTTGTAGATGGAGGGGAGCCGAACAACGGTGAACTCGATTGGCTCTATTCTGCGGGCGCCCTAACTGTCCCCCAGCGTCATGTCCAAGGTGACTAACCCCGCGACATCGACTTCGTTGCCCGAAAAGCAAGTGAGCTTTCCGGCGTAGGGCTGGAGCATGGCGGATGAGATGCCGAGCTGGGCGAACGCGTCTTAGTATAGAATATCCACCGAGGCTCCCGTATCCACCATGATACGCTTGATGATTTTGGTGGCAATCACCGCGTGCACGACCAAAGGGTCTACATGAGGGGTGATGAGCTCGCGGGAGTCGCTCGGCCGGAAGGTGATGTCGGCGTGAGGGATCCCGGCCGCGCCTAGATTGTTGATGGCGCCGCCGGAGGTCGAAGCGCGAGCATAGCGCTTCCTTTCCCCGCTGCTAGACCCCGCGAGGGTGGATCCCCCCGCGATGGTGTTGACGTAGACGTTGGGGTCGTTTGGGTTGGCCCTTCCTCTTGCCGGCGCAGCACCAGCCAAGGCATTGGCCTGTGCCGGCTGGCCGCCGTCGTTGCGTGGTTCGAGCTCCGTGGTGTTGGCCCCGGTATAAGGGTCGTTGTTGTTCGGTCCATCGCCACCTTGGTTGTTGCGCGGCCCGCGGTAGCCTTGATACCCGCGGCCACGGCGACCTCCACCTCGGTTCTGACCTCCGCGTTGTCCACCTTGAGGCTTTGTTGGTGTGGTGGACACCGTGAGGGCCTCTGGCGTAGTCTTGGCCTTACCCTTCCCGTGCTCCTGTGAGGGCTTTCCCGCCGCATCTTCAGCGAAGACGCGCTTGGTGATGGCGTTGCAGGCATCCTCGTAGGTGTGTAGGATTTTCCCACACATCTTGACCTTGAAGGTCCCGTCGCGGAGGTTGTGAATGAGCATATCGCGGGCGGACGTATCGTTGAGGCGAGGTATCTCCGACGCCGCGCTGACGAAACGGGTGAAGAAGGCGGCTAGGGACTCCTCCTCCCCCTGGGTTACGCTCATGAGGTCCTTCGTTGTTTTCATGCGCTTTCGCGATCCGCTGAAGTAGGAGGTGAATCGCCGCGCCAACTCATTGAAGGACGTGATGGAGCCCACCGGGAGGTTGGTGAATCACGTCATTCCCGCGAGCTTAAGCGTCGAGGGAAAAACCAGACAGAACATGGCGTCGTTGTAGGTGTTGAACGTCATGTGCGCGAGGAACTGCCTGACGTGGTCTCCCGGGTCCTTCGAACCGTCAAACGTCAGCGCGACGTTGGGCTTCTGGAAACCCTTTGGCATGGGCTCGTCTTGGATGAAGTCGGCGAAAGGGCTGCCATAAGAGGTGCCTCGATCGTCCACCATCATGTCGCTTCGGGAGCTGGAGCGTCTGGAGCGAGGGCGAGAGCTGGAGCGTCCTCGCGATGTGCTCATATCGTCGCTGGAGCTCCCCAGAGGTGGGGTATGGTAGGCCTGCCCAGGCCCGTAGCCCGCGGCGTAAGCGGGTACGTAGGGCTGGTGGGGCATAGGGTAGGCACCATGGCCGTGCTGCATGGGGTAAGCACCTTGGCCGTAGTGGTATGCCGGGGCGTAGCCTTGGAAGTGGGGGTTGGGAGGTGAGAGCGCGTTGGGGGCGTCCTGCTCAACCTCCTGCCCGGTGGGGCTCCCGTTGGTGGTCGAGTACCCCTCCACATAGGGCTCCTGCATGTGCGCGGGCGCGTACTCTTGGTAGTACTGCGCGTGCATGTACCCCTGAAAGGGGGCCTGGGGCTGGAAACCCTGTTGAAAAGCCGGGTTCCACCCTGGCATGGTTGGTGGTCGTTGCGCGGCCGGGCACCAGCCAGGCATAGGCGCAGCCTGGGGCATCGCGGGTGGTGACCCGTAATACCATGGCGGCGGCGGCGGCGGCTGCATCCCAAAGGCTGTGCCATCAGCGTAGTATGCGTTGTTGCTATTAGCGTCCATCACTCTTCACTGGTTGAAACGGTGCCTGCTTAGTTTGAGGAAATCCCCACAGACGGCGCCAATGTTGAAGTCCGAAAACCCCGGGAGGAGGCTGACGCGATGAGAGCAATGAGATCTTGATTTCAACCGAGTCAACAGGCAAAGAGATGGGAAATATTTGATCGCTAAGAACTAACACGATGGCGGTAATGTGAAGTGTGTTTTTGGATTGGGTATAGAATTACAAGTACGAATAAGAACAAGGATCTCTCTATCGCGTTGAGTGTATCGGGTTACAACAATGATCTTAGCTCGAGATATAATGTGTGTGCTTCGCGAGGTTTTCGATCCCCCTTCCGGTGCATAAAGCTCGCTATTTATAGCCGAGGTTTAGGCTGAGGTCGAGCGAGATGTCGATGTGGGACGAATGCCGCCCAGGTACGTGTCGCTCTCTGGTTGGTCTGCTGGAGCGGCGGCCGCGGGGCTGGCCACTGACAGGCTAGGATGGGACGTTGCCGCCCGCCGCTCGTCTGGATGGGACGTTGCCGCCCGCCGCTCGTCTGGATGGGACATTGCCGCCCATCCACGCAAGTGGATGGGACGTCGACACTCTCCGCGATGATAGCCCGGCTAACGGACCCTTATCCTTGATGGATTCCGCCTTGGAGGGGGTCACTGTACTCGCGATGGCGGTAGGGCTGGGTTTGGCGCCATTGAGAGGTTTATTTAGCAGTATTTTGTTTTGGTGGGATGGTCTGACCGCGTTTACGGTTCCTGGTATCAACACCCAACGGGAGAGGGGGCACGGGCCACTCATGCCCCCTAGGTCCGTCTATGTGCACAATGACCATGCAAGCTTGAAGCTTTTATGCCATAATGCATATAGAGCACATAGCCAGTCACGTATATATATAGCGCGGTCAACACCATTAAGCCATGAATTCATGCATAGCTAACAGCACATGATATCACGTATGACCATGACGAAGTGGCTTTAATGAGCACACATCCCAGCACATGCATAAAGACTTTGCGCCAGGTTACCCTCATGCCACGTACGCCTGTACCTTGGCTTTTATATAATTCATGCATGCAAATGGAGGGGTAATGCCACGTACATGTATATGTATATGTAAGCCCTTACCATGCATAATTTATTTAGAGGGAATCGTACATACCTCCATCATTATAGGCCATGAAAGACCTGCCCCCCATTGCCACAAAAAGCCATGGCGGGCCGGAACCAGCGCGCTGCCGTCGCCGGCCACAAATGCATACCACAAAGAACAAGAATCCTCATACCAAGGCAAGGTATAGCAGCGCGGTGAACGACGGAGCCGAGCCGAGGCGGTCGTAGCCACCCGCGATCAACGCGATGGAGGCGATGCTCGGTCAAGGCAAACGTGATGCCAGACGATCGTTGCTACGTACGGCGGAACAACAGCGTACTAGATCCTTGCCAAGACGATCACATCGCAAGAAGCTAGACTCCCTCACATGCCAGCATCGCGCTAATCAACATGACAGACCGACCCCGACCCTCTCCCTCTCCAGAAGCGCGATGCCCGGGAGGCGGCCGCGAGCCACGACAACGAACAATGCCAGAGAGACAGGCGCAACAGTCAGCGGCTGGGAGAGCGCACTGGCGGGATAGCGAAGCCGACACTGGGGCGGGTTTGCACCGGAGGGTCGAACGCGGTGGCAGCGATCTCGAGCCGTACGTGGTAATTACGGCGTCAACGACAATGCCCAAACGCGATAACCCTTTTGAATGGGCCGAACCAGCCTTTTCTCAAAATAACCAATACTCGCATGCCTCCCCAAAGCAATATTCGCCAAACATAGCACTATAGCAGCAGCAGAGCAGCTTGGAACAAAGTCTGCAGACCTAGGGAGGAAGGGGGTCTAGGCCTTAAAAACTTGACCTTCTGGAACAAAGCTAATGTGGCAGAGCTCATCTATGATGCTGTCTCGGACTCTGACTCCATTTGACACAAGTGGATTGACAAAACCTATACTAGAGGGCAAAACTTCTGGACTGTTAGGTGCAACAACTCTTCTAGTGCCATATGGAAGTCCATCATCAAGCTCAGAGATGAAATGTGTACCTCTATGCAAGGTAATGCTGAACCATGGGTGATGTTCTCTAGACTTGGGAGAATGGATTGCAAAGCCCTGTATGACAGCATAAGAGTGAAGGGTTCAATTGTTCAATGGGCTGATCAGGTTTGGAACAAACTCAATACCCCCAGAGTCACTTTTGTTGCGTGGAAAATTATTAACAATGGTGTTAGCACCAAGGACAAGCTGAAAACCTGGGGCCTTGCCCAGGATGATGAGTGCCAGCTTTGTGATGATCATAAGCAAGAATCTGTGAACCACCTTTGGTTCGAGTGCTCGTATACTTCGAAGGTTTTAACTGGTCTCCTCAAGTGGGCCAAATTGGGAAGAAAGTCTCGAAACATTGAGGATTGGATTAGCCAAGCAGCTCAGCTGAAAAGCAGGAAGTCCATCAAATTCAACACCTGGAATCATTGCCACTGTGTAGTCTTACTTCAGCTGGAAGATTAGAAATCTTATGGTGTATAGTAATCAAGCTATTAATGTGGAAGAATGTACTAGTATGTGTGTTAGGCACATTAGAAATTGCTTGAAGGCTAGATGGAAAAAGAGCTTGAATGGTACTTGCAAGTACTTGGAGAGTTTAGGCATTGGAGAAGTTGTAAATAGCTAGTTTAACTAGCAAATTTTGTAACCTTTAGTTTTCTAATAATATTTACCCTTTTATTCAAAAAAAAAAGAAGTGGCAAGCCATCGCGTTGCATAAAACGGATGTGGAGCCTGCGCGTGATAACCCGAGAGCAGGACGGTCTTAGGACGAGAAGATCCCCACAGACAGCGTCAATGTTGAATCCCGAAAATCTCGAACTAAGTACGGGACAAAATTATTACTAACTCTCGGGCCTTTCGGCGCGCTAAAAACCGGCTCGTCTTACTTTGAGCTCTCCCACCCCCCGCGTATTATTTTATACTCTTTTCGGAGGCTTATAAGACTTTTTAAGTTCTTTCCCGTAAATTAGTATGATCTCCTCAGAGATTTAAACACGTCGGGGCCCGTCTTTCGAGAACACGTCTCGGGACTCGGCCTTTTTCCTATCCATCACCTCATACCCCCTCCTTTCTATATATAGAAGGGGGAGATGCTTGCTTATATACCCACCTTCCGATGTGGGAAGCCTTAAATGTGTTTTGCAAGCCAACTTCCATGGTGACATGGCAAAGGTGGCTGACAAGGCAAAGCAAGCTTGCCTCCATATGCCCGAGGTTGGCGCGTTACGCATATACATGTTGCCACACGCATACACTTAGCGCGTTAAAAACGTGTCTAGCGCTTTAATCTTTATGTCTTTACTATTATTCATCTAGTGCACCAACGCAGTGACAGATCCGGGTATCAACATATAACATCTAATCTTTTTATTGAGATTTTAATATGACATGATAATAAAAATATATTTAATACATTAATTTAATGTAATTAATATTTGGCATGAACATAGTGGTAGAATTTCTATCATTGATGATTTTCAAAAAATACCATAATATAATTGCGAAAAATAAGTTATAATTAATATGCTACTTATGGGTAAAATATTATGATTATGATTTACACATTATGACTAAAAAAAGATTTTTTTAAATTTTTTTTTATGATAGATCTATGTATTAACTAAATGGGTATAATGATAAGATAAAGATTTATATACTTGGATAGAATTATTAATTAAACAACTCAAATTATAACATAAAACTAATATCTTAAATAAGTATGTATAAGATTATGATAAAATCAAGATTTAATAAGATAACTTTTTAAATAGGGGGTGATGTGGCGCAATATGGTGGCAGAATTTGCTTCCGCTTTAGTATATAGTAATAGATATATTGATTACCTTGAATTTGGGAGTTTGGGTAAATCTTCAAATGTATTACAAGTTTACAACGGGAAAAAACACCAACAAGCAAATCTTCATACAAACATAATTCATGCGTAGGCCCAAAACTGAAGAAATGTAGCTCTAATCCAAATTTGTGCAGGAATATAAATGTTGCACGTTAGCAAACAAAGGTGATTTCACTCTACAAGCTTCATATTCCAATCCGATCACATAATTACATTATTATTGTCGACAGTTCACTTCATACAAATATGTGACTAATTTTCTCTGGACTACAATACGCCTACTAATTGCTAAACATACATCGTACATATAAATACGCGAATTGTACACTAACCTAAAAGGGGCTAAATAGATTTTGACATGTACAAGCTTACATGTGTACATGAACAAGTAACCAACACAGATTTAAGGGGAAAAAACCAGTACCTAGATGTCCAATTAATTTGGAAATGGAACTTTTTTGCATTAACGAAGCTCTTTTACAGTTTATGCTACAATGAAGGGCAAAATTGTCGGTGCAATTAGATTCAAAGGAAGTTTGTTAATACTTTTGATACATCAAACTACAAATAGGACAAAACAGTTCAATCGAGCGAATCTAAAACTGCAAAAACATTCCCGCAAAGGAAATCTGTTCCGCTGGACTCATCGTCACCAACCCACCCCCTTTTTTGAACCTTCTCCATAAATTCATCACTTCAGCGCATCCCCTCCAAACCCAATTTGACGCCCTATTTATAATACATCTGAATCCAACCCAATTAGACGCCCTATCTACAATACATTTGAACCCAGCTTCTTACTTTTCTCTAAACCACCCAGCTTCTAACTTTTTCTTTAATCCAATTACTAAACTGATCAATTTCAAAAGCATCCACATCCGTAAAACATCCCATAAATGACGATAAAGCTCCGTTAGCTTCTTCTCTATATAAGAGTAGAGGTTCTTCACAATTATAATTGTCAAGAAGTAAAGAATGGATCCGAACACGCCATTCCGGACCACAAATTCTCGAACCTTGTTGAAGCTGTAGAAAATATCGGGCCCTATTAGCCACCCTGTCCGGGTGTTTTGCCACGATTCTGAGACGTTCAATGAAATGTTTTGGACAGATGCCTTGATCACCTAATTGGAATTGATTGTGTTATATTGCTAGATCTAGGTTTTTCTCGTAGCAAAACTTGATCTTTGTAGCAACTTAATGTTCTAGGGCTCGTAGGACTAGATTTATTGAGAAGAGAAATAATTGCATGTCTTTATAGTTATCCCATTACGATTATATTTGCATGTATCCAAATTATCTTTTGTTCTTCATGCTAATATTGTTTTGATCGTTTCATTCAATATTAAGAGTGCTTGGCTTGTACACTTGCAATTATATGAAAAGGATAGGAATTAATCATAGGAATAAAATGAATTTATTGAAAATCAGTGATCAAACAAACTTATCAAGGTGGACTTGTGTGGCTGAACTTGTTTGCTTAATTGATTGAAAACTCATCTTGTTTGTTTATTTGCGATTGTTTAGTTAATTTGAAATAATCAGAAAGCCCCATCTTTCTTGTTATTGTTGGTCGGTGAAAGTATTAAACTATAAGCCCGAATTCCTCTAGTTCGACCCCGAACTTTACTTATGATTTGACATAACGACTTTAGGCCGGTCAAATTTTGGTGCCGTTTCCGGAGAATTTGTGTTTAATTCTATGTACTTTTAATGACTATTGTGTGGGCCTGATTTAATAATGTCTTTACCACCAGTCCCTATATATATATATATATATATAGGTAAGTTCTAATAGAAAGACGCTCTAGTGAAACAGGAAATAAGGTGAAGTATGAGTCAAAATCCTGACCATTAGATTAGAGTAAATATACAGTTGAGATTTAAAGATTTTGGGTGCAAAATATTGAAAAAGGTGAGAAACACTAGATTATAGCCATATCCCGCATTTACCCAAAAAAAGAATAAAAATGTCAGTCAAATCTTTTCAAAATCTTTCTCTATCCCCGTTACTTTTTCATATCTGGTTAAAAATATTTTTATCCTTTTCAACCCAAAACTCTTCATATTGATCCCTATTCAGCCGCTCGACTTCGATCTTCTTCAAACCTCCGCCCACCATCGATTGTCTTCAACCCTCCGCCCACAATCGTTGGTCTTTGCCCACAATCTCTCGTCTTTAAGCTCTCGCCCACAATCGTTTGTCTTCAACCTCTCGCCCACAATCGCTCGTCTTCAAGCCTCCGCCCACAATCGCTCGTCTTCAAGCTCTCGCCCACAATCGCTTGTCTTCAAGCCTCTGCCCAAAAATCGCTCGTTTCTATCCAAAGGCGTCTTTAAACTCTCGCTCTCGACTAAAACAAAGTCCCGATTTTGGTTAGTTTTTCCGAATTTCGCTCTTTTTAAAGCGTTATATTCAAATCAAAATCAATTTCTAAAAACCTAGATGTTCATCGCCTTGTTCGCCAATGCATGTCGAAATGAATTTCTGAAATCAATTTCCGAATTTGTTATTTTGCGTGGAGGTTTGTTTGTGTAATTGAAATCTATTCATGAGTGTTCGTCTTCAACCTCCATGTTAGTCAAAGTTTGTTCGTGATTTGTTTAAAGTCTATTCAACCTCCATCGTGTTTGTTTTGGGAATAGTCCAAAGTCTGTTCGTGATTTGTTTGTGTTGTTCAGTCTGTTTTGTTTTACCTCAGTGTCTGGTTTATTAATTTGTTCGTGATTATTTTGGATGGAGTTCAAAGTCTGTTCTGTTTGTCTTCAGCCTCAATTACGAAATTGTGGCTATTTGTTCCCCTGTTTTTTCTTTGGTAGCACCTGCTACTTACTAGGACGAAGTATTATCTTGAGCATTGGTATGCAATTTTTCTTTGGTAATGAATCTAGGGCTCATATTGATGAATGATTATGGGCATCGTGTTCAATTGATGTGTATTCACGAGCATTATGTATTCTTTTACAGAGGTATAAACGTCATGGCTAAGTCTCCAACGTGGAAGAGATTCCGTCACAACTTGTTATCAGTTGGAAAGTTGTTGACAGATTCAAATTTGCATGCCTCGTTTAATGCCGATAATTGCTTCTTCCAAGAACATGGAACTAGGAAGACGTTGTTGTCAGCAGAAAGAAAGGATGGATTATTCAAGATTAAGCTGCCAGTTCAGAAGATTGATCAGTGCTTGTTTTTTTATTCTGAAGAGAGAAAACTCTGTGGTTATTCCAGTCTGAATTCTGTTAAGAAATTAAGTGTGGATGTTTTGCATTCTAGACTTGGACACACATGTTTATCCAAGTTGAATCATGTTGAGTTTTTTGGAAACATGGATTACAAAGATTTCTCTTGTGAAACCTGTGTTCTTGCAAAACACCATAGATTACCTTTCACGAGAAGTGAAAGCATTGCCTCGAGGGCGTTCGAGCTTATTCACATTGACCTTTGGGGTCCTTACAGGGTTCTGAGCATTACAGGGGCTCAGTATTTTATGACAATCGTTGATGATTACAGCAGGGTAACCTGGACCTTCTTGATGAAAAATAAGACAGAGGTCTGTAAATGCATAACTGATTTCTTGGCTTTTGTCAACACCCAATTTGGGGCTTTAGTCAAGACAGTGAGAAGTGATAACGACACAGAAATTGTTCAGACTCAATGCCTTCAGTTGTTTGCCTTGAAAGGGATTATCCATCAACGGAGTGCACCCTACACCCCTCAACAAAACGGCCGGGTAGAGAGAAAACATCGCCACTTGCTTGAAACGGTGAGAGCTCTAAGGATACATGCAGGGCTGCCTCTCAAATTTTGGGGTGATTGCATCCTCGCAGCCACACACATTATAAACAAATTACCGAGTGCAATTCTCAACTAGAGTACCCCTTTTGAAAGATTGTTCAACAAAAAACCAACCTATGATGAACTGAGAACAATAGGTTGTTTATGCTTTGCCAACCCTCAACCCAACCTCAAAGACAAGTTTGGTCCCAAAGCGCACAAGTGTGTACTCCTGGGCTATCCCTTTGGCTGCAAAGCTTACAAGCTTTATGACCTAGAAACCCACAAGACATTTATCAGTCGAGATGTTTTGTTCCAAGAAACTATCTTTCCCTTTAAGATACCAAACACCCCAAGCAAGTCTCCCGAACCTCCAAACCAAATTTCCCTACCTTTAGTAAATCCAGCCAATGACTCTTACATGCCAATCATTCCTACTCAGCCGTCCACATCAATTTCTACCGACCATATCAACACTTCATCTGCTGTCATACCAGATTCTGTAACATCAGCAACAACGCCTTTCCCACAACATTCTCTTCCATTTGACGAGTGTACTGGCACACCAACATCCTCCACCAATCCATCAATCACGAACACACCTATTTCTCTAGATGATCTTGATGAATTTCCTCCATTAAGGAGGAGTTCCAGAACTGTTGTTCAACCCATCAAATATCAAGATTATGTATTACCCGCAAACAATCCCAGACAACCGTCTCTCTCCCAATCGTTCTTGGCTACTGTCATTGGCAACACAAAGGATTTTGATCCTCAATTCATACATTCCTTCGTGAATATGGCGACTTGCATTGAGCCAACGCATTACAGGCAAGCATTGCAAGATCCAAAGTGGATCCAAGCCATGGAAGAAGAATTGAAGGCACTTGAAAAGAACCACACCTGGCTGCTCACACTCCCAACAAGACAGCAATCGGGTGCAAGTGGGTTTACAAAATTAAACATAGACCTGATGGGACAATTGAACGTTATAAAGCGAGATTAGTAGCGAAAGGCTACAATCAAATCAAAGGCAAAGACTACAAGCACACTTTCTCACCGGTTGCAAAGCTCACCACTATCCGAGTAATTTTAGCTATTGCGACGAAGAAAGAATGGCCTTTGTATCAGTTGGACGTTAACAATGCGTTCTTACATGGGAAGCTTGATGAGGAAGTGTACATGCTACCACCCGAGGGATATTTAAATGCTAAGCCAGGTCAGGTCTGTAGACTCACTAAATCTCTATATGGCTTGAAACAGGCCTCTCGGCAGTGGAACACAGAGTTGACTCAATTCCTCATTCAGTTTGAATTTACTCAGTCTAAACATGATTATTCACTTTTTGTTAAGAAGGTTCCAAACGGGCTTGTTGCAGCTCTAGTTTACGTTGATGATTTGTTGCTAACTGGTGATGATGAGCACTTCATTCTCAAACTCAAGGAGGCCCTTCACAACAAGTTCACTATCAAAGATCTAGGCAAAGCTCGATATTTCCTCGGTTTGGAAATTGCTAGGAACTCTACTGGCACTCTTCTTCACCAAAGAAAATATATCTTGGACATCATCCAAGATTGTCAGATGCAAGACTACAAGCCCAACCCCTTTCCTTTACCGAGAGGGCTCAAACTCACTATAAATGAAGGCCAACCTCTAGCAGATCCTGAGCGGTATAGACGTCTCATTGGCAGGTTGTTATTCTTGAATCTCTCTCGCCCTGACCTGTCTTATGCGGTGCAACATCTCAGCCAATTCATGCAGGACCCAAGGGAACCACACATGGCTGCAGCTTTACATGTTGTAAGGTACCTTCGAGGCTCCATAAGGCTTGGCTTATTTTTTCCAAGCAAAGCTCCACCCTCTATATCAGCATACAGTGATGCTGATTTGTGCAATTGTCCCTTTACTACACGTTCCTTAAGTGGATATTGTGTTTATTTTGGAGATTCCCTCATTTCCTGGAAAACAAAAAAGCAAAAAACAGTTTCAAAATCTTCTGCTGAATCAGAGTACCGCAGCATGTCAGCAACTTCAAGTGAACTTGTTTGGATTCATGGTTTGCTAGAAGACATACATATCCACGTTCCTCTCCCCATCACGCTCTTTTGTGATAACAAGGCAGCTCAATACATCGCCGCCAATCCCGTTTTCCATGAACGGACAAAGCACATCAGAGTTGATTGTCATTTCATCAGAGATCTCATTCAAGAAGGCTTTCTCAGCACCGCTTACATATCTTCCAGCCAGCAAATTGCAGATGTCATGACAAAACCTCTTGGGGCTAAACAACATCGCTACTTCCTTCACAAGTTAGGCCTTGTTGATCCTTCCCCAAGTCCAACTTGAGGGGGGGATATGGAAATATACGACAGCTATTAGGCACTTTAACAAGCTAATTGCTCGGTTGTAATACCTTGATCCTTATCAGCTTTTAGGTCTCCCTGTTAGTTCCCCTTTTTACCCTTCTTCATTAGTCTAGCCCTAGTATATATAGTATTGTATTCATGTGTTTAAGCAGCTTGGCTGAACAATGTTTTGAGCTCAAGAGCGCCGCCCTTTTGTGGCTAATCAATGAACAAGCTATCAGCTTTTACATCATATTTCACTTGATTTCAGCTTCCACATAATTTCTCACATTCGGATAAATTGGTTTATACTCACATATTGACTTGTAAATTCTATTTCTTTACAAGATAAAATATATTTTGATAATCTAAATAAATTTTGTTTATTCTACAAATATAATAAATCGGGTTAATACAACGAGTTTCGGATTCAACCCAATCGAGTTCGACTTTGACCCATTGATTCTCAGATCGGATTTAAACTTTGGAATTCTCGGTTGGTTCGGGATACTTAGATGGTTTGCACTGGTGTCATGTTCATATTGTTGTATCGAATGATCTTGTGGACTCCCCAAGACATGATAATCTATGTTCAAATCAAGCTAGTTACCTTCCTTGGAATTGTCTACTACACTTGACACCATCATAACTCGTGTTCAAGCATTGGGAGCCTAATGTGGCTGAATGTGTGGATGAAATCACCCGAGCTTGCAAGCAAAGGATGGATTTTACCATCAACTTCAAGTGGAAACATGGATTAGTCACCCTTTGTGTACAATTATCGGCCTTTATCACCTCGATCCTTTCGAACTAAGTGTGCTTTGTATTTTCTCATTTCCATCTATATTTATCATGTTTGGAGTGTATAGGCTTCCGAAAACGAGCACGGTGTTGCATCATAACTCATCCGATCATAATAGCGTATCTTGTTTTTGTTTGTTTTGGTTATTTATCTATTTCTTTGTACGTATCCGTAAAATGGAAGCAAATAGTTGCAACCTCAATTGTTTGAAAGATCTCATCAGTTTACACATCGCCAAACATGTCGCATTCACATGTACCATTATAGTTCAGTGGAAGCTTTGTGTTGTTAGTGAGTCAACCACACTATAATTTATTGGTCTAAACTTCAATATTTACCATGTAAAAAGGCTCGGAATGCTGCCGTGTATTACATGCTATGATTTGATTTGGAAACCGGAAACCATTAATTATCCAAGAAAAGTGGGCAAAAAAAATAATTAAATGCGTCAGAACTATATAAAAAAATTAACCTGTACATATCCATTTATGTTCAACTTGCAAATGTTAAACTCTTTGTTTCCTGCTTTGAACACTACAATCATGCAAGGAGAGGAGAGAAGAATGATTGTCATTATTTTCCTAGAAGATAGTTACAAAGATGCACTTTTTTCTCTACAGGCAATATTCAGTGACTGAACAACTGGAATGAAACCTCACTTTTATGTACACAATTGTTAAAACAACCCAACAAAGTTATACAAAAATTATGCGGTTGTTGCGCATGTATATGGATTCGATAGGAGGACACTGAAATGGATGGTCTTGAACTGCTATTTTACATGAATATCATATCACCTGTTGTCAGACAATTCTTGTTCTGGTTTGGGTTCTCTTGAATGAGAATTGATCATGGTCAACAAATCAACAACCTCTTTAATGGTCGGCCTTTTGAGCGGATCATGGTTGACACACTTGCACGCCATGCCAAGGGTCTGCACCATGTCCTCTTCAAAGCCATGGCCTCTTAGGCAAGGCTCAAAAATCTCCTCATGCTTCCCATCTTTGATCATTTGCTTCACCCACACAACCAACTCTCTCGAGTCCTTCGGTTTGCACACTTGGACCGGCCTCCTACCCGTGAGCAACTCGAGCATCACAACTCCGAAGCTATAAACATCTCCTCTCAACGTGGCAATAATAGACTGCCCGTACTCTGGAGGAATGTAGCCCAACGTACCGACCAACTCAGTCGTGACATGAGTACGATGAGGCAGAATCAACCTTGATAACCCAAAGTCCGCCACATGCGCCTCGAATGTGTCATCAAGAAGAATGTTGGACGACTTGATATCACGATGGACTATGTGTGGCTCACAAACTTGGTGCATGTAAGCAAGGCCTCTACTCGCCCCTTGCAATATCCTGAGCCTTGTTGGCCAATCCAGCTTCTTGGGACCGTCGTCATTCTCGTGTAGCCAATAGTCCAGGCTTCCGTTTTCCATGTAAGAGTATATGAGCAGCCTGATCCCACCATGAACACAGTAGCCTAGAAGGGAAACCAAGTTCATGTGTTGAGCTAAGGAGAGAACTTCAACCTCGGCTTTGAATTCCCTCTCCATTAAACACATATCTCCAGAGAGTTTCTTCACGGCAAGACGGGTTCCGTTTGGTAGTGTCGCTTTGTAAACCAAGCCGAAACCGCCACACCCAATGATGTTCTCTTGGTTGAAGTTGTCCGTGGCTTTGAGTATATCGAATATCGTGAGGTCTTTCATCTTGTGGGTATGGCTCGGAAACACTATGACCAAGCTGTTGTCCATGCAAACCTCATGAGAAGTAGAGTAATACGAGCTGAGGTCGAGTTCGGCTTTGTCAGGATCGCCTCGCGGAAGGATCCTCCTTTTGGACATGACCAAGAAGACTAGAAGGAGAATCAGGATGATGGAAAACACCAAACAGACGCCAACAATCACGCCCACTAACAACTTCTTGTTACGTGAGAAAGATTGAGATTTGGCTCCTGTTTGATTATTATTACTATTGCTGGTGTTGGTATGATTATTGGTATCAGAGCAGGCGCGCTGTAGAACCAGGCCGCATAAGCCTGGGTTCTGCACATAGCTGGATTCGGGGAAAGTATCGAACTGCCCCCCTGTCGGTATAGGGCCCTGGAGATTGTTGTAGGAGACATTGAACTTGGACAAGAAATTAAGGCTCTTGAGAGAGGCGGGAATCGGTCCGGTGAAGCTGTTGTTGCAAAGGTTGAGCGTTTCTAACTGGGTGAGGCTTGAGAGCTGAGACGGAATGGTGCCGGAGAGTCGGTTTCCACAAAGATCAAGAACGTGGAGCGTTTGGAGGCGGCTGATCTCAACGGGGAGCGGACCACTAAGATTGTTGGTGCCAAGATAGAGGGCAGGGGGGAGGCTAGCAAGCTGGTTGTACTGCTGCCTACTAGCATTGTTCGGGGCCACGAAGACCGGGAGCTCCAAGTAGGTTCGGTTGAGGGCGGCGGCGAGCTTTGGGGAAACCAAGGCAGGCAACATAGTGAGATGGAGTGGGAAGTCACCAGAGATGAGGTTGCTGGTCAGGTCTAGATAGAAAAGGCTTGACATGTTGCCAAACCGGTGGGGAATCCCACCGGTGAGGGCGTTGTAAGAGATGTCTAGGACCTCAAGGGACGGGAGGTTGGGCACCCAAGAAGGGACCTGTCCGGTCAAGTTGCAGCCTCCAAGGGCGAGGACCTGGAGCCTTGCAAAGCCGGTAATGAAGTCGGTGTGGGAAGGCAGCTCCTCGCCGTAAAAGTTCTTGGAAAGGGTGAGCATAGTGAGGGACTTGCTGGTGGCGAGGATGGTGAGGACGCCCGTGATGTTGGTGAAGGTGTTGTTGGACAATGAGAGGAAGGAGAGGGAGTCTAGACCCGCGATCCGAGGGGAGATTTGACCGGATAGCTTGTTGGTGGCCACCCGGAGGGCGGTGATGGACTTGCACGAGTACAAGGTGCTTGGCAAGCTCCCTGTCAAGTAGTTGTTGCCAAGGTCCACCGTCTGGAGCCGGTCAAGCCTCGAGAAGTCGAGGCTAGAGACGTCGCCTTCTAAGTTATTGACCCGTAAGATGAGCTTCATAAGTTTGGTGCAGTTGGAGAGAGACGACGGGATAGGCCCCGTGAGGCTGTTGATGTGGAGTTGCAAGCTCTCCAGGCTCGCTAGCTCCCCAATGTCGTCTGGAATTGGGCCTTGTAGGTTGTTGGAGTAGAGCTCGACGTTCCGGAGGTTGACTAGCCTAGAAATCCCGCCAACCGGAAGCCCTCCTTTGATGCTATTAGCCGGCAATGACATCTCCTGTAGCTCACTCAGGTTGTAGATGCTGTCCGGGAGTGCTCCGGTCAGCGTGTTGAACCCGGCCCTTAGCACCTGAAGCCCTCCACACTCGCCTATCCCTATAGGAATCTCGCCGCTCAAGTTGTTATTGGAGATATCCATGCTCCTCAACAGTGGAGACTTCCTACATATTGACTCCGGAATCTGCCCGTTGAAATGATTGTTGCTTGCATTCAGACTCGACAAATTCAGCCCCAACAAACCCAACAGCTCTCCATGAAGCTGATTGCTCGAGACGTTCACTGCCCGTGGTGTGGAGGAAGAGAAGTTGCTACCATTATGATCACCAATACCCATGCCGCTCAGGCGGTTGAAGCTAAGGTCAACCACCTCTAGCCTCATCACCGACCCCAAAAGCTCACCCGGGATGTCACCCGAGAGCTGATTCCGTGACAGATTTAGGTGCGAAAGCATTGCAAGGTCTCCAACATGAGGGCTTATCTGTCCTTGAAGACTCCGGTTAGGCAGGACTAAGCTCCATACTCTGCCCTCCTCATCACAACTCACCCCCTCCCAAGAACAGCAATCGTCCGACGATGACCAAAAGTTTATATTCAGAGATTCAGACAAGTGGAGGAGTGAATCACGGTCTGTCTTGTTGCAACTTTGCTGAGAAGAGGCGATAGTCGAGGAGCAAACCACGATCAATACAACGAGGCAACACCAGCTCTTTTGTGCCCGACATGCCAACAACTGCTCTAAAAACATGCTGAATGCTAATCCAACCATGAGTTTTGCTGCAATACAAGGCAAGCTGGTCACTCATTGTCCTAATCAAGTAACAAAATGACTATATATAATGCAGATGGGTGAAGATCAGAAACAAACCTTTTTCCCATAAACGGGTCGTCTGAATTTCAACCTCTCATCACCTCTAATCTTCAATCCACACAATCCATGCTAGATTAGAATCTTGAATCCACACATGTGATCCCACTACTAGTAAGTTTACTGCACAAGTCTGCCAAAAATGGCAATTATAAGAGTAAACACAAATTTTAAGTACTATACTAGATACACCATCAATTGGTAATCACTAATCACCAGGAATTTAAACAAACAAATGCCTATATCTTCATTAATTAGCTCTACCCATTTCTCAACTAAGTTCAGTTGTGCTTAATTAGCAAATATGTTAGCAATTAAGCTCCTTTAATCAGCACACGTTATAAACAATCTCTCCCCACTCTTTCCAATCCAATCCAATCCAATCAACTTGATCAATTAATTCCAGAACATTAATTGCAAAGAAACACTCAACACCCTAGCTAGCAAATCCAATTAGCCTCTTCACAGCAAATCAAAGAGGCCATATATATAATAACAGAACAAAAAATTACCATTTCCCTGTTCTTGTTTCGTTGAGCAGAATTGAAGACGACCCTCGATGCTGATCAGCTCATCAAACAATTCAAGCTCATCAGCAAACACAACAAGGACCCAATTCAATTGACCCACAAACTTGATCAAACAGCAAGAACAAATTCAAGCTCTCGCCTTTCTTCCTCTTCTTGTTTTCAAAGTCAACCCTTTCGATCGAGCTTAATAACGTCTCTCTCTCTCTTGCAGAGTTGAATCTGTCTCTAAAGGCTTGCCAAGAAGGCTGTGGTCAGCCAAGAGTCGTGTTCCCAAAATAAAAGGGGGCACTTGAAGCTCAAGACAGAGACCCAATTGTTATTATCATTACTAATTGAGAGAGAGTTGAGACTAATTAATCTTGTTTTATTTATTTATTTATTATTATTATTATTATTATTGTTATACCTGAGAGTTGAAGGTTCGATGATAGTGGACTTGAAAAATATTGTATTACTTTTGGGACGGCTATAGATAATTAATTATTAGGGGGAGGAAGACAGCAATGGCGTGAAAAAGTAGGTAAAATTATAAAATTAAATTAAAAAAATTGTTTATTGAGAGATAAAGTCAGTGGAAAGAGGGGGCAGAGTATAATGGAAGCCTGTCTTTGTCATGATTCCAATATAGTAGTATTTAAATACAAATCAACTTTGATTAGTACTAGTGTGTATTAGTTTAGTCGTGGTGTTGTGTATTTGCATTAATTTGGAAAATCAGTTTTCAGTCCTTGGTTTTATTAGTCAGTAGTATTATAATATTGTTGGTAAAGTCAATCATCTTGTTGCCATTTAAGCGCTAGTATAACATGTATACTAATCCATGGTTTGTGCAGGTTCAACCCAAATGAAGAGTTATTATGATTGCTAATTCCACAAGTGGCTAGAAAAGAAAGAATTTATATGGGTTGTTTATTCCGCAAGAGAAAACATACTCAAAATTATTCAGATGCAGAGTTGACAATTTCAGCTATGGAGTTATTAAAGAGTATCATTGCCTGTATTGGAACAACTCAAGCTCTAAGGAAAGACTTGGTCATATATAATGGCTTATAGTTTTACAAGATGTTTGAAGGGGCCGAATGGAAGAAGAAAATCAAACAAAGAGGATGTCCAAAGCTATTGACTTGAATCATCTTCGGATCTGCTAAAGAACCTGAAGCGTTGTGCGCGGAATGGAAAATGTTGTACAAAATTACCAAGTATATTAGTATGGTTTTTTTTTTGTTTTTTTTCATAGTAATATTACTCGGTGTTCTAAAAATCTCTTCTAGGCCCCGTCTAGGTGCTAGGCGGTCCCCATCCGCCTAGCCGTTCAACCCGCCTAGGCGGTGACTAGGTGTTCTTCTAGGCTGCTTAGGCAACCGTATAGGCCGTCTAGGCGCTAGGCGGTCCCTCTCCGCCTAGAGGCCGTCTAGCGTTTTTTAGAACATTGATATTACTACATTTTATGTTTGGAGTGGGCTAAAGCAAACCCAGCCCACTTCTAGATCCGCCCTTATATATAAGACAACAATTTGCAAGATTGTGGAGTGTTAGAAATTCAACTTGTGTGGTTATGATTCTGCATTTGGTTGAATATTGTATAGCAAGTTGAACTTGTCTGGTTTGTCCAATGGAAAGCTTTGTAGTGGATTTGTAATTTTACAATCCAAATCGTTTTCATCTACATAAACTTTTGGACATGTGTGTGCAAAATTCTCAACTCAAGATAAAATCCGATTTATGACATGTATAATGGAAAGCTTCCGATGGCCCATAGTCTGGGGATCATTTGGGTGAAGAGTAGGTCTGATCAAAAATAAAGGTTTGGGCCGGGTCCACTGACGGATCCAAGAATTATACCGAGTGGGGCGAAATATACAAAAGATATAATTATTTTGAACAAGGTTATAAGAGCAGTTAGGGTTGTTAATCGGGTGGGTCTGGATGGGTTTGGGTCCGATCATTTTGGGGTTCAGACCAATCCGAATTCGATTTAAATCTGAATATTTGACAATCAATTTGGATAATTTCGTGTCAAGTTTTTATTTAATCAAGTAAAATTGAGTTTTTGAGTCAATTTCGATTGAATTATTTAGATTTTGGGTTGACTCGGATTTCGATTCTGACTATATTTTGAATGATGATCATCGGGGCCGGACCGGGTATATTTTTGTTCTCTTCTTCACTTCAATTTCGATCAAATTACTAGCTACAATTTATTTATCATATAGTTATTTGTTTATATATTTAAAATGATAAGGGTTGGACCGAGTTATGGGTTGGGCTTTCAAGCCTACCAGGCTTTGAAATAATAATCATATCCCACCCTTTAGATTATCCGGACCGGCCCGGCTCGTTGGACTATAAATAATAACCATATCTGTGTGATCAAATGATATCACATATTCACATTGTGCTCGTAGGCATAGGAAGGTACACATCAAAGCAATGGTGGTTCACTTGCATTCATATTATCAGCAACGAAGAAAACAATATGCTACAAACTTTGGTGATGCTCTAGTATTTATCATTACTTGAATTTGAGATCTTTGGTCTAAGGAAGGAACCAAAGAGCCATATGTTTATACTCGGTCACTCAAAATCAAACAATAATCTCTCATATAGGTCACCCAAAACATGTCGTTTTCTTGGTGCAATGTATTGTTTGTGATGTATTTTGACAAATCTTCTATAAAAATATTTAAGGGAAATTCCGGATGGTGCTCTTCAGTAGGGCTGAGCAAAATCCGGTCCGGCCCTCGGTCCATGGTTTTTACAAATCCGGTCCCCGGTCCGGTCCGATCGGGACCGGATATTTATAAAAATTATATTATTTTTAATGTTTTTATAGTTTATTTTTAATATTTATGTTTCACATTTATATTATATACTTAATAATACAATATTTTTTATTAATCATATTTGATTTTTAAATTATATTACAATTTTTTATATAAAAAAATATTTTTTTAAAAAAAATAAAAATCCAGTCCAAAACCGGACCAGACCTGATTTTCCCGGTCCGGTCCCCGGTCCATGGATTTTGGACAATCCGGTCCCCGATCCGGTCCGATTTTGGAGCGATGCTCACCCCTACTCCTGAGTTTTGGCTTTTCCGGATAGTGCCTTTAAAAAAAGTTATTCCGAATTCTACCCCTGTGTTTTGGGCTGATTATTACGGAGTAATATGTTGTTTTTTCTACCAAAAATTGTCAAATTTCTTGAATTGCATCTTACTAACCAAGACTTCGTTTACATCGTTCTCTTCTCTCTCTCTCGAGTCCCCTCCTGGTTACGATCTGCTAGCCCCGCCCTCAGAATCTTGACGTCCTTGAATGTAAGTCTCTCTTCTCCACCAAATTCTTTCTACAAATTTTCCTGAATTCAATTCAATTCGTAGATCTAAAGCTGTCGATCCATGTCTCGTTCTCTCTTCTGCTTTTTAAGATGTAGTGTAGCGCCGGATCTAGGTTTTCTTATCTTCAATTTCACCTTTCTCAAAAGCTTTACTGTTGATTTTTACTGATTTCCTTGATCGAGCAATTTCATGAGGAATGCGCAGATTTTTTGGATATATTGTTAGGTATGTCGAGTTAGATCTATGTTCGCTGCTACCATAGAAAAGGAGGGTACATCGATTTAGATAATGACATCCTTCACTCAAAATTCGGCTAGATCAGGTTTCGTTAGATTGAAATCGATATTGAGACAGATGGCCTTTATGGTACATCGTTCATGTGAGAAGAGATTAGGTCTTACCCTGAGACAAAAGCTAATAGGGGGTTGTATGGGGGATGGGTTGCTATATGAAGGCTGTGATTTGTATATCGTTTGGCATGTTTATGATCTGAAACAGTGAGTTGGAACTGTCTTCATAGTCGCAAGTAGGCCAGAAGGGTGGGTTATGCAATTGATCTTTGGTAGATCCGATCCGATCCCCTCCATTGTATAGTGCAGTGGCAATCTCTGTAACCAACGGTTTGCAAGTTGAGTTTAAAGATTTTGATTTACAAGTCGAGTCTAAACTCAATGAATCTTTAACTTAACCAAACACAAATAAGATTTTGAACTTGAACGAAGCTCGTGAGCCTGGATCGCCTAGTTTAGAGCTTGGTCCGGCTCAATTAAGGCCGTGCTTCTGGGCCCCTTTCGTTTTCTCAATGAATTAAAAATGCAGACGCTAATTACTCCATCCATCACAATCGCAGATAAACAGAGAATAAAAAAGAGATAATGGGGCGAGAAGTATCAGAGAGCTGTGTGGACAGTTTGCTGATAGAGATGGTTTCTTCGTACTCCAATTGCTTCTACGCCGACAAGCCCGATCTCGCCGCTCGGAGAATCGAAGCCATTGGCTACCAGGTCGGTCAGCAGCTGTCCGAGAGGTAAGACCTTTGAAACCCTAATTTTTGAGTCTAGATTCAATATGTTGCCAGCTGATTTGTTGTCATTTATTTGAGTTTTAGATACACTATGGAAAGACCACGATTCAGTGACCATCTTGAGGCCATCAAGTTTATATGCAAGGATTTCTGGACTGAGGTCTTCAAGAAACAGATTGACAACTTGAAGACAAACCATAGGGTAGGTTTAGTATTAGATATATTGGTATATGAGTTTGTTTTTGTATAAATGAAAGCTTCTGTTTTTGTGAAAAAACTCCACATTTGACGACTGGGCATTGATAGAGCCTGTAATTCTTCTGTCAGGGAACTTTTGTACTGCAGGACAACCGCTTTCGTTGGTTTTCACATATATCCACTGAGACACCTAGTGATAATGCCGATTCATCTTCAGATACTCCCGAGTCTCCAGCAGGTAACAAGGCAACACAAGCAGCAAGCATGCATCTTTACTTCCCCTGTGGAATTATAAGAGGAGCACTTACAAATTTGGGAATTTCCTGTGCTGTTTCAGCTGATATTTCTAATCTACCTGCTTGTAAGTATTCGCCAATACCTTTTTTTTTTGCTATTCAGGTGTGTAAGCTGGTTCCCTCCCTGAAAGCGTGGTCATATTTTGCAGAACATTTGTAGTTTGAATAGTATAAATTGTTACTTGCTAAGGGAGGATCAGAAAAAGGATACGATTCTGGGCTTAGCCAATATTACCATGCTAATGCTGGCTTGGTAATGTCATGGATTGCCATCAATCTATCACATAGCTACTGGCATTGATCTCTTTGATTGTACATATGCTTTCAATCCACATGCACTAACAAATATTGTTCTTCAATTCCAAGCTAATTTCTCATTTCCTGTCTGAACTTTGTTGTGCATCATTCATATGATGTGTTGTTTCTTCCCTGGCAGGTTCATTTGTGATCCGAATAAAGGCATAAACGGGTGTATCCGGCCTTGGAATTGAGAATATCATCTTCTTCAAGCATGTCTTCCTATAAATGAATACGTTTATTTTCATGCCCTGGCATTGCTAAATCTTCTGAAGTTTATTCAAGGTCATTCCTAGCCCGGAGTATCAGTTTGGCAAATCTCATTAAAGGATTTCTAAAGACATGAATTATCACCGATCTGGGTTCTTTGTATTAAAAGAATGATTATTAGTTTATACTTGATACTGCGACTTGTTCGATCCCAGCTTTAATCCTTGCTAAATTTCGTTATTGCCAACTTATGGCATTGTGTTCCTGAAGAGCGTTGAAGAACTTGAACAGCGTTGTGCTCGGAATGGAAAGTGTTGTACATAAATTATCAATTACTCCCTCCGTCCCCGAAAGTTTGTCCGCCTTTCCTTTTCGGGCGTCCCGGAAAGTTTGTCCATCTCTATTTTATTTCCATTTATATCACTACACTTTTACAATCTTACCCTCACACAATCTTATATTATTCCCATTATCCAACTTTCCTCTTAACTTTATCACTTTTTCCTATAAAATTAGAAAATTACTCTCAATTAATCTTATAAATTACTCCTTTCTATACCCCTTCCATCAACTTTAACACATTTTCCTATCACTTATTAAACTTTTTCACTTTTTATTAATCCGCGTGCAAATATGCTATATGGACAAACTTTCCGGGACGGAGGGAGTATATTAGTATGGTTTTTTAAATTTCTTTTCGTAGTAATATTACTACATTTTATTTTTGGAGTGGGCTAGAGCAAACCCAGCCCACTCCTTGATCAGCCCGTATAGCAAGTTGAACTTGTCTGGTTTGTCAAATGGAAAACTTTGTAGTGGATTTGTAATTTTACAATCCAAATCGTTTTCATCTACACAAACTACTTTTGGTCATGTGTGTGCAAAATTCTCAACTCAAGATAAAATCCGATTTTTGACATGTATAATGGAAAGCTTCTGATGGCCCATAGTCTGGGGATCATTTAGGTAAAGAGTAGATCTGATCAAATAAAGGCTTGGGTCGGGTCTAGGTTAGGTGTGAAACATTTTTTAACCCATTGATGCGGGCAGGTCGGGCCTATGCCCTCTTCTTAGGGTCTAATATTTATGTTCATATCCACCTTTAGGGCCTAGTAGGGCCGCCCCCCTCACGGAAGAGCTGCAATAAAAATTTATATCGCTAATACGTGTATTTTGCAGATAAATCTTCGAAGACAAATGACTATCGCATTTATTTGACCTTATTTTTTTTAATCGAATGCACTAAAGTAAACCAAAATGCCATTACCAAGGATTTGTGCTTGACTGAGTAATGGGCCCAATAGTTGTGATGATTGGCCCAATCTGTACTGATGAAAATTGGGTTGATGATCTTCTTTTTTGCATCCAAACACATGCATAAAAGTATAAAGGGAAAATTGCATTTAACCGCCCCTTATATTTTGTTTTGCATTTAACCACCCCTTATTTACAAATTATTGTATTTAACCATCCTTTATATTTTTTTCCGCACTTAACCACCCCTTATCTACAAATAATTGCACTTAACCACCCATTGTTTATATAAAATATATTATTCCCTCTATTACATGTTCGGGTTGGTTCACTTCAAGCTCGTATGAGTTTGGATTGACCTAACTATTAATAGATTTATTTTTTAATTACTATAATAAAAGAATATTATTTATGTATCCATCTTAATAATAAGATATTTAGATTATTTAATTACGAATGATATACTATTTTTACAAAACGGTGTTTTAGGTAGACCCATCAGATCTTGGGTTTCAAGTTTTATTCAATAAATGACCAAGTTGAGTCTCTCTTTAATCCATTGATTTCGGATCGGGTCTCAACACAAGAAACTATACAACGTTAAGGGAGCGTTAGGATTCGAAACTATTTTTTTAGTTGGGAGATACAATTCGAGAACCAACTACACAACAATAGAGGAGTTTTAGGGATCCGAAACTGATTTTTTTAGTTGGGAAATACTATATGAGCTTAATAATTTTTTTATTTTTATAAAAAAAATTAAACTAAGGGCAAACATGTCATTTATTTTTGAGAGAATACCATTTTTTGTGAAATGGGTGGTTAAATGCAACTATTTACAAATAAGGGGTGGTTAAGTATAGAAAAAAATATAAAGGGTGGTTAAATGCAACAAGTGTAAAATAAGGGGTGGTTAAATTGTACATAGTCAAACTTTAGGATATTTTTAGAAATATTATTTTGATGCTCTTATTGGTTTATGTCGTCTTTTTTTTTTTCCATAACTTATCATCCGAAATTAGATCACTTAAGTTGGGTCTTGTATAAAACATCATGATCACATGTCCTACATTTGCACAATAGAAAACTAAACAGTGACTAATTCTATGATTAGAATGCATGTACTTACAAGTTAATTTCCAACTAATTATGTAGCATAGCTTTGTTTTGACCACAAAAAAAGATGCTTTTATGACCCTGCTATATGATCTTAAACATGCATTATTTCACTTTACCATTAAATGTAATTCATTTTCTAAAAAAAAGAGTGTGAATCATATATGACATTTGACATAAAAGTTATTTGTAATATGAGACATATTACTTGTTATATGATACACTCTTATCTACGGTTCAGATTAAAACTACACTTTTAATATTTTATGATGTACTTTTACTGTAGATTCAAACAAAACATTTATTCTGTATAAGATTCAAGCTCATAAAAATATAATACAACTCTTATGTTTTGTTCAATCTCTTTACTTTGTATATATTTTAAGGTAAATATTTATTTTCCCAAACTACATTTTACGATATGAGAGTAAAAATATAATACAACTCTTATGTTTTGTTTAATCTCTTAACTTTCTACATACTTTAAGATAAATATATTTTCCCAAAACTACATTTTACCCAACCAATCCTATTAAAACAACCCTCTCCAGTACGATTTCTCACGATCCAAAAAACAATAATTGTGTATTGATTACATATAATTGGGCGGTTTATCTACTTGATCTCAAATATTATATAACTCACAGGTGTCATTGTGTCATGGATCAGTGTCTGATCTTGATCCTCAAATCCTGAGAGAAGTTGATTAATTGCACAAATTATATTGCAAGGAATCTAGTGAATATATTGCGGTGTTTGTGGAAGCTACTGTAGCCATGCATGCCCACTTTGTAATCTTGTAAGAACATGCATTTATTAGTACAAACTTGAGCAATAAAATAGTGAGCTTAATTAGAACCTTAATATATAAAAATATGAACATGCATATATGCTACACATAATTGAAGTAATGATAGTGCTGATGCGTAGCAACATTTCTGTACTTTATATTCTCCAATGTTTACTATTCTTGCTAATCTTGGTCGCCACAAATACTATCCACAAGGGATGATGACTGGTTACTAATCGGCTCTAAAGAGAATAGGGCCAACCGTTGGTCTGAAGTCTCGAACCCAAGACCTTATGGTACACCTATGAATGCTCAACCGGTAAGATGATGCGTCAAACGCTTGGTTCATATATAATGTGTGCACATAAACATTACTCCGTACAATATATTCCAAGGAAAATGGAGCAACAGTGTCTTGAGCCAAATACATGTGGGACGTAATTAGTGCTACACAACATACATATAGTTTAAGCTAGAATCCCATATCATTAATATAAAATGTGGTACAGTAATTTGCAGGATTAAACTAATACTAATACACATGTTTGTTATGGAAGCAACACATATAGTGGTGGCTATAAATAAAAACAGGTGTCAAATGCACATAAGAGATTCCTGGATCTCTCTTTAACTTTACCAGGTGCATGCTGACAGGATCAGACCAATCACCAGTTCGAACCGGCCTTGGGAGTGAGCGTTGTGTTGTGACCATCAATCAAAAGAAGGCATCACATGCCTAATCCATGTGCTTGCTAGATTTCATCTAGATTCAAACCTCTAAACTACGGAGTGTAAATAACTAATGTCTTACTAGCTACACCCTTGCTTGGTTCATACCTCATATATATAGAACATATATTTATCTTGACCAACCAACAAGAAATAGAACATATATTTATCTATTCTATTATTTTTATGACAAGAAATCCACTTTTAGTGGCAAATTTAAAACTTGTGACCCAACCAACAAGGTCTATGAATGAGGTAAACCGTTTCGAGCTGACTAAATCGACCTAGTGTGAAGGGGCGGAAGCAAAGTTGCGATTTTGTGACATTTAAAGACAGTATCATACGCACACCGGAGCTCAATATGCAATAGGTCAATCACTCTAAACCAACTTTTACTTGAGCCCAAATGGTAAAAGTAAACGAGTATTGTTGGTTGACCAATAGTTCCATTCACGCCTTTTAGTTGGAAAAATACACTCATTTTCTGACTAGTTAATTATGAATTAGAGACCCGACTTGTAGATTTATAAACTAGGAATATGGGTCACGGGTCAAGGGTCACGAGTCATGATATATTTATACAAGCTAGGGATACGGGCCGTCAAGGATCAAGGGTCACAAGTCACGGTATATCTAGACCAACCTAGGTTAATTAATTGTGAGAAATCTATATGTTACACTAGTAGTTTGGTGACTTTGGTCCCAATAGCTAGTTTGGTCCCAAAAAAGCCCATCAAGAAGGATTGATCGATCGACCTAATTAAAGAAGCTAGCTAGCTATATAGTGAGTAATGGTGACAAGTTTGGGACTAGGATCGATGAGGGTCAACGAGTCAGAGACTGAACATGGAGCACGCCCCTCAAGGCCGGCTCAGCAGGTCGCCGGTTCCCCAGAACCCGGTCCAGGAAAAACGTGCCCAATCATCTGTCTCACCAATCACATACATTTCATGTATGCTTCCTTTTCAGTCCACTATAGACAATCTAATCTATTTTTATATTCCAATATTTTGTACGGTTTGTTTACTTGCCAATGAAATGCTCTTAACTCTCGGGTTTCACATGGAAGTCGAAGGTTATGGCACAAAAAGTGCTTTGTATTATTCTATTCTATGTCGACTTCTCTAGGAAGTACTTGCTAGGTTTAAACTATCGGGTTGTTTTGTATAGTTTTTAATTGAGAGTACATGCTTTAAAAATGATGTTCAACTTTTTTTAGTAATCACATACATCATTTGTGCGTAAGCGATGGCGTAGGGCATTATAACAATGATCCACTAGTGGGAATCAAACTCAAAAATGAACATCATCAAAATAGATACTTCAAGAGTTGTATACATCTACCTTCATGGCAAAAGATCTATATATATACATATATGTGTTGATGGCCTTCTCCATGAGGACATTATCGTTGCTAATACGAAGGTAGCGAGAGAGTACCAGAATCAAATGAACGAATTTAATGTATCAAAGAAGCCGGGTACATTGGAAAGTCGATGAGAACAACCTGACAACCCGGTATGAGAAAACAAACAAAATTGATCAGCGCATGACCATAGAACTAGACTATGCAACGTGCATCACCACAAAAAAAAAATGGCCAAAATGCCAAATTGGTATTAAAAAGTGACACCTTTGGACATTTGGGTATTTAAAAAACATGTCTGGACAAATGAGTATTATAAAACAAAAAATTGGACATTTTGGTATTATAAAAACAAAAATAGGACATTTAAGTATTTTTTCGATTTGAAAATTTGATTTTCTTAAAAAAAATTCCTTTTCGTTGAAATTGATTTTTTATTTGACTTTAAGAGTAATTAATTCTCAAATTTTCTTTAAAATTTCAATTTAAAAGGTTCAAATGGAGTTAACCACATATTATTATTTAAAATTTTAAAAATTATTAAATAAATATCTATTCCAATTTGCTTCTAAATAAATATGTTTTAATTTTTTTCTTAATAGCGCAATCCAATAAACTCGTTATCCTTATTGATCTTATGCATGTGTGTATTTGCAAATGAACAACATCAAAGATATTATTTCCATGACAAATAACCAATACATATATTATAATATATGATGATATAATCAAATGATCATTTAAAGCAAATTAAGCTCTTATTTGCATGGAAATTTTATTTATATATTTTTTATTGAATGTTTAAATATTTGTGATTTTGATTTTTGCAAAAATTTGAATATACATTTATTGATTATAAATTAAAAACTAAGCTTAGCCTAGAATAACATTTTTAATTAATACACAAGTGTGTTTTGGATGCAAATTTGATTATTTTCATGAAATTGTATCAAAATGACAAAATTTTGCTTTGTTAATACTCAAACGTCCAATTTTTTGTTTTATAATACCTATTTGTCCAAATATGATTTTTAAATACCCAAGTGTCCAAAAGGGTCACTTTTTAATACTAATTTGGCATTTTGGCCATAAATACTTCAAATGCGAATTGTGCACCAGAACGACAATATAGCCTATCCCTTATATTATTTAATTTTTGAAAACGTGATTATATTGATGAAACTAAAACTAAAATGAACTTCAATTTCCATGAACGAAGGTGTCCTGTTTATCAATCTAAAATTGAAAAACTTATTTTTTTTTTATCTATTATGGATGATCTAGATGGATTACAAATACTATTCGAGGGCATCTTAAACCTTATTAACAAAAAAGTGAGTAGGGAGATTCACACAATCTTATATGGAACAATTAGACAATAAAATATGTACACATAGTTCTTGACTTCAAAAATATGAACAAGATACACACTATACAAAGTTAAGTTGTTTTCTTTTTTTGAAATCTCTACGGCTACATCTAGTCGCACCCCATGTGGATGGATCCAACCATACTATATAGCTTGTATTTATGCTAATGAGTAAGTAGTAGTATGGCTTCTTTTTTTGTCATAATGCCATATAGTGTTGTTGGATCTACCTTCACTTTATAGAAAAGTTTGATATTGAAAACATGGGTGTATGTATTCTAAAGAATTTCAATGCCAAAGCACAAATAATTAACCACATTAAATTAATACTCCGTAATTCCCCAAATTCAAAATGATTCTCGAGGCTAAGGCATTTTGGTTTCTCACATTACTCAAGGCGCTTCCCATGGTCAAGGTGGCCGCCGCCACGACGAACGTGGGCTACATCTTGGATAATCGATTGGAATTGGAATAAATTATTTTGGGCAAATATAGTTTTTATTGCTCCATTTTTTAGAAAATTTTAAAGGGTCTCTTACCCTTCATTTGTGCAAGAAAGCATAATAAACACCACACTGTGAACAACGAATGGGGAAACTCGACTACTTACCTAGAAAACAAAACGACCTAGAAACAAAACCATTACCGGACACAATAGAAACCAAGAATAAACCATTACATATCAATCATGCACCCTTATTTAGTTTTTCCAAACCAACACCATCAAACCACCAATCACACGACAATGTATATCTCGTGAAACTTGCCCATCAATAATGGATACTACAACAATTAACAATCAACAAAATGTATATCAAATAATAGAGAATCAAACTACTGGCAAAAACAAAGAGAACTCCGAGAATCTTGCCCATTAATATTGGGAGAGTGCTATTAAATTCTTTTTTTGATTTAGTCAATGCATGCGTGCCGACATTTTAGTTATTTTTTTCTTAACACAATGCTCAAGAGGTTTAGATGAAAGGTAAACTTCTAAGAGGAAGATTAGTTAGACGAAAATTAAATTATATAGGATGACAGCCGACATTGACAAGACAAGCGTATTGAGCTGTAAATGGAGTACAAACGAAACCAATCAAATACTACTACTACTAAAGATTAGAGTCAGAGTTTAAATTGGACTTACTCAATTTCCACGTGATGTGGTGGGTGCTTGTGGAGGCTCATTTTCATCTTCAATCACCTTATAGCAAATCCCTTCTCATCGTCTGGTAGCTTGTTGTTTTCATAACACATGACATATTATGAATCAAGTTATTATACGTTTAGCGCATCAGCTCACTGGTTGAACACTCATGTGTGTATCACGAGGTCTCGGGTTCAAACTCCGGATTCATAATTTGTCCTCTTTTCTTTAGAGCTGGTTAATAATTACGCAAGCCCAAGTATTACTTGTAATGACCCTTCATATAATCTCTTGTAACTTAACTTAGGTGTTAAACTGTGGTTTCAAACACTCTAAGCTTCTTAATTGATAAATTGTATGTCATATTTTATGTTCATTCATGTGGCTAACACTTTTTTGGATCCATTCAAGAAATGTCAATTTCAGAGTTATGTTTTGTATTATTTTTTTCAAATCTTTTTTAACGATGTATAACTTACAATAATCAACTCGATCATCAACTTAAACTTCATCTCAGTGCATGGTAGATCCTGACATGTGGCCGCCTCATTAACAGTCAAATTGAGGAGCGAGGATGGGGATTGTCACGGAAATTCGCCCCCTTTCCCCAAATCCCGATTCTTGCAATTGTCTCCTTATGCCAAACGCTTAAGCAACTTCGTTCTAATAATAAACTTGTCCACCATAAGAAACTTCAGATTTTTTATAAGTTAAACATACGCCGTCAGGTATGCATCATGATCGGTAGTTTGAGATGATGGTGATCTCGAACACTATATAAACTACCGTGAAAAGTCAAACAAATAAAAAACGTTCAAAAAGGGAAAAAAAAGTATTAAAATTGTGACAACGTAAGAAACAAATCGTCGTCTATTAATATGAAAAGTGTATACGACAAGATGTTCACGTCTTAACTTCGAAATCGTTCGAAAAACCTTTAAGCATCGATCACAATTTCGTTCCCAATTTCTTACCCTAAGACATTTCATTAATCTATCTCATAACTCCGGAGGATCTAGTACTATATGGAGTCAAATATTTTGTTTTGAATTAACCAAAAAATAAAAGTAAAAAGAAATTAGTAAAGCTGGTGCTTGCTGATCTACCATGAATTTCGGAGTATTATAACCTTTGGAGTCGCCTGTTTCACGGTAGGAAGTATTCAGATCAGCGGTTTGCGAAAAAGGAGACAGCATAATTTAATACAAACAAATAGAAAAATAATTACAGTACTTAAATACATAATTTATGATAGGGATTAAGCATGCCCATCCTTAATTATTATTGACCCAGCTGTATAGCATGCTAGCTAGCTACAAAGCCTAACTCTAAAAAAAATCACTATCTAGCTAATTTTCTTTGTACGCGCCAGTCGGTTAATCATTTCCCAACTAAGTACTACGTTTAATAATAAACTAGTTGAAGACCCGTACCATGTACGGGTAATGTCAATATAAATCCGACTTAATCATTTAGAGAACAAATTTCGATAGAGCTGACATTAAAATAAATACTTAAATTCACAAAACCAAATATGTTTGTAAATAATGTCACACTAATACATAATATAAATAAATTAATGCTAACTATTCAACAATTTGAAATAATGGCAAAAAAATATATAAATTCTAATTAAATTTTTTGGAGCACTTCATAATACACCACATTAGCCGTCTCACATATTGGTTTTCCTTTCTTGTCCAAAACCAGGACCTTCAAATAAATTAATGCTGAAAAAATTACATATTGAATGATTAGTTACATAATATTCATTAATTATATATGTAACGATAATAGATTGAAAAGGCGTACATTTTCATCCATTAAAACCAATTGGATTTCATCGATCCCAGCTGAGTGGTATGATACGCTCCCTTTGCGAATAATTCGACATCGAATATTCCAAGTCTGTTTGCTCGCATCAATAGTGACAATATCATCGTACATGGATCCCATTTTCAAATCCTTCAAAAGTACAAAATAATCTTAATGTAAATAGAATTTAAACTCAGGTAGAGAAACACTAAAAAAAAATATCAATATATACCTACGCGTAGATGATGGAGGAGAAGAAATCAATGTTAGAAGTATTCAGAAAATACGAAGTGTTTGGACAATATCTATATATATATATATATATAAACTCGGGGGTACCGTGTACATATACATAATATACATAATTTCTTCAGACTCATGGGGAATAATTAAGGTAAGGTAATATCACACGGGGGATAACCTCAATTTTCAAATCATGATAATGAAATTCGACCTATTAGTAACATATCACACGTGTACATATATCATTATATAAGGAAATTATGTATGAAATAATTAATATTCCACATAATTAATATTGCCCCATAATCTCATGCCTTGTAGAACCGTTCGTTATGTATGAACTAATTATACCATATTCATTGTGTATTAGCTTTGTATCTTTTGGACAATATCTTTCACATAATTATGTACCAAAATAAAATTCGGACATATATTACGTGGGCAATATTTTGGGAGCAATATCTTTTGGACAATATCTTTCATATAATTATGTACCAAAATACAATTCGGATAAATATTCTCATATATTTTTTTTTGCAATTTCGGGATCATTCATATTTTTTACAATATTTTTTTCCTGCAATTGTTGAGGTGACATTAATAACATTTTTTTATACAGGGTTGATGAGGCAGCGCAATTTTTTCAACAAAGATGGGTTCTGCTTTATACTGTACTAGCAGATGACCCGTACCTTGTACGGGGATGTTGTGTATTTATTTATTAATTTATGTACGAATTTACTGTAACAATTACAAATATTATCATATGCATACTTTAATTTAAAACGATGTTTATTTTTCAGATTATAAAATGACATAAGTCTTGTATATCATAATATATATATATATAAATCAATTTTATTTATATATTACTTCTTATACATACATAAATATATATTTAAATAATTGAGGAAGAATGACATAAGATAAGATGCATTATCACATATTATAAAAAAATTGATACAAATCTTTTGTTATTTAAATTAAATTGCGTAAACTAACTTATATAATAAAATCAATAAGTTTAAATAAAAACTCAAATTAACACATTATAATATTAAAGATATAGATGATATTTAATAAGATAGTTTAAAAACCAAATTATCTCGTATATATGTTATTTTTTTTGAAAAAAGAATTAAATAGTAAATAATTAAATATTTAATAAAAATGTTAATGAATCATCATCTTAATTAAGAAATCTATCTTTTTTTTCTGAAGCATAATCAATATGTAATATTAGCGATATATATGGTAAATATAACATCTAATTTTTTATTGGTATTTTAATATGATATGATATTAAAAAAATACTTAATATATTATTTTAATATAATGAATATTTTTCTCATATATAGTGGTAGAATTTTCTACCATTGATAATTTAAAAAATTACCATAATAAAATTACGAAAAATAAACTATAGTTAATATGATATTTAATTAAGTGGGTAAAATATTATGATTATGATTTATACATGACAAAAGAAACTTTTTCTAAATAAATTTTATGATAGATATATGTATTAATTAAATATGTATGATGATAAGATAGAAATTTTAAATATGGATAGAATTATTAAATAAACAACTCAAATTATAAGATAGAACTAATATCTTAATTAAGTATGTATAAGATTATGATAAAATCAAGATTTAGTAAAATAGATTTTTAAATAAGGGGGATGATGTGACGCAATATGGTGGCAGAATTTGCTTCTGCTTTAGTATATAGTAATAGATAGATTATAGTAGATAGTAGATGGGTTTTTAATTAATTATCTTGCACCCTGATTTAAAAGCACTAACCTGGTAAAGTATGTGCATTTCGGTGCACAAAAAAGTTGAAGTTGATAGCTGACTAGGATAAAATTAGAGGATAATCCTACGAAAAGCTTTTTGTGCTAAAAATTAGATGCATGGTAAATAAAAGGGGTTTAGGTTGTTAATAATAAACTGGAAGTGTGGAGGGAGAGACTGCAATCTAAGGGGTTTAGGTTGAGTAGGACTAAGACTGAATATGTGGAGTTCAGCTTTGGGCAAGAAAACAAGGCTAGTAGTGAGGTGCAGCTGGGGGATGAGATCGTGACGAAAAGTGATAGCTTCAAGTATCTGGGTTCAGTTTTGCAAAATGATGGGAGCATTGAGGAGGATGTGAGATCTCGTATTCAAAGAGGTTGGCAGAAGTGGAGAGCAGCATCATGGATTCTTTGAAAATAGGAAGGTGTCATTGAAGCTTAAGGGAAAGTTTTACAGATCTGTTGTAAGGCCAGCGATTCTCTATGGGGCTGAGTGTTGGCCGACGACGAAGGCTCAGGAACAGAAACTTGCAGTCGCAGAGATAAGAATGCTCAGATGGATGTGTGACCACTCGAGGTTAGATAAGATTAAAAATGAAGATATCAGAAGCAAGTTGGGGGTGGCTAGCATAGGGGTCAAACTTCGGGAAGCAAGACTTCGATGGTTTGGTCATGTTCAGAGACGGACACCGGACGCTATAGTGAGGAGGTGTGAGCATTTGGAGTTTGGGGATTGCCGGAGGGGTAGAGGTCGCCCGAATAAACGCTGGATGGACAGCATTAAACAAGATATCGGCCTGCTAGGGATTTCGGCGGATTTAGCTCAGTACAGGGAGAGCTGGAGGGAGAGGATCAGGGTGATGGATAGCTAGTACCCTGGTTGGTGGAGTAGACTTTCTCAACCTGAAGGAGTTAGCATAGGCGTTAGACAGCTAGTTTGATTTTTTCTTATTTTCTCTTTTACTTTGTGTTTCGTCTTTAGTTTTTAGCTTTTGTTTAGGGTCTCCTAGCTTGTTGGTTGTAGTTTTTGGATGGTTTTGAGCATTTGTCTTGGTTTTTTTCGGGCGTATTCCATCTAGGTCTGGGATACCCCCATCCTGACCCCCCAGATCCTGCACCTGCGGGACTACATGGGTACATGTTGTTGTTGGTGGTAAATAAAAGGGGTGAGAAATTTAGCCTGTTAATATATGCCAAAATAGACAAAGGAGAATTAAGACGATATCAAGTTTTCCCAAATTGTAGATGGTGATAAGTTGATACCACCTTGGGCAAAAAAGATTAGAAAAATCGTTACACGATAATAATTATTGTTAGCATGACCCATAATCTTAAAGTATCTTCAACACTGAGAATGTAAATTTCTTAAATATTTTTATAAAACTAAAAATACTAAATGTCAGATTTTTTGTGTTGATCAAAAAATATAATTAGAGAAGAGTAACTTATAAAAGAATTCGAACCGACAAAATTTCCTTCCAAAATCATATTTTTAAAATTTTTAATCATATTTAAGAGATTTTATATCTCAAACACAATCGCATTAATACGGGGCTCTTAGATATTTCTTAGATATTTAGATTTGTCATATTTCATGCAAGGTGGTATCATGTGACACAAAGACTTGTGATTCTTCATCTTATCTCATAGCTACTACATCTTATCTCAGTGATTTCATCCAAAAATAAGCTCTAAATTAACCTTCCAACCATCATTTTGTTGGACCATTTTCTTTCATTCTCCTTAGTCTTACATTTATACAAAAAAATAGCAAAGACATGTCCTAATCAAATGAATGTCCCCTCACCCTAAAATCAACAACAAAACAAACTCATTTATCACTTCTTGTTGAAGGAGATTAATAACTAATTAGTGTATCTTTCAAACGTGGCATCAATCTTATCAACCTAATATTCTCCTAAGGGCTTTATTTCATTATTTGTGGTCCAATGTCATGTGATTATGTTACAATAATATATGTCATGTCACATAAGGTTATTAATCGATAAATTGTTCACCAAAACGCATATATCAAATTCAAGATCACATGAGCGAGAACCATAGAGATATAAACGAAAAAGATAATTAGAATAGAACATGATAATATAATTAGAATAGAACATTTTTACATACTTAATTAATTACATATAGCGAACCTATATACACTTATAAAAATTTCCATCAAGCTTCTAGACTTCTAGCTAGTGCAAAGATGGATTACATTACATTACATTACACATCAAAATTAATATAAAGACATATATAGTTGATAATAGCTCCTATTTTTTTAATTAATTAGCACGACGGTTTAGACTTTAGAATCCAAATTGCCTTAATCTCCTCCACTTGACCAAACGTTGCAGAAAATCCATCACCTATATACATAGTTAATTAATCCATTAATTAATATAAAACGTTGATTTATTTATTATATAAATTGACATGTAAAATCCAAACAAAATGGTTAAATAAATTTACCTCGGATGGTTCTTGTAAATAGTATGATGCATTTGTCTCTTTCGGAATCTTAGAGACAAGAATTCCAGATCCCTGTTCCCTCTCTCTCAACACCTTAAATTTCATTAAATGAAAAGAAATAAAAGAAATTAATATGTCTGTAACACATTAATGACAAATAAATACTCATAATAATTAAAATAAAATCTCCACAATTAAGGGAAAATCTTAACATTGGATACCTTAAATGCATCTTCATCAGTGCGATCATCTCCAATGTAGACGGGAAATACATCAGAGCAAGTGGTAAATCCTGTAATTAATTAAATAATCACAAACATAATTATGTTGTTTAAAAGAAGCCCTTTAACAATAATAAGTGGTAATTAAATCCAATTACACTAAGTACTTACCAAGTGATTCTAAGAGGAATTCAAGTGCCTTGCCTTTGTCCCACTTGATGGTGGGGCGAATCTCCAACACCTACATTAATTTATCCAAATTAATCTTTAAGTCACTCTCACCAAGATTAAGTACAATGATGATTATGATTATTAACTAATTAATCACCTTTCTTCCTTGGGTTAAGCGGAGTTTCGGATAGTCCTTTAGCACTGACCTCACCTCTTGAGCTAGCTCACTCCATTTCTACAAACCATCACAAAATATTATAACAACTATCATTAAAATGACAAGCTTAACCACTAATCAAGAAAACACCAAAAATTACAAATTAGGGCCCAACCTTTTCATCCACGCACCGAAAATGGACAGAGACACAAAACTTGTTGTTCTCCACCTTAGCTCCAACGATGGATTTTGTTTTCTCCAACAATGCATCATGAACCTACGAATATCAAATTCACAGAAATGAGTTCTCCCTTTTCACAAATTACACAAAAACGCCCACAAAATCGACTTTTTCACAAAATTACCAACCTCGTCAATCATGGGGAGAAACTCGCTAGCGGGCTGGAAAAGAACACGTTGATTCCCTTTCAAGTACTTTGAGCCTTTCGCCGGACCCTTGATATCCATCCCATGGCTCCCAGCGTAGAAAAGCTCGGCTAACTTCACAAAACTATAAACCTGCATGCGAATTTTCGTAATTAATCAAAACACGGGAAATTACACAAACCGCCCAAACTTTCCAAATATGTACAAAAATACCTTGTCTCTGCATCTTCCACTGACGATGGCAGTGGGGAAATACGTAGCAACTTTCCTCACAGCCTTCCTCATCTAAAGAAAGAACAAAAACAACAAAATCAGTCGAATGCTTGAGAAAAGATTGAATCTTTGAGAGACCCAAGAGAGGAAAATTACAGAGTTGGACATGAAAGCTCGATCTGGGTCGTCAACAATGGGGGAAAGGGTCCCATCGTAATCCAAAAGAACAACAATCTGCTTCCCTTTCGAGTCGCTAATGATCTGCTCGAACATTTTGAGGGCGGAAGGCTGTGAAACGATCTGATCAGGGGAAAGGGAGAGGGAGGATTTGAGATGGGTCGGAGAAGAGGCTTTCATGGAGTCGAGCCAAGAATCGATCTTGGCCCCACTGTTGGTGTCGATGTCTCTGAGGATTTGCTTCGTAACCGTCATTTTTTCCGGGATTGGAACAGAGGAGGGAGGAATCACGAGAGGAGAGAACGAGAGAGATGGGTTTTGGTGGGGAGTGAGGAAGGAGGCAGGGGATTTTATAGGGGAAAAAACGGATTTTGGAGGGGGGGAGGGGAGGGATTGGGTGTGGGATGACCCACAGTATGGTATGGTGGGTGCTCATGATGGATGATGGAGAGAGAGTGGTGACTGATGAGTGAGTCCGAGTAGGATGTGGGGCCCAACGATTAAGTATTTGGCATCTTCTTGTTGTTTACCTCGTCTCGAACCCGATAGCATACTTCCCGCCGTCATGGGTCCGGTTCGGGTTGAACCCGAAACCCGAACCAGAAAAAGCCACCGGCTTTGGAGTGGAAACGTCTTTCTAGGACTTGGATTTAGGTTCGAGATATACTGAAAGTGTGGAACTGGTGGTCCAATCCAGTTAAGACCGGTGAATTCAATGTTGAGACGAAACCTATCCCACATCGGGAATTAGAATCTAAACCACCCATCATATAAGTATATGGGTTACTCCCTCTATTGTCAATTGGTTTTAGGGTGGAACCCCACATACTTATGTGTTTGGCCTACCGCGCTGCCCGCACATATGTTTAACATCCATCCTCGTTAGATTTTAAGGCTTTTTTTTTTGTTAAATTTAGACTTGATTTAGCTTTGATATAGAATTTAGTTACTCCGTACTACATAATGTTTCGGTAGAATTTAGAGTTTTTACTTAGTTTTTGTTGTAGAATTTCTTACAAGAATAATCCCAAAGGTAGGGAATTCACCAAGTTTCAGTTTTTGGTTTTCCGTTTTAATTCATGGTTTATTTTGTAGAATTATGGGAATAGTTTTTGTACATGTAATGTTAAGAATTTATATAAAACCACAAGCTATATAGTATAGATTTGTAGTAGTAGGTTAATATCACATGTAAAAAAAACTCCGTTAAGTTCGTACTACATTGTTACGCTTTTTTTCATGTAAGGTCTCGAAGGGTCGATGAAATTCTAGACCGAATAACAATATTTCTATAAATAGAACTAAAAGAAGCCAAGTGTAGATTGTACAAATTGGAGGCTTGCATGAATGACTTCGATGTTTTTCATATGTACAAATTGAAACAGCTTTGAAACACGAGAGCTTTTGGCTTTTGTATTACCTGTATTTTTTTTTTCGTCCACGCCAAAGACAAAGTGGAGATGTTGGCCTTGAATGACCAACAAAATCCAAAACTGAATAACATAACTCGTAAGCATTTCATATTTCCAAAATTAGCCCACAATTGTTACTATGTTATGTTCTACATCTAATTCAAACCTATGCTCGGTTGGGATTAAGCTTGGTTTGGTAATTAGATTTATTTACTAAGTTTGATTTAGTAATATATAATATATATGTGTAGCTATATAACTACACTTAAACGAAGTTAGTAGCAGTTAGTTGGTTTTAGTATATAAATATAATTAAAAGTGCTTGTTGACGGGGAATCCGGACTAAGGTCAGGTGTATTGTCCCGATCTGAACAAAGGTATCGTTCCAAATATGAAGGAGGAGAAAACGTAACCGTCCACAGTGTACATAAACACACGAGAAGCGTAAAGTTGTGTGTTGGTTTTAGATCAAATGTGTTTTGATTTGAGATTTTTAACATGCCCCCACATAGGGATGCGAATAAGTCGAATCACGAGGATGCAAATAAGTCAAATCCCACGTGAGTAACTCGGCTTCGGCTCAATTAAGCTCTCATTCTTGGTCAACTCAGTTTTTAAAAAAGCCGAGCTTCATTTATTTAGCATAATTTAAAGACTTAATAGATAAGTGATTCGAACTTTGACAGAAGAAAACTCGGCGTATTTGTTCGTAAGCAAGTCCAGTAATTAGATGTTCATGAGCAAACCCAATTATTCGTTTACGGAAAAACTTTACTACACATGGTGATTGGTGATATATCCCAAACTATGTTACTTAATCTTAAGTTTTGTATCGATAATTTGATGAATGAATGGCTCAAGAATTTGTCCCACTAACAAATTAAACGAGCGGATCGCGAGTTGAAGTCGAGCTCAATGAACCCTTAAGTGAACCGAGCTCATATAAAGTTATGATCTCAAACTCGATCTCGATCTCGCCTATAATTAGTAACTGACCTGAGCAAGTCGAAGATCCAATCACTTCAACTCGATGTCAGCCCTACTCCAAAGAATGTTTATGTCAATAGTTTTGAAATGATTTTTAATTCTTTTTTAGAATTCTTTTTAATTTTCAAAATTTACAAAAGATAAAAGTTGGAAAAAAAAAACCACTTGATCAATTACGGAATATGACAACAATTAAAATATTTGAGTTGGAAGATGACAACTACGTTACAATTAAGTTATAAAGTATACACATCCAATAATGTTAGGATTTTTTTAATAAGGAAACATCAAACCATCCGTCACTAATGTCGTAAGAATATGACGAAAAAGATGCGGTTGGATTCATTTCAACAAGTAACCTTCTCTTTTAAAGAAAATGATCAGTCAAAGTTGAATTACAGGAACAATTTCTTGATTCCTCCAAATTAAAAATTTGTAAATACAAGCATATAATGTCAGTTTAGAGCCATATTATATGGTCCATGGCATAAGAATCAAAATGAGAGGTTGTCACGTTCCTAACTTTCCACAATGCTATTTTTTACTAGATATTAAATGATTTCGATACGTGGTATCTTTGACGTTTTAATCTTATTCCTTTAATCTTATGTCGAATTTTAACATATTTTTTTGATTTTCTTAAGAGTAAAAAATTCGCTATATCATACATACTTGTTTTTTTTGATCTAATCATACATACTTGTTAGGGGGGGAAAATTGAATAAAACATCTATTTGTATTTGTGAGAACATTTCTAAGACTCCAACGCTTTTTTATTATGAGATGAAAACGACATGCCTATGCTATACTAAAATTAAACTCCAACACTTATTTATTATGAGATGAAAACGACATGCCTATGTTATACTAAAATTATAATCAGGCCTCGTCTTCTTCTCTTTAAACATATTATCTATCTTTATATTGTTTCCTCTTAGAAGCCGATCTCTTCTATATCCTCCCAACGACAACCTTCCTTCCGGTTAGTCATCCTCCAAGCTCTCAATTCGTCGGGACATCGTGCTCCACTCTAATTTTAAGGACCTATACAAGCTCACCTATTTCGACGAGTATGAATGAACTACTATTACATTTGTACTTGTAATACTAATCCAAACTTTGATGTATAGTTTGTGTTTAATCCTCTCTTCCTTGAATTTGAAAGAAGTATTTTACAAGCTAGTTTTCCTTATAGCAAACTAGATCCTTATTTCGTTCACTATAGGCGAAATAATTCTTTCATTTTTCTCAAGTAGGTAGGGGGATGTGATCATAGTTGAGACTATTTTATAATCGGTTTTATTGTGTGCTCTAAGGGCACATGACAAGCATACCAAAAATAGAAACTAAAACCCTAAAACGGAAATAGTGAACCCGTCACAAAAAAAAATTAAAAAACCAAAAATTTAAAATTTACAAATTCTTTCCATTACGAGTTTCGTATAGTGTGCCCTTAGGGCACATTGTAGAAAAATTGTTTTATAATTTATACTCACATATAGTCATAAATAATGTTGATATAACTCAAAAAAATCAAATTTTATTTCACAAAATTGATTCATAATATGTTCATATTGATATTTATAAGATCACAACCCCATTTGATATTTCAAATAACTTTTCATAACATGAAACATTCTTGGTATATTTCACGCCTATTCCATAGTTCTTCAGACCAATTTCGTTGAACATTTCATGGGTTTTTAATACTACTAACCCTAATCACTAGATCACCAAAAAGTACTCCTATAACATTTTCATGGAGTAAAAAAGCACGGTGAATGAGGCGTGGAAGACGGAGATCTTTTCGTGACATTACCACGGAATCAGCCTATAACTTTTCTTAAACAAATTAGTAACGCTTCTAAGGTAATTTTTTAATAAATTCTTTTTCCAATTAAAGCTTTTGCATTTGCATGTTTGATGGTGAAAGAAAAAGGTTGAATAATGTATACCGATAAAAAAAATTGTAAAATATATAACTCGCACTTCCTGATGTACGATCATGTTAATTGAACAACGTACAAAAGCTAGAAAATTAGTGATTTTTTATACCCTAAGCTCACTAAGGAAAAAATTAATCAAAACCTTTAAGGTGATTTATAAACCATAATTTGGTGGAAAAAGTTGTTCGTACTTTAGTTAGCTTTATTTTAACTAATATGTAGTTGATGAATAATTGTGCTGAGAAAAGGTGAATATACTTTTAATTAATCAATGCTATACATACAATTGCAATAGAACTATTATAAATTCATATATATATATACATGCCTATATAGTATGATGGCATGTAATAATATGATCGAACGCATCTCGCATTCTGCTTTTTATACACATAATATCTTTCACTAAAGGCATACTTTTTCTCCAATTAATGTACTTTTAAGACATAATAATAATAATACCACAACACTATTGTTAGTTGAGAAGTTCCACATAGGAAAAAAGACTAAAGAAAACAATATATGGAGTACAAGGAATGTTTAAATTATTTCCCATACCCGTTAACTCACAACTTTGAATAAAAAAATTAAATACTAACTTTAGGATAAATGAATAATAATATTAAATAATACAGTAGAACCTCCATAAAATAATACTCGATAAATTAATAAACTCGGTAAATTAATATTTTTCTCTGGTCCCGACTTGGGCTAGTGTAAATTTTGACGATTTTCGATAAAATAATAAGATAATAAATTTTCAAAAAACCCTATAGAAATATAAGGTTTCAATAAAATCATAAATTAATAATTACTATATAAGGAATGTAAAATAGTACCAATCATCCAAATTTTGGTCAGAAATTGTCCATATTTTATTTTTAGTAAATATGTTAATAGTTTGGCTATACTTTTATGATTTGTGTAGTTGGTATAATTTTTGTTCAATGACAATATTTGATATTATTTAATTGGAAATATTTTTATCGCTAAAATCTCTATAAATTAATAAATATTAATTTATCGATGAATTAATATCTCTATAAAATAATAAAACACTCTGGTCTCGACTCTATTAATTTATAGAGGTTTAACTGTAATAACCAATATAACTTGTTTTGTCTCTCCATCCGAATTAATTACTACAATACAACTCAAAAGAAATTAAAGTTGGTATAAATTGTCAAGTGTCAATTCAATTTCACTATTTTATATATAGTGGACAAGTTATACGTTTATAAGTTTCGACTTCTCACATCGAAAAATAAGATAAAATATTAATCAGAGATGGTGAGATCATTCTCCATTAACTAAAACATTCGAATCAAAGGACGGATTTCGATCTTCTAATGAAAATCCAATAGTAATAATTAATATAAATCGGATGGCATATGGCATATAGTCATTTATTTCTAAGATTTGTTAATTTTGAGCTTCATAGGATTCAAATCTAAACCATAAGCCTTTCTTTGTAGCATCCAAATTAAAGATAGAGATTCTTGCTTTTGTTGCACAAGTGATTACTCTAATGCTAGTGGCTAGTGATTAGTGGAGACTTAAATAATAAAAGAGCAAGTTGCAAAACTTCCTAGTCCTCTATTCATCGTTACTAGCTTATACTCCGTACTAATTAACTTGTTAATTATTAGTATTAGTATTAGGTTTGTTTGTTTTGAGTTTCTTTTTGAGATGTCGCCGTCCACCCAACAAGGGAGCATTTGTGAAAACGGGTATTGGATCGGTGACCAACCAAACACGGCCTTACGATCCTACAAAACAAACCCACGTTGTAGGGCTTGTGACCCGACACCACACGTTAATTGTAGTTTTTCTTTACTGTTGTTGTTTTATTCACATGAATCTCGAACCGGTTTTAACCCAAAATATAGCGGGTTTGATTGTAACGTATTTGAGAGAACCCGAATCATTCGAATTCACATGAATAATTTTGTAGTGAGCGAGTTATTTATCAATTCATTTTTTGAGTTCCCAACTAACCTGAACCATTCGGATTCTCATAAATAACTCGAATAATTTAAATTTATTTTGTCATATTTTATCTCTTATTGTCCAACTTTTTCATCTATTTTTTAATAGTTTTTTTATCTATAAAATCACAAAAACATCTTTATTCAATCTATTTTTTACTCACTATTATTTCACTTTCTCATCTCTAGACACAATTTTATATTTTTCTTAATTTGCATAAAATTGTACTTTAATACAAACATATTGGGACGAATAGAGTATTATTTAATCAATCTTTTAGGAACCATCTTACTGCATTTTTGTTTGTTCAATTTTTTAAGCATACACTTTCTTTTGATGTATTTCACGATCAAAAAATATATTTTTTTCAAAATAAGTTGCAAAACGAAAAACATAAAGTAAAGTAAGGCCAATGTGTTTATGTGAATTGACGTTAGTGGGAGCAATGTATATCCAATCTTCCAATCTAAAAATAGGTGGTTTTTTATGTTAAAGTGGATTAATTAGATATTTGGATGAGAAGAGCTTATATATGTAGCTAGCAAACAAGTAACGTGGGATTTACCCTGAATTTGTGAATTAGCACCTTCTATCTCTTTTTCTCCATATAACTATGTCGTTTGTGTAGTTTGTCTTTAGGACTACTGTACTAGTCATCTAATCATCATAATCATAATCATAATCATAATCCTAACTACATACTAAAGGAGAGGTTAAAATCAGATTAAAAAAAGGAGAGGTTAAAATAATAAATAAAACGATACTTGTTAACTTTACGTTGAAAAATAAAGAAGCTTATTAGTAAAATAATTATTCAATCCTCATATAAAAAAATAACCCCATAAATCTTTGCTCAGCTTAAATAATATGTTGTAATATAAAAGATATATCAACAAAATTAATCTCATAAAAAACAAATAAAATAAACTTATATTGAGTACAAGATTTTATATCTATCTATTATAATTTTCGATTAGTTTATATAAGATCTAAAATAATTTTTTTATTCAAATCGAAGGGATGGATGCTAATTACTAACTCTAGCTAAAGTATGTAACACCAGTGACGCCTTACGTGTTTTAATTTCAATAGAGTTCAGAAAATAGCTCTATTAATATATTAATCGATCTTTGATGTCCGCGTTTTAGGTAGATTTTTAGGGTCTAGGTAAGTTAGTTTAAGTTGTTTTTCGTGGTTGAGTCTTGTGTTTTTGAGTCTTTTTGCATGAGTTTTGGTATTTCCTTGGGATTCGGAAACTACGCATATTTGTGTCGTTTTGTAGGTATTTTGAAGCTTGAAGACGAGTTTGGAGCAAGGCTAGGAGGAAGATCTCAAGTGGACAAGCTAAGGAGAAGAGCCAAAAGAGCAAAATCAACAAGAGAAGTGAAGAAACCGACCCAAAGCTCGAGCCAAGTCAAGAAGTGTGAAGAAGCTGGAAATATACTCTCAGGATCGACCCTAAGGGGGGTCGATCTCGACCCCAAGAGGGTCGTGCCAGGATGGAAATTACTTCTCAGGATCGACCCTTATGGGGTCGAGATCGACCCATTTGGGTCGAGCTAGGCGACCGACTTCACCTATTCCGGATTTGCTTGTAGGGTTTCCTAATTTGTATTTAAGGAAGGTTGTTTCTTTGTGTTTCCTAGCTAGATTATGACTCCTTTTCTTCTATAAAAGGAGGTTGAACCTTTAGTTTTAATTGTCAGTCAATTAATTATCAAGACTTGGAGAGTTAGGAAGAAGACTTGGAGAGCAAGTTTGAGGTTTGTAAGATTGATCTTTTGTTTAATTTGAATTTTAGTTTGGTTTTGATCATGTCTTCCTCTTCTTCTTCCTCTTCTCTCTTTGCTATGTGTGAGTAGTCCTCTTAAGTTCTAGGGTTGGGCAAAAACCAACACAATCATGCATGTTTAAAACTTGAATTCATGACTTGAATGCTTGATGATCATATCTAACCTATCTTGTGCTTAATCCTTGGTGAAAATTGAGGCATGTCTTGTAATTAACCCTAGCGAAAGTGAAAAGTTAGTTGCTTGATTATATCTAATAGGATTATTTGCGAAAGTTGATATTCCTAGGTTGAAGAATAGGTAGAAAGTTGTTTGATTTGCGAAAGTCGATTGTATAACTTGAATTGTTTGCGAAAGTTAACTTTTCTATGATCTAGATAGCATGATAATTGTGAATTCTTGTTGAAAGCATGTATGGTTGTTGTTGTGGTAGCCCTCGCCCTAGGATTTGCCCTTTTTATTGATTGAAATTCGTGTTTTTGCTTTGATCCCGACTCCCTAAGTCGTGCTCGAACCATTGCTTGTGTGATTGTGTGTGTTTTGTGTGCGTTCGTGCCTATTTGCTCTCAGGATCGACCCACCTAGGGTCGAGATCGACCCTCTTCAGGTCGAGCCTGAGTTGTTCTGTTCTTGTTTCTTTTGCTCTTTTCGTAGTTTTCGACTATTCTTAGCACTATTCTCACTCCCGTGGACGATCCTGACTTCGCTATACTCAGCGGGGTCTTGACTACAAATTTATTTGTTCAAGAAACCCTTCAACAATCTTGAGCTTGACCCTCAAAAAAAATTTAACTTACTTACTTCTTCTCTTTTAATATTGATTTTCATTAAATTCCACATGTTTTTCTTTCTTAAAAGTTCCATATACAATATAACCTTCATAAATCAATACTCGATAAATTAATAAGCATTGTAAAATTATATTTTTCCCGGACTCGACTTGGGCTAGTGCAAAATTTAACGACTTTCATATGCGTTTGTTTATTCTTAAAATTAAACGTCTACTTCGAGTTTGCCTTGATCTTGTTTTATTGCATTCAACATTTTAAATTTTTTAAGCTTTGAATATCTAAATAATTAACAATTAACATTGATGAGCTTAAGTTTTCACTGGATAGGCTTATAAAAAATTTACATTCATTTATTGTGAAAGTCGAGATTGTTAATCATGAGCTTAATTAAGTTTATAAATGCCGTTTTTACAAGTGTTATTTCAAAAAAAAAGTTATGTTATTTACGTAAATTTCTTTAAATTAATAATTTTAATTTACCATTTAATTATTATCTCTATAAAATTATAAAATATCATGATCTCGAACTTATTAATCTATAGAGGTTTAACTATTCTACTACTTATCATGATTCGAGGATAAATCCATTGAAAACAGTAATTATAAGAAGGACCAACAATATAATGACACTGAGTTGAATCTTATTATCGGTTTTTTCTTGTTGAAATAAATTGATTGGTCAAATTGGTTGTTGAATACTAAGTGATTAATCAAGTAAAACACAAGAATATCTATGTGTGGGGACAATGGCTTATCAGCTTATGGTTATGTGCCTTCGACGTGATAAACTATCACTCACCATTCGTCGAACTTAAGAGGGTAAAATTATACATATGAATGGCCGTTGGTTGATTCTCCAAAACTTCATACCTAAACCATTCCGATTTTAATTAACTTCCAAGCAAAATTTAAAGAAATCCTATGCACATTCGACACTATATTTAATTATTTATAGACTTCATTTGTCGTCTTCACGCAACCTCTTGCAATTGAGTAGTCTCTTAGTGCTTCTTTGGCAAAGTGTGAGCCAAGTGTCACCCAAAAGAGCTTACATGAATGAACTTTTCTCCCCGATTGGTAAAGAGATCATTATTGAGTATCAATCGAAATAACCTTAAGTTCAAGACATTCTATAATTTTCAATTCCTAATTAATAAAATAAATCTAAGAATTGGTAGTTGACAAAGCATATAAAAACAATTTTAAATCAAAATACTAGGCTCACAACGATATCAAACATTTTCAAAAACCTACTTTGAAACTAGAATTAGCATTATTAAGACTAGAATGGTTGACTAGTCTTTATAATGTTATTTCTAGTTTTTCCTCTTTTATAAATATTTTTTCTCTTTATCTGTAATTCAGCTTTAAGGGTTGTTGACTCAACAACCTCTGTTATTTCATTTTTTTAAGCTCGTCCGTTGTAATAAGTTAGGCTGATCTTACAATATTCTGACAGCCTAATATTCCCCTTTAGGAGCTAGTACCTTGAAACCAAATGTTGAGCTATTGATTGAGATTGTTTTCCCGGCCACTGCCCCAAAACTACTACACGTGTACATAGTCCAAATTGAAGTTGAAGTTCCGAATTAGAGTAAAAAGATTGAATTGATAGGTGGAAACTTGGATGGTTTAAAAGAGGTGGAATTTGTACGTGTAGGTTGTCAAGTCAAATGGGCTACCCATATTTGTTCCTGCCGACTTAACCCGTATATAGACATAGTAATGTCACATTTAACACTCACAAACAATGTACAATAATCATGCACGTACGTACAAATTAACCCTCGATCGAGACTTTTCGTATCGGGCATGTGTTAGTGGAAGCTCTCACTTTCAAACCTAATTACCATTTCTTCATCCACCAAAATTAAAGCATCTCAAGTACTCTTCTTTTGTCAATTCACACATGCACGTTCAACAAGTAACATGGTTGCCACTTGCCATTTCAATTCACTGATTGTGATTTGGGAGGAGTTTAGCGAATTTTGATTTACTACTATTTTGAAAAATTATCATGTGAAATTAATTGTACGTCTTTCTATATCAATGTATGTGAATATTGTAAAATGGCTAATTTGGAAAATGGCATGCATGATTAGCACTATTTTTATGAGTTATTGATGGAGATTCGTGGAGTGGTCTATAGATGAAGGGCATGCTGTGTCCGTGTGCATATGTATCATAAGTTCAAAAAAAAAAAAACAATTTAGTGAGATTTTATTTTAAAATTTATTGATAATAAGAAATGTGGATCCAATCTTATACATTAAGGTTTATTTTTTTATCCAACTTCCGATGTTAAGTGTTGTTTCCATATGTCCCTGTAAGTAATAACTAGACGACACTCCCACATATGAACATGTAAGTCATGTAGGTAGGTAAGGTAATAAGAAGTGAGTAATGAATCATTTGTTGATTTGATTAATCCAAATAATTGAAAAACAATGTCCAAAAATCATATTTGTTTTAATATATATATATATATAAAGATACGTGTCGATAGCTAGACTGAGTATGTGTCTAGATATACACGCATACAATCTGCATGTACATCAAAGGGATTAAAACATATACACACACCCGAGCTTGTTCATTTTGGATATTTGGACACCTGACCTTTGAAACGGACCTATTGATCCCCCAACTTGTTAGATTCTATCTATTAAACACCTTGACCTAGATTACAGAGTCCCACAATACTCAAGTGTTATTATGTGGACATAATTAAGCAAAAAAAGACCACATAATGTCAGATAATACCTTGTGTCATTTAATTAATTATCACCTAAGCGTTTCACTACAGGGCAATCCCTTATGTTTTTTTTAATGAAGTCATGCTTTCTAACGGTTTAACCTGATGATTATGTAAGAGTACTTCTATAACGAATTTATTCACAACTTTGCATAAATTTTGCTTAATATTTTAATATATGGTAACAAAAAACACATCAATACAATATTAAGTAAAACAAATTTGCTTAATACTATTAATATTTTTGATATGCTATGTCAAGTGTATATATCGAGAATTATAATCAAGGAAAACAGAGCAGAATAAAAAGTGATGTGATCATGTGAATAACACTATTTATTGACGTGAATGTTTTATGTTGACGATTTTGTTTTCTTCTCTTCTTTTTTTTTTTTTATTTCCGACATGATTAAACTCGAATTTTATCGACATATTGCATCTAACTTAAAGAGACTACGTCAATATAATTCAATGCATGTAGCCCTAAAACATATCAAAATTCATAACGCCAAATTTTCATACATACTGCCTAGCTAGAGTGAATATGTAAGAAAGAATCACACCATATTATTATTCAAATAATATCTGGACCGATGAAATGAAGGAAATCGATCGAGCCTTTTTAGGTGCATTATATTTATGGAGGAATCGAATCGATTATTAATCTTATTTAATTGGCGGGAGAATGGGGCTTTTGATAGCAACCAACCAACGGTCAATTAACTGACATTTGATTCTTGTGGGAGTTCTCTTCATATTTTAATTGAAAATTTGGAACCATCCATTTTCTCTTTTATTCCCTTTCCCATTTCTTTTTCCTTGTCATTTTTGCTAAACCACAATTATATTTGTAAGCAAAAAAAAATAAAAAATACTAGTATGCATATGTCTATGCATAGCGCATACTAGCTAGGGGTACCGGGTGCGTTTAGGTGAAAATATCTATCCATATGAGAACTTTGAACGTTTTTGAGCTATTCGGTTTACTAAAATCAACGTTTGAGTGTATATGATCTTAAAATGATTGATACATGTACATTTAATCAAGTGTAAATAATCGTATATCAGGATGTGAATGATCTTGTTAGGGGATATATGTTGGCATACGTTTGTGTATAAGAAGGATAATGTATCGAGTTGGATAGAAGAAACTCATACTTCATACTACTATCTGACATTATTTTTAAAAATTAAATTTAGGATTTTCCAAATGTCAAAATTTATCACATCCATGCCTTTCCTTTCTTGCAAACTCTTATTCTTATCTCCACCTCTAGTTTACTAGTTAAAAAAAGAGAGAATTTTTTGATTTTGCTTATTCACAACACATTATAATAGCAAGAGTTCATAAATTAGGTCGACCTCTCACCTTTGCTAACTAATTAATTTACTCCTTGAGCTTGCTTGCAATGAATTTATATATGTGAGACATTAACTTGTTTTTTTTTGTTTGAAATAATGAAAGAGACAAGATTTTTTTTTAAAAGACTCAATTTAGTGAAGCTGAAATCTAAGACACAAAGCCAAAAAAAGTATAGAAATGGGTTTAAAATATGTTGCGAAATTCATACCCATCACATATGACATCATAAATCGGTTTGAGATCCAATAAATTACATAATCAAATATAAGGTGTTGGGTTTTCATTCCCCTACCAAGAAATGATTTCTCATTTCGTCCTAACAAACACTCTTTTAGATAGTGTGCATGTTCACTAAGAACGCATAGTCATATAACCGAGTATGCATTATTGTCTAATTGAATATGTACGAATAATATTATAAATGAGTGTACATGATTATATATGGGGTGTGCATGACTAAATATGATGATACATACTCAGTTATGTGATCATGTATGTTTATCTATAACAATAATTAATTAAATATAAAAAATGTCATACATAATAAGTTAAAAGGGTCATGAATATTCAATCTTGATATTATGCACACTCACTTCAGTAATAACACTATTCAAATTTGATATAATGTTAAGCACGTTCAATAAAAAAACTTGTGTTTTGTTTACATATAAAATTTGATCATGTCATTTTTTTGTGTATTTTCATTTAAATATAGTTTTCATTTGGATAAAAAAATGAATGCTCTATAATATTCGTAATTATTAACGTATACAATATACTGTATTAAATTGAAATCACCCATCTCTCATTTTAGTGACGTAATTATCTTTTTCATGGTATCTTATTTTGTAAGTACTAGACTCGATCACTTTGTGTGAGATATTTTTGCGTCATTATCACATGAGATTGAATGGCATTGAAAGGTTACACTTTGTTAATTAGTAACCAACTTTATTTGATCATTTGCACAAGATTCGAAATTTTCGGTAATAAACTTAACATAATCTTATACTTCGATTAGAAACTATCTATTTGATATTTGCATATTCGGTCTTACAATTCAGAAAAATGTTTCCAAAATAAAGTTCTAGCATCTTTACCGTTCTTTTAGTTTAAACAAGTGGCCATGGTATTATTCCATCTCTTCGCATTATACTCTTAACTCTCTAACTTATATGCTTTTCATTAAGTAATATCAAAAGGTACATTCCTTCAGTGTTTGCACTTCTTTAATTAGTCTCCTTGATTGATTTCCATGTACCGAATGAACGAGACTCACATGTGAGGTATATGTAAGTCCAATACAAAAATTCGCTAGCTAGTGTTTTCATTCTAAAATCGATCAATGGACAAATTGGGATAATCCTTCATATATATAAGCTAGACAAAATTATATTCTCACCGATATTAAGATTTTATCAGATGGTATCAAATTGAATTATTCAACTTTTTATCAGAATTATATTTAGATCGACTTTTAGTTTTTAGTACAAAGTTTTAATTAACAAATTAACCGATAAAAGATATATAAACCTATTGTGTTTGTACTAAAAACTTTATCAGAATTATTCAACTTTTTATCAGAATACAAACTTTATCGAGTTTTAATTATATTCACCTTAAGCCAAAGTTCCTATTCATGACCAGGTTTGTACATCTTCAAGAGCATAGATTAGAAAAACCGATAAAAGATATATAAACCTATTCCATTGTAATAATTGTGTGGTTGTCGTGTATAAGTGTGCTTATATAGGACAAAGAAGAAAACATATGTAGCACATGTGAAGCTACTTAACTAGGTAGATAGCAAAATTTACTGGATCAGGAGAAAAAGTGACAACTTTTACCCTAATTCAAATGTGTTACTATTTATCAACTTTTGTTTTTTGAAAAGAGAACGAAATGACTACAAAGAAGCAAATGGAAGTAGCCACTAAACATTGCACATTTACACGTACTGCTAAATTAACTCCAAAAGGAGGCGTGCTCAAGTGCATAGCTTTGTACAAAGAATCTATAAAAGCATTTCCATAGTTATTTTAGTTCATATTAAAAATGCTTTAAGTCTTGATCTTTTCTTTAAGATCCATAGAATAGTTGGGTGATGTGAAGTTTTGGTGGCCACACTAGACGTTTCCGAGTCAGGATTATGCATTTCCAGGTGGCCATTGGCTAGCATCCACATTATATATACATTTTGTGAAGACATCAAATAATTAAGGAATCATATTAATATATTAACAATATCCAAATTGTTTAGTCACCATGTCGATCAATAAATATGTCATTAATCTACTCATGCATACATACATGCAATCTAGTTAAAAAGACATAAGTCGTCGTAACTATATATTAAAGCGGATGTTAAAAATAGTATTTAGCACGGTATGTGTCGATTTCTCATTGGACCGCATCATCCATCTTTATTAAAATAATTTAATTTGTTTGATTGGTTAAAATTTCATTATAGACTCTACATTAAATTGTACACATAATAAATATATCCAAATCTTAAAAAAAACTATCCAAAATTGTACACATAATGAAAATCCACTCTTTATAATTTTCAATAAATATATATTTATTTGGTTATATATCATTAAAATAAATCTCATAAGAAATAAACCATTAATACAACATTTTATATCAAAGTATTCTTTTGAAAAACTTTACATAAAATTTAAACTAAGATTTTAGTTAAGACAAATTCGTGCCTACAAGACACAGGATTAATACTAGCTATATATGAAAGTCCAAATGATACCGATACAAGAATAATTCTCTTATGTTTTAAGGGTATAACAATGTAAATTTAGAAACTATTAAAATCAAAATGGGTTTGGAATCACAAAAATAATAAAAGTGAAATGGGCTAGAAATGTAATAGTCTAGTACATCCATATGGCCCGTTGCGTGTTGGGCCTGACACCTAAACCAACTTTGTAACAAAACTTTTGGTGTATTTTTTTGGATAGTTACGTAGATACTCCAATTCTGAATATATTAGGACGTTTAAGGAAATTATTAAAATTTCTTAAAGTGAACTTTCAACCAAATCCCGCCATACCCTAGTGTATCTCGATCGTACCCAAACCAATCTCCATGGTGAAACAAAAAGGAGGCTCTTTCTATACATAATCGGTGTCACAAACTTTGTATTTCCTCAACAACAACAATGCAAGAACGAGGTTTGGGTCTCTTCCCTATAAGCACATGGTGTTCTGTTTCTTTACATTTGGCTCTGCTTTTGGGCGTGTTCCTTTCATGGGTTCGCCGGAAAATCAAGATCAAAATGGGTAGTACTCATCTTGTTGAACAACAACAAGAAGAGCCTTGCAATTCAGACCAATCTGCCTGGTGCTTGCTCACCTCTTGGTGCTTGCTCTTTACAATTGTGGATTTGTGGATCATGTTGCTTCCACTACTTTGTTGTGCTAGAAAAAGATGCAAATTTAGCCCTTCTTTTGGACTCCTTTGTCCGATCACTAGCTTCCTTGTCCATGTATATTTACTTGTCAAGAAGGCGAGGCCGGTTTCCGCTTTCGTTGAGGATTTGGTGGTGGCTCTACTTCACCATCTCATGTTGTTCCCTAGTGTTTGACTTGATTGATGTTCATAAGAGGGGGTTCCAGTTTCTTGTATCCGATTTCGTCTTCGTCGTCACCGGGTCCATCTTTTGTTATGCAAGTGTGTTTGGTGGAGGAAACGCCCTGGCTTCTATGGAAGAGCCTCTTCTTCTTGGTTGTTCTAAGGAGGAGGAGTCTTCCTATGAAAGTGTTGGATTTCTTAATAGAGTGACATTTTCTTGGCTAACACCTTTGATCTCTACTGGGTATAACAAAGTGTTGGATCTTGAGGATGTTCCCCACGTCGCGTTCAGGGATCGTGCAAAAGGGTCCTTCTCGTCTCTCAAAAGCTCTCTGAATCGTGTTTCCGGGGCCGAAATCAGTCACATGACAACACTACAGCTTATGAAATCTATGTTTTATACAGTTTGGGGAGATATCTTATGCACAGGCTTCCTTGCACTCGTGTACACCTTGGCCACCTACGTCGGACCATACCTCATTGAGGATCTTGTTCGGTTCCTAAATGGGAGGCGATGATACAAGCATCAAGGGTATGTCTTAGTTCCCGCCTTCTTTGTTGGGAAGCTTGTGGAGTGCGTTGCGAACATACATTGTTCGTTCAGGCTTCAACGAGTCGGGGTTAGGATTAGATCAGCCGTTACGAGCCTTATCTACGAAAAGGGCTTGAGCCTCAAGCAAGGCCAGTCCACTAGTGGGGAGATGATAAACCTTATGGCCGTTGATGCTCCGAGTGTTAGCATGTCTTGCACTCTTATTCATTATCCTTGGCAGGCGTTCGTCCAGGTTGTCTTGGCATTGTTGAATTTGTGTAAGAATCTTGGTTGGGCGGCGAGTGTTGTCGCCTTTGTTGCAACTCTACTTGTGATGGTGGTTAACTACCCGCTTGCGAACCGTGTTGAGAAGGCTCAAGGAAAGTTGATGGAGTTCAAAGACAAGAGGATGAAGGCGACGACTGAAGTCATAAAGAACATGAAGATTCTCAAGCTCCAAGCATGGGAGATGAGGTTTTTGTCCAAGGTTTCTCAGTTGAGAGACTCTGAAGCTCATTGGTTGAAGAAGTACCTCTACGCAAACGCGATGAGCACAGCCGCCTTTTGGGATGCCCCGGCGTTTGTGTCTGTGGTCACCTTTGTTGCTTGTTGGTTGATGGGGATCCCTCTTGAGGCCGGCAAGATCCTGTCTGCAATCGCGACTTTCAGAATTTTATGCAACTTGTGGGTGCACATGAGAAAGCATTGGCTACACTCGATTCCGAACAGGCCATAAGACCGTCAAGCTCAACGACCCTAGAGAAGAATGGAGATGAAAAGGCTTCACACGATCAAGAAAACGACGATCCTAAATCTAATCAGCCCGAAGACACGGATGAAAAGAAGAAGGCGCAACTTGTCAAGGAAGAAGATCGAGAGAAAGGAAGAGTTAGCTTTCAAGTGTATTTGAAATACCTCAGAGCAGCTTATGGTGGAGCCCTTGTGCCATTGATCTTGCTTGCACACATTTCATTCCAAGTCCTTCAAATTGGAAGTAATTACTGGATGGTATGGGCAGCCCCTGCATCCTTTGACGACGCTAAACCGAATGTTGATCCAATCACAATCATCGTCGTCTTTGTTGCTTTTGGTATTGGAGGCGCGATATGCATTCTCTTGAGGGAGACTCTTCTTTCTATAGTTTCACATAAGACGGCCACCATACTTTTCAACAAAATGCTACATAGCATTTTCTCAGCTCCGATGGCGTTCTTTGATGCCACGCCTAGTGGCCGAATCCTCAACAGGGTAATTAAGTGAATTCCAACAACGTCATGTAGTATAAGAGTCCGTTTGGTATCCAACGACGGAAATAGAAACGGAACGGAATGGAATGGACTAGGTTCATTTCCATTCCATTTCCGTTTTCGCCGTTGGATACCAAACGGGCCTAAAACTAGAGACGGATATCGATGAGAATTCGTTTTCGTTTCTTACAGGCTTCGAGTGACCAAAATGCTGTCTAGAACTCGAGGGTGTTGCTTTCTCAACGATCCAACTCTTGGCAGTCGTCGTCATAATGTCGCAAGTGGCTTGGCAGATTTTCGCCATTTTATTCCGATTGCTTGTATCTGTGTCTATTTTCAGGTAATTATGTTTAAAACATTTCCCTCCAATTGCTTTTATAATTATATGTGTCTATATATTATCATTTGAGGTAATAACTAACTCCCTTTTGACGTTTTCATTCTTGGCCTTGCAAAGCAATTTTACGCACCAGCGTCGCACGAACTGTAGATTTAGATTTTAGGGCGATTTTTAGGTCGAGTTGAGATTATTGTCCGGTTTAAGAAACGAAAACGAAGAACACGAGATTGGCCTCAAAAGAGACCCGGCATGCCAGCCGAAATTTCTATATATCAAAAGAAAGCTACAAAGGCGAAATACAACGAAAACGAGAAATTAAGAACTAGATCGAGATCTCCCTGAAGTCCATAGGTGAAGCTCTCTTCACCGTCGCAGCCATGGATGATCTCCGAGCTATTCTCCTTGATCTTCTTGTTTTCGTCCTCCTCAAACGCCTTCTCTTTCTCCTGATTTTTCTCCCTTTTCTCGCGTTTCCTTTCTCTCTGATTTTTGGTTTGAGCGGCTGTAACCCTAGAAGTGAATGTACGTCTGCTGTTATGAGCTTCTCTTGATGAATATAAGGGAACCGATGCTTCTGCTCAATTTTTGGCAAGAAACAAGCTGGTGGGCCTAAGCTATTGAAAAGCCCAATCCAAATTGCATGCAGAAGCAACAACCAGCCTCCAACATGACAATTCTCACAAAAATTACAGAATCAGCCCTAACTTACATTTAATTACAACAAACAACACACATTTACATAATCTCCAAAAACAGCCTATGACTTGGAATTTTCCTAACAATTTGCCCTCTAAATTCCAAGTCTGAAAAACTGGAAACAGAAGAAACGAAAAAAAAAAAAAAACCTATGGCATGCCCGGATCACTTTATCATCGGCCCTTCACAATCATTTCTCAAATGTTCCCCCCACCAAGGGGAGATTTCCTGCACTTTATGTTAGTCTCATCAACAATAAAAGCAGGACAAATACACCTAGAAACCAGTTTAGACTCATTTTGAGTCAAGGAACACTTCTCCAAGTGCCCTCCTAAGTACATAGCCTTAAGCAAACTTGCTAAAAACATGCACTTATTCCCCCTAAGAGCAATCAAGTATGCACACTCCACAACATTACTAGGCACATATTTATATTTCAAAACATGCTTAGAATCTCTAGTAAGCTTCTTATCTACTAAATCATGCATTTTGTTATCAAGCTCATTATGCTCATCATCCTTATGCAAACTAGCATGTAACTCACTAATATTAGAAGCTTGCAAGTCATGAACATCATTATGAACACTATCAACATGCACACCATCTAATAATTGAGCACATACATCACTAGAATGCTGATCAATAGGCATCAATGACTTAATATTCACACAATTCTCAGCAGAATGCATCTCAGAAGATTTAGTAGAACACTTAACAATTTCATCACCTAGTTTGTGAGTGTGCACGTTACTAATGATGCTCTTATGCCCTCTTAATTCAGCAGAATTCTTACCTTCCATTTCAGCATGTGGTTGCTGTCCCGATGAGCTTTTTTCTGGCTCTAATCCTTGCTGAATTGGGCTGTGACTTTCGTCACCACCTCCATTTTCCAGTTCCTTCTTAGCTGAACCGGAAACTGTCCTTTGAACCTGTTTTTCTGGTTTAACCTGTCTTGGAGACTCAACTAACACAATTAGTTCATCTTTAGTTTTGGACTGAACTGACTTGTAGTCATTCACACCCACATTAGGCTCATTAAGTAGGGAAGAAGCTAGTACATGGTACAGCCCCCCTCTCTTAATGCCTCGCATAAGAGTTTTGCCATTTTTAATGACATCTCTTATACCGTGGTGTGACCTAATCCTACAATTCAGCTCATCCAAAACACTTTCAGAAATAAGACTCCTCTTTAACTTAGGCACCCACCTAACATTTTCAAGGATTCTAACCCTCCCATCATGCATTCTCAGCGGTATATTTCCTATACCTCTAATATCCAAACAAGTATGATCACCAAGCATAACATTGTCACCCTCATATTCATGCATAGACTCAAACAAATATTTATGAGGAGTAGCATGCAAAGAACAACCAGAATCTAAAATCCAGCAATCATGATCATAATTTGGTCCTAGCATGAGAATCTCAGAAGAGTAAATCTTACTATGCTCCAAGACATTAGAAAAATCAGATTCATTTTTGTTCTCTTTATCCGCTTTCTTTTTCTTACAATCTTTAACAAGGTGGCCAGATTTATCACAATAATACTTTTTATCATTAACCTCATTTTGCCCCTTTTTCTTAGACTTTTTCTTATCTTTGGGTTTCCCCTCGGCATTCAAGACAGATTCTGTTTTCTCCACTTTAACATCAGTCTTAGTACCTTTAAACACTTTCAAAATTTCATTCTTTTGTATTACAGACTCCACAATATAATTCCTAGTTAATTCTTGTCTACCAAACTGAACAACATCCTTAAAGTTATCAAATTCAGCAGGCAAAGAATTCAACAATAAGATAGCTTGGTGAGAGTCTTTTATCTCTTCTTCACACCTTTTAAGATCTTGAGTCATCTTTAAAAATTTATCCAAATTTTCTTGCAAAGATATGCTCACATCCATCTTAAAAGTAAAGAGACGACATAGTAAAGAAACTTTGCTCGGAAGAGATTTTACCAAGTAAAGCTCCTTTAAGGCATCCCACAACTCCTTAGCCGTTTTCTTGTCCATAACTTGCCTAGCTACTTCATCGGACAAGCGGATCATAATTTCGGAGTGTGCTTGATCGCCTTTGTCAGCCTTTACTGCAGCCGCCATCTCAGCTGGGTAGTCTCCTTCAACTGATTTCCAACATTTTTCCTTAATGAGGACAGCCTTCATCTTGAGCTGCCACATTGCAAAATCTGTTGTGCCATCAAATGGCTTGATACTCACAGAATTTCCTGACATCATGTACAAAGTAAATCAATCCAGAAAAATAACCTATTCAGTTATTGAAAGATTATTACAGGACAGATTTATGTACAACCTAAGAAACAGTCCACAACACTCAAAGATTCAAGAACACTACGAAAGCTCTAGATATTTCAGAACACCAACCAACAGAATTTAAATCTCGAATTTAAGACATGAAATCAAGAAAGGAAAACTCAATAACATGCTCAAGAACAGATTTCAAGAACTCAACAAGGCCAAATCTGAAAACTAACTAGCAAGATACTAGCCTAATCAGATCTGAAACAACTAAAAAACCATACAGATCCACCAACGAAAATCTCACAAGAACTCAACCTAGTGCAGAAAACTCACTACAAGAGGCAATAAGCAAGAATTTCAACGAAAAACGTCACTAATCATGCAGATCTAGGCTAGAAGCAAGCAGTCAAGACAACTAAGCCAAGAACAAGCATGAAAAACCACGAATCTTCAACAGATCTGACAAAAAACGCACACACACACACAACAGTTTCAACAGATTGGGATTTCAAACAACAAATCCAAGCATCCAGACCACATACAACTCAGATCCGAGCCCAAAAACGCACAAAAAACACCGAAACAGCCTGGCTCTGATACCACTTTGTAGATTTAGATTTTAGGGCGATTTTTAGGTCGAGTTGAGATTATTGTCCGGTTTAAGAAACGAAAACGAAGAACACGAGATTGGCCTCAAAAGAGACCCGGCATGCCAGCCGAAATTTCTATATATCAAAAGAAAGCTACAAAGGCGAAATACAACGAAAACGAGAAATTAAGAACTAGATCGAGATCTCCCTGAAGTCCATAGGTGAAGCTCTCTTCACCGTCGCAGCCATGGATGATCTCCGAGCTATTCTCCTTGATCTTCTTGTTTTCGTCCTCCTCAAACGCCTTCTCTTTCTCCTGATTTTTCTCCCTTTTCTCGCGTTTCCTTTCTCTCTGATTTTTGGTTTGAGCGGCTGTAACCCTAGAAGTGAATGTACGTCTGCTGTTATGAGCTTCTCTTGATGAATATAAGGGAACCGATGCTTCTGCTCAATTTTTGGCAAGAAACAAGCTGGTGGGCCTAAGCTATTGAAAAGCCCAATCCAAATTGCATGCAGAAGCAACAACCGGCCTCCAACATGACAATTCTCACAAAAATTACAGAATCAGCCCTAACTTACATTTAATTACAACAAACAACACACATTTACATAATCTCCAAAAACAGCCTATGACTTGGAATTTTCCTAACACGAACTCTATCGGTTGATCGGAGTAAATAGAGCTCCGGTGATGCAGCATTTCTCCGAGAGCATCTCAGGGACAACGACCATCAGGGGCTTCGACCAAAAATGCCGATTCCAGGACAAATGCTGATCATGAGATTGGACCATAGGCATTGCTGGGTTGGCTGTGACATACGGCCTCACGTTGAACATGCTACAAGTTACTGTAATATGGCATCTTTGCCAACTCGAGAACAAGATCGTCTCGGTCAAGAGGATTCTGCAGTACACCGACATTCCAAGCGAAGGCCGACGACTCTCAGCAAGCGAACCGGACCCCTCATGGCCGTCCCATGGTGAAGTCCACATCCATGATCTTAAGGTGATCCATCTTTCCATACTCATATACATACGCTACTTGTTATTATATAAAAAAACGGTTCGATTACGGTTACAGGTACTTTATGCACCACACTTGCCAATGGTGCTCAAAGGCATCAGTTGCACCTTCCATGGAGGGACGAAGACGGGGATCGTGGGAAGAACCGGAAGTGGTAAATCGACGCTCATTCAAGCGCTTTTTCGTATCGTGGAGCCTGCGTCGGGGAGGATAGTCATCGACGGGGTCGATATCTCCATGGTCGGTTTGCATGAGCTTCGGTCCAGGCTGAGTATTATACCTCAAGAGCCCACCATGTTTGAGGGCACTATAAGGAACAACCTCGATCCACTTAACGAGTACACTGATGAACAAATATGGGAAGTAAGTTTTATTTTTTTATTCATCATGACTTTCTTTCAAGTGCTAGTTGTATTAGGTTCCATCCTAAAACCAATTGGCAATAGGAGGATGGAATCCCACCGGGCTTGTATCTGGGCCACCCACACGTCTAATATGGTATCAGAGCGGGCGGTCTGGGCCCGTTTCTTCAAGTGTCAACTGGGACGGTCCAGTTGCACTTGAGGGGGCGTGTTGGGAAACAAAACAATCCCACATCAGAAGTTGGGCAACAAAATTGCCTAGTATATAAGACGGTGGGCTACTCCTCCTATTGCCAATTGGTTTTAGAATGGAACCCCACCGGGCTTGTATCTGGGCCACCCACACGTCTAATAGTCATCAGGCCATTGACAAATGTGAACTTGGTGATGAAGTTCGGAAGAAGGCAGAGAAGCTGGATTCTCTAGGTTAGTTGCAAAAACTTGTAGAATTCCGCTACCCATTCCGCTAGAGTCGAACGGACCCTAATTTTCGTATCGTGGCTTGTTGCTAGTTGCGGAGAATGGGGAGAATTGGAGCATGGGGCAGAGGCAGTTGGTGTGCCTTGCTAGAGTTCTACTCAAGAAGAGCAAGATCTTGGTTCTTGATGAAGCCACGGCGTCCGTTGACACGGCAACCGACGGCTTGATCCAAAGAACCATACGACAACACTTCTCAGGCTCGACGGTTTTGATCATAGCTCATCGGATCACGTCGGTTCTTGATAGTGATCGGGTGTTGGTCCTTAGCCAAGGTCTAGTTGAAGAATGTGATTCTCTGACTAGGTTGCTTGAAGAGAAAGACTCGTCGTTTTCGAAGCTTGTTGCGGAATACACATCTAGATCGGGTTCGAGGCTGCGTTGATCGAGAGACCGGTTGATCGGGGGCTCGGTTAGGTGGTTCGGAGATTGCTTTCTTTGCTGTTTGTTACTCATGGTGAGTTGGTACCTGGTAATAATACTGTATGCAAGTCTTGAGTTGAAAGACTTTTTTTTTTGTTGTTGAAAGTCTTGAGTTGAAAGACTATGTGTCTTTGTTCTTTAACATTTGTTTATGCCAAAACTAGCATAATTGAAAGACCTTTACCTAAATCAATTTGTAACAAAACCTTTCGTGTATTTTTTGAAATTATTGCTACTTGCTTGTTAAGTTTAAAGACTTAAACAAGTTCCGTGGTTGGCATTCTTGGTTTTCTTCGATCACAATCACAATTTAGAAGATATTGCTTAGTCTAAGCAAACACTTCCTCCTAATGTTGTTTTTTTCTGGTTGATCCTCTTAATGTTGTTACATTTTACAGTTGTGAGCTATTTGCGTGGGACCCAAATCTTCCGTCCCATAAATCCGTTCCCAAACCCGTCCCATTTGTTTTGATTGATCCATATCTTATATTACAACTTTAAAAAACACAAAACTAGGTCTAATTCTAAATTTTGAACCAATCAAAACAAATAGGATGAGTTTGGGGACACGTTCGGTTTATGGGACAAAAGATTTGAATCCATTTGCTTGAGGATAACAACAACCATGCTCGTATTATCTACAAATTTTATAACATTTTCATGTCCAAAACATTGACCGGATTATTTGACCACTTCGTCCATGCTTCATTATTGTTTTTGGATATAATATAAAATATTTAATTTTTTATTCAATTTATCTATGTTTTTTTAGCCAAATTAATTATTTTGTTTTTTTGGATATAATTCATTTGACCACTTCGTCCAGGCTTAATTATTGTTTTTGGATATAATATAAAATAATTTATTTTTTATTCATTTTTTCTACAATTTATCTATGTTTTTTTATTCAATTTATCTATGCTTTTTTGGCCAAATTAATTACTCCTATTTTGTAACCAAAAACAAAATTAACTATTTTGTTGACGTTGAATCGCGCGCCAAATCGGAAAGCAGGCCTGTTCCGATCATCTTATCCTGCCACGTATTATCATCTCTTTCTTACGTCATCCAGCGTTCCGTATAAGCCAAGCCAAAATCTCCGATCAACCGACAACGCAAATCCCAAATTCTCAACCCCCAAACCCTAATTTCCACCACCAAACCAATTCCCGATTCCGAGATGCCTAACCGAAGCCCCAAGCCCGATCCCGAGCAAGAATCGGAGCCCGCCGCTCTCCGGCGAATCCAACGGCTCTCACTCCACCTCAGCCCCTCACCGTCTCCGAACCTCGCCGGCGATTTCAACCTCCAACCATGCGCCGGCAAGGCGAAGGTACTCACCGTGGACATCAAGCCGCTCTCCGATTACATGAGGGGGAAGTACAGGGACTTGCAAGATCAGGTGTACGAGTACTTCAACTCCCGGCCTGATCTCCAGACTCCGATCGAGATCTCCATGGACGATCATCGTGAGCTCTGTCGACGTCAGCTCTTTGGACTTGTTAGGGAGGCCGGAATTCGGCCGTTTGTGTACTTGATTGAGGATCCGGCCAAGTATTTTGCTCTTCTTGAGGCGGTTGGGAGTGTTGATATCTCTCTTGGGATCAAAATGGGCGTCCAATACAGGTTTTTTGTGTTATATATGGTTCTGTTTATGTTAGGTTTTGTTGTTTTGCTGGTTGATCTCTTGTGTTGTGTGGTTAGGTTTGATTAGTCATGATAAGGCTTTGTCTGAACTAGAAATTGGCCAATGGATGTTGATATGATGCAGCTGCACAAGATAGGAACCAGATTAGGAGCTAATTAGCTTGATAAACCTGATTACAGACAAGCTTAGGGTCAGTGATTTAGTTTAGAAACACCAACCGAAGAAGCTGGCTGTGAGTGAGTGAGATATTAAGAGAGCTTGAGAAATTAGAGAAGGTTTGTATTCATTGATGATGACGGCATTGAATACAATGAGGCCTTTTATATGGCACTTTAGGTTACTGAAATGGAAATGCAAGCAAACCGGACTGATGTGCAACATCAGTATACAAACCGGGTTTGATTTGAAGGAAATACATAAACCGGAATTAATCAACTAAGAGGTAAAAGGTAGCTAGCTGCTGTGCTGACTCTGCATCATGATAGGTCTGGAATTCAAATGGCTCACCGTTTACATGATAAAGATGATACTGACTAACTTTTGGTCGAATAATGATGTGATTTTGTGATATACTATGCAGTTTAAAATTTGGTGCTTATGTTTGGAATTTTCGGATTCAGGTGTATGTGCAGTATGTTGATATGTCTAGCTTGGCTTTTAGGATCTAGTGACTACTGACTAGTGACATATATCTTGTGATTCTTATAGCTTAGATAATATGCTTATGCTGTGCTCTTTCAGGGAAGTTGTGATATGATAATTAAGTGTACATTATATTTGCAGTTTATGGGGAGGCTCTGTGATCAATTTGGGAACAAAAAAGCACAGGGATAAATACTACGATGGTATTGACAATCTTGATTATGTTGGTTGTTTTGCCATGACTGAGCTTCATCATGGTGAGTAGACCTCACGTTCGTGATCTTCTGCTGCTGCCATATGTGTTTATTCCCTTTTGCCCTGCACTTTTGTATGTGATTTTTATGCAGGTACAATTTCATGTTTTGTGCAGCTCAAGCATTTCCAAAATGCTGAATGAATATGCACGTAAAAGCGATATTTTTATGCTAGTTTTTGGTCTGTATGTATTGGAAATCCCTTTTGACTATGAGAAGTATGATCTTGCTTCCCATTATGGTTGCAAGCATATCCCAAGTCCCAACCTGAAATCCTGAATTTTAATACTGTCCTTTCAATGAATGAATATATTATATTGTCATTTCACAATATCTGATATATTCTGTAAACGTTGTAGTGCATTTTTTCTGCTCTAACACTGAGTTCATTTGTTTCGTTTCATTCTGTAAAGGCTCAAATGTTCAAGGTCTCCAGACAGTTGCAAGATATGACCCAATATCTGATGAGTTCATAATTGACACACCAGATGATGGCGCCATCAAATGGTGGATAGGCAATGCAGCATGTCACGGCAAGTTTGCTTCAGTTTTTGCAAAGCTCATCCTCCCGAGTCATGGTTCCAAAGGAATTTCTGATATGGGTGTACATGCCTTCATTGTTCCAATAAGGGATATGAAGACTCATACACTTCTCCCCGGGATTGAAATTCATGATTGCGGTCACAAAATCGGCCTTAATGGAGTAGATAATGGTGCTCTTAGATTCAGGTCTGTAAGAATACCACGAGATAATCTTTTAAATCGTTTTGGAGACGTTTCTCGTGACGGTAAATATACCAGTAGCCTCCCAACTGTTAATAAAAGATTTGGAGCTACTCTGGGTGAACTTGTGGGAGGAAGGGTTGGTCTTGCATATTCATCAGTTGGTGTGCTCAAACTTTCTGTCATAATTGCTGTAAGATACTCCTTACTAAGGCAGCAATTTGGTCCATCAAAGGCTGCTGAAGTCAGCATCCTTGATTATCAATCTCAGCAGCACAAGCTCATGCCCATGTTGGCTTCAACTTATGCTTTCCACTTTGCTACACTACATCTGGTTGAAAAATATTCGGAGATGAAGAAATCCCAAGATGAAGAACTTGTGGGAGATGTTCATGCGCTTTCAGCAGGTCTCAAGGCTTATGTGACCTCTTATACAGCAAGATCTATATCTACCTGCAGAGAAGCCTGTGGAGGCCATGGATACGCTGCTGTTAATCGGTTTGGTAGCTTGAGGAATGATCATGACATATTTCAGACATTTGAAGGAGATAATACCGTTCTCTTACAGCAGGTTTATTTCTCTTCCGCTTTCTTATTTTGTGCTTAAGCATATTCTTATTGAGTTATGGCTTTACAGCTAATATGGTGATATACAGGTTGCAGCCGACCTCTTGAAACAGTACAAGGAGAAGTTCCAAGGAGGAACTTTGACAGTTACATGGAACTACTTGAGGGAGTCCATGAACACATATCTCTCACAGCCTAATCCTGTCACCTCCCGGTGGGAAGGTGAAGATCATTTGCGGGACCCGCAATTTCAGCTGGACGCTTTCCAAGTAAGTAGTGCTTAGAATTTGTGTGCCACAGGCTTTTTTTCAGCTATATTTGGTGAATTCCAACTTGATTATTACTGTTTGTTTGGTGAATTTTGGAATGGGAGGGTTGAAATATGATAGTGAGTGGAGTTTTTATGAACCCTAATTTATTTCCGAAGTTAAAAATATGCCCAACTTTAGAATATTGGGTTGGAATCGGTACCATCCCAATCCAATACCTCAAACGACCCCAAACTTAAGTTTCTACCAAACATATCCGTTGTATCTTCTTCAGATGGAAAGCAACAAGTATAGTATTCTTATGTTCTTATGTTGTTTTTAATGTCCCAGTATCGGACGTCTAGGCTTCTTCAAAGTGTTGCGGTGCGACTTCAAAAGCACTCTAAGACACTTGGAGGATTTGGGGCCTGGAATAGATGCTTGAACCATCTTCTCACACTTGCAGAGTCCCATATTGAGTCTGTGATATTAGCAAAATTCATTGATGCTGTGAAGAGGTATGTCCTGGTCAGCTAATCCATAACCCGTTTGATGGGGGGCTAAAATATTCTCCTTATATTTTGATGTGATGATGATAGTTTGTGTTTCACTCCAGCTGTCCTGATGAAAATACACGCTCTGCCCTGAAACTTGTTTGTGATCTCTATGCTCTGGATCGAATCTGGAAGGACATTGGAACATTTCGCAATGTGGACTATGTAGCCCCAAACAAAGCAAAGGTAATTGTTTAAATTTTTTGTTTACTTATCCATGATGGTAAGCATTCATTGTAACTATTTATTTATTCATTTTTAATGGTGTTATACGGTTTTGTGTTCCAATCTAAGTTACTAGTTTGGGTACACTTGCAGGGAATAAGTGTGGATATAATAGTGTGTAAACCTGATGGATGCTGTAGTCCATTAGCTGAAATCCTGAAACTGATTGCTGTGTGTATTATTGTAAATGCAGGCTGTAAAGAAGTTGGTTGATTACCTTAGTTTCCAGGTGAGAAACGTCTCCAAGGAGCTTGTGGATGCGTTTGATCTTCCGGATTACGTTATCCGTGCCCCCATAGCCATGCAATCGGAAGCATACTCCAAGTATACTCACAATGTCGGATTCTAGGTATCGACTCAACCCAACTCGAAATGTATATTCATTGATGTTTCAAGCGAAGAAGGGGGGAATCGATGCCAAGATCTATGCTAATAGAAAGCCTGATAGCATTTCCACTTCATGTCAGAAACAGAAACGATACGTTCCCCGTGTCTTTTTCATTCCTCGTTCCCGTGTTTCTGTAGAGCATAGTCAGGATATAGCATTCTCATTGGAGAAACCTGACTATGTTCTGCCTAACATTGTGGCTTTCATATGATGATGTTTATAATATTTCTGAAACTTGAATAAAGGAAACAATGTATACTAGTACTTAATAGTTAATACTACACCATTAAGAAGGGGAAAAAAAAAGCTGTTATTGTTCATTGATCCATTATTTGTTGCATTTATTGTCATCACTGGTATTAGTGTATTACCCACAAGGCCACGAGTAATCTCCAAACTTGTCCCTATCTTGGATAGAGAAGAATGTCCTGGTCTCCTATGTTATTGAAATAATTTCTGAACTAATAAGGGAAAAAGGTGAAAACTACAGGAATCCGTTAGAAGTGGTTGGGAATCAAATTAATTAAGCCTACATTTTTTACCTTGAATCGTCAAATGAAGTGCAAGAGAAGGAAAATCTGGGGACCCCCATTAAATGAAGATGAACAATAATGGTCATGTTCAATTCTACTCCATATCAGTACCTCTCAAACAGTACAATATACATAGGGTTTTCATGGAATCCCTATGGTGAATAAATCAAGAATCATATGCTATGTGACCTTACCTCTCCTCAGCACTGTTACAACACAGCAAATGGGTCAGAGAATTGCACCATCTTGTCCTCTGATCAGTGCTCATCATCCCCAATGAAATTTCCCATTTTAACTCTTTCTCAGTCTCTGTTTTTGCTGTTTTGGTACTAACACATTAGAATCCCTTCCTTGTTTTGCTCTTTTTGACAGTCCATATACAGCAAACTATAAACTACACTTGGGCAATCCAATGGACAAGGAAAATATGCAAATTTGCTTAGAACTAGCCCTTTTATCCAGTCGAAATCGTTAACCATTCGTGCCCAGGCTTAAATTTTGAATTGAGCTAGGCACAGATCACTTTTGCCTTTTGCCCAGGTCTGTTTAAAGCTATAGTGCAATTGATAAAGTTACACTAGAGCTACTCAGTATAGATCAAGATGAACACAAATTTCCATTTCAAAGCTAACAGTAGATACCAGAGAACCCAAAGCCCAAATGTAAAAAGAAAAAAGAAAAAAGATTACAACAGTTAAAATAAAAAGTTTACTTCTTGTTGGACTGCTTTTGATGTTTCCTCATGGGATTAGGAATGCATTTGCTCTTTCCACAAGCAGATGCAGCTTTCTCTACTTTACTGGCTTCTTCTCCTGTTTCTGCAGCTGTTTCTATTAATCCTGTCTTGGAACTCCTGACCAATGTTTAATTTTTAACAAGTCCCATCAGTAGGCAACTCAGAGAGGGCTATGTCTATGCCTACGGTTTGGAAAGAGATCACAAAAGATGACTTTTCAAGCTTCTGTTTTTTTCTTCTTGGCTTCTTGGTGTGATGTGAATTCACTAGGGTTATCAGTTTAGCATGTCTAATCTTTTGACTAAAATCTGTTTGCTGAAAAGCTTGCTATATACGGATTCAAATCCTCTATCCCGTCCCACGTCCCCTTCCCGTGTCCCTCCTTTCTTATTGGTTGAAAGCATGGGTCTCTCCCTAACAGGGGATTTGGTTTCGCTATATACTGAGTTAAATCAATTTCTCTACACCAAAAACTGAATAACAAGACAAGCTAACATAAAGAGAGCTAAATCTACAAGCATGAGGGTAATTAAGGCCATAGAACTCCTTATATCATTGTCATTTCTAAGTTAATTAGCTATGAATCTTTGTAGATTTGGCTTTCTAAACTTATACTACATGCAAAATGCTAGCTTAAATTCAAGAAAATACTAAAAAGGACTAACCTTTCTTCTTTGTAAGAAGAAGACTTCTTGAGAACAGGCTCAAGCTGCTGACCTCTTCTCTGATCATCCATGGCTTCCAAGATACTCCCACTGAAGAACTCCCTCTCCTCAGCCTGCAAGTTCCCAAACCTCGGATTCTCCGACATGTACTTGATCATCTCCTCCTCCTCCCCCACCACCACCACCTTCCCCGCTGCCTTACAAACCACCGCCCTCTGCAGCCCACCACCATTACCACCACCAACTCTTCCTTCCATTCTACCACTCATTTGCTGCTTCAAACAGGGAATGCTCTTCCCCTTGGCCGCCACCGACCCTCCACAGGCAATCAGCTGGAGCAAAACAGAGCTTCTAGAAGGCTCCTGCTCTTCTTCTTGCACCACCATGAACCTTCTAGAAGCTTCTCTGCTCTTACTCTTCACCTTCTCCTCCTTCTCTGAGCTCAATGTGGATGTCGTTGATTGCGGAGACCGGTTATCATCATCCGGGTTGTTATTGTTATTGTCATTGCTAATGTTATTGTTGCTGTTGTTGCTGTTGTTGTTGTTGTTCAGAGCCTCTGATAAGCTCTTCCGGTTCGCGAACCGGGTCGACCCAATAGACCCATTTAAGAACCGGGCCGACCCGTTTGCAAACCGGGCTTCCTCATTCGAAACCGCCCTCCTTGAGCAATTGCAACTCGGGGCATCACACTCTTCATCTATCTCTTCTGGGTAATACTCTTCCTCAACTTTTGTTGGGGATTTTAGTAGCTTCAAATCTCCATTGATGGGCGACGAATTCGGCTTCAGCTTTGATATGGGATTGTTGTAGACCGTTGGAGGAGCCCTCTTCTCACTGATCTGGAGCTGCTGAATCCTCTCTGCCTCTTCTGCCATGAATGAACCTGTAGTTTTTCTCCTTTTTAGTACAAAATTTTCAACCAAACATGTCCTTAGTTGATTCAGAGATCAGAGGAAAACTAACCAGAAGAGGAATGGAGGATTTCTGAGCCCTTGAGAATGTATTCAGCGCCTTCTGATGTGTGTATGATATCATTCTCAGTTAAATCATTCCATACATAACCATTTTTGTAGCTCCTGATCAGAAAAAAAAATCCTTCAAAATCTTTCCATGACCAAAAAGTACATTTCTTTCTTGTAGAACTTTCTTTTTACCTTTTACAAGACCAAGAATACCTTGATGGCATTCCTCTGCCTCTGAGCACAACAAGCCTATCAATGAAATCTGCATACAACCAAACACAGAAATTAAACCACAAAAACCAGTAAAAAAAACCCAAAAAAATGATGAATTGGGCTGTAAAAAAGATGAGACCTTTAAGGCGGAGTTGCTGGTTAGCAAGGTGAGAAACCTCCATGAAATGGGGGTGTTCAAGCTGGCCATTGCGAGTGAGATAGTAAACAACTTGAACCTTCATCAAAACCTTCATGACCCTTCTCATCGCCGGCGCCGGCGCCGGAGCCACCGCGTAGGCCGCCTCTCTGCCGGTGGCTCTGCCTCTCTCCGGGCTCATGTCTCCCCTCTGCCCACCAAATCTAAAACTACCCTTGTCCATTTTTTTTACCCCTCCTCTCTTTTTTTACTTTTGCAAGGCCCTGTTTTGTTTTTAAGACTAGAGAGCAAGGTGAGAAGGGAAGAGAGAGGGGGGCCAGAAAGGATATAGCACGTGGCCTGTGAAGAAAATCTATTAACTCTTGGATTTTGAACTAAGTTTATTTGTTCTTCTCAAGTACGAGTACGATGAGTTTGTTATTATCATTAAAAAAAGTACAGTAAGTTTGTAATTCGTAAAGGTAAAATGGGGAAAATTGCATTGAATAACCCCCACTTTTAGGATGGTTGTAAAAAACTCTTACCCGGAAACTCCAACGAGGTGGCGTTTTCCGTTTCGGATGGAAACTCGGAAACTCGTTTTCACACTAAAAATACGGAATTCTTGTGTTTTCCCGTTTCCGTTTCGTTCCCGTTCCCATGTAACATAGGTGAAAAATAGCACCCAGTTTTAAAGTTTCGGTGATTAGCCCAATTGTAGTAAACGGATATAAACTAATAAGATTGTGTTTACTGTTGATATTTTGTGTCAGAAACTCAAAAACTCGTTTTCTAGTACGAAGTTATGGACATAGTGGTGGTGTATATCGTTTTAGTTTCCCGCTTCCGGGTAACATAGGCTACAACTAGTCGAAGGGCGGAAGCATTGCTGATTACAATATTTTTGTATAGCTAAAAAATACCATAACACATGTATTGGTAATCACATTACACTCTGTAATTGAAGCTATTTATTGTAATTTTAACATCTTCATCTTTCGGAACTACCTTCAAATTTAGGGCTATTTCTATAAAAAAAAAATGTTGGGGTAAAATACCACTCCCCAAAAATGAGCTTTTAAGTTACAATGACACGAGAGAAGTCACTTGTATAAATTTAATGGGTGAACTAGGAGAATATTTGGAAGCAAATGTCAACGTTTTTGGACAGTAGCCTTTACCCTTTTGTCGAATTGATGAAGTGGGTAAATTTCTGCAGCTCGAATTGATTAAGCTGGCAACCCAACAATTTACTGCAAACTGGTACTTTTCTCTGGCTTCTGTTGAGGTTGCTTCTTTTGCTTTGGCCACACTCGTTTCAACTTTCAATTGTCATTTTCAGCCTTAAATTGACACTATGCTACTATATCTTGTGCTCCTGATTTCATCTTTGCTTACTCTACTGTCATTCTGATTTCTGAATCCTTTCTTGGTCACTCCCCAAGTCACAGTTTGTTGTTCCGTTCGAAAAACTGTACTATTTTTAGTTTTGGATTTGCCCTAGATCTTGTGCTCCATATGATATCATCAGATGTTTTTAGATGTAACGTTCATAATTTATAAACTTTAGAAAGAGAACTAAAGTCTTTTTCCTAATAGTTTAATTTTTTAAAATTTTTTCTACCAAAAAAAAGTACATTCAAATTTGTACTTTATGGAATGTCCTACTAATATGAGCAGTGCTGGTTCAAAGGGGTAGGTGAGAGGGGCGGATCGGGCGGTCGCCACGGGCCCCCAAAAACTAGAGGCCCCGTTTATCACGATTCTCTGAAAATTAAAGGTTTCCGTTTGGAAAAAAGTTTATATAAATAAAATTATATCCAGTAAAACTAAGTAAGCTCATTTAACTATCTAGTTTAAAAAATACATTTGGTATATAACATCAATTCTATTCGAGCAATTATAGTACATTTTTGCGAATTTTAGATATTCTCATTCTATGTTTAGGAGAAGACGAATCATATATTACACTTTTAGGACCGTTTATATTTTATATTAAATATACACCTTTTACATATGTATGGTTTTAATTAATTATGTTAAAATATTAATATCAAATTTATTCCATATTATTTTTCAACGTGAGAGATTTATACATACATAAATTTTTATGAATATAACTAGTTTATTTAGCTTTAAAAAAATACACTTACATTTTATCAAAAAAAAATTACACTTACAAATACAATGAGACGAGTACCTGATTTTAAGTTGTGAATCTCCTTAATAGTAACAAGGTTTGATTATAATGCATCAAGTTAGTACTCCGTGTCTTTTTTATGAAGTGTCTTTATTTATCATAACAAAGTTTAAAATTTATATCATAACTATATACTAAAGCGAAGGTTAGATTTAATATTTAGCCCGACACGTGGCACTTCCTCATTGGACCACGTCACTCATCTTTAATAAAACAATTCAGTTTATTTGATTGGTTAAAATTTCATTGTAGATCTCACATTAGATTTCTTCTTATCTACTAATTCCCATTTTAATTAATTATAATTTATAAAAAAAAAAAACAAACTACCGTATGCTATAGAATTTATCCAAAAAAAAAAACAAATCCTAACTTACCAAATCAATTAGTAGTAGTATGGATATCTAGCCAATTTTTTTTAAAAAAAATCTATCTAATATGTTTAGAACACCCACATCATGCATACCAAATCAACTAATCTATCCGCAATAACACAAATTTATATAATGGAATCCGTTTTCATGTTTCCGTAGTTGGATTGATTCAACTTATCAAATCTATCTAATAGTATACCGTATGTGAAATGGTATAAAATAAATCATACATTTTATATAAACATAAATCTCATAAAGAGTGATATGTTGAAATTTAAATTTTATAATGGAATCCGTTTTCATGTTTTCCGTATTTTATAGCATTATTATAGGTACTTACAGATATACTAAATTTCAACATATCACTTTCCACAGCCATCAATTGTCAAAAAAAAAAAACTTTGAATAATAATGCTATAAAATAAATCATACATTTTATATAAATATAAATCTCATAAAGAGGGAAAATTATATAGACGAAAAAAATACTACTCCCTCCGTCCCATAATGTTCGTCCAAAAGGACACTTTTTGCGGTTTTTAATGCAAGGTATAAAGTGGTGTTGGGAAATGAAAAAGTGGGTTAAAGTAGGTAGATAATATGATTGCATAGGGGTATTTTTGTAAGTTTGTAGGGGGAAAAAGTGGAAAAGAGATAAAGTAAGTAGAAAAGTTTGATAATGAGTGTAAATTTAGAGATTGAATAGGGGTAAGATTGAAAGAAAATTATTGATATAAAAAGAAAGTGGACAAACATTTTGGGACGACGGATTAGGAAAGTAGACAAACATTATGGGACGGAGGGAGTAGAATTTATATATGTAAAAAAGTCATGTCTTGAAGGCACGGGTACCGTAGTGGTATTATAACATAAATAATGTATCATTAAAATAAATCTCATAAGAAGCAAATATATAAAATAATATAAGATTTTATATTAAAGTATACATTTGAATAACTTTATATAAAATTTTAGTAAGTTTTTAGGTAAATCAAATCATGCCTTCAAGGTACGGGACTGATACTAGTTTATATTAAGGGGCCGCTAATTTTGTTTTGTCCCAGGTCCTCGGAAATATTTGAGATGGGCCTGGTTATGAGACATAGAGGTTATAAACAGGATTTATGGATTTATGATGTGTGCACGTGTTGCCCCGCCATAAAACGGAGATGGTGTGTTTGGGAGGTCAAAACGGAGCAGAAAGAAACGTATAAGGACATACAAAGTAAGAATACAGATAAAAAGCTTGTCGCTCTCCCTTACCACCGATTCCACTATGTTTTTCCACCATAATTATCTCCCTCAAGTCCCTCAACCATTCGCGCACTAGGTCAAAACCATAGAAATTCCTAAAAGGTTGTATTTGCCCCTTCACTCGAGACACAAATTGGATCTCACCATACTTCTTTGTATTGGGTCGAATTGAACAAAACATGTCGTTTTACACTTTACGTAGTCCTTAACAACTGGGTCGATCATTAGTCGGAGCTTACTACCGAAGAAGAACTCCTTATCATATAAACACAAATAAGTTAACATAGGGTACAACATTACAAAAAATATTTTTTAGTCAACGTGGTTTCATATATTAAAGACAACAACAACCAAACGTGTGAAAATGCTGAATATTCACTTGTCCCGTTACATATTGGTCAGTATGAAAGGGTTAACTTCGAGGAACAAAGTGGTGGACTAACCATTTTTTAAGCGAAAGAATGGATGTGGGTAGCTAATCAAAAATGAAATGTCAAAGCTAGTGATTGTTTAGTGCATTTTCTTGTAAAGTGTTATAATTTTGTGTAGATTACCTGCACAAGGATGTGGGCAACTTCCATCACCAATTACCTTGTTGACTTGAAAGAGTAGTGCTTGTTCTGGTTGTAACTCAAGGTGTAGTGTTTTTTTTCGGGTTTCCGGTTTTCTTTTATGTTAAAAAACTCGATAGTAAAGCGTGTTTAACTAAAATTTCACTTGGTGATAGGATCATTTTTATTTCCGCCCTCGGGCATTTGGTTCGGCAGTTAAGATTTTAAGGAAGTATCATAAGGTTAGTGTTTCGAATCCCACAAGTAGCGGTTTATCTTTTTATGGGAGTGTACATATCTGTATATACTAGCGTTAGAACTGACTTGGCTTGTTTTGTTAGTTAGCCTTAGTTAGTTAGTTTGGTAGTGCTAACTGTAGTATAAATAGTGTTAGTTATCTTGTCAGACACTGAATGCAACTAATACAGAGAAATTCTCCCAAACTTCTCGAGTGTTCTAAGCTTGCTGTCATGGCTTCCATTGCTCTCTTTTACTTTCTTGCTTCCGCTTCACATGGTATCAGAGCGTAGTGTGCTCGATCCTGTGCTTTTCCTTACTCTGTTGCGTTCAATTGATTCTCCTGACCTTGATTTTGCTTGATTTCCTTCCGATCGTTTTCTTCTCCTTTTTTGACCTAATTCGCACCTTTTCCTCTCAAATTGAGCTCGAATTGCTGTTTTTCTTCCTGAATTCATGGCAACTGTTGATCCTACTGGAGATGTTGAGAATCAGGACAATGCTCCTCGTGTTGAAATTGAAGAGGAGGAAGTCACTTCTAAGCTGCGTAAGTTCGATGAATGGGAGCGATTTCGCACCAATTCGAACAACGATCCTCTCTATCTCTCTAACTCTGATCATCCTGGAGCACAACTTACTCCAATGCATTTTGATGGGACGAACTTCACTAATTGGAGTCGTCTTGTCAAATTAGCACTCGGTGCAAAGTATAAGCAAGGTTTCGTTACTGGTGCAACTGCTAAACCAGCTGAGACTTCCGAAGACTTTCAGAGATGGATTCGAGCTGATTACATGGTCCGTTGTTGGATCTTAGCTTCTATGAACCCTAAGATAGCTCAGGGACTGATATATGTTGAATCAGCTAAAGAATTGTGGAAGGAACTGACCGAGAGGTATGCTCAGCCTAATCGCCCTCTCCTTTATCAGTTAAAGCGTGATTTAGTTAATTTGAAGCAGGAGAATCTGTCTGTTGTGGAATATTATGCTAAGATGAAAGCATTATGGGATGAAATTTCATCTATTAAGCATGTTCAGATTTGTGAATGTGGTGCTTTTAAGAGATGTGTTTGTTCTCTTCTTAAGCGTATTGTGGATGATGACTATGAGGAGAAGATTATGCAGTTTTTGATGGGATTGAATGACTCATATGAGTCTCTTAGGAGTCAGATTTTAGCCTCCGAGCCTTTACCTTCAGTTAATCAAGCTTTCAATATGGTGCATCAATGTGAATTTCAACGAAAGCTTGCTGGTGAATCTAATGCTGTTGATATGAATGCTCTAGCTGTTAAGAGGTATCAAGGTGGTAATCAGAAATCTGGAAATCAGTACTCTAGTGAGGCCAGGAATACTGCTCAGTATAATCAATTTGGAAGTCAATTTGGCTCATACAATCAGTCTGGTTCTTCCAAGAAAGAGTACAATGATTATAAGAGGCAAAAGATGGATAGGAAGTGTGATTATTGCAAGGAGAAAGGTCATCTTATGGAAGCTTGCTTTAAGCTTCATGGTTACCCTGAGTGGTACAAAGAGTGGAAAGAGAAGAATGCCTCTCAAAAGACCTCAAATCAGTCTGCTTCTAATGTGATGTTCAAAGGAGAATCTCCTTTTGATCAAGCTCCTTCTGATCACTCTAAGCGTGGGAGTAATGTTGCTTCATCCAGTGGTCATAATGCTAATGCTCATTCTGGTGGTCTTGATCCAACCTTGGTCAATGCTGTTTGTCAGGAGCTGATTCGAGCTATCAAAGGGAAAGACAATGTGGATTGCAATGCCAGTTTTGCAGGTACATATATTTCTTCTAATGCTCTTCATGTTGGTGCAAACTTTGATGGTTGTGATTGGGTCATTGATTCTGGAGCTACAGATCATATGTGCTACAATCCAGCTATGTTTCAGTGTTTTCAGTCTTTACAGAGGCCTATTATGGTGGGATTGCCTGATGGCTCCATCAAACAGGTTCATAAAGTTGGGAACATTGTTTTGAGCAGAGATATTGTGCTGAAATCTGTTTTATTTGTGCCAGAATTTCGACATAATCTGCTTTCAATTTCTAAACTCATTGATGATGGTGATATAGTTGTTCTTTTTACTAAGGAAGGCTGCTATGTACAGGACCTTTCAACTAGAGTTTTGAAGGTTACAGGAGACAGAGCTGGTGGTTTATATAGGATCAAGTCCAAGAATGCTGATATTCAGGTTTCAGAGTTTTCTAATGGTTTTCCTTCAGTATTGCCAGTTTGTAATAAGGAGAAACTTGTGACTCCAGCACATTCAGTGCAGAAACTTGAATTGTCTGTTTTGCATGCTCGTTTGGGTCACATTAGTATGACCAAACTTAAGAATTTGCATTTTGCTGGTATTGAAAACACTGATAAGTTTCATTGTGAATCATGTGTTTTGTCTAAACACCATAAGCTTCCTTTTGCTCGAAGTGAATCAGTTGCTTCTGATTTGTTTGGTTTGGTCCATATTGATTTGTGGGGACCTTATAAGCATCCTAGCATAGGTGGCTTTAGATACTTCTTGACTATACTTGATGATCATAGTCGAGTAACTTGGACATATCTGCTTGTTTCTAAAGATATGGTCTATCAATTGTTGGTCAATTTTGTGGCTTTGATTGAAACTCAATTTGGTTCTCATATCAAAATTATTAGAAGTGATAATGGAACCGAGTTTGTCAATCATAAATGCCATGAGTTTTTTGCTTCTAAAGGGATCATTCATCAGAAAACTGTTCCTGGCAATCCTCAACAAAATGGGAGGGTTGAAAGAAAGCATAGGCATAACCTTGAGACTGCTCGAGCTATTAGATTTCAGGCTGGATTTCCTATTAAGTTCTGGGGAGAATGTATTCTGGCTGCTACTTATCTCATCAACCTTATGCCTTCTTCAGTTTTACATGGCTCTATTCCTTATGAGATTTTGTTGAAGAAGAAACCAGATTATGATCATCTCAGAGTAATTGGTTGTCTTTGTTATGCTTTGCAAAAGCATTCAGATAAGTTTGGATCTCGTGCCAGAAAATGTGTTCTTGTTGGATATCCATTTGCTCAGAAAGCATACAAGCTTTATGATCTTGACACCAATACTTTTCTAGTGAGCAGGGATGTTGTTTTTCATGAGGATTCTTTTCCTTTCCTCAATTCAGATTCTTTGGCTGATGTTCCTGCAGCAGTTCATTTGCCTCTTGTTAATCCTGCTGCTCATGAAGAAGATATTATTCAGGTTCCTGCTCATTCTCCTATTATTTCAACTCCTCCTTCCATCAATGTTTCTCATGATAATTTTGTCCAAGATCATGATGGCTTTGTTGAAGATTCTGTTCCTTCTATGACTACTGATATTTCTTCTTCTTCCATACATCCTCATAATTCTCAATCATCTATTGCTCCTGATCATGAGGATTTTCCTTCCATTCATGTTATTTGCCAAGATGATGCTCAAGTTGATCTTAGAAGGAGTAGTAGATCTATTCATCCTCCTGCACGTTTTCAGGATTTTGTTTGTCCTACCATTCATCATACTCCTTCCATGTCAGTTTCTTTCCTTGTTACTCATTCCAACCTTAAAGCCTATTCTTCTGACTATTAAGTTTCCCTTTGCAATGTAATGCAAGTCTATGAACCTGTTTCTTATCATCAGGCTGTGAAAGATCCTCAATGGATAACAGCCATGAATAAAGAATTACAGGCTTTAGAAGACAACCAGACCTGGGAACTTGTTGATTTGCCTTCTACTCATAAACCTATTGGGAGTAAGTGGGTTTATAAGGTTAAATTTCGACCTGATGGTTCGGTTGAGAGGTACAAGGCACGTTTAGTTGCTAAGGGTTTTACACAGATTGAAGGGAAGGATTATAAACATACCTTTTCACCAGTAGCAAAATTTGCATCAGTGAGAACTTTGCTGGCTGTTGCTACTGCTAAGAAATGGTTTGTTAAGCAACTAGACATCAACAATGCATTCCTTCATGGTTTTTTGGATGAAGAAGTCTACATGACACCTCCTCCAGGATATGCAGTTTCTTCTCCAAATCAGGTTTGCAAACTGAAACGTTCTCTTTATGGTTTAAAACAAGCCTCTCGACAATGGAATGTTGAGTTAACTAAATTGCTTCTTAGCAAAGGATATGCACAGTCTAAGAGAGATTATTCTTTGTTTGTCAAGACTGATTCAGTTCATATCACTGTTGCTTTGGTGTATGTTGATGACTTGCTTTTAGCTGGCAATTCCATTTCTGAAATTGATTCTCTCAAGGCTGAGTTGCATACTGCTTTTACCATTAAGGATTTGGGTGATATTAGATATTTTCTTGGTATTGAAGTGGCTCGTTCAGATTCTGGAACTTTGATGAATCAGAGAAAATATATCATTGATATTTTGAAGGATACTGGCATGTTCAATTGCAAATCAGCTACGTTTCCTTTGTCTAAAGGTTTGAAATTATCTGTTGATCAAGGTGAGTTGTTGAATGATCCAGAGGTCTATCGTAGGCTGGTTGGTCGATTGCTTTATCTTAATATGACTCGGCCTGATTTGTCCTATGCTACACAGCACTTATCTCAGTTTGTTAGTGCACCTAGAGAGCCTCATCTTAATGCTGCAATGCATGTAGTCAGGTACTTAAAAGGTACTCTTGACATTGGATTGTTCTATCCTACTACTACAGAGTTGAGCCTTCATTCTTACACAGATGCCGACTGGGCTACTTGTGCTTTTAGCTCAAGATCCTTATCCGGCTACTGTGTTTCTTTGGGATCATCTTTGATATCTTGGAAAACGAAGAAACAAAAGACAGTTTCCAAAAGTTCAGCTGAGTCAGAGTATAGGGCAATGTCCAAGGCTGCTAGCGAAGTAGTTTGGCTGGATGGCTTGCTCAGTGAACTGCTTGTTTCAGTTCCACGCCCTATTGTCATGTATTGTGACAACAAAGCTGCACAGCATATTGCCGCGAATCCCGTTTTTCATGAGAGAACTAAGCACTTAAATATCGATTGCCATTACATTCGGGAAAGAGTGCAAGAGGGATTCATTAAAACTCAGCATGTTTCTTCAAGGTTGCAACTGGCAGATATTTTGACCAAGGCACTTGGAGAGGATCAACATCGTTTTCTTATGTCCAAGTTGGGCCTTGTTTCCCTTCCTCCAAGTCCAACTTGAGGGGGGGCTATGGGAGTGTACATATCTGTATATACTAGCGTTAGAACTGACTTGGCTTGTTTTGTTAGTTAGCCTTAGTTAGTTAGTTTGGTAGTGCTAACTGTAGTATAAATAGTGTTAGTTAGCTTGTCAGACACTGAATGCAACTAATACAGAGAAATTCTCCCAAACTTCTCGAGTGTTCTAAGCTTGATGTCATGGCTTCCATTGCTCTCTTTTACTTTCTTGCTTCCGCTTCACACTTTTCCTCTTAGAATTGGTTAGTAACTGAGTTTGGGATCTTGTAAGATCGACGATTCGAAATTTCGAATGGATAGCTACTAGAGTATTTACAGATTAGTAAACTTCTATTAGGGTTGAGATTAGTCAAATAAGGAGCTTAGAAACCAACATTAATCCATGATCACTATTTTCGTAAAAATCTACCTCATATGTGGATAGTTTTTCACTATAGGTGGATAGCTATGCGAGTATTCGTGCATGCAAAAGAGTTAGCGAACTAGGGTCCTTGACTCCATATTCATGCTCTCAAATTCCAATCTAATCCCGGATTATCATGGACTTTGTGATGTGATTTGACTCCATATGACTAATCTTTTTGGGACATGATGTGATTGTGATGTGATTTAACTACAAAAAGAACTGCTCACTAATTTATTTGGGCTTCTTTTTTGTCACTGATTCATTTGGGCTGTGTAAAGTACTAGGCCAATAGGCCCATTCTATACTTATGTCTATATATCTGTGGTAACTAGACCCATTCTATGTTACCTCCAGCCTATCTAAGATTCTGAGTAGGCTTGCAAACCCTTTCAGAAAACTGCACACGTCATGCTTATTGGAGTAGGGTGACGACTGTTGACCGCCCTAGACCCATTTTATTGACCATTTTATCCCTAACGGTACTTTTTGCTTTTTGTTAATCAGGCGCGTGCAAAACTCGGACCGGAAAAGACCTAGCCAGACCGTAAACCTAGGATCCGAACCGTGTGGACCGTGTTTATTTGGGACGAACCGGCCTCGTCTCCCCCCCCGGAAAACATAGCATTCCCGTCTCCCCATTCCAAACCCTAACTATTTCCGGCCACTCTTCAATTCCGGCTCTTGCTCTCCGATCGCCTTCACTCTAATTCTCCCTGATCTGCTGTCTTCCTGCAATTTAAGTAAGTATTTTCCCTGATTGTTGACTTTGCATTGTTTGATTTTTGCTAATTCTCTTTCCAGGCCGCCATTTCTGTGCTCTAATTCGAAAGTATTTATGAAATTGATTATCATCATCACCTTCTAATTTAGGGGCTTGATTAGCTGATATGAATTTCAGTTCACTGTGTGTAGTGACGTGATTATTAGCTTGATTTGGTTAAATTGTGTCCAATTGCCCTGTAAAAAGATCGTAAATAGTACTTGCTTAAGTAAGATGAACATTGTCTGCGGATAAATCGGCAAAATTATGGTCCATTGAGATGCTTCTCAGCTGTTTTTAAGTTTCTAATTTAGAGGTTTGATTAGGTGAGACGAATTTCACTGTGTAGTGACATGATTATTAGCTTGATTTGGTTGTATTGTATCCAATTGCCTTGTAAAAAGATCGTAAATAGTACTTGCTTAAGTAAGATGAACATTGTCTGCGGATAAATCTGCAAAATTATGGTCCATTGAGATGCTTCTCAGCTGTTTTTAAGTTTCTAATTTAGAGGTTTGATTAGGTGAGACGAGTTTCACTGTGTAGTGACATGATTATTAGCTTGATTTGGTTGTATTGTATCCAATTGCCCTGTAAAAAGATGGTAAATAGTGCTTGCTTAAGATGAACATTGTCTGCGGATAAATCGGCAAAATTATGGTCCATTGAGATGCTTCTCAGCTGTTTTTGTGCCTATCAATCTGTTTGCAATTTCATGGTGTGCTTTTGCATTGGTACATGATTTCTAGTCCGATATTGAATCCGCGGGCTGTGGATGTACAGGTTGTGAGTTTTGTGTAGTCTTTGAAGTTGTTTCCACGGCAATGGCCGGCCAATCTGACCCTCAGTTCTCCTCATTCTCCGCAGCCGAGGTCTTCCTCTATCCGCTTGCTCTTGTTATCCATTTTTTATAGAATGAAACTTCACTTTCGTTTGGGGTTTTCGCAGATGGAGTTCTTAGCAGAAGACGAAACACTGGAGATTGTTCCAAATATGAGGATGGAGCCTATCAATCTGATCTCGGTATGCCCCCTTTTTCGCTTTTTTTTTCGTTCTAGCCTCTCTCACTCTTCAACAATGTAGTATCTGTTTATCTGATTAGTGAGCTAGGAGTTACTAACTTGGGTCAACTAATAGGGTGACTATGGTCCATTTCGACCCCAAATCGCAACTCATGTTCCTGTGTGGCTCGCTGTGTCTCTGAAGAAGAGAGGAAAATGTACAATTCGAGCACCTGCGTGGATGACAGTTGGTGAGCCTTTTCTTATAATTGATATTAGCAAGCATATGATTGTTAAGTAAATCATTGTCATAGGATTTAGGTGGAATATACATTGTTTAGCCCTTGCATTTTAGTTCGCTCATATTTGCGATAAACTGGTGTGCTTACACAGAATAGCTGACTTATAGTTATCCTTATATGAACTAGAAAGGCTGACACAAGTTTTGGAGGCAGAGAGGGAGTCACCTAGAGAATTCCAGCCACTTCCATTTCACTATGTGGAAATCTCAAAGCTTCTTTTTGATCAGTAAGCTGGTGTTTCTTCGGTTTTGTTTACGTATTGGTATTATTTTATAGCAAGTTTATTAACTTCTTTACATTTTGGTTCTGTGTCAGTGCTAGGGAGGACATCCCAGACATGTACATGGTGGGTTGAGCAGGTTCTTGTAGATCTGCTTCTGTTTATACACATCTATATTTTCTAACTTCTTGAAACGTACGTGCAACAAAGGTAAAATCCCTTGTTGAAGACATACGAGATGTGAGATTCCATAAAGTTGAGTTGGGACTGGAGACGATATCTGGCCGCACACATGCAGTGAAGGTATGTTCTTTCATCATTATACACCAAGTTCATTGTCTTTTTTCTTTCAAGAAAGTTAATTGTCTATATTGCTGTGGTTGGTGCCAACATAAGATGACAAATGGAATGCTGTTTTTGAGCACTAAGTTAATTTCCAGTAGTTTATATGCAAACTAAAGGGCTGATCTTTAGCAAGGATAAGCATGTGGAATGATTAATAGAATAATAGGTCATGATCCATAGTCAAGAGTAATGCCTCGATAAGACGTCTCGAAATATTGAAGCATTTCGGTTGAATTTATAAAGCAAATCATTAATTCTTCATGACAAAGCAGGATGGAATATAGCTTAGTAACCCAGTGCCTGAATCATAAGTTGGTATTATGGCTGTAAAATTTGTTTATAATTATGCAGTTAAAAAATCTCTCTGCTATGGAAGTCAACATAGTGCGCCCTTTTCTTGTGAGAACATTGCAAGCCTACTATAAGCATGACAGTCCAGACATGATTCAGCAGCCACTTCCAACATCAAATAGACGGCAAGCAGCTGACCGTGGACCAAGAGTAAGCTCTCTCGCTCTTTAATGTTTCTTGTGACAATTAGTTATCCTTCTGTAACTACATATATAGATGAGCCCCTTATCAATTCAAGAGCATCACAAGTAGGAATCATGTAACTCAAAGTACTCTCTTTTCATTTCCATTTTCCACCTATAAAAATACAAGTGGCCCTGAAGTCCTTATGCGTGATAAACTAGAAGACTCTTATTAAAGAAGATTGTAATTTTATGAACTAAGGAATGAGGTGGGGAGGTATTCTTGGAATTGAACTAGGGAGAGCAAAATGTGAGGTGTAATTCTTGGTGCTAAATAAGGATCCAGTACACTAAAGAATGAAGGGGGGAAAGTGAGATAAGAATGGAAGCTATACAAGTGTCATGATCCTTCATTAACATGTGAATGGAAGTTACACAACTGTCATGAGTCTTCACGAACATGTGTCTGATGAAATTATCCTCTTCTTTTTCAGCGTGATTTGCGTAATCGTTAGATAACTAAGCCTGCTACAACTTCTCCTTATGTGGTCCTTTCTGGTACGCCTTCTAGCAACCATTCAATGTCTATCATCTTGTGAAGGTTATGTGATTCTCAGTTTGATCTATATGATTTTACCTTTCATGGTCAGGGTTGAAGAACTGCTTGCTGGTTTGGCAATGTATATTTGTGGTAACTACACCATTCTATGTTGCCTGTTATCTGAGATTCTTGAGTAGCCTGGCAAATTATATCAGGAAACTGCATACATCATGCTTATTGGAGTAGAGTGTTGATTGTTCTAAACCCATCTTGTTGATTATTTGACCCATGTATATTAGAGGATATTAAAATATTGAACTTCGGTTTGAGGTACAAATCTCTGCAAAAAATGGTTTCAGGTACAATATGACAGGTGGGTTTTGAGAGAACTTGTCAATTTGCAAGTTTCTTTTTCAACTCTGATGGTCCAATTCATCATAGATCACATCATATAGTAGAACAAAGGGAATAGCCAGTAGTTATACTCCAATGCATCATGTAGTAGAACAATTCTAATGGCAAAGGAAGAAGAAACTTTCCTTTTACTCCATAGATGACATCAACATGAGAAACTATACATTGCAACATATAACCATTCGGTAGCTGAAACAAAGATGAATCACATCACCTAAGCACCAAACCAAACAGAAATATTTCCGATCAAAGCCACTACTAGCTACATTCAAACTACTTAGGCACCAAACAAAGATGCATAGTCTCCTCCTGAGGGCTTATTCCACCATGAAAATCATCTCCTCTACATTCACTTGTATTCCAAAATCATGTTGTTCTCAGGAGCCAGCCCAATACAAGCCCTCAGTATATTCTCCAGCATTGCCCTCTGCTTTGACAGTGCATTCACCACCGGAGTCCCAGGTGGAACCTACAATTGCAAAATAAGAAGAAGAAAAAAACCCAAGATTTAGTTTTCAATATTCAAGTTGAAGTTGGTCAATGCTTTCTCAAGTGGCCATTATTTTATCAAATATGAAATGGTTATCTGAAGTGCAAAATTATGTTCTTACAAGAGGAGCCTTGGTGAGATAGCTGAGGATTGTAGCCACAGGATGGAAAGAGTGGAACTTGCCCTGGAACAAAACATTGTTTTTCAATTTTGTTAGTGATTATAAAGTTTACACAAGATTAAGACAATATGTGATTGTTTGGATGATGGGTTTGAAAAGGGTACCTCTCCTTCAGCTTTGAGCTGGATACGGGTGCTGAGCTCGGCAAGGAGGACTAAGTCAAGTATGATGGGTGCAGCCAACAAGGAGTCCTCACATGTGTTGTGCAACACTATGGTGTTCTTACCTCCCATGAAGATTTCTGAGGTGTACTCATCCATGGCCCTCTTGCTATCACCCACATATGGAACATACTACATATGTGATAATTGAAGTTAGTTGAAATATTAGACATGGTCAAAATGTTGCTGATCTCAAAAGAATATAGAAATCATTAAGGCTCACTACCTTGATGACCACCACGTGATCAGGGTGCTCCCCTGGCTCGTAGAGGATACCGTTGCTCGCCACCATGTCATCCACAACGTTGCTCTTGGAGATCTCCTTAGATCGGAAGGTTTGAGGGGCTGATAAGTTCATCCCATCATTGTTTCCCAAGTGGTTGTAGCTCACAATTGAGGTTGGCTGCATACACAGTTTTAAACATCTTAATCTTGGTAACTACAGCAACTTCATTTCAGCACATGTATAAGAAGAAGTTCAAACTATTATATACCTTTATACCAGCACCAACAAGAAAGTCCACAAGCACAGACTTCATCTTAGTCTGACCACTCTTGAAGTCATCTCCTCCAATCAAACTGTTCCTCTTAATGGCCAAATCAATAAGCCCTGGAGATTCCACAAAGCGCACCAAATTTGTAAACAATCTCTTCCAACAATTCAGCTAGTTTACTTGTATGATGCAAGAGTCTTTAAATAAAAAAACAATTGACAAACAAACCTGGTACAAAAGTGTTCTGTGGGCTCCCATTGATAAAGGGAACATTCTCAAGAATACAAGCCAGAGCAAAAAGGGTTGAAGGGGAGATCTCAGACTCATCCCTATCCAAAGAAGCAAAGAGGTTTTCCATGGTGTCATTCAGACCAACCACCACATTACTATACCTCTCTGTGTTGGCTGTCCACAAAACCACAACCTTGTCCACCTTGTTAGCTTCTTTAAACTCCCTTCAAAATTTCCCAATCAAAATTTTCATCAGATGAATTCGCTCGTGATATAAATGAAACATAGATATAATGTACCACTGAGCGCGCTTGGCGCATTAGCTCACTGGGTGAGCTCTCATGATAGTACCATGAGGTCTCGGGTTCGAGACTTCAGGGCGGCGGTTTACCCTATTATCTTTAGAGCTGGTTAGTTCCAAATAGTACTTGTGGTGACCCTAATCTCTTTCCTTATCAAAAATAAATAAATAATAATATACTATTGAGCTTCTATATCAATCAACCTGATGTCCTTGATAACTTGCTCCATCTGCTGCTTCTTGGTTCCCTTGATGACATGGTTGGCACGCGAGTCTTGATTCGCAGCGATGAAATCGGGATCATAGATCCCCGGGAGCGGGACCATATTCTCCATGTAAGGCCTCAGCTGCTTCTGCAGGTCAATGTCCAACACCTTGGCCCTGGCCATGGAGTCAGCCAGGTTCATGTCACTTATGTCCCAGCCTCCAAACACAATGTCATCAGGATTCACCTGGTTCATCATCCAACACACACATTCATTCATTTACAGAATTCATCACACTGATCATCCAAGAATTAAAAACTTTCATGTTTGTAGTACATACCATGGGGAGCAGGCTCTTGAAAGGAGCATAAATCTCCTCGCCGTTGAAGGACCCGACCCGAATCGAAGACGCCTGGGTCAAGGAGCCGAAGTAGTTGGCTTGTTGAATCTTGTCCTTTGTAGCCCATGAGATCCCTCTGAAGGAAACACCACACATGTATTATTTCAATTGCTAATACTCGAGACTAAAACCACACCCAAAAAAAGCAGTCAAAATTAGGGGCTGAGCATGGTTGGACCGAAACCAAGATAATTGATCGAACCGAACCAAATCAAACCGAAACCGACGGAATTTGGTTCAAGAAATTTCGGTTTCGGTTCGGATTTGTTTATTTTTCAGTTCGGTTCAATTTTTTCAAACGAAAACCTTATATATATCAAAAAATGAAAAAAAAAACGAACCGAACCGAAAAAAAATCGGTTCAGATTTCCGTTCATCAAATTCCCGAAGTTCGGTTTCGATTTTTTCGATTCAGATCGATTTTGAACTGATGCTCTGCCTAGCGGCGGATCCAAGATTCGTTGAACGGGGGGCGGACTTAAAAAGAGTTCGACAGTGCGACATTATAAGCGATAATAACCCACCCCTCAATTTAAGGCCAAATAAGTTAAAAATATTTTTTTTAGAGTTATTTTTTTTTTAATATTATAAAATCCCTTAATAATTTGTTGAAGATAAAAAAAAAAAAGGTATTATTTTGGCTATTTAATTGGATTTTTGGATATTACATAACTCTTTAAATCATAAACAAGTTATCACATATTTTTTCCCGTGATGTTAAGTTTTAAGAATTTTTAGGTATTAAAGAACTCTTTGAATCTAAAATATCAATTCAATAAAATTAAGACAATAAAATTATCAATAATAAGTTCATACCAAAATTCAATTAATCATATAAACAAATTTAATTCAACAAAATTAATTGAACAAATAAAAATTTAAACCCTACAATTGATTATAAGATAAACAAATTAACAAAATTCATAAGATTTCATTTTTTTTGTTGAGAAATTCATAAGATAACTTAATATAGTGTATAGAAACCTACAATTATAAAATTTCAAACAAGCCCATAATTAATTAAGAGAACAAATTTTTTCTATCAAAAAAAAATTAAGAGAACAAATTAGAAAATTTGAACCACGCTTGGGCCCCCAGGCTGCGTGTGGGGTGGTGTAAAGCCCACAATTATTTAATGGAAGTAAAACGTTGCCCTTTTTATGCTTTTAATTTCGTAAAAAAAAAAATGCAAATTATGTTCATCTTCTTCGAGCAAGGAAACGGAAACGGAAACTCACTCTCGATTTGCAATGACGCCAGCGGTGAGAGTCGAACCGTTGTTTCCGCCCCATCCAACGAGCATAACCCTAACACGAGCAAACAAAGCAACACAATTCAAAACCGAATCATACAAATGGACAACAAATTCGAGACAAATCGCTAAAAACGTGAACAAAATATACCCGAGCTTAGGGACACGAGTCTGCGTTTTGAACTCGTATTTGACCGACTTCGGCTTGACCGTCCACTGATAGGCGCCATTTCTGGGCTCGTGGACAAGCTCCGTGGTCCGGTAGTCGTACACGGAGTGAATCTCGTCGTCCGTGTACTTGACGTTGGGGCTCTCAACCTTAAAGCTCTCGATAAACATCTTCTTGTGGAGAAAGGAGAGGGTTTAATTTGTTGTGTTGACGCTTGTGAGGTGTGTAAGTGGCGAATTTATAGGGGAGCGGGGGTGTTGAGAGGGGACACGTGGCGGGCATCGGGTGGCCTGGATTGCGACCCGTGAGATGCATGCACTCGCTCTCTCGCTATCGAGTCCGTTCTTTCGGTTACGGGAAAATGATGGAGCGGGGCCCGTCACGTGGCCCGAAAGAGAACGTTCCGGAACGAGTGAGCTCGGTCCACGTACTCGCGCTCACTGTCACTGCTCACTATTCAGTGAATCAGTGATCACGATTTAATGTGGTATGAGTGAGTAATTACACTGGTTAATTAGGAGTTTTATGATTTCCGTTGGGTTTAGATAAATGTAGAGTATGTGTACGTGACTTAGTAGTACAATATATAACTAGGTTGGTCTTTGAAAGATAACACACTTATCGCTTATTTGTCTCGACAACAACAACCTTCAACGGATCAAGAAATATATGTATCAACTAAACAAGCAATTATTATATCCAACATATACATGATTATCATCCACATAATACAATCTAAATCTTTTGTGAAATAGCGTTTTAACGCGGGTTCGAGCCCCGCTAATCTAGATGCAAGTTAATTTGAAACTCATTAGATGTATAGACAATTAGACATCAAAGGGATCTTTCGTACACGTCAAAATGAGGCCCATGAGAAATGTGTAACAACTAACAACGCGTTATTCGTTTTTTTTTTTATAAAGGTCTGAATTCGGAGTACCAAATAAAATTAATAAACCAACAGGCCGTCAAAAGAATAATCGTGAACGACTGGGAAAGTTTGTACATGAGCCACATATTACGAGCATAAACGACTAGAGGAAAGTATTTGTTACACTAGTATCACTCTACTTTAAAGATCCCAATCCCTTCTATTGTGAGATTTAGGAAAAACTATCAACTTGCACCTATCAACTTGTGTTGATTAGTTACGTATTCTTTTTTAGACAACATCCCATATATTCACGATGGTCTTTTGATCTACAAAACTAATAAACAATCCACTTCTACGTACATTTGTTTTGATCAACTTGTTTTGATTACTTAAACGTTTTGATCGAAGTTTGCATGTGAAGTCTAGTCATTGCATCCCCCATGCCACCATATCTAATTCTTTTTTTGTTAACGACTAATGCTCGATCTTTCTCGACTAATCCTTCATTAAGTTTTTAATTAGTTCAGCACAATGATTAAATTAGCGTTTTCAAAGTGGATGTTTGTGGTTAAATTTAGAATACACTTAACATTTGGGGCCGTTTGGCTTTTGATCAACTTATATGTCAGAAAATATTGTTTTAGTTACGTTAATTAATTAAGAGTGATTAGTGAACATTGTTGTTGGTACCTGTACTTATCGACCCAGATTTTGTTATTCAAGACCTGTCAATTAGTGTTTGAGTAAGATTCATAATGGGTTTTGATTTTTTTAATTGAAAAATGCATAATTCTTTTTGGAGTAATAATTATGCTCGCCTTTGTTACTAATCAAGGCAAAAAAAAAAACTAATCAAGGAAAAAAAAGAAAGCACAAACCACCACTTATGACTTGTGGGTTTGAAATAATGTTGAGCCCGGATACAAACCTAAAGACTTAACCGTTGAACCTTTTATGTCAAATTTATTTGTGCAAGTTTTTAACATTTGTTCCAAAAACTTCTTTTTTTTTTTACATTGAAAAATGTGTCAAAATCGAAAATAATTTCCTATAGGAGAGTGTATTATTGAAAATTGCACAATTAACCTTTTTATTTGTCCTTTATTTCTTTGGTTGAAATTTATTTGTCCTTTATTTTTGGTTGAAATTTATTTGTCCTTTATTATAGAACTTTTTTGACATTTGTCCCAATACTTTTTCCCAATTGGAAATGTGTCAAAATCGAAATAATTTTGATAGGAGAGTGTAGTAAAAGGACGGAGAAAGAAACAAAATAGTGGAAGAGACGAGGACCACAAAACCAAATTATTTTAGGAAACGTTTTGCAAGTGAGGACAAGATTTGTGGTTGGCAAAGCCTGGAAACACCCCGAAGCTTTGCGTTTGAACTTTTGCGGAAATTGCAATAATGTCCTCATGGCCATGTCAGTCCGTCCACATTGATTGGATCTGGTTTGTGGCTACAATCTTGCGATGGCCCACACCTTCAATTGTCCTTACCTGCAAAAAAAGTTAATTGCTTTCCAGGACATAGTTAGCGAGTAATTATCGGAACGAACAACTTGATTAGAGAATAGAACATTAAACTAAGGGACGGATTAGGAAAAAGTAGATGAAAAGTTGATGCAACTCGGAAAAGGGATCGAAAAGCTTACATCTATATCGCTACATGTATAGTGGTCGGAACCGGAACCGAAATTCTCCTCCGGAATCAGGGAACTGATAGTTTCAAAGCGGTATGGATCGTTGATTTCTACTATTTTTTTTTGTCTACGAAAAATATGTCTATATTATACCAAAATCATGAAAAAATACAAATCAGGTTCCCAATATTTATATATAATTACTTAAACCAAATATATACGTTAAAAGAGATCAAATATGCCAAGAATTTGATAAAAGTTATTTTCGAATAAATAAAAAATAGGCAAATTTTATATTTTGTATTTTTATTTTTGGTCGGTTTCAGAACCTGAACCGGGTGGAATTGGCCAAGAATCCGTTTCGGTTCTACATTTCGTGGAATTGGGAACCGTACCCACCACTATCTATATTTGTAATTTTTTTTTACCTATTTAAAGGTGAATAAAGTTATAGTTTCATTAAAATTATTACCTTGAGAGGAATGCTATATAAACAAAGTGTGAGTTGCAAGCACTCGTTTGTCATCAAAGAATAACAAAGTAAATGTAACCCTCCGTCATGGCAATGGGTCGGATCGGGTACGGATTGACTGGATCCATGACCCGATCCGACATTGAAAACCACCAACCCAACCCAACCCATTAATCGTTGGGTGCGACTCGAAACCGAACCACTTGAAATCCATCGGTTTTCGGGTTGGGTTGGGTTATTTTTTGGGTTGCTATCGATCAAACTATATACGATTGAAATACTTGATGAAATCCAAATCATGAGACCATACAAGTATACAAAACTTAATTTTTTATCCAAAATAAATCAACATGCTCAAGTCCAAATAACCTGCTGAAATTTAGTACAAATTAAAACCAAATGAAAGATGAGGACGATTATGTGGAGGAGGAGGACGGACGACCGACGATTGGAGATGAGAAGTGAGATGAGAACGGTTGGATGAAGGTGGGAAGTCGGGTGGAGTCGAGATATCTATGGGGAGACAGTCGGTGTGAATCCGATTATGCGAAGTATAATATTAGGGCTGTATAAATGTAGTATATTTATTCAAAGTAAAAACTTAACATATAGTATATACTTTGACATATAGCGGGTAGTCGGGTCGGATTGGCAGGTTGGGTCGGGTCAAAAAGTGATAACCCTAAACCTAGTCCGAGCCGTAACACGATAACCCGTAACCCGTTTCAACCCACGTTTTTTTGGATTTTTGTCCACTTTGTCGGGTCGGTTTTATCGGATATCCATTAATTTCGGATCCAATTGTCATGCCACTAACCCTCAAGCCCATTCAGCAAAGCAGATGTACATAAAAAACTATGACAGTTTCTCATAATCTAGGCCGGAGTTAGAAGAGAAATATTGAGGGGGTCAACTATCTTAATTAAAGATAGTAAATGTATAACTTATGATATGATTATAAAAAATAGTTTATTACGGAGTATCTTATAGAGAAAATTTAACACCCTTAACTCTATTAATCTTCAAATAGTTTTCGATCTAATAAATGATTATATATGATTTAAGATATATTAATCATAACATATTATTTTACCTTGAATCAGGGGCGGAACCAGGATAGAAGTATTGAGGGGGCCGACTGTATTGAGGGGGCCAAGTATGTTAGTTAAACATATTAAATTTATAACTTATACTAAGAAAATGACTTAAAATTGGTTTACAAATATTCAATCTTCAAGTATTCATAACTTTTTGTTTAGATATCGGATTAAGACATATAATATATCAAATCGAAGCCCCGAAAGAGAGGAACAATATAAGGTAAAAAACATTTGGATTGGGGGGGCCATGGCCCCCACCGGTCCCAATGTAGTTCCGCCTATGCCTTGAATCATAGCATGAATATATGAAATTTAGTACAAGAGAACTTTTTTATACTAAGTAAATGACTTAAAATTGGTTTACTATTTTCAATCTTTTTTGTGACGGGCTCACTACTTTCTCTTTAGGGCTTAGTTTTCTTGTTTAACATGTTTATAATATGTCCTTAATGCATACAATATAAAAATCGTTAATAAAAATAAAAGAATAACTCACTATTGAGTAGAAAGAAAGCATGAATTTTGTTTTTACCGAAAAAAAAAGAAAGCATGAATTTTGTTTTTTCTGCTAAACTATAATGGGCCGGTTACTGGACCTTTATTTAGGCCCAGTTGGAAATAGCTGGGCATTTGCAACTAATTCTATATTGTGACATAAGATTTTATTGAAAAATGGGCTTTGGCCTTCGTGGGTTACCAGTCTGTTTCTCACGATGTACAGAATTTTCTTTTTATGTAACTTAGTCGAGGACCTGTATCATGTACGCTTATCTGAGGTATTTTGACTCTATAATAAACTATGAAAGCATATTATATTAACACTATTTTATATATAAGATAGAGAGTTTTATAGATATGTACGAGTAACGATTATATACACTTATGTTGTTAGATATAAATTTGTATAGATATAGATATAGATATAGATATAAATATAGCTGTGATTTCAAATATATATATTTTTAGATAGAAATTTATATAGATATAGATACGGTTTCAAAGATTCTTACCTAATTTTGATATAATATTGATATATTATTTTGCTAGATTATCCTAAAAAAGATGTCTTTATCTAATTACCATGCAATAATATATCAAAATGATATCAATATTCATTGTATCCAAATTAAATAGTTGAAATGGTCGTTAGTTTAATTTGAAGCGTCCAAAATGCCATCTCTCGATCTTCGTAAAATCTTCTCAATCTCCCGCCAATATCAATATTCTTTTTTCTTTTTGAGAAAAATTGTATTAAAATTTTCATATTTGCAAGAATTAGTAGATGGTTTTTTTTTCTTACTAGGTAGTGTTATTATGATTAGAATATATGACAACTATATTATCCATATATTTATACTAAGATTTTTTTCATTTTATATTCAATTGCCATAATTATGTAGAATAACTACCTTATTACATGTATAATATATTTTTTTACATTGTCTTAATTGTATAAATTTAAAAGGCTAATAACAAACTAATGGGTGATGAAATAAGAATTCTTCAAATTCAAAAATGTATATTTACTTTCATTATATGTGATATAGAGCTTCTTCTAACTTAAACTTGTTCAACTTGATAAATATTACTACAACCTCAAATTTCATGGATTCAATTTACTTCCAAAAATTATTCATTATCTTGATTCAAAATTAATTTTAATATATTCTAAATGTTTATTTTTATCTTGACTTAAACTAGGTTTTTCAAACATTGACAACATATGATCCTACATAAGAAATTTCTGTATTTTAAAAAAGTACCATAGTTAATTAAACCAAATCCACCAACTGTAATGATAAACAAGAATTTAAAATTGCTAATTTTTAATAAATTTTAAAGCTGTAACAATAGAATAATGTTAGGGTTATTTGGCAAAATTTGTCAAAACTACAGGGTTACTACGTGAAATAGTGTAAATGAGTGGGTACCACGTGAAATCGCCTTAACCACAGAGTTACCAGGCGAAATTTTTGAAAAAATATTGAAACCGTATTTGTAAGGTTTTCTTAAATATAAAAGTAATTAATCGTACTATATATTAAATTGGAGATTAAAATAATAATGATATAGAACAACATATGTCAACTCCAAATAAAGATATAGTTGAAATAATAATAATAATAATAATAATAATAATAGTATATTAAAGATATAATAAACCAAATAACCATTTTATTGAATCAATTTGATTGGTTGACATTTACTTGACTTATTTTCTATTGGTTAAAATTTTTTATTGTAGATTCTACACATACAAATAAATTATGTATAATTTAGATTTGATTTTTTCCCAAATAACTATATATTAATCATTTATTATTATAAAATTAAGAAACGTATCGATAATAACAAGTACTCAATCTTTATACAAGAATTATAATCCTACAAATCTTTATTTGAATAAAAAGAATATACTATAACATAAATAATATATCATTAAAATAAATCTTAGAAGAAGTAAAATAAATAAAATGATATAATATTTTGTAATATCAAACTATTCTTGTGAATGACTTATATATAAAAATCGTGCTTTTAAGACACGGAGACTAATACTAGTTTGGACTTATATAGTATAGTATAGAAGATGAAATCAACTTCTTGTTTAATGGGAATTAACTTTAGCACCTCCTACTACTAGCCAATCTATATGATTGTCAGTTTATATAACTGTCAATTTATGTTTGTTTGTAATGTACTAATGTATGCTGTCGAGTTGTGAATTGTGATAAGGTGCACACTGCACATAACAGGTAAGGGCCATATTAGACAAGGAGTCGACCCCATTTGAAAGCTTATTCCTGTTTTTTTTGAGACACGTTTAAAATACCTGAGGCAATTTTACTCTCATTATTTCAAGTTTCCAAACAATATCCACATAATTGTTCTACATCACACATTATTTTTTGGTCGAATCTACGTCACACGTTATTTCCCTGGCCTTCACACTTTATCCTCTTTCTTATCATAGAATCATTAATCTAACTAGCGTAATTTAATACCTTGTGCGGATTTTATTTAGGAAAAACTTACAATGTTTTCTATGATTATTTAATGCATGCTCAGATTAATCATTTTTACGTGGTGAAAAATATAAACTTTAAGAAATAATAGATAAGTTTAAAGAAACGTACAATTCAACTATAAATCTTTAATTAAAAAAGAAAAGACTATTTAATATGTTAACTAGGAAATTAAATATGTTAATCAATAAATCTTTAAGTTCCTCTCGACGGTACATTTGGAGTTTCATCTCAGATTTGTGCTTCAATCACGTGGAAGGGAGCTAAATAATTTGCAAAGATGTTTCATACAGGTCTTCCGAGTGAATTTAACAAATATGTTTATTAATGGATAAAGAATCATACGTAACACCTAAATCCTAAAAGATACTATAGTATATTGTCTTTTTTGTTATTTTTAAAGCAAAAGGATATTCATGTAATTTTATAATGTGATATATAGTAAAAATGCATGATGTTTGGCATCTCTCATCTCTATTAAAATGATATCAAATTAATTCTTCTAATATATGGTGTTACATCATTCCATCCAATTATGTTAACTTTTTTACCATCATATTAAAATCACAAGAAATAATTTTCACAAAACAATTTAATATAGATTTATTAGTAAAACAATTTCATGATATTTTTACCACCCTAAATATATGTATACCTTGATAATACTCATATTATTTCTTTGGATATAGTACATGTATCATTTAACTTCATTAGATAAAATATGTTATTATTGATCAAAATTTACATATAATAATGTTAAAATATCACCTCTCTTTGTATAAGACCCAACTAAAAAACAAAATTAAACATGTATATATAATACGGTTTTTATATTATGTGCCAAAGTGCACACTATTAGAAGTTAATATTAGAAAGATTTAGTAAATCTTAAATTTAATTTTTAATCTTTTTTATGAAGATTCACTAAGTCCTTTACGAGGTATAGCTTTCATATTTATTACACTTATAATGTGCTTTTAAAACACGTTGTACAAAAACAGGTAGTTAATTAAATATAGTAAATTTAAATTAAGGGAGCTGAGATTTCAAGTATATACTATAAATCTATTCAAAATTAGAAAGATTCAGCATGCCACTAGATTTTATACTCCCTTGTGGGGGCCATGTCACTAAGGCCGTCCAATAAAAAAAATGGAAAGCTTCAACATACTTGTAATTATACTTGTCACCAACAACAATAATAACCCAATGTAATTTTCTTTCCGGAGAATTTAGTGAGTCAGGATGGGAGCACCTTTAGCTAACGTAAAAAGGGGGCGTCTAAAAGACCCAACAGAAGAGTATAGAAAGAAAGAAGCATACAAAGCACACACAATACAAATAAAAAACAAACAAAGCATAAAACACATAAATCGAAACAAACCAAAGCAAAAAACAAAACGCCCGACAAAACCGAAAACTAAAGCTTGCCGGTCAAGACAGGTAGCCATCCAATACTAGAATCTCCTCCCTCCACCTATCCTTGCATAATGCTAGTTCTGACGAAATCCCCAAGCGATTGACATCCTCGGTAATCATTCTACCCTAATCTTTTCGAATTTCACAAAATATGTTATACTTAAAAGATGGTTGCACATTCTTACTTAAAATATCCATTTTGGGTAAAATTTCAGACTAGCGACTCATCTTTCTATTTTGTAACAAAAATGTCTAAACCCTGTGCAAGCAAAGTTTTAAATTTTTAAATTTTTTATCCTTAAAGAATTAAAAAATTCAAATTTTTTTTTATGTTTATATACTTTTGTTTCAAAAATATTTCGGTGATTTGTTTTAAAAAAATCAATTTCATTTAGATAAAATATATTGGATAAAATCAATAATCCTTTTGGAAATATCCAAAGTAGTTACACAATATAATATGTTTAATATTCTCATTTGTAAGAATAATATAATGTATTTAACCTTCATCATTTGGCTTATATCAACCTCCAAATTCATTATTAGACAAAATAATCATTTAAGCCACAACTTTGACTTTACAAATAGTTCATCTCCTTACTTTTATCTAGTCTTATTTTTTAAAATAATTTAATAACCATTTTTTACGGTGCTAATAAGAGTGTTTCAGGTAATTTATTTAACATCTTATGAATTTCATGACCATTCGGTCGCCATATACGACATATTAAATAATATGTAACGTGGAACAATTATTAACGCATTTTTCATTCTTGGTAAAAGAGATATTTTTAACCTTTTATTAAGATTCAAAACAATTAATTAAAATAATAGATTCCATAATTCCAATTATACAAAAAAATACATATGTAGTACAATAGATTAATATTTGGGCCCATCGGGTTTGGGTTATGCATACATTATCTAAGAAAAACATGCTCGAGTCAAAATTCGACCTCGAGTCAATTAAGTCGGGTTTATATAATCACATTATCCGTACATGATACGAGGTTTGTACTAATAATGTTATGTGTATAACTCTTGATTTTGTAAAGAGAAAAAAAAGAAGTTATGGGTATAATAACTCTTCATTTTGAAAAGATATCTTGGACGGAACTTGAAAGGTTATCGTGGATATAGATTTGGGTGCTACTCAGTGATTTTGAGATAGTTAGCTAGCATCTGATGTGTGACTAAGGATTGTAATTTTATAGTCGATAAAATAGTTAAAACAGACCACGTAAGCCGGTCTGTATCATCACCAAGTATCTAGAATTTCACATTCTCATACGTCTGGATGCTCTAGACCGGTCTCGGTAAAGGATCCGTCTAATTCTTTCCTTGTTTCCCGAAAATTTCGGAATCTCGCGTGGAAATGATACAGATTTGTCATGTAAAGCTGAACTCGTCAGTACGAGTAGACACGTGATTCATGAACTCATAAAATCGTATAATATTAAAATATTCGAACAAAAAAAATATAATATTAATATATGCATGCTATAAATAGCCTCGTTTAGGAGCATAGCAAAACTCATCCAAGGCAATCAAATAACACATTAATCTCCAACGTATATATCCCAAGGCCATAGATTAGGCTATTGCTAAGTAGGGCTGTAATCGAACCGAATCGAGCCGAACTTTGACATGTTCGGGTTCGGCTCGATCGTTTGGAGACCTGCTCGGGCTCGGGCTCGAGTTCGATTCGAGCTTAGATTTTTGGCTCGAGCTCGGTTCGTTTACCGATCCACCGAGCTCGAGCTCAGCTCGAGTTCGATTCGTTTATCAATCTGTCAAGCTCATGCTCGTTCGTTTACACAAGCAGTTCCTGTTTTACCTGTCTTTCTATTTAATTTGCCTCAAGCTAAAACAAGCAAAGTAAAGTCTCAAATAATACCACAAATGTCTCAAACTGTCTTACAAACTCAAAACAGAGATTTACAAATTTAACAAGCCAAACAAATTTGTAAATCTGTATGCAAATTTGTAAGCCTAGAATATGCTAACTTTTACAAATACATGAGCTGATCCAGAAGAAGGCTTCTCATTTTCATTTTCTATTGCTTGTAAACGAGCCAGAAATTGTTGTTGTGTTCGCCCAACTACTGCATTGACTTTTGACTCCTCTAAATCAACTTTATTTCCCTCCTTGCTTAAACCTACGAGTAGTTCAGAAGCCCCATACCTAGAAGGAACTTTTGGAGCTCGTTTGATCTCCTTTCCATCAGGCAAAGAAGCTCCAAACCTAACTGATAAAACGGAACGCAGTAAGGGTTGACGAAGTTTCAAACAACCAAAGGGCAAAGAAGGGTTGACGACGAATACCAGATCTGGGCGACGGCGAGACGGTGAGTGGTGGAGGAGGAGGAGGGAAGAGCAGGAGGCAAGGCGAGGCGAGGAGACGGAGCCGGCGATGACCAGATCTGGGCGACGGCGGAGAACGGCGACTGGTGGAGGAGGAGGACGGAAGATCAGGAGGCAAGGAGAGGCGACGAGACGGAGCCGGCGATGAAGGCGTCCGGCGAAAGGCGTGGAGTGGAGCCGGCGATGAACGGAGGGATTTCAGAATTGAAGGGAGGGATGAAGTGGAGTCTTGAGTGGCGGCTAGGGTAGGTAAATGGAGTGAGGGTTTTAGTGTTAGGTTTTTAGTGGTAACTAGTGTACATAATAAAATGGGCCGGCCCAGTATAATAAATATTCGAGCCTACGATTATAACACATAATCGAGTATATTCATGAGCATAAAATCGAACGTGTTCACGAATATATAATCGAACGTCTTCGTGAACAAACGAGCCGAATTCCTAGGTGTTTGAGCTCGGCTCGTTTACCTTAACGAACCGTTTGGGCTCGGCTCGTTTATTAACCGAACCGAACGCGAACGAATTTTTACCGAATCGAACGCCGAATATCTCACGAACGGCTCGGTTCATTTACAGCCCTAATGCTAAGTGCTATAGCTATGTATAAGTTGCTAAATCCGGTTCCACAGTTTACAACATGCTTTGCTATTTGCATGGTTTTGATGGCTTGTTCCATCGAAGCAAAAACACACTACCATAAGTGGGAGGTCAAGTACGAGTACAAGTCCCCTGATTGCTTCAAGAAACCGGTCATCACCGTCAACGGACTCTCCCCCGGGCCCACCATACGAGCTCAGCAAGGTGACACTATCGTCGTCGAGGTCCTCAATAGCCTCGGCGCCGAGAACCTTTCCATCCATTGGCATGGCATACAACAGGTTAAAACTTCGATAAAGTACCTTACATTAAAGACGCTTTTCATTCAAGGTACTACGTACGTATTCTCGAGTGTTGAACCGGAAACGACTAATTATTATCCAAGAGACTTAACTGATTAATCAAAAGCCCGAAAGCTATCTACAACATTTACATTCGTATTCACATATTTCTGTATCAATCTATTGACCTACCTACATTGATTATCGAAGTCTGACATGGGTTTATATATATTAATTATTATTATTATAGAGGGGAACACCATGGTCCGATGGAACAGAAGCGGTCACCCAATGCCCTATTCTACCCGGAAATACCTTTGTCTACAAATTCGTAGTTGATAAGGTATCAACTAACTTTATAAGCGATTTTAAGTACATTATAAGTCATTAACTATCTTATCAAATAACATTTTTTCAATCATTACCTTATTAGTTTACCTTAACTCTTATAGGCAGGCACATTTTTGTACCATGCTCATTATGCGATGCAAAGAGCAGATGGATTGAATGGCATGCTAGAGGTGGCTCTCCCGGACGGAGAACTCGAGCCCTTCTCCTACGACGTTGACCGGAGCATCTTGTTGACCGACTGGTACCATGAGAGTGCTTCCGATCAAGCCGTAGGCCTGACCTCCAAACCCTTTGCATGGATCGGTGAACCTCAGGTAGTTCATGAGTGCTATTTATAGATATGCGTTTACTATATTATCATTGAAATCACATACTATATATTAGCCCATTAGCTTAAACTTTTGTGTTATATATCATCGAGCCATATATACGATAAGAAAATGATGAACTTGATCTATGAACGCAGTCATTGTTGATACAAGGGAGAGGAGTGTACAAACTGCTCCATTGTGGAACAGCTTAATGCTAATGGCATCACCACCTGCAACCAAACTAATCCCGAATGCACCCCCTTCGTTCTTCACGTTGTTCCTGGCAAAACTTATCGTCTTCGAGTAGCTAGCTTGGTTTCACTCTCTGCTCTCAGCTTTGAAATTGAGGTTCTTACACATTTCACCCTAATATACATGTCTAGCTAGTACGATTAAAACGCATTAAAACGGTCGATTGTACATCAAAACGTATTATCTCGCGTTATAATGCAGAAAATTATAATACAGAGGTCAGCAGTTCGACTCTCATGTACAATGATCTTACCCACAAAACATATAAATTATAATGCAGAAAATTAACACACAATAATGTTCACGCTTAGTTCCATGTTATATTGCACTAGGGCCTTACGTGGCCCGTTTAGGTACTATCATTTGATATTAATTCCAAATGAAATTAACTATAGGGACACATGTTGACGGTGGTGGAGGCAGACGGAAATTACGTAGAGCCCTTCCAAGTCAAAAACCTCTTCATCTACTCCGGCGAGAGTTACTCCGTCCTCTTTACCGCCAACCAGAACTCGACCCGAAACTACTGGATCACCACCAACGTCGTTGCTCGTGAGCCCGGGACGCCAACGGGCAAGGCCATCCTAAACTACTACCCGAACCGACCCGAACAGATACCTCCAACCAAGCCCACACTTGGCCCGGTATGGAACAACTCGGCCCTTAGGGTGCACCAGAGCTTGTCCATCCGGGCCCGTAAAGGCCACGTGGAAGCTCCTCCTGCCACGTCGGATATGTTCTTCGTGTTTCTCAACACGCATGACTTAGTCGACGGGTTTACTCGGTGGTCAGTCAACTCCGTCTCCTTTTCCCTCCCGACGACGCCGTATTTGGTGGCGATTAAGGAGAATCTCACCAACGTCTTCGACCAGACAACTCCGCCGCCGAACAGGTACAATTTGACAACGGAAAAAATACACTAATATAGAGGTTGATTCCGGTGAAAACTTTTCTTATCCTATAAACTGAAAATGCGAACAAAATACATAAATATGTGAACATCGCGATGAAATATGTGAACATAATCAATTTTTATTATAAATCGTATTAATACATATAATAATACAATTTCTCAATAAATGTCATGTGTTACGGACAAGATTGCTACACGTAATAACATAATAACATAATAACACAAAATCACAAAATCACAAATATTTTTTATAATTCAAGTATTTGTGTTTTGGGTTCACGTATATCTATCTCATATTCACGTATTTTTATTTCATCTTCGATCACGGTTTATAGTTTATAGTTAAGGAAAGTGTTCATTAATTTATATATATATATATATATTATGAATCATCTTATGAAAATCACCCTAATTTCTATGTGATCGACTTTTGTAATATATCTCTTTTTTATTTTGCTTTCTCCTTATTAGATTAATTTTCTATAGCGGAAAACATAAATTCGGCTAATTAATTAGGGCTTACAAAAATCAATTTGACCTAACTTGTTCTTAACATTTTGTGACTATTTCCCCAAAGGTACCACAATCTGTCCGACTTCGACATCTACCGAACGATGAACCAAACCGGGGTCATAAGCAATGCAATCTACCGCTTGGAGTTCAACTCGACCGTCGACATTGTCTTACAAAACGCCAACACGAGGGACGAAAACACTAGCGAGACCCACCCATGGCATTTGCACGGCCATGATTTCTGGGTGTTGGGTTATGGGTCGGGTAAATTCAACCCGAAAACCGACCCTAAGAACTTCAACTTGATGGACCCGGCTCTGATGAACACGGTCCCGGTTCACCCGTATGGGTGGACGGCTATCCGGTTCAGAGCGGATAACCCGGGGGCGTGGCTTTTCCATTGCCATATCGACGCGCATTTTGCGATGGGAATGGGCGTCGTTTTTGAAGAAGGGGTCGACCGGCTTGGAACGCTGCCTAGGTCCATCATGGGTTGTGGTGAGGCTAGCTAAGCGCCTGGTCCATGGAAGTGATTCTTCTGACAAGAAAATATTGTCTAGCTGTTGCTAGATTCGTTGATCAAGATGTATGTGTCCTTATTCTCAACTAAAATGTGTGTGTTTTTTTTGGTTGAAAAAATGTGTTTTTTTTTGTGGCCAACAAAATAAGGATTTTATCATTGTACTATGGTTTTTTTTGTTGTTTTCGTATTTTTCGTAATACGCTAAAAAATGCATGGCCTATTTATTCTCAATGAATTACACGTGTTTTACAATTACTATAATTTTGTATGTGGTATAATTTTGTATTGTAATCTTGTATTATCTATAGGTTTATAGGTATTTTTTTGAAACTAACAATCATATATTAAAAATAACAATCTTTAAAATAAGTTGCACTTTTTTTTTTGATCGAAATAAGATACACCTTTTTAATGAACCATATATCTAAAGTAACAAACAATGTAAATGGCACAAAAGCCATGCACATTTCGACCAAAAAAAGCCATGCACATAAATATATATTGTATGTACTCTAGATAATAATAGGCACGTACATATGAAACTACGTTAGTAATTAATACTACTACTGTACTTTCCTCCTAACTTGTAGTTGTAATGATGGTGCAAACAAAAGTGTTTATATCCATGGATTAACCAATTAAATATAGTAAATTGGAATATATTTGGAAGTCATTGGAGTCGGTCCCTTTCGGGGCCTACTACCTTCTAAGAAAGTGATACCGAGACTGGAGTCATTGAAAATGAAAATAATAACGTTGAAATAATCACTAAAAGTGGAGGTTAGAAATAATATTTAGTCTTACACGTGTCATCTCCTTATTGGATCATATCACCTATTTTTATTAAAATAATTTAATTTATTTAATTGGTTGAAATTTTATTGTATGCCTCATAATAGATTTCTTCTTATCTATTAATTTTCATTTTCATTATTTTTTTAAAAAAATTAAACTTTATGCTAAAGCAATCATTAAGAGATTTTTTTCCCTTGTGGCACGAATAAAGTTATTTTTAATAAAACAATTATCACGACATGTGTTAACTTCTCATTGGATCGCATTACTCATCTTTAATAAAGCAATATAATTGCTTGAAATTTCATTGTCGACCCCACATTAGAAATCTTCTTATCTATTGATTTTTATTTTAATTCTTTCATATAAAGAAAATAAAATTTAAATATTATGCATCTTTTTTTCTAAAAATCTTCTTATATACTAGTTTTTATTTTATGTATTTTTCTAAACAAGAATAAACTTCAAATTATATACATAATTTTTTTAGAATTTTTCTTATCTACTAATTTTAATTTCAATTAAATCTTAACTTTTTTTTTAATAAAATCCTACCTTGATCAAAACCTTATTTCCAATCCAATGCCTTTTATTAGCCACAATTAGATTATTTTAATAAAAAAATCTTAACTTCTAGAAAATCCAACTACATAACCATTTTATCAAATCAATTTGATTTGTTGACAGTAAATTGACTTATATTTTATTGATTAAATTTTTTATTCTAGATTATACATATAACTAAATTATATATATACATTTGATTTTCATTTTATTTTTTTTATCAAAATAACTATAATTATAAAATAAATAAATTTATTAATAAAAACAAGTCTCTGTCCTTATATGACAAAAATATAATACTACAAAGATTTGTTCGATTAAAAAATATATTATAACATAAATAATACTATATCATTAAAATAAACTTCATAAGAAACAAATTATATAAAAGAATACAAGATTTTGATATTAAACTATACTTTTGAATAACTTTATATAAAATTTTAGTAAGTTTTTAGTTAAATTAAATCGTGCCTTCAAGGTACGGGAATGATACTAGTATGTTATTATTACTAGGCAAATTTGAGATATTGTCCCTCTAATAAAAAAAGGTTTGCAAAACGCAGTTGAAACTACCAAATAAAAAAGTATGCTCTTTTGGACACGTTTACAATAAAATTTACATTATTTTGTAATTTTTTTTAAATAGATTTTTTTGAAAAAATATTATAATTATGTTATAAAAATTATTTGAGTTTGTTATCAGAAAGGTATTTTTTGACAAAAACATTAGTCATTTTAAGCATTAACGTAATGTTTTTAGGCACTTTTATAATATTTTGGACATTTTTGCAAATCGAAAAAAAGGGATATATTTGCAAAGTGGTTATCAAATAGGGGCATGAACTACTATTTACTATTTGAATCAAATCAAAACTTTCTTTAACCTGTAAAAGTGTCAACCGTGAACGTGAAATACAAATACGTGAAAATGAAAATAGGTACATACATTAACCCAAATCCGAAATACGTGAACTCCAGGGAAGAGACAAAAAACATAATTTGTGTATGGTGGTGCTCTTGGTACCTCCATAATAAAAGCATTTTCGATGGGGATGTCTAGATGCAGCCTACCCCCAACTCCACAAAGGAGATGACTAAGAAACAAATAGCAGAATGAAAACAGAGAATCAAATCGGACTCAAAGGATGAAGTTGCCAAAAAAGCTAACATTGCCAAAAAAAGGAAAAAGGTGAAATAGACCAAACCCCCATATAGTTGTTAAAATTGAATTTTGATGACGTAGTTAATTCTTATGGTTTTGCTTCTTTTGGTTTTCTATTAGGGACTTTAGAGGCTTCCCCGTGTCTCTAGACTGTGGTTTTCTTGTACGTCGATCCGTGTTGCAATCTGAAGCGCTCGCACTTCGGCAGGGGATCTTGGGGACCATTCGTATGGCATTACCAATTTGATGATTGAAGGTGACAATTTGTAGTTGGTTAATATAGTGTTGGCCTATTGGGTGACTGAAGCTGTTCGTGAGAGGTGAAGCTGTTGCGTACTGACATTCACTCTTTGCTTGGGGAGTTTCAGAGTTGATATATCGTTCAAGTGTTTCAGGGAAGCTAAATCGGCTGTTGACGACCACATTGTAGTAACGTTCCTTCACACTCGTTGGATTCTGATCCGGTCCTTGAGAACCTCATCCTAAAGGATGCTCTAGGATAGTACTTTGTAATAGGTCTAGCCTAATTCTTTTCTTGTCGGAAAAAAATTATCCCAAAATTAGTTTGTTTTCCGCAATTAATAAAAATGAAAGAATAGATCACTATTTAGTACGTACAAAACAACAATTGTTTTTTAGCTAAACTAGAATGGGCCGATTACTGGACCTTTACATAGGCCCATTTGAATAATCTAGGCCTGGAGAGAAGTAATAGCGGGTCATTTGCAACTAATTCTTCATCTCATCATGCCAAGACACCTAAGGTTCCGTTTGGTTTGATTCTCTGGGAATGAGTAATGAGAATCAAATATGAATGATTTTAAAGTGGTGTTTGGCAGAGAAAATTCTGGAAACGATTTCATTCTCAAGAATAGCTCATTCCAAGGCTGCATGCTAATTTGATTCCAGCCGAAAATGACAGGTATCATCCATTCCAAGAATTATAATTGCTCATTTTGAATCTAGAAACTCCAGAACCTTATATTATACTCCCTAAAAGTCATACATCCTTAAAATCATAATGAAGAACCCTAAATCTTAAGAATTTTAAACCATAATTATTATGAATGGTTCATTCCGACAACATACCAAACAACATGTCTCTGGAATGGTTCATGCCGATTCTTGATTCTATTCCAATTCATAATTCCAATCCGATTCCGACATTGTTATCAAACGGGCCTAAGTTTTTTTATTGTAAGATGGGATGGAACTTAACGTTAGGGTACGAAGCACGTGTGCCTCGTGATCACCAAGGCACGAAGCACGCCCTACTACTAGCCAATTTATATTGTCAGTTTGTATAATAAACTACATTATAAAATCCAAAACAATGATACTGTATCTTTCTTTTATAAAATGGTCTTTCGAGTCGATAAGACACGTCAACGTATTAGTGGCTGTGTCAATCGTGTATGGTTAATCTTTGATCATCGATTTTCAGGTTGAATTTCAACCATAAAATTTCATACATGTTGTGTAAGGTAATAGGTCAAATTATGTTTTAACAAATCTACCCACAAAACGACGTAATGTGGTGAGCCACCCACATGTATTTGTTAGTGTTTATGGAGCGTTTTGTTTGTAATGTAGTGATAATTCATGATAAATTATTGAAGAAATAACCTTTTGATTTTGAATTGGGTTCCACCTTGTCATGATTAATCTTTTTTGAGAGACGTTTAAAATACCATAGGCAATTTTACCCTCATTATTACTACGTAAGTAGTTTACAAAGAATATTTGCATAATTGTTCTACATCACGCTTTATTTTCATCAACTTCACACTCTATCCCTTTTTTTATTATTATTATCATAGTACCTTTAATCTAGTTTTTTTAAGCTCAACCCTTAATCTAGTTAGTGTAATTGCTCGTACCTTATGCAGATTGTAGTAAAGTTTTCTTTATATTATTTTATATGCTTATTCATTGCATGATCATTTTAGGAAGTTCAATATATATATTCTAAAGTTTGGATATATTTTAGTGCTCGTACCTGCATGTTTTTTCAAATTAAACACTTCTTTTCATGTAATAAAAATGATAATAATTATGTGCAAATGAAGTTGATAAGATCTGCACTTGGAGTGATTGCCAATTGGGCTAATTAAACTTATTGAAGTATTGGGGTTCTATTAAAAATATATTGTTAAGTTAATAGTGTGATGCCTTTTAATGCGTTTTGGGACGCCTTTTAATGGCATTTTAGGATGCCTTTTAATGGCGTTTTGAGACACAGTTTAATGGTGTCTGGTATCGCAAAAACATCTTATAGTTATACGTAAAAGATGGTTGCACATTCTTCCTTAGAATATCCATTTTGGGTAAAATTGCATATTAGCGACTCATCTTTGTACTTTGTAACAAAAATGTCTAACCCCCGTGCAAGCACTGTTTCAAAATTTTGAAAATTTTATCCTTAAAGGATTAAAACATTCAAAAAAAAGTCATCCTTTTATATATGTTTGGCTCTAAAATATTTTTCAGTGATTTGTTTTACAAAAAGTCAACTTTATTTAGATAAAATCAATTGGGTACCAATAATCTTTTCGGAAAGTTCCAAACTCCAGAGTGGTTACAGAACATTATATGTTTAATATTCTTATTTGTAAGAATATAATGTATTTAACCTTTATTATTTGGCTAATATCAACCTCTAAATTCATAATTAGAAAAAATAATCATTTAAGTCATAAATTTGACTTTACAAATAGTTCATCGTCTTACTTTTGTCTACTTGTATTTTTAAAATAATTTAATAACCCTTTTTATAGTGTTTATTAGAGTGTTTCTTTATGATGGCCAAAAGCTTTCCAAATGTTATAATAAGAGATACGAAAATTATTATTAAGTTTTGCAAAAACTATTCCATAGATAATAGTACACAAAAGTAATAATGTGAACTACTTTTAAAGGAAGAGTTATGATTTAAAGATTAATTTGGTCATTTTTAAGATGGGGATTTCTATTAGTCAAATAATAAATGTAAGGACATGATTTCACCTAAATGAGAAAATTTATATATATATATATAGATAAGGTTATGTTACTCATTTGGATATTATTCAATATGTTATTAATCTAACCCAAAATATTTTTGCATCCGGAAAATTAATGTGTTTAAATTTACTGTTTGCTAAGAATATTTTAGAAATGAAAGAAATCAAAGATAAATATTTTTGAATATTTTAACTTTATAAGGATAGGATTAAAATTTTTGAAAACTTTGCTTGTGCACTGATTGGTCATTTATATCACAAAATATAAAGATGAGGAGCTAATCCGTATATATTCTACTCAAAATACAGATATTTCGGGGATAGAGTGTGCACTATGCAGTGATTCATACATGATCGTTTTGTGAAATTCAAAATAGGTTAGGATAAAATTTGCAACTAATTTAAAAGTTGGGTTATTTAGAGTGATTTTTCCTCTCATATATTATCCCCATTTTTAAAACCTTTTCATCTATTTCATGAATCATCTATTTTATCTCTTTTTTAATTTTATTTTCATTAAACTACAAAATTGTCATCATCCTCATATATTACGTCACTTATTCACTTATATCTATTTTGTATTTTTACTTAATAATCGTAAAGAAGTGTTTTAAATAAACTGTCTAACAAAAGGATATAATTTCTAATGAATAAATATATATAACCAAATATTATTCTAGACCTTGATTAGTTACTCACTTTGTCCCCTTTTGTTTGTTCAAAAGGACGATTTTCACGGTTATTAAAGAAAATGTATAAAGTTGTGGGGATAAATGTGAAAGTTGAATTGTATGAATAAAAGATAAAACCGAATAGAATTGTTTTATAATTTAGTGAGGTAAGAAGTTGAAAAGAGATAAAGTAGATGTGAATTTTGGATAAAAAGATAAAAATGGTGATAGTTTTATAATTTAATTTGGTTAAAAAGTTCAAAAGTTCAAAAGTAAAAAAAATGAAGTTGGATGAAGTGTGTAAAATATGATATTAAATAAAGATAAAATAATAAGAAAAATATAGATTTTAAAAAATAGAAGAAAATACAACCAACAGACATAGGAAACAAGAAAATTGGACAAACAAAAGTGGAAATGATTTAGTAAAGATATCTGCGTCATGGCGTGGAAACGATACAGATTTGTCAGTAGGCGTAGTCACATGATACACGAACTTATAAAACCATATAGTATTAAAATATTCATGTTATAAATAACCTCGATTTAGGAGCATAGCAAAACCCACCCAAGGCCAGCAAACAACACATAAATCTCCAAGGCCATAGATTATTAGGCTATTTTGCTAAGTGCTATAGCTATGTTTGAGTTGCTAAGTCCGGTTCCACGGTTTACAACATGCTTTGCTATTTGCATGGTTTTGATGGCTTGTTCCATCGAAGCAAAAACACACCACCATAAATGGGAGGTCAAGTACGAGTACAAGTCTCCTGATTGCTTCAAGAAACCCGTCATCACCGTCAACGGACTCTCCCCCGGGCCCACCATACGAGCTCAGCAAGGCGACACTATTGTCGTCGAGGTCCTCAATAGCTTCGCCACCGAGAACCTTGCCATTCATTGGCATGGCATAAGACAGGTTAACATTTCAATAAAGTATCTTATGTTAAAGACTTTTTTGATTCAGGTTACTACTATTGAGAGTTGAACTGAAGACCTCTAGGTAATATCTGAGAGACTTAACTGATTGACTAAATGCACCAAGCCTCCTACGTTAAAGACTTATATGTACGACAACATTTGCATTCGTATTGAAATAGTTCCCTATCTATTGACCCATCAAACTTAGACTCTGTTTGACACCAGTGGAATGGGTAGCGTGTTCCGCTAACGGGGTCAGAATCCTCCAAAAAATAGCACCCTTGTACCACCAAGAGGATTGGATTCCGCAAGCGTTTTCCTTTTTTCACTCTCCGCTACCTGGCCTGCCAAATAGAGTCTTAATTCGTCTACATTGATTTTCAAAATCTGACATGGGTTTATATATTAATGATTATAGAAGGGAACACCGTGGTCAGATGGGACGGAAGCGGTCACACAATGTGCTATTATGCCAGGAGATACCTTTGTATACACATTCGTAGTTGATAAGGTATTACCTAACTTTATAAACAATTGAAGTACATTATAAGTCATTAATTAACTTTTTTCTATCATTACCTTATTAGTTATCTTAACTTTGTTACAGGCAGGTACGTTTTTGTACCATGCTCACTATGGGATGCAAAGAGCCGATGGACTGAATGGCATGATAGAGGTAGCTCTCCCGGACGGAGAATTGGAGCCCTTCTACTACGACGTTGACCGGAGCATCTTGTTAACCGATTGGTACCACAAGAGTGCTTCTGAGCAAGCCGTGGGCTTGACCTCCAAACCCTTTGTTTGGATCGATGAACCTCAAGTACGTAGTTCACGCTATAGATATGCATTTACTTACTATTACTAGTGAAATCACGTATTAGTTCATTGACTTAAGCTTTTGTGTTATCGTCAAGATATTTTATAAGAAAATGATGAACTCGATCTACGGATGCAGTCGTTGTTGATACAAGGGAGAGGAGTGTACAACTGCTCCACCTGCAACCAAACTAATCCCGAATGCGCCCCCTTTGTTCTTCATGTCGTTCCTGGCAAAACCTATCGCCTTCGAGTCGCTAGCTTGGCTTCGCTCTCCGCTCTCAACTTTGAAATCGAGGTTCTTACACATTAATTTCATCCTTATAATACAAGTACATGATTCTTCAAAATGGTCGATTGTACATTAAAACGCATTATCTCGCATTATAATGCAGAAAATTAACACACAATAATGTTCATGCTTAATTTCATGTTATAGTGCACAAGGGCCTTACATGCATGGTCCGTTTACTATCATTTGATTTTCCACTATAGGGACACATGTTGACCGTGGTGGAAGCTGAGGGAAACTACGTAGAGCCCTTCCAAGTCCACAACCTCTTCATCTACTCCGGCGAGAGTTACTCCGTCCTCTTCACTGCCGACCAGAACCCGACCCGAAACTACTGGATCACCACCAACGTCGTTGGTCGTAAGCCCAAGACCCCAACGGGCAAGGCCATCCTAAACTACTACCCGACCCGGCCCGAAGAGTTACCTCCGGCCCGGGTCACATCGGGCCCACTATGGAACGACACGGGCCTTAGGGTGAACCAGAGCTTGTCCATCCGGGCCCGCAAAGGCCACGTGGAAGCTCCTCCCGCCACGTCGGATAGGCTCTTCGTGTTCCTCAACACTCAGGACTTGGTCAACGGGTTTACTCGGTGGTCGATCAACTCCGTCTCCTTTTCCCTCCCGACGACGCCGTATTTGGTGGCGGTTAAGGAGAATCTCACCAACGTCTTCGACCAGACAACTCCGCCGGTACAATTTGAGTATTTGACAATGAAATAAATACACTAATATGTACGTAGAAAGTTCAACCAAAAAAAAGTATGTGCGTAGAAAAGCCAAAAAAAAATAGCTGAGGAAAGCTTATATAAATCATTTGCTTATGTTTTCGAGCGAATTCGAAACTTATATTTTCATTACCGGATATTTCTGTTGATAATTTTGTATAATATACTATTATATATATATACATTATATGAATTATCTTATATAGAAAGTCACCCTAATTTCTATATGATCGACTTTTGTAATATATCTCTTTTTTATTTTGCTTTCTCCTAATTAGATTATTTTTTGGGAAATTCCGCTCGGTAAACCACGAGGTTTTGCAAATTACGCGTGATACACAAAGTTTTGTTGTATACCGTATGGTAACCACGAGGTTTTACAAAATTGGAAAAATGTGGTTCTTTTTTAATAATAAAAAGATAGAAAATTTTGTAAAATAATAATATATAGTGTCATGGAAAAAGAGTAAATAAAAAAAATATAATACTAAAATTATAAAGTTAGGTGCTTTATAAAAATAGATTAGATAGTTTAAAAAAACTAAAGATAGGGTAATTTGTGTAATTAAGTAGAAAGTATAGCTAAGTTTTTATATGATTTTAAATTTTTATAATAGGTCAAGGTTACCACGAGAATTTGTAAAACCTCGTTTACCATATCGAATACCGAAAAACTTTATGTATCACGTGAAATTTGTAAAATCTCGTGGTTAACTGACAAAATTTCCCTTAATTTTTTAAAGCGGAAAACCTACATTAGGCTAATTAATCAGGGCTTGCAAAAATCAATTTGTACGACCTAAGTTGTTATTAACATTTTGTGTCTATTTTCCTATAGGTACCACAATCTGGCCGACTTCGACATTGATAAACTCAGATTCGCACTTAAACTCGATGAATCGAAAACGAAATACTCTAGATCTAACAAAACAGTAAAGAATACAAGAGATGGTTACGCGGTTCGGCTATGCCTACATCCGCGGAGTCTCAGTGGGGAGACTCGCCCAAATCCACTATCAAGCAAGAGTTCAAGAGAGGTTACAAGTATAGATCTAGCTAGAATCTATGGACCAAGCTAGAACCAAAGAACACAACAATAACAGAGAACAAGACGAAGAACAAGAGTAGAAGAGCTTTAGGGATTCGGCCCCCTAGAAGGCTGCGAAAGCTTCAAGGCAGAAGCTACGGGATACACCGCCAAGGATCTCAACGAGCCGGACTCCGTCTTCTTCTCCGACGAGTCGCTCCACCAAGGCCGCCGGAGAACACCTTCTCCTTCTTTCTCTCTCACTTCTTTTCTTTCTCTGGGAGTTTGAGTGCGCCGCTTACAAACCACAAAAGTGATGAGAATGAGCTCTTATAAGAGCTTATATATGTAGGTCAAACTCCAAGAAGCCAAGCCTTGCCTAGCAACGTCTTCAGCTTCACATTGTTGGGCCACCACTTTTTATTTGGCCCATGTGCTCATATTAGGCCCAAATGTCTTGGAAACAAACATCAAGCCCGTTTCCCTATTCCAAGCGAACTGCCTCCAAACCGGTATAAACCGGGGTGGCTGATCAAGCCGGTTCGGGTAGCGGGTCTGCTCGTTTCTTTCGACCGAGCCCGGTTCCTAGCTTTACATAAATCTAGCTACTATACTTGCCATACCAGTCTCTATGTCACTTAGACTTATACATGATTTAATACATAACAATTTGCCCTCTTAAATCAAGTATAAGACTAAGAAGAACTAAGCTAAAATAGTGGATTCGGAACAAGTTCCCTTCTTCATTGACTCAGTCCACATCTCAGTGTACATCATTGATGTGGAGCTCCTTCCTGCAAAAGACAAATTTGTTAGTAGGAACAATTTTTGTCCCAAAATCAGCAGGATTAGTCTCTCCAGGTATTTTCTTCACGGAAATCTCCTGGTCTTCGACCTTTTGTCTTATGTAGTGGTGTCTCACGTCAATATGTTTCGTTTTCTCGTGATAGACAGGATCTTTGCAAAGGTACAAAGCACTCTGACTATCCATGTACAAAACAGGCAAGTAAGACTTGCCCTCTATCTCCTCCAAGATACCTCGTAACCAAGTAGCTTCTTTCGAAGCCTCAGTCGCTGCAATGTACTCCGCCTCAGTTGAGGAGAGTGCAACAATGGATTGCTGTTGGGATTTCCAGGAAATGCAATTTCCCGCCCAACAGTAAAAATATGCAGTAGTCGACTTCCTAGTATCCTTGTTACTAGCGAAGTCTGAATCCACATACCCACACAAAGTAGTCCGAGCAGAGTGCTCAGAATACTCCAGCCCTGTCTTAACAGTCCCTTTTACATACTTAAGCAGGTATTTCATGCCTGCCCAATGTTTAGTTCCTGGATTACTCATATATCTACTCAATACACTTATTGCAAAAGCTAAGTCTGGCCTAGTACAAATCATTGAGTACATAAGGGAACCCACAGCAACATCATAGGGAACATTCTCCATTGTCTTCTTCTCTTGAGCAGTGGTAGGGCAGTCCCTTTTGGACAGTTCCAAGTGACCACCAAGAGGAATAGGTGCTTCTTTTGCATCCTTCATTGAGAACCTGTCAATCACTTTGAGCAGGTAGTCATATTGAGACAAGAATATAGTTTTCTTAGCACGATTTCTAATTATGTTCACTCCTAGTATTTTCTTAGCAGCACCTAAGTCTTTCATGTCAAAGTGTTTTTGCAAGTCATGTTTCACACCAGTAATGATAACTTTTGAATTGCAGATTAACAAGATGTCATCAACATACAAAAGAACATACATAGGATTTTTAGACTTAACACCTTTAAAGTAAAGACAAGTATCATAACTGCTTCTAGAAAAACCAAGAGAAATCATGCAAGCATCAAACTTTTTATTCCATTGTCTCGGAGACTGTTTTAAACCATATATAGATTTTTTCAAGAGACAAGCATGATCAGGATTTTTCTTATCTATGAAGCCCTTTGGCTGCCTCATATAAATGGTTTCAATTAAGTTTCCATGAAGAAAAGCTGTTTTTACATCCATTTGTTCAAGTTCCCAATCAAACACAGCAGTCATAGCAAGCAATAAACGCATGGTTTTATACTTAACTACTGGAGCAAAGATGTCATTATAATCTACCCCTTCTTTTTGAGTAAAGCCCTTGGCCACTAGCCTAGCCTTATACCTAGGGGGATCATTTTTGTTTGCACCTTCTTTTAGTTTGTAGATCCACTTACAGTCAATGAGTCTAGCTTTTTCAGGTTTGGGAACTAAATTCCAGGTCTGGTTTACAATCATGGACTGCATTTCTTCATTCATGGCCTTAACCCATTCATTAGAATCCTTACATCCTACAGCTTGTTCATAAGTCTCAGGAGTATAATGTTTTATCAAATCAGCAACAATGAAAGCAAACTCAACCATTTTGTCATAGCACTCAAGCAAATTCACTTCAAACCTCTTATTAGGAATTCTCATTCTAGGCTCCCTATCTCTAGTCAATTGATAGTCAGCTAAGACATTATCATTTTCAGGAATTACATCATGCAGATTTTCATGCAAATCAACAAGGATTTCATCACTCACAACATCAGAATTATTATCATGCATTTGAGAACTAGAGGGAGCATTCAGATTTTCATGAGAATTTTGCAGAGAGTTGTTTGAAGAATTTAAAGAATTAGAGTTTGAGTTGCTTATCTGTCCCCCACCAAATTGGTGAGTTTGTGCATCAGGGGACTCATTTTCAGCTGAGCTGTCATCATTTATTTGTTGTTCCATGCCCTCTCCACCTTCATCTTGAGTTGTGGAGGCTTGGAATCCAGAGGAGTGACCAATATCGAACTCCTCTTCATCATTTGGAGGAATTTGTGCTTGTTGGTAGAAGTTTCCAGAGTGAGAATTTGGTGCAGTGTTTGTTTTTCCTGTGGACTCAGCAGAGGAATCAGTTAGAAGTTTTCTAAAATGAAACTCATTTTCATTAAAGGTGACAGACCTGGAGGTTATGACCTTGTAACCTCCTGGCTGTATAAGTAAAAGTTTGTAGCCTTTTACCCCCGGGGGGTAGCCAAGCATCACACATTTTAAGGCCCGGGTTTGCAGTTTGCCTTGAGAAATCTGGGCATATGCAGTGCACCCAAAAGGCCTTATGTGAGCTAGGCTGGGCTTTTTACCTGTCCAAACCTCTTGTGGGGTTTTGAACCCAATCACAGAGGATGGTGACCGGTTGATCAAATATGCAGCTGTTAACATACACCTGGCCTTTTCCAGCAGAGTTCGGTTCATTCTCTCTGCTGTACCATTTTGTTGTGGCGTGCCAGGTACAGTTAAGTGCCTTCTAATTCCTTGCTTTCTACAAAACTCATCAAATAGGTTATTGCAGAATTCAAGTCCATTGTCAGTCTTAAGGCATTTCAATCTATGATCAGTTTGTGATTCAACAATGATTTTCCAGTTTTTGAAATTTTCAAGAGCCTCATCTTTAGTTTTTAAAAGAAACACCCAGACTTTTCTAGAAAAATGATCTATTAAGGACAAGAAATATTTTCTACCCCCAATAGTGTCCACTTGAGCCGGCCCCCAAAGATCAGAATGCACATACTCTAGAGGTTTACTAGCTGTATAAGTAGATTTCTTAAAAGAATGAGCAGTTTTCTTTCCTAAAACACAGGTTTCACAAAAATCCAGATTGCAGGGATTCACATCAATCATGTCATTTTTATACAGATAATGTAACCCTTTATTGCCAATGTGACCCATTCTAGAATGCCAAGTTTTGGTGTAGTCAAGCTTATCAGTATTAATAACCCCTTTGGAGACATTCAATTCAGGAGAACCTAAAACATGATAAAGCCCTCCCTTCTTAATGCTCCTAATAAGAACTGTTCCATTTCTAATAACATCCCTTATTCCATTTTGGGTTACAATTTGACAATGCAAGTCATCAAACATGGATTCAGAAAGCAGATTTTTTCTCAAGTTAGGGACCCATCTAACCTTTTGTAAGACCCTAATTTTCCCATCATGCATTTTCATAGGAACAGTACCAACCCCCTTAATAGGCAAAGCAGTATGGTCTCCTAACATGACTATGCCATCATCACACAAAGACAGAGATTCAAAGAAACTCCTATTTGGAGTGGCATGCATAGTACAACCAGAGTCAAGAATCCAATCATGCTCATTAGAAGAGGAAGATACAATCAGAAGCTCATGAGAATATTGAGAATAGGACTCAAACACATTAGAAGCACCATTACTTTCTTTATTTTTATTCTTCTCATCTCTTTTCTTTTTATGGCAATCAGTTGAATAATGTCCATCTTTACCACAATAAAAGCACTTCACTCCAGACATGTCTTTCTTTTCAGTATTAGACTCAGAAGACTTGTCTTTCTTTTTCTTATTCTTGTTATTTTTGTTTTTACCTTTGGCCATCATCACCTCATTTTTATTTTCAGCCTTGTCAGAATTTTTAGAGCCATTTTTAATTTTGAACACTTTCAAAGTCTCATTTTTCTGAATTACAGACTCAGTGAGCTTAGCCAAGGTTAAACTATCTCTACCATATTGTATGACATCTTTTAGCACATCAAACTGAGGTGGCAGAGAATTTAACAAGATTACAGCCTGATGAGTTTCTTTAATCTCATCTTCACATCTAGCTAAGTCTTGTGTAAGCCTCAAGAATTTATCCAAATTTTCATCAATAGTCAGAGAAGTCTCCATTTTAAACATGAACAATTTGCACAGCAGAGAAATTCTAGAAGGCAGAGACTTAGTTAGGTACTTAGCATCCAAAGCATCCCAGAGAGGTTTAGGTAAGGTTATATTTACCACCTGTCTGGCGACTTCATCAGACAATCTATGCATAATTTCGGCATGAGCTAGGTCCCGTGTCTGCGTCTTTTGGAACTCGGTCGTGCCTGCAGACCAAGTATCCAGTACAGCATGGTACAGCTTCTCCTTTGTCAGGATAGCCTTCATTTTCACCTTCCACATTGCGTAGTCGGTCTGGCCATCATATGGCTTAATCCTGTATGAATCTCCCATTTCGTTTAAGGTACCTGTTACAAGAATACAAGAAGTTAGTTCTTGAAGGTAACCCTAAAAACAGAGAGAGGTTTATAACTTGCTCGAATTCTGAGAACCGAGAGACAAGAAAGAAAAACCACAGGAAGTCAGAGGTGAGGGTTTTGATTTCAGAAATCGTAACCCTAACCCAAACAAGTCAGAAATTGAGTATTTTACAGTAGAACGATCAAGAAGACGAATCAGATACAGATCAAGCACAACGGAAGCAATAAAACGAATCAAAACTACAAGAAAGCTCTGATACCACTTTGATAAACTCAGATTCGCACTTAAACTCGATGAATCGAAAACGAAATACTCTAGATCTAACAAAACAGTAAAGAACACAAGAGATGGTTACGCGGTTCGGCTATGCCTACATCCGCGGAGTCTCAGTGGGGAGACTCGCCCAAATCCACTATCAAGCAAGAGTTCAAGAGAGGTTACAAGTATAGATCTAGCTAGAATCTATGGACCAAGCTAGAACCAAAGAACACAACAATAACAGAGAACAAGACGAAGAACAAGAGTAGAAGAGCTTTAGGGATTCGGCCCCCTAGAAGGCTGCGAAAGCTTCAAGGCAGAAGCTACGGGATACACCGCCAAGGATCTCAACGAGCCGGACTCCGTCTTCTTCTCCGACGAGTCGCTCCACCAAGGCCGCCGGAGAACACCTTCTCCTTCTCTCTCTCTCACTTCTTTTCTTTCTCTGGGAGTTTGAGTGTGCCGCTTACAAACCACAAAAGTGATGAGAATGAGCTCTTATAAGAGCTTATATATGTAGGTCAAACTCCAAGAAGCCAAGCCTTGCCTAGCAACGTCTTCAGCTTCACATTGTTGGGCCACCACCTTTTATTTGGCCCATGTGCTCATATTAGGCCCAAATGTCTTGGAAACAAACATCAAGCCCGTTTCCCTATTCCAAGCGAACTGCCTCCAAACCGGTATAAACCGGGGTGGCTGATCAAGCCGGTTCGGGTAGCGGGTCTGCTCGTTTCTTTCGACCGAGCCCGGTTCCTAGCTTTACATAAATCTAGCTACTATACTTGCCATACCAGTCTCTATGTCACTTAGACTTATACATGATTTAATACATAACAGACATCTACCAAACGATGAACCAAACCGGGGTCATAAGCAATGCAATCTACCGCTTGGAGTTCAACTCGACCGTCGACATTGTCCTACAAAACGCCAACACGAGGGACGAAAACACTAGCGAGACCCACCCATGGCATTTGCACGGCCACGATTTCTGGGTGTTGGGTTACGGGTCGGGTAAATTCAACCCGAAAACCGACCCTAAGAGCTACAACTTGGTGGACCCGATTCAGAAGAACACGGTCCCGGTTCACCCGTATGGGTGGACGGCCATCCGGTTCAGAGCGGATAACCCGGGGACATGGCTGTTCCATTGTCATATCGACGCGCATTTTGCGATAGGAATGGGCGCGGTTTTCGCAGAAGGGGTCGACCGGGTTGGAAGGTTGCCTAGGTCCATCATGGGTTGTGGCGAGGCTAAGCACCTGGTCTAGGGTAGAGATTAGGAAGTGATATTTGATCTTACTAGAAAGTGTTGTCGAGTTGTTGCTAGATTTGTTGGTCGAGTTGGATGTGTATCTTATCCATACTTATATAATATAAAGCGGAGTCCATGTATTCGTAAAAAAATTCACTATGTAGCATATAGATAATAAAATAATCTATTATACCCTCGTCTTTCCATCTCTAATATGTGAAAGCATGTCTTTACAAAATTTTCAACCACGTTTGATGTCATGATGATCAGAGGTCTTCAATCATTAATGTTTATAATTAAGTACGTGAAATGGAGGGGTATATTCTGATTTCAGAGGGTAGCTAACAATTCAACCGTAGTGCTTAGTGTGATCGATGGGGATTGAACCTGTATCCCGCCCGTTGAGATGTTGATCAGCAAAAGTATTAATTAAAGAAATCAAGTACTATAGCTTGGCACTATTTTCCTCAAAAATCAAAACCAGAAAAAGGAAAGGAGAATATAATTGATTTGATTTACAGTTAAACCTCTATAAATTAATAGGATCGGGACTAGAGCATTTTATTATTTTATAGAGATATTAATTCATCGATAAATTAATATTTATTAATTTATAGTGAGTTTAGCAATAGAAATATGTATAATTAAATAATACCAAGTATTGTCATTGAACAAAAAATAATACAAAAATCATAAAAGTATAGCCAAAGTATTGACAATTGACTAAAAATAAAATATGGACAATTTCCCAATTTTTTTGAATGATAGGTATTACTGTACATTCCTTATACAGTAATTATTAATTTATGATTTAATTGGGACCTTATACTTCTATAGTGGTTTTTGAAAATTTATTATCTTATTATCTTATCGAAAATTGTCAAATTTAACACTAGCCCAAGCCGGGACCGGAGAAAATTATTAATTTACCGTGTTTATTAATTTATCGAGTATTAACTTATGGAGGTTCTGTATATTAGCGGTTTCTATAATTTTTGAGGCAAGATGTTAGACCATTTCAATTTTTGGGGAATGGGACTCCAATCGAATTGGAATGTGGTTAGCTTGGCGATAATCCATAAATTGCGTCCCGCTCCCGTGTCTCATAGCCCGTTTCCTTGTCCCGCTCCCGTGTCTCATAGCTCGTTTCCTTGTCTCTCATTAAGCCATGTAACTTCTTCCACTCGATTTTTTTTATATCAAGTATCAAGATCTATATCAAATAAAATGTAAAGATACAAACCCTATATTACCCATATTCAAAGACTCAAATTGTCCGAGTAGCGACACGGTCTTTTTCCAAATTCTAAAAGCTAATTAGATAAACCTAGAATAAAAGGAATAATAATGGCGAAAATGTCTTCCAAGGTCGTATCGCCTCCACCACCCCCTCCACCATTGGCGCCATATTGCTTTATACGTTCTTCCTCATACTTGTCATATATATTCCTCTTCTCATCATCAGAGAGAACTTCGTAGGCTATCAAAAATCAAGACAAAAATCACAATGAGCAACAGAACACCGATCTCAGATCGCAAGATCTAAACAACAGGGATTCGAAGTGCAAACACGATCACATTAAACTACCATTGCTCATCTCGGTGAATAATTTCTTGCTAGCCTCTTCATTTCCCGGATTCTTATCCGGATGATACTCCAACGCCAATTTCCTATAAGCTCTCTTAATCTCATCCTCTGAAGCCCCCTTTGACACTTGCAATATATCGTAGTAACTCTTCCTACCAAAAGGGGAACAAATCCAGTCATGTCAATTCGTGTTGGAAACCCTATCCCCACAGAATTCATAATCTAATTAAACCGCTTATCATATAAGTACATGAGTTACTCCTCCTATTATCAATTGGTTTTAGGATGAATCACATGTGCTTATGCGTAGGATTGGGTAAAATCCGGTCCGGTCCCCGGTCCATAAAAATTGAAGTTGCCGGTCCCGATCTGAACCAGATTTTTATAAAAGAAAATTAAAATAATTTTAAAATATATAGTGTATTTTTAATATATAAGTTCTACATTTACAATATATACTTAATAATATTATACTTTTCATTAATCATATATGATTTCTTTAACCATATTATAATTTTTTTATATAAAAAAAATCAGTTCCAAAACCGGACCGGTCTCCGGTCCAATATTTTCCATGTTGCCGGTCCGATCCGGTCCGGATTTGGACCGGTATCCAACCCTACTTACATGGTTAGACCCATTTGCGCATATGCGCACGACACCTCCGTCATCATCTCTCCACTATCGGGCCCACAGGATTTCGAGAATTCGGAAATACTCAAAGCATTGGACTGGATACTAATTAAGCTACAGAGATGGGAAGAGACAGAATCCTTACCCTGAATTTGCAATGGCGGTGAGAGTGAAAGATAGAGCGCAAAGGAGAAAGAGAATACTCGATCTTCTCGAGTGATGATTCGCCATTGAAAGGCCTCAATGGAGAGATAGATGCTCTCTCCAAACTAGATCGTTAGGGTTTATGCCTCCTCCAACGGATTTGGAAGTAGCAATTCCACGCCGGGAAATTCGACCAATCATTGCAAATTTGATTTGGGTCTCGATATGAACTTTTTTTGTGTACAAAAGCCCACCTTTGTGGCCCACTTTTAGAACGGCCCAAACACAAATGGGTATTAAAAAGTCGCATGGTTGATGTTTGCCTATATATTGTGGTTTACGATGATAGAAACGTGTTTTCTAATGAAAACAGCTAATACACATTAGATAAATATAGAACGTTAGATCAAAAAATAATCAATAAATCAGATTTAATCTTAAAACTAAAGGAGAAAGCTGCTTAAAAAAAAAAAACTAAAAGAGAAAGAGATTATCTATACAATCTCATAAAGAACAATATATGCATGATTTTAAGACATTATAATATTACATGCATGATTATAATACATTATACGTATTTTATTTTATTAATTGTGTACATGAATTTCAAAGGTACTTATAGTTTCAATCATTGATAAAACAAAACTACTAATACCCAACTTAATGATAATACTTACTCCTTTAGAACTTACATCTCATTGGAATGCAATAGAACATTTGAACTAGCTTGTGTAAACCATTTTGTGACTATGGGAAGAATACACTAATGTACATAGAAAAACCCAAGGATCACCTATGGTTTGATTGCAGCTACTCTAAACAAGTCCTTAAGAAAGTCTTGAGATGGGCCAGAATTGGCAGAAGTTGCAAAAACTTACATGATTGGATTGCTCAAATGCAGCCTCTCTGTGGCAAGTCCTCATTCAGATACAACCTATGGAACCACTGCATAAGTGCAGTTGCCTACTTTGTGTGGAAAGTTAGAAATTTGAAGTTGTTCAACCAGTAAAAAATTGATGTTGGTGAGTGCATTTTGATGTGTCAAAGGCACATAAGGAATTGTTGTAATGCTAGATGGAATATGAGGTTGAAAGACCTTAGAAAATTCTTAGAGAGACTTGAGAGTGGTGAACATGTAATCTACTAGCATTAGTCTAGCCAATTTTGTAACTAGTAGTTTTTAATATAATTAACCGTTTAACTTTAAAAAAAAACCCAAATATAGCTTAGAAACTAAGCTGGTAATTAATACTGCACTTTCCTCCAAACTTGTAGTTGTAAATTGTAATGATAGAGCAAACCAAAGTGTATAATATATTACCCATGGATGAACCAATTGCACATAGTAAAGCTGAGTCAAACGAGTAATTGGAATTTGGAAGTCAATGTAGCCGGCCACTTTCCGGGCCTACTAGCTTCCAAGAAAGTGATGCTCAGAGTCTGAGACCAGAGTCATTCAAAAATGGAAAGCTTACCTAATCCGAAGAAAAATCTAGCCAAAAGTCAAAGGAAATTATATGTAATCATACGGTGTACAGTGTACACCTTAACTATATTACTCCCTCTGTCCCAATAAGTTAGTCCACAATTCAAATTTGCACTGTTATTTATGCAGAATTTTCTGTGTCAGAGTTGGTGAAAAAGGGGATATCATAAAGTAGCAATCCACATGGGGGGTTTTCAGCCAATGAGAGGCCATTTTTACAAATCTGGGGACCAATCAAAAGCCAGCATTCAATTCACACGGATTGAGAATTTTAAACTGAGCTTTCAGCTCTACAAAAGAGAACAAACACACATTAAATTGCTTACACATTCAGAGCATAGAAGCTTCAATACTCTGACTCAAAAACAGAAAAACAGCAACAAAAAAAATTCTTAAAAACTGCATCACAGCTTCAACTCTATGGCTTCAACACCAGATTTAAATGTTCCCCTTCCAGAAGTTGTAACCCCCACAGAACAGGTACACTACAGCTTTGATCTGAATGAGCCAGCAGGGGATATGACAGAGGATGAGGGGCTACAACAACCAGAGGAGACTGAACAACAAGCAGACCACAATTTGCATCACCAGCGCATTAGGTCGAAGCTCAGCAGTGATCAGAGGGTCCAAATTCTAATGAAGCTGCATCAGATACCAAGAAAGGGGCGTTTAATGAGGGGAGCAATGCAACAAGTTGCAACAGAGTTCGGTATTTCAACAAGGACAGCAGCAAGAATATGGAACATGGCACAACAACAAGCTCAAGCAGGGCAACTGCCTAATCTCAGCACAAAATATCATAATGGGGGCAGAAAGAGGATAGAGGTTGATATTGCAAGAATAACATCACTCAACATGGGGGACAGAACATGCATCAGAGATCTGGCAAGCAAGCTAGACATGTCAAAGAGCTCTACACACAGGCTGCTGAAAAGAGGAATAATAAAACCACACACAAATGCCCTTAAGCCGGGACTCAAGGATGCAAACAAGATTACAAGACTAGAGTGGATAGTAAGTCTACTAAATGGAGCCACACCAACAACAAAATCTCAGTATTATCCCATGTATGATTTCGTGCACATTGATGAAAAATGGTTCAATTTAAGTAAGAAAAGTCAGCGTGTTTATCTAGCACAACATGAAAGGGGAAAATATAGATCAGCCAGTTCAAGCAAGTTTATACCAAAGGTTATGTTCACTGCAGCAGTGGCTAGACCAAGATTTGATTCAGGGGGACAGTGCACATTTGATGGCAAAATAGGTATTTTCCCATTTACATACAAGGAGCCAGCAAAGAGGAATTCAAAAAACAGGGTGAAGGGGACAATGGTCACTAAGCTAGTGGAGTCTATCAACCAAAAAGTCACAAGAAGCATGCTGATAGAACAGATAGTGCCAGTAATCAAAGCAAAGTGGCCACAAGATGGAGCAGATCATAGAGTGATTTTCATTCAACAAGATAATGCAAAGGCACACATAACTCAGCAAGATGCAGAATGGCAAAAGATATACAAACAAGATGGATTCACTTTTATTCTAGTTCAACAGCCACCAAACAGCCCTGACCTCAATATTTTAGACCTAGGATTTTTTAGGTCTATTCAATCATTAATGCATAAAAAAATGCCTAAGGATGTAAATGGGATGTTAGATGCTGTGCATGAGGCATTTCATGAGCTTGATCCTAAGACTCTAAGCAATGTATGGATGACACTTCAGTATGTAATGAATGAAGTCATGAAAGTGAGGGGGGGGGGGAATGACTATGATATTCCACATGTCAACAAAAAAAGACTAGAGGCTCAAGGAAATCTGCCAACACAAGTGCAAGCACCATTGTGGGCAGTGCAGCAAGCATGGGATATGATTCAAGAAAACAGAAGTGGACAGCAACAACAAGTCCATGAAGCTGAAGCAAGTCAAGTGAATGAAACTCAAGAGGATCCATTTGAAGAACATGAGTTCATGTAGGGGAAAACAGAAAGCAGTTTTTTGGGAACTTTTTGTGAACAGATTGGAATGTGTAAGTATATGTATGTAATGTAAGCATTTTGGAAAGTTGGTGATGGAATGAAACACTATGAAGCTCAACTACATGCACAGAACACAGTGAAAAGGATAAATGAATGATAAAGATGAAAAAAAAAAATTAATCTCAGACTATCCCCTTACATCACTGACAATTGCTCAACCACACAGCCCTAAGCTACATTGTGGCGTGCCAAAGCACTTTACAGTGCTGGCTTCCAACTGAATGTCATTAGGACGTTGGTCATGACAGAACAAGAGCCTCAGCTTAAGAGTGTGTCATCATCGATAAAAAGAAAAAAAAGGAAAAATAATCTCAGACTAGACCCTAACATCATTGATACTTGATCAATATCACAACCCTAAGCACCTTTGTGGCATGCCAAAGCCCTTTACAAGACTGGCTTCCACATAAATGTCATTAGAATGTGATATATAGCTGACCAGGCATCTCAGTTTAGGAGTATCATCATTGATAAAAGATAAAACATGCAAACAATCAAACACCAAACACAAACAAGAAACATGGAAAAATCAAACACCAAACACTAAACACAAATAGAAACAAACTAGATGAAACAAGATGCAGAAACAAGATGCAGAAAAAAAATGAAGAAACAACGAGCATAGAAATAACAGCATGCTGAAGCAGAAACAGAAGCAAGCAAAGGCACACAAATAGCAGGGCAACATTGATCACACACAAGGAACAAATGAAACATCATGAATCATATGCAGTTTCATAACAAAAATGCAGTATCTTATAATCACACACAAGACATGAAAGACAAGCAAGCAAAGGCACAACAAGCAACAAGTTTGGAAGATATAACAGCTTTGAGTTTAAGGGACTTAGCTGATATCAATATCATCCAAGGAGTCAGGGGCATATTCACCCTCAGAATCTGGGACCACTTCACATTCAGGGGATTTATTTGGCTCATTTTCCTGAGCTGTTTCATTCTCAGCTTTCTCTTCCTCAGATTCCCAAATATTTTTCTTTTGGTTCCAATATTGCTCAGGTCTTAGACGCCATTGACTGAAGGAGTGAACTCCTCGACATGAGTCTCCCCAATCACATTCTGGTTCAGAACATCCAGGCCCCCCATCTGATTCATAGGATAGGGGACTATCATTCCTAAAGATCTCATCTGGATCCAACTCAACCTTTGTATTGGTTGAGGGGACTATGGACCTGCACTCAATAAAATAGAGAAAGTTAGATCAGTCAATATTCATTAATGAAGTTAAATGGAAAATATAAAAGTGAACAAGTTGGGAAGATGTACAAACCCGGAGCTAGATGATGGATCCATCTAAACAACAGGGTTGCATGCAAGGAGCACAAAGCACAAGTCTGAAAAGGAAGCAAGATCCAAGATCAACAAACCAAAGTCACCACAAACCAATTTGAATTAACAGATCTGATTCATAACATAATATGAACCACACAAAAAAAAAGAATTAAACACATATACATACGTCCCTAACCCAAATCTGACTCCTAATTCAGAATTCTTGTCTTAAACTACACACCAAGACTACGTTTGTTCGTCGATCAAACCATTTTTTGTTTCCATTTTTCTTATACAGATTTACTGAGTTTCTTGTGTTCAATAATCCTTCCAACCCTTATCTTTGATCTGCACTTTTATCATCATACAAAAGAATTAAAGATTCAACAAGACAAGCATCATATCACAGAATTAACAAAATAGAGAAAAAACAAACAGAGAATTCAACTTTCAGCCAGACCAACCATAAACTCAAGAGATTAAAAACAGCTTTGATCATAAACTTATTTCTTAGCATAGAGTAAGACATAAACCACACAAAAAAAGAAGAAGATCAGTGCAGGAATGTAAATAGAGAGGAGTTTGGTGATGGAACTTACAAGTGTATCCCAAAGTGACAAGATCAGTGCAGGCGCAAGAAATGGGGCCAAAAACCAACGCCGGAAGCCAAAACCAACGCTCCCGAAATGAGATCCAAAACGAGATCCAAATTAAAGAAATCAGAAGCGAAATAAACCAAGCAAATCAGAAGCGAAATAAACGAGATCCAAATCAGAAGCGAAATAAGCCAAAAACACAAGATGCGAGAAGCCAAATAAACCAAGCAAGAACAAAGCAAGATCGAACAAAGCAAGAAGCAAGATCGAAAAAGCAAGATCGAACAAAGCAGGCGCAAGAACAAATCAACGGAACACAAGATCGGAAGCCAAAACCAACGCCGGAAGCCAAAAACACCTCCAAAACCAGATCGAAAACCAAAAACAACGCAAGCAAGAACAAAGCAAGGAAAGCCAAAACCGACGCCGGCAAGAACAAAGCAACGAAAGCCAAAACCAACACAGGAACGGACCGCTTAAAGCCACAGGGGATCGATCCAAGCAAGAAACGAAGGTGAATGAGTATTGAAAAGGGAGATCGAGAAGCTTCCAGGAGAGTTAGGGTTTTTGACAAATGAGAGTGAAATGGGGAGATGAGAATGCAAATGAGGTGGTGGACGGCTCATTTCATAGAGCTAGGGTTTTGATACCCCTTCCCATCTCATTCCTAACAAGCAGGCCACATAATTGGATCAAAGAGGCCCATAAATGCCCAAACCAGATTGGATCACCATTAATGCTCAAGGGAGCTCAATTTCGAGCCCAAAAAATTTGGCCCAAACCCCTTCATCTTGGATATCGTTAGGTTAACAAAAAAAAGACAAAAATTTTGGTAATCCCATTTTTATGTAATTTTGTCAATTTTTTGAGTTATGATTTGTTTAAGTGTAATGAATTGGTTGATTTAGATAGATAGAGAGAGATTAGTTGGGTAGAAGGAGTTAGTTAGAGTAGGTAAAAAGAATGATTGTGTAGGGATAGGAGTTTAAGATAGGATGGATAAAAATGGAAAGAACGAAAAGGTGGACAAACTTTTCGGGACGCCCGATTAGGAAAGACGGACTAACTTATTGGGACGGAGGGAGTATTATTATTCCACATTTTATTCCGACCCAAAAAAGTTATTCAAAATTTTATAAAGATCTTTCACATATGCTGAAAAAATAACATAGACTTGACTCGGTCGTCCACAAAGAACATGCCAAATACGCGTACATAGGATGTAACACTTGCTTTTGACCAAAAAAAGAATATAGTATTGCTAGTGACATGCAAGTATATATAACCCATAGATGATAGATTGAGAGTATCATACCAATCATCTAATCATCCAAGGCGATCAAAGAGCACACAAATCTCCATCTTTACTATCCATTAGCTAGGCTACTTCTAATTAAGTGCTAAGCCATGTTTGAGCTGTTAAATCCAATTGGAACATGCATTGCTATTTGCATGGTTTTGATGGCTTGTTCCATCGAAGCAAGAACACACCACCATAAGTGGGCGGTTAAGTACGAGTACAAGTCGCCTGATTGCTTCAAGAGACCCGTCATCACCATCAATGGGCTCTCCCCCGGGCCCACCATACGGGCTCAGCAGGGCGACACTATTGTCGTCGAGGTCCTCAATAGCTTCGGCACCGAGAACCTTGCCATCCATTGGCATGGTATCAAGCAGGTTACATCTCGAACCATATACCTTATGGACGTGCATTTGTACGTGCTCATAGTAACCGAGTTGACCACCAGACTTCGTCGATACTTAATGTGGGTTTGTATATTAATGATTATAGAAGGGAACACCGTGGTCTGATGGAACAGCAGGGGTCACACAATGCCCTATTATGCCAGGAGATACCTTCACCTATAGATTCGTTGTTGATAAGGTATTATTTGATTTCATAAACAACATTGTTAGGTTATATGCCAACTTTCACATCACCACATTGTTAACTTTTTGGTTGAGGGCCAAGACTCAAACCGGTGACTTTTGGGTACTATCCTTAGAGGTTAACCGCTTGACTAGAGGCCCGAATACATCACATTGTTAACTTATCAACTACATAACTGTTGCAGTCGGGTACATTTTTGTACCATGCTCACTATGGGATGCAAAGAGCCGACGGATTGAATGGAATGATAGAGGTGGGTCTCCGAGACGGAGAAATCGAACCTTTCTCCTACGACGTTGATCGCAACATCTTATTGACCGATTGGTACCACAAGAGCGCTTCCGAGCAAGCAGTGGGCTTGTCTTCCAAACCCTTTGTTTGGGTCAATGAGCCTCAGGTGATTCATACTTTAGCTTAAACTCTTTGCTCGATCCCAAGCTTAGAATATAAAATTGATGAATCTATAAGCCAGTCCGTGCTTAATGAATTGCATAAACATACATGGATGCAGTCATTGTTGATACAAGGGAGAGGAGTCTACAATTGCTCCATGGTGCAAGATCTTAATGCTAATGGCATCACAACATGCAACCAAACTAATCCCGACTGCGCTCCCTTTGTTCTTCACGTCGTGCCAGGCAAAACTTATCGTCTCCGAGTCGCTAGCTTGACCTCTCTCTCTGCTCTCAACTTCGAAATCGAGGTATTTATATGCATTTCATCCTTACTATTCCTACTTCGATTGCGAGTTATACCAAACTTTAATGCATGATATAGTAATGTACTTTTCATGCATGATATACAAACGAACCTAGCTAGCTAGGTCAATGGACGTAAGTTTAGGGAAACTATAATGCATAAAGTCTTACATGATCCGTTTACCAATCTAGTAATCTTGACATCTAATCTAACTATAATAATTCATGATGTCCATTGGTTTTTCTAGATTAGAATTGATGATTTTTCCAAATTGTAACCAATTTTCCAATATGGAACATTTGACTATAGGGACACAACATGACCGTGGTGGAGGCCGACGGAAACTACGTAGAGCCCTTCCAAGTCAAAAGCCTCTTCATCTACTCCGGCGAGAGTTACTCTGTCCTCTTCACCGCCGACCAAGACCCGAACCGAAACTACTGGATCACGACCAACGTTGTCAGTCGTAAGCCCGGGACCCCAACGGGCAAGGCCATCCTAAACTACTACCCGAACCGACCCGAACAGATACCTCCAACCCAACCCACACTTGGCCCGGTATGGAACGAAACGAGCCCTAGGGTGGCCCAAAGCTTGACCCTTCGGGCCCGCCAAGGCTACGTGGAACCTCCTCCTGCCACGTCAGATAGGCTCTTCGTGTTCCTCAACACTCAAGACTTGGTCAACGGGTTTATTCGGTGGGCGGTCAACTCGGTTTCGCTTTCCCTCCCGACGACGCCGTATTTGGTGGCGATTAATGAGAATCTCCGTCACGTCTACCAGAGACCTCCGCCGGACAGGTACAACTTGAACTACTAAGCAATATAATTTTTTTTGGTCAAAGGAGAGGCGGCACTCTCTAAGTCCTCGAAGGACATTCACAATCAATATAATATTTTAACATTTTGTGATTATTTCCCTATAGGTATCACAATATGTCCGACTACGACATCCACCAACCGATGACCCAAAACGGAACCATAAGCAACGGAATCTACCGCTTGAAGTTCAACTCAACGGTCGACATTGTCTTACAAAACGCCAACTCGAGGGGCATTAACAATAGCGAGACCCACCCGTGGCATTTACACGGCCACGATTTCTGGGTGTTGGGTTATGGGTTGGGTAAATTCGACCCGAAAACCGACCCCAAGAACTTCAATTTGGCGGACCCGGTTCAGAAGAACACGGTCCCGGTTCACCCGTTTGGGTGGACCGCGATCCGGTTTAAAGCAGATAACCCGGGGGCGTGGTTGTTCCATTGCCACATTGACGCGCATTTTGCGATAGGAATGGGCGCGGTTTTCGAAGAAGGGATCGACCGGGTTGGAAGGCTGCCTAGGTCTGTTATGGGTTGTGGCGAGACTAAGCGATTAATCCATGGTAGAAATTAGAAAGTGTCACTTTTAACATCAAAATGATTCTTTTACTAACCCAAAGAAATGGTGATTTCATTATGCAACCGAGTTTTTGTTGCTTTCTTATTTTATTTTTAAAAAATCATTAGTTAAATAATGTATAGGACGTTTAGGCTTAATAAAGTCGAGCCTTTTTCTGGATGTAATATTAATATCAATTTAGTAGTCTATTTTTTTGTACAATGTATGAAAATAAAATATCTTGTAATGATATGAAATTTTCAAGTGCAATATTGTACCTTGTATTATTTATAGATTTATAAGTATCTTTTGGTCCTAACATTCATATGTTAAAGCAATATCTTTAAAAAACCTTCGAGACAAGATAATTAAGGCCTTTCCTTTTGAGAAAGAAAAAAAATAAGTGAGCAACCTGAATCACCTGATATGTGTTTCATGATTTATAAAAATCTAAGCATTTGGAAAAATAATGAATACTTATACACCAACTTTATCACTTTATCACATTATCTCTCCTTATCTACTTTTACACACATTTTACCTACTTTTACAACCTTTTTCTTCTTCATTTCTCTCTCCTTATCTACTTTTACACAACTTTATCACTTTATCACATTATCTCTCTTCCACCTCAACAAAACAACACCATAACTACACACTTTTTTTGGCTAATTTGACATGTCTTAATCTACTACAAAACTTACTTTATGAACAAACTTTCGGGAACGGAGGGAGTATAATCTTTGTAGCCCAACGAACCGATTTTTTTTTTTGAGAACATTGTCCATAAGAGGTGAACATATTTATATATTTGTTAGGGTCTAAATATAGAATATTTTATCAGATGTATTTTTATATATATGCAACGACGTGTTTTTTAATAAAACTAAAACTCCATTAGCTCAAAATAATATATAATTCAAAACTTAGTAGATTGACCCAGTAATCTTATACTACAAGTGGGAATACATTTATTAACTTTGCTTTGATAAAGTCATAGACCATCCCATTAAGTAGTATAATAACCCGTGGTAATTATCATTTGTTTAGTCGCCAATGCCATAGATACTGATCCGGTGTATGCGTAGTTTACATATTAAAAGGTGTAAGTGTGAGATATTGGGATTTAAGGTGCCAAATTTTCATTTTCTAAACCATCGTGTTTACTGTGCTTTCATTTTACTTAAATCAACTTAATCGAGTTCTGTTTTCCTACAAAGTAGAGCTATGGGAAGGATGGTTCTTAGTCTCGAATTCTCGATCCTTAAAATACAAAAGAAGAAGTAAGAACGAAATAGGGAAACAAACACTACACTTCAGTAATTAACTTTTGATAAAAATTTTATACTAGTAGTGGACATACTGTACTTGGTAGATCTTCTTCTAGATCTACCGTGAAGAGAGCATAAACCCAAAGAGGAATCGGATGCGCGTCGGTCAGTTTGACCAAGCGCACCGCTTTAAACCGCGGTGGGGCCCAATGCTGCAGCGTATCGCGGCATGACAGAGCGCGATTGTGGAAAAGCGCCTGTAATATCCCCGACCAAAGTGCATATGTCATAGTGTATTCATTGCATAAACGAGAAAAAATAAAAGGGTTTGTTTTTTTCACCCTAATCTATCAATAATAAGCCACTCACTCCACCACCATCCACTACCATCAAGGATTTGTGGACTCTGTCATGTTATACAATGCCACATATAAAAGAGTGGTGTAGTGGGTCATTCATATTCCAACACAGTTAAAACTCCAACTTATATAAGATTGATAATTTCTTTGGTCATATGTGTTCCCTTTTTCTATTAAGTAAAATATAGGGGAAATTGTAGATTCTTGTCCTTCGTTTGGTCGTGCTTTTTTTGCATTTCAACACACATCATCCATTATTGACCACTAAAGCTTGTTGTGTTTGCATTTCATATGGTGATAATTGAATAGGAGATAAGATTTAAAATGTTAAATTACTTTAAATGATAAAATTTCAAACTCAATAATTTGAGTCAATTGCTTACACACAATTTTCATGCAAAATTGATGAGGGCAATACTTATTAATAAACTCCTAGGAGCCGATGGAACAGGAGTCGCGCATATATAAGCCCAATATATAAGTCCGATGAATTTTTATCTTAAAACCAATTAATAATAGAAAGAATATTCCATAAATATTATAACTTTGGGCTCAACTTTAAGCCTATTGAGAAAACGGTCGGATTAGAATCTTTCCTTGTAAAAGCATGGGCATTGTTAGAAGACCCGAATGTGGGCATTCTGGGATTGTATGGTATGGGTGGTGTTGGAAAGACTACCCTCCTGACAATGATGAATAATGAGTTTCTCAAAGGAAATCATCCTTATGAATTGGTGGTTTGGTAGTGGTGTCTAAGCAAGCTAGAGTGGCATAAATCTAAGAAGCCATTTTCAACCGGGTTAAAATAGTAGATCCATGGTGGAGTAACAAAGGAGAGGATGAGAAAGCTACAGCTATATGCTAGTTCTTCAATAAGAAGAGATTTGTGTTGTTGCTTGATGATGTATGGGATCGTCTTGATCTTTCGAAAGTTGGGATCCCTCAACCCGATAGCAAGAATGAGTGTAAGGTCGTTTTCACCACGCGGTCTCAGGAAGTGTGTGGCCAAATGGACGCTCATAGGCGAATCAACGTCCCTTGTTTGGAGGATTCTGAGGCCTTGGCTCTTTTCAAACAAAAAGTTGGTGAAGAAACTTTGAGATCTTACCTAGAGATACCGTCTCTAGCTGAAGAAGTTGCTAAAGAGTGTGATGGTTTGACTCTAGCTCTCATCACCATAGGGCGAGCTATGTCGAGCAAAAAGGAGCCACATGAATGGTGGCGCGCATTAGATATGCTCGGGAGGTACTCATATGAGATTTCCGGGATGGGTGATCATGTTTTCCTATCTTGAAGTTTAGCTATGATAGATTGCATGACGAAACCGTCAAATCTTGCTTTCTATATTGTTCCATTTTCCCCGAGGACTATAACATTCCAAAGGCCAAACTTGTGGAGCTTTGGATGGGTGAAGGGTTCATCGACGAGGCAGCCTATGACACACGTGAAGCTCGTAATCTAGGATATGACATTGTTGAGATCTTGAAGCTTGCGTGTTTGTTAGAGGTCGGTAATGAACCCGACACTGTCAAAATGCACGATGTGATTCGAGATATGGCTTTGTGGTTATCTTGCACAGACGAGACAAAACGGCATCAAATTGTAGTGGAAGATCAAGCTACATCCATCGATTTTCATGAGCTTCCGAAATGGAATCAAGCTGAAAGAGTGACATTGTGGAACGCTACATCCATATCTGGATCATTATCATTCATCAATCTTTCCACTTTGTTCCTTAGATATTGCAGACTAGAGAAGTTCCCGCCTCAACTCTTCCATCATATGCCATCCATCAGAGTCTTAGACTTGTCGAATACTCCTTTAACCGAGCTGCCGGGTGAAATCATGAAGTTGGTTAGCTTGAGATACCTCAACTTATCCTCCACAAGACTACGCAGTTTGCCTACGAGTATTGGCCACTTGACAGAACTAAGGTACCTTTTGCTTGATCATATGAAAGAATTCGGATCAATTCCTCATGACCTAATGCAAAGTCTTACTCAGTTGAGAGTGTTGAGCATAATACCACACAAGTTTATTGATGTTCGGAATATTTGGAGGAGCGGATTAGTATGCATGTCTAATGATGTTACCCTTGGCACGAAATTATTATTATTGGAGCAGCTCGAACACTTAGAATTGCTGGATGATTTGCGTATGAGCCTATATCAAGTTAGAAGTGTTGAGACACTTCTAACGTTTGGAAAGTTGTCTACTTGCATAAGATGGCTATGCATTGCGGTACGAAAAGGTTTGAGCGAGATCACGTTTTCATCTTCATGGGTTGAGCGATTCAAGAACCTAGAGACGCTTGAGATGATGTATTGTCTTCAATTGAACCGAATAAAAGTCGAAGGATGTTTTAGGAGTCTTTGCTCCGTGACCATAGTAAATTCTTCCTTGGTTGAATTGACATGGCTTGTTTTCGCACCATGCCTTGAATTCCTTCAACTCCAAGCATGCAACTTGTTAGAAGAAGTAGTAAGCGATACCCCGGAAGTTCAAAGAGCAGAACAAATTTTTGCAAGGCTAATAAGAATCGAATTGTCTGGTCTTCCTTGTCTGAAGAGCATTTGCCCTCAAACCTTGCCTTTCCCATCCCTTGAATTGATGAGGGTCGTGGATTGTCGTGGGTTGAGGAAGCTTCCCTTTGGTCCCAACACCAAAACCGACGTTCTGTCGGGAATTGAAGGATGGCGGGATTGGTGGGAATAGGGGTGAGCATTCGGATAATCCGATCCGATCCGATCTGAAAAGCCGGATATCCGAAAATTTTTTAGCCAAATATCTCGATCCGTATCCGATACGTTTTTAGCCGGATATCCGGTAAAATTATCTTTTTGGATCGGATATCCAGTATTGGATATCTCGGATATCCAAACTATCCATTTTCATGAAAAAAAAATATAGTTAAACCCCATTTAGATAAAATTTATGTCTAAACATTAAGGTACAAAACATTATAAAAAAATTATATGTAAAGTTGTAAGTGACTTACCTAGTTGTTACTAGTTAGCTTTACAGTATCAATGAGTCAACAAATTAAACATCCCTAATGTTAAAAAAACCTAACTGTTTAGCTCGAAGGTCTCATAAACAAGTGGTAAGCGTTCTCACAAAAGAGACTAATGCACCAGTCTTAACTATTGAGGGAAGTCTGTGAAGAGTGCAGTAATTATATATATATATACTAGGATAGAGTAGGTTCAAGTTGGTTAATTTTATATAATTATATTAGTCTTCTTCTAAGAGATATAATTATATTGATATAATTATTTTGTTTAACAAATAGTTGGAGCAAAAGCAGAAATTGAGCCATGATGATACACATGATTTTGGGAGAAAATATTAATTAATTCATGGTCATTTTTTTTTTTTTGGTCGAAAATTAATTCATGGTCATGCACTCATGCGAACATGTTTAGAGATACAAAAGAAAGTTCATCATAAGCAGTTTGAGATTGAGTTTTCTGTTTCCATTGCGAATCATCTCGGATTCCTTTGCAAATACGCTTGTTTGTTTCTGCTGCATCTTCTCAGCTTCCACTGTTCCACAACAAGTTTGCTTATTTCTGCTTACCTTCTCAGTTTTGCATTGCCAAAACTGGAGTTGTTAGGCAACAAAAACAAGTTCAGCAATCAGGAAAAAAAAAATAGTCTCTCTTCAATAAAAGATTGCCATTCAAAGGGAGAATGAGCAGACAACAACATGAGCATCAAAAACAGAAAGCCAACACTGCCAGGAGAAACATCAAAAACATAAAGCCAACACAGTCAGTGAATTAAGACAAAATAAAATAGCCAATACATGTCCCAAATCAATTTTAAAATGCTAACCTATCCAAAAATTAGATAACAGGAGAGGGGAAAGAAAAAGAGAACACAAATTATCCAAATTATGCATTTAGAGAGAATAGCATGTACATGCTGGCTTGTGAAATCACCAACTCAACTGTATAAACATAAAGTGCTTCTACTAATATATACCATTGTAGTGGGAGATTGAGGAACTCCTATTCACTTGAAACACAGACCTATCATTCATAGTTTTTCAATTTCTCCCCTAGTTTAGGTATCATGGCTCGCAGAACGGCAACATCACTTCCACTTTCAATTGACTTGGGCATAGAATTTCTAGCAGAGACAGGCAATGGACATTCTAAAACTGATGATGTGGTTGGAGAAGTAGAGGATGGCATGTGATAAGCATTAGATAAGAACATCTTGATCTTCTCTTTAAAGGGAGACAAGGCTTCACAAGACACCAAAACATCCATTGAGTGAACCACTCCTTTCTGTACCAGAATCCTAAAAGCAGAAGTGACACCCTGCAGTATAAAACCTGTCCTATCAACATCATAGTTTTCTGCAAGAAGGATCAGGAACTCTAAAAGAGACTGCGTCATGGCAACATCTATAGGTATAGAATTCAACATAAGCAGCATTACAGGCTCAATGTTCATAACCACGTCGACCCTCTCATCAAAAAAAAGCCAGTCGGAGAATAAGGCCAATTTCACATTAGCCTCGGCATATTTCTTGGTGCAATGCTTGAGCAGCCATCCAATCACGGCCCATCTCGGGATGATACCAGAATGAACATCTTCATTAGAAGGGTGATGTGCACAGTAAATGAACCGCACAATGTCGCATATAAGAGTCTCCCTTTTAGGCACACAAAAGAATTTGGTTGCAAACCAAGCCTGATGCCTCCTATGACTCCCAAACTTCACACTAGTCAATAAGAATCTCAACTGAATCTCCATCTCAGGAGTGACCCTCAGAAGGAAGTATCGACTTGAAGTTTTCAAACAATACAGATCACGAATGTCGGAGAGTCCAGGAGCCTTGAGCAAACTCGGCTCTAACACCAATGTCTTCCAAAATGCTCGAAATTCAGGTATATGAAACAAATCCTGCAAAAGCCTAATTAAATCCCTACCAAGCTTCATACACATGACAAACTGCTCCCTGAGAGCTTTGAGACAAAATTCAATCTCCATTTGCTTCAACTCCCTATATCCATCAGGAAGTCTATAGTGATCAGATAACAGCCTAAGATACACATACAAAGCACTGGCGAGAGCATCAGGCTCTTCATCAAATATAGAATCCCATTTCAGCATCAAGAGATTGACCAATTCAAAACTCAACCACAAATTCCCATCACTAAGATCCCCACCGACAATTTGCCTCATAAGAGACTCGAGAAGATTCTGAAAGCCTAACCCAGCAACATCAACAACAACAGAGGTGACCCAAATCAGCTGCTTCTTGGCAGCATCACGCAATTTAGGGTACAATTCATCAACAATTTGAACGAGCAACTTAATAAATAAGGCATACCCATCATTAACAATGCTGTGCTTGATGTAAATTGTGGCCACATGGGGTTCGCACAAAATGCCGTAGGAAATTGCCCTGTTGAGAGTTAAGTACTCTGAAGGAGAAGGGAGGATTTGTTTCAAAGGGGGGTTTAGTCTAAGTTGGTGGAGATGAAAAGACTCCCTTAGAGAAAGTTCAAAGTGGTTTTGGGCTTCATGGGAGGCTAAACTTAACAACCTTGAAGCCATTGCAGGGGATATAAGCAGATAAAGATTCTCACAAGCCTAAAAAATGTGAGAATAATGAGCAGGAACAGCACAGACCTCTTATCTTCCTCCTGCCCAATGAATCTAAGCTAGCCACCTTTGCAATTCTTGGCTTACAACAAAGACTTCGACTTTACAACATCCTCTTTACTTCCAATCTCAATCTGACTGTGAGCAAAACTACTCCAAAGACAATGTTCAAGAGCAATCAACAAATGGAATGCCATCTAGGGACCAACGTTCACAGGATGTAAAGGCTTATTTAGTGCAAAACGCAGTAAATACAATGTAAGAATATAATATAACAAAACATAAGGGTTTGAAGATAATCAAATTTATTTCCACCTAGCAGCTATTCGAAATGAAAAGCAATACAAATCCTAGTAGAAACCCTACTCATTTTTTCCAAGTAAAAGTAACAAGCAGTTGATAAACAATTGAGTACTAAGAAAAAACAATCGCATAAACATAGAAATGAACCACAGACAAACAGTCAATTTAGGCCCCCAAGACAATGAAAATTAAAAGCTTTCAGCCAAAGAACCCACAGCAGAGATTAAGGTTGGTTCAACCACCACTTTGTAATCTTAGAAAGTAGCAGAGCTAAAGCAATTCAATCTGTAAAAGGTGCTTAATTGTTTGCAACAAATCAAGAGCCAAAAGGTGCTTAACTATTTCAGTCAAAAAGAAGAGATATGAGAGGATACTTTCAATGCATTGCTGGGTGCTGTTGAGTTTTAGCTTTTGTCATCGTCTCTGGCATTCAGTTATTGTATGTATCAAATCCAAAACCTAAAAAAGGACCCCTCCCTCAGGCATCTGCAATTGTAAGGAAGTGCCAGATTCAAGAGTTTCCAAAAACCCTAATGTACACCAGAGCAGTTGTGTTGGACCGCCAAAACCCTAGAAATCAAGCCAAGCAGTCATCTTAACCAACCAGCAGCAATTCGGCATTGAGAAACGATGCAAATCTCGACGACATACAAGAAACCTCACAATGCAACAAAATTGAGCGATGAAAGCAACAAGCAACTGAAATCAAACCTAAGAAGAAAGCTTCGCAAATGGTGGAAAGCAAGATACACACACAACTCGAGAAGCTCAGAAGCTAGAAGATTTTAATGGAGAGGAGGAGAGAATTACTGAATTGGTACCTTGAGGAACAGAGAGAAGTTGTAGAATCCGAAGTCTCGCGAGGGAGAGATGGTGAAAGAGAGCAAGCAAATTGAGTTCAATTTTTGAACAGAGAGATGCTTCGAGTTTTTTTCAGAGCAAAGAGGGGCGCTCGTGTTGAAGGCGAGAGTTGCTTCGAGTTTTTTTCCCGTTTCTTTTCTCGTCTCTTTCGAATGAAGAAAATACGAATTGGGCTGGGCTTAATTTTGGGCCTTTTTTGGGCTCATTAGTCTCACAAAAGAGACTAAATGCACCAGTCTTAACTACTCCCGCAAATCCCAAATTTCCTCTCAAGCTAATCAAATTCTTGTGAAAGATTTCTCCTCGTTGACTTTGAGATATCTCGTAATGGAGTTCGTGAATCTGATCTTGGAAGTCATCTTGCGCTTGTTTGATTGTTGTGCCAATCGAGCTCCCCTTGTTCTTGATCTACATGAGAGTACAACCTCTCTAAGGAATGCATTGGATGAGCTCAAGGCATTGAGAGATGATACCAAGAGCAAGGTTGACTCCTGTGAGCAACAACAGATGCGAATCAAGAAACAAGTGGAAGACTGGCTTAGGAGAGTAGAAGACGTCAAAGAAGAAGCGAATCAAGCCTTACAAAGAGGTGAACGCGAAGTCCAGAGCAAATGCTTTGTTGGGTATTGTCCGAAGAATTGCCACTCTGCCTCCAAAACCGCGCAAAAAGTAGTCAAGATGATTGGCAAGGTGGAAAAGGAGATTACAAAAGGAAAATCTTTTAGTGATGTGGCGGATGAATTGCTTTGTGTTGGTGTGAATAAGAAGCCTATGGAGAGGACGGTTGGGTTAGAGTCTCTTCTTGGAAAAGCATGGGCATTGTTAGAAGACAGTAATGTGGGGATTCTTGGATTGTATGGTATGGGTGGTGTCGGGAAGACTACCCTCTTGGCAATGATGAATAATGAGTTTGTCAAAAGAAACCATCCTTATGAATTGGTGGTTTGGGTAGTGGTGTCTAGGCGAGCTAGAGTGGATCAAGTCCAAGAAGCCATTTTCAACCGGGTTAAAATAGTAGACCCGAGGTGGAGTAACAAACGCAAGGATGAGAAAGCTACAACTATATGCCAGTTCTTCAATAAGAAGAGATTTGTGTTGTTGCTTGATGATGTATGGGAGCGTCTTGATCTTTTGGAAGTTGGGATCCCTCAACCCGATAGTGAAAATAAGTGTAAGGTCATGTTCTCCACGCGGTCTCAAGAAGTGTGTGGCCAAATGGAAGCTCATAGGAGAATCGACGTCCCTTGTTTGAAGGATCCTGAGGCCTTGGCTCTTTTCAATCAGAAAGTTGGTCAAGAAACTTTGACATCTCACCCGGAGATACAGTCTCTAGCTGAACAAGTTGCTAGAGAGTGCTCTGGTTTGCCCCTAGCTCTCATCACCATAGGGCGAGCCATGTCGAGCAAAAAGGACCCACAAGAATGGCGGCGCGCAATAGAGGTACTCAAGAGTTACCCATATGAGATTTCAGGGATGGGTGATCATGTTTATCGTATCTTGAAGTTTAGTTATGATAGCTTGCGCGACGAAACCGACAAATCTTGCTTTCTATATTGCTCCATTTTCCCTGAGGACTACAACATCACAAAGGTCGATCTTGTTGAGCTTTGGATGGGTGAAGGGTTCATCGACAAGGCAGCTTACGACACACGTGAAGCTCGTAATCTAGGATCTGACATTGTTGAGAGATTAAAGCTCGCGTGTTTGTTAGAGGTCGGTAATGAACCCGACTCTGTAAAAATGCATGATGTGATTCGAGACATGGCTTTGTGGTTATCTTGCACAGACGAGACAAAACGACATCAAATTGTAGTGGAAGATCGAGCTACATCAATCGATTCTCGTGAGCTTGTGAAATGGAATCAAGCAAAAAGAGTGACATTGTGGAAAGCTAAATCCATATCTGGATCATCATCATTCATCAATCTTTCCACTCTGTTCATTAGATATTGCAAAATGACGAAGTTACCGCCTCAATTATTCCATCATATGCCCTCTATCAGAGTCTTGGACTTGTCGTCGAATACTTATTTAACCGAACTGCCGAATGAAATCAAGCAGTTGGTTAGCTTGAGATACCTCAACTTATCCTCCACACGACTACACATGTTGCCTATGAGTCTTGACAACTTGACAGAACTAAGGTACCTTTTGCTTGATAACATGGAAGAACTCGAATCAATCCCTCCTGAGCCAATGCAAAAGCTTACTCACTTGAGAGTGTTGAGCATAATACCATGCATGATTACTGATGTTCCGAATTACATCATGCAAAAATATACTCTGTCATTACTTACTCAGTTGAGGAGCTCGGAAGTTGGCACGGAATTATTATTATTGGAGGAGCTTGGACACTTAAAATGGCTTGATGATTTGCGTATGAGCCTATCTGAAGCTAAGTGTGTTGAGAAACTTCTAACGTGTGAAAAGTTGTCTACTTGCATAAGTTGGCTATGCCTTGCGAGATGCCGAGGTTTGAGCAAGATCACGTTTTCATCTTCATCGATTGAGCGATTGAAGAACCTAAAGACGCTTGAAATAATGATTTGTCGCCAGTTGAACGGTATAAAAGTCGAATCTGGATGCTTTCGGAGTCTTTGCTCCGTGAAAATAGTAGATTCTCAGTTGGTTGAATTGACATGGTTGGTTTATGCACCATGCCTCGAATTCCTTGAAATCCAAAGATGCAACTTGTTAAAAGTAGTAGTAAGCAATACCCTAGAAGATAAAAGAGCAGAACAGATGTTTGCAAGGCTAAGAAGAATCACATTGTTTCATCTTCCTTGTCTTGAGAGCATTTGCCCTCAAACATTGCCTTTCCCATGCCTTGAATTGATGGATGTCATGAGTTGTCCTCTATTGAGGAAGCTTCCCTTCAATACCAACACCAAAACCGACGTTCTGTCGAGAATTGTAGGATTGCAGGATTGGTGGCAAAAATTGCAGTGGGAGGATGAGCACATCAAACTTACTTTTCAAGCCTTCTTCCGTGATTTTTACCTAAATGAAATCTAGGATTGTAGAAGCGTTGTACTATGGAATCTTTGTTGACTGCTAATTTTCATATTTTGGTTATTATATGATGTAATGAATACACATTATCATGCTGAACTTGGTGGTATTTCTACTGGAGTAGAAGAAACCCACATTATGCATCTTTACAGTGTCAATGAGTTAACAAACGCCTAAGGTTAAGATTATTCACTGGCTAACAAACTCTTTATAGTAATGTAAGGGAGAAAACTAAGCCTAGAAATTGTAAACTCAAAATATGACTCCAAAAACCTATCTGTTTAGCATAAAGTTATGCAGCCAAGAGGTATTTAATTCACTTCAGTAGGGTTCAAATGGTAGGCGAAAGCTAGCTCCTGCATACGAATCATCTTCTCCAAGCTCCTCTTCAATATGCGAGAGTTTCCAGGACAAATCTCAGTAGATTTGCTTCACATCAGCTGAAAGATTTGCATCCTACAGATCTATCATAAGATCACAGCAATTAATGGAAGAGTTTTCAGGACAAGCTTCACAATAAAACAATGTTTATTTAACCTTTATGCTATTCAATAAGCAAACCTGCAGATTTAGAAACGGCCATCAACAAATCAAGCAATGGTTTATCAAGGTGGTAATAAACACACAAAAAAAACACCTGCTCTGCCTCGAAAATCCTTACGAGTCATGAGAAATCTCAGCAGACTCTAAGCTTTTCATATCATCAATGTCGCCAAATCTAGCATCCTGCAATTTCAAATGAACCTTTAAAACAAAGTAGCAATAAAGATGAGTGGAAAGCTGATCAGTATAGGTATGCCAAGAATGTAGCAAAATATATGGCACAAAAGATGCTAGGTTTTTGCTCATCTCATTCATCAATAGTTCTTGTAGTAGCAAATTTCTCTTGTCCAACTTTACTTAAGCTTTGGCTTACAGGTGCAAAGCTGATCAGCCTGAGATTCCAAAAGCTAAATCAGGCCGTTACAGTTTATCTAATTTATAAGGTTTTATATAGATGTAGCATTGTATTGACAAAACAAAAAGAAGGCTGTCATAGTTTACCAATTCTTGTCGAAGTTTCTGCTGTAGTTTCTGTAGTTTCAGTGTCTTTAAAATTAAAGGCAAAGTGCAGCAGTTGGTGTGATCACCACATTTTTCTAACCATATCCACCATGAAACCTCTCCTTAAACTGTGAACCCACAGCTCAACCCAAGGCCCTTGCGGTTCAGAGCCACTGTGAGAAAATTTAGGGTGTATCTAGATTACATGGGAAAATGCATTATCTTCCATTAGTTCACATGACATTACATTAAGCCACGTGTTATGATGCAAGATAATGCATGTTCCCACATAATCCAAATGCACCCTTGGTGTCGTATACTTGTATCAGGGGTTCACGGTGCTTATAATAATCCTGCAGAGATCTACATCTACGAGTCATGCAAGCAATACTTGTCCTTTTATTATAAATAAACAGAGAGAGTTAGGATGGAAAACAATGGCCAGAAAAAGAAGGTCACCATCTCTTAATCAAAGATAAAGACATGTTGCTTTTTAATGGTTAAAATCCATTATATTTCCACTGCAAAATCAATTTAAAAAGGAGACTGAGAGAGATGCTTACCAATCTAGTTGCCACAGTTTTTCCTCGTTCATCGCCATTTTCAGCAACATCTTTGAGAGCTTCAGGAAGAACCTTCCAGAACTCGGTAACAAATTCATTACCTTTACGCTTGCTATTCTGGAGGATGTCATTCGCAAGATACAAAAGGGGGATTTTCTGGGACAGTTGAGAGCTTTCAAACTGTTGAATCCATGTGCAACAACACACTTCCGCCTTGGTTTGATGAAATATGCACCAATGTGATAATGCTTTAAGAGAGTTAAGGCGCTGAACATTTCTAGACATCGATTTGAATACAGCGAAAGATACAGTCATATATAATATATATGACTCTCAAGGCCTTATTTTCACTTAACAGCTATTTGAAATGAAAAGCAATACAAATCCTAGTATAAACCTTACTCATTCTTTCCAAGTAAAAAGTGACAAGCAGTTGATACACAATTGAGTACTAAGAAAAAACAATCGCATAAACATAGAAATGAACCACAGACAAACAGTCTATTTAGGCCCCCAAGACAATGAAAATTAAAAGCATTGAGCCAAAGAACCCACAGCAGAGATGGACCTTTAAGGTTGGTTCAACCACCAGTTTTAATCTAGAAAGTAGCAGAGCTAAAGCAATTCAATCTGTAAAGCATAATTGGGCACAAACAAGACAAGTTTGCAACAAATCAAGAGCCAAAAGGTGCTTAATTGTTTCAGTCAAAAAGCACAGATATCAAAGGATACTTTCAATGCATTGCTGGGTGCTGTTGAGTTTGGACAACGTATCAGCCAAAACCTGCTCACTGAAGACGCTATTAACAGAATTCATCCCAGCAGAACAAGTGCTTATTCACAGAGACCTCAAAATCTTCGACAGGGCAGAGGAATAGCTGCAAATTTTATCTTCCAGAACAGCCCTTTCGTCATGGTCTCTGGCCTTCAGTTATCGTATAAATCAAATCCAAAACCTAAAAAAGGACCCCGCCCTCAGGCATCTGAAATTGCAAATAAGTGCCAGATTCAGGAGCTTCCAAAACCCTAATTTACAAGAAATCAAGTCATCCAGTAATCTTAACCAACAAGCAGCAATTCGGCATTGGGAAACGACGCAAATCTAGACGACATACAAGAAACACAAAGAAACCTCACAATGCAACCAAATTGAGCGACGAAAGCAACAACGAACTGAAATTAAACCTAACCAGAAAGCTTCGCAAATACTGAAATTGAACCTAAGCAGAAAGCTTGAGGAGCTCAGAAGCTAAGAGATTTCAACAGAGAGCGGGGGAGAATTAGTACCTTGAGGAACAGAGAGAAGGTGTAGAATCCGAAGTCTCGCTAGGAGAGACGGTCAAAGAGAACAAGCAAATCAAGTTCAATTTTTGAACAGAGAGAGACGCTAGTGTTCAAGGCGAGAGGTGCTTCGTTCATCGCGTTTTTTACGCGTTCTGTACGCGTTTCTCTTCGCGTGTTTTACGCGTTTCTTTTCGCGTCTCTTTCGAATGAAGGAAATGCTAATTGGGCTGGGCTGGGCTGGGCTGGGCTTTGGGCCTTGTAATTCTCCCTCTCACACTTCCACAAACTCATCAGACGCTTCAATTTCGGAAAGAAGGCTGAAAGTTTCAAAAAAAGAAATTGAAATGGAAAAAAATATGGTGGACCAAACCTCGCTAATAGAGCGAGACAAATAGCATTCTCTAACCTACAATCCCCTCCTTTTCTCCCTCTCTGTCTGCTCGTCTCGTCCTCCAGCTGCGATCAATGGCTGAATCTGCGTTTACCAAAGTCCAGATTCAGAGAGACGACACTGTGAGCTTATCTATATTTATTTTTATTGAATTCGATTCTCTTTGTTTGCTACTCTGACTCCATGAATGCGTGAATTTTGTTTTCTGGTTATAAAATGCGACTTGTGGTGACAATGATGATTGCAAACTCTGATTTCATTCATACTCAGTTTCTGTGTACAATACTGATGCATGTATGCGGATAAGATCAGATTAGAATTTGCAATATTCTGAAGTCTAACAGCTGCTTGGGAAATAGGCAATCAAGTGCCTGATGAATGCTCCTTTGTATAGTGTTATTTGTGTATGATCTCCATGACTTAAATTTTGAGATAATTATTGCTGTGCTTGTTTTGGTTGAATTGATGGAGTTGACAATTGACTTGATTACTTGTTTTGGTTGAATTTTGAGATGATTATTTGTGTATGATCTCCTTTGTATTGTGTTAAAGTTGTGGATTGCCATTTTAGCTGGCTAAATTGTTTTGAATTAGTTGACTTGATTACATGATTAAAGTTGTGCTTGTTTTGGTTGAATTGATGGAGTTGACAATTTCATATGTTTTAAAGTTGTGGAATGCCATTTTAGATGGGTAAATTTTTTTAAAGTTGTGGATTGCCATGTTGTTGTTGTTGTTGTTGTTGACTTGATTACTTGAGAAACGTGTGTACGGGCAGACATTTGATGCATATGTGGTTGGGGAAGAGAATGCTCCTGGCATTGTTGTGCTTCAAGAATGGTGGGGTGTGGATTTTGAGATCAAGAACCATGCAATCAAGATTTCTCAGTCTGGTTTCAAAGCACTTATCCCTGAGTAATAAATGTTGCCTTTCCGCTTCTATTTCCACTATGATTCTGCTTAGTGTTAGAAATTTTGATTGATTCATGATTCTCTCCTTGTTTATCTTTTCTCTTCCGAATCTTGTAGCTTGTACCGTGGGAAAGTAGGCTTGGATGTGGCTGAAGCACATCACTTGATGGAAAATCTGGATTGGGGAAATGCCGTCAAAGATATTGAAGGTTCTGTCAAGTGGCTGAAGGAAAATGGCTCCAAGAAGGTATCATAGTTCCATATCCTCGTCATCTATTATATGCTCTTAACTGTCCAAAATAAATTTTTTGATTAATTATATAGAAATTTTCGTAGCAAGGTGTGTTTGGTAAGGCTTGATTGTGGTGCAATAATGTTCTTTATAAGGTCAATTGACAATGCTTGGTATGGTAAATGAAAACAGGCTAATGTAATGATATTGATGCCAGATAATGTAATTTGTCCTTACCAAAGACACTGTACCTGTTTACAATTTGTGGTTGGTCGTGTGCTTTAGAAATGCAAGCTCTTATGTTTTGTAGAAGTTTATTTCATCCCTAATGACAATGATGACCATATGCTAAAGACCGGGGTTGATTATGAAGGGGGCTTTGCATGATGATTAGATGTTGACATGGTATTTTTAAGCTCAACTTACTGGTCTTATGTGTACTTTTGCATTGATTTTAAATTTGTTCTTTTGATCATTCTTAAGCTATTATTTCAGTGCATGTGAATTGTGCTTTTACATAACATGATAGTATAGATTAAGATTTAGATAAGATTTATGGTCTGTATTAATAGATAAGATTTACAAGTTTGTTCTGAAGTGTTTTATGGTCTGTGTTTAAAACATTTTTCTGAAGAATAAATCCTATGTTAGAGGTTTTCCAGCCTTGGACAATATTTTCTACATATAACAATTGGTAACAACCTACGGCAAGGACTATACTGTCTTCTATCTTAGAAGGCTTCCATCTTTTTCCCCCTGTATTGGATCTATTACAAATGAAGCCATTATTTATTGTTACTGAATAAAAATACAAAGGACAAAGATAATCATTCTCCTCTAAAGTATATCAATAATATACCTATTCTGAAAGGCAACATGGGTTGTGAAAAAGGAGAAGACATTCTTACTTGAGATATAAATTATTAATTTCATTTGCCTAGATATGCATAACAGAGACATGCAGAATCCCTTCGATCCTTAATGAAATAAACTACCTTTAATGCAACTTCAAAAATTGGTTGGTGTTAATTTGACGCTCTACGTGACATAGGTTGGTGTTACTGGATATTGTATGGGAGGTGCTCTCTCTATCCTGAGTGCTGTAAAAGTCCCTGGTGTTGATGCTGTTGTTGCTTTCTATGGAATTCCACCACAAGACTCTGTGGATCTTAAACAGGCTAATGCACCTATTCAAGCTCATTTTGGGGAGCTTGACAATTTTGCTGGGTTTTCAGATAAGACGGTATGCTTCTACGTCTTTTCATGTAAATTGAACTCTTTGTTGTTTGATTAAATGAGAAAAAAAAAAAAAACATTATGTCACCTGTTTGCTTGAATTAAAATTTAATTTCATATGCATACCCCCCTAAAGGAAACAATATTTTCCTGCTCGCTCACATTTCCACATTTCAGCTCTAGACTTATTTTTAAAAAACCCATGGTGCAAAGGAACTGAAATTGTGGTAAGTCTAATCCTCATAGCTCATTGTTCTCACCAATACCAGTAAAATAACTATTTTCATCAAGGTTGGCCATCCTTATTCCTTAGCCTGAAAATCTTCAAGAACTAAGCTGGAAACTGAGCTCAGACAATAGTTTTGGAACAAGTTGATTATTTTGCTTTGTTTTCATCCTCTTATGCTTTGTTTATGATATGATCAGGCAAAGCATATCCTGGAATAAAATCCATTGCCTTTTCCATCTAAGATTTCTAGGGACAGCTCACAAAAATACAACCCAAAACTAGACATTTGAAATTAGCTTGACCCTATATAAATAGGTGAAACATGAATGCGTTGCTATAGAACTACAAAGCCTGCAAATTAATTCAGATGATTGTCAAACGTGAAGCTCTTGACCTGAAAGCTGTAGGGGTAGGGTCGCCGAGCACCTTTGGACTAGTATCATGAAATTTTTCAACATATAAATTGCCGAAATCCAAACCTACGGTATCTAGGTGCAAATAGCCCAACCCAAACTGACTGGTGCAATTATAATCCTTATACTTAAACCCCCTAGTCAGAAGTTATTCTTGTTAAATTCCACATTAGATTAATTTATAAACGAGCTTGAGTCCAAATTTATGGCAATATGAACACCCTTCAATCAGTGACTTTTATTTTTGGAGTGATGTGATAATTAAGTCATGTACTGATAGGTTAAAGCCAGTGTTGTGCAACTCTTTGATGTAACTTTTGTTGCAAACAGTGTGTTAAGACACTAAATCAAATGAATTGCTGAAGAGATCAATTAAAACATTGGCTTGCATAATGTTATGTTGTTAGGTTAACTTCAAATTCGTCGACAGCACCTTTATTTCTTAAAATAGTTTTTTACCATCATTGTTAACTCGAGATTTAAATAATAACGAGTTGCTTTACTTTTCAACCAAAAAATTATAACAAGTTATGAACTACATGAACATTTTAAAACCCCAGATAGGCTTAGGGAACACTTAAGAGTTGCCTTCTACAAGCTTCACTTTTTTCTGCTCCTATATACGACACAAAATTTATCATTATCAGCCAATTATCTGTGGTGAGGTTTTTTGGTCGATCTACACGTGCAGGCAGCAAAAGCGCTGGAAGAGAAGCTGAAGGCAGGCGGTGTACAACACGAGGTTCACTTTTACCCTGGCTGTGCACATGCGTTCATGAACAGGTCTTCTGAGGGTGTGCAAAGGAGGAAGGGAATGGGAATGAACGATGAGGATGATTCTGCCGTTGAGCTCGCATGGTCCCGCTTCCGTGCATGGATGACCGAGTACTTGTCTTAACCAAGTACTGCTCTTTCTTTTGGTATTGGTAAGTGGTAACTGCTGAGTACTGCGTTTTGTTCCACTTAAAAGAGCAAAAATAACGATCCAAGTGTGTATGTTAAGAGATGATACTTTTTTTTCTCGCTGGGAAACGGAGCATAATCTTGCCCATTAAGAGCTACAGAATCAGTCTGAATAACAGACTCTAAGACAGTAGGAGCAACATCAAGATTAAGGTAATTATGACCAACATCTTAGCTAGAGTATCCGCCGCCTGGTTAGCCGCTCTACCGGTGGGCAGTAGGCAAAGGACCATTGATGAACTTCAGAGGGACCTCTGAATCAGATTCAACCACCCATTCAAGCAAACCAAGCTGAATGCCTTTCTTCAATCTATGAATAATAGCCCACAATTCAGCCATGAAAGCATCACATACCCCACAGCTAAACACGAAACCACTAACAAACTGACCACTCCAATCCCGAACGAGACAGCCACCCGCTGCCGGGCCTCGGTTCCCCTTAGACGTAGCGTCCACGTTGAGTTTGTAAGCTCCCGGCTTCGGAGCCTGCCACTTCTCCTGTTGCTGTGCTTGGCTGGTCCTCTGAGTACACCCCGCCTTAGCCGCCTTCAAACGCCAATACACTTCAGTAACTAACACAGGAGTCCTTGTTAAACCATTCAAATCATCAATACCATCAAAGAACAACAGATTGATCATCTTTCCCAACAAACAATCATTTGAAGCCACACCAATAAAAATAGAAAACCAAAATCTTGACACCATGGAATGTCCACCCGACCAAGATCCAAACTATTTTCAATTGAATGTTCACCCATGATCCATATAAACAACAATCAAATCAATAATATCCATCTACAACCTAATAGTAAAATTCAACTTACAACAAACAATATCATAATAAAATTCAGAAATTAAAATTGTAAAAGGGAATTCAGTCCCACTTAATTTGCATATAACATGATTGTTTTGATACATGGAATTTGATCCCTACAAACTAGGGGTGTTCAACGGGTCGGGTCACCCGCAACCCGCAGTGACCCGACCCGTATATAACGGGTTGGGTCGCGGATTGATTTTTTTTGAGTTTGCGGGTCGCGGGTCGGGTCGGGTTAAATCTGCGGGTTTGTGGGTCGACCCGCGACCCATTATATTTCAAAAATATATATTTTTTTATTGTTTTTATTAGTTTTAACATGTATTTTTAAGAAAAATTATATATTTTAATACTAATATTTATTGTTTTGTTAAGAAGATATGTATTTTTTTAATAATTTTATTAGTATTAAAATATACATATTTTTTGAAAAATTCACCGTATTTGGGGTCGATCCACAATTTATTTTTGTATTTCATATAACACACCGTTTTGACCAAGTTGAATGGTAACCTTTGGGTAAGGTACTACCTCTTTGGAGGTTTAACCGCTTGGTTAGATGGTCGAATGACAACAAATCGAACTCTAATTTAGTATATTTAGCGCTCTAGTTAATCTACACTCCAATAAAAGCTAAGACCAACCCATTGGGGGTTTCTCACCCAAAAAAATAAGAAAAATAAGAAAAATAAAAATTATATACTCATTTGTATCAGTATCTCAAATGAGAGATTATGAGTGATGTTTGAGATAATTGCCGGCAGAATACATAAGTAGACCCCCTGTACTTGTACGTTTATTTCCTATTGGCCTCCCCTACCTAGAAATGTTCAATCAGACCCCTATACTGCCCCGATTTTTCCTATTGAGCACAAATTGCCTACGTGGTCCAGCGCGTGTTAACTAGACTCGTACAACGAGTGTTTTGGTTTTTTTGCTGACATAACAAATAATAAAAAAAAAAAAAGTGGTTTTTTCTTTCTTTTTTCCTTTTCTTCTTTATTTGGTTTGGGTTTCTTCTACCTCTGCGTACCACCACCACCTTAAACCATTGATCTGCACCTTGTTTCAAGATATAAGCTTGCTTCTTTCATGGAAAATCAAATGATATTATCAGATATATGGGTCGAAGGCCTCCAAGGAAGAAGAAGGTAAGTTTTTTTTTGAGCAAGAAGAAGGTAAGTTTTACTGTAATTGCAAATTTTATCCCAAATGTTTCAAAATATTAAATATTGCCCTCCTTGTAATTTTTTTCCAATAACGTGTGTAGGTGGCACCTACGTGGCATCCACATGGAAGGAGGGTTGGACCCATTAAGGCGAGTGAAAGTCACGCCGTAGGATTTCAGTATAAAGGTGTTTGTTTGAACAAAATTAGTTAAGTACAGGGGTCTGTTTGAACATTTCTAGGTAGGGGGGCCAATAGGAAAAAACGTTCAAGTACAGGGGTCTACTTATGTATTCTGCCGATAATTGCCCATATACACATGTCATGATTGCCATCCAATTTGTGTGTTTTATCACTTTTATGTAAGGCGAAATACATGTACGGCCTCCCGTACTTGTCGTTTTTTTGCAAACGGCCCTCCCTACTTTGAAATATTCTATTAAACACATGTACTAGCGTAGCCCTATTCCATTGAACACCTTCAAACTCGGGTTCCATTGCGTGAAATTCACTTGCGCTGACCTGGCCTTTTTTTTTCTTTGTAAAGCTTATGTGGACATATGCCAATGCCATGTAATCTTTTTACTTAAATTTTTGAGACAAAATCAATTTCCACATGTGTAATATTATTATGACATGGATTTTTATTCTAGTTATTAGAAAATAGAAAAACAAAAGTTACAATCCCTCCTCTCCATGTCCGCCGCCACCCAAACCCTTTACTTCCATCTCTGCAACTCGGAGCCGCCACTCGTTCCGATCGCCGTCGACGGCGGCCTCGTCTCCCAACTCAGGATCGGACCCAAGTTCATTCAACTGAACCAAAGAGGTTGAGATTCAGGACGGAAACGACGGACTCGGGAGAGCGGAGGGAGCGAAGCAGAGTAAGGCCGACTGGAGCGGTTGCAGTCGGGAACGGCCGACGGGATCGAAACCCAGATCTGAGGCTTAGTGCAAGGGCGAGAGAGAAAGAAAGACGAGAAGGAGGTCCAGGGCGGCGATCCAGCCGAACGGGAGATGGCGGGGCGGTGCTGCAGTTTGGGGACTGCCGGCGTCGGGTTGAGCGAAGCGGGAAAGCGAGATCGAGAGTGGCCAGGTGGGGAGTCAAGGCAGGCCGTCGAGGTCGGAACCGGGCGAGCGTGGGTGAACCAAGACTTGGATCCGGGAGAGTGGCCATGGGCGACGTCGGGCAGAAGCGGAGAGAGAGGGAGAGAGGCAAAAAGGGGCCGGAGTTGGCCGGTGTACGTGGTGGCTGCGAGGGTCGCCGTCGGGATTGGACCGGAGTTTCTGCGAGGTTGAGGTCGGCGTGGTTGAAGGCGGTGGAGGGGCGGGGTTCGCGTGAGAGGTGTCGCTGCCGGTGATGAGACCGGTGTGGAAGAAGAGGCGGAGGACGGCCTTCGTCATCGGAGTGGGATGGAGTTATGAGGAACGCGGCAGGAAGACGAAGAAAATGGGCATCTCACCAAGCCTTTTTTTACTTTTAATTTACCTTTATTTTTTTTTTCTAGAAAAAGCCATCTCAGCAAGTTTTTCTTATTCAACTCTCTGTTTAGAGGGTGTAACGCACGCCGAAGTGACACGGATGCAAGTAGGTGTTCAATGGAATAGGGCTACGTCAGTACAGGTGTTTAATAGAATATTTCAAAGTAGGGGGGCCGTTTGCAAAAAAACGACAAGTACGGGGGCCGTACATGTATTTTGCCTTTTATATAATGAATAGAATTGGTTGTGTACAAATATTTATATAGTGACTTAATTATTTAAATTATTAAAATTTGTTTCCTCAATTATTTATAAAATAAAATCATCTATCTATAAACACCCAAATTGCATATATTTTAGTTATGACTAAAATTATTATATTTATGTGTGTATATTTAATATAGATTGAGGTTTATTTGTTTTAAAACAAAACATTCATAAATACTATACGTCAACAACGAAATATAAACACTATTATGTTTAATTTTTTAAAATCTTATCATGAAATTAACATAATATATACTCCCTCCGTCCCCGATAACTTGTCCGTAAAGTAGATTTGCACGCGGATTAATGAAAGTGGTAAAGTTTGATAGGTGACGTGAAAAAGGTGATAAAGTTTGATAGGTGATGTGAAAAAAGGGAAAAAAGTTGATGGAAAGGGTAATAAAGTTGATAGGTGATGTGAAAAGAGTGGGGATAGTTTTGTAATTTTATTGAAAAAAGTGATAAAGTTGAGGATGAAGTTGGATAATGAGTGTAAAAAAGAAGTGATATAAATAGAAAGAAATGGAGGTGGACAAAGTTTTGGGGATAACCGAAAAGGAAAGACGGATAAGTTATCGATCGGGGACGGAGGGAGTATTATAGAGGTTCCAAGTTATAAGTTAGCATGGTCATTAATTATAGGAAAAAGAAATTTTATGAGAAACCAAATGAGTTTCTCACTTTCTCCCCATGGGAGAATCACTTTGATTGGTTTCTCAAAAATAAATCAAAGAATAAATAGACTACTAGTATAATTTAATTAGTGAGAAACCATAATCCTCGCCATCCATTTTGCGGCCTTCACCTCCCGCTTTCTGTTTTTTTTTTTTTTTTCTTCCCTGGCCGTCTTGCTTCTATTCGGACCTCTGGCCGGTCAATCCCCCAGGTAATTTACGAATTTGCTCCTTGCTTATATGCTTTGTTGATTACTTTGTGGGTTTTTATTAACGTCAATATTATTGCACTTAGGTGTTTGACAAAACGCCTCATAGAAAAAGGATTTGGTACTTGCTATCCGCTTCAGATGTCTAGAACGGGATTTTCTTCTTGGTAGTTTATGTTGATTCCATTCTGAACTATGTCTGATCTGAATTTGTGTGGGTATGGGTCATTACTCACTATTTGGGTTGCTATCTAACGTTTCTTAGGATTTTGATCTTTGCCAATTTCGCGTTTGGCTTTGTATGTTTAGACTTGGTCTTGCACATAAGGTGTTCGATTAAATGCCTTTAGCTTTCCGCATAGTCTACAAAAGTGCAGGATTAGGGAGTTTAAGAGATTAGAGCTCTGCTTAATAGGTGAAAATCGCCTGCTACATTGTCTCATATGGAATATGATGCATTGTTTGTATGGTTCTTTCATTTCAGTGTTAATGATAGTAGAGTCTCTTACATCGTAACATACTCAACCGCCACTGCTGTATTTGTTTTATTTTAGTGCTGAACATTTGTTGCTTCTGTACAGCTCAAAAAAAAAACCTGGTATCTCTGCAGTTCACACATGAACCTGCACTGAAAACTCGGATCAGTAGGTATGTTTCTTACTATGTGGTTTTCAGATTCTGCATAAATAGAAAAGCAAATAGGGTATTGTTATTGCTTGAACACATTTTGACCCCTATTTGAAGCTTTGCTTTGGTTTTATACATCTCATATCTTTAAAAAACCTTCAAGATAAGATAAGGCCATTTGAATGATAGAAGATTAGATTCGTTGTTTTTTTTTCCCTTTCTCAAAAGGATAGGTCATAAGTGAGCAACCTGAAGTGTGTTACATGTGTTCTACAAGTTGTATTCTTGATCTTATGTTATGATTTATAAAAACCTAAACATTTAAAAATATGAACATAACATTTGGAAAGTGTGTATATATTTTCTAGCGGGCTTGTCTTTAAAGTTTAGAGAATTCTTCACCGCCGGCATATTTTCTCTGCTTCGTCAAACTCTCCAAATTGATCGGTCTGAACTTACCCTCCTCTTTTGAATTTTGTTTCCTGATGTCTTTGTGTCAATCGTGATTCCTATTTCTCAATTGAGAAAGATCCAAGTTTTCACTTGGTTTTGCGCCGCTGACTCCTAGCTGAGTGGGAACGATAGATTCTTGTGGTTTGATAAACCAACTTCCTGTTTAGAAAAGATACAGAATTTGCTTTGCTAATATAGTGAGCTTTAGTAAGCATTGCTGATAAGCTCTGGTGAAAGGCCTCTCATTTTGGGCAAATGTTATCAAAATAACAACCCTACTGAAATTATGGCTCAGGATGCTCATTTGTGTTAGCATTTTGTCTGTGCAATAAATTTGATTATCCTCAAACCCTTTTGTTTTGTTATATCTTATTCTTACATTGTGTTTACGGTGTTTTGCACTAATAGGTCTTTACGTCCTGTGAACGTTGGTCCCTAGATGGCATTCCATTCGTTGATTGCTCTTGAACATCGTCTTTGGAGTAGTTTTGCTCACAGTCAGATTGAGATTGGAAGTAAACGGATGTTGTAAAGTCGAAGTCTTTGTCGTACGCCAGGAATTCCAATGATAGCTGACTTAGATTCATTGGGCAGGAGGAAGATAAGCGGTCTGTTCTGTTCCTGCTCATTATTTTCGCATTTTTGAGGCCTGTGAGAATCTTTATCTGCTTATATCCCCTACAATGGATTCAAGGTTGATACGTTTAGCCTCCCATGAAGCCCAAAACCACTTTGAACTTTCTCTAAGGGAGTCTTTTCATCTCCACCAACTTAGACTAAACCCCCCTTTGAAACTAATCCTCCCTTCTCCTTCAGAGTACTTGACTCTCAACAGGGCGATTTCTTATGGCGTTTTGTGCGAACCCCATTTGGCCACAATTTACATCAAGCACCTCCACAGCATTGTTAATGATGGGTATGGCTTATTTGTTAAGTTGCTCGTTCAAATTGTTGATGAAATGTACCCTAAATTGCGTGATGCTGCCAAGAAGCAGCTGATTTGGGTCAGCTCTATTGTTGTTGATGTTGCTGGGTTAGGGTTTCAGAATCTTCTCGAGTCTCTTATGAGGCAAATTGTCGGTGGGGATCTTAGTGATGGAAATTTGTGGCTGAGTTTTGAGTTGGTCAATCTCTTGATTCTGAAATGGGACTCTATATTGGATGAAGAGCCTGATGCTCTTGCTAGTGCTTTGTATGTGTATCTGAGGTTGTTATCTGATCACTATAGACTTCCTGATGGATATAGGGAGTTGAAGCAAAAGGAGGTTGGATTTTGTCTCAAAGCTCTCAGGGAGCAGTTTGTTTTGTGTATAAAGCTTGGTAGGGATTTAGTTAGGCTTTTGCAGGATTTGTTTCATATTCCTGAATTTCGAGCATTTTGGAAGACATTGGTGTTAGAGCCGAGTTTGCTCAAGGCTCCTGGATTCTCCGACATTCGTGATCTGTATTGTTTGAAAACTTCAAGTCGATACTTCCTTCTGAGGGTCACTCCTGAGATGGAGATTCAGTTGAGATTCTTATTGACCAGTGTGAAGTTTGGGAGTCATAGGAGGCATCAGGCCTGGTTTGCAACCAAATTCTTTTGTGTGCCTAAAAGGGAGACTCTTATATGCGACATTGTGCGGTTCATTTGTTGTGCACATCACCCTTCTAATGAAGATACTCTTTCTGGTATCATCCCGAGATGGGCCGTGATTGGATGGCTTCTCAAGCATTGCACCAGAAAATATGCCGAGGCTAATGTGAAATTGGCCTTATTCTTCGACTGGCTTTTTTTTGATGAGAGGGACGACATGATTATGAACATTGAGCCTGTAATGCTGCTTATGTTTAATTCTATACCTATAGATGTTGCCATGACGCAGTCTCTTTTAGAGTTTCTGATCCTTCTTGCAGAGAACTATGATGTTGATAGAAAAGGTTTTATACTGCGGGGTGTTTCTTCTGCTTTTAGGATGCTGGTACAGAAAGGAGTGGTTCACTCAATGGATGTTTTGGTGTCTAGTGAAGCCTTGTCTCCCTTTAAAGAGAAGATCAAGATGTTCTTATCTGATGCTTATCATGTGCCGTCCTCTACTTCTCCAACCAAATCATCAGTTTTAGAATGCCCATTGCCTGTCTCTGCTAAAGATTCTATACCTGAGTCAATTGAGAGTGGAAGTGAAGTTGCCGTTCTGCGAGCCATGATACCTAAGCTAGGGGAGGAACTGAAAAAATCAAAAGTTTCTGGCCTAGAAACTTTGGAGAAGCTGCTGTTTCTGTATATTAATCTTGATTGTCAAGGGAAAACATCAGCTGATTTGAGCCCTGAGAATTTAGCATCAAAGATAAGAACGGAGGCAGAGTTAGGAGGGTACCCTTTATTCTCCCTTCTTGACGCCGATGATGTCAATGATGAAATCCAGTCTCCTACAGCTGTAGTAATTCGTTTCTTCATGCATTCTGAGAGCCAGAAGATGAAAGAGATGCTACTATTTTGGGCAAAGAACGGCCTTCCTGTTAGCATGCGCATGCTTTCATATGCTCTGAGACTCGCATATGAAGTGGATATAGCAATAAAAAAGGATTTTCTGTCTCGGGTAAAGCATAGTACCCGCTATGAGATAACACCATTGCTCAAGTTTCATATCGACATGTACTCTTGCTTTAGAGGAAGAAATAATTCTGATTGCATTGAGGTGGATAGGAATATTGTTCATAAGTTTGTTGGCACTGCTTTCAGCTTGTATAGAGGTATCCAGGAATGCTTGAGAGAAAGAAAAACAGTCTTTTCGGTTGATTTGGTATTTTGCTCTGAATGGAAACGAAAAAGGCTCCATATTCTGTTCCGTAGCATCTTTGGTTTCCTCTCCGACATGTGCATGGGTGAAGAAAATGTTACGCGTTTACTTGTGAGCCAAGCGCAAGATTCTGAGTTCATATCTATCGAGCTGGACTTGAAATTGAAAAGGTTTTCTATTTTCGGAGACAGCTTTGAGGGTTTATCTCGACTGATCACGAGATCCGTCAAGTGGGACCCCATTGAACGACACAGGCTATGGTGCCTGATCAGAGCTGAGCTCTCGGTATCCAACTTCCCAGTGGAGAAACTCGTTCTCGGATTCTTCCGCTCAGCTGATGACGAGATGGATCCTGTTGTGGTAGGCGGGCTTTTCAATCTCTGTAGTTGCTGCTGTCCTACACCTGAGCTTGTTCGCTCAATCCTGTTACTGCCCACTACTCAAAACTTCCCGGACTTTTCTGCTGCTGTTCTTGCGACTTGGGCCGGATCTTGTGCCTCTGCACTGTTCACCACCATAGCGGGATTCTTGGATAAGCTTGAGATAGCTGTGCATGGTGGCGGCAACGGTTTACATGTTAACAAATCTGCTGTTGAGTATTTGTTAAGTTACGTTGGTGAAAATGCTAACCTGCTCAATCAAAACTCGATTCGGACTTTATCACACATACTCAACAAATAGATATAGAGATGTGAGTTTCTTGGTGAATCTGGTTCGAAAAATTTGGTGAATAGGTATCTTCTATTATAATGGCAATCAGTCTGGCCATAGTTTCTGCAGCATTTTATGCAGAGGTTTGCTTCTGTTCTAATATATGTTAACTTCGGACAACAAAATACTCTGTGTTCAGTTTCTGATGTGCCATTTTATTCACAGGCGGCTATATCAGAAGACTCTACCTTTATAGTGTGATGGGTTACTTAGCTTTAGCTGGTGCTGTTGTGGTATGATATTTTAAACTGCATTCCACACAATTCTCTAACCATATATTTGCTTCCTTAATTCTATTGGGTATTGGTAATATCTTGCCAGGGTATGGTGATTGGCTTTTCTCTCGGACTTGGACCCGTGCCGTGGCTTATAATGTCAGAGGTACAACCTGAATAAGCAATTTCACATTCAAGGACATGCTTAGAACTCAAGCCTGTTCTTTGTAATTTGTTTCTTAATTGCATTGCTAATTAAGAATATGTTTTGCATAGTATTTTACATATTGTATTAATTTATCTCACAAAGTTGTGATTATGGCTTTCTTTTTGTAAAATAAAGGGTCTTGGTGGTAGTGCAAGTACTATGACCTTCTTGATGTCATGGATTATTACATTGACCGCCAATACAATGCCAGACTGGAGCGAAGGAGGTAAATTCTGTTTCATTACTTTTGTCCATGGCTTGAAAGTCTTGCTTGAGGCCTATTAGACCAGTCTGCTTTATAGTTAGCTTATGGAAATATCCATTTTCTGTTCCAAAAGAGACCAAAATATGAAACTTATACATTCTCCATTTACACAGTGTTTGCTGTCTTGACTGGAGTATTTGTAGCAATGTTTCTCCCAGAGACCAAAGGCAGGGCTCTTGAGCAAATCCAATCATCTTTCAGATAAAACCGGACACGAGACTGATGTATATTCGCGCCTATATACATTAGCATCCCTTGCTGCTTCACCTCTGTATTTGCTGAAACAAACAATGGGTGCAAAGATTTGCCTTCAACTATTCGTATTCGTTTTGTGTTCATATCTTACATCCTGATTCTTTTTGCGGGTTGTATAGAAGAAATATTTGTTCAAGAAAGTAATGAATCAAAGAAGATCAGTTTTGAAACAAACAAAATCTGGTGTGCATTATTTCGTTTGTGATTTGGTTGCTTGATTGTGTTAATTTGGTTCCCTGGTGAGATTGTTGTCTTGGCTTCGTTGCTCGTTTGTTGTCAGGTTGTCTCTGTCACAGTTCAGTATGTTGTTAATCTCTTGTTGGTTCATTAGCAGGATCATTTATCGATCTTCCAACAAATTGACAAATTGATCATTCTCTTGACAGTTACTTCTCTCATCTGCTCCTTTACCTTGCCTTCTGTCTAGGAGGAACGAACCGACGCAGGGAAACGAAGCACTTTTTACATTGATCATAATGCTAGGATCACCACTTGGAATTTGAGAAAACACTCAATTGAGCTAGTGAGAGGTATAGTTTGTTAGTTGCTTGCATCAACAATACATCAGCTCATGCAACACACATGACATTTAACAACTCTTGCTGTAATAAAACGCAGCTAACTCACATCCCCTCCTCAAGTTCGAAGTGGGAGTGAGCTCACAAGTCACAAAAATTTATGCTGTAATTCTCCCAAAGGCCAACTGTAAGACACTATGTTACCCGGAAACTCCAATGAGGTGGCGTTTCCCGTTTCGGATGGAAACACGGAAACTCGAAAACTCAAACTCCGAAACTCGTTTTTACACTAAAAATGCCAAAATCTTGTGTTTCCCCGTTTCCGTTTCCGTTTAGCATAGGTAAGACATAGGTAGGATTACGAAATCCATTTAAGAGCTGTTCTCTGACAATAATGACAGTCAATCTTCAAATGCTTAGTCCTTTCAGGGAATATGGGATTTGCTGCAATATGCATCAAACTACTCAGCCAAACTAACTCACTAGCAGCTGCAGATAAAGCTCTATACTCTGCTTCTATGTTACATGGAAACGGAAACGGGAAACGGGAACGAAACGGAAACGGGAAACACAAGATTTCGGCATTTTTAGTGTAAAAACGAGTTTCGGAGTTTGAGTTTTCGAGTTTCCGTACGTGTTTCCATCCGAAACGGGAAACGCCACCTCATTGGAGTTTCCGGGTAACATAGCTCCGGTTCTCGCAGCTTTCTGATTTAAGGCTATGCATAGTCATGCTCTCACCATGTCCAACTTCGGCGGCGCCGACGATGACTTAGGCCACTGGTCCCGCCCGGATATCATCGTTTTAGTGGCAGTAGTGGTCGTGGCCGGCGTCGTCTGCGGCGTCGTCGAGTTCTGCAGAAGGTCGACCGGAGCTCCTCCCCCTCCATCGCGCCGCATCCGTCCAGCCACCGAAGTGGAGATGGCCGCCGCCGTCTGAAAGCTCTTTTGTTTTTCTTTTGGTTGAAGGTCGTCTGAAAAACGAGGTTTTGTATTTATTTCATGCAATAAAAAGCGATGTACATCTCTGAAATGAGTGAAATCTCTCTTGCCAAAATTAATAAGAGTAAATTTTGTTTAAGTGTTTTTTTATGATATTATTAAAATTAAACATGCGCTTAGACCGTTCTAAAGAGCTTATGTGCGGAAATAGGGTCTCAAAATCCTTGGATGTGCGGAAATAGGGTCTCAAAATCCTTGGATGTGCGGAAATAAGGTCATGAGTGGCTATTTGTTAACAGAATAGAAGTTATGGCTGATTTAAAACAAACTTTTGTATAATGGGTGATTAATTGTAAATTCGCCTATTTAACGGGTGGTTTAGTGCAAATTTCTCTTAGATTTACAAATGGACTTAAACTAGTACAAATCCCGTACCACGTACGGATAATGTAAATATAAAACCGAATTAATCGATTTGAGATCGAATTTTGACATAATCCAAATCCGATAGACCAAAGTCCGAACCTATTGACCTATATATGTACTTTTATTCATACAATTTTAACTCTAAAATAATTCTATTCAAATTTATATTATTAATGAATATACTATTGACACATGTGAAATTTTTTTCACTATTCTTCAAGATTCAATAATGACAAAAATGTATACTAATTAATAAGAAAAAAATGTAAGAAATATAAAAGAAAATCACTTCAATTTCCTTAGTCGTATAAGGATATACAATTGAGTAAGATATTAAGTATCCATAAGGAAATTGGATAAGATATCAAGAAGATATATAAGTCATTTTTTGAAAATCAATGCAAAAAATAAAATCATTATTTTATTCAGGGTCGATGATGTGGCGCAAATTTTAACAAAGACTTGGGTTTCGCTTTATACTGTACTAGCAGATGACCCGTACCTTGTACGGGAGTGTTATTTATTTATTAGTTACTTTGTATACAAATTTACTATAACAATTAGAATTATTATCATATGCATACTTTGTTTTAAAATGATATTTATCTTTTGGATTATAAGATGACATAATGCTTGTATATCATCAAATATTTATATAAAACTAAATTTTAATAATATATTAACTTTGCATACATACATAAACATATATTTAAATAATCGAAGAAGAATGTCATAAGATAAGATGCATTATCACATTTTATTAAAAAAATGATAAAAATCATTTGAAATTTAAATAAAATTGCATAAACTAATTTGTATAACAAAACCAATAGTTTTAAATAAAAACTCGGATTAACATAGTACTATATTAAAGATATAGATAATATTTAATAAGTTAAATAGAAAACTAAATTATGTTGTTTGTTGTGAAATAATCATTAAATAAGAAATATATAAATATTTTTTGAAAAAAATAACGAATCATTATCTTAATTAAGAAATCTATTTTCTATCTATATTGTAATCAATATGTAATATTAGAGATATGCTTGTGGTAAATATAACATCTAATCTTTTTATTAATATTTTAATATGATATGATGATAAAAAATATTTAATATATTATTTTAATATAATGAATATTTGAAGTAAATATAGTAGTAGAATATGCTACCATTGATGATTTTTCAAATATATCATAATTAAATCACGAAAAATAGTTATGATTAAATTTTCTATTTAACTAAATGGGTAAAATATTAAGAGTATGATTTGTACATTATGACTATATAAAAATATTTTTTTTTAAATAAAAATTTTATGATAGATCTATGTACTAATTAAATGAGTATAATGATAAAATTGAGATTTAATAATTTGGATAGAGTTATTAATAAAACAACTCAAGTTATAAGATAGAACTAATATCTTAATTAGGTATGTCTAAGATTATGATAAAATCAAGATTTAATAAGATAATTTTTTAAATAAGAGGGGTGATGTGACGCAATGTGGTGGCAGAATTTGCTTCCGTTTTAGTATATAGTAATAGATTATAGTAAATGTTCTTGAACTACGAGGGTTTAATTCTTACTAGCTAGTATCGTGTCCGAATTCTAGCAAGCATACCCGTACTTGTTACCGACCTATATAACTGATAAAGATAAAAATCTTCTGACCAAAAAAAATAAAGATAAAAATCTTGAATCGTTATCCGATTTGTTAATTACGGTTGGAGTGGACCAGGCTACAAAATCTTGACCCATTCATAATCAATTGGGCTACATTTGAATGTGTTAGGCCCATATGTAGGCTACAATGGATTATCGCTCGTCAACCATCGTTTTAAGTTTAAATCCGAGCCAAACTGGTTAATTGAGACAATGGTGCAGAGGAAAATTCTGATTTTTATCATTTCAAACAAAACGTTTTTCTCTGCCTTCTTCGCTGATTATATACGTACACTATTATACATCCCTGATTAATATATTAATGATTTGAGAGTTTTACCCTATACAAGATTAGGCTGTTACAAACTTAACCTAAAATATATGTCCGTTAAGTTCAATCACAATCTTAAATTATAATTTAATATTCTCTAAAATTACGCTTGATTTGATTCCATGTCATATAAATGGATGCATGAAAAATTTGACATAAAATATATATGTCATATTCAGTCGCAAATTAAATCAAATCAAATTAAAACCTAAACATAGACTCTTAAGTCTTATGTTTGATAGTGGAGAGATTAGACAACCCTTCCTAGAGGGTGTGTTTAATCTTATTTACATTATGTCGATGATAGTTGGTTTGAGTCCGAGCAACCCTTCCTAGAAGGTGGTTTTGGGTTGGTTCCGCTGATGCATGGAAATCAAAATAAGCACCAAAACAAACAAAAAATTATTAAAAAAACACTCTGAACTACCTAAGGTTTGATTCTGTATAAAAGAGATATGTACGCAATCCATGAAATTGAGTGCAACCCGAATCATAAAAATCATTAAGTACTTTGCACCGATATGGCTTTTAATCAAAAGAGTCAAAAGAGAGGATCAAACTAAAATAAAAATAATTTAAATGTGCTTTGTAATTTTGTGTACATTTTTGCTCAATACAAGTAAGGACGCTCTTTGTGGTCAAAACATACTTATATGGAAAAGAGTGAATAACAATAATTTTACCATTGCTAAATCAAAAATTTATCAATAGTGCATATCTTTAAGAATAAAACATATTATTTCTTGACTTGTTGTCATGCATCTCTTCTCTTACATCATATGAAATTAAAACCCCTCATCTCATTTATATGGAATCCAATCATAAAGCATATCAGCGATGCCCATCTTATTGATGCCCCAAATTCCCCTAGGAGTAATAATCCAATGACAACTGTTATAACAGCTCTTGATGTCTCGATCATAAACATAAAAACTTATTGTGACAATTGCATCCGCCTTTGATACCTCACAATAATAATTCGACAATCTGTCGGGGTGAAGTAAACGTTGGTGACACCACCATCTTTCAACGTGCCAGACAGTTGTATAACCTGGGCCATGAAAGGTCCATGAACAAGCTGAACCATGGCCGAGTAAGTTGTGGAGGTAAACTCGAGTCTCGGGATATGGCGAATTGCTTGGTGGAGTGAGACTAATCGTGGTCATGGCTCCTTCTTGTTTCACATCAAATGGTGCTCTTAGTGTCTTGGTGGATTGAATGACAACAATTAAAGCTAATAAGAAAACGATTATGGTGTTTTTGAAGAGAAATGGATTCATTTTGGATGCTTGATTTTTCATTTTGAAGGCAGAGGGTTGATTTTGACTTCTAAGAACTCGATTTCATCCCATATCAAAATTGACCAAAAGATATCAATTTATAATAGCGCGCTATGGCTAAGAAAAATGACTTGGTACATCCGAATCAAAATGAATACCTATCAATGCAAAAACAAGAGTCATTTATGCACCATACGTTTTACAACTAATCAAGTTAATTAAGAGGTATCAAAATGAATAGCTATAAATGCAAAAAAGTGTTATTCATGCACCATAAATTTTACAACTAATCAAGTTAATTAAAAGGCAAATGAGCATTAATGATTGTATCATCCAATTAACTACTACAATTCGGGCCTATGGTGGCGGGTATTAGTGGCGGTTGGATTATGCTGGCGGTTTTGCCGGCGGTAATAATATTGGGGCGGTTTTTAAACTTCTAAGCTATAGGGGCGGTTGTATCCTCTATGACAGCGGTTTTATTTATTGCATTAAAAAAAAGATAAATCTGGCGTAATGGGGTAGGCGCGAAATTAGAAATTTCGCCCAATTCCAAGCGCTTACTAGCATTTTAGGGTTAAGAGACAGAAATCCGCCCCTCAGCAAGCGCACTCCCCATCCCTCCTCCCCTCCTCTCCGATTCTCTCTGCCCTCTCCATATCTCGCCGGCAGTGGAGCGGTTCCGGCCGCCGGCTCCACCGCTCCTCCTCGCTCCGCCCCGCTTCTGGCTCCGCCCTCGCTCTCTCTCGTCGCTCCGCCCTCGCCATCGCTCGTCGCTCCGTCGCGACACCCCCCTTCTTCGCCTTCCGATTCCAGTCCCGACGTCCAGCGAAGGAGACGCCGCCGATCTAGGGACGAAGAAGACTCCAGCGAAAGCGACGACGAGAGGCGGAGGAGTAGGAGGAGCAAGAGCAAGAGAGACAAGGCTAGGAGGAGGAGAGAGAAACAAGATAGAAATAGGCATGGCGATAAAAAGCGCAGGAGCGAGAGTAAACGGCGTTCCAGGAGGAAGAAGAGAAGAGGATCTGAAACGGATGAAGAGAGCGGATCCGGATCGTCTGGCCAGGACTATTCGGAGCCGGACAGGGCCAGCCTCCAACCTCAGACCGTCGCTAGGGCTTTATTGAAGGAGTTCCATGGCGTTGCAGAGGATCTCAACCAGGTAATTGTCGTTTTGTCTGCTCTAATTGTTTGAATTCTTGTTAACCTAAATGATAATCAATTTGAGAGGCTGTGTTTGGCATGGAGAGTTGTGTACATGTTAATAATGTTAGAGTGAACTTAGCTGTGCTTATTATGAATCGAGTGGCACTTTCTTGGCTTATCGATTTAACTCTATTTGGAGGAGCGAATAAAGATGATCATAGTTCTGCCAATAGTTTGATACAAGTGGGATAGTGATTGTTGAAAGGGGGCTGTGATTGTTGATGTGAAGTCAAGTAATGTTTCTGATATTTGTTGAAAATGTGCTCAAAATTGCCAATAATGCTATGTATTGTTGCAGCAGAATGTTTGGCACCAGCTAGATCGGAAGCTACCGCCACTGCATTTTCGACCAATGCGAGTTCAAGCAATCCTCTTGAGCAGTTCTTTGAGATTGAAAGAAAACCAGATGATGAGAAACTTGTAGTCTATGGTAAAAGCTTTTCTTTCTCATATGCTTAATGCACAAAATCTACGGTTTCCTAATCCTGAGCGCATCTCCAAGGCATGTCGCTTTCCTTGTACCTTTTCCGCATCCTTTGTTAACTTTAGCAGTTAGGCTAAGTCATGATTCATGGGATCTAGCTCTCTAGTTTGTCAAGAAAAAATTTGCTTTAAGGAATCTCCAAAAAATCACATGGGAATGGATTTTGTCATTCTATTATATAACCTTATTGAGAACAAATCCTGAGAGATGGAAATCCTATAGGGGCTTATCAGTATCCATTGTTATCTGAACCTTAGTCTTGGATGCTTCATATTAGACCCATGATGAATTGCTTTGAAATTGCAGGCCTTAAAAAAAATATGGCCTTTTACTTTTTACCTGCTAGTTTCTGAGTTATAGATAAATTGTTATAAAGAGGGTAAAGGTCATAACGCTGAGGCATGTTACCATTGGCTATTGGATTTCTATTGTGAAACACGTGTAGTGAAGATGAGTTAGATTCTGGTTCTGTTGTGCTGTGTTGGGTTCGCTATGCATGTGTGTACCTTGCACAGGTATATTTTGTTGTTTTCTTGTAAGGTAGATAGAATAGAATTTGGGCATTAGGATGGATAGATTTCACTGTCTGAATTTGGGATTGTGAAGATTTTGATCTCGGAGCAATTTGGTTTATCTAGTTAACTAAATACTAAAGATTGGAATAGTTTCCTCTCAGTTAATGTCTTTTGATGAATTTTTATGATTTGAGTTTTGGGTAATGCACTCCAGTTTTGATGGGTGGGTCTTGTTCATGCTTGTAACTTTTCTGTTTTTTTTTTTTTAATCTAAATGCTTGTAGCTTTTCTGTGTATGTGCATACAGGTGAAATTATAATTAGCCTGCCCAACATCCCACTGCATTGCTCCACTTTGTTTATTCTCTTTGTACCTTGCTTGCATTATTCTATATTATTCATCTGATTTTGTGTTGATTCCTAAAAATTCCACCCAACTTTGCTTCCGTTTTTTTACAACGATCACTTGTCCATGCTCTAATTAAATACACTTGACCCCATTAGCAAACTAACAAAGGGCAATTTACTAGTAGTATTATACTTTAAGCTTTTTATTTGTACCTCTCTAAGAGAAAGAAATTGTTTTAGCCTTCTTGTTTTGAACTAAAGTAATAATTAAGCAATATCTAAGCTAATGCACATTATGGCTTGGGGAAATGATCATCAGTTGATCGGTAAAGTAGTGTAAGTGCTGGTAGGAATTCAAGTATGGATGATGAAAGGTCAAATCAAAGTTTGATATTAGACATGGGTGATTATGTAGTATTTTAGATAACATAATAGATGTGATGAATGGATGGGGTACATAATATGGTGGGTGGGAACATGGAACTCATATGACACACATGACATGGCCTGATAATGACATACATAATGTTATATGCTGTTGCAATAAAACACTGTACAATGTACTAGTACATTATTGTATACTCCAGTCCAGTAGAAATACTAGTAGTAAGAGAAAAGGGGATTAAACAAATAAATGTTATTTGAGAATAATAATAGTAATAGAATATGGGTCTTTAATATGTGCAGGTCTGTTCATGGCATTGCAACCAAGAATAATAGCATGTAGGAATTCGATCAGTAGCAACTTTTGCAATGGCAGTGAGGTTCCTCACTGGTCCCGCTGTCCTGGCCGCTGCTTCATCGCCGTTGGCCTCAGCGACGTCCTCTTACACCTCGCCATTGTCCAGGTCCATTCCCACTCTTTAATCATCTTTTATAATCCTCTCTTCTTCATTAATCAACAAGTACTGAAATCAGTGTGTCATACATACAATCTTACACTACATATCTATATTTACTGGTTCAGGCTGCACTCCCACAAGGAATTGTGCCCTTTGTCTTCGCCAAGGAGTACGGTGTTCACCTTGATATTCTCAGCACAGCGTCAGTCTCATTCTTTCCTCTTTGATACTCTTCCATTTTAACCAATTATTTGCTAAGCTAGTCGGTCATTGTGCACTTAATCCTAACTAAGATCGATTTCTTTTTTGTATCTTCCATTTTAATCAAATTGTGCCCTTTGTCTTATATTCAGGACATTTTTGCAGGTGCTTTTGGTTTGATGAAGTACAATACGGGCAAGCTCATTTTGTGGCAGGTTCTTAATTTCAAATCAGGCGGTTTTGGCTTGTAACATGCACAACTTGAGATTTTTTTTTTTGTGAACACTTAGCTTGAAAACAAATTCAAGTTGTTAACATTATCGATGTAATTGACGATGGTTTAATATTAATACAAATGACATCTTATCATTAATTTTTTAGATTTTTTGTTTTGTGTGTATGTATGTAAAAACATCATTTCATATGATATCATATTAAAATTTAATAGGTATATAGACAAAATAAGCATGCCATATTATATTAAAATATTAAACCGCCACAATAGCTCAAGAACGCTTTATGCTAACAAGTGAAACCGCTGCAGTTGACTAGTATAACCGCTGTAATTGGCTAAAAAACCGCCAGAATAGCCAATAAAACCGCTGTCATTGTCTACAAACCGCCCCAATAGATTATATTAACCGCTGCAATAGGTAGGAGATAACCGCCACCTTAGATAATATAGTGGCGGTTTCAAAATCTATTGTGGCGGTTTATTTTACAAATGACAACCGCCACCTTAACATTAAAAACCGCCACTATAGACCTATAGCAACGGCAGCAGACGGACCTTAGGTCTTTAGTGGCGGTTTTTAGTGCTAAGGTGGCGGTTTTGACCGCCACTAAAAGCTTGATTTGTAGTAGTATATATAATTAATTTCATGCAACATTATTCTATATATCTACAATATACTAGGTAGGTGGTCCGTGCTTTCGTATGAGATCTTATTGATTAGTTTTTATATTATTTATAAGAATTTTTATTTTTTATATATTATTTGTCCATATATTGTGTATAATGTTATTTCTATATCAATGTTATGTACATAAGTCTATGTAATTATCTTGTCAAATAAGGTATTTTTTTATGAACAATCAATACTTAAATTAGCAAAACTTTTCTATATATATAGTTGGTTTGATAAACATTTTTGTAAGTAAAAGGATAATCATAGATGGGTAACTTTTGAGCACCTCTATAGCGCGCCGCCATTCTTGTGGGTCCTTTTTGCTCGACATGGCTCGCCCTATGGTGATGAGAGCTAGGGGCAAACCATCACACTCTCTAGCAACAATTTCAGCTGGAGATTGTATCTCCGGGTGAGATCTCAAAGTTTCTTCTCCAACTTTTTGATTGAAAAGAGCCAGCGCCTCAGAATCCGCCAAACAAGTGACCTTGATTCTCTTCCCCATTTGGCCACACACTTCTTGAGACCGAGTGGTGAGCACGATTTTGCACCCATTCTCGCTATTGGGTTGAGGGATCCCGACTTTCAAAAGATCAAGACGCTCCCATACATTATCAAGCAACAACACAAATCTCTTCTTCTTGAGTAACGTGTGTATAGCTATAGCTTTATCATCCTCGCCTTTGGTACTCCACTTCAGATCTAGTATATTAACCCGGTTGAAAATGGCTTCTTGGACTTGATCCACTCTAGCTTGCTTAGACACCACTACCCAAACCACCAATTGATAATGATGGTTTCTTTTGAGAAACTCATTATTCATCATTGTCAAGAGGGTAGTCTTTCCAACACCACCCATAACATACAATCCAAGAATCCCCACATTTCGATCTTCTATCAATGCCCATGCTTTTCCAAGATCATATTCTAACCCAATCGTCTTCTCCATAGGCTTCTCTTCCACTCCAACACAAACCAACTCACCAGCCACATCACTAAAAGAGTTTCTTTTTGCAATCTCCTCTTTCACTTTGCCAATCATCTTGACTACTTTTTGCGTTGTTTTGGAGGCAGAGTAGCAATTCTTCGGACAATACCCATCAAAGCATTTGCTCTGGACTTGGCGTTCGCCTCTTTGTAAGGCTTGATTCGCTTCTTGCTCGACGCCTTCTACTCTCCTAAGCCAACCTTCCACTTGCTTCTTGATTCGCCTCTGTTGTTGCTCACAGGAGTCAACCGTGCTCTTGGTATCATCTCTCAATTCCTTGAGCTCTTTCAATGCATTCCTTAGAGAGGTTGTATTCTCAACTAAATCAAGAACAAGGGAAGCTCGATTGGCACAACAACCAAACAAGCGCATGACCACATCCAAGATCGGACTCACCAAGTCCATTACGAGCTATCTCAACTCAAGAAGGAGGAAATCTCACAAGAATTTGATTCACTTGAGAGGAATTTTGGGATTTGCCTGAGTAGTTAAGAAGACGAGTGCATTAGCCTCTCAAATTCCAAAGATGATAATTGTGTCGTGGTTGAATTCATGGATAAATATCAAATCAAATCAACTTCTAAAAATTTAGACCCACAACATTATTGGTCGTGTGTTCAATATGAACCGTTTATTTTTATTGATGATATGGTTGGTGGTTGAGTGAAGCTTCAATGTTATCATTTATCTATAGGTAATATCTATACTACCTATAGTATAAAGCGAAGACAATGTCTTCACAAAAATTTGCGCCACGTGTTATTTCAACAATAAAATAATCAGTCGGGCCCTCCTTTATACAATTTAGGTAGTTAGAATCTCATATAATCTTATCGAGTAAACATTGATTAAAATTTACCAAAAATTATGAATTATCCCGAAAGTTATAAATTATCACTTACCAAGAATTGGTTATAATCTTCCCATAAATATTACTATTTAATAAAACTTGATATTTATCATAATGTAATTTTTAAACAAATTCAACTTATTTATATTATGAGTTGATTTACTATTGATAAAAAAAGCACTAATCAAAATACGAAGATAAATATATATAATCCTATAATTTTAACATGATCGTTGCCATTACATATCTATAATAAATTGGATTAATAATCACATTATTCGTACATGGTACGGGGGTTAAACTAGTTTATTAAATAAAATTGACGTGGAGCCTTGATGTGCTACTAAAACCAACTCTAATTAATTGGTTGGTTGTTGTGTTCAATGTTACCATTTAAATTCACCAGCCTGACCGCCTTCGCCTCTAGCGCTCAGCTTCTCCCGGACAAGCAGCCTCAACGACACCGCCTCCGACGATCAATCCGAGCTCTCTCACGACCCCCACTGGTCCTCCGTCCGTTCCGCCGCCACCCTTTCTGCGACGGGCGCCTCCAACTCCGCCAACTCAAGCTCATCCGCCAGCTGGGCGCGGGCGACGTGGGGCGCGTCTTCCTCTGCCGCGTCCGCGACGCCCTCTGGCAACTGCTCCGACCCCGACTCCCACTTCGAAGTGAAGGTCATCGACCGCCACACCCTCTATCCCAAAAAGCTCTGCCACGCGGACACCGAGACCAGGATCCTGTCCACCCTGGACCACCCCTTCCTCTCTACCCTCTACGCCCACATTACGGTCTCCCACTACCGCTGCCTCCTCATCGACTACTGCTCCGGTGATCTCAACTCCCTCCTCCGGCGGCAGCCCCTCGGACGACGCCCACAACGCCTCCCACTCAGACGGCGGCCCCTCGGACGAGTCTTCCATCATACCGGCCGTCGTCCGCTTGAAACTTTCCCACGGATCCACGGATCCCTCGGCCATCGTCGGCAGCCCCTCGGACAACGCCTCCCCCTCGGACGCCTCCCACTCAGACGCCTCCCCCTTCATACCGTCCGCCATCGCCTGCATGAATCTTTCACACGGATCCCGGAAGAAGTCTTGGAAAGTATCTTTGCTGAGCTCATCCTCCCACTGCAATCTTTCCCACCAATCCTGCTCTCCTTCAATTGTCGACAAAACGTGGGTTTTGGTGTCGGGACCGAAGGGAAGCTTCGTCAACCCAGGACAATCCTTGACCTTCATCAATTCAAGGGATGGGAAAGGCAAGGTTTGAGGGCAAATGCTCTTCAAACAAGGAAGATCATACAATACGATCCTTCTTAGCCTTGCAAACATATGTGCTCTTTGAACTTCTGGGGTGTCACTTACTACTTCTTCTAACAACTCGCAATCTTGGAGTTCAAGGATTTCAAGGTATGGTGCATAAGCAAGCCATGTCAATTCAACCAAGGGAGAATCTATGATGATCACGGAGCAAAGACTTCGAAAGCATCCATTTTCGACTTTTATTCGGTTCAATTGGCGACATCTCCTCATTTCAAGCTTCTCTAGGTTCTTCAATTGCTCAGCCGGTGAAGATGAAAGTGTGATCTCGCACAAACCTTGGCATTCCGTAAGGCATAACCGTCTTATGCAAGTAGACAACTTTCCCGACATGAGAAGTTTCTCAACACATTTAACTTGAGATAGCGTCATACACAAATCATCAAGCCATTCTAAGTATCCGAGCTCATCTAATAATTCCGTGCCAAAGGAAGGAGTAGAAAGAATCATGCTCAACACTCTCAACTGAGTAAGTTTTTGCATTAACTTAGGAGGAATTGATTCGAGGAACGTCATATCAAGCAAAAGATACCTTAGTTCTGTCAAGTGGCCAAGACTCATAGGCAACCTGCGTAGTTGTGTGCAGGATAAGTTGAGGTATCTCAAGCTAACCAACTGTTTGATTTCATCCGGCAGCTCGGTTAAACATAAATTCAACGACAAGTCCAAGACTCTGATGGAGGGCATATGATGGAAGAATTGAGGCGGGAACTTCTCCACCATACAATCTCTAATGAACAGAGTGGAAAGGTTGATGAATGATGATGATCCAGATATGGTTGTAGCTTTCCACAATGTCACTCTTTCTGCTTGCTTCCATTTCCTAAGCTCAAGAGAATCAATTGATGCAACTTGATCTTCCACTACAATTTGATGTCGTTTTGTCCCATTTGTGCAAGATAACCACAAAGCCATGTCTCGAATCACATCATGCATTTTGACAAAGTTGGGATCAATACCGACCTCTAACAAACACGCAAGCTTCAATCTCTCAACAATGTCAGATCCTAGATTACGAGCTTCACGTGTGTCGTAGGCTGCCTCGTCGATGAACCCTTCACCCATCCAAAGATTAACAAGATCAACCTTATGGATGTTGTAATCCTCGGGAAAAATGCAACAATATAGAAAGCAAGATTTGACGGTTTCATCACGCAAGCTATCATAGCTAAACTTCAAGATAGGAAAAACATGATCACCCATCCCTGAAATCGCAGATGGTTAGCTCTTGAGTACCTCTATAGCACGTCGCCATTCTTGTGGGTCCTTTTTGCTCGACATGGCTCGCCCTATGGTGATGAGAGCTAGGGGCAAACCGGCACACTCTCTAGCAACTTGATCAGCTAGAGAGTGTATCTCCGGGTGAGATGTCAAAGTTTCTTCACCAACTTTCTGATTGAAAAGAGCCAAGGCCTCAGAATCCGCCAAACAAGTGACCTCGATTCTCTTATTAGCTTCCATTTGGCCACACACTTCTTGAGACCGCGTGGTGAGCACGATTTTGCACCCATTCTCGCTATTGGGTTGAGGGATCCCGACTTTCAAAAGATCTAGACGCTCCCATACATCATCAAGCAACAACACAAATCTCTTCTTCTTGAGGAACTTGTGTATAGCTATAGCTTTCTCATCCTCGCCTTTGTTATTCCACCTCGGGTCTAGCATATTAACCCGGTTGAAAATGGCTTCTTGGACTTGATCCACTCTAGCTTGCCGAGACACCACTACCCAAACCACCAATTCATAAGGATGGTTTCCTTTGAGAAACTCATTATTCATCATTGTCAAAAGGGTAGTCTTTCCAACACCACCCATACCATACAATCCAAAAATCCCCACATTATTGTCTTCTAACAATGCCCATGCTTTTTCAAGAACAGATTCTAACCCGACCGCCTTCTCAATAGGCTTCTCATCCACATCAGCACAAAGCAATTCATCAGCCACGTCACTAAAAGAGCTTCCTTTTGCAATCTCCTCTTTCACTTTGCCAATCATCTTGACTACTTTTTGCGCGGTTTTGGAGGCAGAGTAGCAATTCTTTGGACAGCACCCAGCAAAGCATTTGCTCTGGACTTGGCGTTCGCCTCTTTGTAAGGCTTGACTCGCTTCTTGTTCGACGTCTTCTACTCTCCTAAGCCAGTCTTCCACTTGCTTCTTGATTCGCCTCTGTTGTTGCTCACAGGAGCCAACCTTGCTCTTGGTATCATCTCTCAATGCCTTGAGCTCATCCAATGCATTCCTTAGAGAGGTTGTACTCTCATCTAGATCAAGAACAAGGGAAGCTCGATTGGCACAACAACCAAACAAGCGCAAGACCACATCCAAGATCGGACTCACCAAGTCCATTATGAGCTATCTCAAGTCAAGGAGGAGGAAATCTTTCACAAGAATTTGATTCACTTGTGAGGAAATTTGGGATTTGCCAGAGTAGTTAAGACGGGTGCATTAGCCTCACCCATTCCAAAGAAGATAATTGTGCCGTGTTTGACCCACATAGTACTGAGAATTTAGACCCACATAGCACTTCTTCAAAAAAAACAGACCCACATAGTACATTATTGGTGGTGTGCTCAATGTGAACCGTTTATTTTATTGATGATAAGGTTGGTGGTTGAGTGAAACGTCTATTTGGTGGGCCTTGATGAGCTACTAAAATCAACACTAAATAATTGGTACAATGAAAATTAAATAATATCACAAAATATTGAAAATAACACATGCTTAAAGTATTTTTTAGGTAGATAGATACTCCGATGTCAGGCGATTTTGATCAAAAAAAAATGTTAGGCGAAATTAGCCCAGATTGAGCCCAAACAAGGCCCAATTTTAAGCCCAGCCCAATCAGCATTTTCTTCGCTCGAAAGAGACGAGAAAAAAAGGGGAAAAAAACGCGAGGAAATTGGTCGTACAACGCTACGAACAAACGAAACACCTCTCGCCTTCAACACTAGCGTCCCCCCCCCCTCTCTCTCTCTCTCTCTCTCTCTCTCTCTCCTCTGCCTTCTCTGCAGCTCCTCTTTGCTCTGAATCCCAAGCTCGCCTTTTGCTCCAAAATTGAACTCAATTTGCTTGCTCCCTTTCACCAATTCTCCTTAGCGAGACTTCGGATTCTACAACTCCTCTCTGTTCCTCAAGGTACTAATTCTCTCCTCCTCTCCATTAAAATATCCTAGCTTCTGAGCTTCTTGAGTTGTGTGTATCTTGCTTTTCACCATTTGCGAAGCTTTCTGCTTAGGTTAATTTCAGTTCTTTGTTGCTTTCATCGCTCAATTTTGTTGCATTGTGAGGTTTCTTGTATGCCGTCAAGATTTGTATCGATTCTCAATGCCGAATTGCTGGTTGGTTGAGATTACTGATTGACTTGATTTCTAGGGTTTGGGCGGTCCAACACAACAGCTCTGGTGTACATTAGGGTTTTGGAAGCTCTTGAATCTGGCACTTCCTTACTATTTCAGATGCCTGAGGGAGGGGTCCTTTTTTAGGTTTTGGATTTGATTTATACGATGACGAAAGGACTCTTCTGAATGATAAAATTTGCAGCTATTCCTCTGCCCTACAATGGTATATATTAGTAGGAGCACTTTCTTTCCACTGTCCTGTTATCTAACTTTTGGATAGGTCAGCATTTTAAAATTGATTTGGGACATGTATTGATGCTGATGTTTCTGCTGATGTTGCAGCTAATTTTGCAGCTAATTTTGGATAATTCACTGACTGTTATTGATGTTTCTGCTGGCAGTGTGTGCTTTCTCTTTTTAATGCTGATGTTGCTGTCTGCTCATTCTCCCTTTGAATGACAATCTTTTATTGAAGAGAAGCTAATTTTTTTGTATGATTACTGAACTTGTTTTTGTTACCTGATACATTGCTGTTGACCTTTTGTAGTGAGTTCAGTTCTGCTTGGGGTAGTCCAGGGGCTATTATGTTTCTCTGCTCAGGTGAATGTGTTCCGATCATCCCTCTGTTTTCCCTATGTTTTTAAGTATCAAAAACTGAAATAGGAGCCTTAATACTTGTACCATTTTTTATACTAACAACATTAATCCTGGCTTGTAAAAAATATAGGACAACACCATGAAAAAATAAGATAGCAAAAACAATACATAACAGATTCTGCAATGAAATAAAAAGCATCTGTTATGCCACATACAGAAGGAGATTCATCGATCTTACCAACTAGAATGGTCGTGGTGCTATTTTGGCAGCTAAATAACAAAGAAAAGATACTTGTAAGTAGTATGAAGGCGAGTGAAAATTACAAAGCCAGGTTTTGACCAAAAAGAAAAACAAGGTAAAACACAATTTCTCTTCTGGCTTACACATAAGACAGGTTGTGAACAACATCCTGCAGCTCATCTGTAGAAAGTACAATCTCGTCGTCTTCATAGTAGACGATAGGATTATGCATATTGGGAATCATTTGGACTGTGTTTTTGATTTTGAGTTTCAATCTCACAACCGTATACTGGCTTGTCGTGGGAGAAGGTTTCAATAAATAGACATCCTTGCAGGTTTTCAGTGCTTGGATGCATTTATGTGCCGTGTGCTTGTGTTTACTGAGAGTATGTTGAGATACGCCTCCATCTTTCCTGGTAAACAACTCATCTAGAGGCACATTATCTAATCTGTATTTTGGTGGTTGTGTTCTTGAAAAGACCTTTGCTCTATGACTGCAGTCCTGTGTCTTATCTCCAAGCAGAAAAAAGTGAGAAGAGAGTTGGTACAATTCTTGAAGGTCTGTGATAGTGCAAACGGGTAATGTCGCTATTTTTGTATGTGTTTGTAATTATTTTTAAGCATTAGGCACTAGAGTTTGTGCCGTTGAATTCATGGAACTAATGTCCTATACAGTGCATGACTATCAACTGATCTAGCTAAATCCATTCATATAATGGCAACTGATCTAGCTAAATACTTTCTTACCACTTGCATCACTTTATATAACATTATGGTACACAGCTTAATGTCTGAAATTTAACCATCGCTTTTGGATTTTGCTTTGCATTGTAGTGGTTACTGGAAGCCTGAAGATGTTTCATTCGCCATAGACCTCATTTGAAGAAGATGGTAAAATCGATTTCTCTTCCACCCGTCTGGATCCAGTTTTTTTTGGCTGCACCGTCTTTTATACAAGCTCTCTCTCAATTGCATAATCCGTCTGCTGATTTGGACGAAGGTTGGTTTTATTTCCATAGCATGTACTATGTAGAGCAATCCTCAGGAATTTTCATGTCTGAGCTGGACAGAAAGAGTTGCAACTACATTTTCAGTGCATACACTTCTGTTGTCAAACTTTGATTCAAGCCTTCAAAATCCCATTATGAAAAATACCATATACATATCTTGCTTTACTTTGTGATGCAAACAAACATGAAAAAGAAACAAGAATTCTCGGCCAACAAATACACAAAATAACACAACATGACCTGAACCAGTTTACAGTTGCAAGCTGTAAGAACTTTGGCCATGTGAAACTGAGAAGATAAGCAGAAATAAGCAAACTCAGAAACATACAAGCATATTTGCAAATGATATGACGTTTGATCCGAAGGCCTGCTTGATTCTATCTCCCTTTGTTTTCACCACGCGAAAGCAAGAACTCTAGTCGCCGATTCCAAATCCGTCCTTGCCAAAGCAGCTCCCATCTTAACTCGTTGAAGCATAGCAACGTCTGTGCCAACGGATCCTTCTTCTTGATCAATGCATTCTTTGTGTTGTCCTATTTTAGATTACAGCTCTGTTCGATACACCATATTATTGAGAAATAATGTGAAATAAGCTCTTATTTTGTAGGATCTAGAAAATTCTCCCCTCTCACATGCACAAATTCCAATGCAAAAATAAGCCATTATCATTCATAATCACTTTGTAGCCGATCAGACCCTACAAGATAATGAGAAAACCTCTTCAGCAAGTGCTAAAAAGTGCTTGCTAGCTAGCTAGCCCAAGCAATAATCAACTTACAAAACATCTTAAGCATGAGAGGAGTTGACTTGCAAACCTCAAATTCTGATGTTTCCATCTTCAACAACTTCTGAATGGAATGCAACTCTTTTCACTCAACCATTAAGATGCATGATATTGTGCATTCATTTTTTTTCCCCCAAATGAAATTGTGTGTTTATTACAGCATATAATAACCAAAATATGAAAAAAGCATCTCCAACACGTTCAGCCCCATCCATCCCCCTCAAGAACAACAACAAAAGAGAAAAAAAAAAACTCTCCATCTATGTAAACAAACCAAACCATGGACGACGACTATACCTATCACAACGTACAATTACTCAGAGTACTCGACGACGACGATGAATCAAGATACGAGCTTCACCTAACCACCTCCACCAACTGAAGCTCTGCCACGTGTGGCGCGAGCGACGTGGGGCGCGTCTTCCTCTGCCGCGTCCGCGACGCCCAATGCTCCGACCCCAACTCCCACTTCACGTGTGGCGCGAGCGACGTGGGTCGTCGACCGCCATGCCCTCTCTCCCAAGAAGCTCTGCCACGTGGACACCCAGGCCAGGATCCTGTCCACCCTGGACCACCCCTTCCTCCGGCGGCGACCTCAACTCCCTCCTCTGTCGGCAGCCCCTCGGACGCCTCCCCCTCCAGGCCGTCCGCTTCTACATACGCCGCCGTCCGCTGCAATCTTTCCCACGGGTCCCGGAAGAAGTCTTGAAAAGTATCTTTGCTGAGCTCACCCTCCCACTGCAATCTTTCCCACCAATCCCGCTCTCCTTCAATTCTCAACAGAACGTCGGTTTTGGTGTCGGGACCGAAGGGAAGCTTCGTCAACCCAGGGCAACCCTTGACATTCATCGATTCAAGGCATTCAAAAGGCAAGGCTTGAGGGCAAATGCTCTTCAGACGAGGAAGATGAACCAATTCGATTCTTCTTAGCCTTGCAAACATTTGTTCTGCTCTTTGAACTTCTGGGGTATCGCTTACAACTTCTTCTAACAACTTGTATTTTTTGAGGTGAAGGAATTCAAGAAATGGTGCATAAACAAGCCATGCCAATTCAACCAAGCGAGTCAGTACTATGGTCACGGAGCAAAGACTCTGAAAGCATCCATTTTCGGCTTTTATTCGGTACAATCGGTGACAATGCTGCATTTCAAGCATCTCTAGGTTTTGCAATCGCTCAACCGATGAAGATGAAAACGTTATCTCCCTCAAACCTTCGCATCTCTCAAGGCATAGCCATCTCATGCAAGTAGACAGCATTCCAAACCTTAGAAATTTCTCAACACATTTAACTCCACATAGGCTAATACGCAAATCATCAAGACATTTTAAGCGTTCGGGCTCCTTTGATAAAAAACGCGTGCCAACTTTCAAGTTCTTGGGCTCAATACGTATCTGATTCACCCGTTTTAGCATAATGTACTTACTCTCAATTTCCAGGATCCTCAACTTCCGAAACTCATAAAACATGCGTGGTATTATGCTCAACACTCTCAACTGAGTAAGTTTTTCCATTTGCTTAGGAGGAATTGATTCGATGAATACCATGTTATCAAGCAAAAGGTACCTTAGTTCTGTCAAGTGGCCAAGACTCATAGGCAACGTGTGTAGTTGTGTGGAGGATAAATTGAGGTATCTCAAGCTAGCCAACTGCTTGATTTCATCCGACAGAACGGTTAAATAAGGATTCCACGACAAGTCCAAGACTCTGATGGAGGGCATATAATGGAAGAATTGGGGCGGGAACTCCTCCACCATGCAATTTCTAATGAACAGAGTGGAAAGATTGATGAATGATGATGATACAGATATGGATGTAGCGTTCCACAAAGTCACTCTTTCTGCTTGATTCCATTTCGCAAGCTCAAGAGAATCGATGGATATAGCATGATCTTCCACTACAATTTGATGCCGTTTTGTCCCATTTGTGCAAGATAACCACAAAGCCATGTCTCGAATCACATCATGCATTTTGACAAAGTCAGCTTCATTATCAACCTCTAACAAACACGCGAGTTTCAACCTCTCAACAATGGGTAATCCTAGGTTACGAGCTTCACGTGTGTCGTAGGCTGCCTCTTTGATGAACCCTTCACCCATCCAAAGCTCAACAAGATCGGCCTTTGTGATGTTGTAGTCCTCGGGGAAAATGGAACAATATACAAAGCAAGATTTGTCGGTTTCGTCACGCAAGCTATCATAGCTAAACTTCAAGATAGGAAAAACACGATCACCCATATCTGAGATCACAGATGGGTAACTCTTGAGTACCTCTACAGAACGCCGCCATTTTTTTGGGTCCTTTTTGCTCGACATGGCTTGCCCTATGGTGATGAGAGCTAGGGGCAAACCATCACACTCTCTAGCAACTATTTCAGCCAGAGACGGTATCTCCGGGTGAGATCTCAAAGTTTCTTCACCAACATGTCGATTGAAAAGAGCCAAGGCCTCAGAATCCGCTAAACAAGGGACGTTGATTCTCGTATGAGCTTCCATTTGGCCACACACTTCCTGAGACCGCGTGGTGAACACGATTTTGCACCCATTCTTGCTATCGGGTTGAGGGATCCCGACTTTCAAAAGATCAAGACGCTCCCATACATCATCAAGCAACAAAACAAATCTCTTGTTCTTGAGGAACTGTGTATAGCTATAGCTTTCTCATCCTCGCCTTTGTTACTCCACCTCGGATCTTGCATATTAACCCGGTTGAAAATGGCTTCTTGGACTTGATCCACTCTAGCTTGCCTAGACACCACTACCCAAACCACCAATTCATATTGATGGTTTCCTTTGAGAAACTCATTATTCACCATTATCAAGAGGGTAGTCTTTCCAACACCACCCATACCACAGCGGTAAATCGAAAACTTTGTAGAAATCAGCTCTGGTTGTATGCTGACCACAGGGGGGTGTCGGGAGCACGAAGGAAGAGGGTAGGTATGCGTACGCCCCGTATATGTCGCCAGAAGGAAGGATTTGGTGGCGACCGCCAGCATAAAGGACGAAGCTTTTCTTGGAATCCAGACGACCGCAGAGACAGGTCTACTTGCTTTTATCTTTGTTACTGGGTTATGGCATATACTGAAAACTGTACTATGAAAACGCTTATTGCCTATGGTTTGAACACGTGGGTACTTTGCTTGGACAACTGGGTGCTTGAGAAGTTCATACTTCTCAACACCTTCTCTGAACAACCTCCTGTAGAGGATGGAATTGAACAATGTGAGCCTATAACAATTGAGGAAACCGTAAGAAGTGGAACAAAAATGAATCAAGCAAATTACTGTCATTTAAGAGGTATGAAAGATAATGGAAAAGGAAAACTTAAATTTGGCATGCTTGATTACGGAGTCAAGATGGAGTGCTATGAAGTGGTATATGGAATCTTGTTGGATGATGTTCCTAAGTTTAGGCTTAAATTAAATAGGTGGGAGCCTACCATGTATACAAGATGTTTATCTTACAACACTGATGACAACTTATGCAAATGCAGAACTAGAACAATTATGAATGTCGGTGATGATCAAAATCACAAAAGGAGATTCCCAGCTTGGGATGGAAATGAGGCACTCAACAGGTATACGCGATCTGATTTTTTTTCTTGGTACGCCCTATTCAAAGAACTACCTCTTAGGAGAATAAATCCAGGCTACAAGTTGAATGCTAAGGTGATTGAGAATGTTTCTTCCTTTAGTACTTATCTCATAAGTATGAAATCTGATTGTGAATCTACATATGTTGAACAATCTCCCCATGAACAATTGGCTCATGTGATTGTTTTTAAACAATTTGGCCTATTACATGATCAATTAGTTATGGTTATGAGCTGCTATTATCGTTTTAAAAATTAGAGGTTGGAACTATATGAACCATTATTCTGCTTCCTCTACCCTATTGATGAACAACTACCCCTTGAACAATTTGAATCTGAACAATGCGAACCCGAAATCATCATGGTGGTTGTCGTATGTGATGATGATGGTCAAATGATTAAGGAAAAGGTGTTCTACTATATATCGTCTGATTTGGTAGTTTACTGTGTTTTGTCAATCTATGCTCATGATAACTCTAGCTTCATGCCAGGTAATTACCTTAACAACGATGAACCTTTAATTGTTTGTGAATATGAGCTAGTATCGACAATAGTGAATGTAGTACCTTGGAAAGTTGCTGGTGAAAGTACTTTTAAGAATATTATTTTTAGAATTTCTAGCTATGAAAATTGCTTACAAATGTTTTTGTGGCAAATTATGATTAGTGAGTCATTCAGGAGATATTTCAAGATGAAGGACCAAATGAAGAAGAGTAAGGGAACATTGGATGGTGCAAACATGATACATACTCAATCTTTATATATTATCCAAATTAATTGCACGCTGATGAAAAGTAATGTTAGAAGTTGTTGTGTTTCCCTAAGAAAAAATGTAAGATTTAATCAGGAATTGGGGGATAAAATCTTGTTTGGTTCAACCTCAACTTGTGTAGGGCTGTTTGAGACATTTAATTATAATAAAATGAGTTTAGCTCATAATGCTTCTAACCGATTGGTTGTACTTCATCAGGATGATGTATTTGTGGGGAATAGTTTCCTTTTTTGGGGAGTAAACCAACTATATGATAATGAGCTAATCCCTCTCTATGAATCCATTATGAGTAAGAAATTTCTAGTTAGTAGAACAAGTGGCTTTTATGTAGGTACATGGATAAACTGTAATTAATATTGTGTTAGTTGGAGTAAGAAAAGTTGGCAAAGTGTTGCAGGTGGCGACCCCATCATCTCTCCTATGAATGAGGTAAAATTGAATGAAATGCATAGAATCACAAGAACAATGAACTCATCTAGATGTAATATTCTGATTAGCACGCCTCCTAAAGGGGAGTCTGGACCATATGGTTACAAATCTTTCAAGTCGTATTATGAAGATAACCATATGGAATTGTAGGGGCATTGGCCGAAAATCTTTATGGCCTGAAGTTGACTCCTTTTGCAAGCTAGAAAAAATCCAAGTAATGACGCTTGTTGAAACAAAAACAGACCAACCACCATCAGACCAGACATGGAGACGAGCCGGGTTTGACAATATGATCTGGTCCCCGGCAAACGGTAGAGCAGGAGGAATGTGTGTCCTTTTGAAAGATCATCAATTGATAAATGAAACCATTGAGGTTATGTTACATGAAAGTAGGTTTGTAATTCTCAAATATATAAACCTAGCGGCAAAGTATACAATTGCAATTTGTTTAGTCTATGCACCACCCCAAGAAAAAGATAAGCAAGCTTTCTGGGAGCAATTTACTAATGTTGTACAGCATCTCCAGATGCCTACAATAGTGATGGGTGATTTAAATGAAATATAAGAACCAGCTGACAAAAAGGGTGGCACATATCCGACAAACTCTAGGTTTGAAAGACTCACAACATTTAAAGAAACAAGTGATCTAATGGATTTACCTACAATAGAAACAAGTTTAACTGGAGAAAGAATAAGACAGAAATTGATAGAAAAACTAGATAGAACGCTTGTCTGCAACCAAGTACTCCAATGGTTCCCAGATTTGGTTACTAAACACTATGCATTTTCATCATCAGATCATTGTAAGATAGCAATTGAACTAAACAATGGACAAACCTTTAAAGCCCAACCCTTTAAATTTGAGAAAATGTGGATGCAAAGAAAGGACTTTAGGAACATAGTGAAGCAAGCTTGGAGAGACAATTTTGAAGGCTCAAATATGTATAAGTTAGTCAAAAAAACTCAACTTCTGAAAACCCAAGCTAAACAATGGAATAAGAGAACGTTTGGTAACATCTTTGAACAACTTCAAAACATTGAAAATGAGCTACAAACTCTTCAAGAACAAATACACCAATCCCCACAACCTTGCATCATCCAAAAGCAAATACGACTGATACAGAAAAAAGAATGCATACTAAATTTCCATAAAACTTACTGGAAACAACGAGCAAAAACCAAGCATATAAAGTTAACTGATTCAAATTCGGGTTACTTTCATAAGATGGCCAATGGTCAAAGGAATAGGAAAATAATAAAGGAAATAAGGAATGAGGAAGGGGCCCAAATAGTGGGAGAAAACAACATCCGAGAGGAAATAAGAACGGATTTCAGAAGGCGATATAGGAAAGAACCCATCAATATTACACTTTTGCATGAGTACCTTAGTCTAATTACAACCGAGATAACAACAGAGGATAACGTTGAACTAACTAAAGATATTACTAACGAAGAAATAAAAAGAACTGTAATGTCTCTTGCAATAGATAAGTCGCCTGGTCCAGATGGAATTACAGGTGAATTTTACAAAAATTATTGGGATATTGTAGGTCCTACTGCAATCAAGGTTGTCAAAAGCTTTTTTACTCAGGCAAGCTTCTGAAACAGATCAACCACACATTTATCTCCTTAATTCCAAAAAGAGATGACCCGAGATCAACAAACCACTATTGACTTATTAGCTTGTGTACGACAATTTACAAAATCATATCCAAAATAATTACAGAAAGACTAAAAGATGTGGTTGGGAAAATTATCCATCCCCTTCAAGGGGCATTTATAGCTCATAGATCGATTCAAGATAATATACTCATCGCCCATGAAATTTTTCACTCGTTTAGAGGAAAAAAGAATAAAGACGGATGGGTAGCCATTAAACTTGATATGGAAAAAGCATATGATAGAATGGATTGGAAATTTTAATTTACTATTAGTAATGGAGAAATTTGGATTTGATGCTAAATTCTTAGAATGGATCCGTGAATGTATGAAAACAGTTTCGTACTCAATCCTAGTTAACAATGGACCCACAGACCCTTTCATTCCTGAGCGAGGACTGAGGCAAGGTGATCCCTTATCCCCTTACTTATTTGTCATTGGGGCAGAGATCTTGGCAAGAAGACTCCAACAAGAGACTAATACTTCGACCAAAACGATTGGTTTTACTCTATGTAGAACTGGACCAAAAATCCCTTTTCTATCATCTGTAGACGATATCATCATTTTTGCTAGAGCCACTCACAGTGCATGCTTAAAGGTTAAAGACATTGTGAATGATTATTGTGCCAAATCAGGACAGAAAGTGAACTATCACAAATCCGCTTTCCAAACTTCAAAACTAGTTACCAACCACCAAAAACAACAAATTCAACAAGTGCTAACCATTCCCACAATGACAAACCTCGAAAAATACTTAGGATGCCCGATCATTAATGGAAAAGTGAATAAGGAAACTTTCAGTGACACGATTGGAAAATCGAAAACCCAACTATCAAAATGGAAGGCAAATGCGTTGTCTCAAAAAGGTCGTAGCACCCTCATTCGAGCCAATCTAGCCACCAAACCAAACTACCTAATGCAAAGCTCCATGTTGCCCTCTAGTGTCCACGAAGAGTTGGATAGGCTTAATAGGAATTTTTTCTGGAACAAAGACAAAAACTACAAGCCACTTATAGGATGGGACAGGATCTGCAAACCTAAAGAATACGGGGGTTTAGGTTTAAGGAAAACAGAACACATGAACAAAGCACTCCAAATGAAACTTCTATGGAAAATTATTGCGGAACCATCGAACATATGGGTACAAATTGTTAAAGAAAAATATCTGAAACAAGAAAACCTCCTATCATCTAAGGTTAAATCCAACACCTCATGGCAATGGAAAAAATTAATGAAATTAAGACATGAATTCGAACAAGGTCTTGTCTGGCAAATTGGTGATGGAAAAAAGTTATGTTTTGGACCCGGTGGGCATGTAATGAACCCTTAGAAAAATATGCAATTAAACCAAACGAAATAGCTAGAAATTGTACAACGGATACTTTATAACAACAGAAGGAGCATGGAGAATAGCAGAACTAAGACAATATCTCCCAACCGATAAGGTCGAAGACATAGCAAACATCCCCATATCAGAAAATGCAATCACAGACAGACTTTATTGGGCACCTAGCAAGCATGGTTGGTTCACAACCACATCAGCAGTGGAACATATCACCAAAATCACAAGCCAGAACCGTATATCAAATGCATGGATATGGAAATTGGACATTTTCTCAAAAGTCAAAAATTTCTTATGGAAAATTGATAACAATGGACTGCCAACAAAAGCCAGGCTAAGGGAGAAGCATGTTGCATGTAGTCCCGGGCGGATGCCTTGTGTGCAACTGCCCTTATGAGAATTTTGAACACCTTTTTGTTAAATGTGCGCATACCCATGATATAATCCAGAAAATTAACCCTAAAATTGCTCGCGTTCTGAAAAATTACGATTCTTCGAATAAAAGACCAAGGCATATCATCAACGAGATTGTACTAGTAACTGGCACAAAGGATTTTGTGGAACTTGCTGTCGCTTGGTGGGGAATTTGGTACTAGCGAAATAAACTTGCATTTCAACAATCTGACAATGATATCATTCCCGACCTAGCCCAGTTTATAAAAACTCAAATTCAGAGTTGGGTACATGCTAAAATCTGGATGGAAAATGAAGATGCTACCCCACAAAAGCGAGTAAGGAGGCAAAATCATAGCATGAAAATAACCACATGGCAAAAACCAAATCCAGGATTCGCCAAATTAAACTTTGACGGATCTAGGCTTGATAATGGGTCTACGGCTACTGGTGTAGTGATCCGAGATCAGAATGCAAAAGTGATCTAAATAAGTTCTAGCCGGTATGGAAGTATTTCAGTTCCGAAGATTGAAAGCATGGCTCTCAGAGATGGTATAAGACTAGTATAAGACTAGCTAAAGAACTAGGAATAAGAAAGTTAATTGAAGGCGATAATTTAGTAGTAATCAAAGCAGTTACTAAAAAGGGACAAAGTCCATGGGACATTGAAATAATAATTGCGGATATTCTGGTCTCACTTTAATGGTTTGAGACCGTTCGAATTAATCATGTGAGTAGAGCGTGTAATATTGTGGCCGATAAAATTGCTAAAATGGGCCATAGTCTCCCTACTGATGCTATTGCGAATCTCCCAGAACTTCAAGTAGTCGTCCAATCGGACGCTCTAGGAATCCCCCTTGAGGAGTTTCCTAATTTTTACCTTTTCAAAAAAAACAAAAAAAAAAAAGAACACCACCCATACCATACAATCCAAGAATCCCCACATTCGGATCTTTTAAAAAATCCCATGCTTCTTTAAGAATAGATTCTAACCCAAATGTCTTAGCCATAGGCTTCTCATCCACAGCAACACAAAGCAATTCATCAGCCACATCACTAAAAGAGCTTCCTTTTGCAATCTCCTCTTTCACCTTGTCAATCAACCTGACTACTTTTTGCGCGGTTTTGGTGGCAGAGTGACAATTCTTCGGACAATAACCAGCAAAGCATTTGCTCTGGACTTCGCGTTCACCTCTTTGTAAGGCTTGATTCACTTCTTGTTCGACGTCTTCTACTCTCCTAAGCCAGTCTTCCACTTGCTTCTTGATTCGCCTCTGTTGTTGCTCACAGGAGTCAACCATGCTCTTGGTATCATCTCTCAATGCCTTGAGCTCTTTCAATGCATTCCTTAGAGAGGTTGTATTCTCATCTAGATCAAGAACAAGGGAAGCTCGTTTGGCACAACAACCAAACAAGCGCAAGACCACATCCAAGATCGGACTCACCAAGTCCATTACGAGCTATCTCAAGTCAAGGAGGAGGAAATCTTTCACAAGAATTTGATTCACTTTAGAGGAAATTTGGGATTTGCCTGAGTTTTCTTTTGGTAGAAGATTTGCCGGAGTAGTCAAGACGGGTGCATTAGCCTCACCCATTCCAAAGATGGCTACCTCCGGGAAAATTCCAAAGATGATAATTGTACCGTGTTTTTTTTGGTCGAAATAATTGTGCCTTGTTTGAATGCATGGACAAATATCACATCAAATCATCGTCTAAAAATCTAGACCCACATTATGCATTATTGGTGGTGTGTTCAATGTGAACCGTCTATACATTTATAATGTTATCATTTATTAATTATATAAAATTGAGGTGGGGTCTTTATGTGTCGATGGTGTGGATTTCTTAAGTTTATACTCGCATTGTTTTTAGGATATATGAGCTACTAAAATCAACACTAAATAATTGATATATGAACCGAATACATGTACGGTCCTCCGAATTTGTAACTTTTTTCAATCAGACTCCTCATTTAAAAAATGTTCTATTAAACCCCCTATCTTACTAATTTTGTTCGATTAAACCCTCATCACGCGCCATATAATTTTTTATCCAACTCGTTCTATGAACACACAATTAAGATTCAGCTCTCGCAATAATTTTTTATAATATATTTTATCATTAAAATAAAAAACTATTTTAGTATCAAATAATATTACTTAATTAAAATATTATTTTATAATATTTTCAGTCGCATTACATTGGCGAACCTTTTTACTGAACAGAGCTAGGGTTCCTCTTACACAGTAGCGGAACTAGGATTTTAGTCCAGAGGGGGCTAAATAGCTTAATTTAAGTATAATTGTCAAAAATTTGATCAATCTATTAATCATTAGAACTTAAAATAAACCCGAAATACTTAATCTATAAGTATAAAATTAGTCCTAATCTGAGTAAAGAAAATAAAACAAAATTAAGTTTTTATTAAACCCAAAGTGGATTTCAGGAAATATTATGATCGAATTGACAAGTTTAAAGTCCAAGTCGATAAATTTTGGATACAACACAGGTGGTTTGACGTGCCAATGGCATCGCCATCGTGGAGGTAGGCGCAAATGTGTAAGTGAAGGCGGGCAAATCTGAAGTAGACAAGGCTGGTCCTAACAAATTAGAGGTCCTAAGTGAAGATTAATTAGGGACTCTTTTGTATATATTTTCTTCCATTATTATACACACAAATTCATCTCTTTTTTAAAAATTAGCCAATATATAATATGTTCCACTAAACATATGTTTCACTATCTTTTTTTTACGGTCTAACTTCATTTGAATTATATTGTATGATTGTGTTTGTTTATATAAGTGTTTTTAATACTCTATCTGTTTCGAAATAGTTGTCTATATAACTACCTTTTTTGTTTCATTATACTTATCAATTTTACATTTTTCCATCAATTTCCATGTATACCCCAAATAATTAACTATATCATAATCATATATGCATTTCCATGTTTCTTTACACTAATAATTAACTCTATAATATTATAGATAATATAGTAAAAACAATTTTTTCTTAATATATGTACAAATAGTATTTGGACAATTATTTTAATACGGAAAAAATAATATATTAATATATTAATAATTTTATTTAAAAAATTACACAATCCCAGTGGGCACAACGTCGTTCCGCCTCTGTTCTTACATGATTGATTAGTAGAGCTGTCAAAACGTAATCAAACCTGCTAAGCCAACTCGAACCGGGTTGAATCCCGAAAATTTGAACCCAAAACCCGAAATGAACCAAACCCGTTTTAACCTGAACCCGAATGGATTGAAATCCGAACCCTGTTGGGTTGACCAATATAGTATATTTAAAGAATGTATAAATTTTATTTTTAAAATAATAATATATTTTATTATTAAAATAAATAAATAATAATAATATAATTACAATATTGCTTTAACAATATTTTAGTCGCACAAGACAGGCGTGTATCACATGCGCTATGCCATGTCAGTAATAGGGGTCTAATCGAATAAAATTAGTAAGTTGGGGGGGGGGGTTTAATAGAACATTTTTCAATTGAGGGATCTGGTTGAATAAAATTTACAAGTTTGGGAGGCCGTACATGTATTCGGCCCTTTATTTATTTATTTAAGGATATAATGTTAAAAAAATCATGTTAGTAAAAAATCTTAAGATATAAAAAATTGGGTAAGTTATAAAGTAGATATAAGAAAATTGAATAAGATATCAAGTAGATATATGAGTTATTTTTAGAAAATATAATGTAAAAAAATAAATTATTAATTTAACTAGACTTGATGACATGGTAACAATTTTAACAAAGACTTGGGTTCTGCTTTATATTGTACTAGCTTTAACCCTGGGCCTTGCCCGAGATTTTTTCGAATAAAAGTTCAAATATATTAATTTATATATGATATAAATGTTATAAATTAATATGTAATCTATTTAAATCCGATAAGTATCCTAAAAACTACAATATTTAGAATCAATTTATTGGTCAATTTTAGTAACATGAACCTATGTAGAACAAACCCGAATTTGATGGTGTGAACCTAGTTAATGACTCGATGCTTGTCTGAGAACTCTTTTAAATGAAAAATGTAACATCATAGTTTATGTATGATTTACGAATATTATAACTTGATGTTTTGTTTCTAACTTTAAAATTGCATACATAAAATTATTGAAATATAAATATAAATTTTATTATTAAAATGAATAAATAAAAATAAATTTCGTTCGTCGTCAAGCTGGTCGAAAAAAATTATGACAAATGAAAGTATAAAATAATTGACTTTCTTCACTAATTGGTTAAGTTAAACTTGTAAGAAAACCACAATGACTTATCCCAACAAATCTATATAATTAATGATGTGAACTTGTACTCAATCTGAACCAAACTAACTGATCCAAACCCAACTGAACCAAACTTGCAATGACCCTACCCAATTGACATGTAAATTTCAACAGACCAAACTACTCAACCTGAATTCAAATGAACAGCCTAACGAACCGACCTTATTAATGGATATGCTCTTTATGCATAACATCTCAAACTTGTACTCAATTTTAACTAAAAAAGATCAACCCATCAAACTGATCTCATCAATATGTTTATTCTTTATATATAACAACTCAAACTTGTACTCAATCCGAACTCAACATGACCAACATATAGAACCTACCATGGTAATAGCTTTATTCTCCATATGTAATAATCCAAACTTGCACTAAATCCGAGCACAAAATGACCAACATACAGGACCGGCCCATAAATAGGTTTGCTCTCCACATATAACATACTTAACTTTATACTCAATCTGTACTCAAATGACCGATCTATAGAACTGATCGTTTATTCTCCATACATAACGATCCAAATTTGTACTCAATTCAAAATGAAAGTGACCAACATACCGAATCGACCCCATCGATATATATGATATTTCAATCTTGTACTTAATCCGAAATCTAAATGACTGAATTATCAAACCAACTTAATTGATAGTTTTATTCTTGATACTTTGATAATTTTTATAAAAAAATTAATTGTAAAATCATTTCCATACACATTCGATATTTCGGATTATTATAATAAATGTGCATATTTAGTATTAAGAAATTATGAAATATTTTGTATGACTAAATATTTGCGTGTTAAAAATATTAATTTAATCCTTAAAAGATTTTATTGTATCAATATTAACTTATCAAGTCAAGATAGAAATATAAATATGTGTAGGACCGTACGACGTAGTAAATTACTCATATACAAAGCCAGGCCTTTCGTTTTTTTTTTTTTTTTTTTTTTTTTTTGATAAGGTAAGGATTAGGGTCGCCGCAAGTACTACTTGGGCTCGCCTAGAGCATCCACAAGGGATGAGAACTGGTTACTAACCAGCTCTAAAGGAAAATAGGGCAAACCGCCGCCCTGGAGTCTCGAACCCGAGACCTCATTGTACTACCATGAGTGCTCAACCAGTGAGCTGATGCGACAAGCGCGCCAGGCCTTTCGTTATTGTTTAATTCACCATACACAAAACCCTTTCAAAGGAAAATAATTGATTATAGAAGGAATTGGGCCGGGCGGCACGTTTTGTGGCCCGTTTTTGATGCACGACCCGTTTCCCCCTTAATTGCATGTATAGCATAACTCAAAATTAAAAAAAAAAACCCCGCGTCATGAGTACGGTTTTCTCGTTCCTCTCAACTCTCAACTCCAACTCCCACGACCTCACACGAAATCCCGAAATCGTTTCGATTAATCGTCGATCCACCTCGCAAGGAGTCGAAATCGTGCTCTCGCTCTATCATCCTCCTCAAGTTGCATGCATTTGTGTTGACATTGAAGATTTTTTGAGTTCCTGTGGCGATTGTCTTCTGTCACCTCTCTGCTCGGTTTTTGATTTGTGAAATTCCTGAGTAAGTGATTGTTGATTTTCGTTTTAGCTTTGTGTTTATGTTGTTGATTTTCGTTTGAAGCATATTTGTGCTCTTCTATTGTTGTTGTTTTAGATCTCGTTTGAGTTTTGAGTTTTAGTGCATGTTTTAGGGTTAAGCACTGTTTTTTGTGTTTTTGTGGTGACAATGTTCATAACACTGTTTATTGTTAATTGGTGACATTTTTGTTGATTGTTCAGTGTTAAGTAGGTTTGTGATGACAATTTCGTGATGTTTATGTTAAGAGGTGACAATTTAGTATCCAATTGCGGTTAGTGTTAAGTGGTGACATTTTGGTGGTTGTTCATGTTAAGTTGTGTCACTGTTATAATTGCGTGGATGTTTGAGGTATGTGGTGACAGTTTCGTGATGTTTGAGGTGACAATTAAGTAGCCTTTTGTGCTTACTCTGTGTTTTCTGGTGACAATTAACTAGATAAGTGTCAATTCTGCGTGTTGAGCTGATGATTTGCTTACTGTGTTCACAATTTTGAATGTTTTGTGATGATAATTGCAGTATAAGCCATGGAAAAGAAGAACCTAAAGTACATGTTGCCTGAATCAAAGCGGTACAATGCAAGAGCAAATATGTTTCATGATTTTGGTGTTATTGATTTTGTGAAGGATCACCTATCAGAAGAGGATTGGGACATTTTATGCAGAGGCTGTTTTGGTTACATTATTCGGTTCAAAGAGAAAGTGCCACTTCATTACCAGCTCATTCACTATGCTTTGATGCATGAGCTGGAAACGAAATATAAACACGAGATGTGGTTCAGGATTGGTGAACAAGTTTGTAGGTTTTCATTAATGGATTTCGCAGCAATTACTGGTTTGAAGTGTGACATTGTCCCTCCATTTGATGTCCCTGATGATGAAGAAGGCTTTTTTGGACGCCCGAGGCTGACATATGATGATTTGTCTGCCGAGTTGGCTTGTACACATGATGAAGATGTGAAGCTTAGGCTTGCCCATTTGCTGATTTTGTATGGTGTTCTTATGCCTAGACGTCCTAAAGTACAGCTAGATGCCAGTGTTATTGCATTGTCATCTGATTTGGAAGTGTTTAATGAGTACTCTTGGGGAAGGGCTGCTTATGATGAACTGATTACAAGTTTACGACAGCTTAATCGTACTTCTCGTGACCCGGAAAAGATCAAAGATCCAAACTATAGATTTGGGTGCAGTATCTTTGGATACCCCTATGCATTTATGGTAATTCATGTTCTCATAATTTTGATTAATGCAATTGCTTTGTTTGTATGCTCTTTTGTGTAACTTTTTCTTTTTTGCCTTTGTGTTTGCAGATTTGGATTGTGGAGAGGTTTCCAGGGTTAAGAGATGTGTGTGGTCTCTCTACTGAAGGTGCAAAAGAAGTCCCTCATATGCTGAGGTGGCGCAGCAATGGAATCAATCTTGTGAGATATCAATCAATCTATGCAGTTGGAAGAAAGAAACTGGTAAGTGACAAGTGACGATATTTGTGTCTCTAGTGACAGTTTTTACAAGTGACAGTTTTCTTATAAGTGACAGTTATTGTATTTGTTTTGTGTTTTCTGCAGGAGTGTGTACATCCCTCCTACTCTGAGTTTGCAGAGTTTATCTATTGTGATTACGCTGATGAGGCTAAAGATCCTGTTTTTGATGAACTCATTAAAAGGATCATTTCAAGCCAGAAAATGAAGGACATTCGTAAAGAGGACTCAGATTCTGCCACTGACGATGAGATGGCTGACTTTGTTATTGCTCCCCGGGTTCCAGTTGTTGACAAGGGGAAGGCAAAGCAAAGTGACAAAGTGAATGCTAGTGCGAAGAGGAAGGCGCAGTCTTCTAAAAGTGATGTCAGAGTTTCTGCTCCTTCGAAGAAGAAGAAAACTGTTGTTGAATATCCTAGGAGACAGAGTAAGAGATTGCAACTGCCAAGGAGCTCTAAGAATCCAACGCCTTCAACCAATCCTGTGCATGCTATTCTTGAAAAGTTCAAGAGGCCAGCTCCAGTGACAGAGCCAGTGACAGAAGCAGCTCCCGATCTAGTTCGAGAAGATGTTCATTGTGATGATCAAGTTGAAGCTGCTCAGATTCTGAGTCAGGTCAAGGATACTCCTGTTGCGAAGGGTGATGAAGGTGGAGAGCCTGCTTGGGCTAAGAGGCTTGTTTCCACTGTCAACGACTTGTACAATGGTTTCAACAACTTGAGCAATGATATGACAAGGTCAATGAAAAATCTGGAGAACAAGGTTGTACGGACTGACATGACTCTATCAAGGCTGTGGAATAAGGTTGATTCATTTCAAAGGAGAATGCAGGCTGGTTCAGATTCTGATGATGAAGATGATGTTGTTGTGACAGTTCAGCCAGAAGTTCCAATCAATTTGAGTGATTGCAAAGGGATTGAGTCGATGAAGCTCTCCAGTGATGATGCTGTTGTGAAGGTTGGTGATGAAACAGGAAAGGTGAATGAAGTTTTGGTGAAGGAAGATGAGAGAAAAAACGATTCTGTTACAAAGGTGCCTTCAGGTGAGTCAGGTTCCACTTTCTTAGCTCTATTACGTGCTGAATTAGATTTTGAGATTGGTGATATTTTAAGAGACATTAGGGATAATTGTTCTCAAATGACTGAGCATGGTCATTTATTTGCGTATTTGGATGAAGTTCAAAATGATGATGTTGGATGTGTTGAAGATGGAGTTCCTGCTGTTGAGGAGGGAGACAAAGAATCCGAAGATTATATTATGGATGATTCTGGTGCAACAGAAGCTACTACCCAGGGCACTGAAGATGGTGGGACAGAATTAGGTGAAACCGAGGAGGGTATTCCAGAACAAGGTGAACAAGGTGGTGCTAAGGGCATTGGAGAAAGTGACAGAAGCAACAAAGAAGAAGCTGGAGGAGAAGGGACTGTGGAGTTTGACATGCACAACCGTACTCTGGAGACGGGTGTTCCAGATCTCGGTTGTGTAAGGAAATCTGCTAGGCTGAGGAAGGGAGGCCCTATGACTCACACGCCATACACCGTTGGGAAGAAGAAGCCGAAGAAGCAGAAGAAGCAGAAGAAGGTGAAGCCTCCCAAAATGCCTATTCGTCCAAAGTACTCCTTTTACAGTGATGAAGACTGTATGCCCTTCTATCGATGGTTTAACAAACGGTATGTCAGTTGATTGATTGTTCTATACAAGTGACAGTATTATGATGATAAGTGTCATTGTTCTTATATTTTGATTGTGAGTGACATATATACAATTTCCCTGGTTTTGTAGGAAATCAGATGATAGTATTCAAGGGTCTAATCAACTTCTTAATAGGACTTTCTTTAGATTACTTAAAACAAACAGTCTTTGGCTTGGGGATGAGGTAAGTGACAATGTTCAAGTGACAGTTTTGATATAAAGTGTTTTATTCAAGTGACAGTTTTATGTTTAAAAGTGTCATTGTTCTTATATTCTTTTGTGCAGCACCTTTGTGAGGCAATGTATCACATCAGGATGCTTATAAGTGAGAAGGCCGAGGTGTACAAGGATGTAGTTGTCATGGATTGGGTGTGGTACAAGGAATTTGATGCTGAAAGTGTCCAACGTTACGTTGTGAACAAAGAAGAAGTGCCAAGCATAAAGTTTGATTACTTCCATGGCTTTAATCCTGAGCTGTATGGTAAGTCATGGTACCGCACAGATGTAACGAAGGTATTCACTCCAGTGAACATTGACATTGAGCACTGGATTACTTTGCAAATTGACCTTGTTGCGAAGCATATAACTGTCTTTGACTGTCTTCGAGAGTTGTATGATGAGGATAAGATTGACAGTGTTGTAAGTCCTTTTTGCAAAGTGCTTCCCGTGTGGATGAAGGCATCTGGATTGTTTAAGAGATTGGGCAATTTAGATGCTGATTTCACATGGTCCAGGGATGACAATGTCTGTCAAGATGAAAAAGGGGAGAGGTATGTGTTGTTTTACATTGTTATGCTTTGTTTTGTCAAGATTCATTTTTCAGTCCTGACTTTTTTCATTTTTACTTGTTTTGCAGAGGTGGTAATTGTGGTGTCTATGCTATCAAGTACATTGAGGCATTTGCATTAGGTGGCACCTTGGACAATGTCGATTATCAGCACATGGCTGCACTTCGGGAGAAAATGGCAATTGATCTTTTTAACGGCACTTGGATTTGGGAGCCTTTGCCTGATTCCAAAAATGGCAATTGATCTTTGTCTTGTTAAACTTAGTAGTTATGAAATTGTAATGACATGTTGAACTAATTTGTGTCAGTTTAAGGCACTTGGATCTAGGACCCTTGAATCGTATGTATGTATTTGTGTAGTGACAGTTTAAGTAGTGACAGATCAAGGCATTATGTTAAACAAAATGTCCAACTGATTTTGGTTTTGTGACAATTGGTGGATAACAATGATGACAGTTTAAGGCATTATGTTACAACTATGGTGTGTTCCAATTGATAATATCAATCAACAAACAATTAAGTGAACACAGTCCCAATTGTAGTGACAGTTTATAAGCAACATGATCAAGTGACGATTTTATCCAAAAAGTGATCAAGTGAACACAGTCCCAATAAATGACATATGTTGTACAAAATAAAACAAAGAGTGAGATGGCACATCTCTTAACAAACAATCGAAGTGACAGTTTTCATATATTTTCGAACTAAGTGATGATATATCAAGAATCAATGATAGTGCTGAAATTGATGATATATGTTCAACAAGTGACATATGAAAACTTACATTGACATAGCAATAAACCAAAAAGTGACAGTTTTAAGAGTCAAGTTCAACAAGTGACAATGATGATATATGAATGCTATTTCTTGACGATTGCAGTGCTACTTGATGCTCCTTCTGACATTTTAATCTTCCTCTTCTTCTTCCCTCTGAACTCGCCTATGGAGGGAATTCTATTCCTCTTTGGTCGTCCAACCTTCCTTCTCACATTTGGGGGATTACACACTATCATGTTTATATGGTCTGGCACATTCCACTCAGATTTGTTTGGTAATGGATAAATTGTCTCTTCATTAGCCAAACACCAAGCCTGGAATTGGTAGTAGTCACTGATGAAGCTTCTCACAGGGTACTTCATTTGTTGAATTGTAGCCATTGCATGAACGCATGGCATCTTGTCCAGATCAAACATTCTGCAAGTGCATTTCCTTTGTGCTAGATCAACCACAGCACAAAACCCACCACTAAACACCTCAAACTCAGTTTTGTTCAACATTCTAACACCATAAGCTTTGGATTTTTTGCACCTTTCTTCCAAAATGCTATTGATGTTAGGTGGTATCTGATTTAGGTGTTCTTCTATCACAGCTTTTCTCTCAGCAAACCATCTGAACAATAGACACCTTATGAACTCCAAGAGAGCAGTAATGGGGAATTGTCTTGCTTCTTTCAAAACACCATTGACGCTTTCTGAGTTGTTTGTTGTCATGATGTTGTATCGGTCACCACTGAAGCATGCTCTTGACCACTTTTCGAGTGACACTTCTCTTAGATACTCACCTATCTGTGCATTTGCTGTGCAAATGTCTTGGAAGTATTTGTTGAAATCTGAAATGGTGTAGGAGTTTACAGCTTGGCTAAACAACCTCACAATTCCTTTTTGCTTGAATCTATTCTTCAAATTTCCCTTCAAATGCCTTGTGCAAATTACATGCTTTGCACAGGGAAAGACAGACTCAACTGATTTACCTATGCTCAAGTGACGGTTTGAGACAAATACTAAATCACTAGAGCATGGAATAACAACAAATAGTTGCTCAAAAAACCATCTCCAAGATCTGTCATTTTCAGAGTCTACAACAGCATAAGCAAGAGGATAGATTTGATGGTTTGCGTCTTGTGCTGAGGCAGTTATTAGAACACCCATATACCTATTATGTAGATGAGTGCCATCTACTTGTATAACCTGTTAAAAACATGACAACATATAAACTAATGACAAAATTGTATTGTTTGTGTTCAAAAGGTGACAATTACACAGTGACAATAAGAATAGTGACAATGTTAAAAGTGACAATATTCATTTTTCTGTTAAGGTTACAATGCCAAAAGTGACAGTACTAAGTTTCTGTTAAGGTTTCAAGCAAACAAGTGACAATACTAAGTGACAATGCCAAAAGTGACAATACTAAGTTTCTGCTAAGGTTTCAAGTAAACAAGTGACAATATGTACTAACCTTTCTCATATGTTGATATCCTCTGATTGATGGTCCAAGTGCAACGAAGACATACTTGAATTTGTTGTTGGCATCAGTTTGTAGAAATGTGTATGTACCAGGGTTAGCTTGCATGAGCACATGGCAATAAGATGGAAGATTTGCATAATTCTGTTCAGGTGTGCCTCTATTTAATGCATGTGCCCACTGCTGAGCTCTCCAAGCTTTATAGTAACTAATGGACTGCAGCATTTCATTCCTAACATCATTTTGGATCATTTTTGGATTTGGGCCTTTGGCCACACCTTCAAACCTGAGATGACAGTTTGTACAGAAATGTTGGTGTTAACATATATAAAACAGTAGTGATGACAATTCACAATGAAATGAGATGAAAAACAAGTAGTCAAATTACCTCAGTTTAATTTTCTCTCCTATATGTTGATAAGATGGTTGAATATGTCTTGTACATCTCACTTCAAAGGGGCATGTATGTGTGTCATTGAATTTCTTAACCTCAAAATAAGTGAGTCCTTTCAACCTTGTAGCTACCATTTTCCACTCACAACTGTCATCTACACATTTCAGTGAGTAGTAGTCTAACCTTGACCTGTTGACCTTGAAGCAATAACTCTGTTTCATTGCATGATTATACATTGCTGTCTTGAGTTCTTCTTTGCTTTGGTACATTTGCCCAACTTGTACATATTTTTGATCTGGTGGATACTCAATTGCAAGTGGATTGTCTTCATCTGATGAGTTTGGAGGTGCATCATTGACTTCCGAAATCACTAGAGGTTGGTTTGAGCTTCTGTCATTTGAAGGTAGTAGATAGCTGCTAGTGACAGTTGATGGTGGTTTCACAATTTGATAACTAGGGATTGCTGGTTCTTTCCCTTTTCTCCTACTATATGTAATGACATATAGTGTCAACCCCCAATCAACCTTAGGGGTGTTGCTAATTAGGTAGAATGATTGAAGATCGTCATCACTTTCAATAGTGAATGGAGTAGGCAGCTTCTTTGAAGGATGTAGATGTGAAAGATAGATATCAGTTGGTTGTGTTGACAGTTTAAATCTTTCAACAATCTTCTCCTTTAAGCTCTCAAGATTGAACCTCTCTTCCAAGACAAATGCCTTTGTAGTGACATCTCCACCAACATACTTGCATTCGTCATTTTCTGTCTTCCATCCCCCTCCAAAGCAAATAGGTACAATTACAAGGTCCATACTGTCATTGATTAGAGAGAAAAGCCATAATTATCATGTAAATATTGTCACTGGAAATTGAAATTGCCTCTACACTATCACTAACATGTATATATTGTCACTAGATTCACAATTCTGTCGAAATTTTCATGTAAATACTGTCACTAGATTCTCAATTCTGCCTTCCCTATGAGCAGTTATCATCTTTTGTCACCTCTATCAACACTAGATTCTCAATTACGTCTTCTCTATGAACATTTATCATCAATTGTCACTAGATTCTCAAGCTGTCATTACTCGATTGTCACTTCTCATTGAGAACTTCCAGTAATTTCGAAAATTCTCAGTGTAATTGTCATCTACCATCACAATGTACAGTGACTATTAGATTTTGAAGGAAAAAGTGTCACCTGTTGCTCGAATCCTCTGCTTGTCGGTAGAAATCGCAAGTGACAGTTTAGAGGATTGTGGCTCGATCTCGCGCAGGGATTTTGCTCACTGTAATTACGAAAATTCTCACTTTAATTGTCATCTACCATCATAATCGGTAGTGACTATTAGATTTTGAAGGCAAAAGTGTCACCTTTTGCTCGAAATCGAAAGTGACAGTTTGGAGGATTGCAGGCTCGATCGCACGTAGAGATTTTGCAGTGACAATCCTCTGCTCGATCACTTGTAGTCGACAAAATTGTAGTCGACAGTGACAATGCTCGCGGATTTGAGGTGACAGTCGCTCTCGATCGATCACGCGCACGAAATCGCAGGTGACAGTCGCTCTCGATCGATCCGGCGCACGAAATCGCAGGTGACAATTGAGGCTCGCGTTTGCAGCTTTGGAATCACGCAGAAAAACGCCGGAAATTCGCCGGAAATCGCGCCGGAAATTCGCCGGAAATCGCTCCGGAAATCGCCGGTTTCTCTCGCCGGGAGCGCGCGGAAATCGGTTATGACGATGGAGGCGCGCGTCGGCCGTATTTATTTGCCAGCTTCCATGCCAGCCGTGCAATTTTGGAGCTACGTGGCTTCTATAGGCTATATGGCATTTTCCAAATGCCATATACCTAAATCCTTCTTGATTATATACAAATGCAAAATGCGAATTGTACTCGATGCTATGAAAATAGATTATGAATGACATGATTACCCTAAAAAAATCTATCTTAATAAAAGTTTATTAAGTGCTTTATGACAAAATAGGGGGTAACGGACTTTAATAATTGATTTTGTTTTTAGTTGAAGAATATAAGATTTTGTTAAGATAGAACAATATCATTATCCGTATATTTAGGCTCTCTGTTTCCTTATTTACCGTTAATCAAAAAGAAAAAAATAAGTAAGAAAGGAAGGAATCAATTATTTTGATTGTGTTTGGTACTTATCTAGCTTGTCCATATGATTGCGTTTCCATCAATTCATATTGTCGTAGGTGAATCTTTTTTTTTTTTTTTATGAAAGTTGTAGGTGAATCTAATCTCTCTTATTTGATTACTTTTTCTTAATACGTATAATTGGATTGAAAGTTAGTATGAAAGAGCGTTATTAAAAATAGGGGGTGTGGTTTATAAAATCTTAATGACAAAACTATCTTTAACTACTTCAGGTTTAGTTAACCTTTTAAACAGGGGGTAAAAAGTTAGTATCTAGCATCCTGCAATTTCAAGTGAACCTTTAAAACAAACTAGAAAGAAAGATGAGTGGAAAAGCTCATCTTCACCTATCTTCTTCTTTTTCTAATTTCTATTTTTTTTCACCAAATCACTATCTTTTTTAACTATTTGTTTAGACATTTTTTTTTGTAAATCAAAATTATAATTAATTAATTTAACTTATTTGTCTGTGAATTTTTGTTTTTATTGTATTTTATAATCATATACATTTCTCATATTTCTTTGTCAATATTTTTTTTGTCCCATAAATTTATAATTTAAGCTACAAATATCTAAAAATATCTTTGAAAATTTTCTTAAAAATATATAAACTAAATTTGTGTTATAATATTCATTTATAAATTATATTGATCTATAACTCTACTATTATTAAATGAATTAATTTTATAAGATCTATTAAAATATTCATTTTTTAAAAAAATATTATTATTAATACAAGCATATTTTTCTAACGGATTTATTTAAATATCTCATAATTAAATTTATTTTTTATTTCTATCATTATATAAAAATCTTATCAATTATAAAAAAAATTATGTTGATAAAATATTTCACTTGAGATTTCATATCATATCGCATATGTTTTTTTTAATTAATCAAATATATTTTGAAATAAAATGATAGTATTTTATGTATACTTTTTATTTAAGTCATATTATATAAATTTCAAATTTAAGTTTATTCTTAACATCAAATCACGATTTTGCTACTTTGGATTAACAAAATATTGTAACGATTTCGGATAAAAAAGACGATATCAATATCTAATTCTTAATAATATAGTTATGCATTCCTTTATTAATTGAACAATGCGTCAAAAAAATTATTATCGATCGTGTCCCGTACAGGGTATGGGCAATAATCTAGTTAATTATATATTTAAGAAAAATTTAAAGATACAATTTCGATGATATATATTCTCGTGCTCATTCATATGTAAATTTGATTTATTCTGTAAGATTAAACTGCATGTTTTCCATCTTATCCATAAGAAATTAATCTCAAATTCATGTATGACTTGCTCATATATGCTAATCTTTTCAGAAATTGTCCATTGGGGGTCCAGCTGAAAAAAATTGTATCAGCTTTTCACTCAGTTCTTAGTGATCATTCTTGTGAAGATGCAGAGATGAGTAAAAGGAGCTCCCATCTTGACTTGTTGAAGCATAGCAACGTCTGTGCCGACGAATCCTTCTTCTTGATCAATGCATTCTTTGTGGGTGTCCTATTGAGATTTAACTTACAAAACGTGTTGAGCACGAGAGGATTTAACTTACAACCCTCAAATTCTGACTTTAAATAATGACTTTAAATACCAAGTATCAACATTAAAACAATAATAATACCAACTTTAAAAATCCTAAAATACTATACAAACTATTCAAGTATTAACCAAAAACAATACCGGACTACTTTCCGTCACAATTTCCGGCAACCCAGCTGACGTGACAACCGGAAAAATGACGTGGCATCTCTAGAATTTACACCTTTTTATATCTTTTTTTTAATGCCAGCTCATTATTACTCAAAAAAAAAAAAAAAAGCTAATTACACCCAAATTAAGCACGTACATGTATGTCTACACAAATCAAATTAAATAAAACCAAATTTAACATATCAAACCTAATTAATTTAAAGGACCAATAATAGATTGGAGAGGAAGAACACGAAGAACGTGTTCAATTAGAAAAAAACAGAGGTTGTAGCTCATTAAAAAATCAGAACGAGAGGGGAAAAACCAACTAGCATTTCCATTGAAAAATCAGTAGGAGAGGGGGGAAAACCAGGTCACAAAGCTTGCAAACCTGATTCTAAACCTGTCAACCAACTCAGCAAAAGATGAGATACTCCCAAGTGGTAAATGCGAGTGCCAGTTTAGCGCGGGACCGCATAACGTGTTCCCGAACCATCGACACATAACAATTTCTTTCATTTCAAAGGGGACAATACTAATATTCATAGCTTGCTTAAAGGCCGCTATATGCTGGTCGGGATCGGTAGTCCCTTCATATTTTTGAATTTCAGGGACGTGATACTTTCGAGATATGTTAACTCTCGCGATAGCGGGTACAAAGGGCGAATCGGTGTAACCGTCACGCCTTTCTACTGCAATCGGTTGAGGAGCCCCTGGGACCTGAATAATCCGGTCCTCCAGGGCTCTGAGGCGTTCCTTGAGCTGGACAACCTCACTACTTTCTCGAACTGCCCCGGACGTGTTAACAATTACCTGATTACCCGTTGATGGTCCGGCGCCATTCGGAGTGACAAGATTGGGATCCTCCATATCCAGGCGCCGAGCTACGTCATTAATCACGTCGCTCCTTTGGTGGTGAGCCGGAGCCGACTGGACCTGAGATCGAAGCAAGTTACGTTCATTAGTTAAAGCTTCAATTTATCTCCCATAAACTTCAGTAATTTTAGAGTTAGCCTCTTTTTGGCTATCTAGATCTTTTTGGAGCGCGAGCATGGTTGCACGGATTTCTGCAATGGCGCTAGATTCAGCTGTCTGCCTCTCGGAGTTGTTGTTGGCTGGTGGCTCTTCTTGGAGAGGCAATTCTTGATTCTGGTTGTCGTTACCGCCGCTGTTGATGGCGTTGCTAGGGTCGCTGTTGTCGTTGTTGAGATTTTGGTTGTCGCCGGAGTCGATGGTTTGGTTGTTGTTCAGCTCGAGATCTCCGACGTGGCTATGAGTTGCATCCATGCTTGATGAGGATTTGGTAGCTTGCTAGGTCGTGACTTCTTTTTTGGCTAGGGCCCCACGGTGGGCGCCAATTGTTTTGGGCAAATTAACCGCGTAAACGCGTTACTTCGCTACTATGAGGGACTCCTAGTCACAAAGTTGCCACGACGCGTTAGAGAATATGAACAAGAAGTTATTAATGATAATGATGAATGAAATAACGGAGAAAATGGTGAAAATGGTATGAGTCGTGGAGCGAATTGTATTGATCGAATCGTTGCTTTCAAGAACAAACAGCAACTTCTGTATACACTTGATTTCTTAGAACAAAAAGGATCGTAATTGATTAGAATAAGGCAAGAACAATGAGATTTTTTGGTAAGCTTTGGGTGAGAGTCAGTGCTGAATATTTCGTGTCCTTTATGTGGGCTTCGTCCTTCCTTTTATGTTGAGCTCCTCCCCCTGATTGAACCGTTGCTGAACGTATATAAAATCCCGGAGATATCGCACCCGCATTTACTACTTGGCATTGGAATATCTTCTTCTTGCTACAGTCAAAATTCGCCTTCAATTGTGGAGCGGAAATCACGGGCTCAATATCACCAGCCGTTAGCAATGGTTCCTATGGGCCTATCCGCTTAGTATTTGTGGGCTTGAGATTTGGACGGCCCAACAATACCCCCTCAAAAAAGCCCGGGGAAACAATCCCGCTGGCGGTTTCTCTAGGGTTTTTTTTGAATTTCAAAAGGTGTTTGGGAAGTTGTAGCAGGTGATGGCGTCACATCCCATCAACCTCTATTTAAGAAGTGTGATGATGGTTCTGCGGTCTCAACTGTTTCGCTTTTCTTCAAGGTACGACCTTTTCCTCTTCTTCTTCCCTTTGTTTCTTTTGAAGTTTCTTCGATGGCTTCTTCTTGCAAAGAAACCGCTTTGTCCCCTTCGTTTTCTCCTTTAAAACTCCTTACCGGCGCTTACCAGAGGAATTCTTCCTCTGAAGCCCCATGGGAGTTTGCCGCTTCCGTGGGCTTTCCCTCAAGCGCCGAGGTTTTCTTGCCTTCTGATGGAATTTTTGCCGATTCTTATGCGAAAGATTGGGTATGCTTTCATGAATACCCCTTCCGCATTGGCCACCGCTTTCCTCTTTCCCCTCTTGTAACCGACTTTTTAAACAAGCTTGGCGTTTCGCCGGGACAACTTCTTCCCCAAGTGTGGAGAATCTTGCTCTCCGTTGAACGACTGTGTTCCAAACGGGGTATCGCTTTTCAAAGCGAGGATTTTTTCGCGAATTATCGTGTTTCCAAGGGCGGTCCGGGGCGGATCACGCTCAAGACTCTTCGCACCAAATCTGATTTTGTTTTTAACATTTCAAAATCCGACCGTGGTTGGGCGGATAAGTTCTTTTTTGTGAAGATCTCGTCTCTTAAGGGTGACTCGTCCTCCTTGCGAAGTCGTTGGAAGCCTATAGGTAGTGTTTTACCCTCCTTTGGTTTTTGCTTGTCCAAACCCTAACTCGTCTGTTGTCCCTTTTTTTTGCAGAAGAAGTTGCCTTGCTGACTCCGCGCAAGGGTTCCGTCGTGATTGTTTCTCAGATTGAAGCAATTCCCATTGCTGATAGGTCTTACCCAGAGTTGGGTCCTTCTTCTTCGACAGAATCCGACGAGATCGAAATGTCTAGTAGGTTCCTTTGCGTCTGTCGTCTCTTTTCCCTTTTTTTTTATATGCTTTTGCGTGTTTGTTTGACGCGTTTTATGTCTTTATGTCGTAGGTTCCAGAGCTACGCGTTCCACGGCTTCGCTTACCACCGCTGAGCGCCTGGAGGCGCGAAAGAAGAGAAAGGCCGAAACCGCTTCCAGTGCGGACAATGAAACTGCAATCTCGCTCCCTCCCAAGGTTCCCGACTCTAAGAAGCTTGTCTCGTCGAGGAAAGATTCTGGTGCTAGAGTGACCGATCTTCTTAGGACAATGATGTCGCCGGACATGGATCCCGTGAAATGCCTTCATTCCTTGACTCCTCTAAAGGTCGACTGCTTCTCTGGACGCCCGCACCCCCTGCCTTCTTATTCCGAGTTGTTTGGCGAAATTGTCGCCGCTCACTGGCAGGTACAATTTAAATACATACTTGTGTGCGTTACCTGACTCTTTAGTTCTTAATCATAACGCGTTGATGTTTCCTCCCAGGGCCTTCAAGTTTCTTTTGCCGCTTTCGACAAGTTCAAAGACTTACCTGACCAACTGTCTGCTTGCAACATGAACCTCCAAAATGAGAAGAACAAATCTTCTCTGTTGGCCGGGGAGAAGGCATCTTTGGAAGCAAGGATTGCCAAGTTGCAGGAGGAGTTGAAGATGGCCCAGCAAGAGTCCCAGGTTTACCATGAAGAACTTGAGAACGAACAGAAGAAATCCGCTGCCCTGGCAAATGAGATTGAAGAGTCCGCCGACTTCTACTCCATCAAAGCTCGAGTGGAGACGATGGAGGAGCACTTCGCGGGGAAATCTGCCGGCTGGGATGTCGCAAAGGAAAGGGCAGAGTTTATGTCGATGTTTCCAGATGCGGCTAAGGCGATGAAGAATCCCTCCCCTATGGATGATATTGTCAAGGTGGCCAATGAAGTAGTGGAGGCGGAAACAGCAGGGAAGGATCCTAAAGAAGTTTCTGAAGATTAACTTTGTTTGTTTGTTTAAAGACTTTTTTATTCTACCTCCAGTGTGTTGGGGCTTTTGAACTTGTTTCACCCCCTATGTGTTCTGGGGCTAGTTTGTAAAAACTTTAAGTATTCTGGCCGCTAGTTTTAGGGCCTTATGACTGCTTGCCCTTTGCTTTTCGGGGCCTGTTTAACTATTACTATTATGCATACTTGTCTTTGTTTTGTCTGCGTTTGTTTTGCAGGTTTAGAGTCAAGCTGGAAGCATAAGAGCCTGGTAGAAGACTCAGCTTAGTATTGAGATCTCTGTGTAATTTATATAGCGCTAAGTGTGTAAGATGCAACTTATGAGGGCGAAGATGTAAAGGAAAGTTGTAACTTGTATTAATGACGATCAGTTGTACAAGTAAATGAATAAAGAGCTTCTTTGTATGAAAAACTCTTGTTTGTTTCGTTCGCCTCGTGCATCTGGTTTTCTTGACTAGTCAATTTGCGTGCACTTGTTGCCTGTTTGTAAGGCTTGGGCCTCTTGTCTTGGCCTATAACGTCACAAGGCGTCCCTCGTTAGTTTTTATAGAACCGTGTATGTCAAGGCTTGTGTAAAGCCGTAATGTAATCGAGTCGAGTATCGCGTAAGAATGTAAAAGTAATGTTGTAAATGTGTACCTTGCTCAGAAATGATAGAGCTTCAAGTTCATCGCGTTCCAGCTCCTGGGCACCGTCTTGCCATCATGTGACTCTAACTCATATGCACCTTGCCCTACGATTTTAGTAATCTGGTATGGGCCCTCCCAATTTGCTCCGAGTTTGCCTGCATTTAGTTCTTGAGTGTTTTGAAAGACTTTTCTCAACACCCAGTCTCCGACTTGGAATGCTCTAGAATTAACTCGTTTGTTGTAACTCCGTGCTACCCCCTGCTTGTATGCTGCTAATCGAATTGAGGCTTCATCTCGTAACTCGTCCACCGTGTCGAGATGGTGTAACAAGTTAGAGATTTTGGATTCTTCTGTAGTAAGACCATATCGAACAGTGGGCAATGATACCTCAACTGGTAGCACAGCCTCGCACCCGTAAACTAGGGAGAAAGGTGTGTGTCCCGTTGCGGTCTTGGGTGTAGTGCGATCTGACCATAATATGAATGGTAACTCGTCGGCCCACTTTCCCTTGGTGTTTGTAAGCCGCTTCTTGAGATTGTTAAGGATAACCTTGTTGCTTGCTTCCGCCTGACCATTAGCTTGTGGGTAGCGAGGTGTAGACATAACGAGTTGAATGTTGTATTGCCGGCAAAAGGCTTTGGTCTTGTCGTTGATGAATTGGGAGCCGTTGTCGCATACTATAGTGGATGGTATCCCGAACCTGCTTAAGATATTTCTGCGGATAAACGAGATAACTTGAGTGTCCTTGACCTCCTTGAAGGCTTCGGCCTCGATCCACTTAGAGAAATAATCTGTCATGGCAAGTAGATAGACGCGTTGCCCTGCAGCTGGTGGGAGTTTCCCAACGATGTCCATCCCCCACTTCATGAATGGCCATGGTGAAGTAAGGGGATGAAGTAACTCTGAAGGTAAATGTGGGATTGGTCCATGACGCTGGCACGCGTCACACTTGCGAGAAAACTCCGCTGCATCTTTGTTCATGGTGGGCCAGTAGTATCCCATCCTGCTTGCTTTCTTCGCCAGGTTTCGACCCCCTCTGTGGTTGCCACACTCGCCGTCATGTATGTCGGGTAACACCACTTGTACTTCGTTTTCTCGTACGCATCGTGCGTATATTCCTGACGACATCCATTTGAACAAAATGTTATCTTTAACCGTAAATGTGGAAGCTTTTACCTTAAGTCGTTTAGCCTCCTCCTTGTCTTCTGGCAGGACACCTTGTTCCAACCATTTCAGGTAAGGCGTTACCTAGGACGGGTTACTGTCTGGACTGCTCATTGTTAATACGTCAGCTTCCTTGACTATTGATGGTGCATCGAGGTACACGAAGGGAATCTTGGTGTATTCTCGTGGGTCTATGGCGGATCCAAGATTAGCTAAGGCGTCAGCCTGTGTATTAGCGTCTCGAGGAACCTGCTTGATCTCGAAATGCTTGAAATCTTTCACAATCTCGCGCACCTTCTCTAGGTATGCTTTCATCTTTGAATCCCTGGCAACATATGAATCTGTTACTTGGTTCACGATAAGTAACGAATCACAGATTACCTCGATTTCCTGCACGTTAAGATCTCGGGCAACAAGTAAGCCTGCTATAAGCGCCTCGTATTCTGCTTCATTATTGGTAGCTTTGAACGTACATCGCACAGCCTGGGCTATCCTATCCCCCTGTGGTGACTTCAGAACTACCCCCAGACCGACACCAACTTGATTTGACGCGCCATCGGTATGCATCAGCCACTTGCTATTATTTGTTACATTCAGCATTTCTTGTTCTTCTTCCTGCGAAGGGGTAGGTGTGAAGTCGACCACAAAATCCGCCAAGGCTTGCGATTTTATTGCTGTTCGAGGCTCATATGAGATGTCGTAGCCATTCAAATGGATGAGCCAACGCGTCAAGCGACCTGATAGCTCTGGTTTGGACATGATACTCTTCATAGGATAGTTAGTTCTCACGATAATAGAATGACTTTCAAAGTATGGACGCAACTTAATGGAAGCCATTACTAAAGAAAGAACTAATTTTTCTGTAGGAGAATACCTAGTTTCCGCGTCAAGCAATGTTTTACTTACATAGTATACTGGTAACTGGTTACCATCTTCTTCACGGATTAGCACGGCGCTGACTGCAACTTCCGTAACGGCGAGGTAGACATACAATTTGTCTCCTTGCCGTGGTTTTGATAGCACCTGCGGATTCGATAAATACTGTTTTAGCTCTTCGAATGCCTTCTCATGCTCTTCCTTCCACTCGAACGACTTATTCTTCTTCAAGATGTCGTAGAATAGCTTGTTTCGATCTGATGAGCGGGATATGAATCTGTTCAATGCTGCTATTCTTCCTGTTAAATTCTGAACATCTTTTACGCACTTTGGTGACTCGAGCTCCATTATGGCTCTGACCTGTTCCGGACTTGCCTCTATCCCCCGTTAGGTAACTATATACCCGAGGAACTTCCCTGAGGTGACGCCGAAGGAGCATTTGGTTGGATTTAACTTCATCTTGTATTCTCTTAAGATTTGAAAGGCGTCTCGTAGATGAGCGATGTGATCTTCCGCCTTTAACGACTTGACGAGCATGTCGTCGATGTAGACCTCCATTGTATCCCCCAGCTTTTCCCGAAACATCTTATTAACCAATCTCTGGTAAGTAGCACCTGTGTTTTTCAATCCGAATGGCATAACTTTATAGCAATAAGTTCCTTGATTAGTTATAAATGCCGTTTTTTCTTGATCCTCAGGATTCATCATTATTTGTTGATAGCCACTAAACGCGTCCATAAAAGTTAACAACTCGTGTCCTGCCGTCGCGTCCACCATTGCATCGATATGAGGCAATGGGAACGAGTCTTTAGGACACGCTTTGTTTAAATCAGTAAAATCGACACAGACGCGCCACTTATCATTTTTCTTTTTAACCACTACCACATTTGCTAGCCACTCAGGATATTTGACTTCTCTGATTTTTCCCGATTCAAGTAAGGACTTTACCTCGTCGTTGATTACCTGATTTCGCTCGGGGGCGAACTTACGCATTTTCTGTTTCACGGGTGGCGTTTTTGGATTGACATTCAGAGTATGAGTAATCACGCTTGGATCTATTCCGATCATATCTTCATTCCCCCAGGCGAAGCAATCTTTGTAAGACCGTAAAAACTCCACCAGCCCCTCTCGCAAAGTCGGCTCTAGATCTGCTCCGACCCGGACCTTTTTCGAGGGTTCGGATGGATCAAGAGCTACTTCCTCTAGTTCAGGAGCTTCCGGCTTTACGTAGAAGGATGGAGTCTTACAGTCTTTTAATTGCTAATCGGAAATTTGCTTGCTTGTTCCTGCCTTCGAGGCTGTGGAAGCTGTGGAAGTCGTCGCTCTCATCGTTACCGAGTAACATTCTCTTGCAAGTCTTTGCTCTCCTTGAATTTTCTTGTATTCCCCAAGGAGAGGGAAACTTCACGCATTGGTGATACGTTGACGGGATTGCTTTCATCCCGTGAATCCATGGCCTGCCCAAGATTACATTAAAAGGTGAGGGACAATCTAGTACTTGAAATTTTACTTGATAGTTTACTCCCTGGGCGATGGTTGGCAGGGATATTTCCCCGAGCGTGTTGCGTGATTCACCGCTGAATCCTACCAAAGTCGTAGACTTTTTGACTATGTCGTCAAGTCCGAGACCTAAGCTGTACAACGAGTCCAACATAAGCAAGTTAGTGGAACTTCCATTATCAATCAAAACACGTTTAACAAGGAAATTTGCAATTGTCAAGGATATTATTAAACAATCATGATGAACTTCCTCTTTTTCGACGTCGTCGAAGGTGATAGGCATGATGGCATGTCTGGAACGTGTGGGAGGTATGGGATTTTCTCGTCTGGCTTCTCTCGCGATTCTTTTAGCCGCGGAATAGGTTACGCCACAAACATCCGACCCCCCGGTAATCACGTTGATCACTCCTGCGTGCTTGGGGGAGTCGGGCTTTCGGGCTCTTTCCACATTCCGGGCCAAATGCTCCCTGCCGCGCTCAGAGATCAGCTCTTTGAGGTAGCCTTTCCTTAGCAAGTCGACGACCTCTTTCCTTAGCGCGATGCACTCCTTTGTCGTGTGACCGTGATCGAAATGAAAGTCGCACCACCTTGATTCATCTTTACGATGATGTGGTATGTCTTTCTTCCGTGGCCACTTGACAGCGTTTCCCATCGTGCTAAGGGTTCTGACTATCTCTATCGCGCTAACTCGAAAGTTGTGGTGAGACAATTCTGGAGGCAGCTGGGTGTTCTCACTTCTCTTAAAGTATGACGTGTTAACAGTCGGCTTGTTGTGCGGGGAATGATGAGCGGCTGAAGGGTAGGGAGCGTATCGAGCCTCCCGTTTTCCTTGCCGTCGATCACTCCGCTGAGGACTCGCCCCCTTCTCGGTGTAGAGGTCGTCCTCCTCCAGACGGACATGAGCTAACGCTTTAACCTGCACTTCATCAAAGTTAGAGCAAGGGTACTTTGTTAGTTCACGATATAATTCGAGATTTCGGGAGGATATCCCTCGCCGGAAGGCTTCCACTGCCGTTGCTGCATCGCAACCCTCAATAGTTACAAGTTCCTCGTTGTAACGACTGAGGAACGTCTTTAAAGATTCTCGAGGCTTCTAGACTAAGCGGTATAAGTCACTAGATCGCTTCTTTGCGTGTCGGCTGCTTGCAAACCTGATTCTAAACCTGTCAACCAACTCAGCAAAAGATGAGATACTCCCAAGTGGTAAATGCGAGTGCCAGTTTAGCGTGGGACCGCATAACGTGTTCCCGAACCATCGACACATAACAATTTCTTTCATTTCAAAGGGGACAGTACTAATATTCATAGCTTGCTTAAAGGCCGCTATATGCTGGTCGGGATCGGTAGTCCCTTCATAACTTTGAATTTCAGGGACGTGATACTTTCGAGATATGTTAACTCTCGCGATAGCGGGTACAAAGGGCGAATCGGTGTAACCGTCACGCCTTTCTACTGCAATCGGTTGAGGAGCCCCTGGGACCTGAGTAATCCGGTCCTCTAGGGCTCTGAGGCGTTCCTTGAGCTGGACAACCTCACTACTTTCTCGAACTGCCCCGGACGTGTTAACAATTACCTGATTACCCGTTGATGGTCCGGCGCCATTCGGAGTGACGAGATTGGGATCCTCCATATCCAGGCGCCGAGCTACGTCATTAATCACGTCGCTCCTTTGGTGGTGAGCCGGAGCCGACTGGACCTGAGATCGAAGCAAGTTACGTTCATTAGTTAAAGCTTCAATTTATCTCCCATAAACTTCAGTAATTTTAGAGTTAGCCTCTTTTTGGCTATCTAGATCTTTTTGGAGCGCGAGCATGGTTGCACGGATTTCTGCAATGGCGCTGGATTCAGCTGTCTGCCTCTCGGAGTTGTTGTTGGCTGGTGGCTCTTCTTGGAGAGGCAATTCTTGATTCTGGTTGTCGTTACCGCCGCTGTTGATGGCGTTGCTAGGGTCGCTGTTGTCGTTGTTGAGATTTTGGTTGTCGCCGGAGTCGATGGTTTGGTTGTTGTTCAGCTCGAGATCTCCGACGTGGCTATGAGTTGCATCCATGCTTGATGAGGATTTGGTAGCTTGCTAGGTCGTGACTTCTTTTTTTGCTAGGGCCCCACGGTGGGCGCCAATTGTTTTGGGCGAATTAACCGCGTAAACGTGTTACTTCGCTACTATGAGGGACTCCTAGTCACAAAGTTGCCACGACGCGTTAGAGAATATGAACAAGAAGTTATTAATGATAATGATGAATGAAATAACGGAGAAAATGGTGAAAACGGTATGAGTCGTGGAGCGAATTGTATTGATCGAATCGTTGCTTTCAAGAACAAACAGCAACTTCTGTATACACTTGATTTCTTAGAACAAAAAGGATCGTAATTGATTAGAATAAGGCAAGAACAATGAGATTTTTTGGTAAGCTTTTGGTGAGAGTCAGTGCTGAATATTTCGTGTCCTTTATGTGGGCTTCGTCCTTCCTTTTATGTTGAGCTCCTCCCCCTGATTGAACCGTTGCTGAACGTATATAAAATCCCGGAGATATCGCACCCGCATTTACTACTTGGCGTTGGAATATCTTCTTCTTGCTACAATCAAAATTCGCCTTCAATTGTGGAGCGGAAATCACGGGCTCAATATCACCAGCCGTTAGCAATGGTTCCTATGGGCCTATCCGCTTAGTATTTGTGGGCTTGAGATTTGGACGGTCCAACAACACACTTTACAAATAAAATTTTGAATTGTCGCTATATGATTGTTGTAATCTAGATGTAATTACGACAAGAAAATGGATTACACAGTATAGTTTCCTTTTGCACCCACTCTCCTCTCAAAGTCAAAGTCCAGGTGGTCAATCAATCTCCATATCAGATGCTTTCTAATGTATCAACCCAGAGCTAACTATGACACCGTTTTGAGTTTGGCGTTTACCGCGATCCCAGATTATGGCGTCACTTTCTTCCTTGTTTGATTCTTTTTTCCTGTTGGTTTGATCAACGTTGTGTTGTCGGACTTAGGGTTTCAAGGTTTCGGTTGCATTTTGTGCACACCAGGAGTTTGAAGAAATTCCTGTATGAAACGTGGCATGAATCTGTGGTTCCTCTTTTCTACTTCTCTATGGAATTTGACATTGGTTCATGCTTTTCGATTTGGTGGAATCCATGATCTTATATCTTTTTTCATCTCTATTTTTTAGCTTTCATATCTTCTTTGTGATTTCCTTTGTTCAGCTGGTTTTTCATGCTTCTGCCTTATTATTGTTACATGTATTCATTTCTTCAGGGCTATTCCTCCATTTTGCTTTCGCTAGTATATATACTGTTGTTTTTTTAATTTACACACTTTGGGTCATCCTTATAGAATTCATTCACGTTTGACGACATCAACAAGGTAATGGGAGATTCTTTGTGATTGGAGTTTTTTATATGTACCTTACGTCGTATGTTTTAGTGGTTTGATGATTGTACTTTGCTTTTTTACTTCAAATTGCTTATACAGTGGGTTGTTACTTCATAACCAACGCTATGAATGATAGCTCTGTGTTTTCAAGTGAATAGGAGCTCCTCAATCTCCCACTACAACGGTATATATTAGTAGGAGCACTTTATGTTTCTACAGCTGAGTTGGTGATTTCACAAGCCAGCATGTACATGCTTTTCTCTCTAAATGCATAATTTGGATAATTTGTGTTCTCTTTTTCTTTCCCCTGTCCTGTTATCTAACTTTTGGATAGGTCAGCATTTTAAAATTGTTGTATTGGCTATTTTATTTTGTCTTAATTCACTGACTGTGCACGCTTCTCTTTAGATTGGGATATTTCAATGGTGGAGGTCTTTTGTTGACTTTATGTTATTGATGTTTCTGCTGGCATTGTTGGCTTTCTCTTTTTGATGCTTATGTTTCTGTCTGCTCATTCTCCCTTTGAATGACAGTCTTTTATTGAAGAGAAGCTAATTTTTTTTTATGATTACTGAACTTGTTTTTGTTACCTGATACATTGCTTTTGACCTTTTGTAGTGAGTTCAGTTCTGCTTGGGGTAGTCCAGGGGCTATTATGTTTCTTTGCTCAGGTGAATGTATTCCGATCATCCCTCTGTTTTTTTTTTATGATTACTGAACTTATTTTTGTTACCTGATACATTGCATTTTTGTATTTTTTTGAGACACGGCTTGCCTCCATCTTTCCTGGTATACGACTCATCTAGAGGCACATTATCTAATCTGTATTTTGGTGTTTATGCTCTTGAAAAGACCTTTGCTCTATGACTGCAGTCCTGTGTCTTATCCCCAAGCAGAAAAAAGTGAGAAGAGAGTTGGTACAATTCTTGAAGGTCTGTGATAGTGCAAACAGGTCATGTCCCTATTTTTGTATGTGTTTGTAATTATTTTCTTAAGCGTTAGGCACTAGAGGTTGTGCCGTTGAATTCATGGAACTAATGTCCTGTACAATGCATGACTAACGACTGATCTAGCTAAATCCATTCATATGATGGTAAAGCTTGTTGGTGTTTCATATGCTTTCCCCCCTGCATTGTTCCCTGAGTTTTTATCCTAATGCATCGTACTGATAACCCTATTTTGTATATCACTACTTACCTGTCTCATTTTACCTTCTGAAGCCCTCCACTACAAGTTGAAAAAGTTTCTTACCACTTGCATCACTTTATATAACATTATGGTGCACAACTTCATGTCTGAAATTTAACCATCCCTTTTGGATTTTGCTTTGCATTGTAGTGGTTACTGGAAGCCTGAAGATGTCTCATTCGCCAAAACCTCATTTGAAGAAGATGGTAAAATCGGTTTCTGTTCCACCCGTCTGGATCCAGCTTTAATTTTGGCTGTATCGTCTTGTATACAAGCTCTCTCTCAACTGCATAATCCGTCTGCTGATTTGGACGAAGGTTGGTTTTATTTCCATAGCATGTACTATGTAGAGCAATCCTCAGAAATTTCCATGTCTGAGCTGGACAAAAAGAGTTGCAATTACATTTTCAGTGCATACACTTCTGTTGTCAAACTTTGATTCAAGCCTTCAAAATCCCATTATGAAAATACCATTATTTGCAAATAACATGACGTTTGATCCCAAGGTCTGCTTGATTCTATCTCCCTTTGTTTTCACTTGGTCAGCTGAAGTTGGAGATCTTGCATCACACGAAAGCAAGAACTCTAGTTGCCGATTCCAAATCCATGCTTGCAAAAGCAGCTCCCATCTTAACTCGTTGAAGCATAGCAACGTCTTTGCCGACGAATCCTTCTTCTTGATCAATGCATTCTTTGTGTTGTCCTATTTTAGATTACAAGATAATGAAACAAAAATTCTTCAGCAAGTGCTAAAAAATGCTTTCTAGCTAGCTAGCCCAAGCAATATGATACTTACAAAACATGTTGAGCACGAGAGGATTTAACTTACAAACCTCAAATTCTGATGTTTCCATCTCCAAAAACTTCTGAATGTAATGGAGCTCTTTCACTGAACCATTAAGATTCAAGGTCACACCAAAAAAGCTAGTCTCAATTCTCTCCAAGTAGTTGGCGAACTCCTTGAACATCAACATTGCTCTTGTAGAAACCTAAGAAAATGGATTAGACAATATACAAATAAAATTTTGAATTGTCACTATACGATTGTTGTAACCTAAATGTAATTACCACAAGTCGGGCATACGTGATCTATTTCCTTTTGCACCCACTCTCCTCTCAAAGTCAAAGTCCAGGTGGTCAATCAATCTCCATATCAGATGCTTTCTAATGTATTACCCACAACAGCTACAGCAACCGACCACTACTCAAAACTTTCCCATTGCTATATGTATACAAAACCTTATTAAATTAGATAAACTGTAACAGCCTGATTTAGCTTTTGAAATCTCAGACTGATCAGCCTTGCACCTATACGCCAAAGAGTTTGTTAGGCAGTGAATAATCTTTACCTTAGACGTTTATTAACTCATTGACATTGTAAAGATGCATAATGTGGGTTTCTGCTACTTCAGTAGAAATACACTGTAACGATGCATGATATTGTGATTTCATATTTTTTTCCCAAATGAAATAGTGTGTTCATGACATCGTATAATACTAACCAACCAAAATGTGAAAAATTAGCAATCAACAAATTCTACAATCCTTCATTTCACTTAGGTATTTTCTTATTGAATTAATCAAAAAAAAAAACTGAACGGAGTTGAAGTATGAAAGAAGGCTTGGAAAGTAAGTCTCGTGTGCTCATTCTCCCACTGCAATCCTTCCCACCAATCCAGTTGTCCTTCAATTCTCGACAAAACGTCGGTCTTGGTGTTGGGACCGAAGGGAAGCTTCCTCAACCCATGACAATTCGTGAACTTCATCAATTCAAGGCATGGAAAAGGCAAGGTTTGAGGGCAAATGCTCTTCAAACAAGGAAGACCAGACAATTTGATTCTTCTTAGCCTTGCAAACATATGTTCTTCTCTTTGAACTTCTGGGGTATCGCTTACTACTTCTTCCAACAACTCGCATTCTTGGAGTTCAAGAAATTCAAGGCATGCTGCATAAACAAGCCATGTCAATTCAACCAAGGGAGTATCTTTTAAGGTCACGGAGCAAAGACTCTGAAAGCATCCATTTTCGGCTGTTATTCGGTTCAATTGGCAACAACTCTTCATTTCAAGCGGCTCTAGGTTCTTCAATTGCTCAACCGGTGAAGATGAAAGCGTGATCTCGTTCAAACCATGACATCCCACAAGGCATAGCACTCTTATGCAAGTAGACAACTTTTCAAACGTTAAAAGTTTCTCAACACATTCAACTTCTAATAGGCTCATACGCAAATCATCCAGCCATTCTAAGTGTATGAGCTCCTCTAATAATTTTGTGTCAACTTTCAAGCTCCCAAACAAAGCACATATTGACAGACTATTATCATGCATCATGCCCTTCAGAACAATAACCATGCGTGATATTATGCTCAACACTCTCAACTGAGTAAGATTTTGCATTAGCTCAGGAGGAAATGATTCGAGTTCTACCATGTTGTCAAGATAAAGGTACCTTAGTTCTGTCAAGTGGCCAAGACTCACCGGCAACCTGCGTAGTCGTGTGGAGGATAAGTTGAGGTATATCAAACTAACACGATTAAAACACGATTCGACGACAAGTCCAAGACTCTGATTGAGGGCATATGATGGAAGAATTGAGGCGATAACTTCTCCACTGTGCAATTTCTAATGAATAGAGTGGAAAGATTGATGAATGATGATGATCCAGAATTGAGGCGATAACTTCTCCACAATGTTACTCTTTCTGCTAGATTCCATTTCGCAAGCTCACGAGAATCAATTGATGTAGCTCGATCTTCCACCACTATTTGATGGCGGTTTGTCTCGTTTGTGCAAGATAACCACAAAGCCATGTCTCGAATCACGTCGTGCATTTTGACAGAGTGGGCTCCATCATCGACCTCTAACAAACACGCGAGCTTCAAGCTCTCAATAATGTCAGATCCTAGATTACGAGCTTCATGTGTGTCATAGGCTGCCTCATTGATGAACCCTTCACCCATCCAAAGCTCAACAAGATCGGCCTTTGGGATGTTGTAGTCCTCAGGGAAAATGGAACAATATAGAAAGCAAGATTTGACGGTTTCGTCACGCAAGCTATCATAGCTGAACTTCAAGATAGGAAAAACATGATCATCCATCCCGGAAATCGCAGATGGGTAACTCTTGAGTACCTCTACAGCGCGCCGCCATTCTTGTGGGTCCTTTTTGCTTGACATGGCTCGCCCTATGGTGATGAGAGCTAGGGGCAAACCATCACACTCTCTAGCAACAATTTTAGCTAGAGGCTTTATATCCGGGTGAGATCTCGAAGTCTCTTCACCAACTTTTTGATTGAAAAGAGCCAAGGCCTCAGAATCCGCCAAACAAGTGACCTTGATTCTCCCATGAGCTTCCATTTGGCCACACACTTCCTGAGACCTCGTGGTGAACACGACTTTACACCCATTCTCGTTATCGGGTTGAGGGATCCCGACTTTCAAAAGATCAAGACGCTCCCATACATCATCAAGCAACAACACAAATCTCTTGTTCTTGAGGAACTTGTGTATAGCTATAGCTTTCTCATCATCGCCTTTGTTACTCCACCTCGGGTCTACTATATTGACCCGGTTGAAAATGGCTTCTTGGACTTGATCCACTCTAGCTTGCCTAGACACCACTACCCAAACCACCAATTCATAAGGATGGTTTCCTTTGAGAAACTCATTGTTCATCATTGTCAAGAGGGTAGTCTTTCCAACACCACCTATACCATACAATCCCAGAATCCCCACATTCCGGTTTTCTAACAATGCCCATGCTTCTCTAAGGATAGATTCTAACCCAACTGACTTCTGAATAAGTTTCTCTTCCACAACAACACAAAGCAATTCATCAGCCACATCACTAAAAGAGCTTCCTTTTGCAATCTCCTCTTTCACTTTGCCAATCATCTTGTCTACTTTTTGCGCGGTTTTGGCGGCAGAGTGGCAATTCTTCGGACAATACCCAGCAAAGCATTTGCTCTGGAGTTGGCGTTCGCCTCTTTGTAAGGCTTGATTTGCTTCTTCTTCAACCTCTTCTACTCTTCTAAGCCAGCCTTCCACTTGCTTCTTGATTCGCCTCTGTTGTTGCTCACAAGAGTCAACCTTGCTCTTGGTATCATCTCTCAATTCCTTGAGCTCATCCAATGCATTCCTTAGAGAGGTTGTATTCTCATCTAGATCACGAACAAGGAAAACTCGATTGGCACAACAACCAAACAAGCGCAAGACCACATCCAAGATCGGACTCACCACTTCCATTACGAGCTATCTCAAGTTAAGGAGGAGAAAATCTTTCACAAGAATTTGATTTACTTGGGAGGAAATTTGGGTTTGCCTCAGTAGTCAGGACGGGTGCATTAGTCTCACTAATTTCAAAGATGGCTACTTCCAGGAAATTGCCAAAGATGATAGGTGTGCCTCGTTTGAATTCATGGACAATTAAATAAGGCTTATAAAAATATCATCAAATCAACCTCTGATCTTACATTAATCATTATTGGTGATGTGTTCAGTGTTAACCGATTTGTTTATTGATGCTAAGGTTAGTGGTTGAATCAACGCCTATATTTATTATTGTTATCATTCATAAATCAAATAAAATTGAGATGGGGCTTTAGTATGGATTTGTTTATTGATGCTAAGGTTGGTGGTTGATGGGGCCTTAGGATGCGAAATTAGCCCAAACGAGGCCCAAAATTAAGCCCAGCCCAATTAGCATTTCCTTCATTCGAAAGAGAAGAGAAAAGAAACGGCAAAAAAACGCGAGGAAATTGGTCGTACAACGCTAGCAGCTCTCGCCTTCAACACTAGCGCCCCTCTCTCTCCCCTCTGCCCTCTGCCCTCTCTGGAGCTGCTCCTCTTTGCTCTCAATCTCCATCCCAACCTCCCCTTTTGCTTCCTCTCTGGATTCATCTCTCTGCTCCAAAATTGAACTCAATTTGCTTGCTCCCTTTCACCATCTCTCCCTACCGAGACTTTGGATTCTACAACTCCTCTCTGCTCTGCTCCTCAAGGTACTAATTCTCCCCCGCTCTCCATTAAAATCTCTCAGCTTCTGAGCTTCTCGAGTTGTGTGTATCCTGTTTTCCACCATTTGCGAAGCTTTCTGCCTAGGTTTAATTTCAGTTCTTTGTTGCTTTCATCGCTCAATTTTGTTGCATTGTGAGGTTTACTTGTGTTTCGTGTATGTCGTCTAGATTTGTGTTGTTTCTCAATGCCGAATTGCTGCTGGTTGGTTGAGATTACTGATTGACTTGATTTCTAGGGTTTTGGCGGTCCAACACAACTGTTCTGGTGTACATTAGGGTTTTAGGAAGCTCTTGAATCTGGCACTTCCTTACAAGTCCAGATGCGTGGAGATTCCTTTTTTAGGTTTTGGATTTGATGCATACAATTACTGAATGCCAGAGACGATGACGAAAGGGCTCTTCTGAAAACTAAAATTTGCTGCTATTCCTCTGCCCTTTCGAAGCTGCTATTCCTCTGCACTTGTGTTGCTGGGATGAATTCTGTGAATAGCGTGTTCAGTGAGCAGGTTTTGGCTGATAAGTTGTCCAAACTCAACAGCACACAGCAATGCATTGAAAGTATCCTCTCATATCTCTTCTTATTGGCTGAAACAATTAAGCACCTTTTGGCTCTTGATTTGTTGCAAACAATTAAGCACCTTTTACAGATTGAATTGCTTTAGCTCTGCTAAACCAACCTTACTCTCTGCTGTAGGTTCTTTGGCTGAAAGCTTTTAAATTTCATTGTCTTAGGGGCCTAAATTGACTGTTTGTCTGTGGTTCATTTCTATGTTTATGCGAGATTTTTTTAGTACTCAGTTGTGTATCAACTGCTTGTCACTTTTTACTTGGAAACAATGAGTAAGGTTTCTACTAGGATTTGTATTGCTTTTCATTTTGAATAGTGGTTAAGTGGAAATAAGGCCTTGAGAGTCATATTTATATATGAAGGTATCTTTCCCTGTATTCAAATCGAACTCTAAAAATGTTCAGCGCCATAACTCTATTATAGCATTATCACATTGGTGCATATTTCATCAAACCAAGGCAGAAGTGGTTGTTGCTACATGGATTAAACAGTTTCAAAGCTCTCAACTGTCCCAGAAAATCCCCCTTTTGTATCTTGCTAATGACATCCTCCAGAATAGCAAGCGTAAAGGAAACGAATTTGTTACCGAGTTCTGGAAGGTTCTTCCTGAAGCTATCAAAGATGTTGCTGAAAATGGTGATGAACGAGGAAAAACCGTTGCTACTAGATTGGTAAGCATCTCTCTCAATCTCCTTTTCAAATTGATTTTGTAGTGGATATATTAATGGATTTTAACCACTAAAAAGTAGCACGTCTTTATCTTTGTTTAAGAGATGGCGATCTTCTTTTTCCGGCCATTCTTTTCAATCCTACCTCTCTCTAGCTACTCTTAATAAAAGGACATGTATTTGCTTGCATAGCTCGTAGATGTAGATCTCTGCAGGATTAATATAATCACCGTGAACCCCTGATACAAGTATACGTCAATAAGGGTGCATTTGGATTATGTGGGAACATGCATTATCTTGCATTATAATGCGTGACTTAATGCAAGGTCATGCAAACTAATGGAAGATAATGCATTTTCCCATGTAATCCAGATACACCCTAAATTTCTTCATTGTGGCTCTGAAACCCAAGGGCCTTGGGTTGAGCTGTCGGTGCACAGTTTAACGAGAGCCTTCTTTGGCCTTGACAAAGCTTCAATATTGGACCAATGCATTGAATCTCCAGTTGACATGTATATATTCAGATCATAAATAAAAAGTTGGTACATATCTTTTCACAGGTTAACATATGGGATGAAAGAAAAGTATTTGGATCTCGCGCACGTAACATAAAAGATATCATGCTTGGAGGGGAACTGCCTCCACCTTTGGAATTGGGCAAGAAAAGACCGCGATCTGTTAAAATTATGAAGAGAGACTCGAGGTCCATTAAAACGGTACAAAAATCTGGTCCATCTAAGTCTGCTCATCCATGTGTAAATTTGATTTATTCTGTATGATTAAACTGCTTGTTTTCCATCTTATCCATAAGAAATTAATCTCAAATTCATGTATGTCTTGCTGATATTTGCTAATCTTTCAGAAACTGTCCATTGGGGGTCCAGCGGAAAAAATTGTATCAGCTTTTCACTCAGTTCTTAGCGATCATTTTAGTGAAGATGCAGAGATGAGTAAATGCAACACTGCAGTTAGTCATGTGGGCAAATTGGAGCAAGATGTTGATACTGCCTGTCGTCATGGTAAGCCAGAATGAAAGTTGTAGAAGTGAATATTGTGCTCTCGTTTGATGCAAACAATATGACGTTTGATCCTAAGGCCTGCTTGATTCTATCTTTCAGCAAAGGACCCAAGACGGAAAACATTGGCTGTCAAGTTAGAGGAAGAAGAAAATATTCTCAAACACTGTCTTGAAAAACTTAAAGCTTTTGAGGCAAATAGAGTGGTACTTGTTACCCAATTAAAAGAAGCATTGCAGGAACAGGTACAAATTGTTGGATATGCTGTTTAGATTGAACCATTTAAAACATAATAATGCATCCTTGATCTTACATTATTTATTCTAATTTTTGGTTACTCAACAGGAATCTGAACTGGAGAATGTACATACGCTGATTGAGGTACACATAGAGAATTCTCTGCGTTATTCTTCTAAACTTAATAAGATCATCATTGTATCCAATAATAATATTATGCTGTATTGTTATTGGATTCAGTTAGCTCAAGCCCAATCCGAGGCAGTTAGTGAAATGAGGAAGCATCTTAGTGATGAAAACTATATTACTCCAACTGCAAATGGAGGATCAAAGTCAAAGACGACAGCTGACATGGCAGCCGAGGTTGTAGACAAGCTTACAGCCTCTAGCTCCTCGCAACTGATCATGAGCTCTGTCTTGTCATCATTTGCAGCCGAAGCAGCGAAAAGCGCCAGTCTCGAAACACCTAATAATAACCCTTTCCCTAAACCGGATAACAAGCAAATTCAAGCTCCAATTCCTTCAACGAGTCCGTATCAAACAGTTTTAGTGCCTCAACAAACCTTGCAAAGTCAAAGTCCAGGTGGTCAATCTCCATATCAGATGCTTTCTAATGTATCAACCCAGAGCTACCCACAACCGCCACAACAACCGACCAGTGGAATGCAGAATGCTTATGGATTCTCAGCCCTTCCTCCTCTTCCACCGGGCCCACCACCGCCTCTAATGCCGCCACTTCAGCAGCAGTTGCAGATGGCTCAGCAGCAACAACAGCCGATGATGTCATTGCCACCGCAGCAAATGATGCCCGCGCCTCCTGGATTTCACCCGCTTCAGCCACCAGGAATGGTTTACTATACACACCCTCCAAACTCTCACTGAAAACTGTTGAAGTTTTGATAGAGAAGAGGTCTTAGTTGAAGCTGAATCAGCTAAATGGTGTCATTGATTTGTAAGTAGAGCAGGAGAAGCCTTTTCAATATTTAATTAGATTAGGACTTTGTGCTCTCATGGTCTGTCCTTTTATTAACAAAGAAAAGAGTTAGGATTTGTCATGTTTTCCTATAGGTGAATTGTGTGTCCGATAGACTATACAAGATCTGACCCTTGTTTCTAGTTTATTTTTTTTCCAGAGTTAGTTGTAGAGTAAGTGGTTGTTGTATGCATTTCCACATACACCCTTTGAGTTGGTCACATGGTCTCATCAATCAGTACATCTCATGTATTCTGTATTAAAAAAGATTAGCATTCATTCCTTTTCCATTGTCTTGGTTGCAAAAAAAAAGAATGTGGAGAGGACAAATCAACAATCAATGGAAGCAAACAATTTCCATTATTAACACACAAATGCAAAATCAAACCTGGGTTTTACACCCATCAAGGCAACAGCTGTACTGCATGTTGTTAAAATTACACGGGAAGAGAAATCAGCAAGCTTGCATTTTCACACAAGATTGCTGAGAAACAAGAACTATCAACTCCTACTCAGTTGAGATCATCAACCCACACAAAAAGGCAAAACCTTTTCATATCGACCCACACAGAACCAAATCACACTTGTGTTAAATATTTTACCTAAACAATCACATCATCATCTTCTTCATCTAATCTACTTCATCCTCAGTCATCATCAAATGATCAGAAAGGCTATGGTTCGCCCTCGACTCAGCGGGATTCTTGATAAAAGTCCTCCTCCACCACACCTCGAACGCCCTCTGAAGATTAGGACACTTGTCCCCTAGCTTGAGAAAATTACCCATCCAGGACAACAAAATCCTCTGCTGGTCCTCCAATGGCAGGGTCAAAATTGTCCTTCCAATGCCTTCCTCCACAGCCTTCCTATCAAACGAACGGCACCCGTGTTGAAGCCAGTTGTAATCTCCCATCAAAGGCTCTAACCATATCTTCAACAACTCCAGACGTACGTCCTTGCAAGGCAACAACTCGCCTTTCCCAATCCCAACAAACAGCCTGGCAGTTATACAGCTGACATGGAAGCGTGCCATCAAAGGCAGGTTAGCATGAAGCGACGCCAGCTCGTCCTGCTGGGCCCACATCACTGCAAACTCATCAGCCGCTCTTCTGTCGGCTAAGATCTCAAGAAGCCACGATAAGTTATCGGCTTCCAGTGCAATTTGCTTAACCACAGACTCACTGAAGTCCCTAAACAGCAACAAAAGGGAATTGAAAGAAATCTTGCAGGAGTTATAGATTGTTTCATAGCAAATTTCAGGCTGTAAATTCGAGCAGTCCGAGGAAGTGAAGCCGCTCTTGCTGTTGTTTTCCTTAAGAAGGTTGAGCACAACCGCCTTCATTTCTCGTCTACTTCTTTCCTCAGTGCTCTTTAGGACGAGGTCCAATATGTGCGAGAAGGTTTCCTTGTGAGGCTTAGATGAATTAGATGAAACGCGTTTTAGAACTGGGGTCACAGTTACCCCGGCTCTAGAATTCTTAAGGCGAAGGACCGAAGATACCACTTTTTGTTCTTCCTCTTCTCCAACCCAAGGTACAGCCTCCAGGTAGTCCAAGCAACATTGAATGCATGAGCTGAACCCGATTGCTTCTGCAACCTATAAAGTAAACACAGGCCATATGTTATGCTTTGCTGAAAGAACAGTCATGAACCAATACATTTACATGAGAACTCTATAGGTAGATTGCTAATTAGTAATTACCTATAACAAAAAAAAGAACTCAAATTGGAAAATAAAAAGGAAGATTATAAATTGGTATGAAAAAAAAAATAGATTAGTCAAGATTTCTACAGAAACTAGATCTGTGAAATGAAAGTAAGGATTGAAAGTAATAATTATATGTTCATGAGTGTGCTGTCTAATTCAAAACCAAGAAACAGCATCACTGTCAGAAAACTGATAATAGTAGTAATTGGGAATTTCAAGATCCTTAATACCTTGAGAATTTGGAGCACTCTCTGAACACTTTGCTTGATCAATCTAAGCTTCATGTCCTTAGAATACATCAATCCCACAGTTTCAACATACCCTTCAACATCCTCACACTCATCAACTTCAAGAGAAGCCAAAGGTGAACTTCCCAAACAAAGCTTCTGAGCAAAGAAGCTGCTGTTTTCCACAAGAACATTTCTATGAACAATCAACTTCACCACAAATCCATGCTTCCCACGCAACACAACCTTCAAATCACTACTCCCGGGCTCGCCAAACTCAATCGACACCTTCCTCGACAAGCTCTCGCCTTTGTTCCTCCCATTTGAGCCAGGATTCTCAGCCTGTGAGCCCTTGTGTTCTTCAGCTGTCACAGATTTGGGTTTTGGTGGGCTTGAGCTCATCTTTTTCTCAGTTGTGGAAGAGGCCTGTTTCCTTTGATGAGATGGGGATTTTGGTGGCGGTGGTGGCGGAGAGCTTGGATTTGCAGGCTTCTGTTTGCTAACAGGAGATTGTGCTTTCAGAGTCTTTTGAAACATTACAGGAGAAGGGCAACACCAAAACCCCTCAGGGGTTACAGCAATTGGGACATTTCTCATTCTGGGCTCTCCTGGATCTACCTTGCTGAATCTCACCTCAGCCATGGCCAACAAGCATTCAAACAAGTGCAAACCCAAAAAAAGATCACAGCTTTAATTGAAATTCTTGGAATTTCAGTAGTTCAGCTAAGAACCCTAGGTTTTGGTACTTGAAACCAAGATAGAAACTTTTTCCTGATTAAGCACTCAAACAAGTGCAAACCCAAAAAAAGATCACAACTTTCTATGAAATCTTTGGAATTTCAGTAGCTTCAGCTAAGAACCCTTTGGTACTTGAAACCAAGATGGAAACTTTCTCCTGATTAAGGGAAGTGGGATTCTAGAACTCAACCAAGAAGAGGAGTGTCACATCACAGAGATTTAATATCTCTCCTAAGCCTACCATATCCAGTCCACCCAAAATTAAGACTCTTCCAAATTCCCAAGCTTGACTGAAAAGAACCCACCAACTGAAAGTCTTACCACAATTGCAAAAATCAAATTGCAGGTCAAAATGGATTTGGAAAGGGAAATTGACAGTGGAGAAGAAATGGGTCTTGTTAGATTTGAATACCCAATTCTTTTCAGCTCATTGGGTGCCTTAAAAAGGAAGCATCAACAAAACAACTCACCCTAGAAATGAAAATGAGGGCAAATTCTGAATTTCCTCTCAAGAACCAATCTTTCTCTAAAATTGATGCAATTTTCTTTATTTTGCTCTCACTCAGGCATCAAAATTATACCCTAGAAATGTAAATGATTGAACAAGGCTTGTGTGTCAAGCAAGAAGGAAACCAGATAACTGAGCCTTTCAGAGGAAGGGAATAATGGAGTGGATTTTCCGTAGGGATGAGCTTTGTCCCCCCCCCCTTAAATTATTACTTAAAAAAACACAAAATTTTGATGGAAGCAAAGAAGGGGAAAATAAAACATTAAAAAAGCCCTCAAAAGTTGGGAACAAAGGAAGAACAAGATTGTTCCTTTCAACTTTAGCTTTGTTTTGAATCTTGTTTTTGTTAGGTTTCTTTTGTGCTCTTCACAATTCCCATTCCCTTCTAGGAAGTGTAGTGTGATGAGTGCATATATACAAGAAACAGGCGTGCTAGCATTTGTTTCTCCTATTGTAACATGATAAAATCACCAAAAAACAACAACAAAACTGATTGTGATGTTGGTGTTTTTTGCTATTGGGTAGATGACACCCACCATGATTGTCATTTTCATGGGTAAATCCAAGTGACTAATTTACCCTTACATGAAAAAAGTCACTTGCATTAAATAAATAACCAGAAATCTCTTTACTTTCATAAAGTATCCAATTTGTCTCACTCAAAACTTTAGTTTTTTTGTAAGGATGTGTTTGGTTTAATTTTAGACTTTGAAATTGTATTTTAACTCTATAGATTGAGTAAGTTAATGCAAGCTAGAGAGTGAGCACAAATATGGAAATTCCATCAATTTTTGGGCTGAATTAAATTTGCATTTTCCCAAATCCCAAGCTTGGTAAATACTGTAAGTAGGTACTGAAGTTCAGAGAGTTCTGTTCTGGGTAATTGCCTAAAATTGGATAAAAACTAAGAATGATGTTGGCCAACAGAAAATGTTGTCTTCCTCCAAAAAAAATTACAAAAAAATGGTGGGTTTCCAAAATAATTTGTACTCCGTTTCATAATAAGTGTCGTTTTAGCACTTAAAATTTGTTTCATAATATGTGTCGTTTTAGGTTTTCAAAGTGATTTAATAGGGGTGAATGATGATAATTTTTATTGGAATGTGTATTTGTTGACTAAAGTTGTTCATACATTGGCCAAAAAAATGTAATGAGTGGTAAGATTAAGAAAAAGTTGTAAGTTTTAAAGTGAATGATTGCTTTTCTTAAAAACTGTGTTAAGAGCTAAAACGACACTTATTATGAAACGGAGGGAGTATAATTGTATGTAATGTCCCGATCAAAGGAATGTGAGCTCAGAGAATTGTATAATTTGTATCCATTTGGTTGTGTTATTTTGGACACACAGGAAAATTCTAATTTTTCTGCTAACTTATTCTGTATCGGATTGATATTTTGAAATATTTAAATCCCATTTTTGAAGTACATTAGAAAAATGCTCACAGCTTCAAATTGCTATAAAAAAAATGTTAAAAATTCGATCTTTTTATTTGGGTCTGGTAGTTAATTAGAAAATTGAGTGGATTAGCGTAGATGAACTGGCACGTCGATTTTGATTCGGCTGGATTAGTGTGCTATTTAATGTTATTAATTATCAGATCGGTTCTTGACCATTAAGCTTCATTTCCTTTTTTGAAAAGGATTGAGCTTGTTTTTATTCTGTTATGTGGTGTACGATTTATTCTATACTAGTATATTAATTCTCTACTATACATAGTTGTTCTAAAAAATATAACCCACCTACACGGTATTTAGGTATCCGTCTAGGTTGCTTGAACAACTGTATATACTGTTTAGACGCTAAACACTCCTTTTCCGCCTAGGATCCTACGTTTTTTAGAACAGTGAGTATAGTATTTAACTGTATAAGATATAGTAGATATTACTATTTGCCTGGACAATCTCTATAAGAATAATTTGGTAGGTAATGATTCTGATATAGAGGTTAACTAACAAAAAAATTAAATATAATGAATACTTAATGGAACAAATCAAGCCTATGTTTTGGTTGGACAGCCCAAAAGAAGACTCCAAGTCTCCAATTATTTTGCCGAGTTGCAATAATATAAAGGAGCCGAATTTGGCAACAGCTAAACAAAATAAGGAATGATCTAATTTGACCTATACTATATAGTCCATGAATTAAAAAAAAAAAAGGAAAAATAGTTCTTTCATAGTTTTTCTAATTTGTAAGGCACTCACAATAAGAGGTTAATGTCCCTATAAATTTTGTACATGACACTTCTAAACTATTTATAGGTTCAAATTTGCATGCGTCTCACAAATTATGATTTGAGGGCGAATATTTGGATATTACATTGAGGTTTCTTTGAGCATAAATTGACGATTATTATCGTTATCATCCCATCAGATAGACTGGTGGGCTTTAACACGATGTCATTACCGTTACTTGTACATCTAAAAAAAATAGCATCATTTTTTCTTCTTACTAATCTCATGGTATGTTGATGAAAAATAAAAAAAAAAACTAAACATTATTTATATAGTAGAGACTATAGTCTATAGTAGTAGTCACTCACTACTTTTGACATAGGTACCAAAATGGACCACCCGTGGATGCTAAAGCATCATGCACTTTGAAATATCCGTTTTATACTAAAAATACTCATCTTTTTTACATCAAAAACAACACACAAAATCATTACACATACATTCACACCCAAAAAGAATGATTACAATTTGCACCTGCACAAAATCCGACCAAGTCTTCATCCCGCCATGTGGTAGGGGCACCGTATTTTCAGATCCAATACTATAATGGGCTGGGCCTTAAATTTGATTTGGGCCTAGGAACACAAATAAGTAGGCCCATTTCCTTAATTGCAAAATCTTCAACATTGTATGTATTAATTGATCTTGGAAAATACTGTGGCTCACTCATCTATTAGGGATGGTGATTTGGTTTACACTTTCATAATCGGCCTCGTCGGTGAACTCCATATATGAGAAGATCATCGGCTTGTATTGGTGTCGGTCAGAAGTCCTCGTTTTGGCAGTGTCGACACGTTTCTTCGATAGCGATTTCGATAGCCAAGCTTTCTCGCGTTTGTGTTAGGTTGAGGAATGGAATGTAGGAGATGGGTTCATGGATTTGAGACTGGCTTCAAGCTTAATGGCGAGATTGATGGTCTTGAAAATGGATAAAGGTCTTCACAATCAATCTTGAAAATGAATAAAGGTCCTCACTTTCAACTGACATTGCATGAATTGTGTGTGATTGGTCCTAGCCTCAATGATTGTTTGCTCAGTTGCTTTTGCATTTACTTCACTTTTTCTTTTGTCCTATTTTATGGACAAAACTTCAAGAATTTCCCCGTTCATTGGACATGTTTGTATACTAATTAAAATGCATTTCAACAAATAGGAACATTCATCTAGTAAAATCCTCAACTAAAATGAGACTTGTAATAGAGCCAACAGACTAACTTTTGGCTACATTAATAGATAAATAGAACTTGAAATATGTAACTCAAACGTCAAGAACTCTACCATATACTCTTCTTTCAATTTAGCCATCAGCCTCTACTATGTGCATCTGTTCAATTATATAAAGAGCAACAAATGTAGAGTCCTTACTACTGAAATGAAGTTAAAAACTGGTACTATCTCTCTGAAAATGTTTTAGGTCATCCAAACTATGATACATTTTCATTTCTTTTAAGCTACAATTACACGGAAAATTGGGATGAGGAAGCGAACCAGTTGAAGCCCGTTAGAAGCGTCTTCGACAGCTTGAAGAGCCACATGAACATGGTGACCCCTCTCCTTCTGATAACTCGACCCCATAATCGTAGGTCAATTCTTCACCAACAGCTATCTGCTCCGGAACATTAAAAAAAAATGCAAAATCACATAAAAGTCATATTTTACTTTATGTCCAAGAAATGGTCTTCATCTAAGGGAACACATGGAAGAAAACGGCCACTTACATCTCGGGTTGCATACAGGCCAATGTGGGCAAGATGGTAATCCATGCTTTCGACAAGAACAATTCGGGTTGCAAGGTTTGGAGAGCAGCTACAACCAGCAATATACAGTCAGTATTACAGATTTTATATCAATTTCAGAATAATCTATGTCCTAAGGGCCTAATCTAAGAATCTCAGAATGGAAATACTTAACTAAATTGTATTTATTGAGGCTTAACTAAAATGTTATTAGATTATACTATTAAACTTCAGTGATTCATTGATTACCTTTTTAAGTGTTCTAGTTTATAAAAATAGGTTAGAAAAAAAATAAAACTATATTTCTCACCTATGTCCATCCAAGTTAACACACCTATCTAGTAAATTAGTTTTTATTATATTTAATGATGACTCTGGTTAACTACTACAGACTCGATTAAAAAAACAGATGATTATCCATAAAAGAGACCTTATTCTTTAACCAGAAAAGAATGTAAAAGCATGGTATGAGAAGATTGGAAAAATGGTTCATAAAACTCCATCCTCACCTGTGATTCAGGAAACGCGAAACATTGCCATATTTGGAAGCATCAATGACACATGATATTTGTTCCTCGGCGAATTGGCTTGTCTTGTTAATAGAGGACCCGACGTTGTAGAAGTAATTGCAATGTTGTAGTCCATACCTAGGATTTGCCATAGAAAAAGTAGCAACAAACTTTACCAGCAAATACTACGTCCATAAGATAGCTTTAAGAGAAATACGAAAACTTAATGAACCTCTCTTGTCTTCTGTTTGCTTCTTTTTCATCTAAAACTTCGCCGATATATTCACAGACAAATTTACCATGTAAAATTGATTCAGCAGCCCTAACTGCCCATCCCTGAAAGCACAAACAAAGTTAATTGGTGCCCTCTTGAATCTTGACAAAGATCTTCAGCCCTGAAAATTTCACCTTTTTTAGCGTCCTGAAGACCTCTAGTTTGACTTGCACCCCATTTTGCAAGATCCTATTTGGGCAATCTTTATCACACTTGCACAAATGGTTGCATTCATAGATCACACAGTTATCCTACATGGATAAAAGTGGTCGCCGGTCAGACTTCCAACTAATACCACACCAATGTTTCAAGAAACTATGGGAGGAGTTCAATTTTCTTGTTTGTTATTGCACTAGAAAAGAATTATTATGAATAACATTTTCAGAACCGCTTACCTCTGTAACTAATTGACCATTCCCATCATATGGGAATCTTCCTGTCATGGGTTTTCCCTCAACATCCTTTGCATCTTCATAATCAGTATTAAACAAGTACACATGATCACAAGTTTCTGGAGAGCATACTGATTGTGAACAGCCACATCCCAACTGCGAACTCTGCATGTAAGACATGTAGCACAAAATGACACAATTATTTCTCCACCAAATATGTTAAAAGGATATTCATTAACATTCTGAAGGTAATACCTATAAAGGCTAAGAAAGAGATGCTGCCCCTAGATTAGTAGATTGCATTTATTCATTATTAGAGATAAATACAATACACTTTAAAAATAAGGGTAAGTCAGAAAGGTCACCTGTGTATCCACATTTAGGGACAGATCTAGCAAAGGCTTGGTGACATAACTAAAGCTTTCCCAGGGTAGGTAAGTAACTTGCCCATCAAATCCAATTGTGGGCACATGAAGAGAATCTAACATGTTTTTGTCAATAATGCAGGCAACTGGAATTGATTCCTTTCCAAAGCTGATATCGTCACACAAGATAATTGTTGTTTGGAAGCGATTATGTCTCAAATTATTCGAATTAATGATAATGTGACACTCATCCTTTTCCCACTGCTCCACCTCATCGTCTACAGGAGGTATAAACCTTGGAGTCACATGCTCACCAGACAAAGCGGTCAAAGTGGATAAGAAATTCTGGTCTTTCGGTTGTTGACATCCATTCGGACAAATAAATCCCTCCTGATGCCAACTTATTTGAATGTTATGGTCACTGCAAAGCTTAGCAGCTTTAAGATACAAACGCTCTGGCACAACACCGTACTTGTGTTCCAAAGATGCCTGGAGGCTTACTTTACAACAGGAAGAGCGTGCAATTCTCAAAACTTCATGGTTGTCTGGTCGAGCTCTGGTACTCTGACCCCGGGAGTACAACGTCTTTGCAATAGATAAGCAATCGGGTTCAGAGAGTCTACCAAGACTCTTAGCATCTTTTACATTCTGTACCGGATTTACCCCTGCAGGAGCAGCACTGATCGAATTAGTTGCTTGAAGCCTTTTCTTCAATCCAGCAGCAACCTTGTTTTTCAACCTATATGGTATGCCTCCAAGAGCCTTTTTGAATTTTGGTCTGGTCAGCCTTCCTGATTTCAGTCTATAAGCATAGAAGTGGAACCCCTTCTTTGTGGGGCGGGAATTGGGTAAGGTTGCACCCATGTGAGCAGCTTGATGGTGCCGGCCCAGATCCGGTAGTAGATCAAATTTTAACCCACAAAACTTGCAAATGTACCTTTTGACAATGCCCCCGTTTTCAGATGTGTTCTCAGTGATTTTTAGAGCACCCAGTTCAAGAGATGAATCTACAGTCTTGGTGGATTGTCTAAAATCTTCTTTATGAGATGAACGCACATGCGACCACAAATCCTCAGAATGACCGAAATTACTGCCACAGGGAATGCATCGGAAAAGCATGCAGTTATCGCTGAACTGAGCATGGTGTCTTTCTTGAACATGTGTTTCAAGAACCTTCCTGTTTGTGAAAGAATCAAGACATATTGAACATGCATAGCCTCTAAAGTACCATTGTGCTTCCTTTTTATGCTTGTCTATCCAATCCTCACCAAATGCTTGATCATCAGCAGGCTCTTCAGAGCCGAACCGACCCTCAAAGCTTCCTTCAAGATCACTATCTTGAGCAACTGAGGGATGAACAGAATCAGAAGGTAATTGGTTACCATTGTTGGTACCGAAACCCCATATCCTTTCAATCCTTGCCTTTTCACTCAAAACCAATTTCATTAAAAAACCTGCAACATCAGAATCCTTGGAAGCTTCAGACAGCGCCCACTGAATCTGAATTCCGAGAGGCACTTGGTTTCTAATAGACAAGATGCTTTTGAAGAGCTTGTAGAAAAGCTCGCATGCTTGATGTAAATGCAATTTCTGATCTTGAGACGAACATCCCCTCAAAAGATCCATGTACACTTCTTTTGATATTATTCTGCTCTTTCCATTTCTAGCACGTTTGAGCCAGCTCGGTATATGTTTCTCACAGTACAACAAGTTTCTCTTTGGACTTTCTAGACAGTGAGGAACGCCATCATGAAAGCCCAATCCTATGCAGTACGGCGTCTCAGTGCGACTATGATCTTCCTTGAAATGCACGGGTGGCATCTGAACATAATTTCTTACTGCATTATGAGGAGTTACTATCCTCATTGAAATCGGTTCAACTTCAAGAGGCTGCTCATCTTCAGCCCTCAAGATCATGTCAGTATGATATGAATTTCCTGAATTATTTACAAGCTCTTCATGCTTTCTCTTACGGTGATGAACATATGGGCTCTCAGTGGAATTATCTCGAGGCCCATGTTTTTTACAGTGTAAAGATCCAGGCAGGGCTCGGTGTTTACATCGGCCGCCTAGAGTAGTGATGCCTCCACATATCGGTGAGTCAGCAGCTGGTTGCACTGCTCCTTTGACAGAATTGCCGGTAAAGCGAGCAGCCAAATGTACACAGCAATACTCGTCACCTTCATTGGCCCACCTTACACAATGCCTTCCCTTGGATTCAATATAAGCCTTACACTTTCGGCTTTTGACTTCAGTACTTAAGATCATTGTCTCAGCCCCTTCACTCACAGATTTCAATTTAGCATCTTTAAAATCAACAGAATCAGAATCAAGTTCAGCTGAGTTCTCCTGTCGCCAATCACTGTTGGGTCCCACCACAATCTCAGAGTCAACCTGAGCAATACTATGTTCATGTGGACCTTTATCCTCCGCATGTAAAGTATGTGGCTCTGCACGCCGTACTTCAAGCTTGGGTCTTTTCCAGCTGACTTGGGGACTTGACAAAGATGGACTACCACCACTCACTTGTTGCTCTATTATAGTTTTGTTAATTTGCTCTGGTTCTTCAATGCTTGAGCAAGGATGAGACGTCGAGAAGAGCTTTATGACTTCGTGTTTCCACATCTTCCACTCAGAAGCAAGTTCTTCCAACCCCTGAACACCTCTTGCAGCATCGATTTCCTTCCACAGTATAGAATTCACTAACTCCTGGGTGAGGAAAAACATGATAGAAGGCATTTTAAGAGAAGATATAGTAACAAATATGCATGACTCATCCCAGACCGTTTTAACAGGAATAAACAAAGCAAAGTAATACCTCTCTCAGAATTTCGGTAGATTCAGCGCTATGAGCATTGTCACATTGGCTTACCCAGAAATTGAGAGAATGTTGAAGCCAATCAACATTCATGTACTTCTCCAAGATCATCTATGAGAAAGAGAGTGATAGCATTAAAGTTTCAGCAGAATACCTCAATGTATTTCATAGGCAATCTCAATAATAATCCGTGCAAGAACCATCTTCATTAGTTTTTTCTCCCTTTTTCAGAAAATGAAGGATTATGATGGCATGCATAACCAAGTCCCCGGGAACCATATATCAGTACAGAAACAGAACAGAGCATATACTACAAACCCGATTAAATATCTCAAGGCAAAGGAAAATTCTTTACTTTTTGGAGCTTCAGAAGCATCCTTCCAAGATCAGGGTAACATTTACAGCGAGGAGCCTCCATGGTAAACTCTTTCCATGCATTTATATTCGCTGCAGTTTCCACCAAAGCCTGCCACAATTGTATGTTGATCCTCCATTAAGGTAACAAATGTACAAGGGAGGACAGTATAAACCAAAACTAACAGTAAATTAAAAAGAAGACCTATTGAGCACGACGAATTTCAGAGAAGATACAATTACCTGAAAATGTAGCCGATCTACAATATCCAGAATGCCCACTGCTAGCTTTTGCATAATAAACTGGCGTGGAACAGTCAAATCTTTTACCAATTGAACTCCAACTTCATGTGAGCCATGCACAATAGGCTCTGGTAGTTCATTGATGGGACAAACAAGTGATGTATCTACCCAAGAATAATGTTTTATATGTGGAAAAAATATCATAATATAGCTTTTATCACTAGTAGGCTTGGCTTTCACGGCATCTAGCGGCCAATCAGCTCTCTCACATTTCACTCCTGCTTGCCACTTGCCTTTCCACTGCAATGCAAACCAAACAAAGATCAACACCACGAAAAAAATTCAAAAAGAAAAGGAAAAGACTACATAGATACAACAAGGTACTCGCTCTGTTCGCTCAAGATTTTCATATTAGACCTTGGTACAACTGTAAGGAATTCTAAGACATTACAAACCTTTTTTAAAGTTGGTAAAATATTGACAACCCACTAATTCTAGCCAATGAATAAAGAGAATTTGCATCAGAAGAGTCAATTATGTTCATTCTCCAATAGCAAAACTCTTGACTCACTAATAAATGATCAACCTCAAACTCTAAAACGACAAACATTTCCTAATAAGATTTAAGGTCTAAAATGACAATCCTTCCGAAACTGAGGTCGTAATATTTTGACTATTGAACTTGCGAGAAATAAGCATCAAACAATGATCATCTTTCCTTTGACAATACTAAAACATGATCAGAATAGCATACCTTCACCCATAAAGCTATGGAATCGTCTTTTTCATAGAGCTTTGATCCCAAAAGAGACGACTCTTCATTATTGCTCTTAAAGAAGCTTTCATTTTCAATTATATCCACAGTCACATGAGAGTGGTTGAATACATTACAAGCTTCTTCATTCTCTGCTTTAGGGATTTCTTCTCTGTCACCATAAGCGTTTTGGCCTTTCACGCGATCTACAGGACTATCATAATCAGCGCCCATTGTAGATTTAGCTTGAAGGGCGCCGGGATCTTCAAAATGCCCCATATTAGAACAGGAAAGCACTTCCATTCAAGAAGAAGATAAACTACACATCCACCTAGAACCTGATCAACGAACAACGGTTCCTGATCAAATGATCATGAGCCAAAAACAGATGATCAGCTATCCAGGTAACAATAGGATACAAACTCCTTATAAGCCAATAGACTGTCAATAGGCCAAAATAAAAACACTGCCTTCACAAACAATCTAAGACGCTACCACACATATCCAACACTAAACTCCATTACTAACAAAAGTTTCATCAACACAAGTTTACAGATGAATTTTACTTTGTAGTGCAAAAAATACAATATCTTCTGTTCATTTTGTCCAACAAGTGATAAAACAAAACACAGGGGAACAGGCACAATAAAGTTGTACATTGGACAGCAAATGTATTACATACCCTCTATGGCTAAATAATATAGCACAAAATAATAAAGCAAATTGCCAAATACAGACAGCTTATCACCAATAAAGCCCAAGACATGGAAGTACTAAATGGAGTAAGCGTTATTCAAGGTTCAGTCTACAGAAAGTCTGAAACAATTGCAGGAATCGATTTTGTTGAACAATCTAGGGTTGTGGAGATTATTAGGTACTAAATCTGTTTACAAAAAACAAGTGTTGTCCAATCTGAACACATAACCTAACAAAATATATGTATCCCCAGTCCCCCACCAACCCAATCTTTACATATATACAACAATCTTGTTGTGCACTGCTTAACTTATGATTTTAAAAATACAAAACTACCCATCTAAAAAAAAAGCCCTAAGTTGCTAACCCTAGGGTATTCACAAATGTTGGAAGACTATAAACCCTAAAATTAAGGTCAAATTAGATCCCTTTGCACAAATCCCCGCCATGGAAAAGCTTCATACCCAGAACCCAAATGAGTTCACAGGATAAAATGGTGGAACTGGTCTGTGGTGGGTCCATTCCGAGAGAAGAGAAATACACATGCAACCTAACTCAAAAAATTGTAACCCTCAAAAAAGTATAAGAAAGAACACAAATCAGCATCTGGGTATTCATCTAAAATCACAAAAAACAAAAATTTTACGGTAATGTACCTTTTCCCCATTGTTGGTGGTTTAAAACCCTCCGGAATCTCACTCTCTTTCCCTCTTCTACAGCACCTGTAATGTCTCGGTAACACTGTTTAGGGCCTAACGAGTGTGCCTAGCGAAAATAGGAACAAACAAAAATAAAAACTTAGCAAAAAAGGGTTTTATAAATAAAATCTAAAGGGGGGTGGGTTTCAGATGGGAAAATTGTTTTAGGTTTTGTGGATGTGTTATGGACATGTTCTGGGTCCGAAATAACACTAGAGAGAAAATATACAGGGATTGTGAAAAGGGGAGAAAGAGAAGGGTGCAGGCTAACAAAGGGGCAACCCAAAATTGTTAAAATTATAAAAAAAAATAAAGAATAACAAAAACCTAATTTGAGATTTTGAGGTGGTAGATGAAAACCTCTTTGTGTAGTCTACCTAGAAATTCTTGTTTGTGTATTTTGTAACGTGGCGACTGCCAGGGTTAAATTGGACTTTTCCCTTTCTCCTTTCTTTTGCTTTTTCTTTTTCTTTTTTGGGGGGTAAGGGGGAAATAAAAAGGATTGTTTTATGAAGCTTATTTATAGTTGGAAAACGATTGGGTGATGATGTACTAACAAACATGGTTCAAACAAGTGTGTTTGATTATGGCTAGACTTATGGAGTTCAGGTTCGGGCAAGAAGACGTTTCCATGAGAGTGAGGTGCAGCTGGGGGATAACTTCAGGTACCTGGGTTCAGTTCTGCAAAACGATGGGAGCATTGGGGAGGATGTGAGATCTCGCATTCAAAGTGGTTGGCAAAAGTGGAGAGCAGCATCAGGAGCTCTTTGTGATAGGAAGGTTCCGTCAGAGCTTAAGGGAAAGTTTTACAGATCTGTTATAAGGTCAGCGATCCTTTATGGTGATGAGTGTTGGCCTACGACGAAGGCTCAGGAACAGAAAGTTGTAGTCGCAAAGATGAGAATGCTCAGATGGATATGTGGCCACTTGAGGTTGGACAAGGTTAGAAATGAAGATATCAGAAGCAATTTGGGGGTGACTAGCATAAGGGGACAAACTTCGGGAAGCAAGACTTCGATGGTTTGGGCATGTCCAAAGACGGGTCCCGGATGCTATAGTCAGGAGGTGCGATCACTTGGAGTTTGGGGCTTACCAGAGAGGTAGAGGCTGCCCAAGAAACGTTGGATGGACAACATTAAAAAGATATCAGTTTGCTAGAGATTTCAGTGGATTTGGCTCAGCACAAAGAAAGCTGAAGGGAGAAGATCAAGGTGGTGGATAGCTAGTAGCCGGGTTGACGGGGCAAACTTTGTTAACCGGAAGGTAAAGTCAGGGTGTTAGATAACTAGTGTTGAAGCTTGCAAGCTTTCTTTTACTTTGAGTTCATTTTCAGTTTTAGTGTGAGAATCTTAGCTTGTGTTTGTTTGTAGTTGTTGGGTGGTTTTTGAGCTTTTTCTTGGGTTGTATTCGGGCGTATTCCATCCAGGTCTGGAATACCCCATCTTGACCCCCTAGATCCTACGTCAGCGGGACTACCTGTGTATATGTTGTTGTTATTGTTGTTATGAGATATTGATAGAGTTTTTGATCATGATTTAATGATAATAGAAAAGATGTGTGATGTCTTTTAAATTCCTTAAAAATTATAATTGGTTGTTAGAAAACCGAATAGGGTAATTAGGAATGAATTTTGTTGTTTTAAAAGACAAATTCTACTAATTTGAGGATATAATACATAATGATGAGATTGAGTTTAATCAATCCGAATAAATAAAATGCATCAATTGTAAATTCAAAAATTAAGAATATGAAGACGAGAATGTTAGTGTTAAAATACTAATTGAAATATCTTAAGAAAGTTAATCTTAAGAGATTAATAAAAATATCCTTAATATTAGAAAATTCTGAAAATTTTCTCCAAAAACTAACTTATGAAAATTTGAGGTTATGACCATTACTCTTCCAAGATGAGCCTAAGGGTGTGGTGCATTGTCTGGTGATATTAGTTTGATCAAAATAAATCAAAATAAAATAGTACAATGTTAAATCATCATAACCATATACTAAGACGGAGGTTAAAAATAATTATTTTGACATTAGTCAGCATTATATTATATCACATCACCCATCTTTATGAAAATTACTCCCTCCGTTTCACAATAAGTGTCGTTTTAGCACTTAAAATTTGTTTCATAATATGTGTCGTTTTAGGTTTTCAAAGTGGTTTATTAGGGGTGAATAATGATAATTTTTATTGGAATGTGTATTTTTTGACTAAAGTTGTTCATTCATTGGCCAAAAAAATATAATGAGTGGTAAGATTAGGAAAAAGTTGTAAGTTTTAAAGTGAATGATTGCTTTTCTTAAAAACTGTGTTAAAAGCTAAAACGACACTTATTGTGAAACGGAGGGAGTATTTAATTAGTTAATTATGATTATAGACCTCACATATATGCAAAATATGAAATAATATATATCATTGAATTCTATCTATATGTTTTCCTTAAGTATATAATTAATTAATCTAAGTGTATATTAAATTGAAGATTAAAATAATTCAGAGTATTTTTTTAAATAACTTTATATAAAATTTTAACTATTTTTTTTTTTGTTAAATCAAATCCGTGCCTTCAGCACACCGGAATACTACTAGTCTCTACCTAATTTGACAATTTCAATTGTTATAATATTGGGTTTTTATTGAATAATAACACCTGACAAGGAAATTTATGATAGGTTTGTACTTGATTGATTAAAGAAAATGCGATAAAAGTTACTAATATTGTTTGATGAAACCTATAACACTTAAGATTATAATAATTTATTTGACTTTTTTGAAACTTGATATGTACTTATTTATTTGGGACTTCATCTTGACTGGACCGAGTTTGCGTCATGAGCAAATGTTCCCTTTTGGGCCTGAATTGAGCCCATTCATTGACCTCAATATGGGCCGGCCTCAATGTGTCCTTATTGGGCCGTGAAAAACTAAAAATACAAAAAACTTTGCAAGACAAAAGTACATGTAAAACCAACGAACAAATGGGCCAATTTGTGAAGAAACTTTCTTGGATACATGAACCTTAACTTTTGCGATCTTTCAAATTTGAACCTGTAACGCCTTTCTTCACGTATTTCCTCGTGTTATTGAAATCCTACAAATCTACAACGGGTGTGATTTGGAACCTCGTTTCCGATTCCACCGGCGGTTTATGTACGTCTTCTATTCCATTCCCTTTGTATATGTTTGGTTACTTAAGAATCTAAATACAATACACGAGCAACTAATAAGAGGTGGGTAATAGTCTGATGCGAATAGGGCATATATGCGAAATAAGAATGTTTGAAGTTCCTTTAGACCGATATTTAACGTGGGTGTTGGACGAAGTGGAGTGAAGTTAAGATCGTGAATCGTTGAGGAAACGACAATGGTAAATTATTATTGAATCATTCACATATTTGTAAAGAAAATAAACGCGGAAGGCGAGTAAATATGTTCATCAACTATGTATGAGATGTTCATCTATTCATGCCTAAATATAGGCAAGTTTGAACTAAAATGTGTAGGGACTTGTTACTGCATATGTATGCAAAGTTGCGAGAATAGCAATTATGCACAAATTTTAACATAGATGTTTATTAGTATACATATGAAATAGGCACATATGTTTTTACTAATATGTGTATTGAATTTTTGATACACATTTAGAGAAGGATCAAGGATATCAACTATTCGTGTTCGAACTAAAATGTGTATGTGCAATATACTAATTCTACGGTTACCCCCCGCAACGAAGTTTTTGAAATTTGCACGAATGATTGTGATAAAATAATAGCAAAAGTACGAATGCGGCATATGTAACGAAGTTTAATCCATGATAAATTCTTTCGTTCATTAGAATTTCATTCTCATTTCTCACCTAAACATTTGATTTGCATATGATAAATTGTTGTGATGGTAAGCTTGTTGGGTCTTGGGTCTGTAACAATCGCTTTGGCTATATTTTGAAACTGAGGTGAGCTCTGGAAGATCATTTCGGATGACCGAGGCTAAAACTTGAATATTTGACTTGTAACAGGTTTTAAAATGAGGTATAAACAAGATTTGAATTATGGATTTTTCCAAAGTCCAAGCTCTAAGATCGATACTTGAGAAGAAGACGTGCCAATTTGGGTCTTCTTTCCATTAGCAGATCTAATGCAAGTTTTTGTTATTTGTAATTAAGTACTACTAGTTTATTTGTTGGAACTTCCCTCACAAAATTTATTTATTGGAACTACGAATGACGGTCTAAACTTTGCAGTTTACTAAACACCTTATAAAATGATTTGCATCCAAACCGGCCTATCTGTCACGCCATCTTGATTCCCATGTTTATAGTTGTATAATCATTTTGATTATAATAAAGACAAAAACATTAGGGTTGGGAGCATAATTGTTGCGCTTTATTACAGAGTTGAACCTCTTAATTTGATCATATTAATTGCCAATCAAAATATGTTCAGTATATTCTTTACTTAAGAAAAAATTTGTGTTTGCATGTTATCATCGTACGATGCTAAGACAATACATGATCAGAATCCGTGCATGTATTATTTTCACAAAGAGCCTATTCGATCTAATGTTTTATTTCTTCTCTATTCGGGTAAATTTGTTTGATTTACCATCTAATACTAATATTTCATTACGCAAAATAGTTACATGTTGATTTGACTCCCGTATCCGGTGGTGACTAATCATCACATTATCCAACTTACGCCACATAAGACTTTATTATCCACGATTATTACAATCACATAGGCTTGTATATATATGTACATTCGTACTTGGTGCATATATTATGTTATAATTTGTGGCTAATAAAGTCTTATGTGTGTAAAATTGGATAACTTGGAGATCAATCATTATTTACGACATGCGTATGTTTCATGTAATGAAGGCCGGATTAGTGATGAGAGGTCTAATAGAACAAATTTATTTAATATGGAGCAAAAATAACGCTTTCATATTTTAAGACAATCAATGGATTGAGTTTTTAATATTTTGCTGGTGGTTTTAGTATCACAAACGTTTGTGAAGTCATTGATGTATTTTGGTGTGAATTTAGATTCATGTCGATATAGTGATTACCGACTTCACTATATATAATGTAACGCGGACGAGGCCGGGTGTATGGAGTGCACATGTATGATACACATCAAGACGTACGAGTTCAAAGGCTAAAATCGAATAAAATTTGTTACATGTTAGGAAACCTTATATTTTTGAGGTGTTGTGCAATTAGACAAAGTTTAGAAACTCCACAACTTCTATGAGGTATAGGACTTGAAGTGACTTAAATGGGTTAAATGCTTGAATAAGCCAAAATGTACTTAAATCGGACAAATGTGCATGTATCTACTTGGAGTTTTGTCTAATTTATTTAGAGGTTTCTATGAACCGATGAACATGAGGAGCTAGTGGATAATCACTTGGTTACTACTACGAGGTTTGTCATCTCATAAAATTATTTATTTAGGACATCTACATGCCTATCAAAGATTCCATTAAGCATTTGTGTTATGGTTGAATAATTATACATAAAAAGATATTCTCAAGGGAAGCAAACACTCCACATATATACTTTGTTGTAGATTATAGCCCAAAACAAGGACAAGAAGGCTTCGCTTATCTCAAATCAAATCTTTCATTTTTGTGCTTAATTAAGTTGTATAAAGGTGAAGTGTTGATTCACGAAAGTTTTGCACATTTTGCACGTTCCGTGTAGTGACCTTTAGGTTTTATAAAATTTCATGTGATACACAACGTTTTTCGGAATTCTGTATAGTAATACTTAAGTGAAGCTTTGCACATTTTACATGATAGTCTCTAACGCCCATGTTGTTCACACGCTCCCAAATGTAGCCACAGTATTCCAAAACAGCTCGAGATTCTTCAAAACCGTTCATTTTGAGAGCGTGTGAACAACATGGACGACTCATCTTTTGATCAAGCAAGTGGTTCAATCTTGGATTCTTAACTTCATGATTAAGCACTACCCAATCAACCAAGTGAGACCTAGAGTGTGTTTGTTTGGCACAAAACTAGCTTGACATTTTTTCTATTGGCTTTTCTAATGCCTTAACTTTTGTAGATAATCTACTTTTTCATGCTTCATTTAGAAATTATTGTACTCCTAAATTCAATTAGTTATATCAAGTATTAATCAACACAACTCCTAATCATGTTTTTCTACTTCAATAATTGTCATTCAACTATTCAACACAACTTTTACCCTAAAATGCCAACCAAATTTACTGACCTAATACCAACAGTGGTAAACAGTAAAAAGCCTTGGACAACTTACCTAATTACCTAACTACATGCAGACTACAAAGACCCGTAACCAAAATGAAACCAGAGTAGTTAATTACCAAATCTAAGGGTAGAAAATTGGAGCAAGATTAATCAGATAAGTTACCAAATTTTGACTTTCACACCCAACTTAACTGTTTATGAATAACCTAATCATAATGTTTCATTAGTTTAATAATTGCCCAACAAATTCAACTTGCAATATACAAAGCATACGACAGACATTATTCAAATACAACCATCTTAATTATACAAATAATAAATCTGAATTTCTGTGCATCTACTCCAACCAATTACCGTTTGCTTATAATAATCTTCTGTACAAGAGAGTTTATGCATGACGACAAACCAAAGCATCTGATCTTCTTTTTAGCTTTGTATTGATCTTAGAAAAGGTCAAGCTCCAAAACCCAGTTGGCCAAATTTTATTTTTTATTTATTTAAATAATTACAATTTTAGTTTTTTAATATCCAATTTAATTCATGGATTGGATTCTGAAGACAAACGTTAGAATTCTGATAGCTGAAGGACAATTTGGGTATCTCCAAATCCCTCTCTATCAATCCAAAGAAAAAGTTGCTTTATCTTTCTCAATTACACAAACAAATGAAACCCCACATACAGAAAACCTCCAATTTCTGTTTCTTAAGCATCCAAGGTCACTTTTAGTCTGTATTTTTTTCTAGCTTTATTCATCTCTTTTGAGGAGAAAATACCCTTTTATTTGTGGATCGATATGCTTGGATCAACTGTTTTTAGTCTTTTACTTGTTCTAATTTTCTGTTGTTTTCTTGTCTGGTTTTTACAGAGGGAATTTTAGTTTACTGTCCAAGTTTTAGCCCATAAATCAAGGGAGTAGAATTGTCTCATTTTTTGTAGCAAGACCCAACTGGATGAAGAATGGTATTGTACACAGTTTGTTAATGCAAATATTTGTGGGTAATTTGATCAAAAATGAAAAATGTAAAATTTGTATAGAGTGCTCAATAATTTAGTTAACAAGTCAACGACAGATACCATGTACTCTTACCTAACTCTACCACCACTATCAGAAGATGTAGACAGCAAGACTGAAACTTGGACTTCCATCTAAATCACTATAAAAACATTTTTACCCATACTCATCCGTGTAAATTTGTGGTTTACCCATCACTACATATGTTCACGAACACTAAATGTAGTGCTCGTATCAACTGGTTAAGTACTCATGTCCACGAGGTCTCGAGTTTAAGACTTTAGGACAACGGTTTACCGTCTTCTCTTTAGAAAGAACAGGAGTTGTATTACATAAAATTGCATTTTTCATCAACCATTCATAATTAAAGGTTTAGCCTTTATGTTAAACTCAATGCTAATCCAAGGAATTTTTGCCTAATTAAGCAAGGAATTGGGATCAAACCTTAATTCCCTATACAAAGTTTTAAACTTTAAGTTTGTAGATTTATTTTAATCCATTTTTGTGATGTGTGGGTTTGGGCAGATAAACTACAAAGACAATGAAAATGTGAGAAACCAATCAAATGAGAAAAAGACAGAAGAAGGCGCTCAACAACTCTCCACTTGCTTTCCAACAAGAGAATAGAATGTGGGGATTGTGCTGTTTTTCACACTCCATAACTCATTATTTAATTTGACAGCAACTAAATTGACACCTCTCTTCCGAATACCTCCAACTTTGTTTTATTGCACAAAACAGACCTTGGTCCATGTGATGTGAAATGTGACCATACACACATTTTTTATACTAGTAACATGAGTAGTAGTATATCCATCTGAATCTCTCTTGGCCTCATACTATAATCCCTTGGTTACTTTCCACATTTTTACCATTGTATTCTCTTGGGTTATAAAGTTAGAACCTTTTGCTTTTGAGGTGCTTTGACATTTACAAAATCTGCCCTTTTTCACTCTAGTATAAACTATACTAATGGCAATGGGTGGACTTTCTTCCAAGTGAAAAACCTCCAAAAAATGAAACTGCTCTACTGCTTTTTATGCAAAAAGGCCTAACCTTTTACAAAAGCTCTCAAGATTTGAGAGGGGTATTAATTATTATAGCCTTCTTGATACCCTTTCCCTCGCTACATGTTCATCACACGGAAAGGAAAACTCTGTAGGCTCCCTCTACGTACACCTCTACTAGTCAAAAGATAACAGATATTCCATTTGAGCCCCTTTTGTTTTTCTAGCTGTATTAAATATGATCCCATAGTTTGTTATCATATAACCATCAGTTATTTATCACTTCCCTCAGCATAAAGGAATCATCTTTTTAATGTCTCTCTTCTGGGTACTGAGATTTCATACCAAACAAACAGGATATCCTTTGTGGGTCTGAGATTTTTTGGATTTCTGCTTCTGGGTTTGGTTCAACTTCCTCGGATTCCATCTGGGTTTCTTTCCGATTGTTCGCATTCACTAAAGATTCCCTCTTTTTTAGAGGATTTGGGGGTTTTGGAGTTATGGGGTTTCAGCACAGAGATGCCACAATTGCAAGGCACAAGCGTTCAAAGAGGTGACTTTCTCTCATTCCACACTGATTCTGTCTGTGCAATTATATTTGGAATGTGGACCATTTGGTGAAGCTTTAGGTGGTCTTTGCATTTTTGCTTGAATTGGTGAAGGGTTTTAGTTTGTCTTGTGTTGGGTCTGGCCCCCAAGTTTGTTAACAAATCACATGCCTTTGGTTGAGTAAACCCTAATGAAGATCTTTGTGGGTCTCTCAGCTGATCACTTGCTCTTTTGCTAGTCAATTCTTGCAGTTTAAATATCCAACTTTGTTTCCTTCTCCAACCAAATCTGAGCTTTGACTATAGGACATAATGATAGGAAGGTTTTGCTCTCTTTCTTTCACTGTGATTTTTTGAAGAGATTGATGAAGTGTTTATCTTGTGGATTGGTGCATTATTGGCACACATGGGAGATGACTGATAATAGCCTATAGCGTCTACTAATTTGCTTGTCAAAACTTCAGCAACTCATTTTACTGATTCTTGTTGTGTTTAATTATAATTTTGTTGTCAGCTTTCCGGATAAGAGGGGTGATGAAAGTAAATGTGATGATTCCATTGAAGAATCTCCTCGGTTAAAGTTGGTAAGCAAATAGCTCCCTTTTTTGCTCTTTTGGACTTTGAACATAGAAATCTTCACCTTCAGTTTTTTTTTTTTCCTTCTCCCCTTTTGCTTAATGGAGAAAGAGGCTTTTGAATATTACTTTATGGTTTGACTATTCTGCTTTTAGTGGCTCGTGTAGTTACTTCTTACCACTATGTTAACATCAGCATGTTCATGGCATGATTGCTCTTTGTCATCACTTTTGTGCCTCAGTTTGTTGTATTATCATTCATTGGAAATTATCTGACTTTCAACAAAGGAACTAGCTATTAGATGTAGTGTTGTTGTTTGATATTTAGATCTGGTTGGGTTTCAGGATATGGATAGACTGAAGGCAGCTTCGGAAGCTAAGAAGAAACCGCCTCCGACCACTGGATCACAAACTTCATTGAAACAAGAGGTACAATTGAAGTAGATTAACTTATGCATAATCAACTTTTTTATCCTTCATACTTAATTTCCCTTAAGTTTTACTCTGTTGAATCTTTAAAGCAGATTCTACAGCTGGAGAAAAGATTACATGACCAGTTTCATGTTCGTCGTACTCTAGAGAAGGCGTTGGGTTCTGGATCTTCCTCTTGTGATACTGATACCGACCAAACCTCAATGCCAAAGGTACCATTCTTTTGATTTCCCCCTCAGAAACTATCTTTTTTCCCTTATGTTATGTAACTCGTGACGTCTGTTTTAACAGCCTGCAACTAAATTGATCAATGAGATCGCGGTCTTGGAGTTGGAAGTAGGCCACTTGGAGAGATACCTTCTCTCACTATACAGAAAAGCATTTGATCAACAAGTTGCTTCGGTGTCGCCTACAATTGCCAAGGAAAAAATACCAAAGTCTCCTGTAATGACTCCCAAGAGATTGTTTGTAGATGATGTGCCACGCGATCTCACAGCAAAATGTCATACTCCAAAAGCTCAGCCGGCTTCAAACCTACATTCTGATCCTCACCAAGACCCTGGTGGATTTAAGGTAGAAGAGAAAATGTTCAAATCTGGCAGATTCGGTTTCGAAGAGAAGATGTATGATTCATCTGTTCATCGGTGTCACTCCACCTTGTCGCACCGTGCAAATTATCCGACGCAGAGTTCCTCAGCAATGGACCCTTTGACAAAAGCCTTGCAATCTTGTCATTCTCAACCCATGTCTGGAATGGAGGTAAACAGACATTCTCTTTTTGATGTAGGGTCAGCAATCCAGTAATTCATTTTGCACTCATTTTACCCACTAGTTAAGTAATAATGACAAGCTCTTTACCTCAGCCTTTAATTTTCCTTTTTTAAAAGAGTTAAGACAGCTTTCTTTAAAGTGCTTCTTTTCTTAAGATTTTTTTATGGTCCTTTGGATTCCTCTCATGATACTTGTGGTAGTATTCATGGTTGCTAATTGCTGTAATAGCAAATTTCGGTGCTAGTATCTGTATACTGATGTATTGAACATGTAAAATTTTCAAAATATTAGGAAAGGACCACTGGCCTTGAAAGCTTAAGCCATTAGGAAAGGACCCAAGAGTGTCTTGTTCTTTTTGTCAATACTCTTTCTTTCCTAGTATCTGAACATTTGTTAAACTTCATGACTTTACTTGTAGTACTTACTTGTTCTTTATTATCTGTCTCTTTAGTATGCTCAGAACACGGCTTCAAACATGATGAGTTTAGCCGAGTATCTTGGCGCACGAGTATCTGACCATGTACCGGAGACACCAAACAGAATCTCAGAAGAAATGGTGAAATCCATGGCAGCTATTTTCTGTAAACTTGCAGAACCTCCATCTGTTCACAACGGCCTTTCATCGCCCAACTCATCAGCATCCTCAATGGGAGGGGCATTTTCTCCAAACTACCAATGTGATGCATGGAGTCCTAGTTTTGTAAAAGATTCCTCTTTTGAGATGCGTTTGGATAATCCCTTCAACGTCGAAGGGCTTAAAGAATTCAGCGGTCCTTATAGCACCATGGTTGAGGTGCCTTGTATATATCGAGACAGTCAAAAGTTGGCCGACGTTGAACTCATGCTACAAAACTTTAAGTAAGACTATACCACATTTAGACCAACAACCTTTTTTTGTTTTATAACTTGCTAGAGAAGTTGCTCACTTATTTAATCTTTTCCCTTTCTTGGTTCAAAGGTCTTTGATCACCCGACTGCAAGAAATCGATCCCAAGAGGATGACGCATGAAGAGAAGATCGCTTTCTGGATCAACATTCACAATGCCTTGGTTATGCATGTAAGGATCTTCATTCAGCTTCAAGTTAAAAGATAGTACTGTTTCTTCCCTGATCCTAAATTCTGATTTTTTTCATGTCACAGGCATTCTTGGCCTATGGTATTCCCCAGAGCAACATGAAAAAAGTGTTTCTACTCCTAAAGGTATTGAAATAGATCATAGTTTTTATCCTTAAATGCAAAAATCAATCAAGAATTCCTGTTTTCTTATACCCTGATGACATATACAGGCTGCATATAATGTTGGAGGCCATACTATAAGTGCAGACACAATACAAAGTACTATTTTGGGATGCAGAATGTCGCGTCCTGGACAGGTTTGTTTCCTTTCATCAGATCCTTGATCAATTTGTGTCAATTAATTTGGTCTTTCTTAACTAATTCAACTATGATTGTCTCTTTCATTCAATGTTGACACCTTTCTTACAAGAGTTGCTTGAATTTTTTCGACAGTGGATTCGGATGATCGTTTCTCCAAAGACGAAATTCAAGTTTGGAGATGACCGTCAAGCCTACGCAATTGAGCAACCCGAACCACTTCTACACTTTGCTCTTTGCTCCGGAAGCCATTCTGACCCAGCGGTACTGAAAATTCCCGGAAAAAACTTCCTTTTACGACTTCAAAATAATAATGCCGTTATAATATGATGATAAAAGTTACTTAACAAGGCACATTATCTGAAGAATGTTTTCTTCATTGTATGTTCAGCTTCGGGTGTACACGCCTAAGAGAGTGTTCCAAGATCTAGAAGCGTCCAAAGAGGAGTACATCAGAGCCACATTCGGGATGCGAAAAGACCAAAAACTGGTGCTTCCGAAGCTGTTGGAGACGTATGCAAAGGATTCATCCTTGTCCACACTTAACATTTTCGAGATGGTCCAACAATCCTTGCCAGACTCTCTAAGAAAGAGCCTGAAGAAATGCCATGTGGGCAAGTCCAAGAAGAGCATTGAATGGGTTCCTCACAATTTCAGCTTCAGGTATCTGATTTCCAAGGAACTGGTGAAGTGAATATCATGGTCATGTTTCTTGGTGTTGTGTTTTTTAACTGCATTTTTGCTTGGGTTATTTGTCTTGGAGGTGAAATAGAAGGAGAGGGTTTGTTTGTTTGTTTGTTTTAGTTATTTAATTCCTTCTTTTAGCTTAATGTACAAAGAAGAAGGCTGTTAGGAAGTAAGTATAGATTATGGGCTGATCACAGCCCTTTTGTAAATGTAGTATATTGTGGTTTTCTGAATGCAAGTGAGATTTCAATTCATGCAGCAATGGTTTCTGGTTAAAATTTGAGTCAAACTAGACCCGGTGGGCCGTAAATGGGCCAGATTGTTGTTATCCTGGCAATGGTCCATGTTCAGTTATACATTATAATTTAGAAGTGTGTACTATGTAGTCCAATACAAGGCAATAATCTAATTGCCCACTTTGATTATTCACTTCCACTTTGTATGGGCCTTGCAAGCTAATCATCTAATGTACTCATTTATAAATATGTGCAAGTTCTTAAAACACTGTTTATTCACTTCCACCCAAAACGTTATTTTTTTTTCCAAAAACTACTTTAAAAAGTCTTTAAATATGTACAATCTCTTTATTTTTTACGATTTTCAAAACAAAAAAAATACTATTTTCATCCAAAAACTACACTACTTTTTCCCCCTATGTGTAGCAAGGCTATATGTCTTTCTTTTTTGGTTTTCCACTCGGTTTGATCAAGACGAGACACTCTAATTTGAATCAGAGATGTCGTAAAATCTATTAACGAGGATGAACCTCTCAATTCAGCTTTTTCATATATCTCGTTGTTATAGAGAGATTCAAGCCTAACACAATTGACAAAGACTCTAGAGTCTAGACCGCCTAATAGATGGTAGAGTTTTGAGTCTCAATCCAATATCGTAATTGTTCAACATCTATGCTCCCATTATCTACCCCTTTTATTTATTTTTTTATTTTTTTTGGTCAAATTTTATTTATTTATTTAAGAAGTCTTCTTTTTTTTTTTTTTTGAGCGCAGAAGTCTACTTTTCAATCTAATTGATAAGTGATGATGTCGGTTTCAATCTAATTGATAAGTGATGATGTCCGTAACTTTTAGATCGCGACTTCTAATTCCCCGTCTTTCTTATAATGACCCATAACATATATTATAGACAACAAACAAGTTTATGAGTAGATCACAACCCTAAACAGCTAAACTATAACATATATATTATTGCTAATTAATCGATAATTATGTTTTTCCCATATATTCAACATTTTTCCGGTCCAACGTGCAATAGCCAAGTAAATGGTACGCCTTTGGCTGGCTGGCATCAAAATCACACTCCATCAGTCTTTGCATGCAAAATGGACGACACACCTCTGCACAAACACATGGTCACATAAATACCACGACGCTACAAACTCGCCAACATCACATTATTATTAAATCATCACATTACATTACATGCAAAAACCACACAAACACAAAAAAAAAAAAAAAGTCAAACCACCCAATTAATTCCAATTCTACCCCTCAGTAAGGCCTCTCGCCGACGACGTTCCCCGGCGGGGAGTAAAGACAAACGGTCAAGCTCGTGCCCTCCTTTGCACACGTGGCCTGAGCGCACCCGAGCGCCGTCGACTTCGCCCACACGACCTGCGTGTAGACCCCACACCTCGGGTGACCCGGAACACACGCGTTGCGCGCGTGGTCGTAGAACTCCTTTTGTGAGACCCAATTCTCCACGGCGGCGCGTGGGGTCACCGCCATCCCGCCGGCCCAGAGTTGGTTGGCCCCGTACCTTGTGCCGACGGCGCCGCCCGTTAGGTTGGCGAATTGGCACCGGGACTTTATGCGTTGGTAGCGCGCCACGTTGGCGGCCGAGTCGGCTAGGGCTTGGCTCCATGTTAGTGGGCCCACGCCGATGGTGGAGCGGGCCTCGTTGTGCGTGTCGAGGTAGTCGTTGGTGGCGGCGACGGTGGCGAGGAGGGAGAGGATGATTAGAATGGGAGACATTGTGGTCGAGTTGGAAGTGGAAGTGAAGTGTAATGTGTTTACTTGGGCTCAGCTTAGAGGGTAAATGAGAAAGTGTACGTACTCCCTCCGTTTTCACAATAAGTGTCGTTTTAGCACTTAAAATTTGTTTCATAATATGTGTCGTTTTAGGTTTTCAAAGTAATTTATTAGGGGTGAATAATGATAATTTTTATTGGAATGTGTATTTGTTGATTAAAGTTGTTCATTCATTGTGGTAAGATTAAGAAAAAGTTGTAAGTTTTAAAGTAAATGATTGCTTTTCTTAAAAACTGTGTTAAGAGCTAAAACGACACTTATTGTGAAACGAAGGGAGTATATATTTGGTGTGAAGATTGTTGTTGTGAGTGTTGACTGTTGAGTTATGAAGATAGAATAATTGGTGGGCTGATTTGACGAGATTGCCCTTGGTCGGAGGGCTAATCTTGGAACTTCCAGGAGGATTTTTTCTTGTGAACTAGACTATTATTCATGGAAACATTACGTATGAGATGAAAGCTAATAGTTACGTGCATGTTCGTTAACTATATGGGTTTTGTTTTGATAATAACTAGGTTTACCCGTCGTGCCATGCACGACAACGACAATGACTCATGTTTCACATTTTAAAATAATATTTATTATAAATAAGATATTAATATGTGAAAACATATAATAAAAATTTTAGCACATGAAAATGTTATTTTTTCTAGACAAAAAGAATTATTTTTCAGATTTGTAGTACCGCATGCATATGTATGAGATTATAAAAATAAAACACATTCTACTTAAAGAACAATTTAGTAAATAAAATTTACATACTTTTTTTTTTATCTCTAATGGTTATTATATATCATTGTCCCTATTATCACAAATTTGAGACAATATAATTCAATATTAATATAAAGTGAGATGTTTTAATTCATTATTTTGGTTTGATCTTATTTTTTATTTTAATACTATAATTTATTAGAATGAGATATAACTACTATGAATTTTTATTTAATTAAAAATATTAAAATATAACATCAAAATTTAGAAATATAAAATGAGTCCAACATGATTCTGATGGCTTTATATATTGAAATAAATAAAATATGATAATCAACAATTATTTTATTATGAAAGACATAAGCTAACTTATTATGAAAATGATAAAATATAAGTTAAGTAAAAGATAGTAAATATAAATTTAATTTAATATTGAAGATAGGAATACTAATTTAATTATGAAAAATGGCATCTATTTTTATATTATTTTATATTTAAAGATTTTAAATTACTTCTTACATAAAAGAGATTAAAAATATAACTAATATATCAAAAATGATGGAATATTTTGTCAAAATTCAAAAAATATCTTTTACACAAATTGATAATAAAGAATGTAATTAGATTATTGAAATAACATGAAAAAAACAATTGTTTGATTATGAATGATAGATAAAAGCTAATTTATTAGGGACATGATAGTATATAGTCTAAGTAAAAGTTAATAAATATAAATTGATTTAGTGTCAAAGATAAAAATAATAAGTTTTTTAGAAAAAGGGGCTTTCGTTTTAAAATTTTCTTTTTTAAATTCGAATTTCTTGTATTAATTCTTACATAAATAGATTAAAATGGTAATTGAAAAGATAAGTTAATTTATATGTATCTTTTATAGAAGGAAATTTGAAAGATAGATAATATTGTTTCAAAAATAGATATTAGATGAGTAAGAAAAATGATAGAATTAAAAAGATTATATAATTAAAGAAATTTTAAAGATAAATAGTATGCTTTCAAAGATAGATATTTGATGGGTAAGTAAAAAGATAAAATTAAACATTAGATAATTAAGAAAAATAAAATATATAAAATTATCAATAAAGTGGGGCCAGAATTAACATAGAGGTTCGAAATTTCTCGGCTTTAATATATAGTATAGATAGATAGATAGATATAGATAGATATTGTCATATTTGATAAATATTGTCATATTCGAAGAAAATTAAAGATGTACGTTTAGTGGGGTGGAAGTAGAATATAGTACTCAAATCCACGTTGATTCTGCTAATGTAATTTTTATTATTAAGGTGGCTGAAAATATTAGGAAATTATGAAAAAATGTGTGTTATCAAGATATAAATCGAAATTATTATTTGGCTAAAAAATCGAATTTGTTATCAAGATAAAAAAAATTAAATATAACGGGTAAAAAAATATAGTAGATAATGTAAATATAGAAAATAACTTAAGCTTAGAAATATAGTAGATCATACAAAAGTTTGATCATATCTTTTACATAAATGGATAATAAGCAATATAATTAGATTAATTGAAATAACATAAAGCAATTTTTATTAAATACGTGGTGGGGCCAGAATCAACGTGGTGACTCAAAAACGGTCGGCTTTTATAATATATATATATATATTGATTATAGCGCAAAACTTGTTGGGTAAAATTTATTGAAGTGAATATCATACATTATGTTTTGAAAAGGTCAATCCTTGAAACCTATACGTACAGTATATGGTTGATGGGTTGGAGTTAATTATTAAGTTTCAGCATTTTATAAGGCAAGAAAAAAATTAGGATAGTAGTAACAAGGTTTAAGTTTAACTCTAATCTAATGAAAAAAAATTAGTGGAAGACACTGCTCACGAGAGTTAATTGTTTGACTTGATGTCCGAAAGTAATTTTGATCAAATAAATTAATTATCTTTCCAATCTTATGACCAAACGGTATATATATTAGTGTGCATTTAGTATTAGTCATGCAAATATGTTAATAAAGTTTGTACGGACTGTTGATTATGGTAAGATGGATATCCGTTATGTCCTGAAGAATTAGGAATTTCATCAATCATACCTTCGAACAGATGAATACAACTTGTAACAACTTTAGAGAATATTACACAAAGTAACCCTAATTTCTCCTAGTTACACAATATTGCCCAATCATTAAAGGTTGTTGTACAACAAGGCATGTGGGAAGAGAAGAGTGAGATCTCGTCGTGATGCGATGACGACGACGAGGATTTGATTTAGGTGCTGATTGATTGCTCAAGTAGTACTTACGTGGCCCACTTAAGATTTGTCCTATCCTTTGTGCACTCACGTGCGCTGTTTTATCCATTCAAATCCCAGCTGTATGTTCAATGCAAGATCCACTTGGCAAGGATTTGTTTGGTGATTTCTGATTCTCTTGACTCGTACATGTTAACTTCCCTTCAAGATCACGTACACTTCTTTTTGTAAGTTAGGAAATGCTAGACCACTAATGCCACTAAAAGAGCAAACCTCAGTTTGGATCGAAACTCGAAAGCACCCTCTCAACTCGTTCGAGGTACGGATGAATACTTATTGATCCGTCGGCCTCATATATGCGAGTTCATAGTTACAAAGAGCTTGTCAGTGAGAATGGCTACGAAGTAAAAAAAAAACGATCTATCATTAACCCATGTCATGAGAAACGACAATCAATCATAGGTTAGAAAAACCGATATAAACATAATCATAAAAAGACATATAAGTGACTACAATGACATTATCCTAACTAAGTTGCACATATGACTTTGGATTTGATTAATTGCATGCATGTGACGTGTATTAATGAATGCACATGAAAAAAAGCCCCTCATTACGGACTAATCTTTCTATGGTAAGAAAAATGTACCGGACCCATTACGTCATTACCAGAAAATGGGCTTTCTGAGCTTAGCTTAAGCCCATCAGGCCCAACTCTGGCTAATGAAATTGGCTACAATTTGTTTTTTGGGTAATAAATTGGCTACAATTACAGACAAGTGCACGTGGATTGTGGTGCAAATTAATGTCAAACCACGTCATATCATCATATAGGTTATAACTTATAAGTATATAAAAAAATCAAACAACAATGAGACGTGGCCTGTGACATACCATTAAACAAACAATCAATCAAACAAACAAACAATTCTCACGCATGTTATGTTACCAATTTATAATTTAAAATTACTTCAATATATTACACTAGATCAATGCAAAGTACTGAAAAACCAAATCGATTGGGGTATGAGATTGGATCTTGCACATGTTTAATGAAGGTATTGCCAATATAGACACCATAACTTAGCTAGAAACGGCTACATTTGCCGCTCAACTTGGACTAGGATTGAGATTTGAGCCTTGTTGAGCATTGTATAAGGATGCGTTGTGGATAAAGTTTTATGCATATCGGGTTTTTCGATCGGACCTTGTAGAATTTATTTTAATGTTTTATATGGATTTGTTTTAATGTTGTCTTTAATGGTGGAGCCAAGAATGTTCGTAAAAGGGTCGGTACTAGCCATGCTACTCATAACCCGCCTTCAATTCGATTGGTTACGAGTCGTCCTTGAACAATGACCTTCGTGGATGCCTAGAATCACTCATGGGACAGATGAGAGCCATAATAGAAATTTTCTTAGGAGAAATTCCTCGGCTAGTGGTCACTATTCGTATTTACTTATTTTTTTTTTGAATTAAAAGGGTAAATATATTAAAAGAAGAAAGGGTACAAAACAAGCTAGCAAAGCTAGCTATTTACAGCATGAACAATTCCAAGTTTCTCCATGTACCTACAAGCCTCTCTTGATTTTCCATTCCACCTAGCCTGAATACAATTTCTAATTTGTCTCGCACATATATCAATACACTCCTTGACACTAATACTTTGCTGATTAAACAACAGTAAATTTCTAGCCCTCCAAACGTGGTAAATAACAACACAATTCCAAGTTTCTCCATGTACCTACAAGCCTCTCTTGATTTTCCATTCCACCTAGCCTGAATACAATTTCTAATTTGTCTCACACATATATCAATACACTCCTTGACACTAATACTTTGCTGATTAAACAACAGTAAATTTCTAGCCCTCCAAACGTGGTAAATAACAACACAGTGAATGTGATTCCACAAGTTGTAGGCAAGCGATCTCTTTCCCTTCAAAGCCTTAGTTTGACTAATCCACTGCTCAATGTTTTTGCTCGTTCGCCCCAGCTTAGCCCACTGCAGAACATGAGTCAGCACTTGTCCAGAAAAATCACACTCAAACCATAGGTGATCAATGGTTTCCTGCAAATTAGCACTACAAAGAATGCAAGAATCCTCCTGCACAAGGCCCCATCTTTTCAGCTTGACTTTGTATTTACTTATTTGCAACGAGAAATGGTAATTCTTTTGATTTTCTCATTTGTTGTTCAACAAATCTACGCTAATTCACAACAAAGTCTAATCACTAATTCAAAGCCGGATCTAGATCTAAGTTGTCCAAGCTTAGATCTACCACTCTCCGTCTTTTACTATCATCCTTTTCATACGATAAACGAAGAACATCGAATTCGCGAAGAAATTCAATAGATCAAACTATATACAATGCTACAACAAGGGGAGAAACCCCACTTACACTATCAAACTCATAATTCATAGTACCAAGTTACCAATAACTTAGGCTTACATTTGGCCCATCAAGTACCAGAGACCGCTAAATAGGAAATCAAACCAAACGAGGTCTTATTGCCGAAACGACGAATGAAAGTCCTCAAGCGAAAGGCCCGAGCTAGCCTTGATAGCAAGGCCACACATCTCGTGAAGAGACAAGGGCTCTTTCGCCTTGGACCTCGGCATCACAAAGTACACTTGCCCCGCCTTCAGCTCCTCCTCGGCCGCCGCCTCCGGCGCACACGTGTCCACGAACATCGACTCCCAGCTGCACAAGTACCCGCCGCCGCCGGAGACGGTGGTCGGCGCCGCCTGAGCCGCCGTCACCGGCGGCCGGAACTCCGCCACGCTCCCGTCCTCGCAGATCACCTTGACCACCGCCGGTCGGGGGGTCGCCGGCGCCGGCGACGGAAGGTGGGTCCTTTTGCGTTTGCTGCCGGAGAGAAGGAGGAGTGGCTCCCGGGATCGGTTGATGGGTTTTCCGGGGAGCGGTGGCGGGATTTGGAGGTGGGTGGAAGCGCAACCGCCCATGGGGATTGAGATTGAGATCAAGATCAAGAAAAGGTCTTTCTTTTGGGTGTGTTGAAAGGTTGATTTTTGAGATGAGATTTTATTGAAGGGGAAGTTTGGAAATATGGAGTTGTCGTTAAATGTTTGTAAGTGTGGAAGTGCTAATTTTCAAAGGGAGGGGGAAAGTGGTAAAGAAGAGTGGAGAGCACAACCGGTGGAGGTGCATTTCTTTCTTTATTTATGGGGAGTACTATTGGCCTTTTTGTGTTATCTTCGGTGCGTATTATGTTATTGTTTGACTTGCTCGGTGAAAAGTAAGTTTGACAAAGTCTCGTGGAAAACCTTGACCAAAATGGTTCTTTTGGTTGATTCGTTCGAGTCGAATCGGTGATTTTTGGGTACTATCCTTACAAGTTTAACCGTTTGATTATATGTCGAAGGCCGGTGACCTGTTTCTTTTAGCTTAAAATGTTGTATATGGATTGATCATATATATGCTACAATACAAGCTTTTAATTGACCTTTCAAGTAAAAATATCAAAACCTATTCAACCAAAAAAAAATAAAAAAATATCAAAACCTAAACAAAATGAGTCAACACATGCATGATTTTATCTTTGTGTGTCCAAGGTAAGTTGTTCTATTTCCATCCCAATCTAGGGTGTTTTTTTTTTCCGTTGTGGATTTAATTATGGGTTTTCAAATCGAATTATTGTTACAAACAACGTTGAGGTCGTGAGATTCTCGGTGACTTGTTGAGAATTAGAGGGACATTTTTCCAATAGTTTCTTACTATGTGGGTGAGCCTTCTTGATCGCTCCCACTCGACGATACTATATATACGCTATGTCAACTTTACTCGCTTATTGCATACACTTGCAATAACTTCAGATTTCAAGGGTTATCTGATTCGGAAAAATTGTGCTTCTTTTCGGCTAGACATTATCAATATGTCGTTACATATAAGTTGTCCGTGAGAGATCGAGAATATCTAAGCTAACATTTTGATGGAACTTTAACATCGAAGCTTTATATTTTTGAGGTCCTCTATATATGTGACATCCATGCACCGTCTTCACAAAATGAAGATCTTGTAGAATCAATTTTAAAAGGGATCTACTCGAAAGAGATGCAATATGTCATTTAAGCCCAATAAAATATTAAAATACATCATAATCTTACACGTACTAGTTTTTATTGTTTGAATATTTAAAATACATTTCACCGCTTTATTGCTTGGCCCAAAATGTTTTTTCTTTTTCCTTACATCTTATCCTGAATAGTTGCACGTATCTCTGCCCCGACCTCCGCCAGTGCACACTGTTCTTTCCCACACGATTCCGTAATTCGTGTCAATATTTGTTTGATTTTTTAGTTATAATTAAACATGAAAAATATTTAATTAAAAGAAAAAAATTCCTCTTTCGAACCCAATGAATAATTTGAACTGATGAGGTGTATTGTAAGGCGGTAGACCCGAGCCAGCAACTTGTTGCATATACAGTATATAAATATTTTTCCATTTTTATGTGCAAACGTCAATTTTTTTTCCTTGTATTATACTACAATATTTATAGATTTATAGATAGATTGCTCAATTGAATATAAAGATTGATTAATTTTAAGTTACGGATCTAGTTAAAGGTAATTCACCGAAATAGTAGTATTCTAAGTGAAAAAGTAGTTAAAGTGAGGGAGTCAAATAATGGTGATACGAATTTTAGTAGTTTGAACTTTGAATTGAATAATGAAAATTTGAAACTTGACGTTCACTTCAAAAAAATTGACCCACATTCAACCAAAAAAAAATTGACCCACAAATGTCAAAGCTACGTACCTAACAAGTTAGAATTAAGTAACACTTAACATGCATGTGAATTGTGTAATTACTAAGCCACCGCTAACGTACCTCTATATATCCTAAAATTGCAATGCAAACTTACGTGCCACGTGGAATATAATCATTTCTATAGTTGGACAAAAACAGAAGGTTAATAGCAAACAAAAAAAAAAGAGTAGAAAGTTAATTATGTAAAATACGTGAAACCCTTTTTAAATTAAACAGTTAAACTTCAATTGAAGTAGTTTTTTCATGCAAAAAAGATGTGTAAAACATCTTCTTAAACACTCTTATTGTCGTGACAGGATCAAACGAGAACGATACAGAAAAGACAAGAACACAGATTTATATGGTTCAATGTGTTAACTTTGTTCTTCCGATCCATTAGTACATGAACTTCGACTAGCAGCATTTAAAATAGTTTAAATGGACAGGCAAACACGATCTTAGATCTTGGGGTTGCAGATGCACTAAACTACACATTCTTGAGTTAAATGTATAGCTAGCTAGATTGATCCAGTGATTGTCCATATATAAGAGAAGCTTATCCCTCTTTAATCCTAACTAACCAAATTGATCAGTGGTATATATGACTGATTAATTAGATAGAATTTTAATTCTAGAAATTGATCAATGTTTTACAACACTAGTAGATGAAATTGATTGATAGAAACCACTAAATATAGATGGGTGAAACCCTATCCATCAACTTAGAATTTTGAATTAATTATTGTTCTTAATCTCACACACATATATATGTAAAAAATAACCAAACCCAACACAACGGTCCCTTCGCCACAGTTAATTGGAGTTTTCACATTATTGTATTCAGTCTTTTAAAAAACCTTAGGCGATCTCTCAATGACTTATAGTGTTGTCTAAAGTCTAAACGGTCAAGACGGATACCTAAGTGTCGCCTAGGCATAAACTGCATTTTGCATAGACGAGGCCTAGACGAGACCTAGAAGCGATATTTAGAATATTAATCATAGGATAAAACTAAAGTAGGAAAAAATAACAACTCCAGCTGTTTTTCATTGAGATCGAAGACAATATGGTCGTTAGATATAATAAATGATAAGATTACGAATTTATGATGCAAAAAATAAGAGTGGCCTAGGCTGGTAGGAACCCTAGCTTAGCATCATTGCATCATATGGGCCTTAATTTAATTAAAGAATTTGAATGATTAAGTTTCCGATTCCGAGTATGAAACTGAATCCTGATCCATAGCAACTAACATATACATACGTACGAATTCCGTGCTAATAATGTGCTATTAGCCACAAAAACAAGAACAAGGAGACCTAGCTAATACGTACTACGTAGTACGTACCATGTACATAAGCTTAGTTCAAAATCGAGATAAATGGATCGATAAAAGATCGGTGAGAACGGACGCTCTATTGCTATTGCTAGAATTGAACCATCGCCCGATGATTTCTTTCTACTTGACATGTCCAAAGTAGAAAATGAGATTATATCAAAAAGATAACTATTATGTGCGTATCATTAGCATTGTAAGAAAGATATGGGTAATTTATACAATTTCAAGTGTATCATCATTCAAACAAATTGCAAAAATAGCTTCGTTGCATGGCATCACTATCATCATTCAATTGCGAAAAGGTTGCGCTTGGCGCATCAGCTCACTGGTTGAACACTCATGATCGAGTGTACCATGGGACCTCGGGTTTCAAGACTCCAGGAAGGTGGTCAAGACTCCAGTGTACCATGGGACCTCGAGTGTACCATAATTCCTTTCCTTATAGAAAAAATTGCGAGAAAGTTGAGGTTCAATGTATTTTATTATAAATAATTGAATTAACATGTACTTATCTATTTAGATCTTAACAGTGAGGTAGGCACCGCACCACAAGTGATAGTACAATGCATAATTTGCATGGGCAGTCCAAGTCATTGATTAGGTTGGGTACATGAATATATTAGTACCTACTAATCAAAGGCCCATACATGAGAACTACAGGCCCACTACCGTTTTTTTTTTCTTCAGAATTTTCGGTTTGTGTCATTAAATTTTAAGCTTAGTATCCCAAAATTAACTATTTTTGCGATGTGGGTTCATGAGGTTTTGGATCTATTTGCCTGGTTGCATTGGCTCCAAAAGGGTTTTGTAACTCTCATACATACTCAATGGGTTTCTTTTCAAAGTGATTCGGGTAAAAATCGACTCATGAGATGCTAAGAAAGTATCAGACAATTCGAGGTATTTCTACTATCAAGGTGAAAAAGAAGGCCTATAAAAAGTAGGGGTGAGCACCGGTCCAAAATCGGACCGGATTGTCCGAAATCCATGGATTGGGGACTGGATTTTTATATTTTTTTTAAAATAATTTTTTTATTATAAAAAGTTGTAATATAATTAAAAAAATCTTATTTGATTAATAAAAAATATATTACTATTAAGTACTCCATCCGTTTTATAAAATGTGTCGTTTTAGCTCTAAAATTTAGTTTCAAAATACATGTCTTTTTACATTTTTGGCATTTACTTTACAGATTTACCCTTATAATCATTAACAGTTTATTATTAGTGGTTTTCAAATAAGTAAAAAAGTGAGGTAATAATTAGGGGTATAATAGTACATTTAATAGCTTCCTTAATATATGTGCAAATTGCTAAAATGACACATTTAATGAAACAAAAGGAGTATTAGAGTCTAAAGATGGGTGCCAATAAAACCAAATACTCTGATAATAAACCAAAACTAGCGTGTTTTAACTTTTTATTTGAAGGAGTCAAGTCACCATCGATTTGCAACTTGAATGCTAGTAGTACGAATTTGGGCAAGGCTAACAAGATTGGGCATTCATTATGGCTAGCCACGTCGTACGTTGTGTGGATTGCCAGGTCAGCATGGCAGCTGAGATCTCCAGATCTCTGTACTCTGCTTTTCATGTCTGTTTCCAAACGTACATTAACAGCTCATCTTATTTCAGCTTTATTCTTTGTCAGAATTATTGGCGCCATTTTCCTTTTTTTTTAAATCTTTATAAAAAAATTGTTAAACCTTCACTATTGATAAGATCTTATGAGTGTATTTTTTATTTCATAAGATGGCTAAGTATAATCCAATTTGATTTTATATAAAAAAACAAAGGAACTCTACCTAACAATTAAATTTAAAAAAGATTGATTCCGGTGATTTTTTTTAATCCTATAAACAATAAACGTGAACAAAATACATAAATATGTGAACATCGGGATGAAATATGTGAACATAATCAATTTTTATAACGGATCGTATTAATACATATAATAACACAATTTCTCAATATCATGTGTTATGGACAAGATTATTACACATAAGAGCACAAAATTACAAATATATTTTAGAATTCAAGTATTTGTGTTTTGGGTTCAGGTATATCATATCTATCTCAAGTTCGCGTATTTTTATTTCATGTTCACTGGTCATGGTTTATAGGTTAAGGAAAGTTTTCATTTGATTCCAATCCTAAAAAAAAAAATTGGTGTAGGCTAGAAGAATTATAGACCGAGTCTTCAAATATCTAGTCAAATGGTTAAACCTTTAAGGATAGTATCCAAATGTCATTGTTCGACTCTCATACACATTGTTTTTAACTCGGAAAAGAATAATAATAGACCGAGCAAGCTCGAAGAAAAGAAATAGCATGAAGCACTTTTTTTTGCAAGTTGTTACACTTGAGAAGCTCAATCAATGTGAGGTTTTATCCTCATTATGTGATGGAGGAAAAAAAACATTTTTCAATAATTGAAGTGTTTTTGATGTCGCATTGAAAAAAAAAAAAAAACTTGCTCTTTTCATGGCCTAATTTTCACGTGTAAAATTAGAAAAATGATTGCAAAGAAACAAAAAGAAGTTAAATTATTATTTGGCTCATGGTGATTAAGAAGTTTATGGATAATTAAAAAAGATTAAATCGAGTAAACCTCAATACCTAATTTAAAATACCCAAAATGGAAATAATCGAGTATGCTTAGGAGAATAGAAATACAGTAGTATCGAACACTTTTTTTCTTGCAAGTTGACACACTTGACAAACTCTTTAATAAATGTGGGGCTTTATTCTTATCTTGTGTAATGTACAAAAATCATTTGTTAATCATTGAAGCCTTTGTTTGTTAATGAACAAACTTGACAAATCTTACTACTAGCTTATTGTAATGGTCCAAGTATTGTCCTGCAAATCAAAAAAACAAATTGAAAGAAATTTTGTAGTGATGAAATTGTAGTGAAGAGAAATTAATTTGATTATCTTACTCGTGTGTAATGAAGAGATTTTTGAGTTAATTCAACCAAACAAAAAAAGATATTTTTGAATTGAGAAAATAAAGAGAAGAGAATAGATTTAAATAATACTATATATTTTTGGAAGCAAACCCTATATAAAAAAAAAACAACCAAAAAAAAATTTTAAAAAAAATAAAGTCCTCAAGATTTAATGGATGGGAGATATGTTAACGCCTAAACTCAAGCATTCATAATTGTTTGATTTATCAAAGGAGACAATCTTTAACTGAAGTAATTTTTGAACCGATCAAGGTCGTTTAAGTGACTAGAGCTATCCATCGGAGAGAATTAATTCGGTCGGACATTTTATATATGCAAGATAACTCGGCTTCAGAGTTGATGTATCTTCCACACATTTTGTAAAACCAACTATATACATGCAAATGCGACCGATTGATCTAAGTCTTTGTATGCTCGTCAGAAAAAACTCGTAAATGTTGATTAATTTTTGGGGTAGCAACTAGCCAACTAGCAACTGTTCATAATGTTGGTGTACGTTGTATACATCTCATACATGCAAATGAAAACATTATTACAGTGGTCCTTGCACATATATATAGTTTTGTTAGATAGTGGTAATGTTGATGGATAGTAGTATGGTGGTGGCATGAACCTAACGCAAAAATGGTTTCACATTAATGGAATCTCACATTTCATCAGATTTCTTATCAGCGCTGACTCGGATTCGTACCCTTCCTCGGTCAAAGAATCCAAATTTTACGCCAACCTGGATTTGGACTGACACCACCAAAACCAACTCTATTTTACCCAAAATAAACGTGTGGTAATTATACTCGATTTACTATTCTCTAGCATGTTTGTGGGATGGAAAATTTATAATGATTATAGTTTTTTTAACTTTATTTTTTATAATGCACTATAGCAAGTTTGTGGCAATTCTTTTACCCAAAAATAAAAGTGGTAACTTTATTCTTTATAATGCGTGACACTAGATTTTTTTTTTATAATGCATTATAGTTTTCGCTACTATATTGACAAATTTATATACGTTCAGATGCATGTATATTATGAATTATAAGAGCTTTTTTTTGTATTGATATATGTGCCCAAGAGAGAAAGAAGAATCTAGAACCACCAAAATAAGTGCTTATAATACCTTATTTTCAATAAGAAGGTTTAAACTAACATGCCCATAAGTTAAGTATTTAGATAAATAGAATTATGGAGACTCGAAGATAAGCACGGCGTAACTAGAACTCAACCTATGTAGAAGTCAATTAAACACAAGTTTTTATATGCCTAAAAAGGACCCTTGACATATTAGTTAGTCATCAAAATTATGTATTAGTTTCATAAACTCAAAATTGTAAATAAAAATGAATAAATTCCATAAAAACATAACACTATATGCCTAAAGCATATAGCTTTATGATTTCATTTCATTTTAAGGATCTCAAATAAAATTACCAAATGCTACCAGTTTGAACTTTGAAGCTTCACCTTGCAATTGCATGCATGACAGATTTTTATAATTACTTCGAAGCTATGAAATGTAAGTTTACAGACTTGTAAACGGGTTTGATTCAAGTGAATTGACAAACAACAATCACACAAACTGTTTTGTAACTTCTATATTTGATTGTAATTCCTTTATGAGATACAATCGTCTGGATACAGAATTAAGTGACCCTTTGTCACTTATATAGTGTTACAATATAACTGTCAAACTTGACAGTTTCTTAACTAACAAGCCAGCTTCATATGGCAGTTAACTAACCACCTAGCTAGCATCAATGGCGCCAGATTATACACAACTGACTTTAACTTCTTAACTAACTAATCTGTTTGAGTAATTCTAAGTACAAACAGAGTACAAACTACTAGTTACAACTTTGAATCACACGACAAAATGTGATCAAGCAATGCTTATATCCAACATTCACCTCCTTAAGCTTGATTGATCACCTTCATTCCAATCTTCTCCTTTAGTTCATTGAACCTCTGTCGTGCAAGGGGCTTTGTAAACGGATCGGCTAACTGATTGTTGGTGTGCACATAATAAACATTGATTTTCTCCTTCTCCACACAGTCTCTAATAAAATGATACTTAGTGTCAATGTGTTTACTTCTGTCATGGAAGACTGGATTCTTAGCCAAGGCAATTGCAGATTTGTTATCCACAAACAAAGTTGGGATCTTTCCTTCCTTTCCCTGCAAAGCTTCCATGATTTTTCCAAGCCAAATACCTTGACAAGCACCTGCTGTAGCCGCCATATATTCTGCTTCACAACTTGATAAGGCCACTACTTTCTGCTTCTTAGAAACCCATGTTATAGGATTCTTTCCAAGGAAATAGATGATGCCAGACGTGCTCTTTCTATCATCTAAATCCCCAGCCATATCAGCATCACTGAATCCAATCAAATCCACATAAGAAGGGTTCTTCTTGTACACACAACCAAACCTCAAAGTCCCTTTTAAGTATCTTACAATTCTCTTCAAGGCATCCATATGAGAAGTTGTTGGAGCTTCCATGAATCTGCTCAAAACTCCAACAGAGAAGCTAATATCTGGTCTTGAATTCACAAGGTATCTCAGACTTCCTATTATGCTTCTATACACAGAAGAATCAACCAACTCCTCATCAACACAATACTTACTCAGTTTGATGCGTGGCTCCATAGGAATGTTGGATGGATTGCATCCTGCCAATCCCAACTTCTCGACCAATGCTCTTGCCAATCCTACCTGACAGAAACTGATGTCTTTCTCTGTTTGCTTAACTTCCAGGCCTAGATAGTATGAGAGTAATCCTAGATCACTCATCTCAAAGGTCCTCGTCATTTCTTCCTTGAATGAATTAATCACATCAGTGCTTGATCCTAAGATGATCAAGTCATCAACATACACCCCTAGGATCATGCACTCTTCATCTTGAAATCTGGTGTACAAGGCATGTTCTTGCTTGCACCTTCCAAATCCAAGTCTCTTCAAACTCCTATCCAGTTTAGCATTCCAAGCCCGAGGGGCCTGTTTCAAACCATAAAGTGCTTTTGCAAGTTTCAATACCTGATTTGGATGCTCCTTGCTTTCAAATCCTTCAGGCTGCTTCATATACACCTCCTCAAGCAATTCTCCATTGAGAAAGGCTGTTTTCACATCCATGTGATAGACTTCATAGTTGTTAGTTGCTGCAAAGGCCAAGAGAATCCTCACTGTTTCCATCCTTGCCACAGGAGCAAACACCTCCTCATAGTCGATTCCTTGCTTCTGTACATACCCTTTTGCAACAACTCTTGCTTTATGCTTTACTATTCTTCCACTTGGATCCTTTTTCAGTTTGAAGATCCATCTAAGGCCAATAGCCTTATGTCCTTTTGGTAGATTACAGAGGCTCCAAGTCTCATTCTTGGTGATTGAGGCAACTTCTTTTTCCATGGCTTTTCTCCATGCCAATTCTGTTGCAGCCTCCTTATAAGTACAAGGTTCATCTCTTGCTAGGAAGCACAATCCTGCCTCTTCCTCATCTTCCACTGTTTCTTCATAGATCTCTTTAATAGATCTAAACTTCTTTGGAGTGTCATCATATGTATCTTGCACATATTCACTTGGTTCCAGCCTAGGTGAGTCCTTTTCTGCAGATTTCTCTTCCATTTGATGCTCCTCCATTTGCACCTCATCCATTGATGGAAAGTGCAATTCTGTGTGTTCTTGTGACTGCCCTTTCAAGATAGAAACACCTTCTTCATTTCAGGTGATCACAATGAGAGTAGGAGTCCTGTCTTGGTTCATGTTTGTATCCCAATTCAGTTTCTCTCCCTCCTCAAACTTCACAACTCGGCTAATCACAATCTTTCTAGTTTCTGGATCATATAGTCTATATGCCTTAGATCCTTCTTGATACCCCACCATCACCATCCTTTTACTTCTATCAGCCAGCTTTCTCAAATTTGGCGCCACATTCTTGGCATGTGCAATGCAGCCAAAGACTCTGAAGTGGTGGACCATTGGTGGCTTTCCATTCCAAGCTTGGTAAGGGGTCATCTCCTCTAGGCTCTTTGATGGAGATCTGTTTAAGATGTATACAGCAGTTTGAACTGCTTCTCCCCAGAGTTGAGATGGCAAGCTCATGCTTTTCATCATACATCTTACAGATTCCATAATGGGTTGATTCCTCCTCTCCACTACACCATTCTGCTGTGGTGAGTAAGGAGCCGTGAGGTACCTCTTGATCCCTTCTTTTTCACAGAAAAGCTTGAATTTTTGTGAGGTGAATTCACCACCTCTATCTGTTCTGAAAGCTTTGATCTTAACTTCTTTCTCCACTTCAACACAGGCTTTGAACCTCACAAAGTTATCCATAGCCTCATCCTTGGTTTTCAAGAATCTAACCCACATAAATCTTGAGAAATCATCCACAATCAACAAGAAATATGAATTACCTCCATATGTTGCAGGCTGAATTGGACCACAGAGATCTGCATAAACCAATTCTAGAGGTTTCCTTGCTCTAAAACTGGATTTATGTGGGAATTTTGTCCTATGGTGCTTTCCTATTGTGCAACCATCACAAATTTGATTCACATGAGATAGCTCTGGCGTTCCTTTCACCATTCCTTTCCTGCTCAACTTGCTCAAGGCATTGAAATTCAGATGAGCATATCTGGCATGCCAAAGCCAATTAGAATCATCAATTTTTGCCAGTAAAGAAACCTGTTTCACCACTTTCAGTTGTAAGGTGTACAGCTTGTTGGATTGCCTCTTCACTCGAGCCAACAACTTTCCAGTTTCTGAATACAGACTCAAATTTCCATCTTTTATGATTGATTTGCTTCCATTTTGATCTAGCTGACCAAGGCTTATGATGTTTGTTCTCAACTTTGGTATGAAGTACACGTCTGTAAGTGGAATGTGCTCCCCTTCTTTGCTTAGAAATAGCACAAACCCCTTCCCAGAGATGTTTACAAATGATCCATCTCCAAACTTTATCCTTCCTCCACAAGTTCTGTCAAGTGAGGCAAAGATTTCTTCATCTCCTATCATGGGGTTACTCGCCCCTGTATCCAAGTACTACTTGGAATAGGCTTCCTCTTCCCCTCTTGCATTCTTTAGCAAGATCTGTTCCTGCACACATCCTTTCAACATCAACAGAGTTGGCTCATCATCATCATGTTCTCTTTTCATGAAATTTGCCTTCTCTTCATTTTCCTTTGAGTCACAGTTCACTTTGTAGTGGCCCATCTTACCACAAGAGTAGCATTTAACTTTGCTTATGTCAAATTTCCTCTTAGGCTTCTGACTTCCCTTGTTCTTGGCGTCTCCTTCCTTTCCTTTTGAAGAAGACTCCCCCTTTGCCTTATCCTGAGAGAGGCTTTCTTTTCCCTTTCTCTTCATCCTGGCTTTCCATTCAGCCTGTGTCAACAAGGCAGATTCTGGGAGGTTGCCATCAAGGTCTTGAAGTTTCTCCTCATGAGCCTTCAGACTCCCAATGATTTCATCCATGGTCTTGATCTTAAGATCACAGAATTCCTCGATTGTTGATGTGAGTTGTATGTATCTTGAAGAGGTTGATCTTAATAATTTTTTCACCACATGTTCTTCTTGAATTTGACTACCCAAACCTCTCATTTTATTTACTAAAACAGTCATTTTTCCTGTATACTCATCAACAGATTCATTTTCTTTCATTTTTAAACCTTCAAATTCTCTTAAGAGGGTTTGAATCCTTACCTCTTTGATACGATCTGCACCCTCATGCATGTTTTTCAACATTAACCAGGCCTCTTTAGCAGTCCTTTTGGCACCAAGTTGTAACAAGACGTCTTCACTGATGGCTTGGTAAATTGCTGCCAATGCCATTTTGTCTCTCTTGTTGTCAACTTGAGTTGTACCTTCTACTGCATCAAATATGCCTTGAGCAGTCATAAAAACTTCCATTTTTATTGCCCACGCTGCATAGTTTGTCTTTGTCAACATAGGGTATTGAATTGAGAAAATTTTATCCCCTTGTTTCTTTGGTGCAACAGGCGCTGTGTTCACGTTGGCAAGGGCCTGCATATTGTTGTTAATGAGATTTTCTAGTGATTGATCTGCGTCTGTCATGGTTTCACACTTTTAGAATCCTATTTCTTTCCAAATCTTCCTTGCTCTGATACCAAATGTAAGTTTACAGACTTGTAAACGGGTTTGATTCAAGTGAATTCACTACAAAAAAATGGTGATTTAGCGACCAAGATTGTGGTCGCCAAATCATGGTATTTCGACGCCGAACGCATTCAGCGATCAAATTTTGGACGCCAAATGTGGATGCTAAATGTGCGGCCGCTAATTAATTTGGCGACCACTTGGAAGCTAATTGGCGTCCACTTGGTCGCTAAATTCAGACGTGAAGTTAGCTTCCAAGTGGTCGCCAATTAGCTTCCAAGTGGCCGCTAAATTCAGACGTGAAGTTGGCTACCAAGTGGACGCCAATTAGCTTCCAAGTGGCCGCTAAATTCAGACGTGAAGTTGGCTACCAAGTGGACGCCAATTAGCTTCCAAGTGGCCGCTAAATTCAGACGTGAAGTTGGCTACCAAGTGGACGCCAATTAGCTTCCAAGTGGCTGCTAAATTCAGACGTGAAGTTGGCTACCAAGTGGACGCCAATTAGCTTCCAAGTGGCCGCTAAATTCAGACGTGAAGTTGGCTTCCAAGTGGACGCCAATTAGCTTCCAAGTGGCCGCTAAATTCAGACGTGAAGTTGGCTACCAAGTGGTCGCCATCCAGGGTTTTTTCATATAAAATTGTTTTAATTTTGGTTTTTCAATTAGTGCGTAAATTTTTTATAAAACACAATTTAGAGCCGGAATTAAATATACCAAAAGGTTAATTTCATTAATCTAATAAGTATCCGCATGATTAACAGATGGACAAAAGTAATTAAGGTGTTTATAGTACCCTTAATCCTAGTATCTGCATGATTAACAGATGGACAAAAGTAATTAAGGTGTTTATACTACCCATAATCCAAGCTATGTTAGTAGTTACTAATACCAAAAGGTTTATACTGCCCCTAACAATTTATAAATAGCAATCATCAAGAGGTGGACGGTGGTGGACGGTTCGCCCTTAACTCTTCAACGAAACGACGTAACTCTTCAATCTGGGTGTTGTTGCTTTGAATTTGTGTAGCTTGGGTTGCTTGGGCTTGTGTAAGAGTGACTATTTGAGAACGCAAAGTCTCGTTCTCGCGTTGAAGCTCTACCATTCGAGGGGGCACTTTTCGGGGAGCTCTAATTTGATCTCCATAGAAATGAGAAGCAGCAGACCCGAGCCCCGCTATAGCTCCTCCCGGTCCAACCCCTCCAACAGCCTCTAAATAGGCATCGCATTCCTCTTGATAAGACAATGGAGTGTTGGATTGAGTAGACCTCTGAGTGATAACTTCTTGAGATCGCTCCTGCACAATAAACAAATAAAACACAAAAAAACGGGTATGGAATTACACATTCAAAAAGATCTCACATCGTTGTCAAAAAAAAATCTCACATCAAGCTAATAGCATGGTGTTTTTTTAGCATCTATAGCAGCTATAGATGCAACAAATCTGCTGAGTTATGTAAGAAATGTTAAATTGAAAGATGAAACATAAAAAGCCATCTTGCGAATGCAATCTTCTTTTTGCTGCCATGATTGAAACAAAACAACTTCTGATATTATTCAAGTTTTTAGTTGATGTCCTGATTACAAATTACTAAACTAACATGACAAGCAGTTAGAGAGTAATAAAGCTGTGAAATTAGCAAAATCATCTAAGCACTTAGAAGAACTAGTAAGATGACTTCACAGGCAAGCATAAAAGGCCAATTTTTAAAACAGATTCTGTTGATTGAAGTCATAGGCAATGATGGAACAAAAAGGTAGCTTCAGATACTAAAGAACCTTGCATGAAGCCTAAGGAGTGCCAGAACTAAGGACTATATACATAATTACACAGTTTGATAGTTAATGAACCCAACAAAGGCATCAAAATGAAAGAATGTAAAAGCAAAACTTTGTTGAGAAAACCTAAATAGTTTAAAATCAACACAAATTATGTATATTAACTCTCAAAATATGCCAGCTAGGTATACTAATTTTCAGAATACCTAATTAGTTTAAAATCAACACAAATTTCCAGATACGTCAAAATACTAATTCTATATACTAACTCTCAGTACAAATTCAGAATGTAAAAAATATGGCAGCTCAAAATCAACAAAAATCTCATAATACTAACTCTGTAATTTTTTTCAGCTACATCTCAAAATAAGCCAGCTTTGTATAGGCATACCAACTCTGTATATGCAACAAAAAAAACCTGTTTATTCAGCAACTTATAATAAATCAACACATTCAGCACAGATTCAGCACAGATTCAGCACAAACTCAGCACAGATTCAGCACAAACTCAGCACAGATTCACTTATTGAAATGACAATTTAAGCTGTCCATGCAGTAATTTATAATTAATACGTACATCAATTCGACGGGAACGATTGTCTACGAACTCTCCATCCTTCTTCCTCTTATGCGTCTTGATGTGCAATTCTAGAGGTGTTGGTTCCCGGCCAAGTTCTGCCACCTACAAAAAATTTAAAAAAATTGAAGACAATATATAATTTGCATAATACAGTTTTGAGATACTAAATAACGAATTGCTGTTTAGAGAGAATTATATGCGATTAAATTGAGTCAAAAACACATTATATTTAAGTAATGATTTCAGCTTACCATGTCCAATCGAACCTTTGAATGGGATCTAGATCCACTAGTGTGTAGGTGTGGATTTGCAGCTCGGTTCTGTTTTTGTTTTAGGGACTTAGCCTTGAACTCTGGTGTGTCCCACACCACTTTCCAGCTGGCCCAAGGTTTTTGTTGAACCCAATTTGGTTTCTTATCTTTTCTACGAGCCTTCCCCACCATATCATATCATTATATCCTTCCTGCGTTCTATCATTCCACAGCCGACGAATCGTCTCCATATCCATACCAGGTTCAGTCTCATCCCATGTAAAGTGTGCCTAACACAAACAATTACAAAAAGATGTTATTTAATTCAATAACGAATAAAAAGCAGCAGCTAGCAATCAAATATAACAATCATCCAAGAATTAAACTTTTACCCTCCAAGCGTCAAACCATCTATTCTTAGTAGCCTGACTTGCGTGTTGAAAATCCCAAGCATTGGAATCAGGCTGCTCTTGCCAAATGGTTGAGATCCATCGTGCTACTTCATTAGATGGCTCCAATCTACAAGTTTAGAAAAGATGTGCATTTCATTAGTAAAAATAGTAGGTTTGAATGAATGACAGAATGTATGACAACAAACACACAAAATCAATCAATCCACCACAAATACCTATCACCATTGACAATGCTAAGCGACCAAACCCGGGTTGTGTCAAACCCAAGTGATCGACGCTGGGGTTGTATGATCGGTATTGCGGATGCATCATCAACTGCATCTGGGTCAGCCGCCACTATGTTTGCAGCCTCATGTTCAGGCACCGGTGTAGTAGTAGACAGCCTTCCGCTCGGGATGTCTATGGTTGGCTGTGTTGCATCATCAATTTGAGAGGATGCTGACACGTGTGTCCCCGGTGTCTGAATATCCGCCGATGACGGCACATCAGGCCGAGGTGCACGAGGGCGTCCCATGGTGTGTATCTAAGTAAGAAAACCATTGAGCATGCAAAAAGAAATCACGCATTGGTTAGGACAGACAGTAAATTTCAGAGTTCAAATAGTAGTCACCTGGATTATTTGTCATTGCTGAAGCTCTTGGAGCCAGATTTTATATAATATGGCAAATCAAGATTGCAAAAACAAAGTTTAAAGCTTGATGTTGATAGAAGTTATGAGGAATGCAGTTCCTATAACCACAAGTGTTATTTTTGTGAAAAGTTGAAAGAAAACCACACTTAAGTAATGAAGGGTTAGTGATTGTTGTTTCTTTCTTATTCATATTGCAAAGTGCTATGATCATGGTACAGATTGCTTGGCTGAAATCAATTGACTGTCCGTTTTAAAAAGATTTGTATGAAAGTGTTACAATTGAGGATAGAGAAGATGGATTGAATAAGATCAATCAGGACAACTAAGAAAACAAGCTGATGGAGATCAATTAGGACAACTGAGGATAGAGAAGATGAAGGTGCTACTAACCAAACACACATATGAACAGCAATCAAGCTGTTGCATGATTGGCTAATTAGCCACCGATTCCGACAATACACATAGCAAACCAAAATGCAGAAAAGACAGAAAAGAAGAAACTTCAACAGCAAAACCCTAAAAAATCAGCAATGTTATCTTCAAAGGACATGGACGGAACTAATTCAAGAGTCAAGAAAAAGCGAACCTGTAGTCGAAGAGGGTAGTAGATCCTCGTTTACACTGCCGTATTCCTCTGCAATGTGGTAGTAGATCACTCTTCCATCCGATCACTGTTGAAGTTCAAACCATAACAATTGTCAAAATCAGTCACGAACGAGCGCCGACTTGCAGAATCGGACACAAATTCATCACAAATTTAGCAGAATTAGAGATGATTCATGCCGAATTGCAGAAATCGGCCATGAATGCACCTAAGATCGAGCAGAATTAGGGTTGGATTACATACCTGATGTGTTAAATACCCATTCGAAGGCGAGGTGAAGGTGGAATCGGCGGCGACTGGGCAAAGAACAACAGCGGCGAAGGCGAGGTGAAGGTGGAATCGGCGGCGACTGGGCGAAGAACAGCAGCGACTGGGCGAAGAGGAACAACGGCGACTTCGCGAAGAACTGCAGCGGCGACTGGGTGAAGAACAGCAGCGGCGGCGACTAGGGGAGGCGACTGGGGGAGGCGACAGCGGCGACGACGTGGGTTGCCGAGTCGGAGGACGGTGGCGAGACAAACTCTAGCTAGCGGCGTGAAGCGAGCGACTCAGGTGCGAGTCAGGGGAGACGGTGGGGAGTCGAGACGATGGCGGAGGCGACAGACGGTGGCGAGTGAGGGGAGACGATGGCGGAGGCGACAGAGGCGGGCGAAGGCGAGGCGTGACAGGGGAGACGGTGGCGGAGAATCGTGGTTTTGGGCGAGCGATGGCAGAAATTTGTAAACCTAGGCATGGGAAGGCGAGGAGTCGTGGTTTTGAGCCATACCTCACAAATACGGAATATAATATCACAAATATACCGATTTAGTAAAAGAAAATATTAAGTAAAATTAGGAGCGATCAGGTGGACGCCAAAAGTATTTTTTATTGATAATTGGCGTCCACATGGTAGTAAAAATTCCCAGCAAAAATTAAACTATTTGGTTATTGGCGTCCATGTGGTCGTTATTTAGCGAGCAGTTGGTAGCTAAATAATCAAAAAAATTAAATTTCCCGCCCATTAAAAAATTCCCGCAAAAATCTAAAAATTTGTGATTAGCGTCCATGTGGTAGTAAAATAGCGAGTAGTTGGTAGCTAAATAATCAAAAAAATAAAATTTCCCGCCTATTAAAAAATTCAGCAAAAATCAAAAAATTCGTGATTGGCGTCCATGTGGTAGTAAAATAGCGAGCAGTTGGTAGCTAAATAATCAAAAAAATTAAATTTCCCGCCTAATAAAAAATTCCCGCAAAAATCTAAAAACGTGATTGGCGCCCACATGGTAGTAAAATCCCCAAAAAAAATCCGCCAATTTGATTATTTGGTTATTGGCGTCCATGTCGTCGTTATTTAGCGACCAGTTAGTAGTTAAATAACAAAAAAAATTGAACTTCCCGCCTATTAAAAAAATCCCGCAAAATTCGTGATTGGCGTCCATGTAAATAACAGGGAAAAATGCGCGGGAAATATGTGCTACCAATTTGGCAGTACGCGAAAATAATACACATTGACATAAATAGGTTCATAAAAAATCGATACATGGGATAGATAACGATAAGTCTAATATAAGCTCGGGATGTTGAATATTTTGATCATCTCTTCATTACAGATCTTCACAATCAGTATCGTCTTCAGTTTCGAACTCTTCTTCAGACGTTTCGCTCCCCGACTCATCATCTGTTTCAACAGCTGCATACAAAGGACCCTCTGGATCATGTAGTGGACCAAGTTCATCATCATCATTTGGGTCGTCAATAGCACGCGGAATTGATGAATCATGTTGGAATGCTTCATGAACATTTGAGTGATGGGAAATGTTGTCATTGTGTTTTACACCTTCATCAGGCCACACACGTGACTTCACTTTACATACCGCTATCCAATCTGCATCTGTACGCCTTACCTTTGGATATTCGAGGAAATATACTTGTGTCGCTTGATGTGATAAGATGTATCGGTCCTTCGTTCTCAGCATTCTATGTCTGTTCACATCAACCAGCTTAGTTTGCGGATGTATGCGGGTACCTCCACGACGCTTAGTGTCAAACCACGAGCAATTGAAGATAATAACGCGTTTGATTGTTGGAGAGACATAATTCAGTTCAATTATTTCATCCAGCATGCCATAGTAGTCCTCCTCCTCATTTCCAAAACTTTTCCCTAAAACACATACGCCACTGCTATCTGTTGCACGTGTTGATGCATGCTGTTTCGTGTGAAATCGATAGCCATTAACAAAATATCCAGAATATGTCTTGACAGCTCCGGCTGGTCCGCGAGCTAGTGTCGCAATGTTCTGATTTGAAATGCCATTTTCCAAACCATCAGCCTGTATGTGGATATAGGAACAAAGGATGATACATGATGTCAGCTGGCTTACTAAATAGTAAACACATATTTATATCTCACCTACATATAAATATTTAAAATGAAGAATAATTACGTAGTTATAAAACCATTGCCGAAATTGTGCTTCAAGTATGACTTGTTCTTCACTGGTGTTTATGTTTGGATTTGATAGGCGTACATAATTCGCCAGAAAGTATCTATCAAGAAAGGGATATAGTTAGGTAAACACATAATTATGTATAAGATAAACAAATATGTAAACTTACTCTATAAAAGTCTCGACTTCTTCACAATTCATGAGAATGTAACTTTGGATCAAATGGTATTCATCTTCTGTGAGCATCCTCCGAGTAGCTTTACCCAAGTTCTTACCAGGAAATGTGAAAATAGACAAATCATTTGCATCAACCCCTATCGGAAGTTCACAAGTTACGTTGCGGGTGATGTCAATTTGATTTCTTATGGCATGTGAATTAAAATAATATTCGCAAAAAGTGGAGGTCTCTTGAACGAGATATGCACTACATATTGATCCTTCCACACGAGCTTTGTTTCCAACTGTATGTTTCAGCCTTCGTAGAAACCTATAAATAAAGAAATGCTTAAATAATATAAGGTGTGCATCGATGTTGTTGTAGTTATATGCTAGTTATCTTAGAATTTAACATACCTTTCAAAAGGATACATCCATCTGTATTGGATGGGCCCACAAATTGCAGCTTCCCTTGGCAAATGAATAGGCAAGTGCTCCATTGAATCAAAGAACCCTGGTGGAAATATTCTTTCCAGCTTGCATAATAGTATGGGTATTTCCTCGTGCAGATTCATAGCTACTTCAGACTTAAGATCATAACATGTGAGGTCTCGAAAGAACGCACTCAACTCTGCAATGGGCTCCCAAATCTTGTTCTCAAGAAATGCTCGAAAAGCAATAGGCAACAACCTTTGCATGAACACGTGACAATCATGACTCTTCATCCCAAAAAGTCGTAGCTTATGGAGATCAATGCAACGACTTAAGTTGGAGGCATAACCATCTGGGAATTTCACAGTTTTCAACCAGTCTAAAAGCGATTGCTTTTGAGCACGACTTAATGTATAACAAGCCTTTGTGCAACTGGTGTCTGTGTCATCAGGTTCCAACTCCGGTCGCCTACATAAGTCTCTTAGATCTTTTCTTGCCTTCAAATTGTCTTTCGACTTGCCGGGAACATCAAGAAGGGTGTTAAAGACATTATCAAAGACATTTTTTTCAATGTGCATAACATCCAAATTATGCCTTACCCGTAGAGCTGGCCAATAAGGTAGGTCCCAAAAAATACTCTTTTTCTTCCAACCAGAATCTCTACTTGCTCTTGCATTATGCTCCTCGGCTCCGACTTCTGTTATCTTTACCAGACCCATATTGTTTATTTGCTCTAATATTTCAAAGCCATCACGAAGTGGAGGAGGAGGACCTCTAACCCTTCTACCTTTCTTAAAATCATTCCTGTTGTTTCGAAAACGATGATCTTCTGGAAGGAAATGCCTAGCACAATCAAACCAACACATTTTATGTCCATGGGATAGATAAAATGCATTTGTATTCTCCATACAGTAAGGGCAAGCGTATTTCCCCGAAGTGCTCCAACCTGCGGAAACAACCGTTTATAATAATTTACTTGGCATGTCTTTAAGCATCCACAACATTTAACGTACGTAAAACTAACAATAATTAATTCGAATTAACAGATGTATACCTGACAACATCGAATATGCTGGAAAGTCACTAATAGTCCATAGTAGAGCCGCATGCATAATAAAATTTTGCTTCCTCCATGCGTCATATGTGGTGATGCCGTTAAGCCACAAACTACGGAGCTCGGCGATCAATGGTTGCAAGAAGACGTCTAGTTTTTGTTTTGGGCTTTTCGGTCCTGGGACAATAACTGTTAGAAACATAACCTCGTCTCGCATGCACATCGATGGAGGAAGGTTATAAGGTGTCAAAATCATAGGCCAAGAAGAGTATTATTGACCCGATGCTCCGAACGGATTGAAACCGTCTGTTGATAGACCCAGTCTGACGTTGCGCGTTTCCGTAGCAAAATCTGGGTACATTTGATCCAAATGTTTCCATGCTGGGGAATCTGATGGATGTCGCATCACCCCATCTTCTTGTATGTGCTCTACATGCCATCGCATGTGTTCAACAGTTACCGCGGAAGCATATAGTCTTTGCAATCGTTGAGTTATTGGCAGATAGAACATGCGGGAATATGGCACCAACTTAGTCTTACCTTGCTTCCATCGTGGATGATCACATATCTTGCAAGATGTGTAGTGTTCATCAGCAGCCCAATGTATCATACAAGAATTTTTGCAGCTATCTATGGCTTCATACGGTAGACCTAGACCCTCAACCAATTTTTTTGTCTCGTAAAATGTGGCTGGCAGTGTTGTTTGTGGATGGGAGATACGTCTGCAGAAATCTGAAGTCATGTCGTACCCCCGCTCCGTCAACGTTAACTTTGACTTGAGGCTAAGGAGCTCAGTTGCCGCCTCCAACTGGGTAACTTCACATCCAGGCCACAACGGCCTATTTGCAGCTGCCAACATGTCATACATTCGTTGTGCATCAGGATTTGGCGCTTCAGGGTGATAAAATTGCTCTGTTGGTGTTGTCTCCTCATATTGCCCAGGGTCGATGTTAGGTGGCCCAAACCCATCGTAAACCATTTGCTCCATATAATTCCCATATTCATGTACTCCTGTCGGGTTAGTATTATTTTCATATGCTCGTGCGTTGTTTGCACCATCAAACGAACTACTACAACCTTCTGTATGTGCAAACATTTCATCTGTTTCACCGTGATAAACCCACTGATAATAATTGTCTACAAAACCACGCTTAACAAGATGATACTTCACGTCTTCTAGAGGAATAAGGTTCCTATTTTTGCACCTCCGACAAGGACAACGTACTTCTTGTGGATTAAAACTAGGCCTTGACATGCAAAATTCGGCAAATTGGTGAACACCGGCAACAAACTGATCATTCCCTAATCCCCCAATACATATACATCCACTCACGCATTTTATGTAATATCTGCAAAATATAATAAACACATAATTTTAATTATGCGTAAATGCGGGTAATTTGCGTCCACATGGTCACTAATTAGCTTCCACATGGTAGCTAAAAGCCTCCAACAAATTTATAATATATCAAAACTACTTGAGCATATAAATTTTAATCTGCAATTCAAGACCTTACTAATAACTAAGTTTTTAACTTTTTAGTTTAGATATAGGTAGTAAATAAACAACATCAACTTAATAGCGGAATATGTAGGTGTAGGTACTTGGCGTCCACGTGGTAGCAAAATATATAGTTATAAGTAAGTGTTATATGTAGGCCAACACTCCCATCTATAAAAATTTTCACTTATGATACAAAAATATCAATATTATTTGTATTAATTCACAATTTATCGATAGCCATAGGATCTAAGGACAAGAAATGTTTAATTTTACAATATTCTACTATATAGCACGTAAATAGTACCTAAATATTTTTAAAATTACAATAAATGTACTTCACATCATAATAACCACAAATTTGCACTATCTATGAAAACCTATAAGATATCAACCATACTTAACTAAATAAAATGCTATCTATAACACTATGGCTATATGTGTAAAACAAGCCTTATTTACAATAATGTCAAACTTTTATTACATACCTTTAAGATTCTGGTAACAAAATCAGCACATGAATCTCTTTTGATGCAGAAGTGAACTTCCAATATATTTTGTATTGTTGGGTGAATGCGTATGAACTCAAGGAATGATCTGAAGGTTGCATATATATATCAAAAGAAGTAAATTAGCGACCATCTGGACGCTATTTAGGCGGCAGATTTCCCTCCAATAGTAATTCAGCTACCAAGTGGCCGCCATTCTTGCGGCAAATTTTCCCCCAAAACCACCCCATTATTTGGCTACCAAATGGTCGCCATTTTAGCTTCCACTTGGACGCCAATTCTAGCTTTTAATTTCGCGACCACCTGGACGCTAAATTTAGCCACCAAGTAGCCGCCATTCTTGCGGCAAATTTGCCCCCAAAACCACCCTGTTATTTGGCTACCAAATGGTCGCCATTTTAGCTTCCACTTGGACGCCAATTCTAGCATGTGATTTAGCTGCCAAGTGGACGCCCCTTTTTGCTTCCATCTGGACGCTAATTTCTAGCGCCAATATTTCCCGGTTCAAATTAGCGACCAAAAAAATTATGGTCGCTAATTTGGCGACCATGTGGCCACAAATAATTTTTTTAATTTCGATTTATTATTCAGCGTCCATGTGGTCGCTAATTGGCGTCCATTGTTTCTTGGTCGCTAAATTGTGGTCGCTAAATCACCAGAATGGCGTAGTGATTGACAAACAACAATCACACAAACTGTTTTGTAACTTCTATATTTGATTGTAAAACAAATTCCTTTATGAGATACAATCGTCTGGATACAGAATTAAGTGACCCTTTGTCACTTATATAGTGTTACAATATAACTGTCAAACTTGACAGTTTCTTAACTAACAAGCCAGCTTCATATGGCAGTTAACTAACCACCTAGCTAGCATCAATGGCGCCAGATTATACACAACTGACTTTAACTTCTTAATTAACTAATCTGTTTGAGTAATTCTAAGTACAAACAGAGTACAAACTACTAGTTACAACTTTGAATCACACGACAGAATGTGATCAAGCAATGCTTATATCCAACACGAAACACTAAATCCCAAATGACAGCTAAGTAATGTCCTCAGGTGTTTACCCATTTAAATGTCACGTATTATACAATATTCATGCATTATTTATCAGACATTAGAATTCGAAAATAATGCATACTATTTCACTGAAACATACATGACAGTTGAAATGTGATGTCCAATTATTCCACATATAACATACATATTAAACACATTTTAAACCGATTAGTGTATCCTAAAGTTCAATTATTACAAGTTTCAACTCCAGGCATGCCATCCGAGTAGAGCCATGTCCATAGTTCGTCAAAATCAGGTACGTGATCCGAGTCGAGCTAGACGAAACTCGGATGAATCGGTGAAAAACCAGCAAAAACTAGAACATCCAAAATCAAAAAAGTTTTTACCCTTCTATGAAAAAAAAAGTTTTTACCCTTTGTATTTTGACACCGAACCATCGACCTTGCTTCATACAAAAGGACAAAAAAGTAATTTCACACTAAATTCCCGAGATTTGTTAGTTAAACCCGGATTTGGTCCATCCACTACGCCATTCAAGAACAACATCATGCTTAACGCTACCAAGAACAACAATCTTGAATTCACTTGATTTCCTTTTCTTCTTATAGCCTTCAAACTCCCGAGTCTTTGACCCATTCCGAGAGTACTAATCAACAAACTCCTAATTAAGCACCACTAACTCCCTAATTAACTCGCCTAATCAACACTTAAAAAACGAACAAATCTCGCTCTCTACATTCGGCAATCAATCAATTTTTCGTTATCTACACACACATTTACTTTTCTTCCCCCAAATCCAAAACCCTAGGTCGGCGAACTCACTCACTCCGGAATCGCACTCAACTTCGCCGTCGATTCCTTCTTCTTACTCCTCCTCCGGCCGGACTCCACATTCCTATTCCTCGTCCCCTTCCCCGCCGGAATCGCCTTCACATCCTTCTCAGCGAACACAAGCTTCCTCTCGCCGGAATCGCTCTTCGTAAGGGCGTTATTGGCCTTGACGGCGAGCGCGGCCATCTCCTCCGGCGAGAGCGGCCGTCGGAGCTGGCTGACCGGAAGAACGAAGTAGAGCTGGCCAGGCTGGAGCTCCTCGTCGGAATCGACGGCGGAGACGACGTCGTCGAACTCCATCTCGTCGGAGTTGCAGAGGAAGAAGCCGGAGCGAGATTGGACGACGGCGGAGACCTTCACCGGATGCGAGTGCTCTTGGAGCCGGCCGTCGTGGAGGATCACCTTCGCCGTCGCCGTCGGCGAGGAGGCATCGCACGAATTGCAGAGCCCCATTGTTGTGGTGTTCTGGTCTGGATTTGAAATTTGAAATTTCTTGAATTTTGGTTTCTTGGGGAGAAAGAGAGAGCGAGAACGAGATTGTAGTTTTGGTGGAGATTGGGGATGACAGGGGTTTGTTGTTATAAAGGGGGAGGGGATGAAACGACGGCGTTTTGTGATCGGATTCCGAATAAATGGTTGACAGACTGGAAACCGGGTGAGGACAGTTGTATTGCTGTCAGTTTTCAGATTGTGTGATTTCTACTGTGTGGTATTTTGGGTTTGGAGTCTTTTTGGCCTCATCTTTTTACCCACTATGCACTTGTTTAGTGACTAATTAAGGAAGGAGAATATTATGGGTAATGTAAGTGATATCATAAATGTAGGTTATAATGTGACGATTCTTGACAGTTTTTTTTCTAAAATCTAGTATGTTTTTTCAATGTGATGAAAAATGTTCTAAACTAGGCGGTTTAGAGGGTTGTGTATGCAGGTTTAGATTCTTCGTCGATGAATTGGGACCTTACAGCGTCTGGGCGAGATTTTTATAACAAAGATGTTAAATGTGTAGTACAATTAAAATGTATCTAGTCATAAGAAGTTTGTCATCATCATGGATGAACACTTTTGAAGCGTAAAACACGGACGTAACGTTTGTTTTCCCTCCTTTTTATAATAGTGAATATCCGACTCATCTTTAAGCTTTAGCTAATCATTCATCCCCATGTCGAGCTTCGTTTACTCAATACACTTAAAATAGCATAAACTAACCCCAACTTTAACCTCGGTTACTCATCCAGCTCCCGCTCCAACTCGAACTTGATGTACTCAACGAACTCTTGATCATATATATGTAAGACTAAATTAGAATTAATTAGATTAAAAATAGGCATAGAAAGATGAAATGAATCTTAAATAAAAAAATAGACATACAAGTCTAAATCATGTGTTGATTAATTTGCACATCTATCTATGTAGGTTTCTTTAATGACTTTCTTGCACGCATGCAAGTTTCTTCTCACCTTCTTAGTTTTGTAATTAAGCTACAAATGGTGTAATTAAGTGGGGGCCTCAATTAGGTCAAATTGTGTGGGTCAAGGAGAATTAGGGCGAGCTAATTAAGCCAGCTCGGATCTCCGACCCGCACATGATCCCTCTCTATAAATAAAGCTCCAACATACAAATTGCATCTACAATGCCAGATTGTGTCTACCAATTCTATGCAAAATTTCCTAGCTACTTTGAATTATAAAAACTAAAAATTCAGATATTGTTTATTTTGGTTTTTTTTTTGAAGAAATTAACAACACCAACTTCTTACATTGTTAGTGCTTCATCCGTATATGATTCGATTACATTAATTGAGTGGTTGGTAATTTTGAGAATTAATGTTATATTCCCTCGGCTCCTTAATTTATCAGGTCGATCTAATTGAATTAGGATATACTTTCGCGGTTTAGTTTGATTGTACTCTTAGTTTCGGTACGGATGTTAAGAGAACTTTAAATTGTGGAGTACCAAAATATCCTCATGTAATATTATTTTACTTTGTATTTAAAAGGAAAATGAGATAAATTTATTTTATTTTTTTATTAAATAGAATGATTAAAAGGGAAAATTATGTCCAAAACATGTAAAAGGATAAGCTCTTTATATATAAGATTTTAAGCCTAAGTAGAATTAAACGTCGAAAATACTCCGTATTAAATTACTTTTAAATTAAGTATGACTACAATTACTTTATTGAATTGAGTAATATGATTAGAATTAACGATACTAATAAAGTAAGTGATCATGGGTAGGATTAAATAAATTAATTGTTAATTAGGGGGGGTGTCAGGTGGGAATAATTAAGAGGCAGGCAACGAAAGAGAGGGAATGTGAGCAGGGAGGGGAACAGGAAGCACCATGCAAGGGGAGTTTGCACATTGCAGATCGAGCATGACCTCTTCAACATCCGGCGTCTGTATCGGCAAGTGGCCAACTGGTTTTTGCTCTATAGATTCAAATTAATTAACACTCACACTAAAGCCGCTTTAAGATATTTATTAAAAAATTAGGGTTGAGCACTTGCATCACCTGACTTACAACGTCAAATGTTGCACTCGGAATTCAGACGTTACATCCATCTTGTATATGCGTTAGATTTTCGGATGGCGTAGGCAGTGGCGGAGCCAGAACATTTTAGTAGAGGGGTTACGAATTTATATAATACTATATTGTTATTAGTAGTGACTCCGTTATATATATTCTCTATTCGATTTCTTGTTTTATTCCGTACGACCAATATTTTTATCGACACCTTATGATTCATTAACAAGAGGTGGAGACCAAAACCCAATGCTTAAAATGGATAATCTCTTACCCCAACCCCAAGTTACAAATTTGTCCTTGTGTCTACCAATCAAAGAATAAAACAATTATCAAATAAATACTATGTACTCACCCAATTAACTTTCTATCAATAATTTCATTAGAGCATAAGAGTAATACACATTAAACTAAGCAACCCACCCTATTAGTATTTATCCTAGATCACAACATTGAAAAATCAAACCCAAGAAAACCCATTCTAAAAAATTAAACACAAAAAAGAACTGCATAATTCAAGGATAGTTCAATATATGGTATTAATTAAATAAATTGATCCAACTACAAGTCTAAAAGTGAAAATATTGGTTCAACCAAAAAAAAAAGTGAAAATATTGGTCCATTGAACTTAACCTGAATTTAATAATGGCTAAAATTCATCGTGGAGCGTGGACTAGTGGGACCTCAAATTGAAGTTCTTCTAAAAAAAAAACAAAGCAATTTAAATTCATTAAAGCAAACGGCATCGTTTAGCTCCTTTTTTTTAAATGAATAAAACGATGTCGTTTGGTGGAGGTCATTAAATAAAAAATCTAACAAAATAGCTCATCTTCAACCTCCGCTCTTGTTCAGACAGTGAGACGGCAGACCCTGATTTGTAGATGTAGAGGGGTCTCCGACGTATTTAACCTCTGCTCTCCGGGCAATATAATCGGCTCTTGGGTGGATTGAGGGGTCACCGGACCCCCCCTGGCTCCGCCCCTGGGTGTGGGCAAAGAGTCAACGATAGGTAAACTGGTAAGTCAGACGTATTCTTAATGTATTTTGAATCCAAATCACACACTGCGACATACAACATTAGGGTCCATGGGAGCGATATCCCGTTCAACGAGCTAGGGTATTCAGGGAGCGACATGTCCCTTGGTTGGGGGGTCCGGGGGCAGAGTAGCCCTCGGGCAATCGGTATATACACCGCTTTATGTTTTCTAGGCATGCATGTCGCAATCTATTTGGTCCCGTGATCCAGTATTGTAACTATGTTTTCTGAGTTTGTCTTCCGTAATAATACGCTTTTTCTCTGCCCGTGGACGTAAGTAATACATGTAAATCTCTGTGTCGATTCTGCTTATTGTTCTGGTCGGTTCTCTCGTGACAACACGTATCTTTACTTTCATCCTAATTATTATTATCATTCAGATGTTTATGAATAGATGGATTGAGGGTCGCCGACATGTTATACCATCATCCGAATGTTGCACCATCATCCGATTGGGATCGGATTTTATCCGAATATATTCGGGCCCGATCATGGTTATCATTCCTAGGGGTGGATAATTAAGCTTGATTTGGGAGTGTAAACAGTGGGCGAGACGGTGGATTATAAAGTGCGAAAAGGCCCTACACTTTCCACATAAATTATTGATTCTTGGTCTACTTGGGATGAATGAATGGTGGTTTTCCTTTCTTCCGATACACACTTTTCTTTGTCCTAATGATTGTACACATATACGTTCACCATTCTAATGATTTTGATACAAGGCACTTTTGGAGGGCAAAAAAATCGTGAAAAGGGCGATTCTATCACGTACCACAGTTCTCATACATAGTTGATCGATCATCTAGTGGCCATTACTAATCAATAACTCCAATATCACCGTTGTTTTGATACTGGGTAGTTTTTTTTTTTTTTTGGAGGGGGGGATCGAGGGTAATTTTCACGAGAATTGCATCAGTTATTACTTTTAGATCCTGTTTGGTTTGGTTCCTTGAGAATGAGAAATGAGAATCAGGAATGAATGATTCAAATATGATGTTTGGCAAAGAAAATTCTGGAATCGATTTCATTCACATGAATGGTTAATTCCAAGCCTGCAAGGTAATTTGATTCCAGCCGAAAATGGCAGGTATCATCCATTCCAAAAATTATAATTGTTCATCTTGAATCCTAAAACTCCACAACCTCAAATTATAATATCTGAAACTCATAACCCTTGAAATCATAATCAATAACCCTAAATCTTAAGAATTTTAAATCATAATTATTAGAAATGGTTCATTCCGACGGCTAACCAAACAACATGTCTCTGAAATAGTTCATTTCGATTCCTGATTCTATTCCGACTCCTAATTTCAATCCGATTCCGACAGTGTTACCAAACGGGACCTTAGAGATTTTACCATTTGATTAGATATCGAAAATGACATTAAACTAAGCTTGTTAAACTAACCTTGCATAAAATGACAAATAATGTAACTTTGTTAAATATACTAGTGGCGTGGGTGGCGTTGTAAAAACAGGTAGCAACGGAGGGCAAAATAGGAATAAAGATGCCTCTTTAACGCGGGTTGCTGGAAAAAGTGATGCCACGTCGGATCTGGTGGGACCCACCTCAAACAGCCCGACAGCAGAATTTGGGTGATGGATATATGGGACTATTGAACTCTTATCACTTGAAGGTCGCCCATACGTCTTTTGGACCTTCTGTTGAATGGGGTCGGTTATTTAAAAAAAAAAATTAAGGTATGAATTTGGGATAAATCTTTGGTTTAATCACGTACAAACCGACAGTTTCAACCAATTTATCCTGATTTTTTTAGAATTTTGGATGTACTTTTATGATAAAGTTTTCAATTCTATTCATGAACAAATTGGTGATTTATAAACCAATATTGATTATCAGGTTAACCGAACACATACCTAGTCAGAGTAATTGTTTTCTAGAAAAGTCCCAAACCGATCCAATATAAATTATTATATTAGATATATCGTATATTTGAATTCTTAGAGCCAATTTCAAAACAAAAATCTATAACATTGATTTCGACATAAATGACAAAAAGTGATCCGTCGCCCATGACACATTGTTCGTTCCATAAATTTTTGATGGAGAGCAAACTCTGCAACCAAGGATATAATACGATTCGTCATTTTCGTACACCCATATATGTCTTTATTTTATATGATTTATTTACTTAGCTTTATTTTTTTTCTTAAAAGTATTCATGTCTTAAATGCATTTTTCAATTATCTTAATCTATTTTTGCCACTCTTTATCATTGACGAGATATTTCTCGCTCGTATGATTGCTTAATGAAGCAAAACGAACTACATACATGACAGCTACTACTAATTGGAATTAGTGAAATCATTATCTTGTTCAGACCAACTTGACTTAGCATTGCACATATGCTAATATATGCTTTCATGACATAATGATTTGATTTAGGTGGTTTTTTCCCTCTACGCTAGATAATAGAAACATTCAAGCTATCGATCTAGAACACAATTAGAGGCCAGGATGATGGATACGTATTTATTTGTTTTTTTGGTCGAAATGGATACGTATATATTAACAAAAGTTGCAATTCAATTATGCGAGCTTTCTTAATATTATTATAAAACATGATAATATATATAATAGACTTGTTATATATATAAATTATCAAAAACATATAGGCTTAGGCTACATTTATGTCATGTTAAATCAACAATTATTGGGTGTGTTCCCTCATCTTGTACCCTACGTAGTCTTCTCACGAAGCTTCTTCGTCACATACATTTTTTTCTTCTTAAAAATGTTCATGATTTAATGTTCACTCGTGCAACCAAGTCCAATAATGGAGGGTTTGGAGACAGCCCATGGTCGTCGTCCATCTTTTGCAAAATCTAGGCGATGACCACTAATTTGCCCCTTTCTTCTATGATACACGTCTTTTGTTTTGGGTCTTTTATTTTGCCTTAATGTTTGTTAGGCAAGTCAATATTGGGGCCAAACTTGGGTAACGAGTAAGAGTCGAAAAATTGTGTTATGTTCAGATTACTACAAGCTCTCACTAGTCACCGGACTTCAAGATTTAGCGTCTTAAGATGTGTTTGGACTTTGGATTGTTAAACATAATGCATTAACTTTGCTTTAATTTAAGGTTTAACGTAACGTAATGCAAAATAGTGCACTATTTTGTGAATGCACACAAGTTGTGGATGAATCTCACATCAGGGATATTGACAAAAAAAATGCCCAATATATAGATTTCTTAGGTTACTCTTTTGATCTATTACCGCCGATTGGTTCTAAGATGAGACCCCGTAGAATTATATGTACTTGCCTAATATGCTTATGTGTATGAAATACCTACTTTAAGAGTCTTTAGGTTCATTCAAATGGCATAACAATTTTGTCATGAACCTAAAAATATAATAATACCTTTGTGGGTTACAAGTTGAGATTAAAAAAATGCATGTTTTCCGAGCTCCAAGTCTTAGCTGGATTCGTAGGCTGATTTAGAACTACAAGGTGGTTGAAGAAGCTTATCCAGTTAACGAGCTGGCGTAGTATGGCTTAATACACTTTAACAAAAGAGCTTTTTATAAAAAACCACCCGTTAAATACCCCACATTACAAATAACCACCCGTTATTCGCAGATTTATTTTAAACCATCCACTAAATCAAAATCGTTAACAAATAGCCACCCAAATACTGTTCCGTCCAAAAAATCCGTTAAATAGTGCGGTTTTACCATATTGCCCTCAACTGTTCACAAAAACTTCAAAAAAACCAAACACCCCTTTGACCAAAATTCAACCCCTTTTTGACAGGGCCCCACTTCCCTCTCTTCTTGCTTGGCCAGCTCCCCCCCCCATTCTTCATGCCTTTCCCTGCTTCTTTCTTTTGTCCAGATCCGACACTTTCGCCGGCCACTCCCGACCTAACAGTGACGGACCACTAGTCCCCCAACGACCGGAACTCCCCCGACTTGACGGCGCAACCCATCAGCCCTGCCGAGATCACAGCTCCGCCCCTCACTCGACCTCCCTGGCCACGCTCCGACTCACTACCCGAACGAATTTAAACATTAGATTATCTTTGTTGTGGGCTATTTTAGATCTGATTAAACTTATTAGTTTGATGAAATTGCAAACAGAAAAGAGTTAATAACACCAAGGTCAAGTGTCATCAGTCACCAATGGATTATCATCAAGTATTGCCTGTATAACTTAAGGCTACAAGAGTTCAAACAAGGGAACTATTAGGATAGTAACAAGCCTGATCCATGAATGGAAGAACAAGATCTACCAAAAAAAAAAGTTGAGGCCACTGGAGATACTATAGCACCCATTTATATTAGAAATGGAATTTGACAGATTAGATGTTTGAAAAACAATGTGCTTGGAAATGAAATTAATCAAGTGAACTGTGCAGATGGAATTTGCTGGTGTTCTTGTTGTTCGATGGACAGATTTGCTCGCCAGATCTTATTCAGCTCCATCCAAGCCTGGCTCTGCCTGAACCGTTTCGGAAGGAGAAGATCCGGTTCACTAGCGACCGAGTCCGTGGACGATCCGACCAGATCGTTAAACCTAGATGCCGCTCGCTCTTTGATCAGCGGCTCGCCGACCACCAGATCGATGAAGAGTCGTTCGAGAATCTTCTTCCTAATCGGCGATTGCCGGCCACTCGGTTCAGGAATCCGACCTTGCTCTCGAAGCTTTTAACGGATCGGTCGGTCGGGACTCGTCGTGCATACAGACTCTGGTCGTGCCTGGTCCGGAATCGGCCAGGAAGGTCTCTTCTCGCAGGCATGAGATTTGAGATTGTAAGGCGTTTCCGCTTGAGAGGAGGAAACTGGAGTTGGATCTCGCGAAGAGTCGGCGAAGGTAGATGCTCATCGTGGCGGAAAGAGGAATCGAAAAGATGAAGAAGAGGAACTCACCGGCGAGTCGGCGACGGCGACAATCCGAGGAAGGAGATGGAAAGAGAGGACGGTCAAAGCTAGAACCGTACATGCCCTTGAAATGTTTGGTTTTTTTTAAGTTTTTGTGAACAGTTTGAGGGCAATATGGTAAAACCGCACTATTTAACGGATTTTTTGGACGGAACAGTATTTGGGTGGCTATTTGTTAACGATTTTGATTTAGTGGATGGTTTAAAATAAATCTGCGAATAACGGGTGGTTATTTGTAATGTGGGGTATTTAACGGGTGGTTTTTTATAAATATCTCTTAACAAAAACATGCAAGCAAAAATATTACGAATGGCCCATGCAGGTCTCGAACCTGCGACCTTCGCGTTATTAGCACGACGCTCTAACCAACTGAGCTAATGGGCCGTTTGTTGTTATCAGTTTGAACTGTTCCAAGACATCATTAGCTTTTAGTAGGTACTAGGTAGCAAAACTTCATCCAAGTTTAAATCCGCATATCATTCTTCGGTGGCATTTCCAAATGTCTCAATTTACGAACGTCCTTTATAATTAATTAATGGAAAATAAATGATAGTGCTCGTCATCATATCTTCTTCTTCATCAGCGACAATATTAAGTCAAGGGATAATTATATATGAACTTATGAATCTTAAACCAGAACAAGCTGATTTTCGGCGGGTGGAAAAGTGGTACCACAATAGCAATAATCTGAATTTACATATCAGAATTACAAAATTTAGTCTCATATACAAAGATTAAGCACTTACCATAGTCATTATGAGCAATGAGAGCTCTACAGATGATCGGAATCATCGTTCATTTTTGCAAACAGAAAGATTGATAAAAATGGGAAATGGTCAAAACGTCATGGAATTTGTTCTTTATTATTTCAGATGATAGCCCAAGTTTCTGGGCTTTACAGCCCATCTATTGGCCCACTTAGCCCAATAGATGAAAGCCATCTAGTTTATTATCATCACATATTTTTTCAGGAAGTTAAGAACATTATTTTGTAGAATTGTTTGGATGTTAAAGTTAAAGGTCAAGCATACAATCATTTGCTTTTGAGATAGTGAGTGCAGTTGAATTGAAGTAAATTTGATCAACACAGAAAATTTAACCACTTCAATTAAATGAACTCGATAAAAGCCATTATTTTAATAGGTTTACGAAGGGAAGTGGACAAGAAATCATGAATGATAAATCCCCGAAGTTCTTGAAATTGATTGCTACTAGTAAAATCTTCTGAACCCATACATGTTTTCTCGTGGAAATCAGAGATAAAATCAGTATTCTATGTCACAGGCGGTCAATAATAGAGTTTCATTTTGACACCTTTTGATCATAACAACACCTCTTCCATCAGTATCTCGAATTATTGTAACGATACAGCCAACAATTTAAGGCGACAAAAACAAACACACCAGTGGTCATTTCATACCTTTTATTATATGCATTCCCTAGTAGTATTATATTACTAAACCATAAACCAACAAATAAAAACCCCCAAGAGAACCAAACTAATCAATCTCACATGTTGCAAAACTACAAACATTCCTATATCACTTGCAACCAAAAACCCTTTTATATAGGCCAAACATTTCAAGTACCAATAAACTGCATCAAAAACTCCAAACCCTCAAATTTTACAATTGGCCCACTAACTCGCTTAGATGCAGTTTAAGGTACATTCCAACTATGTGCTTAAAGAAATCTAACGGTTAACTCCAAAAGCTCATATAGACTAAGACCAACTAGCAAAATTTTCTATCAAAGATTTTGATTTTAATTACGGTAATGTGCATGGCTTGTGACATACCTTGCTCTTCTGCCCCCTTCCACGACAGTTGATTCATGGGAATCGCACACCTGGGTCTTGAACTTGCACCCGAACTTGCTCGCAAACGAGCCCTTTCGGTTTTCGAACTTGTCGATCACTTTCTTCATCGTCGTGCACTCTCGCTCGAGCTCGTGTACACGGGTCCTAACGCTGTTCATGTGCAGGCGTAGAGCCTGACTATCTCTACTAGCTGTTGCTCTCCATCTGCTGCTTTCTGGTCTCCCCTCTTCTTCGACGTTGTATCTATGTAGTGATAACCGGGGTGGAGGCTCCATTGGAGCTTCGTCTTCTCCTGAATGAGCGATTCCTGTTGATAGAATGGCGGATTAAGCCACACTACAATCAACATGCCCGTCTTAAAGATTTTGGGGTCCTGCTCTATTTTTTTTAGAGTACTTTTAGGACGAAAATCTTATGTCCCCCCGCACGTCCCACCCTCACGTCCCACTCCTTCCTATTGGTCGATGTTATTTATTTCGGTAGAATTAAAGGGAAAATATAGGGGGGGACCCATAGTTTCGACCAATAGGAAGGGAGGGACACGGGAGTGGGACGTGCTAAGGGGACAGAAGATTTGAATCTCATATATTAAGAAAAAATTAGGCTTTCTACACATCTTGCAAAAATTTTAATGATTATGTTTTATTATGATTTTTCTGATTTATAGTATAAATAAAGAAAATGAGGCTCTTATATTTGTTGGGGCCCTGTGCTATATGGCTTCTTGCACACCCTCATCTACAGTCCTGACAATCAACATTATACTACTAAGCAATTCATGCATACAGACGATTGATTTACCTGTAGCAATGGTGTTACGAAGCTGGAGCTGCTCGAAGAACAGGACTTGGACCAGTGCGCGTAGTGGAAGGCGATCGTTCTGGGCTGCGTGTGAGCACGCCTCCATTGTGAGCTTCTGGAAGTCCATTACTTCGCAGATCCTCTCACGCTCTGAGTCCGTAATCCATGGATGCGCCTACAAAGCAACAAAGCCATACAAATTCATGGACATTATAACAGAACCATACAATTTCATCAACAAGCTCAATTGTACCTTGAGATACAAATCAACAGCTCTATAGAGCCCATCGTCGAACAACCGAGCTTGATCAGGCAATGCCAGCCCCAAACTACGAAACTGCTCCGGTTTCAGATTCGCATCAGACGCGATCTCAGACAAAAATCCATCCATCAACTTCCCTACAACCATTATTACACCGTCGCCATTGCAAGACCTTCCATCGTACCCCGCCAAGAAGTATCCTAGTATCCTCTCTACACAATCGACATCATACAGCGTATCGTTCAGATACGAGTAGCTCGGCATCAAGAGATCATCCAAACCGGCATGATCCAATTGAGCCCCAATCTTCCTCTCCAAAACACACTTGCAACTCTCATCGGCCTTCAGTATATTCGCCGTTCGAAGCAGTCCGAAGAGATACCTCGAAGCTCTCGCCGAGCTCGAGCACCTCTCAGCCGGTAATTTAGCCACAATCAGTTCAATCAAAGCTCTCTGCTCTGCCTCCGAAGCTATGTTATTATAATTCGCTAATTTCCTGCCTGAGCGACTAATTCCAGGAAAGGCTTTTCTAGCGTACAGAAGAAGACAACTCTGGATAACCTCCGAGCTCACCTCCCGAGCTTCCATGGCGTCCACCACACGGCCGAAGAAATCCGACCGCAGACTCGAGAGATCCTCGAGCCACGTCTCCCGCCTACTGGCCTTCGATCTCGACGGAGTGCTCTTCGATCTCCTCACATTCGAAATTGAAGGAGAGCGGTAGGCGGAATCGCTTACCGGCCAGCCGAAGAGCGAGGACGAGGACTCGATTGAAGCTGCCTTGGCGGAGATTGTCTCGATGCAACGCTCAACAATCCCTAACTCCTCCGCCATAGCCGTCACGGTCAGATTCTCGCAGGATTTCAAACTTGAGATGGAAGCCCTAGGGTTTCGGAAGACGGAACGGGAGAGAAATCGCTCGGCGCGAGCGATGAGGTTGTTTTCCGAGTAGTCCTCCGTCATGTGAAGCGCCTCGCCGGCGCAACGGAGAGCGGCGGCGTTGGCGGCGGAGAGTTCGATCTTGTCGCCGTAACAGAATTTCGCCGCGACCTCGAACGTCTCCGATCCGCCGGGGAAGTCAGGGAGCGAAATGTGGCAGCTATCGGCCTCGATTTCGGCGCCTTCTTCTGTGGATTCCTGCTCCGTTACCAGATCGAACAGCGTCTTGCTTTTCGAGATCAGAGGAAGCTGAAAAAAGTCAAAAAAAACCGAAATCGGTTGTTAATTGATGAGGAATCCAACGGAATTGAACGGTGAAAAGGTGGATTGTGACCTTGTGGAGATGAAACGTCATGGAATCGACATCGATGACTAGATCGCTTGGTAGTCCGTTAGTGCAGAACCTGCAATTAGAGAGGGGAAATTAACTGATATGGAGTCGTTTTCTGGAACAGAAACTCTTCATGTAACTAATTTGATGGAAGCACTAACCATGCTTGGTGTTTGGAGGAGGCCTTTTCAGCCGCCATTTGTGTGATCTCAGGCGAGTAGGGACTCAGGTGTTGACGTGTAGCATCAGAAGAGGAGCTTGAAGGTTTGGGTTTAATGGCGGTGAGAGAGAGATTTGGAGTGAGGTTTAAAAGAGGGAAACGGCAATGGTATGATTATTATACAATATACACAGTGATAGTAGTATAGTATAGAGGATGAGATTATGAAGAATACGTGGATCGAAGAAAGAAATGGGATTTTTCAACCAAAAAAAAAGAAAGAAATGGGATTTTTGATTTTTCTTCAACCAAAAAAACAAAAGGAAAGAAATGGGATTTTTCGACCAAAAAAAGAAAGAAATGGGATTTGGAAGAATGGTTCCAGAGTAAGAGTTACGCCGACTCACGCGCACAGGCGGATGTTAACGAAGTTCGAAAAAAATAATATTTTTAATTAGAAGGAAAAATAAAAACGGTTTTTGTATTGCATATTTTAATGAAATATTATAAGCACGTTAGAAAAGGAAACTAAATCTATCAAATCCTTCTCATATCTATATCTATATTGTTTATAGTATAAAACGGAGACAAAGTCTTCACAGAAAATTGCGCCACGTGTCATATCTTTAATAAAATAATCAATCGGGCCCTTACGTATATAAATAAACACTAATCACAATAGAAAGATAAATATATATGATTTAATAAAAATAATCAGTTGGGCCCTCCTCTATCTAATTAGGTAGTTAGAATCTCATATAATCTTATCCCGTGAAAATTGCCGAAAATTATGAATTATCCCGAAAATTATGAATTATCTCTTACCAAGAATTAGTTGTAATCTTTAGATAAATATTATTATTTAATAAAACTTGATATTTATTGTAAAGTAATTTTTGAACAAATTCAACTTATTCATATTATGAGCTGATTTACTAGTGGTAAAAAAACACTAATCATAATATAAAAATACATATATATGATCTTATATTATTAATGTGATCATTAAAGTTACATATCGAATTAAATTGGGTTTATAATCCCATTACCCGTACATGGTACGGGGCTTAAACTAGTTGACATTTTATAAGGACACACAATAAAAAAATCTAAATAAAGAAATATATCTCCGATTTTTAGGTTAATTTTTGTTTAAACACTACAAAATTTATTAAAAAATGATATAGTAATTTATTTGATTACACAAAGTTGGATGGGAGCCGAGTAACCAATTGGGCTCCAACACCCTTATTCAAAGTAAAACATAATCTATGAAAAATAAAAGAACGGATATTTGCACTAGAGGCATGGCTCTGAACACTACTGTATTAGTTTACACTAGAAATACATAAGAAAAAAATTCCGTTGGAAGTGGCCTGCAATTAAAACTGGCATAGACTTTTTGCACACAGAATTTTGACTTTTTCCACCACGTCATTTAAAGGCGTCAGAATATAATAATACTCCGTACTAAATTTCGGTTGGGAAAAATAAACGCCGCCGTCGAACGCCATTGGAAGGCGTGGCGGGACGCCGTTCGATGGCGTGCGGAGGCGTCCCGTCCGAAGGCATTGGGTCCTAATTTTTTATATATATATTTAATAGGATATAAGTAATATCACATATTTTCATTAACACAATTGATAATTGTCCTTACTTGATTGTGTACATTATACTTAAGGTTTGAATCTTAACTGCTACAATTTTTTTGCACAAATATGATGGAGTAATAAATAAGTGCAAATGCATGAGGTAGCTTTAAAAAACCAGGTGAGTAATTGCCAACTGGGCTAAATGGACTTCATTAAGTAATGGGTATTTGGAAAAAATTTATTTTAAATCTCTACGTCTTCCACCGGCGTCCCTCCGCGCCTCCCACCGGCGTCTGGTGGCACTGTCCAACGGCGTCCAGTGACGCGAGCAATTTTTCGCACTTTTACTTTCGCACAATTTAATCAACATCTTAATAACTTAAAAAAGTAAAGAATAAAAACAAACAAATTTGGCTCCTGACCTCCCATGGTGAAATATGCATGCTCACTTAAAGATGTCGCATCCTTCAAGTATGTTCTGAGTTCAATCCCCTGTCAAAGACTTAAACACTAAGCACATCTTTGATAAGAATATTATTCTCATTATCAAGCCTCATTCTACGAGCTTACTAAATCACATTTTCACACTCATACCAAATGTCGAGGTCTGTATACTTTTATGTACAAGTAGTATCTTATGGCTCTCCGCCTCTCCGATGTCGAATTTCGTCGACGCCATTAACAATCATGAACGGAATTTTAGGTTCATGAGTAGTTATATTTTAACGAGTTAACGGGGTTAGTTTATGGGAGGTTTTAAAAAAAGTTAGATTTCATGGGTGGTTTTATGTATAAACTTCTATTTTGGGGATAGTTTTTTTGTAATTTCAAATTTAATTATGAGTTATTTTGTGCACAAACGTCTACCTTCAGGGTGATTTACTGCAATTTCGAAATTTACAGGTGGTTTTGTGTAAAAGCTCCCATTTCACGGGTGATTTCTTGTAATTTACCCAATATTCTTTTCATAGTTTTGATCTTATTATAAGTACGTCGTTGTCTTTTTAGGTGTTTGGATTTTTTTTCCGATTATATCGATCTTTAGATTGAAACAATGAATCATATGGAAACACAGTGCAACTAGCAACAAGTCTCATATCATCTCTTAGTCCTTACGATCCAATTGAGGAAAGTAATAGACCTAGAGAAGTAGAGAAGTAGACCACTTTCTTTAGTGAAAGTAATAGATTTATCTATAAGACAACGAGATCGAAGTACATATACTTAATAAGCATAATTAATACGTCTTACGGTCCGTTTGGCAAGCCTTCATTTAAGTGCTTATTTGTTACTTATAAACACTCTTTGCTTATTTTGGTGCTTATAAGCACTACAAAAAAAGCAGTCCCCCATGCTTATTTCAAAATAAGCAGACTTATCCTGTTATGTTATAATTGTTTTTTATAATATAAGCAACCCACGATAGGGTTGTTCAACCGGTCTGGACCGGACCGGATCGGACCGTAATGTACGGTCCCGGTCCAGACCGATGGACCGTAAATTTTGGAATACTTGGACCGTGGACTGGACCAATTCGTTCCGGTCTTATTACGGTCCGGTCCGGTTTTGGACCGTAAAGACCGACTTACATGTTTTATTGTAGATTTTTAATAATTTAATGTTAAAATTGGTTATGGTAAGACAAATTTAAATGTTTTATTGTAGATTTTTACTATCTTAATGTTAAGAAATGATTAAATTACAATCTTATTCCCTTTTGCATATTTTAAATATGTACTACGTAAGTGATACAATTTGATTTTATATATCAAAGCTAAGAATTAAAATACATTTTCATGTATAATTTTTAATAATATATTTATTGCGGTCTAACCGGTCCGGACCGTAAAACTCCGGTCCGGTCCGGTCTTGGACCATAACCCGATTAATAGAAAAATCATGGACCGTGGACCGGACCGAATCGGTCCCGGTCTTGGACCGGACCGTAATATTCCGGTCCGGTCCGGTCTCCCGGTCCGGTCTACATTTACACAACCCTAACCCATGATACCAAACACTCCAAATTATAAGTCTTTAAATGAAATTATAAACATCAATGCTTATAAGTGAATAAGTGATTTACCAAAAGGAAATTTATTCATATTGGATTTTCAATAAAGTCAAACCATATGCAGTTACATGCATCCAAGTTCAAGACATCGCAGGAGGAGGAGGAGGAAAACAAGACGTTCTTTTAAAACAATCTTTAGGGCAATCGGGGGTCCAAGGTTCAAGAGCGCAAGATATATAACATTGTACGTGGCACTCCTGATCTGCCTCTTGTGGAAGGATCCGTACACCTATAGTACAAAAAAATATTACCACAAATTAGTTGTTATAAAGACTAAGACTAGCTAATATGATAGTTTATTGTTTATAACTTACTTTAAATTACATAGCTGAATATCTTACTAGTATATGATTATGGACTTACAATATTTCCCTTATACTACCTTTAAACTTAATTGGCTGGTTTAAAAAAAAAAAAAAAAAAGAATCCAATTGTATATGATGATATAAACTACTCATACCTCTCTTGTCGTCTTCAAGGGTTAGTCTTGCATTCAGACCTACAATATTGTCAGTGACGGACGTAGGAATAATTGTAAGCGGGTTGTAATCACACACCACACTAGATAATAAAAATAAAAGTAACTATTGAAATCAAGATAACTAGCGAAGTTTTGTATGCGAAAAAATATACCTCGAGAGGTTGCACAAACCGCGGTCATGCACATGAAAGCTAAGCATATTAGGATCACGAGCTTCTTGTTGTCGTAAAGAGTTGCCATGGTTGAATAATCGGAATGCTTAGTCTCTTTGTTGATTGAGAGCGAGAGGGGAGACGAGAGCGGAAGTGAGGGGAAGTGGTGAGACGAGAGCGGCGCAAGACCAAATGAGAGAGCTAGGGTTTGGCTTCCTCCCTCTAACGCTCAAATACCCTCACATATGGATCAGGCAAGAGCGAAGCCCATAAATGTCCAACACAAACACATTCAGCCATGATCGCCCCAGCATTAAGATCCGAAATTAGTCCAATTTTGGGCCCAAAATTTTATCCCAAAACCATATCAAAATAAGTGTAGTTAGATTACAAAAAATAAAATTTGGTCTACAAATTTTAATGCAATTTTGTGTAAATTTTGGCATATGATTTGTTTTGGTTGATTTAATTAGGTGGAGAGAGATTAGTTGGGTGGAAGAAGAAAATAGGTTTAGGTAAAAGAAGTGATTTGATTGGGATAAAAGTATAAAAAGTTATGGATGAAAATGGAAAAAAAAAAGATGGATGAACTTTTTGGGACTCCCAATTTAAAAAGATGGACAATAGATATGGGACAAAGGGAATGTTATACACGGTACACTTCCACATTGATGGCTGGAATCTTTTGACATGCATATGGATGCATGTGTATTATTGCATCTGTGCATGCATCCATGAAGCTCCATGGTTCACGTTTTGTACTAATGCAGATCACGCGCTAATACAACTAATAGTGACTTATTACATTGTATTATACATTGAAACGTATATGTAATTAATCATATACATTTAACCACGTTTCTTGTTCGTGTTTCAAGTTTTGCATTAGCCCGCAAACGGGGATAACCCGGCCCAGGGCTAATGCCCCATTTTAATTTTTAATAAAACGTCCATTGAGGGTACGGATACTACCGCCTCTCCTTCGACCAAGAAAAAGTTTTTACATTAGCCATATATTAACCATTTATCCATATACGTAATTAATTTTGAACAAAATGTGCTTTCAAACAACCTTTCATAATACATATATGTACATGTATTATTACTTGGTTATAAAAAATGAAATTCATTACTACTATATCTCAAACGTACACATAATAATTATTCTAAAAATCCAGCTTTTTCATAGAAATTGTCATAGAACAAGTGTTATTAATTAACTTATTATACTTGTCAGGGTTGGTTCGGGTTCAGTCATTTCGGGATAGGATTGAGTGTGGGGTTGGTTCAATCGGATCGGGTCATGCTAGGTTAATTATCGTGTGGGTTTAGTTTAATCAATGGTTTAAGAATGTCAACTTTTATGATTATTACAATAATATATGATTAAATAATAATATGTTAAATTTTTATTTTTTATAGCTTTTATCCATTGTAAGGGGCGGCCTCACCTATAAATAGGCCACACCCCACATTTGGGAGGGCATCCATAAGCCACCAACACTTAGCAATAAAAGCCCACTTGTAATATTCTCGTGTGTAATACATAGTCTTCTTTTCCAACTTGATCCATCTCTACGCATTTGGGGTAAAGCCCGACTTAAGCACATCGGAGGTATTCGACTTAGCTAAGGGCCACACGAGTTAAAGAACGAGTCTCAACCCGTGTCATAAGTACGTGGTTGTCCTTTTAGGTGTTTGGATTTTATTTTTTTGATTATATCGATCTTTAGGTTGAAAGAATGAATCGTGTGGAAATACAAGGCAACAATCACTCGCAACAAGTCCTATATCATCTCTTAGTCCTGACGATCGAATTGAGGAAAGTAATAGATCACCTAGAGAAGTCGACCACTTTCTTTAGTGAAAGTAACAGACCTATCTATAAGACAATGAGATCGAAGTACGTATACTTAATAAGCGTATTTAAGACGTCTTATTCATATTGGATTATCAATAAATTCAAACCATGCATATGTATCCAAGTTCAAGACATCGAACCACCACATTTTTGACAACATACTTTAGCGCAATCGGGGGTCCAAGGTTCAATAGCGCAACCCATTCTACATTGTGTGCAGCAGTCCACCTTTTGTGGAAGGATCCGTACACCTATAGTACAAAAAATATTACCACAAATTAGTTGTTATAAAAGACTAGCTAATATGATAGTATATTGTTTATAACTTAATTTAAATTATACAACTGAATATCTTACTAGTATGATTATGCAGTTACAATACCTCCCTTATACTGCCTTTAAAATTGGCTTGTTTTTTAAAAAAAGTAATTCAATTGTATACGAAGATAGAAATTGTGTACCCATCCTATTGCTATACATACATACACATACCTCTCTTGTCGTCTTCAAGGGTTAGTCTTGCATGCGGACCTACAATATTGCCAGTGACAGACGTAGGAATAATTGTAAGCGGGGTCTAATCACACACCACACGAGAAAACAAAAATAAAAGCAACTATCGAAAACAAGAAAACTAGCGTAGTTTTGTATACGAAAAAAATATACCTCGAGAGGTTGCGCAAACCGCGCTCATACACAAGAAAGCGAAGCATATTAGGATCACGAGCTTCTTGTTGTCGTAAAGAGTTGCCATGGTTGAATAATCGGAATGCTTAGTCTCTTTGTTGATTTGTTTCACGTACAATCTCAGAGCTCTTCTTGGTGCTTTAGGTTGATTCTCACGTCAAATTATATAGATGGAACATGGTAAGATGATAGTATGGATGCATGTATATGATATCATGTATTATACACAGTACACTTCCACATTAGGGGCTGAAATGTGCTTTGAAAAATACAGCTAATAGTTCATGTTTTGTACCAATGCACATCACGCACTAATACAGCTAATAGTGAATTATTCCATGGTACATTGTATTATACAGTGAAATCATATACATTTAACCATGTTTCGCGTTCGTGTTTCATGTTTTGCATTAGCCATATATTAACCATTTATCCATATACTGTACGTAAGTAATTTTGAACAAAATGTGCTTTCAAAAAACCTTTCAATGTACATGTATTATTACTTGGTTATATAAAAAAATGAAACCCATTTCTAATTATATTTCAAACGTACGTACACATAAAAAATATTCTCAAAATTCAGCTTTTTTCATAGAAATTGTCCTAGAACAATTGTTATAATTATATTTGTCAAACAGGTCGCTTCGGGCTCGGTCATTTCAGGATCGGATTAAGTGCGGGCTCGGTTCAATCAGATCGGGTCATCTTAGGTTAATTATCGTGTGCGTTTAGGTTAATAAGTGGTTCAAGAATATCAATTTTTATGATTATTACAATAGTATTATGATTGAGGAATAATATGTAAAAAATATTTTTTTATATAAAATATATCATAATCTTAAAAATAATTCGACATATATAATAAATACAAAAAAAAGGCAACCATTAATACAAAAAGAAGCGACAACTAATTATAAAGAAGCAACACATTGTGGCCTACTCTTTCGTCAAAGTCGAGTTTCGATCAATAGCCTCTATTATATGTGAGGTTAAATGGTTAAAGGGGTTCATACATGAATTATGTGTCTCTCATAATCAATCTTTCAAGCTGTTTTTTGACAACCAATCGGCCCTCCACATCGCCAATAATCTATTGTATCGCAAATGAATGAAACATATAAGTCGATTGTCATTTCTTACGAGATGAGATCATTAAAGGCACTTCTTCTCTCTTCTACCAAAAAAAAAGGCACTTCTTCTCTCTTACAAGTAGGATACAAATTTTGCAATTGAGTAGTTATAGGAATAGAAGAGTGTATTCTCTCTTAGGATAGCTTAGAGCATAGTTTTCTTTGTGTAAATCAAAAACCAATCATAAACGCTAAGCATAGAGGATTAAGATTACTCAAGAGAAATGATAGATCTTACAATAACTTATGAATCTAAAGTTTAGTGGATTAATCAAACAAAAAGAAGTCTAGCTCTACATGTATACAAACAAAACACAAATCTTCAGCGCGTCACCTTACAAATTGAGCACTCAAGGATGTACCATATATTAGGATAGTATCTTTGATATCTTGTACATTTCCTATGTGAGTATGGAGACTTGAACACTGGTCTACAAACAACATGCAAATGCTCTTTATACCTATAACAACTTTATTAGTTTATATTTTCTAACTTTTTCGGTAGCCCGTAGGTTGGAGCATACCCTAGCTCACCTCTAAATCCGTGCCTGCTCTAACCAACCATCATGCTAATCGTGACGACACCGACATTGCGACTCACAATCGAGGTTGGCTCGAGCTTCGTTCTCACCCTGGCATCATAAACCTCATGATGACGATCCTCCCGAACCACAACCTTGATCATGAACCTCAAGTTGGGTGCATAAAATGCACAAGACCCTCAACCCATGTTGCATGCTTTTGTACAAACAAATGATGACTCGACCACATGAATCTGGTCAGCCTTACTACATAAGTACCTAGCCTAGCTCTCATCTTAAGGGTGCGAGTGGAATCATAAAACCACGCACAAATTGGATGGGCGGGTTGAGCTAGCGCTTCAAAACCCGGTCGGTTATACTTAAAACAAGGTCTTTGAAACCTGTATCTTTTGAGCACAATAAGAACTTGATCACAAGACTAGCTCATTGCTAAAAACTTGATCAATCGCCCATGTTAATTTGCTTATAACAAGGTCTTTGAAACTTACATCTTTTGAGCACAATAAGATGGAAGGAAATCAAAACAACCATTCGAAACCTCATCCATGTGAATAGTTTTAACTTGGAACATGTCATAGGATTTACTATTAGGAAGTTTCAAAGAGGATTAGTTGGTTTCTCTTTCATACATAAGAGAGTTCAAGGTTCACAAATTCACAATACATGTTCAAAAGAACACTAACTAAAGAGAGAAAAAAGAGGAAGACAGAGGTCCTTGAAACTGTTTTGGCCCTTACAACACCTCTTTAGAAGCTCCCATTGCCAATGATCCATAGGCAACCGAACGCGACACCAGAGAACAACCCGGAAAGAAATAAGAAATAGAGCGCATTTCCGAGTGCATTTTGCTCGGGTCCCTGAGGCGAAAATCATTCAGTTAGTATGTGCACTAAATAATGTCCAAGTTACAAACAATGCTGATGGATCTCTAACCTTGTAGCCTTGGGGATAGGCCATCATAACGCACACGGTTATGTGGCCGTGTGTGAGCCCGAGCAACGAGATGAGCATTATCATCCAGCCTTGGGCGGCGTACTTGGCAGTGAAGTAGAAGGCCGGGATGAAGAGGACTCGAGCCAGGGACGCTCCCAACAGAACCCTTCGCGACCTGATCCTCAAGAAGTTTATGAGAGGCGTGTATCGCGAGATCAGATCACAGCAGTTGTACATTGCTACCAACACAACAGCGTACCTTATAAACATACAACAGAAGAGACATCAGTGAGCACATTGGACGCGCTATAGAGGCGAAATCAGCAGCTAAATATGATAGACTTACCATGACCCAAGGCCGTGAGTCCCTGTGTTTTCGTAGAGGAACCCGGGATAAATCGACAATGTCAGGGCATAGATCACATACAAGTCAAGACCATAGTCCCAATTCTGCAAGACGAGGTGTCTCGTACTCAGCCGGTCTATGCTCTTGCCATCATGATCATCGTCCTGTTACAACAAGCCAACAAACAGACCGCGTTATCATCTACAATGAAAGTACTTTTTTAGGTGAAAGTAGTGTATTTTCGTCTTGAAATGCATAAAAAGTAAAGAGTTTATACATTTTTCGAAGGTAAAAAAGTATATTTTTGTGAAAAATGTAGTTTTTAGTAACAAGTATAGCAAGGGCTATGTATAAAAAACAAGCAAAATCTTTTATTTTCTTACTTGGCGTATACCAGCAGCAGCGAGATCAGCTGCCACGGTTTTCGAGCCCTCAAGGGCGGCTTTAGTCCTGTAGTACTTGACAACAGGCAGCCTGGGGAACACCATCGTGTAAAGTAGAACACACAAGAACTCCATTGCAGTGGAAATTGCCAAGAATAGCACTGCAGCCCATAGCCAAAACACATTAACTTGAATCAATACACCATACTAGACGCGTAAAACAGCACATTCTCAACAGGATTTGCACATTAACTCACATGCTCCATGGCGTAGTCCTTGATCCCTTTTGTCGAACACGGTTTTCGTGAACAGCCTCAAGCCGGAGGTAAGAGCACCCGAAGCCGCCAGCCCACCAAAGAATGACTACACAACAATCAAGCTTGATATATATACTTCTGCATTGATACATATTGAATAAGCCTTGAAAGATTGGTTTAATGAAGATTTATACCTGCAGAAAGACAGGGTCCATGAAGGAGAGATCACCTATGATCCCGCCTTGGACAAGGGCGTCTCCAACTCCGAAGGAACCGCAGAGGACACACAGGACGACGAAATCTGTCACATGCCCTTTCCCGTGCGAAGCCAGATCCAACTGCAAGTCATCACTCACACTAATCAAACTCAACTCTATGCATCAAGTTACAAACACAACTTGTTAGAGTGATCACTGACCACTATCAATAGGAAACTGCTCGTGGCGAAAAGGGCAAACCCGCCAATGTTTCGGCTTCGGGTGCCGATTCTTGACTCGTTCCAAGCCAGATATATCATAGTAAAAACAGCACATGGCAGGTGGGTTAGTGGGAGGACTCTTGAAGGATGGTATCTCTTCACATTACGACACACAAAAACTTATTATGCAATTGATTGAAATAGCACATTGTGTGAATGAACAAATTGTTGTTATGCAGAGGAAACATACAGGGAAAACTTGGTAGTAGTAATCAGAAATGGTGAGAATACTGTTCCATGCCAGAAGAGAGCCAAGTCCAAGAAACCAACAGCAAATGGTAGCAATGAGCTTTCCCCTGTCATCAGCCTAGTAAAATGTAGTCAGTTAACAAGACAAGCACAATCAAACACTTAATTAGGCATTGATGGGTAGGAAAGCAAAACCGAACCTTTAATGGTGGTGGTGTTGTTTGATTTGAAATCGGCATTGATGGCTAAATTGCTCAAATCCCTAGCCTGTAGAGCAGAGTTTGAAGACCAGATTTTTCAAGAGATTCATGAACAGTAATATTCAAATCAAGGAATTTGGTGTGGGATCTACCACCACCTGGGGAATAGAGCAAAGAGCAGGGCACCACAAAAAAAAAAAATGTTTTATATAGTTGCCATAATTATTTGTACGTCCTTCGTATTGTTCAAAATTAATTATAAATCCCATGAAAGTTTAGAATTGGAAAAACCGAAGTATATCGCTCAAAACTTTTGATGTATCCATCAAATTCAATTCAAAATATACCGTCTTTGTTTTTTTATGCAAGTTCTTCTTTTTCTTTGTAAAGATAACTAAAAAAACTCACAAAAGTTCTAATCAATCATAATCATCGTAACTGTATACTAAAATGGATGTTAAAAAAAAGATTTAGCATGACACGTGTCATCTTTTTATTGGACCGTATCACTCATCTTTATTAAAACAATTTAATTTATTTAATTGGTTGAAATTTCAATTTAGACCCCACATTAAAACTCTTCGTATCTACTAATTTCTATTTTAATTTATAATTTTAAATAGATATATTTTTATTTAGTTATATTATTAACCTAGAATCTATCTAATATATTATGTATCTTATCATTTCCATATACACTAATTGTAAAACTAAAGAGAGCAATACAATGTTGCATTATAATAAAGAATATGTTATAATCCTTATCAAAAAAAATATTAAAATAATAATTATAAAATAAAGAAACTTATTGATAAAAACAAACCATTTAATCCTTATTTTAAAATTATAATACTACAAACATTTATTGTATTAAAATAATATATTATAATAGAAACAAATAATATATCATTTAAAATAAATCTTATAAGAAACAAATTATCTAAAATAATACAAGATTTTATATAAAATTATTCTTTTGAATAACTTTATATAAAATTAAAAAAAGATTTTAGTTAAATCAAATCGTGCCTTAAAGGCATGAGGACTAATACTTCTAAACCTCAATCAATTAAGGACAGTTTTGGTATTAAATTTTTGTAGCCCACCCACCTTATTATTATTTACGGATATCTACCTATAATACAGTATAAAGCAGAACCCATCTCTGTGTAAAAATTTGCGTCACCTCATCGATACTCAATAAAAAATGCTATTAATGCCATGTAATCTAGGCTGAATAAAAAATGCTTCAAAATTACCAAAAAGTATGAATATATGAATTATTCCGAAAACTATGAATTATCCTTTACCAAAAATTACGTATATGTTGAGATATTGTGGAAACCATATAATTAAATATCTCTAAAAAATATATATTGCCGAAAAAAGGGAATAACTTTACATATAAGAAAACAATTTATTTTTTTTATATATTTCGTTCATGATTTTAAAACACGTACATGATTTTTATGTAGTCGTACACTGTACGTACATATTCAGGTGAAATATGAAATAGTTTTGCATATACGTACATATTCATATAATTAAATATTTTTCACCTTTACATTAGGCTGAATAAAAAAATGCTTAATAATTACCGAAAAGTATGATGGTATGAATTATTCCGACAATTATGAATTATCCCTTAGCAAGAATTATTCCACAAATTAGGTAGTTAGAAACTCATATAATCTTATCCTGTACAAAAATGTTTAAAAATTTACCGAAACTCGTGTAATGATTATAAATTTATTAATTGTATTCTTTAAAGAGAAAGAGTCATGTAGGAAGGATTCTTAGGGTGAGAAATAGGAATGAATCTGGACCCTTGGATTATACCCAAAATTTCATCCAAAAAATAGCCACGCGTTACAAGATAGACTAGCGTCCATTCAACTCCAAAAACGAACGACTCTCTCTTCGCCATGTGCAACCTCTCCGGCGCCGGTGAGATTCCCTCGGCTCCGTCAACTACCGCCACCGCTTCGCCTCTTCCACCGCACCGCTTCCACTGCTGAGATCTCGCCTCCCCCGCGCTCTCTCGTTCGGCCTCCTCCTGCAAGCTCTACCATTCATCCGCCTGTGCGACGACGGCGGCGTCTTCCTTCACTGCAGAATTCGACCTCCGTCCACCTCTTCACCGTCGGCCTCGCCTCCGTTGCCGCTGCTCCCGCAGAACGGCGGCTCTGCCACTCCGTCGTCGAATACGAAGTTGCAATCGCGACAGGCGACGTCCGAGCGATCGGCTAGGGTTTCGGATCGGGAGGGAGATGTCAGCTATAGAATTGAGAGGATGGAGACCTGATCTAGCTTCAGATGGCTGTTAATGGCGGCAAAATAGGTGTCCTGGTGATCCGGATCTGCGTATTCGCCGGAGTCGGAATCGCCGGAGTCGGAATCGCCGGATTTGAGGAGAAGAGAGGAGACAGCGAGCCAGCTCTTGAATCTTCTGCTCATGTTCTAGCTCGGCATTGTTGCATCGGACTACAGGCAAAATACAATGGAATTTGGGGCTTTATGTGATGGAATTGGGGACTACAGGCAAAATACAATGGATTTGGCTCGGCATTGTGCTCCTGAATCCTTGTTGCGATAGCTTTCTGTGATGTGTAACGATTTTTGTTTCTATGCTTGTATTTGACGCAGATACAATGGAATTGGAGGCTTTGAGCGATATGGTCGATATTAGGGAGAAAGCTTGTTTAAATTGTTTAAGCAGCAGGTAAAATACGTAGTGCACTCACTGATTCACGCTCTGAAATACTTTGTACAAATTTGTGCTCATCAATTTAAAATTGGATCAAGATTTGATTAATTGATGTGATCTGTCCAATTGGATCAAGATTTGTGCTTATGGAAATTGAATCTTTGAGTTGTAGACTGATTCTGGTTTGTATGCTCGATTTTTGTGAATTCTAGAGTTTGTTCGCCTCTTGATTCGACGATTTGTGTGGTGATTAAATGTTTGGTTCATTCAATTCTGATTTCCGAGCTCCTCGTGGCCGGATCTAACCAGGGCGGTGCTCTCATGTGCACTCTGTGCACTCTGCCTCTCGTCGCCGGATCTAGGTCAATCCTCGATCGTGATTGCACAATCCTCGATCGTGATTGCACAATCCTCGATCGTGATTGCACAATCGACGATCGTGATTGCACAATCCACGATCTAGTTCACTCTAAGTAGTGTAAAGCGGTTCCGATTTAGCTATGTTCTCGTGTGTTATTGCCAAATTGGAAGTGAAATGCAATAACTTTTGGCTCGGTGATCCGTTTGAGGCGTTCGAGCAGTCGTTTCTAAGGTCTCGACGTAAGCCACGAGGTGGAGTCTTGGGTTGGCGTTTTCCGGGCCGGCATAAGACTAGAATCTGGGGGGAAGCAGACAGGCATCGGGGAGTCCGGGGAGAAAAGGGGCGTAACTTTGCGCTCGGTTATTGGAAGGGGGCGTATTTTATGTCGTTTCAAAGGTCTCTTCGAGACGGGGCTATAGGCAGGCCCTTTGGGCCTGTGTGTTGGGGGTCCTCGCAAAAAAGGCCGTTTAAGGCTTCAAAATCGCGTTTGAGTGTCCCAAACCGCGTAGTTAGGTCCCGTTTTGGAGCTTTCCATGCATTTGGGCTCGTCATGGCTCATTCTGTAGGTCCGTGTGGCGAATAGGCATTGTAGTTCCCGTCGAGACCTTCGAAATGAGTGGTCATAGTAGAGTTGAACAAATGTGACCATTGAGTTGCACAAATATGACCATTGAATTGCACAAATATTGACGAACAAATTGACCATAGAATTCAACACATTGGCAATAGAGTTGAACAAATTGACCATTGAGTTGCACAAACGTGACCATTGAGTTGCACAAACGTGACCATTGAGTTGCACAAACGTGACCATAGAATTCAACACATTGTCAATAGAGTTGAACAAATTGACCATTGAGTTGCACAAACGTGACCATTGAGTTGCACAAACGTGACCATTGAGTTGCACAAACGTGACCATTGAGTTGCACAAACGTGACCATAGAATTCAACACATTGGCAATAGAGTTGAACAAATTGACCATTGAGTTGCACAAACGTGACCATTGAGTTGCACAAATGTGACCATTGAGTTGCACAAATATTGACGAACAAATTGACCATAGAATTCAACACATTGGCAATAGAGTTGAACAAAAATGAATGAACAAATTGACCACAGAGTTGCAAGAACGTGACCATTGAGTTGCACAAATTTGACCATTGAGTTGCACAAATATTGATAAACAAAAAAAATCGGGAAAAAAAAGTCGACGAAAAAAATCGGGAAAAAAAATCGGGAAAAAAATCAAAAAAAAATCAAAAAAAAAAAAAATAAAAATCGAAAAAATCGGAAAAGGGAAAAAAAACGGAAAAAACGCGAATTATTCGCGTATAATACGCGTATTAAAAACGCGAACTAAACGCGTATTATACGCGAATAATACGTGTATTATACGCGAATAATACGCGTTTAATTCGCCCGTGCCTCACCATGTGTATTTTATGCTTGTTTCCCCCCGCGTGATGAACGGCCGAGATTCATTCCTATTTCCCACCATAATAATCATTCCTACCGGATCCGGACCCTTTAAATAAAAATGATCTTTGTATGTACTTAATTTATTAATTGTATAATCTTTTTTAATTGTATAATCTTTTCCTTTTTTTCTTTCCATTAGCCGTATGTAGTAGCTTGTTGAGTGTTCCGGCCTTTTTACTTTGGGTCGCATAGGGCGCATTCCATCTAGGTCTGGAATGCCCCCACCCTGGCCCCCCAGATCCTGCTTGTAGGCCCGTCTCAAAGATTTTGGGGGCCCTGTTCAATTTGAAAAATTGAACCCTTAGGTATTATAAAATTTATGCAAATTTTAATATATATTGATATTAGATGTAAATTTTTTGAAATTATTTAATTAAGTAAAAATATGATATTATATTTATGGAAAAAGGTTTGAAAATTTAAAAAATTAAAAACAAACAGGGAAATTGTTAGCTTAAAAAAGGGAAGATTTGATTTTGATTGAAATTTGGGTGAGAGGTGGAAAGGTATAATTAATTCTACATGGAAAATATGAGTAATTAATGAGGAAATTTGAAAGAGGCGTGGGGAGAAGTGGGAATTTGTAGCAGAAATTATGCTCCCTAATTAAGAAATTTAAGTGTAAATATAAAATAATTGGGCCCTTATATTTTTTGGGGCCCTGTGCTATTGGGCTGCTTGCACACCCTTATCTACGGGCCTGCCTGCTTGTGCGGGATTCCCTGGGTATATGTTGTTGTTGTTGTATCTACTTAATATATTATCCAATCTTTGGTATCTTTCCTAATTTTGGTATCTTAAGAAAATATAATGTTCATTTAAATTATTAATGCGTTTTTCATTTTTGGTCAAAGAGAAATTTTTAATCTTTTACTAAGATCTAAATAATTAATTACGTAATTTAAATTATAAAAATAAAATACGTATTTAGTTCAATAGGTTCATATTTGGGTCCGTCGGGTTTGGGTTATACATACATTATGTAGTAAAAACAAACTTGAGTCAAAATTCGATCTCGAATTAATTAAGTCGAGTTTATATAATCACATTACCCGTACATGGTACGGGATTTGTACTAGTTTCATATAAATTTTCTATCCATAAACAATTTATCAACTTATCTTATTAATACAAATCTTTTTATCTAATCTAATATCAAATATTCTTAATAAAATATAATTTGTGACAATACCTATATCGTTATTAGTTAATATGTTTTATGGTCGAAATGTTATTAATTAATATTTCACCTATTCAACAACAAATATATAATAATTAATATTTTAGTCATCTAAGTTTGGATACGGGTTCGGGTAAATTCAATATATATTTCTAAATTTAAAATAGTTAAGGACAATTTTATCATTAAGTTGTCCGTGTTTTTATGTACGAATTTTTATCACTTTCTCTAATCACATACAAGTTTTTATGTAAGTTAATATCAAAGCTTCTTAATAAAATATGATTAGTACACACTATTAATGAACATATATACCAAATCCTATAATATGATGTTATATATGAATTCAAATATTTTATAAAATACTATTAATCAACTACATTATTAATTAATCAGAAAACTAATTTCCTCTTTTCGTAAAAAAAATCCTTTTGCTTTTAATAAAAGAATGAATATGTTGATTTACGGGTTTAGTCGATTTCGGTCATCTTTTGTTAAGGTTGAGTGTGAGTTCACTTCATTAAAATTTATGGATTAATTAGTACGGTTATTATACTTATATTAGTAGGTTAGCTTCTACTATAAAGCAAATTATCTTCATTGACATGCATATATATGTTTATGCAATTGCATGCCGATTAATTTTTATTGACATTTACCATGCAAACGTATTTTGGTTGAATCGAGTATAACTTACACGATCTTTGTTGTCCTATTATCATTTGTTATAGACAAAATTCGGACTATAAAATAGTCATGAACTCTACAGATAAGTAAGATGCGTACGTATATTTTTGCAACATGGCTAACTATATACATAATTAATTAGTTTAACCCCCGTACCATGTACGGATAATGTGATTATAAATCTAATTTAATATAGATATGTAATGTCAATGATCACGTTAAAATTATAGGATCATATATATTTATCTTCGTATTGTGATTAATGTTTTTTTACCAATAGTAAATCAAATCATAATATAAATAAGTTGGATTTGTTCAAAAATTACTCTACGATAAATATTACGTTTTCTTAAATAATATTCCGTAATATTTATCAAAAGAATAAAACTAATTCTTGATAAGTGATAATTTATAATTTTCAAGATAATTTATAATTTATGGTATATTTTAAGCAATTTTTACAGAATAAGATTATATGAGATTCTAACTACTTAATTTATATAAAGGAAGACCGGTTGATTATTTTATTATAGCAATGATACGTGACACAAAGTTTTGTGAAAACATTGTCTCCGCTTTATACCCGCTTTATACCATAGTAGCTATAGATTAAGCATGTACATGCAAATCTATATTTCGCTTAAAGGCTTCTAGTGTATGAGCCGACCCATCCTATGTTTATTAAATTCAAATATCGAAATTAAGTGGGCGTGAGACATTCTCTTCCGATCATCAAGGTTTCTTTTTTTCGATATATATATATTAATATTAATCTACTGATTTTAATTATCAGTAAAAAAAAGTCTGGAAACAGACGTATAAGTCCTCTCTGTTTTCGAAATTAAGTGGGCGTGGGACGTATAAGTCTGGAGGCAAATATCAATTTTGCCCGTGATGGTCCTTTAATGATCGGGACTCAACGAGTGTAATGCAATGTACCATGGAATAGTACTAGTATATGGCTAATGCAAAACATGAAACACGAACGAGAAACATGGTTAAATGTATATGATTTCACTGTATAATACAATGTACCATGGAATAATTCACTATTAGCTGTATTAGTGCGTGATGTGCATTGGTACAAAACATGAACTATTAGCTGTATTTTTGAAAGCACATTTCAGCCACTAATGTGGAAGTGTACTGTGTATAATACATGATATCATATACATGCATCCATACTATCATCTTACCATGTTCCGATCCATCTATATAAATTGACGTGAGAATCAACCTAAAGCACCAAGTAGAGCTCTGAATTGTACGTGAAACAAATCAACAAAGAGACTAAGCATTCCGATTATTCAATCATGGCAACTCTTTACGACAACAAGAAGCTCGTGATCCTAATATGCTTCGCTTTCTTGTGTATGAGCGCGGTTTGCGCAACCTCGCGAGGTAGATTTTTTCGTATACAAAACTTCGCTAGTTTTCTTGTTTTCGATAGTTGCTTTTATTTTTGTTTTCACGTGTGGTGTGTGATTAGACCCCGCTTACAATTATTCCTACGTCCGTCACTGGGAATATTGTAGGTCTGAATGCAAGACTAACCCTTGAAGACGATAGCAGAGATATGTGTATGTATGTATAGCAATAGGATGGGTACACAATTTCTATCATCGTATACAATAGAATGGGTACACATTTGTTTTGGTCCTGCGGCGCATAATTATACCTTGGGTTTCTTAAGTCACTCTATAAGCTCTCGAAATACCCAGAGCTCTGTAATATGAATTCAGTCTCCCATAATAATATACGGTTTCTCTGCCCGTGGACGTAGGTAACACACCGTTACCGAACCACGTAAATCTGTGTGTCGTTCTTGCTTTATTATTCTCGTTTCGATCTCTCGTTACAACATTGTGGATTGTTCAATCACCGTGAACAGGTCGCACAATCGGAGATGAGAAGAAGACAAAGCCAAGTGCAAGTGCGGAGGCGAAACCGATGACTAGCACTGCATCTACGGCACCTATATGCGCCCCGAGTCACTGTTCGGCTCCCTCCAGAAAGTGTTGGTGTTGTGAGACAACGGAGGGTGTAGGTTGTTTTCAAAACCTGGTTCAATGTATGTTTAGTTGTACGGGATCGCCTCCTATCGCTACGAAAGCTTGAACAAGTAGTCGATCTTTAATTAATGAGCCTAAGAGAAATGCTCAATGTAATGCATTGGGTAAGGTCTTTGGTGAATGAATTGAATAATAGCTTTGTTTCTCAATTGAATAAGAATGTTGAAGTCGCTAATTGTCTTGTTTATGTATGTGCAACTTGAATGGTAACACAAAGGGTCGTCAAAGACGGAAAATCAGAATTATATGTTTGAAATTGTGGACATTTCGTGTGGTAACCTTGAAATTTTGTTTTTTAAAAACGGTTCCAATAACCCAATATGTTAAATGTAATCAGCTCAGAGTAAGTTACACCATAGATTAGCATAACTCATTTCATTGCACCATAGTTGACCCGTTGTCCGTTGGACACTTTATGTTGTTTCAAAAAATTTGTCCATTTCATACATGATTCCAATTTTTTCCAAGTTTGCCCCTCATGATAGACTATGATGTAATGATATAATCTTTTTCCATGCTTTTTTTAATAAAGAGCATCCATGTTTTTTAGGTAGAAGTGATGTTGTTATTATTGTACATGAGTAGTTTAGGTATACATGAATAATCCTTAATATGTGTGAAATGTTCAAAGGGTCAAGTTTTTTGAAACGGAGGGAGTAATATTTATTAAAAGATTACAACTAATTCTTGGTAAAGGATAATTCATAATTTTCAGGATATTTCATTATTTTTCGATAATCTTTAAGTATTTTATATGGGATAAGATTATATGAAATTCTAACTACCTAATTTGTATAAAGGAAGGCCTAACTATTTTTTTTATTATAGAAATGACACGTGACACAGATTTTTGTGAATACATTGACTCGACATACTATAGTAGTATAGATTTAACTTTGTGAGATTCCTTGTTGTGTGTTGATAGAATTTCAGTAATTAAAACATGTTCTTTTATGATCAACATCAAAACTAAGCCGTTACACACACCTAGGGATTTTTTATTATCTTGTTACCGAATTCGTAGGTGTGTGTTAATAAATTTCGGGCGGAAAACTAAGCTGAACCATGCACATATCGGTTCCGATGTGTAGAAGGTCAAGACTGCTTGACGACTCGCTAGCGTCATTGAAATTGTAGATGAATGTCGTATTCCCAAACTGATAGATTCCGACGGTGGAGACGATTACAACGCCTTTTATAACTCTACTCAACCTCTTAACGATTCTGATGGTGGAGATGATCGATTCCGATGGCTGAGACGGCTCGACGGCTCACTAGTGTCCCTAAATAATAAAGCCAATTATAACTCTACCCAACCTCTATTACGTTTTTTTTTATAAATTATATCTAGCTTCAACTCATCATATCAAATTTGTTGAAATTTGTATTTGTTAAAAGACAGACATTTAGGTTAGGATTCGAGTTATTTCCCGCTTGCGTAGTATGTAACCATTCTTTTCTCTTATTAATAAAATGCCCACAAAGAGTATAGATGCTACCACGCGCGCGTCTCCTTCAACAAATAAAAAAAGAGAGACCTTAAGGACCTGCTTAGATCGCATGTTACAATGTCAAATTTTCATTATGTAACACTATTTCCATTTTAAGATTTCAATTTCTGTTTTTGATATGCTCATCGTGTGCGACAAAAAAACCGTATATATAATAGAATTGGCTTTATAATGTACAATCCAAACATGAAAATGCCCTCATTTTACTATGGAGTATATCATTGATCGCATTTGAAATCAAATTAGCAATTATAGCACACTAACTTCTTCTTTTAATGCGCTAAACTTGATACATAATACTACTCCACTACTATTAAAGACGATTTAATATTACATTATAGCAAGCAACAGACTGCCTATAAATTAAACTATTCAAACGCCCTCCATTTCCAACTCAGGCCAAAGTGTGAGAGACAAAACCGAAACAAATGACAATGCAAAAGTCAGGCCATTACCTCCTCTTAGCTCTCATGCTTTCATCCACCTTGCTTTCTTTTCATGAATGTAAGTCCAGTTTTCTTTATAATCATTTGTTACCGTGCAATTCCTAGATCTTAAGTCATCAATAGATTGTGCATTGTTCAATCATCGTGAACAGGTCGCACGATCGGAGACGAGAAGAAGACGAAGCCAAGTGCAAGCGCGGAGGAGAAACCGATGACTAGCATTGCATCTATGGCACCTATATGCGCCCCGATTCACTGTCCGGCTCCCTACGGAAAGTGCTGGTGTTGTGAGACAACGGAGGGTGTAGGTTGTTTTAAAAACCTGGTTTCATGTATGTTTAGTTGTCCGGGATCGCCTCCTATCGCTACGAAAGCTTGAACAAGTAGTCGATCTTTAATGAGCCTAAGAGAAATGCTCAATGTAATGTATTGGGTAAGGATCTTTGGTGAATGAATTGAATAATAGCTTTGTTTCTCAATTGAAGAAGAATGTTGAAGTCGCTGATTGTCTTGTTTATGTATGTGCAACTTGAATGGTAACACAAAGGGTCGTGAAAGACTGAAAATCAGAATTATCTGTTTGAAATTTAGGACATTTCGTGTGGTAACGTTGAGATTTTGTTTTTTAAAGATGGTTCCAGTAACACAATATGTTAAATGTAATTAATTAGCTTAGAGTAAGTTGCACCATAGATTAGCATAACTCATTTCATCAACCCCAAAGGGGGTGTTTGGTAATTAGCTTAGAGTAAGTTGTACCAAAATTATACCAAACCCCCCCTAAATAACAGAACAACATGTAGAAAGAACTTCCTACTTTGAAAGATAAAGAGTGCTCATATATAAGACTGATAAATTACTCGTATTATCAATTGATTTTAGAGTGAGATATGTATGATGGGAATGATTTGAGTCAATTTATAGAGTTGGAAAAATCGAAGTATATATCGCACAAAACTTCAGATATATCCGTCAAATTCAAAATATACCGTCTTTGCTTTTTTATGCAAGTTCTTCTTTTCTTCTTAGTAAAAATAATTAACAAAGGGAAATTCTGTCTGGTGCCCCCGTGTTTTGTGCTTTTTCGGACGGTGTCAGAAAAAACTTATTCCTCAATATACACCTGAGATTTGGTTTTTGTTCGTCCCGTTCCCTTTCTTTCATAATACTCACTTTTCCATCCAACACCATATAAAAAGAAAAAGGAAAGTTATTTTTAAAATAAAAAAAGAAACAAAATGCTGAACAAAAATTAAAACCCGTTTCAGTCGCATGCGAAGACGAACGATAGGACCGACGTTGACCTGAGAAGAACGACGACCACTCGGAGGAAGGAATGCGGCTGACAGAAGGACTGGCAGTGGCGGCGAAAGGACCTTCGGCGGCAGACGAAGGAACTAGGATCGATTCCAGGTCTTGTAAATCGGACTTTACCAGGCGGATTATGGAAGAAAAATTAGGATCGATTGAAGAGATTAATCGTTCGAACTGAAAGTGAGAAGAAAGAAAAGAAACATTTACCTCGATGATCCTGATCGACCTACAACCAATGAATCTTATGAGCCTAGGTCGGCACTCGTCCCCAAAGCCCGTGTTTTTTTAAACAACTCTGTTTCTTTTATTTTCTTTTTTTTGATAGTTTTTTTTATAATTAAAATAGATATCCAAATTACATAAAGTTAGATGGAAGCCTAGAAACAAGCTGACCTCCCACATCTTTCTGAATACAAAAACTCAACCTATGAAAAACAAAACAATCACTCCTAACATTGTTAGAGTGACTAACAGCGAGAGACTTAATCCGTGAATAACGTATCCAAGGCCTCCTTATCGAACTCCCCGAAAGTAGAAAAAGAAAAGGGAATAATTTTTTTTTTAATTTTAGCAATTATAGCACATTAACTTCTTCTTTTAATGCGCTAAGCTTGACAAATACAAATCAAATCAGCAGTTATTGCACATTAACTTCATCTTTTAATGCGCTAAACTTGATAAATAATACTACAATTAAAGATGATTTAATAGTACATTAAAGCAAGCAACAAACTGCCTATAAATTAAACTATTCAAACGCCCTCCATTTCCAACTCCGGCCAAAGGGTGAGAGGAAAAACCGAAGCAAATGACAAAGCAACATTCAGTCCATTACCTCCTCTTAATTCTCATGCTTTCACCCACCTTGCTTTCTTTCCATGAATGTAAGTCCAATTTTCTTTTCAATCCTTTGTTAAAGTGCAATTCCTAGATCTTAAGTCAATAGATTGTGCATTGTTCAATTGTCGTGAACAGGTCGCACAGTCGGAGACGAGAAGAAGATGAAGCCAAGTGCAAGCGCGGAGGTGAAACCGATGACTGGATCTATAGGAATTCAATGCATCCAAGATCATTGCACCTACGGAAATTGCTGGTGTTGTGCAACAACGCAGGATGTAGGTTGTTTTCAACAACAGGATCAATGTATGTTTCATTGTCCGGGATGGCCTCCTATCGCTACGAAAGCATGAACAAGTAGTTGATCTTTAGTGAGGCTAAGAGAAATGCTCAATGTAGTGTTTTTGGGTAAGGATCTTTGGTGAATGAATTGAATAATAGCTTTGTTTCTCATCAATTGAAGAAGAATGTTGAAGTCGCTAATTGTCTTGTTTATGTATGTAGAATTTGAATGGTAACGGAAAGGGTCGTCAAAGACGAAAATCAAAATCAACTATTTGAAATTTAGGACATCTCAGCCATCGAAAAAACAGACGACGGGTGTATTGTTAGCTTATTTTAGTTAGTTGTGCAACAACGCAGGATGTAGGTTGTTTTCAACAACAGGATCATTAGTGTTATTAGTTAGCTTATTTTAGTTAGTTGTAATGAGCTAGCTTGATATAAAAGGCAGACGGGTGTATTGGTCTGTGCAAGGTGAAAAAACACAATTTATTTCTCTCCAAGCTTCTCTCCTTTCTCATATGACGACCTACACAATTCACCTTCCAGATTACACATTTTAGTTTCTTCAATTTATCATGTTAAACTATTCGGATCCGCTTTTCCTCTCAAATTCGGATCATCCTGGAAATGCGATTGTTGTTCTTCGTTTCAATGGAACGAATTTCCATAGTTGGAGCAAATATGTGAAAATAGCTTTGGGATCTAAGATGAAGCTAGGTTTTATCACTAGTGGAACTAAAAAACCTGATGAAGATTATGAGAGATGGAAGAGATGTGATTGTATGCTGCTTAGTTTGATTCTGAACTTGATGACTAGTGAAATAGCTGAGCACTTTGTTTATGCTCAATCTGCTAAGGAATTATGGGATGAATTAGTCGAGAGGTTTGAAGAGTCTAGTGCTCCCAAGTGAAATACCTCTACTAACGTTTTTTCTTAAAAATTATATCTAGCTTCAAATCATCATATCAAACTTGTTGAAATTTTTACTACTTAACATTTTTTTGGCTCTTTTTAAAAAAGCGTCCATAGAGGGTATGAAGGCTACTGCATCTCCTTCAAAAAAAAAAAAAAAAAGGAGAGACCTTAAGAACTTGTTTAGATTGCATGTTACAATGTCAAATTTGTTAGTTTAATCTTGGTTGTTATACGTATTAATTAAGAATTAGATATAATGTAAATAATAGTGATTAGTGTGTGTGCCGTGTGCAAAGAGGTGTGTTAACTGTTCTTATTGGGCGGTTAGTTCAGTTACTTAACTCTTAAGATTAGCAGTTAGAAGGAAGTTACTCTTGTACACTATATATATGTAATAGTACTTTGATGGCAAGGACTAATGCCACGTTACTGATTCAATACAATAAAGCGTGTAAGTTGTGTTGTTTCAAGGCATACTCTTGTGTTCATATTCTGTCAAATTGAGATCTCTGAATGTGTGTAAACCTACAAAATTTGCATTTAGAATTGGCTTTATAATGCACAATCCAAACATGTCCTCATTTTACAATGGAGTATATCATTTTTTTGGTAGAAACCATCAATATATATTATAAAAGCCGACGTTTTCGAGCCACCACGTTGATTCTGGTCCCACTTGATTTTAATTTTTTTTTTCAACTCAAATAAATAATAACAACTTTATATCTTTTATTTTCCTTAATTATCTAATCCTCAATTTTATCTTTAAAGTCATACTATCTATCTTTAATTTTATTTTCCTTAAATAATTTTATCATCTTCCTTAATTGTTTGATTTTTTTTATTTTCCTTAATTTGACTTAATATTAAAATTAAATTAAATCACCTCAGCTTATACAAATTGGATCCTCGATCTTCCAATTTTTTTCTTTTTTTCGTGCAAGATCCTCTTGCATTTAGAGTCAACGTTATCTACTTTAAGATTGTGAAGCAATATCTCAGGAAGTGTTTCACAATATCTTATTAGTTTGATCTTGCCTTGTATTTCCCAAAAAATTACCACAAAAAATTAAATTAACACAAAAACTAGTTTCAACCAGTCGCATATATAATTACTTGTAGGAAAATATTGAATTATAAATTTTGCCGATATATAATTATTTCATTTATTCAATTTTATGTTTGTATTTAAAACTTAATAGAGCATAAAATAAATTTAAAACCCATCCCATATAGGTACGGGTTATAAAATTGGATTTTTTTATATAACTCATATAACCAACATTTGTTTAATTTTTTTGGAATTCATAAATTTTAAAACTTATATAAAAATTTTTATTCTCAACCCATCTTATATTGTTTATACATTGTATTTAACAATTTCTATTAATTTCCTCATATTTTCTATACCAAATGTTTTCTAGATTCAGAATATCATGATCTTTGAAATAAATTATATTTTAATAAGATATTTTTTTGGTCTATTCATACATATGTATAGAGGCAAAATATTATTCATTAAATATTATGATTAAAATAATGTTTAATTTGTATATATCAAGTTGTTATTTTTCATACTAAAGTATAAGCACACATAAATTGCATTAAAATGTATTTTATTGACTATAAAATATAAGTACGTGATTTGCATAATAACATATTTTCAATCAATCATTTAACAATTAAAAACTTCTAATATTCGATGAAACTAAATTATGTTAGAACTTTTATTATACATTTCACAATAATATTCAATTTATTATATATCTAAAAATAAATTTAAAGATACAAGTCGTGCATGGCACGACGGGTACAACTAGTTAGCAATTATAGCGCATTAACTTCATCTTTTAATGCGCTAAGCTTGATAAATATAAATAAAATTAGCAATTATAGCCCACTAACTTCTTCTTTTAATGCGCTAAACTTGATAAATAATACTACCACTACTATTAAAGATGATTTAATAGTACATATTAATACAAGCAACAGACTGCCTATAGGGCTCAAAAAAAACAGACTGCCTATAAATTAAACTATTCAAACGCCCTCTACTTCCAACTCAAGCCAAAGTGTGAGAGGAAAAACCGAAACAAATACCAATGCAAAAGTCAGGCCATTACCTCCTCTTAATTCTCATGCTTTCATCCACCTTGCTTTCTTCTCATGAATGTAAGTCCAATTTTCTTTTTAATCCTTTGTTAACGTGCAATTCCTAGATCTTAACTCAATAGATTGAGCATTGTTCAATCATCATGAACAGGTCGCACAATCGGAGACGAGAAGAAGACGAAGCCAAGTGCAAGCGTGGAGGTGAAACCGATGACTAGTACTGAACATGTAGGAACTGAATGCGCCCGTTTTGACTGCCCCTACGGAAAGTGCTGGTGTTGTCCAATGTTAACAACGCAAGATTTAATTTGTTTTGAGCATGAGGATCAATGTTTGCGGCGTTGTCCGGGACGGCCTCTTATCGCTACGAAAGCATGAACAAGAAGTCGATCATTAATGACCCCTAAGAGAATTGCTCAATGTAATGTGTTGGGTAAGGATCTTTGGTGAATGAATTGAATAATATTGTTTTTCACTTGACGAAGAATTAATGTTGAAGTCGCTAAGTGTGTTGTTTATGTATGCGCAATTTGAATGGTAACACAAAGGGTCGTCAAGAACGGAAAATCAAAATTATCTATTTGAAATTGAGGACATCATGTCTGGTAACCTTGAGATTTTGTTTTTTTATAGACGGTATCCATAACCTAATATGCTGAATGTAATTAGCTTAGAGTAAATTGCGTTGTAGATTAGCATAACTCATTTCATCAATCCCAAAGGGGGCGTTTGGTAATTAGCTTACAGTAAGTTGCACCGAAATTATACCAAACGCCCCTAAATAACTGTACAGCGTCTAGAAATCTATTACTATATACTAAAGCGGAAGCAAATTCTGCCACCATATTGCGCCACATCACCCCCTTATTTTTAAAAATCTATCTTATTAAATCTTGATTTTATCATAATCTTATAGATACTTAATTAAGATATTAGTTCTATATTTGAATTTGTGTTGTTTAACTAATAACTCTATCTAAATATATAAATCTCTATCTTATCATTATACACATTTAATTAATACATAAATCTATCATAGACCTTTTATTTAAAAAAGTATTTTTTTTTGTCACAATCTATAAATCTTAATTATAATATTTTACCCATTTAATTAAATATCATATTAAATCTTAAATTATTTTCGTAATTTTTATTATGGTATTTTTTTTAAATCATCAATGATAGCAAATTCTACCACTATATTTAAGACAAATGTTCATTCTATTAAAATAATATATTAAATACATTTTTACTATCATATAATATTAAAATATCAATAAAAAAAAGTATATGCTATATTTAACATATATATCACTAATATTGCATATTGGTTACACTTTAGAAAAAAAAAGATAGATTTCTTAATTAAGATAATAATTCGCTCACATTTTGATTACATTTTTATGTACTTATTATTTAATTACTTTTACAAAAAAAATAACATATATACGAGATATATTGGTTTTCTATTTAACTTATTAAATAATATCTATATTGTTAATATTATAATACATTAATCCGAATTTTATTTAAACTTATTCATTTTACTATATAAGTTACTTTACGTAATTTAATTTAAATGCCAAAAGATTTGTACCAATTGTTAATAAAATGTGATAATGCATCATATCTTATTTCATTCTTCCTCAATTATATAAATATATGTTTATCTATGTATAAAAAGTAAATACATAAATAAAATTTATTTATATATATGATGATATACAAGAATTATATCATTTTATAATCCAAAAAATAAGCGTCTATATAAAACAAAGTTTACATATGATAATATTTATAATTGTTATAGTAAATTCATACACAAAGCAATAAATAAATAAATAACACCCCCGTACAAGGTACGGGTCATCTGCTAGTAACTTCCTACTTTGAAAGATAAAGATAGCTCATATATATAAGGCTGATAAATTACTCGTATTATCAATTGATTTTAGAGGGAGACATCTGTGAGCATGATTTGAGTTAATATTATTTCTAAGCTCCGCTTTAGTATATAGTTACGATAGATATACCTTTGTGAGATTCCTCGTTGTGTGTTGAATGTGTTGATAGAATTTCGGTAATTAATACATATTATTTTATAATCAACATCAAAACTAAGCCGTACATGTACACCTAGGGATTTTTTATCATCTTGCTACCGAAATTCCTAGGTGTGTTTTAATAAAATCTCTGGCAGAGAACTAAGCCGAACCATGCACATCTCGTTCCGATGTGTACAAGGTCAAGACCGCTCGACGACTCGTCAACGTCATTGAAATTGTCGATGAATGTTGTGTTGGGCTCCCTCCTTAATTGGAGCAAACTAATCAAATTAGCCCATGATGATTGGCCCAAACCCAATTAATCAAAGGGTTGATCCACCAAGAAGAACTATCTAGATTTATGGAGAATGTGCATGAGAGGGAAAGAAAAATTTAGATAGAAAAATCTAGATTAGGAGAGTTCTAGATTAGAGAATAAATTAAGACTAATTGGTAGATAATATCTACTTAGGGAAATGTGAAAGGGGAGGACTTCTCCTTGGGGCATATAGGTGAAGGGTGTAGCACTTTGAGCATCCAAGTGTGATCAAACACAAGCAAATCAAAGTTAGTGCTAGTGAGTTTGAGAGTGTGTGCCCACAAAAATACTAAGCCTTGTAAAAACTCTTTCCACATAAATACAAAAATTAGTGTTTGTAATTAGTTGTCCAATTCCCATCTTAATCCGACGAAGAGGGAAAAACCGAGATTTCCCAACAGTGGTATCAGAGCCAGGTTCGCTCGTCGTCAACGATAGCTCGTCCGATTCAAGATGGAAGCCATTACTACACACGATGGTGAGATGTTCAAGCTCACGGCGGACAACTACTCACATTGGAGGACGATGATGGAAGACCACTTGTATTGCAAGGATTTGCAAGAGCCCATCATCACCAAGACCAAGCCGCAAGGAAAGAGTAACAAGGAGTGGGATCTCCTAAACAAGAAGACGGTCGCAATGATCCGTAAGTACATCGACAAATCCTTATTTGAGCATGTTGTTGATTATACAAATGCTTTTGAATTATGGGAAAAACTTGATTCCCTAATTCAAAAGAAGACGCCTCGTAACAAAGCCATCTTAATGCGACGGTTGGTAAAGATGGAGTATAAGGATGGGCAAAGCATGATTGAGCACTTGAATAATTTCAAGGGGCTCGTCAATCAGCTAAATAAGGCTGAGATGAAGGTCGAAGACGAAATGCAAGCCCTTCTACTCCTAATTTCCCTTCCGGGGAGCTGGGACACTCTGGTGGTTACTCTAAGTAACTCCGCACCAGATGGGAAGCTTACCATGGACACCGTCAGTGATAGCCTTCTTAATGAAGAAGCCAGGAGGAAGGAACGAGGCCAGAATGCTCAATCGGAGGCGAACGTCGTGCACAATCGAGGCAGAGACGAGGCACGTGGGCGCAGCAGAACTCGAGGCCGAGATCAATCTCGAGGACGATCCAAGTCACGCTCAAGGGTTACTTGCTACTACTGTGGCAAGTCGGGTCACATCAAAGCAGATTGCCGAAACCTTAAGAGGGATCAAAGGGTTGGCAACGTCAAACCGGATCAGTTCAACCCGACGAAGAAGCAAGGCGAGAAGAGAACTAGTGCCGTGGCAGACGAAGGTGAGGACGTCTACCTCATAGGGGAAGAAAACTTCCTTAACATCACCTCTAATGATAGCTCTTGGATCGTCGACTCCGGTGCTTCCTTCCACGTCACCCCTCATGAGAGTTTCTTCTCATCCTACCAAAGTGGCGAATTTGGTAACGTCCAGATGGGAAATCAAGGTAGGAGTAAGATTGTTGGTAAGGGAGACGTTACCTTGACATCGAACACCGGATGCAAGCTCGTCCTTAAGGAGGTAAGGCATGTCCCTGATATGCGCCTTAATCTCATATCAACTGGAAAGTTGGATGATGTCGGTCTCGCAAATCACTTTGGAGATGGCAAATGGAAACTCACCAAAGGAAGCTTGGTCTTGGCTCGAGGAACAAAGGAGGGGTCATTGTATGTCACACAAGCAAAGGTTCACACCGGGGAAGTGAACACATCAGTAGCTGACATGGAGCTATGGCACAGAAGGCTTGGGCATATAAGCGAGAAGGGTCTTCAAATCCTCGCTCGTAAGCAACTCCTCCCGAACTTGCAAGGTAACATTCTCGAACCATGTGCTGATTGTTTGGCTGGCAAACAACATAGAGTTTCCTTTCAAAGATCATCACAACCTAGGAGAAGAAAGCATATCCTTGATCTAGTGCACACCGATGTATGCTCTATGTCCGAAAAATCCCTTGGCGGTGCATCGTATTTTGTCACCTTCATAGATGACCACTCAAGGAAGGTTTGGGTAAACCTGCTAAAATCCAAGGACCAAGTCCTTGAAGCATTCAAGGAGTTCGTTGCCCGAGTAGAGCGTGAGACGGGTAAGACGCTTAAGAGTGTGCGATCAGACAACGGTGGTGAGTATCGAGGTCCCTTCGAAGCTTTTTGCAAAGCTCGTGGGATCAGGTTGGAGAAGACACCACCTAAGACGCCACATTTAAACGGGCTCACTGAGAGGATGAATCGAACGATTAAAGAAAGGGTTCGATGCATGCTCTCTCATGCCAAACTACCCAAGTCGTTCTGGGGAGAAGCTGTGATGACAGCGGTTGACGTCATCAATCTCACACCATCAGTTCCTCTGGAAGGAGATGTCCCAGAGCATGTATGGTCAGGCAAGAAGGTCTCCTACAATCACCTGAAGGTGTTTGGGTGCAGAGCGTTTGTTCATATTCCCAAGGACGAACGGGCCAAGCTAGATGCTAAGACAAAGGAATGCATCTACCTTGGATTACCACGAGATGAGTTTGGCTACCGACTTTGGGATCCAGTCAACAAGAAGGTTGTCAGAAGCTGAGACGTCGTGTTCTTTGAGGATCAGACGATCGAAGACATCCAAAGATCGGAGAAGCCAAGGTCAAGAGCTAGTAGGAGCCAAGATGATAGTTACCCTCCTGTACGACAACAAGATCCAGAAGAAGCAGACGAGAATGAAGATGCTACAGGAGATGATGACCAAGAGGAGATGGTGGAGCCAGAAGAAGAAACTATCACCCCGCCAAGACGATCCACTAGAGACAAGAGACCGTCCACGCGATACAACCAAGAGGAGTATGTGACACTCACGGATCAGGGGGAGCCTCAGAGTTATAATGAGGCCATCAACGACATCCACAAGGAGGAGTGGAAACGAGCCATGCAAGAGGAGATGCAATCCTTGCACGAGAATCACACGTACAAGTTAGTGGAGCTACCTAAAGGGAGACGTGCCCTGAAGAACAAGTGGGTGTATCGAATCAAATCCGAGGTGAGCAACTCAAAGCCCCGATACAAGGCTCGACTAGTTGTGAAAGGATTCAACCAAAAGAAAGGCGTCGACTTTGAAGAGATATTCTCTCCAGTGGTGAAGATGTCGTCAATCCGAGTTGTGCTTAGTCTAGCAGCCACTCTAGACTTGGAGATTGAGCAACTCGATGTCAAGACAGCTTTCCTCCATGGCGACCTTGAAGAGGAGATCTACATGGAGCAACGAGAAGGATTTGCGGTCCCAGGCAAGGAGAATCTGGTGTGTCGACTAGAGAAGAGTCTATATGGTTTAAAGCAAGCACCAAGGTAGTGGTACAAGAAGTTCGACACTTTCATGGCGAGCCATGGCTTCAAGAAAACCATGAATGACCATTGCGTCTTCATGAAGAGGTACGCCAGCGGTGACTTCCTAATACTCTTGCTCTATGTCGATGATATGTTGATCATAGGTCATGATCATAAGAAGATAGCTGCTCTAAAGAAAGATTTGAGCAAGTGGTTTGCCATGAAAGATTTGGGGCCAGCAAGACAAATTCTTGGGATGAAGATCACTCGTGATAGAAAGAAGAAGGTGCTTTGGCTATCCCAAGATCTATACATTGAGAAGGTGCTGGAGAGATTCAACATGCACAAAGCCAAGCCGGTAAGTTCTCCACTTGCTAGACATTTTAAGTTAAGTTCAAAGCAGAGTCCAACAAGTGAGAAGGAGAAGGAAGAGATGAAGAACACTCCATATGCATCAGCCGTAGGCAGTCTTATGTACGCAATGGTGTGCACTAGGCCTGACATCGCCTACGCAGTTGGAGTCGTAAGTCGTTTCCTAGCTAATCCAGGAAAGGAGCACTGGGCAGCGGTCAAATGGATCCTCAGATACTTGCGAGGTACAACTAAGAGATGCTTATGCTTCGGAAACGGAAAGCTGGAGCTGAAAGGTTACACAGACGCAGACTGGGCCGGTGACCATGACTCCAGGAAATCAACGTCGGGCTACCTGACTACTTTTACAGGGGGAGCAGTTTCGTGGCAATCGAAGCTGCAAAAGAGTGTCGCCTTGTCCACCACAGAAGCAGAGTATATTGCAGCTACAGAGGCTTGCAAAGAGATGTTGTGGATGAAGAATTTCCTACTCGAGTTGGGAGTCGAGCAGAAGAAATACATCTTGCTATGCGACAATCAGAGTGCTATCCACTTGGCAAAGAATCCAACCTATCACTCTCGGTCGAAGCACATCGACATACGATACCATTGGATTCGAGATGTCCTTGAAGAAAAGCTACTACAACTTGACAAGGTGCACACGGATGAGAACTGGTCAGACATCATGACCAAGGTAATACCGACCAAGAAGTTTGAAGACTGTTGTCAAGGCGCTAATATCTTGACACCTCCAAATTAAGTCGGGAAGGGGGAGATTGTTGGGCTCCCTCCTTAATTGGAGCAAACTAATCAAATTAGCCCATGATGATTGGCCCAAACCCAATTAATCAAAGGGTTGATCCACCAAGAAGAACTATCTAGATTTATGGAGAATGTGCATGAGAGGGAAAGAAAAATCTAGATAGAAAAATCTAGATTAGGAGAGTTCTAGATTAGAGAATAAATTAAGACTAATTAGTAGATAATATCTACTTAGGGAAATGTGAAAGGGGAGGACTTCTCCTAGCATAAATAGGTGAAGGGTGTAGCACTTTGAGCATCCAAGTGTGATCAAACACAAGCAAATCAAAGTGAGTGCTAGTGAGTTTGAGAGTGTGTGCCCACAAAAATACTAAGCCTTGTAAAAACTCTTTCCACATAAATACAAAAATTAGTGTTTGTAATTAGTTGTCCAATTCCCATCTTAATCCGACGAAGAGGGAAAAACCGAGATTTCCGAACATGTTATATTCCTGAGTTGGCAGATTCCGATGGTGCAGACGATTACAACGTCATTTATAACTCTACTCAACCTCTTGACGATCATGATGGTGGAAATGATCGATTCCGATGGCCGAGACGGCTCACTAGTGTCCCTAAATAATAAAGCCAATTATAACTCTACCCAACCTCTACTTAGGTTTTTTCTTAAAAAATTATATCTAGCTTCAACTCATCATATCAAACTTCTTAAAATTTGTATTTGTTAAACAAGAGACATTTAGGATAGGGGTCCGGTTATCTCCCACTTGCATACTATTTAATCGTTTTTTGCTCTTATTAACAAAACGCCTATAGAGAGTACGAAGGCTACCGCCTTTCCTTCAACAAATAAAAAAGAAAGACCTTAAGGACCTATTTAGCTCGCATGTTACAACGTTAAATTTGCACTATGTAGCACTATTTTCATTTTAAGGTTTTAGTTTCTGTTTTTTAAAATGCTTATCATGAACCCTTAGGCACACAATAGAAAAACCGTATATATAATAGAATTAGCTTTATAATGCACAATCCAAAGATGCCCTCATTTTACTATGGAGTATATCATTGATCGCATTTGAAATCAAATTAGCAATTATAGCACATTAACTTCTCTTTTTGATGCGCTAAGCTTGATAAAAATAAATCAAATTAGCAATTATAGCAAATTAATTTCATCTTTTAATGCGCTAAACTTGATAAATATTACTACTATTAAAGATGATTTAATGGTACATTAAAGCAAGCAACAAATTGCCTATAGATGAAACTATTCAAACGCCCTCCATTTCCAACTCGGGCCAAAGTGCGAGAGGAAAAAACGAAGCACATGACAATGCAAAAGTCAGGCCATTACCTCCTCTTAATTCTCATGCTTTCATCCACCTTGCTTTCTTTTCATGAATGTAAGTCCAACTTTCTTTTTAATCCTTTGTTAACGTGCAATTCCTAGATCTTAACTCAATAGATTGAGCATTGTTCAATCATCATGAACAGGTCGCACAATCGGAGACGAGAAGAAAGCGAAGCCAAGTGCAAGCATGGAGGTGAAACCGATGACTAGTACTGCATATGTAGGAACTGAATGCTCCTCAAATTACTGCCCCTACGGAGATTGCTGGTGTTGTGCAACAACGCAGGATGTAGGTTGTTTTCCAGATCAGTATCAATGTTTGAATAGTTGTCCGGGATGGCCTCCTGTCTCTAGGAAAGCATGAACAAGTAGTCGATCTATAATGAGCCTAAGAGAGAAATGCTCAATGTAATGTATTGGGTAAGGATCTTTGGTGAATGAATATTTTGAATAATAGCTTTGTTTCTCAATTGAAGAAGAATGTTGAGGTCACCACGCATAATTTAATAAACCTCTGTGTACCACGTGGAATTTGCAAAACCTCGTGGTTACTTCACGGAATATCTCATTTTTTATTATCTTGCTACCGAAACTAACAAATGACTCGTACCTTGTATGAGGATGTTATTTATTTATTACTTAATAATTACAAATATTGTCATGTCTACTTCGTCTTAAAATAATATTTATCTTTTTTTATTATAAAATGACACAATTCTCGTAATATTTATATAAACATACATTTTATTTATATATAATTTGGGTATATATACATAAGCATATATTTAATTAAATAATCGAGGAAGAATGTCATAACATAAGATGTATTACAAATTTTTATTAAAAATTGATATAAAAAACCTTTCGACATGTAAATTATAGTGCGTAAACTAACTTACTTGATAAGATCAATAGTTTTTTAAAAAATCCTATTAATATATAATTATTTTGCAGATATAGAAAATATTTAATACGACAAATAAAAAACCAAATTATCTTGTATATATATGTTATTATGCTGTGAAAACATAATTACATAATAAGTATTTAAATATTTAATAACAATATTAGGGAATCACTATTTTAAGTAAGAAATCTATTCACTTATATCTAAAACATAACCAATAGGAAATATCAGAGTTATATTTATGGTAAATATAACGTCTAATCTTTCTTTTGAAATTTTAATATGATATGATGGTAAAAAAATATGTTTAATATATTATTTTAATAGATTGAATATTTGGCTTATATATGGTGGTAGACTTTGCTAGTGCTACCATTCATAATTAAAAAAAATATCATAATAAAATTATGAAAAATAATTTATAATTAATATGATATTTAGTTAAATGGCCAAAATGTTAAGATTATGATTTATACATTATGACTAACTAAAATTATGCTTTTAATAAAAAGATTATGATAGATCTATGTATTAATTTAATGGGTGTAATGATAGGATTCAGATTTATATATTTGGATAGAATTATTAACTAAAAAAACTCAAATTTTAAGATATAAATGATATGTTATTTAAATATGTACAAGATTATGGTAAAATCAAGATGTATAAGATAACTTTTTTAAATAAAAGGGTGATGTGGCGTGATATGGTGGCGAAATATGCTTCTGCTTTGGTATATAGTAATATATAGATTATAGTATATTTCGATTCACAAAGAGGAGAGTGTAAGCAAATAATTGAAAATATATATATATATTTCGTGGAAAAAGATATAAATTAGGCCATAAAAATTATATTCAGTGGAAAAAGGAGAGTGTAAGCAAATAGTTAAAAAATACATATATTCAATGTAGAGAGATGGAGGGAGCAAATCACTGTGTTAGACAGCTAACCATCTGGTGTAGCCTTGTACTTATGTGTGGCCGATGTTTCTCACTTAGTTGTCTAGTTTATGTCAATCCGAGTCTCTTTTGTTATCTTTTCTTGTCCCTTCTTTTTTTTGTTCTTTTAGCCTTTGTAGTAGTTTTAGTGGTTTGGTATGTGGCTCTTGGGTTGTATTGGACGTATTTCATCTAGAATGCCCCCATCCTAACCCCCAGATCCCGCTAATGTGGGTATTACTTGGGCAAATGTTATTGTTACTGTTAATTTTTTAAACATAAGGTTGGGCCAGAATTAACGTAGAGGCTCGAAAGATATCGGCTTTAATATATAGTATAGATACCTAGGTATATATGTCTTAATCAAATCTCTAGACTCTGGCAGAGAACTAAGCCGAACTGTGCACACATTGGAACCGATGGGACCATCCACGAAGCGAAGAAGGTCAAGATCGCTTGACGACTTGCTAGCGTCATTGAAATCATCAATGAATGTCGTATTCCCGAGCAAGCAGATTCTGATTGTGAAGATGATCGATTCCAATGGCCGAAACGACTCGACGGCTCACTAGTGTCACTAAATAATTAAACCAATTATAACTCTATTCAACCTCTACCAACGTTTTTTCTTAAAAATTATATTTCGCTTGAATTCATCGTATCCAACTTAACGAAACTTGTATTTTTCAAATGTGAGACATTTTAGTGGTCGGGTTATCCCCCACTTGCGTACTATTATACCCCTTTTTATTCTTATTAACAAAACATCCATAGAGGACACGGAGGTCATCGCCTCTCCTTCAAAAAAAGAAAGAAAGAGAGAGACATTTTTTGATCCAATTAGATCGCATGTTACAATGTCAGATTTTTAGGAACTGAATGGATATTGACTTTATAATGCACAATCCAAACATGCCCTCATTTTACTATCTATATCTATATCTATACTATATCTATACTATATATATAATTTTGTGTACATGAGGGTTATTTAATGCCCTCATCACACATTAATAATTTTGTGATGATTATATTAGAAATGGATAGCATCTATTATATTATAAATGAGCATAAAAAAACAATTAAAAAAAGGGGTTATGATTTAAGAGGGAAAACTATTATATTTGAAATGAATAGCATTTTTTATCAAAAAAAAAGAAAAGAAATGAATATCATTTAGCATTTAGAAATAAGCATATATGTGATCATTTAAATAAAACTATTATATTATAAATGTATATGAACAGAACTACTATATTAAAAAGTGGATATAACTATTATATTAGACATGACTCATGATCATGAGCATATAAAAAACTATAAAAAAAAAAAAGAAAGAAAGAAGAAGAAAAGAAAAAGTTATAACTTAAAACGAAATTGTATTAGTTCAGAAAAAAATTATCATTTAAGAGAAAAACGTATTATACTGGAATTGTATACCAATTAGCATTTTTTTCCTATAGAGAGCTACGTACATACATTAGAATATATTTTTTTGGACGAAATATTGCATTCGAAAATATAACGTAGAATGTTAAGGTATTTGTATGTATATATTGTTGTTGCTAAAGTTTGCAATTCATTATTTTTCAAATTGAAAACAATATATCATCCCTAGCAATTTCAAAACGCCTCAATTCATAATTGATAGGTTCAAATCTAAACACCCCACAAATTTAGCATCCATAATCAATTGATTGCTATAATCATCCATAATCACACAATTGAAAATAAATGATACGTTACATTTCATTTCTAAATAACCCCCACAAAGTTAGCATGCATAATTAATCAAATTGAGTGTGTATTGATATTCATGGCCACCGTCACATTCACTCAATTTCAAACTACCCACCCCAAGTATATTCCTTTCCTCTTCCTATATATATGCATGTCGAATGTGTACCCCAACATGTACCACCTTATTGCCCAGTCGAGATGAATCAAAATTGAGTTGTCCTTCCACTTTTCTGCCCCCGGCCATCGTCGTTGACTTTATCAACTATGATCGCCAGTCACCGCTTGCTCGCCAGTTTGTTCGATCAGTCGCTCAAACTAAGGCCCCTATGATTTCCGAGGTCGCTCTTCCCATCTTCTTCTCGCTTCATCACTTTATAAATCTTATTTTTTCTCTCATTTGAATACATTATGCTGAAGCTCGTGGATGGACTTCGGAGACTCGGAGACGGAGGATTACGATTATGTGCTCAATTTTAATGTGTGTGCTTGATGATATTTTTATTGCTAAAAACTCTTGAATTTTGACATATCTAAGATAAATAGTTACTCCGTATTTCCTTTGTGCTTTTTTTTGTTTTGTTTTGTCCTACACTAAACCATGTCTAATACCTTCCCAAATTGAAATTACTTTACTTTATGATACCTTTTGACTTATGAGGTTTATAGGTATTTGCTGCTTTGAAAATGACTATGTACTATATACTAATATTATTCTTTCCTCTTCAAGATTAAATCTATCAGTAATTAAATGCCGAGAAATATATATATATCATTTACAAGTTGGTAATATTACCCAGCTTTCTAATATTACTTTCCTGATTTAATCATTTTACACATTCCTTTTGATTTCCGGTTGAAATTACGTATTTCATCCACTTCCCAATATTTCACATAAATTCTTTGTAGGTTATATACATATCACTTATGTTAAATTCTTAATCAAGACCCACTTATTACCAAAATCACTAATATATAACAACTTATTTAATCAAGTTTACATACCTTGATATTTCTTTTAATTTTAATATGTCAAAAACTAATATTTCATCTTTTATCGACCAAAAAACGTGTAACAATTACACTTATACTTAGTCCTTATACCTAAAATACAAAAAGCATATACAATGTTACATTTGTTATGAAAAGAATTCAAAATAATATGGAATATAAGTCTACATTTTGATATAACGAAGGACCCGTGCGTATGCATGCACGGGCCTAATTCCTAGTGGAGTATATCATTGATCGCATTTGAAATCAAATTAGCAATTATAGCACATTAACTTCTTCTTTTTTTTGTCGAAACATTAACTTCTTCTTTTAATGCGCTAAGCTTGATAAATAATACTCCCTCCGTTTCACAATAAGTGTCGTTTTAGCACTTAAAATTTGTTTCATAATATGTGTCGTTTTAGGTTTTCAAAGTGATTTATTAAGGGTAATAATGATAATTTTTATTGGAATGTGTATTTGTTGACTAAAGTTGTTCATTCATTGGCCAAAAAAATGTAATGAGTGGTGAGATTAAGAAAAAGTTGTAAGTTTTAAAGTGAATGATTGCTTTTCTTAAAAACTGTGCTGAGAGCTAAAACGACACTTATTGTGAAACGGAGGGAGTATAAATTAAATTAGCGGTTCTTGCACATCAACTTCTTCTTTTAATGCGCTAAACATGATAAATAATACTACTATTAATGATTTCATAGTACATCAAAGCAAGAAACAAATTGTCTATAAATTAAACTATTCAAACGCCCTTCATTTCTAACTTAGGCCAAAGTGTGAGAGGAAAAACCGAAACAAATGACAATGCAAAAGTCTGTCCATTACCTCCTCTTAATTCTCATGCTTTCATCCACCTTGCTTTCTTTTCATGAATGTAAGTCCAGTTTTCTTTTTAATCCTTTCTTAAAGTGCAATTCCTAGATCTTAACTCAATAGATTGAGCATTGAACAATTATCATGAACAGGTCGCACAATCGGAGACGAGAAGAAGACGAAGCCAAGTGCAAGCGCGGAGGTGAAACCGATGACTAGTACTACATATGTAGGAACTGAATGCTCCGCAGATTACTGTTCCTACGGAGCGTGCTGGTGTTGTGCAACAACGCGGGGTGTAGGTTGTTTTCCACAACAGGATCAATGTTTGAATAGTTGTCCGGGATGGCCTCCTATCGCTACGTACGAAAGCATGAACAATTAGTCGATCTTTAATGAGCCTAAGAGAAATGCTCAATGTAATGTATTGGGTAAGGATCTTTGGTGAATGAATTGAATAATAGCTTTGTTTCTCAATTGGAGAAGAATGTTGAGGTCGCTATTTGAAATTGAGGACATTTCGTCTGGTAACCTTGAGATTTTGTTTTTTAAAGACGGTATCCAATAACCCAGTATGTTGAATGTAATTAGCTTAGAGTAAGTTGCACCATAGATTAGCATAACTCATTTTATCTTCTCAGAGCTAGTACACGTCTCCATATCACAGAATGCAATTTCACATCTAGCAGAGTTCAGTATAGCACCAGGAATGCCATTTCTCATCATCACCCAGTTTCACCATAGCTAGCTTGCACAATCAATAAAATACTAGTGTGACCTATCAATCAATCATGTATGAATATTCAATGTTCTCACATTGCTGACTTTTCTCCTTTGATTGTGAAATCCATTAACGTGTGCCTATTATTATAAAGCCATAGCCATCAAGATTGCTTGTGAGCTTTGACCTGTACACAACCCTACTAAGTACTAATCCTTAAACTTTGAATCTTCTAAATTGTCCATTTGCACGTTCTAAGCCGCCTCAAAAGAGCTCATACTACACATCACACCAAACTCCAAACTATTGCCTGGAGATAATACGGATCAAACTACACATTACATTCAAATATGCAGCAAATTCTGTTGGGAAAACTCGTCTTTTCCCTCTTCGTGTGATTAAGATGGGCAAATGGAACAACTAATGTACAAGCTAATTTTTATATATTTTGAAGAAAGAGATTACAAACACTAATTATGTTTTATGTGGAACTCTCATCCGAACTCTTCCTTACACTCTCACCCACCCGAGGATTTACCCTTGGTCACTCTCACTTATATAGTGAATTGTTTTCTTCACTTGAGTGGTTACAAAATGCTATATATACATGCCTATTTATAGGCCTTGATGTTGGCTTACAAGTTCTAGAATTCTCTACCCACAAACTTTCTTTATAATTCTAGAATAGCCCACATATTCTATCTAATTCTAGAATGCTCCACAAAAATATTCTATTTGCCACCCTAGCCCCATATTTCTAGATTATTCACTAATCTACCCAAAGATTCTAGACTTCTCTTTGGATTGGGCTTATCATTATGGGCTATTTAATTGATCCACTTCCAATTAAGGAGGGAGCCCAACAATCTCCCCCTTCCCGACTTAATTTGGAAGTGTTACGGTGTCATGATCTCGTCATTCTTGTTTGTCATCACCTTGGTCATCGCGTGTGACCAGATCTTTATGCATCCCTTTGTGGATACGATATCCTCTGCCTTAACAAGGCGATACTCCTTCATCTTTGATTTCCAAGAGCCAGCTCCCCCTTCAGAGGCATCCGTAAAGCCTGACGTTGAACTCTTGGAATCATTTTCTTTGAACGGTTCTACCTCTGTGCCCTTTAGCACAGGCTCTTCTTTTACCAGCTCGAATGAGTAGTCTTCATGCAAGGCTTTTGTCTCTTCTTGCATGGCTTTCTCCTGCTCATAAGTGAGACTCTCATGCAAGTCTTTTGTCTCATCTTGCATGGCTTTCTTCTGCTCACAAGTGAGGCTCTCATGCAAGGCTTTTGTCTCCTCTTGCATGGCTCTTACCTCCTTGGTTTCATGTCTACTAACCATTTCCTCTTCATAGGCCTGAGGTTGCCTTTCATCCGTGAGTATCTCATACTCATACGGGCTATCCTTTCTCTCTCCAGAGGATTGTCCTACAATATCTCCATCATCAGCGTCACCATTCTCGGTTGTAACTGCTCCTCGATCAATCTTCTTGTTAATCGGATCCCTACGCTGATGGCTGAGCTCGTCTCTGGGAGGATCACGGTGCATGAACTCTTTGGTCTTGGCATCGGGCTCGGCTTGCATCAGGTATAACGACCCTTCCTTCCTTCCTCGAGCCACGATCTGACTTTCTTCGGTGAGCTTCCACTTTCCTTCACCAAAGAAATTCACTAGACCAGCCTCATCTAACTTTCCCGCTGATATAAGATTGAGGTTCATGTCAGGTACATGCCTCACATCTCTGAGGCAGAGCTTGCATCCTGTATCACACGTTAAGACAATATCTCCTACCCCAACGATCTTGCTCGTGCCTCCATTCCCCATCCATATGTTACCAAAGTCACCATTTTGGTAGGATGAGAAGATACCTTTATCAAAGCTGACGTGGAAGGATACGCCGGTGTCGATGACCCAGGTGTTATCATCATAGGCAACGTTCCACATATTGCCTCCTCCAACGAGATAAACTTCATCACCTCCGATCGCCATGGCGGTGGTTCTCCTTTCCTCTCGACTCTTCGTTGGGATAAACTCATCTGACTTGACTTTACCGGCCATCTGATCCTTCTTGAAGATTCGACACTTTACTTTCTTGTGACCTATCTTGCCACAATAATAACATGTTATCTTGGATCGTGATTGAGGCTTACCTCGAGACTCCTTTGTGTCTCGGCTCTTCAGAGTGTCGTTTCTTCTTCGTCCATCGACGACGTTAGCCTCGAACTGGGTGGTCGTGCCTCGTTCCTTCCTCCGTGCTTCTTCGTTAAGAAGGCTGTAGGTGGGTAATTTACCGCCATAAATAAGGATAATATTTCCGCCAGCCAGGTAAGCATATCTAATAAATATCTTTATTGGCCTATTAAATCCTGGTTGTTATCCAATAGTTGGAAGATTCTATCCTATTTAAGAAGATAGAGTTATTGATTGGGCTCCAAGGAAGAAACCCTAACCCTCTCTCTCCACTATAAATACATGGCCTGGCCATGTAGAAGGGGGAGGAGACCATATAGAAGAACTACCCTAGAGGGGCTGATAATCGCTCGCCCCGACTCTAGAGGGGTTGATCATCGCTTGTGATCGCCCTACCCTGCGCCTTTCTCTCTGCAGTTTACCCTTGCGAATACTCTACTGACTTAGGCATCGGAGGTGGATTAGGGGGTCCCCGCCCCCTTTGTCCATT